>CM018079.1:53671838-56071838 GCA_008658365.1 Alca torda
ACAGACAACGCTTCCAATCAATTAGTAAATCTCAAATCACTTCATCTGCAAAACTAAATTGCTCCTCTCTGAAACACACCCAAGAGACGGGCTCAAAGCTACAATAAGGGACTAAAATGCAATTTTCTGCTATAATTTGAATTTCAGTTCCAAAACTACAGATGCAGAAAAGTATTTTAGTGTTGCAATTCAAATTATAATCCCCAAACTTTCCTACTTTTCCTACAGATTAGTATCAAATAAGAACCGTATCTAGAGACAGTTTATAAAGAAAAATGAACAAGTGTGGTTTGTAAGAGACTATGGTTTCATTAAGAAGAAAGAGTAAAATTATTTCTTGCTTCCACAAAAAGAAACTCTCTTTTTACCAGAGGCATTTTTGTATGATTTTTTTTGTTTATAATCTGTTATTTCATTTTAAGGAACAATTTTACAAAATCTCTTTGTTTTGTAACACAGCATAAATCCTTCATGAGAAGTGTACCTTCACATTCTACTTCAGCCCCTCCTGTACTAAGCGATCGCCACTTCTCTTTGGCACGAGCCAGGCAAATATCATACAATTCTGGAAAACAAAACAAAACAGAGAAAACCAAGTCCGCTATTTGTATATGCTCATATCCATTGCCAGGTACTAACCATCTACCATGCGAGCAGTGCTGCCCCAGTCATTACAAGTAACAGTATCTCTAACCCAATAGTTGAATTTCTAAGTAGGTTATGGTTCTGAAAGACTTGTTCCGCTAACCTGTAACTAAAGATTAAGTGAAAATGAAAGGCAATCTAGGCATAAGTTGCATTTGATGTTCCAGCATTTTTCTTGCAGAGCACTGGCGTTCAAAATTATAGACTGAATGGATAATTGGGATAAGCCTAGAAAATTCCATCTAAGAACTACATCCAAGGTAACTAAGCCAAGCACAGAAAAGCAGCACAATACAGCAGGAGTACAGGTAGCCTACCCCATTTACATGTTGGAATTAATTATATACGTTAGCCTTCAGAGCTGTGTTCTTCTGTACTCTGAAGTACTACATCATTTCTATTTTCACAAACCCACATATAAGCAAAAGTACAAATTTTCCCAGGGGTCTTTTAATCTCTCACAAACCTAATGTTTTGCTCTAAATCAGAGTATGCTACATGCATCCTCATAGGCACTATGAAATTAACAATTCTAGGTGTCAAAATGAAAAAAAGCAAGCTTGAGTCATTAATTCTGACCATCTCCATCTAACATCAAAGCAAGACACAGCAACAGCAATAATGAGAAACAACTCAGAGCACCAGTCCTAGAGCAGTCAGAAGACTAAAAGACACTGTATTTTTGAACAAAACAGGTCAAAGCACCACAAAAAAAGCATAACTAGATAACATCTCACACCCACACCTCAGGTTCTGATACACCATAATAAATACAAGACTGTGCCCTTACTACTTCTCTTTGTAAGATAATGTCGACAAAACAACAGTCTCACCGTGGGTGATGTTTAACTCGTTGCCAATTGCCAAGCTCCAGACTTTGCCTCTCACACTCGGTGGGATGCCCTGCCACCATAGCTCTCGAACTCTACGGGAACAACACCTGTTTAAAATAAAATGGATTATTCTGAGAAATATTTCAGTGCCAGGTGAATTGTGAATGTGTCCTACCACTGCTGAAGGGATCCAAACCAAAATAAAGGTCAACAGGCCAAGAAGTCAAAAGTGGTTTGCACATGCCCATTCTTTAGCGCTATTTTGCTTTGAACTGTTAACAGAAAGCTCACTTGCTTCCTTATTTTGACAAAAGCACTGCAATCACAGTATCTGTAATCTGCAACCACACTTGACCAGCAAGAATCATAGGGGACAGAAGTAAACAAATGAAAACTAAATCTGTATCTGCACCACTGCCTATGAGAAACACCGGACAGACTTAAATCTCCATGTAAAATTAAACACAGAAACAAGTTTTGGAAGTCTACCCTCTCCCCTCTGTTATCACCCTGCTGTGCAAATGAGACATGCAGTTTCCCACACAGCTTTGCAGCTCTAACCCTCCAGAAAAATGCATGAAGATGTAACAAATAACAACTTTTAGCATGAAAGACATTTTAACAGAACACAGGCTTTGAAATGGCTGGAGCTGATGTTTGTCAATCCAAGAGTTCAGAAGGAGGAACAGAATAGCACCTAAGCACCAACAAAAGTTTGTGGTAGTGACATAAAACACAACAATCTATATATCTAAAAGCAGATCCTGAACTAAAATGTAAAACAGTGAATACACTGGGGAACTTCTGGATTTATAAACCAGTACAGGAAAAGGTGTCCTTATTTTAACAGCAGCCATAACGGATGCATCTTCAAATACTAAAGACAGACACCTAAATCTGCAATTTGCTTATACTTAATTTATTACCTCAGTTCCCCAGAAATGCATTTTCCAACAAATTCCATCCATATTTTTAACATATATTCTCAGGACAACTGAATTCCATGATTAAGCAAACTGCAATTGTGAGTGCTGTGGAAGCTGGTTTTTGTTGTTGTGGTGGTGGTTGCATTGGGGGCGGGGAAGCTGGTTTTGGTGTCTGTGGTGGTTTGGGTTTTTTGGGTTTTTTTGGGTTTGGTTTTGTTTTTTTTTTTTTTTTAAGATGACTAGCGAAGTACAAAGTACATGAAAAACTAGACAGCAAAGGTAGCTTACCAATTGCCTGTGCTATGTCTTTGTAGGAAATCTTTTAGCACTTAATATTTTTTTAAAAATAACTTTTCCCCTACTTCTCTCTTCCATCACTTGATTATCCCAGCAGGTATACCACTCTGTAATTAAAGAGGCTTCATAATGCCGTACACGTCAGTCACATCAATCTGCATCTGATATTATAACATCAACAGCTCAAGTAGTCAAGGAAAGCTCACTTCTGATAAATGCACGGTGTTCAAGCATTATGCTTTCTGCTTTTACATTCTCTACCACAGATCACTACTCTGTGTTTCACAGTTTCTGAATATCCTGAACCTCCATTAAAGACAAATAATAAGAACTGCATCACTTCCAGCCATCTTGTAGAAATAATGAAACATATGTTGCTCATTTTCTTTGTAGCTGTCCAAAAGCAACTTTCAAACAAAAGCTTCCACGACCATTTAAAATTATACTTGCTAACTTCGTAACTTCTCTTCAGGATACAGGCTCAGCAATTTTAATTAAAACTCAGTATAACATACTGTCTTACATAGTTTCCCAGTTGGGCAAGATTTCATTGTTCCAAGTCAGAACAGCGTTGCCGATGCTGTCTTCCAGTTTACAGCGTTCTTCCAGTTGTTTCTTTCTCTTCTGGGCTTCTTTAAGCTCTGCAAAAAAGCATTTTCCTTTTTAAGTTAATAAAATCAGAAACCAAATATTCAGTGTTAGCTATTCATGGTTACATATCCATGTAAAAGCACACTATATTCACCTAAGTGTACAGTAGACTGTTCAAATTAAAATTTCCCAGGCATACAGCAAGCTAAGCAGTGATGCCACACGTGAATAAAGAAAAAAGTGTAATTATCCATAAGGCTCATTTTCGATGTATGGGACAAAGGGAGTTGGATAATACGTGGGTCCTTTGACCCTTCAAACCTAACCACATTAGTAGCACTTAATTAGCATCTCAGCCAACAGCCCCACCTAGTAGGACAGGTCAGAGTATTTCCTAATAAAGCCCCACCCTTTTTTGTACAGCAGACTCAAAAATACAGGCTAAAATAATACAAGTTTTGTATTTTGTTTTCACTCTTCTGTGTTTCTCTTCGTAAACTGTGATTTAGATATGCTGTCAGGACATCACAAGAGCCACATTTTTGATGCTACTTAGCGTATGGTTAATCAAAATGTCACACATCACAAATATATATATACTGGAAATCTTCAGTTCATTAAAAAGAAAACATTTTTCATGTTTAAACATATTCTACATTTTTGCATCAACTACTATTTTTCCCACAGGCAAATTTGTTAGATATGCAATTTAACAAATGCAGGCAGGCACTCTTTGTAGCAGCACAGTGGAAATACAGGACATGTGCATGCACACACACACACTGCCTACAATATAGGAAGGTACTGACCTGGCAAGAAAAACTAACTGAAGAGCAGCAGTACCATGAACAAGGTCTTTGGAATGAACACACACAACCTGATGCGTCCACATTTTTTAAAGCCCAACAGAAGCTGTGCCTGAGCAGAACCATACCAACTGCCTCCTAATATTTTCAGCTTTGATACGAGCTCTTTGTAAGCCTGCCTAAATGCAGACTTTCGATTTTTCTCTAAACAAAAAGAGGGTGTTTACACTCTTTGATTTTCTGACCTCTACACTACACTACACATGACTCTGGAAAGTTGTTCATCTGGAGTGGCTTTTGGAAAAGTGAGTTTGTCAGGGTATTTATCTGGACACAATGACATAATCCAGTACAGTGAATAAAGCACAAGGACCTGGCCCATTGCCTAACCTGAGCATCATCCCGTTTCTCCCAAACCATCTACCCTGCGTGCAAAGAAAGAACAGAGAAACTCTTCTGGACTACCACACATTAAGTGGATATACTAACATGGGAGTCACATGAAGTTAGAACTTCACTAGTAGGTGTATGACACTCAAAACCACAAGGGGATACTTTTATTAATATGTCAACTGCAGAAAGCAAGCAGGTCCTGTGTTCATATCACCTTTCCACTGTTTCATATGGCACAGGGGCCTGGCCAGCTGGAAAAAAAAAATATTTCCAGTAACTCCCACTAGACACAAAACTTCATTGAGTCCAAATTTACTATTATTGCAATGCTTGTTTTTATTAGAAAACCCAGATGGTCTAAAATATCAGCAGAAGGAAACCAAAACTGTCAGCTCTACCTGATATGCACGGTACAGTGTTGCACAGACACTTCTGTGAACGGTGTCAGACAAGAAGTTACAAGCAAAACCTTGGGAAAGCTGTAAATTTTAGGTGGCAGACAGATTATCAAATGAACATAACTACATACATTTTCCTATGTGGAAAATTATGTATTGATATACTACAGCCTCAACAGGTTGTTCCCAACATGAAACCATCAAATATCCTGTAGTTATCTAAATAAGTCTAGTCTTCACTAATTTGACTGATAATCTACTTCACTACATCAGTAAATTTTTAAACCCACAAACAGATGCCACACAATTATTTAAGAGTTACAAATTAAAAAAAAATTATTTCCTGCTGGATTCCAGGATTGTTTTCTTTCTCAGCTTGGTGTGGGGCTTTGTAACTACCGTTGTCCCTCTCTCTTCTCTGGACTGATTCTTCTGTGAGAGCAGGTACAGATCCCTCACGTTAGAGAGCAACAAAATGACACAAGTGCATTTCAGGTTTAGAAATACCCCTTAACTTTACACTTCTCTCCTACGAAGACAAGAAATTCCATCACCTCTTTTTTTTGCTTGAACCACCATTTCTTCGTACTGTTGCCTGTGTTTCTGAGCTTCTTCTGCTGGTTTTGCAGGGAGGTTCCTTAAATTTAAAAAAATAATAATAATAATCAGTACTGAAAGTTGGCAAGTCTGTCCAAAGAAAATTCTAGGCACTTCTGAAAGAAAAGCATACACTGGTTCTTGTTAAAATATCTGTTCAAAGAGTAAAGAGAGCAACAGATCCTTGGAAAGAATTTTTTTTTGCCAGAGTCAGCAGAAGAGAAGGAAAGAACACTGACCAGCTACAACTACTTTTATACATGAAATATGCTGAGTAATTTCCTTATGTTTGGTAATTTCAGCATTTTTATTATTAAACCAACTGAACCCACAGGCTGATCTTCATAAATAAAGAGAATATACTGGTATATACCAAGCTGGTAGTTTTCATTTAAACTGATCTCTACAGATTAGATGCTAGACCATACTCTCTCTCACTGTACACCTCATTTAAGAGTTACATCCACAACTTTCTGTACCCATGAAGTAACGACTCTCTACACCAGCTTCCTTTTCCCCTCTGTTCTCTGAGACACCATGCCTATTTTAAAGGCTTAACTGCTCCCCCTCACTTAGACAGCAACAAGTGGCACTGGAGCCATCCTCTATATTCTCCGTTTATCAATACCAACATAGCCATTTGGTTTGTGATTAAACCCTGATGGTAACATCTCTGCCACACAAATACACGTACTCATATGTCAGACCACATTAACTTTAAGCTAATCATATTTGTAATTAGCATAACCACCATGTATCTCATACAACTACAGGATCACCAAAACATCAGAACAGGAAAGGACTTAAGTATTTTGTTCTCCTGTATTGTAGAACACTGCATTGTATTCCCAAGACAGTTTATACCTTTGGTTAATAAAAAAGATATGCAAAAATTCACTTTCATGCTCCTGTAAGGTGTCACACACAAGGCAGCTGCTAGCCAACAACAATCACCATTAATAGTAGTATTCTTTACTATTTACATAATCATATTACCTCTAAAGTATGCATTGCCTATGAATATTTTTTAAAATCAAGATCATTACAAGAACAAGAAAAGTAGATTTTCACATTAGTGTCATTGTTAACCACAGAGAACAATTAACTCTTTTCCAGTTTCATTTATGTAAATTGACCAGCATCTTTTTTAAATCCAAATCTTTAGAAATGCTGTGAGTTAGGGGAACTTCGGAAAGGATAACAGGGTGAAATAATGCAAGTTCTGCTAACTTAAATCCCATAACTTACATTATTTGTCCTACTTCTTAACAGCATCACCATATATGTGAGATGATGTTTAGTATCTACTAAGATTTTTCCAGTTAAAGTTAGAGGGAGTATGGAATATTTACTGATTTTTCCTAGAAAGCTTTACCTAAACCCTGTAAGTGAGTGCAAAATCAAGAGCAGCCATCTCACTGCATTTTTCTTACAAAAGTCTTAAATCTTTCTGTCATAGGACATCAAAAAGAAATTACTTAAAGCCTAAAAGGTTAAAAAAAGTATGAAAACTGTAAGCAAGAAATTAATTCTAAAGAATCAAAAGATTCAGAAGACAGCACTGCTGTCCAGAGCAGTTTTCCCTAATAGATAAAAGAAATGATCATTCAGTTGTATAGAATCTTAAAAATACCTATTCTGCTAGAAGTTCCTCAGTCGACCAACAGCAGGAAAGAAAGCAAAATCTGAACATTATCCTGTAATGTGACACTAATTCAATCTAGCTGAACACTGGACTTCTCAGATTCTCACATAAAGAATCATTTTTAACAGACAGGTTTTAAATACAACAAATAAGCTAGTATGTACTGTTTCCAGCTGTACACAATAATACCTGCTATAACAAATAATCACTCTTATACTGTTCTAGATGTCCCAAGAAGTCTTGACACAGTCTACCAGTCAAGCCAAAAAGTGTCTTAAATGACCCTACAACTAGAATACTTTGATAAGAGCATTCTTCCTACAGATTTGTTAAAGAAAACACAAAACACAGCCTTGTGTTATGCCAGTTCTTTACACCAATGTACAGCTATATTAAAAATGCAGACGCCATGCCTGTAAAGCTGGGTACCATTCATAAACTGACTAAGCATGACTGAATTTGTGTAATTCAGGAGCAAACCGTGGTAGAGCAGCTGCTAGTAAATTGTTGTGGAGTTAGTCTGCATATGCAAGTATCTCCTTGCAGTAACAGAAGCATAAAACAACTTATCAAGTACTTCACAACCTTTAAAATGTGATGCTGAACCCACTGCAGAACAATCATTATACTGTTTCATTATTTATGGAGGTGTGGTCTTTCTCTGCGTAAACAGGACATTGTATCCTTGCTTCTCAATTTCTTTAGCATATACCAACTTCATTTTTATGCTTACGTTCTCCCAGGGAAAATAAAAATCCCTTATGCACGCTTAGAAGCTAGAATTACTCAAAACTTGAGCTTTGTTCTCCTAATTACCTCCTTTCATATAAAGCCATTGCTTTTATTATGAAATAAGGTTATTTTTGTTTGAATAATTTTTCTCATAATCATTCCACTTTTACATACATAGCCTGAAAAAAATTCTACTTTAAATTATAAATAATCTGTTTAAGTTAGAGTAATCAAATACAAACAGTAAGAAAAGCTTTGCTAGCCTAATTTTAAAGGGACCCTCTCTGTGGTATTTCTGAAAACTTACGCTGGTCTGTCCTCTAAAATAAGTGCTGTAGTGGAGAGTGGTTCAAAATCAAGATTCTTCCTCACATTCTGTTTAGGAGAGAGTGGTCTGTGAGCTCGTCCAGCTTTTTCTTCATATTCCTAGAGAAGCAAAAGACAGGGCAAGTTAAAAGCATGGAAAACACCAAGATGAACCACATGAGAATTTAAACAGTGTCTACAAAAGTCTTCAAGGTAATGCTTTCACATCTCTGCCCAACTGCAGTCCCTTTAAAGCTTTACAACTAGAGCAACCTCAGAATTGAAAACCATGTTAAAATTTATGTTCAGGAGTGAGTTACGATGTTTTTTTCCATTCCTTCTACTTGTAGAAACATCTTAAGCTCCTGTGAGCAGCAGCCTGCTTTTACAAAGTACTGCTAAGAATGAGCATACAAACAGCAGATACTATCCAAGGTATAAGACCTATTTAAAATATTTCTGGTTTGATTTACATGGTTTTGAAATTGAAGACAAAAACGACCACGAGCTCCTTGTCCTAAAATCTCATTGTAAGATTTCTCCTACCCAAGCTATTTTCAGATGCAACAGGCCAATGATGGCAAACAAAAAAAAACCAAAAAAGGTTAAAATCATGGTTAGACAGAAACCCCACACTTTTTATGATGCCCTGGAAGTACGACAGTCCTAAGTCATAACAGAGCATAATGTATTAACCTTTGTTTGTAATATAGGCACTAACACATTGCAGTAAGATGAGCAAAGAGGCACCAAGATGACTGGGGTCTGGAGCAACTGACATACGAAGAGAGGCTGAGAGAACTGGGCTTGTTCAGCCTTTAGAGAAGGCTTCATTGGGATCTTTGGTCAACAGCAATAACATGATGGTAAAGGGCCGACTGTAAGTCTCTGAGGCGCTTGTATAAATAACATGAAGACAGCAGGCACAAACTGCTACAAGGCGGATTCTGGTTTTAGGAAAAAAAAAAAAAATAATCACTAGGAAGGTACTCAAACACTGGCACAGGTTTCCTGAGATGTGGTGGAACCTGCAACCCTGAAGACATTCAAAGCTCAGGTGGATGAGCCCTGGGAAGCTGGTCTAAGCAGACTCTGCTCTGAGAGGGGAGTTAGCCCCTCAGAGGTCCTTCCACCCTTAGTTACTGTATCACTATGATCTACATTAGGGGACTTGGCATTACATACTATTTTTATTTTTCCTACAAATACTGTTTTGGAAGAAAATGTACCAAAACCACGACCTAATGGAATAAAACAACCTTTACAAAACTCCCATCCACTCCAAAGCTTGAAGTAGTATAGCAAACATTAAGTATGCAAAGTATCAGTGATATACAAACCACAAACACGGTCAAACAGTCCTACAGAAAAAACAAACCCATATTACAGATATTTTTACATTCAACTTTGTAATGAATTTTGACACTTCCAAAAACCATCTGCTTTCATGCGTAGCTTGTTTATAACATTTATATTAAAATAATAATTTAAAAAATAAACTATACTGTGAAAACTAATCATCACAAATGAGCACTATGAACACTGTTCCAGCCATGGACTTTTTCCCATTAGCACAAACAGCTCCTCAAATGGTACTCATTTCTTTCTTTCAGCCTAACCTGTCCTCGGGCAACAGATCCAACCTTTCCAACACATTCAGAAACTAAAACAAGATCCCTATCACTTCTAGAAAGGCCTTCTTCTCCAACCTCACCCTAAAAAAAAAAAATAAAATAAAAAAAAAGGATGGATGAAAAACACACATGAATGCAGGGCAGCAGGTCTGTTGTTTGCTACTCTGTATCGTACAATTCAATTATAGTTCAAGCTAGTTCTGTGGGACTCACGGGGGCAGGTCGGTGAAGCTCTCAGGACACAGAAAAACCCTCTTTTTCCTTGTTTGTTATCTGTGTTATCTGGGCACTGTCTCAGCAATCAATACCACAATGCCAGCATTGCTGTGACGGGAAGCATTGTCATGAATTTGGAATGCCTGCCTCATTAATACTAGTTAATACTGCTATGCATGACATCAGTTTGAAAACAAGGAAAAGAATCAATAAAAACATATTTCAATTACTCAGTAGTACTTAGCTTTGTTTAGTAAAGGGATAATGCTCATGCTGAAAAAGCTGTTCACTAAAAAAAAACAAACGGAACTCCAGCAAGAAAATAAACAAAGAAATACAGTAAAAAAGCCAGCATATTCAGAAAGCAAAGATATTATTCCTGCAGTAATAACTCCTTGCAAGCAGCTGGCAGTGCCCAGTGTATGAGTGCACCATCATAACGTGCTTCAGCAGCACCATCAATTGCGGAGTATATCCACTGTGCTGACAGGAATGAAGTAAACAGCTATTCTTTCCCCTAGTTGCTATTAGGAGACTAATTTGTTTATTAGCTATTTTTTACAAATTAACATAGTCAAATATTAACTTCTACTACCGCTTCTACAGAGAAGGTGAACCCTGTCCCTAAATCTAATGTTTTTACCCCTTCGAGACACTACTAGTGAAAGAAAACGCATGTCATCCACAAGAAACTGCTAATATGCAGAAATAATCATATATTGATCTCCCTAAAGCATCACAGAATTTGACATTAAAACACATGCACCCAATGCTTATTACAGTAGAAGTTCCAGAAAAGCTGCCTCATTTTGCCTAGCAAAAATTATTTTTGGGGTTTTCTTTCATTGAAAGCCAACTGCAGAGCAAAATTGCTTTTGAAGGTGAGAAAAACTGTACGCACCAGGCTGCAGTGGGGATTTTATTCCATACAGTAGAATTAATTTGGAAATCTCATTCAGCTAAGCACAAAGTTTTCCGGACCAGCACTATGTATATCATTCTTCTAAGAATTCCTTAGTTAAGGAATTATTTATTGTGCTTTATTTTGGAAGATGGGTGGCTAGTTAGAGTATTAGCATATTGGTACAGTTATTCAAACCCCTTAGAGCAACAGCCCACCCTGCATTTCAGCAAGTATTCACTGACGTGTTCTACCCAGCACTACCCTACAGTAAAGAAGCCAGAGCAGCACAAAAATGGGAGTGGCACATTTTATCAGATTACAACTATGAGTCCTTTGTAGTAATTTCATCCTTTTCAGTGGCAGACAGAATAAAGATGTCTGCTAGTGACAGTCATTATCTACAAGACTGTTTTTTAATAAGGGAAAATTAAAAAACAAATGGGAAAAAAAAACACTCCACCCCCCAAAAATTCACAGAAGAAAAAAAAAATCGTGAAAATGATCTTTTATTCCAGTAAGAGGAGAATGCAATTTTGAACAGAGCACAATGTACAATACAGCAATGAAGCAGACTGAAACCTCCACAAACTCACATTAAGAGTATCTGCTGACTGAGCAAGTAGAAGTATTTGCACACACATGCATACTGCAATCGGCTGAACCACACAATAGCTCATTTTAACCTTTTTCTTTAAAAAAAAAACACAAACCCCAGACACAAATCTCTCACAGGTACAAACAGTTCAGCATCTATTTAAATCCTATACTGTAATTAGGGGTTACTAACCTGATATGGCTGTAAGTTAATTTTAGGATCAATTTAGGATGAGCTGATCGTTTACGATTTAGAATACATCCTTATCACTGAGATCACTTAGGCATTCTTCCAGATTTCGTCTTAATCTATTCATCATTCAGCCACAATAGCTGAACTCAGGTTTGAAGATGTTCTAAGAGAGTGTGCCATAGATTAAAGCCCTGATTTTAAAAAAGCAAACCAACCAAACAAAAAACACACACCCCCGAAACCAAGTTTTAATTCTGGGTGGAACCCGACAGTTCGCAGCTGAGATGCAAGGAGCTCAAGTTGTGGCGATCCTCCGCAATTCTCTAAGAAAGAGAGGCTACCCTGCTACCCTAAACCACCGCCACGGAGAAACACCAACAACCCAGCAGAAGGCAGGGCAAGCGCTAAAGCCCAGCTGGGCTAACCGGGAGAGGGCTGTGTGACTCCCCACACGCACCGAGCCTCCCCGGGGACCGGCACCACGGCAGAGCTGAACCTACACTAACGCAAACTGCTCTATCAAGGTCACCTCGTTTTGGCCCCGTTTGTCTCAAGGTAACCGCTCTCCGAGGAAGCCGAACATGAAATACCCACGCTGGGTGCCCGGGTGGCAAACGCCAGACCCCTCGACTGCCGCTGCGTGGCTAGCAGCCTGGCACGGGACGGGAGCCGGCCGGCCGCGGGCACACCCGCCGGTCCCAGCCGGCAGCGTCCACGCTGCTACAGCCCCCAGCCCCGGGTGGGCCCTCACCGCCGCCTCCCGCCCCCGGCGGGGTCCCGCCGCCCCGCGCCGCGCCTCGCCTCGCACAAAGGGGATGCCCTTCCCGGCAAGCTGCTTCCCTGTCGGACCCAGCGAGGCCGTTTCAGAGCGGACGAGGCTGGGTTGACCGATCCGCGATGAAGTCCGCGCCCACCCCCGCGGCTCCCCCCGACCCAAGCAGCTGCCCGCCCGCCCCCACACCATTCCCCGCGGGCTGGCTCACCATGAAAGCTGCGGTCCTTCACAGGCGGCAGCGGCGCCGGAGCCCCATGCCCGCCCCGCACCGCGGGCCTGGCTCCCCGCCGCGGCGCCGCCCGGGCCCGCACGGCCTCGCGGGCCGCGCGCCCGCCCCGGCCCTGCCCAGCCCGGGCCGCCCTCCGCCCCGCCCCGCCAGCCCCGCTAATCACCCGCGGAGCCGGCGCGGCCGATCGGTTCTCTCCGTCTCGCCAGCGCTGCCTGAGCACGCACGGCGGCGGCGGCCCCGGCGCCCCAGGGAGGCAGGCGCCTGCCCGACCCGGCACCGCGCTCCGCCCGGCACACGCTTTCCGCCTCCTTTCCCCCCCCGGCAGGCTCTTCCCAATCCGCTTCCCATCTAGGTGCGAGATGGACCCGTGTCCAGGAGCTCCGTTACCTAACCCCGGGGAGACACCCTCCGCGGGGACCCACGGGTTACCCCGTTATCTGTTCATCTGCGACCGCCAGCTCCCCGCCTCGCAGCGCTGTGCCGAGGGTTCCACATGCGTTAGTTCCACGGACTGGGGTTCGCCCTTGCCAGGCTCCATCAAGGCCTGATCGTGAATCACCAAAGGCGCAGCAAGGATCAACTCGAAAGCAACCGAAGCCACTGAAGTAGTCTGCTTTCAAAAGGTGGCTTTGCAAAAGCGGACATAACTTATTTTCTCAAAATTGCTGTCTGTCGTATCAGCTATTGTGTTCAACCCGTGACTCCTCATCTAATTCACAGATGCAGTGACACCGTCCCTGGAGGTGTTCAAGGCCAGGCTGGATGGGGCTTTCAGCAGCCTGGTCTAGTGGGAGGTGTCCCTGCCCGTGGCAGGGGGGTTGGAACTACATGATCTTTAAGGTCCCTTCCAATCTAAAACATTCTATGATTCTATATCAAACGAGGAACAGCTCACCATATAAAAGTATCTCTGCTTCATTCCTGCCACCGCCAATTACTTACAGACATCTGCCATCCAAGCATCTAGTGTCAGAGCATTAATAATTGCCACAGTGGCAAGTCAACATAGCGCATGAAAAGCACTACAGCCTCCAATGCCAATGCTTTTTCTCAGAAGTAAATTATCACGCATATAAAAAAAAAATATGTAAAATTACAGCTATTAACACAGAAAAAACTTCAGATCACAAGAAAGAGCAACCTTAGGTGGACAACAGTATTCCCGTGGTAAACCTCTGTGAGAACAGAACGATACTGCAGCTCTCCTGGACACAAGAAATAGCCATTTGTGGATACACAAAAAGAAGGGCTCCATCAGTTACGCATTCTGCAGAACACAGATTGGGAGAGAGTGATGCCTGGTGACATGGGAATGTCCTGTGGGTGAAAAGCCAAGTAGGCTCTGTAACTCAAACCACAGCTAACCACACATCACACAGATGTTTGGTAGCAGTCACTATTTTTAGGCTGCCACAATTATAAAAGTACCTAAGGCTACTCCAACAAGTTATGCACAAGCTTTAGTTACATGATATTTTTTTTCCACTGGAATTCCCATCTCATTCAGTATACAAGATAGGAACTGTACCAGAATCGCACAAGCAAATGGAAGATTATTTTTTCCTGGGTTTTGAGTCTGACTGCTACCTAAATATTGTGTCAGTGTTGCTTCATAGCTTTCTACTGCATGTCCATCTGTCCATCTGCAATCTCTTGCCTTTTATTTATAAAGTGGTGTACCAGATAAATTCAAGCTGGTACACACACACCCAGCACTTCACTGCCCTACGTTGCCCTTCTGGCCCCTCACACCGTTTGTTTTTTTTTTTTGTGCCACCATAAGTAGTTGTGTGACTGTACAAGACACCAGGATTGGGGAAATGACACTGCTAAAAACTAATCTTTTGTTTTGTTGGATTAGTTTGGTTACTCTGGTAGCGTCTGCTGTGGGGCAATGTAAATGTGGAAGGAAAAGGAAGGAAAAGGAGCCAGCAGCAGGACTGTTTCCTTCAGAAACTTAATGGAAACAGCAGATCATGAAACTTGTGATGATCTTTCGGGTCAAGAAACTAAGACTTGATTCTTGATACGGCTCCAAGCCATAAAGAAGTAATTTTAATGGTGACTCTTACCTATATTGTACAACTACGGTAATCAGAGAACTTAAGGAGACTGACACCTCAGGCAAAGATCTGATTATGGAGAGTATCCTTCAAAACTTAACAGAAAGAGAATACAAACTGCTGAGCTTGGACATTAAACTTTCAAACAACTCCTTAAGGGATATATATGAGGGCTTTTTAATATAACTCCAAAACCAGTACAGAACTATTCTGAAATGCAATTAATTATTACTGATCTGACAACCTGAGAAATCTGAGTTCCACACTCAACCTGCACACTTTGCCGGTGATCTGGCAAGTTCTACAATTAACGGTTCAAGAATTATCAGCCCTACTTCCCTTACCCATCTATATATATATTTAATCCTCTTACATTACAGAAAGGATACCAGAGCAGAAGATAGAAATGTGATGACAGAACTTGACTGAAATAACGTTATGTACGCAAAGTTTTATCTTCCACCAGGACATCCTTCTCATCTTTAGTACCACAGTATTCTCCTGTTCCATACTTAGGAAATTAAGAATACTTAAGCAATGTTCGGTTAAGAGATTACAGCCAGTTCACATGAGGAAAACCTCACACTACCTATTTTTAGGTATCACTTCAAATGCTCTGAATTTCCCCCTTTTCCCCTGAAAATCATCTACTTCTCTGATTACAGGTGATATGGAATTTGGGCTTGCAACTTTGGTGCCATGCAATCATGCTGAAGTTAAATGAATAAAATAATGCACAAGTCTTCCAAAAGGTTAACAGTAAAGAGAGAACGAAGACACATACTCTGCTTTGCAGCCCCATGCTCCAGCGACTGGACTATTTTAACAATTTTTACATATATGTATTTTTATAGCATCGTATTTTGAGCAATGGAGACATCAAATTAAGGAACATTTAAAACCTAAGTCTAGATAAGGCCAAGGTAGGTCTTCCAAGAAAGAATAAGTTTTCCTGTTTCGGAATTTGTCACCTCTAGTCATGCCAACATGTATCAGATGGTTCTCACCCTCAGGTTTCATATTTCATTTGTGATATAAGTAGGTAATTTAAATGCTTTTTGGTTCATATAGAGTGACATGCCTTATTAAAAAAAAGGGGGGGGGTGGGCAGTGGGAGAACATAGAATAGTTCCCTACATTTGAAGTACTCAGGAGACAAAGCACACCTATGAACCATGTGGCTTAAGAACAGCTTTTTATTGCCAAATGCGGGATCTGTAATTAGATTGTGCGGCATACTTTTACGAGTGACTCCAATATGAGTCACAGTAACAAAAAAAACCCCACACCCCTACTACTTAGAACACTGAAAAGGATGTAATATAATCTCCACATACAGACTTGTGCAGTTTCCCTATATACTGATACTATCCGATACACTACCGTATCAAATGAGTGGAAACATCTATAAGAAAGGCTTCCAGCAGGGCAAGCATCTGTTAAGTGCTTGAGAAAGAGAATACAAACTAAATGGTTTGGGGTTTTGGTTTTTTTTTTTTTTTTGGATGAACATCTGCCAGAATAAAATACTCCAAACACCTGTTTTCAGCGTTTTCCTTAAATGTCAATTCCAGAGACCGAGATTACATTGGATATGGACTTGATGTAAAAACATAATTTTACATAAACTATGTCTGCTCACTGATCTCTCCACCTCAATTTTCTATAGCCTCAGCACCATACCCTTCCAAATAATCTCTCAGCCACTTTTTCTTCCAACATTTCGCATTAGTGCTGATGTTGCAGGAAAAAAACACTTATCTTTCCTATCTAGTCTCAAATAACATGCTCTTCAGCCTGGCTGAAGCGCATGTCAGAACTGTCCCCCTAATTCTCAATGAGACACAGAAATAAAGAGGACTCTCCACATCATGTCACCTTCATGCTGACACCATTCTGAAATGGCCAAAGCACCAGGTTAACTCTGGGATGCAGGAAAGGAGTCACAGGAATACAGCATTTTATCTCGCATGTTCTCAAATCAGTTGCAAATATGACCTCAAATACTTCCAATCTTCAAGACAGCATAAAAGCCACCCAGGAATGCCATCTACTTTACGATGCACAACAACTCGTATTATTACGCTGTTCAGGTACCCACCACAGCACACAGTCAGTATTTTTGTTTGCAAACAGCTGTCTGTGTAGGTAAGTATGAGCAGGCTTGTATTGAGCTACGTGACTTCAGCACCTACACTACACTAGTGTGAGAAAAGGTACTTCACTCGATACTTTTAACCATATTCCACTTCCCCCCCTCTTTTTTTCAAATTTTTATTCTACTTCATTATCAAAATTTATGCATACCTAAGGATCTCTGACCTTTTAAATTTTGATGCCTGTCTGCCTTTAGAAATGACAGAAAAGCAAGGCGGTAAGTCTACTGCATTAAGGCCTTTTTGAGTGTTTTTCTACATCCATGTTTGCTTCTCTGATCCCTGAAATTACCCTTGAAGCAATTACTGGTGCCAATTTCTTACATGTCTAATAAAGGCTTCTTTTGTACTCATACTGGTGCTGTGCTTCATATTATGTCTCATCATCTGTTCAGTGGCAGACTCTCATACATCCTGTATCAACATTTAAATTTTCCTGAATATAATCTTCTTTACAACTTAAGGTTCAGTCTTGAGGAGAAGAGATTCTAGCTTTTTAACACAAATACAAATAAACTACACGAAGGAAGGCAACATACCTTCATAGTCTAGCTTAAAGCAATGACTATTTCCAGGCTTTAATATTCATGAAATTGTTTCCACTGAATTTTGTCATGCTAAAGAGACAACTTCTCAATACAGCAAAAGAAAATTTTTATGTGGAAATTACTAACAGGCACAAAAAAATGTGTAATAACATCATGTTGAAAAAATGAGATCAAGTGTCCCCTGTCTGTGATTCTGTGAGAGAGAGAGGGAGAATGAGAACATAAAATTTGAAGAAATATTTTCCCAGTCTTTCTTCAGAAAGACACTTAAGGAAAAAGTACCACTCTCGCTTTTAAAAATCCTTACATCTGGATCCTCAGGGTTTCTAGTAACACACATACAGTAACTTCATTCATTTTGCAGAGCCAAAGAACATCAGCTTTCTTTGTTGTTGCAAGTGAGCACAGCAAGAGTTAGCCTTTCAAAACCTTCACCTCCCCCCCTTCTTTAATTTTAGATGAAGTTTGAGATGTATAAACTGGAAGACAGACAAAGAAAACCTTTGGGTCAGGTTTCTTGGGAGCTTGCTTCTGTTTAACACAAAGTTAACACACTGAGTCTAGCAAAGCTTTCTCAACTGATTTTACATTTTAGCAATGCAAGTTCTAGTCTCGTCTTAGGATAAGCAGTTCCACCACAATATTTAGAAGCTAACTCACCTGCCTTTAAGGATTCATCTCCAGCTTTGCTTCACAGTAATGTTTTGCCAAGTGTTTGTGCAATGCAACATTCAAAAGTATATGCCAGTATTTCCGGGCTCACTCTCTACAGACTTCTATTTTCATTCCAAAACCCATGGGAAGGAGAAAAAAAATCCAAAAGCCTCCTGTGTGTCGCTTATCAGCGCACACAGTGGAAGGTTACCACACTGAAAAAGTTTACTGGCTACAAGGATGTAGGTGTTTCCATATCTGTCTATAAGCACTATCAGACACACAAATGCCAGCTACATGTTACATTCTCATTTAACAGCAAATGAAAACAAACTTCCACGAATGTATCAGGTCTTCTGAATAGTTGTCTTTCCCGGCCTTGAAATTTTGGGGGTAGGAAGAGCTGTGTACTCAGTCCTCAAGAGTCAAGCATTTTTCTGTGAATTTGTGGCTTCCTGCATTTAAAAATAAATTTGTGCCATGTGAATTTATATTCCACCTAGAGCTAAGCATCAACTTGTGCTACAAAGTGACTGTTTCAATTAAGATAGACAAACTTTATGATCGCACTGCACAACTGTAAACCTACTGCATTTCCCCTAAAGCATACCACTTGCATTGAAACAGACCCTTCAGTAGAGGCTAGCAGCTGACATTTTTACTGCAATAACAAGTAAAAAAAAAAAAGCTTATATTTCTATCTATTTAGTAACCTTATTACAGAAAGGACGTACCTACTCTTAAACACCGCCTGTTAGACCTATTTAGGATCCCTCCAGCTTTTGACCAAGACAATATATGACGAGTTTTAGAGAGTGATAAAGCTAAAATAAAAGCTTTAAAACTGGCAAAGGAGGGGGCAGGAAACCATCTCACTTCCTTTCAACAAACACCTTGTAGCTTGAAATAACTGTTAAAACTTATACTCAAAGCCCTTGCTATTAGCCTAATGCTCGTAACATATTCTGTGCTTTCACATGTTCATAACATAGGGGAAGAAGTTCCAAGAGCATCAAAAGCAGCACTTTGGCAGCTAGACTCTCTGCTAGATTATGATACCTGGGTGGGTCATATTACATTCTTTTATTATTAAAATACTCAGGAACAATCCTTCTGCCGTAGTATTAAGTTACCCTTTCATTTACTGTGGATGGAAGCTATTACTCTTGCTTTATCTGTTTAAATATCATAGTAGCATTGTTTGAGGCAGGTAATTTTCAAGTCAGGACAAGGGCAACACGCTCTTTGCAGAGTAGTACAGCCTACTGAATTGCTGAATAATCTATTTAGTACATTTCTTCTTGTTGGGCAAAAAGATAATATATTTTACGACTTCATCAGTGACAAAACAGGTTTCCTTTCTTTACGTATTTTTATTTACTTTCACAAAAGTTAGACGCCCTTTTTATATGATTACAATAAAATAAAAATATTTTAATTGGATCAGAAGGAAAGACAGGAAATAGCAGTGCTTTAAGGCAACCTGCAAGTTTTGGGTTATAATTCTTAAGTGGGAAAATTAGAGTTAAACCTTTATTTCCAGAGACTGCAACAAGAATAAGCATAGGTTAGGTTTAGACTAACCACAGTTAACTATACCTTCTTGCACTGCAACTGCACTTTTGTTTCTTTGTTCTTAGAAAAAGGAACTCAGACACACCATGACTGATCTAAATCCTGCCTTTTTGAAGGCTGACAAGTAGAAATGAACCCAGAGGAGGAGAACAAGGGAAGTGAATCATTTACACCCTCAGAATTCTACTGCAGAACAGAAAAAAATTGCACTAAACAGTTTATAGCCTAGAACACTTTGAAGTGTGAATGAAGTCTACATGCAAACAGCCACCCTACCACTGACAGCTATAGCCATTAGTCACAATGATTTATTGCACGATCTGGCCAAAGAAAACTCAGTATGAGCAGAAGACAACACTTTATCCAAAACTGTAGATCCACCTCCTGCCTGAATTAGTAGCCAGCTTCAACCAGCCACTTCCTCTTCAAAAGGCCCTGAATCATCCATCTGAACACAGCCTAACCCATGGTTAAGGCAAACGCTTAGAAAAGCTCAGTATTTTTAGACAACTGCCACCCATCAGCAGAGGGCGAGAGGAAGCAGAACAGATGGTGGCAGCTAGCCATGCTGCACAGCTTCCATCTGGGGTGCTCCTGCACACGGAGCTGCACGAGAACCTCCACACACCAGCAGTCAGGTGACTGTTCACTGGGTTGTGGGTTTTTTTCCTGGATAAAACACGCTGCTCTCAACAGCAGCTCTTATCACTGCCTAAAGCATGGCTTGTAGTAATCTCTATCAGTATTTCTTGCTGGGTGCTGTTGCTCTGCAACTCTTTTCCACCTAATAGGTCCAAGCCAGAAAACAGGCTTTAAGTGATTTTATTAATCAACAAGGATTATAGCTTACAAGAAAAAAAAAAAAAAAAAGGAAAATCAAGTGAAGATCCACTTGAATGGTAACTGACCCAAATCAACTTGCAAAGGTTTTTCTTCAAGTACTGTTATAAGCTTAACTATTCATCCTGTAAAAAAACATCGCCTATGAGCCAAGCAATGTATTTGGCTGTTTTGAGAGCTCATTTTCACTTTATCATATGCTGCAAAGTAAGCCTCTTAAGTACAATTGATTTTAATTGACTAGACTGTTGATCCCACACATAGTCATGATCTAATTATTACAGAAAAACAACTGGTAAATCATGTTGATTTATTTCCTGTTAGTGCATCACTCCTAAAAGAAAGCCTGTTGTGTCTCCAGCTGATGACAGCCCAGTTGGGAAATTTTATCACTGGTACCAGAAAAGAAAGACACTTTTCCATCTCCCCCCTCTCATTGAAAGAAACAAATACAGGAATGACTGAAAAAAAAAAAAACCACCCAACAACCCAAAATTGTTTGGTAGGAGGGTGTGGGAATACACTGCTGGCAGCTTGTATGACAGAAGCAATATTGTGTTAATGTGATCATTAAGGCTGAACAATCTGATTCAAATGACTCTGCTGTAGTGGTTAAGGGCAGAACAAGCAAGATGTACTGAAAAGCCTGGCTATAAACTCTTATGCTGCCACTTCACCTACTGCACACCTGCAATCTGCTCCTGCGGCCTCACACACACAAACTTGTTATCCACAGCTGCACATAAACCCCTGTAGTTTTCCACTGCATCCAAGGTGGGCAGGCTGTTTTCATCACTGGTGGCTTCATGGCCGGAATCCAACTCCCCAGCAATTCATTTATGTGAATCCTTATCCTTATGGGGGAAAAAAAAAAAAAACAAAGCCACAAAAGAAAGAAAAAAGTCCACCACCACCACCACCCCCCCCCCCCAGGGGAGCATCCTATGGCTTTCAGAACAGAAATCCTTTTAAGTTTGGGAAGATGACAATCCCTAGGTTAAAAATCATGCTACTTTTTATTATTAAGGAATTGCCATTATAAGTTTTAAATATTCTGATACAGATTGTCAGCAAATGAGATCATAAAGTATTTAGATGTGAATTTATGAGTAAAGATTGTTATTGAAAGGCCTCGAGCGTTATACATGCTGAATTTTACTGGTATTGAAACTCAAAGAAAACAAAGACACTTCACTGAGCTCTTATTGGAGTTCATAAAGTTAAACTGAACAGTCTTCACAGGGTCACAGCATATTTGGAGGGGAAAAAATTACTCATTGATTAAAAAATGGATTTTCCTGTTACAGAAAAAGAAGAGACATACACTGCAGAAAAAAAGTAATTTCATTTAAGCTACTCCTTTGGGTAAGACAACTGTAACATGTCTACGATATAGCTAAAATCTGACTTTCCTCTATACACATTTGTCCTGATTTGAGCGACACAGGACTAACTTCTCTTCTAATGCTTGGGAAAACTGCACTTTTAGAAGACCCTAGTGTCTGAATTCATGAAAATATTTACTTTATAGCCAGCTAGGCTATGTGGGATTCAAGGTCTCGGTGTTTCCAAGCCTTGCCAGGTGCAGGGATGAGGAGAAGCAAGGCCTGGGCACTTGACCCACACTGGCCAACAGCATTATTTCATACCATGAACGTCACATTCAATATAAATTAGAAAGTTTGCTGTGCAGTCTCTCTCTGCCTTGATGGTGGTGGTCCAGAGAACTCCTTGCCTCGGTGCCAGACCCCTGAGCCCTTCCCTTCCTCCTGAAGCTGTTGTGCTTGCAGTGTCCAACATTTGCTGACCACTGCTGGGAGTGCACAGCTTCCTACTGATAGAATTGGCTGAGTATAATCCTCGTATATTTTATCTTAGTATTGGAATCAATACTAATATATTTTTATATACATACATATCAATACTAATGGTTCTTTAGTATTATTGTTAATTATTTAGTCTTATCCTATTAAATCTATTTATATTTCAACCCTCGTGTTTCCTTGTTTTCTCCAATTCCCGTTCCCGGGGGGGAGGGGTCATCGGATAATGGAATAATTGTCTAAATGACAATAAATTGTTATGGATTTTCTCAAACCATAACAATATTATTCTCTTAATACACAAGATCTTAACTGGTCAGTTGCAAACAAGTTCTGTGAAGACCAGTCACATGAGAGGAGACAACCAAATGATATACTGAGAACAATGTTACCTCTTCTTGAATTTTTAAAGGAATTTCTTTTTCAAGAGCATTCACTAACAAAACCACTGGAGGGTAGAGGAAAGAAGTTGCAATGATACGGCATTTACATCTGCTGTTCTTGACAATCCTGAAAAGAGCTCCTGAAACAAAGAGTGGCTGCAAAGCCTAGCTCAGTTCTACAGTCTGCTGTAAGGGAAGAGAATCTAACTTTGGTTATTACTTTTCAGTGAAGTAACTGTCATCTGACTTCTAGTGCATTTTCACACATCAACTACAAAAGAAACTGACATAACCAGTTCTGCTCAAGCAGGATTCCTAAAGATAATTGATACAAAAAATGAATCACGCAAACCTCCATTGTACATGTACTTCTAGCTTCTCAGACGAGATTACTTGTTCTGACAACTTTTAAGCTTTAAAACTTTTAACTGGATAAGAACTACAAATAAAACCTGTGGTGATGATAAAAAGCAATCCAACCTTATCCTATGCCAATACTGGTTCTTTATTGAAAGAGAAACATTCATGTATACTGTCAGCAGTAAAAGTAGGCCAAACACCAACTTTGCTGGAGTGACTTTAATTCCCACATTGTTAAAATAGATTATGATGCTATGTCTTACATATACTAGTTGAACAAGCGAGTGCTGTTAGAAGCTTCTATAGGATTTGAGAAAAGGTTTATGCGCTCAAAAACCTGTCTGTCCATTCTTTTGGTCAGAGATCAGACAGAAAAATTGTTACTGCTCCTTAGAAATTGTGTCTGGCCTCAGTTGTATATGTACTTCTTCAGCTGTGGTACCATAACGTTCAACTTATGAAAGGCAACTGATGTTTGAGGGTCTGAAGTTTTCATTATTTATTTATTAAGTAGCAGGCCAGAAGGAAATAAGAATTGGTATTTCTAAGAACAATTGTTAGCCACTTCACAGTTCAATTACTTTTCCCCCCCTTTTTCATGCTTTACATAAACAGCTTAAAACTGCATTCTATCTTGCAAATTTCTTTCAATCCCAGATGAGATTATTATGGGGAAAGTATCAGAACAACGTACAATATGAATGTATTTAAAGACTAATCCCTTCATATAAGTTTAAAAAAACATGTACACTAACATCCTTATCTTTCAGAAGACTAAGTTTGCAATTAACTTTGTTCATCTCATTCTGGAAAAAAAAAAGGTATCAAAAGATGGAACCATGAACATAACCGATGAACTCACTATAGGAGCCTACAGCCAAATTAATGGGATAGTCACAGGGCTCTAATTAGTGACCTGGCACAAAAGATTTCTTTGATGTCTGTCCAGAAGCAAAAGCAGCTGACTTGAGAAAGGACTGCTTGGTGGCTCAGTCACCTTAGTTACTGTGCACAAAGAGCTTCAAACCAAGCAGGTATGATCAGACGAATTTCCCTAGGTATGTGAAACTTGAGGACAGACACAAACAGAAATTGATAACCATAGCTACTGCTATGGTCAGGCTATTTTGCCGCATTTTAGATAATCCAAAGGACTTTTCATAGTCTAAACAAGTTACATGTAACTTGAATTTTTATTTTTTTTTCAACATAGGAAAACACAGTCAAGTAAAAATCATGCTGAAGAATCTATCACTTTTCCTCTTTGTTGCCTTTCAGAATTAACTCTGACCAAAATTTTGCTAATAGAAACACTACTGAAGAGTCTCTGTAGTCAGGCAGATTGAGTCTCCTACAAACTATGGGCTAATGAGTATTTTACCACATAGAGAATAACATCATAGAATCATAGAATGGTTCGGGTTGGAAGGGACCTTAAGGATCATCTGGTTTCAACCCCCCTGCCATGGGCAGGGACACCTCCCACTAGACCAGGCTGCTCAAAGCCCCATCCAGCCTGGCCTTGAACACTTCCAGGGATGGGGCATCAACAGCTTCCCTGGGCAACCTGTTCCAGTGCCTCAACACCCTCACCGTAAAGAATTTCTTCCTAATATCCGATCTAAATCTACCCTCTTTCAGTTTAAAACCATTGCCCCTCATCCTATCATTACAATCCCTGATAAAGAGTCCCTCCCCATCTCTCCTGTAGGCCCCCTTTAGGTACTGGAAGGCTGCTATAAGGTCTTCCCAGAGCCTTCTCTTCTCCAGGCTGAACAACCCCAACTCTCTCAGCTTGTCCTCATAGCAGAGGTGCTCCAGCCCTCTGATCATCTTCGTGGCCCTCCGCTGGACCTGTTCCAGCAGGTCCATGTCCTTCTTGTGCTAAGGATCCCAGAGCTGGACGCAGTACTCCAGATGGGGTCTCACCAGAGCAGAGTAGAGGGGCAAAATCACATCCCTCGACCTGCAGGCCATACATCACTGTGAACAGACAATTTGCAGGAAGACCTGGACTCCATGGTATGAATAAGTTTGGGTTTTTTCCCTTGAAAAGAATCAGTAAGTCAAGCCTAAGCAGCCAGAGAATGGAAAGGCTCTTGCTCAATAAACAACCACTGTTTCAAGCACCAGCAGCACCAAAAGAGGCAGGAACTGGAACAGGAGAGATGGGGTCAAGCTCAAGAGGAAGGCACAGTCTACATCTCCACCCTTTCCCAAACTTGAGGCATCTCAAGTAGCAGTCCCTCAGAAGTCTATCAGTTTTCTGTCACCAGCAAATAGCCATGAAAACCTTTAACAGGGCACTAAGTATCTCTTCAGTACAAATCCAGATGAATACCCAAGAGTGACAAAAAGTTAGTTACAAGGGCACGCCAACGCACAATTCTTTTGTTCATCACGTCAGCAGCACAAAACATTAGAAATAAGTCTGTCAGAGCACTGAATCCTATGAATGAAGTTAGATAATCCTGCACATACAGAAGACAGAAGGAATAAAGCGTACTACGGGAAGGAAGCAATACCCATGATAACTGTGGTCAGCAGCGCATGGCAACGTCTAACTATTTCTCAAGTTTGCACAAGCCCAGTTGTGTAATATAATCAGAAATTCATGGCATGAACTGACAGGTGACTACTGCTACGAATCGCTATGTTAGCTCAAGGGAGCAACAGACAGCAGAGTTCAAAGTCCTGCTGATTTCTCATGATGTCAGAAAAACTGCCTCTCCCTTTTCTCCCTCCAGTTTGCTTTTCTTGAAGTGTACAGGAAGTTATGTTAAAAGAATACTTAGATTTTTAATTAGTTTCTTCTGTCTAGGTGGCATTTTCCGCTCAGACTGTGTGCTGTACACACTCCACCATATGTAGAGCTGACAGAATTCAATTAACAATTATGATGTTGCCATCAATGTTCAGGGCTTTGCAGCTCCCTGCACAGTCCTCAAGCAAGACCCAGCTCCCATACTGACAAGTCCATGTAAGAGTGTTCCAGAAGGTTTTCCCCGTCTCTTTGCATAAGACCATGTGCAAGTTATGAAACACTGGTGATCAAGATATGGAGTCTCGAGCTCCAAAACAGTCACCAACCGTGCATCCCCAAACAATCAACTTCTCAGGGCACCTGGTGTCTCTAGTGGTTTTCATATAATGCCAGTGTAACTCCCATTGCACTGAGCTTTAAGGAAGGCCTCAGCACACCTGGAAAGGAAAATAAATTAAAGAAAAAAAAAAAAGCAGCCCAATTTCAAGTAAAGCATATGCAAAGTGCAGACAATTAACAGTCACCTATAAAAGAAACAGTTTAGGCACCTTTTCATTGCACATTTCATTGCATACCTCCGAATTCTTCAATACATGAGATAAGGATCTTTCAAGCACCTACTCTTCTGGCCTTGGAAATAAAATACATCCCTCAAGGTAGAAAAAGACACAGAGTATTTATTCTGCTGGCCTAGTACCCTTTTTTCCAGAAAGAAGAAACTGGTGTTGGCCAACAGGCATCATCCCAATAGCCATATGCTGTTGACTCCTCCACTTACACATATGCAAGTTCTTTAGGCACAAATCAAAGCAATAAAAGCCTACCTCTAAAATGGACAAAACACTCTGCAACACAAGTGCTACTTTGTCATTGTCAAAGCAACCTGTGAGGGGTAACCTAAATTGAGATGTGCTTTTGGGTGCTGGTGAGGCTGGGTTAATTATTTACAGCATTACCCATGCCTCAGAAATTCTGCATGTCAAAAATAACTTCAGGAAAGCACCAAATAAATTAGGAAAGATTAATTATTGTTATCCAAGATGCATTGGAGACAACTGTTTTAGACTTGCAATCTCGCCAGAAACTCACTAATGGTTGGACGCCATACTACCCAATTCTTTAACAGCTACTTTTTTCTAACAAATTTAATACAACCATTCAAAGTTGTAATGTTCTGGGAACACTGAATACTCATGATACAAGATAGTTTGGATCTAAAGGAAAAATATTCACAGTACCAGCAGCAACCACAAAATGTTAATAAATGATTTACCCACTTATCAAAGAACAGATGACTACAATAAAATACACTATAAAGTGTCAGAGTACTGAGATTATTAAGCCTCTTCAATTGTGTAATCAAAAAACTTTGGTGAACACTTTGGAACTGTTAATTGTATCAAGACAAGCAACAGATAAAGTCTGAATGGTTGATCATAGTGTCAACTTCGAAAAGCTGCTTGAACTTCACTTAAATTAACAGCCTAGCTACAGCTAAGAACAGCCACACGGCAGACCTGCATTTCCAAAGCAAAGGAAGCGAGAACCGAATGAAATACAACAAAGGCCCCAAACACATAAAATGCCTATATGCAATCCAAAAATCCTAAATCAAGTGAGTCAGATTGAAAGAGAATGCTTTCTTCTCGCTGAAAGAGCAGCTCATAAACTACTGACCACATAGTTGGATTTCACAAGATTTCTCCCCTTGGGAAGGCAGGTTATTTGATTCACTCACAATGTGCTTGCATTTATCTGCAGTATGACCAGTCCTCTGAAATATTATGTTTTCAACAATGTTATAATGCTATAGCTTGAGAAGGGATATGCAAAGGAGGAGGAAAGGGGTTTTCACTATGTTTTTTATTCTCTTAGGGCACAACAAGGAAGGCCTGAAAAGATTTTTGTATAACGTCTTCATCTCCCTCCCCTGCCCCCAGAAATGACTGCTAGAATTTGACAAATCGTGGATCAAACTACTGGCAAACATAAGCAACAGATATACACATGAAAACCAATGTCAAAACTAGTTAAGCAGCAACGAAGATAAGGAGAAACCTAAATTCTTTGGTGTTTATGATGCTTTTAAACTTTTTCTCTATTCAGGGAACCATTTCAATAAACAATTTCAATACACGACCCCTTTTGAACTATACTGTACAAGAAAAAAAAAATCAGTTTTATTCCATTCACTTATCCTTTACTGTATTATATTGTTCCAACATTTCAAGTCAGTAATCAAATTTTCATCAACACATGGAAAAATCTCAACTCCAAACAGCAAATACTTCAGAAAACAAGGAGTGGGTAAAAGTGGCAGCATTCCAGCACAAATTTCTGGCACTCTACCACATTCACTCTCTCTTGAAATTATGTATTTTTAATTACTATTTAAGCATAAATAAGAAAGGCCCAGCCTAACACAATTTCCCTTCAAACAGCATGTTATAAGATGGGCCTGACAGACAAAGGCCACAAACCAGTGAAAGCTAGAAAAAGATAAAAAAAAGATTGTAAGATTTTCAAAATACCTGCTAAGGTTGATTGTAAAATCTAAGTACGCATTCATACACTTTGAATCGTCACATGAAATGCTTTATACCAAAGTGTTGTCTGTTTTCATGGAGAACTCAATGTAATAATCATGTAGAACACATTCTTTTGAATAGCACTGCTATAATGGAAGTGAGAAGAAAAATTTCAATGAAGAATCTTCCTTGATACTGTCCAAGAAATGGTGCCCAACTCATCAAACAAACAGGCTTCACAGTCATATACACAGATCAAAAACTTAACTGGCTTCTACATTTACCACTAACCCTAACACAGAATTAAACAAGTACCTTTTGTATTTTCTTTGGATCTTTCTGTGAGTTTTCTCTGAGAGGTACTTTTCCAAACAACTTCCATCCCACATCACTTTGTTTTTCAAATCTTGTACTTTGCTTTCTGGTAAACAAATTCCTATTAAAAAAAAAAAGTTTGATTAAGAAAAAATGCTGATTCATTATAGTAAACAGAAAGAAGAATTTACTAATTGCTTATGTATCCCAATCACATATTCCAGCTCCTCTTGTGGTTGTGCTGGCAGGCACTGTTTCCCACCCTCATTGACACATCATGCAGTATTTACCACCACGCTAGGCAATGGACTTGGGTTAAGTAAGAATTTTTAGTAGATAAAAAAAAAGTTTATTTGTAACTTTCTAGAAGTAGCCTTCTGTTTTAGTCTCCCTCTAGATCATTCAGGCTCAAAGTCAGGCTAAGATACCGTATCTCTTGCTGTATAAACAATCTCAACCCACCTGTTACAAAACACTACTACCAAAAATCACAAAAAATTTGCAGACATAGTAGTCTTTTGCTGTATTTGATCTGCTTTCATAAAAGATTATTTTTCCTGAATAACCTTAAAAGCAGCTATGAAAACACATTAATTCTGAAGGCTCTCTGAAATGTCTCAAATTAACCAGCTTAAACACTGTAGTAACAGTCATAAAGCTAGACATAAAGCCACTGAAAGTTGAATTATTTTTATTGATATTGCTAGCTTTTAATCATAAAGCAATATGCCAGACTTGCATCTTCTCACCACAACTATGTTTTTCCAAAACTGCACATACAGTACAGACCAGTCTTCATGCTTTTGGTAGCACTCAGCCCCTCCAAGAGCACAACAGACATTCTACACCCATGGCATGTCTGGATTATTAAAATAACAGATTTTTTTTTTCCCTACTGTCTATTTCAGCGAATATTCCAATATGTCCAGGTTAGCTCAATTATTTACACACCTTCTGGTAGGTTTTTTTGGGAACTTGACTATAGGCTTTTGCTCCCTCATTTAAAAGAAAAGAATACCAATTCCACCAAGACAAAAGCATTTTTGCTACTTCCATCAGCAGGCAGCTATAGCACCTTCATACCACAGATGCTTCCAGTCTGGCATTACTGCTTTTCCTTACTTACAGTTACTGCCTTAATGCCCAGTGGGTTGACCCAGCAACTACCAATTGTTTCTTATTCATAAAGTGTGGCAGTTTGGGAAATAAAACTATGTTGAACTTCATGTTCTAGAAGGGCTGAATGCACATCTGCAAGAGGAACAACATGGACACAAAAAAGTTGTTTTTCCTAGCCGCTTTGGATCAGCTGACATGAACAATATCATAAATACACCAACAGAGATAGTATTGCTTGGAGTACAGGATAAATCTTTAATACAAGGAAAAGAAATTGAGGCACAAATGTCAGCGTGCACTGGTATGTATTATAAGGCAAGAGTGCACTGCCATCCTTAAATATGCATATATTTACACAAATTATCACATGCTTCTATATCACAAGGGTACAGTTACCTTGAAACTCAAACCAGGAACAGATTATCATATTAAAAGATAAGAACAAGGTGTTCAGGTACGCAAATCAGTAACAACTGCTGTCAAAGCTAAGCAGTAACTATACTTCTACAAACCCCCTTCAGCTTTCCCCTATCCCACACAAAATAAAACACAGTATAAAGATGTAGGGGAAACAACTGTAGGGAAAACACTAAAGAAGAACAGCATGGAAACCGCAAAAGCATACTGCTGTGTCTTCCCTCTTTCCACTTTTTTCAAAGAATGAACTTATAATACTACAGGTAAACTACTGGATCAAAATCAAAGATCTGCTTTGTCTCTACAACTGGCATAGTCCATTTCAGTGTTATCAAGGTCTCCCATAGCTCATCATTACAGCTGTAATGCTACTTAGAGATTTATAAACTAACTACAGCATTAATCAACAAGTTTGACTACACTGCTACCACTACAACTGCTAGTGTTTGGAAAAAGAGACAATAAAAACAACTTCCAAGAAAGGTATCTCTGTTGAAATTGCCTTCTTTTCACCAGCAATTCCTTCACCTTGGCAATAAAAATAATCCATTCTGTTTGTGTGTTTAGTATGCCGAAAGGCTTCTGCATGTAATTATCTTCCTACCCCTGCCCAAATTCATAACATGTGTGTAAGACAGCCTGAGTTGATGGATTTATAGGATCCTTTGAGACAGCTACCAGGGAAATAAACACAAAGAGAGACAGATATTAATTTATATTTTATATATATAATTAGTTAATTTAAAATTGAGAAATACCAAGCAAGTTCTAAAATACATCTAAGACTAAAAAGGAAAACATAACAGGAGTAACATCACTAAAACCACTGCAGGTAAATAGGATACGCAGTGCAACACAGGCTGGCTGCTCTTGCAAAAGGTTTTGTTTCAGGTTGTTTCTACTTCAGAAGCAAGCAAACTAAATTCCATACCACAAACTGTCTTCAGAGAAAATAAGAACTTCTAGCATCAGGGACACCTGATGATCAGAGCCCCACAAGGAGGCACACCTGTGTGACAGTTCTGTGCACATTCAAATCCTCTTTTGCAAGTAAAAGGCTTTCACCACAGTTGATTAGTGCTGCAGTAACATGAAAATTAAAGGACGAACAGGCAATTTTCTCTGCCTATCTATCCACACTAGAGGTTGCTAGAACAGGTATATACATGCAACAATCCCCTCAGTCTCCTCTGAGGGATTTTAAGAGCAGCAGTAGGTCTCTCTATCCTCGCAGCAAAATAAAGATGAATTGGAATGATAAAGTATAATAGCTCTCTGCTGCAAGTGCCTGCGTGAGATGAGCTAAATCTGAAAAGTCAATCTCACATACTTGCTTTCATTCAATTCCACGAACCTAACTATCTGTTTTCCCTTTAGAGGGAGCATCATAGTAAGTAATCTGTTCTACAGACTATCTAGCAGATGGCACAGCACTTGCTCAGTTCTGTCTGCACGATTTCCACTGCACGTTCTAGGGCACCAGGCTTCTCTTCCTCTCGGTGCACTACGTCAGGGACTTCCGGATTGCCTTTTGTTTTCTTTTTTAATTTAAAAAATACATTGACCTGAAAGCACCAGGCATGGTAAATAAAAAATTCCCATTCTGTACAGTGCAACTTACTCTCCTTTTCCTCTTTTTCTCTGCTCTCTGTCTGTGCCTAAGTTCTGGCGTTTTGCTGGTGTCCACACTCTTTACGCACTCCAAAAAGTCTCAAAATTCCCAAAAGGTGTAACAATCAGAAGCCAGAAACTGGCACAATCAGATATAGAACCATAAACATAACCTGTTCTTGCTTTGACTGAGGACACACAACATTGTTAAACCCTGATATCTGCCCCAGACTGGAACAAGCCAAAAGTAAACCACATGACAGCTGGGCTGGCATGGGAGAAGCAGAAGAGATGCTGCTCCCTTTGCACCTTATTTTAGAAAACTTAAGGAAAAAAAAAATACTATGGAGTGTTCTCTGGTTCGATTTCTGCAGAGCTTTGCAATAAATCAGGACACCACCACAGGGTCCCGATAAAGCCCCTACTTGAGACTTCTGGACTGAAAGCAGACCCTTAAAATGTACAACTCCCTTAGAAGGAAGTAATGACTTCTGCCATATATATAAATATATATATATCAGAGCAAATAATTCATAGCAAAAGCTTTCAATTTTCTGCTGCCACAGCACAAAGAGTAGTTCCTTTCCTCCCATACTTACACAGCTCCCTAGGATTTTTTAAAAAAAAAAGTACTAAGCAGTCTCACTTCTGAGCAAATATAATTCACCAAAAAATTCCACTTTAAAGGTAATTTAAGAAGATTTTACCTAATGGAAAACAGAGGTTAGTAAGGAGCAAAAATTCTCTACTTGAAAAAAATAGATTTTCACTCCAAAAACAAGCTCATAAATCCTAGAGTAAAAAGATCTCAAAGTTTAATTACAAGTGGTTTAAGATATAAAAATTAATTTCAGATCTTGCATGTAAAAAGGGTTGACATGCCTGTAAAGAAAAGATCATATGCTGATCATTATCTCAGCCTCATTGTCCTCCTCACAACCATTAGAGCACATCATGCTCATTTGTAACAGAGATATTAACAGGAATATCTAACGTGATACATCATGTCTGCAATATCATAGCGTGGAGACATTAAAGTGTCACAGGTTACATTTCCTATTGAACACGTTAACTATTTTACACTAAGCGTCTGCAGCTGCTTATTTTAGGAAAACCAAGCACACAAGTTAAATTGAGATCATGTTTCAAATGGAAAATTACTTTTGCACAGTCCCCTAAAAACAAAATTTGGCACTAAACAGCTGTTTAACCTTGTTATTTTAATTGAGCTGTGGAGAGGAGTTACCTGCCTGAAGAGAAATTAATTCTAACTCCAGAGTTAATGCCTACACCCATACAAATAGCATCCTGTGATACAGGAGAGAAATCTAACAACCTTTTGCTTGAACACACACATACTGCACCATTACTATATACTTATCTACCCAACTGCCTTTTTTTGTGGAAGTTAACATGAACAGATAGGTTCAACAGTGTCAGGAAAACTTTATTTTTTTTTTTTTATTTAATATAACTTAAGAACCACTTCATTTCGGTTCTATAAGCACTGTAAGACAAACTTACTGAATAGTTGCACATACTGCACATTCATATATTGCCAGTATTTATGTAGCCGTGTGTGCTGTCATGGTCAGGCTGAAGCCTCAATCAAGTGAAAAAAAAATATTAGAACCACATCAACAAAAAGTAATCAAGCCAAACATCAACATAAATACATCAACAAAAAGAGCGCCACGGAGAATCTCTATTCCTTACTGGATGCAGGGGGAAAAGCTGCAACCAAGGATGAGGAGAAGGCTGAGATACTTAATGCCTTCTTTGCCTCCGTCTTCAAGTCAGACCAGCTATCCCCAGGGTGTTCAGCCTCCGGAGATGGAAGATAAGGACGGAGAGCAGAACAACCCACCCATAATCCAGGAGGAAGTAGTCAATGATCTGCTTCTGCACCTAGACGCACATACGTCTATGGGGCCGGATGGGATTCACCCAAGAGTACTCAGGGAGCTGGCGGGAAAGCTCACCATGCCTCTCTCCATCATTTATCAACAATCTTGGTCAACAGGGGAGGTACCAGATGACTGGAGGGTGGCTAATGTGACGCCCATCTACAAGAAGGGTCAGAAGGAGGATCCGGGGAAATACAGGCCTGTCAGCCTGACCTCGATACCAGGAAAGATCATGGAGAGGATCATCTTGAGTGAGCTCTCGCGGCAAGTACGGGCAGCCAAGGGATCAGGGCCAGCCAGCATGGGTTTAGGAAAGGGAGGTCCTGCTTAACCAACCTGATCTCTTTCTATGACCATGTGACCCACCTTCTGGATGCGGGGAAGGCTGTGGATGTTGTCTGTCTGGACTTTGGTAAGGCCTTTGACACCGTCCCCCACAGCAGTCTCCTGGAGAAGCTGGGGAATCATGGCATAGACAAGTGTACTCTTCACTGGGTAAAAAAATGGCTGGATGGCCATGCCCAGAGAGTTGTGACTAATGGGGTGAAATCCTCTTGGCGGCCGGTCACCAGTGGTGTCCTTCAGGGCTCAGTTTTGGGGCCAGTTTTGTTTTAATATCTTTACCAATGATCTGGATGAGGGGATTGAGTGCACCCTCAGTAAGTTTGCAGCTGACACGAAACTAAGTGGGAGTGTTGATCTGCTTGAGGGTATGAAGGCTCTACAGAGGGACCTGGACAGGCTGGATCGATGGGCCAAGGCCCATTGTATGAGGTTTAATAAGGCCAAGTGCCAGGTCCTGCATTTCGGTCACAACAACCCCAAGGCTACAGGCTTGGGGAAGAGTGGCTAGAAAGCTGCCCAGCAGAAGAGGACCTGGGGGTGCTGGTGGATGGCCAGCTTAACATGAGCCAGCAGTGTGCCCAGGTGGCCAAGGCGGCCAACAGCATCCTGGCTTGTATCAGGAATAGTGTGGCCAGCAGGAGCAGGGAAGTGATCGTGCCTCTGTACTCGGCCCTGGCGAGGCCTCACCTCGAGTCCTGTGTTCAGTTCTGGGCCCCTCTCTACAAGAGGGACACTGAAGTGCTGGAGCGTGTCCAGAGGAGAGCTACCAAGCCGGTGAGGGGTCTGGAGACCAAGCCATATGAGGAGAGGCTGAGGGAACTGGGCAGGTTTAGTTTGGAGAAGAGGAGGCTGAGGGGAGACCTCATTGCCCTCTACAACTACCTGAAAGGAGGTTGTAGAGAGGTGGGTGTTGGCCTCTTCTCCCAGGTGAATAATGACAGGACCAGAGGAAACGGTCTGAAGTTGCGGCAGGGGAGGTTTAGATTAGATATTAGGAAGAATTACTTTACTGAAAGAGTGGTCAGGCACTGGAACAGCCTGCCCAGGGAGGTGGTTGAGTCACCATCCCTAGAGGTATTTAAGAAACGTGTAGATTTGGCACTTCAGGGCATGGTCTAGTGACAGAGATTGTAGGGGTTGGGTTTTTTTGTGTGTGTATGGTTGCACTCGATGATCTCAAAGGTCCCTTCCAACCATGAAGATTCTATGATTCTATGAAACCTACCCACGTAGCACCTATTACAGCTTTTTCCAGCTTATGCTTTTAAACAAAGTCCCACATCAGCACTGAAGCAGAAAGTTTATCTAGTTCAGCTCAATTCTCTTTTTAGAAGGACAGGAAGTCTGTAACACAACTGTCAGCAACTACTGCCACGCGATGAGTTCATAGCAGTGCTCCACAAGCGTTCAGGTATTCATTTCTTCACACTTCAGCTGTGGCTTGTCCCCGGCAAGGTTAGCCCCTTATGTGAAGTCACCTCTCAAAAGGTCATCCCTCCCCAACACTCCCCCCGGTTCAGTATACAAACCCATCCACTAAAAGGAGCAGAGACAGTGCTGACATGGTTTCTGTTGCCAATTTAGTCCAGAACTTCAAGTCAGCTGTAAACCTCCCCCTTGAAAATTCTCAAAATCTTCTCTAGCCAGGCAGGCTCAATACTTGAGATACCTCTGAAGTTCAGGAAGTGTATCAAAGAACTGTATCTTTGGCACATTTCACTCCAACAACAGGAAAAAAGGATGGGCTCCAACATCGTCGCTGTCAGGGGGTGAAGTTAAGCAAGGTGGACACACATACACCCAACAACACCTGTTGGTGCACATACACCCCCTACACCTGGAGTTCCAGGCAATGCCACAGCGTTTTTTCCTCCAGACCTCCCAAGATATACCAGCTGCCTGAAATAAAAGTGTATAGGAGCTTAGGATGTATGAGTTTTCATGATAAGGGTATTTGGGTTCTCCAGAAAATCTAACATTGATGATTTTTAACTATTTTGATGTTCCTATTTTGACATGGCTCCTTACACGAAGTTCCAAAGACCACAATATGTGATCTACCAGCATGGAATGATAGCTGCGAGCAAAACAAAAGTAAGATGGCATATGCTGCTCTGTGGTAGACTACTTCAACACTGATCTAGCATATAGATTATATTTGCAAATAAATGTGTTCCTTACTCTTAAAAAGATAGTTACTGTAAAGAAACAAGCATAAGAATTAACTAGAAACTGACACAACTCATGCACAGACTGATGCAATTTTTTACCTGCATTTAGCCGAAACTGATCTGCAACTGCAAGTAAATTTTTCTTGAGTGTTAAAAACACATACAACATTTCCTGCTCTCAGGATGCATGCTCACATTCAAATTTTAATTAGTCTTTCAATTAAGAAGTTTATTTTCAGAAGATAAAACAATTGGACTAGTCATGTGAATTAACAACTGGAAGGACTTACCAGTCTTGTGAGTAGAGAAGATGAAAAATAAGGACAGTGGAGAAACTTCAAAAGGTTCAGATTTTGCAGAACAAAATTATCTTGAAAAACAATTTCAAATGACTATCGGACTCACATGTATTCTTAAGAAGCAGGAAAGAAGCAGGAAAGAGGCAAGTCAAAGTCCATTTCTGCTGCTTCTGGAGGAAGATCCTGAAATTTCCTGATAACTCTAAACTACATGTGGAGAGAGCACTCGTGTTGAGCCCCTCAGGCAGTCATACTGGAGTGTATAATGGACTTCTAGATAAAGAGTTTGACAGTAAGCATATATTAATCATAAGAGCTAGGTACGCCTGTATGTCGAGCACAAAATCACAGCATAAAAGATGTCTCTACAGACATTATTCCACAAGGCATCAAGAAACTGACATTGAAACAGGACGCTTTACGTAACATACAGCATCTATTAAGTGAAAAATATATTAAGAGAAATGTTATTAAATATTTGCTGCATTGTGAGCTAAGGTGTCCAGCCATCTTACCTAGCATGGTACAAATTCAATTAACACTATTGAGGAAACATTCTCACACCATTATGGAATTTAGGCAAAAAGCATAACAATATTTGGGTTTTTTCCCTCATCCTTCAATGACCTTTTGTATTCTGTACTAACCACAACCTTCACCACTTATCCTCAATAAACAGAAGAACGATTCTCACCTCTATATTCCAAATTCGCACCCTGGCCACTTAAATCATTTCCAGAGGCACAGAAAATAAACTCTCAAATATCAGCAGCGGATTGTATCACAGCAATTTTGGTTACCTGATTAGTGTAGGAACAAGATTCTGACACACAGATCATGATCACTAGGGAACTGAAGGAAATTAGAAGAAATTCTTCTCAGAAGCCCCACCAGAAATCTTCTGAAAAGCCCTAAATCTACACTCTCCACAGACGAAAGCCAACAGCTGGTACTCGTGACCAGAGAATACTGGTTTCTAGAAATAATTCACTAGATGTAGTGACTGCCGGTTCTTGCATTCTCTCTTCCCAACACCAGATTGCTTCTCTGTCAACCTACACTTTTATATTAAAAAAAAAACAACACCACAAAACAAAAGCAAAAAAGAAAACAGCAAAAAACCAAACCAAAGCAAGAGAACAAAACATCATCAAAAAAGTCCAACCATTTTGGCTATGGTGAAGAACCCTTGTCAACGACTCAAAAGTTATACTTTCAATAAAATTCAAAAATCACACGCAAAAGCAGGGTTTGCAGAACTTTTATCTCACAGAGAGTTCCAAAGGTCAAGGTAAAGGAAGAAGAATGCTTGGTTTACGGATAAACAAATCCAGCAGGAATAGAGCCAGACAGCCTAGAAGTTGACCTACCTACTAAAGCAGTAACTAATGACAAATCATGTTCTAGAAGTCCTTGTCACATTTTATAAACAAAGTTTTCCAACCACTGACACTCCAGTATGTTCAATAAGAACCAAGAACCAATACACTTTACAATGCAACAGATACTTGCAGGTCTGAAAGAAGATTTCCTCAGTTGAGGAACACAGTAATACAATACAGATTAGCAGTACAGGATACCCTATAGCTTGCAAAAGGGTCGTTTGGAAATCTCTCTGTAGGTTTCTGAAGAAAAAAAAAAAAAAAAAAAAGCAGTGTTTCATAAACTACTTATCGAGACTACAAAGTTCTGTATTTACCTTCTTTTTCTTAGAGGGTAGCCCTCATTTCAGAGGAGAAGAAAGCAGAGCTGCCTGCACTGCAGCGTCAAAGACACGAAAAGATAAATCACAGTCCTGCATGTTTAGCAGTTAGGACTGGTTGTAGCAATCCAAGAACCACTGTGCCTATGCATTATGCACAGTGCTAGCCTACCACGCGAATGCTGCAGAATTCACAGAAACAGGAGTTTCAGCAAGTTAGGACTCTCATACAAAAGCAACATTTGGGTCCAAGTTCAAACTACCAGAAGTCAACCAGCTATACATGATGGTTCTTTTCTAGCTGACAAATTTCCCAGCTACCCCGATGTTATTGGAATAACCCAAAATTCTATTCCCAGCTTTCTTCATTGATCTGAAGTACTATTACCACACAAATAAAAAATTGAATTAATACATGAAATGTCACCCTAAGCAAAAAACTGAACCTGAGTCAGCAGCAAGATCTTGCAGCAATAAAGATTAAACATGTTCTGGGTTGCATTAACAAGATCAAGAGGAAAAAATGATTAAAAGCTCTACCTGGTATCCATGAGACCGTGTCTGTATCCAGTTTGGGGCCCCTGGACTAAAATACAGAGAGATCAAAAACTGGAGGAAATCCAGTGGATGACCACTATGATGGCTGGCTGCTGAGGCCTACAACATAAAAGTGGGGAGGCTGAGAGAGATGGTTTCATTTAGCCTGGATGACCATTCTGAGAGATGCAAACAGGAAAAAAAAACAAGAGGCAAAGCAGCAAGCTGCTGCAAGGTATTCTCCAAATGGATAAAAGGGGAGAAAAAAATAACCACATAGTGGATAAATCCTGGACCATATAGCCTAGAGAGGTTGTGGTTAATACAGTCCTTGGATATACTCAAGTTGGCTGGACAAGGTCCTCAGGAACACGATGCAGTGCTGAAGTCAGCCCTGCACTGAGCAGGAGGTTACACCAGATGGCTCCAGAAGTCCCTTCTGATTAGGTCAGTTTAGGACTGGTTTGTGGTTCTGTACTTGAGAAAGCCTGCAGCTCACAAAGGGGAGTCCAAGCACTAAGTAACACGTTTGTTACCAAGTTCTTGTCTTTATTCTGTCAGCTGTCAACGTAAAGTCTGAATGACTCCTTATTTACTGTAGGGTTTTTTTCTTTATTATTCTTACAGTATGGCTTGTAAATTTTTGAGGCACTTAATGACTACAAAGAGAGACTTAATACAGATAGCTCCTTAAAACAGCAATGTAACTAATGCCCAAATTGAGATTAACAGTTCATAAAGAAGAATTCATTGATTATTTTTGTCCTGACAGCAAACTCAACATTTATTTAACAGAACTCTGAATATCCAGAGCAAGGCATAAAAAACACATAGTCCTGTTCCAGCAAACCCATGGTCTCCATATACTATTTCTGTTAAATATATTCATCCATACATATAATTTTACTAACAACCCATTTCTTATTTGAGCCTTTACAAAGATGTTTAAAAAAAAAGTTAATGTTGACTCCAACTTCCCCACAGATTACATAACCCTGGGAAAGGAAGGGAGACAGTATTAGAAAATAAAAATCAGGGAGCAAGAATTGATATTTACTTCATCTAATTTCACCTCACTTACTGCATTTTTCAGAATCTGTAAGCATATGTAACATTCCCTCACAATGTCAACCCTGAATTAAGTACTTTTTACAGTTGGAGTAATTTCTTCTTTTTTTTTTAATCATTTCTGTACTTGCAATAACTTACAACAGTTGATGTTGCTGCTACGGAAGGAAAAAAGTCAGTTGAATGTTAAATGGTATTTTGATTAGATGGAGAGATAGACAGTGTGTCACATGGCAGTGATTGTGCTGATATTCTCCCTATTCCCCAGTGCCCATCCACTTCTTCTCACAGCTCCTTTTAACACAGGAAACATCAGGAAAGTTCTTGTGAAGTAACTGAAGATATGAAGTCCATCTAACCCACTAATTCACTAAACCTTCATACGGACAATGAATCAGAATGAAAACACACCTTAATTTCATTCATCTGAATTAGATCCTGAAGTCTTGTATGCATCTATCAAAGTGTACATAATTCTTACTCTTTCTGTTCAAAAGCAAGCATGTAGAACGCATAGAACTGAACAACCACAAGCTTTACAAAAGGCAGCCCCACACAGGAGATGAAGGAGAAAAAACGGGGGGGAAAAAGCATTATAGACCAATGCTGCAAGCGACATAAAACACCCACCTATGCCATAAATCTTATCCACTAGCCAGGTAGGAGACTTTTGTAATGCTTCCCACCAGCCACTAGAAAAGAAACATATGCACTTGACTTTATTGTAAATAATAACTGGATCACATTAAGTCCTCACTCACTGCATAGTTTTATACCATTACTGAAAAAAACCCCCACCCAAAACAGAGTACTGCTGAGCAGACTTTCATTTAACTTCCATAGAACAAATAACTTCAACAAGCCCCTTAGTTTTGCTGTTGAGTAACTGAAAACAGTTTTGCACTAACATGAGTTTAAATAAAGAAGATTTCATCTGCAAAAGCAACTCCCCTTTATTCTAAAGGGCCGCATCTCAAATAAGATTTAGTGCAAAATTTAAGGAAGAACCAACAGAGTGGTAATTCTAAACAAAAGTTACATTATTCTACACATAAAGGGAAAACAGGGATTAAAATTAATATGGACAGTTTCAGTTCAACACCTAGTGGAGAACAGGCCATGTGACAAAGTTCAAAACTTCATGCAGTGAATTAGAGGATAGGAATTCTGAACACTGCATCATACAATTTTCAACCTTTATCAAAAGAAAAGGTTGTTATCTTTGTAGAACTCCAACTTTGCACCTGTGGAAGATTTGCTTTGAGACAGAATGTTTATTTCAGAAAAATGGTGCAACTTTACTTTTGTTCTACACAGAGACATGATAGTAAGTACAGATGAGGGGAGGACCATTAGTCTTTTGTTTCAAGTAGACAGAAAGTGGCTTTCAAATAAGTAATATCCAAAATTATATTGTGAAGACTGAAGCACCCATCAGATGAGTATGCCTGAATGCCTTATGGGCTGCTGAAATAGTTTCCAGCATCATCTGTCAATACAGATCCTTGGTGCCTATGCTGCTTCCCACATCATTGAAATATATGCTCGTTTGCCTTCCTCTCTCCCCAAACCTTTTAGATGCCTGTTACTGATAACTATCAGCTCAAAATGCACCCAGATAAAGTAGTGGGAGGGACGAAACTGCCACCAAATTCCCCTTTTCCCTCCAACAGGAAAGTGAATCCTGGGGGGTCTGGTGACAGCAGGGCCGGGGAGCCCAGCCCACCCACAGGGCAGTGAAGCAGCCTGTGCTGGGTGCTGCTGCAGGTTCCCTCCATCAGAGGCTGGGTTTATGGAGTCCTTCCTCCCAGATTCTGGACAATGTCACTTGCAGCTCAGCTAGTTTTTGTTCACTTGTGGTTAAAAGCAGTGTATTCATATCCTCCCCCATGGCACATCCAGCTCTTTCTGTCCCTCCTCCTACACACTTCAGTCCTGTTCTCAGCCTGTCTCCTCCTGAACAGCCTATGCTCTTATCTAATAGGCTTCAATTAATATAAAACATGCACAGAAGAGGAGACGACATCACATATGAAGTTTAATATCTCAAGTTACTCAATCATAATTATTTTCATCCTTTCTCTTCCCTTCTATGGCCAGTGAATTCCCTTTTTGGAGAAATGAAAGTGGGAAATGAACAGTATAATGCTCGTTGTTATTCTACTTTCCATTTAACACCAAAATTAGCAAAGTACAATAGGCTGTCCTCTCATTAAAAGCAACAAATGACATTATGAAAGGGTCCTATTCAATAACACAGGTGACTTATATATGGTATTAATGGACCTAATTCCTTAAATTCAGAACTCCCAATTAAGTGTGACCAGTCACCTCAAAACGTGTGTGTGTGTGTGATACAAATGTATACGTTACATGATTTCAGACTTAATGCTGAAACCAGTAGTTATTATTGTGAAACTTAAGCCCTTTTTCTTCTCAGACTACATGCAAGGCCACAGTCTGGACTAGATTTGTTCTTCTATGTATGGTTTAGGATGCCAATCCTGCTTCAGAAGCTTTCTCTCAGAAACACAGAGATTCTTTGGAAACCATAAAATGTAATATTCTGAAAGCCCTTTATTTCACGTGTAGTCCCTGTTCTCTGTAGAGGTTTCTTGAGATCCTGCTAGTTAGAACATTTAGATCAAAAACTTCTAGGAGCAGCCTGAAAAAGAAGAGGATCCGGATTCCTGGAAAAACAGACAATATCCACAGCAGTGGACTCAAAGACTTAAGATTCTTGTAGTCCATTCAAAAGGAAGGGAACTGCATGGCTTATTATTTAACTGAACATATTCTTCTTTATGGTCACTCTGCGTGTAACCATAAAACGCCTCATCCTCACTCCCCAAAATGACAAATGAAAACGATAAATGAAAAGTACAACTTCTACAGCAAGATCACAATGGTCCTGATTCAGCCAAGCTGTTTAAAATCCCAAGCACTTAAAAAGTCTGTGTTTCAGCAGTACTGTACAGAAGCGAAGTCCAAAGGTAAAATTCATTAACCTACGCTACTCTGGGTCACTAGGGCAAAGGGACAGACAAACCACCGACTCTTTAGCCTCCCAGCCAATTATTTGCTCACACTATTTCTAAACCAAGTTCCTGCATATATTCAAATGAAGGAAATTAATTCCAACTCATGCTTTATGTGAAAGACCTCTGGACTTCTAGAGCTGATACAAGTACACGTGACACTTGAAAACGGCCAACACGTCAGGTTTCTTTGTCAACAGTCAGCATTACAGCTGCTTTCAGAAGCAATAATCCATTTTCATGTGCTAACCTGGAGCCTAATGACAGCACTAGTACTCCGCTTAGCACTGTACCTGTGATGCCTTAAGCTCTTTCAAGAGGAAAGCTATGTGCAAACAACCAGGAAAGCAGTCTCTTTTTCTCAATTTGGATCTTCCTGCCACACCCAAAGAGGCATGTAACAGCCCGAGGGAACAGCCAGACCTTTCAGAGTCTCAAACTGCTGAAGAGACTGCAATAAAGTCAGAGGCACAGTCCAGGAAACTTTCTTCAGCATAGTGCTCAAGGAGGCAGGGCAGGAGCACTCCATTCCCAAATGCCCTTGAAGGTGTTGGGATTGACCAGCAATGAGCCAACAGGGTTCTCCTTTCTTCCATCTCCTCTATAACTCAATTTTCAAATGCAGCCCTTAGGCAACACCAACACTTCATAACACACCATAGATATTGCCACAGCTGATAAGGAACACACAACCTCATGCATAGAACACATGCATACGGTCTCACTAGGAAAAATAAGCCTATAGAGTGCTAAGAAGTAATTTTACATACCAAAGCAGGTGCTTCTCTAAGCATCTTCTTGATACTGTAGAAGATCTACCCTTACTTGATAAGCAGCTTAAATGCATGTGACCAAGCACCGGACGCATGTAATTTTTGTCAGTATTATGTCTACAGACAGCCACAAATCTTAACTGACATATCCAGAGGAAACTCGGTCTTGACAAGTTCAGAGAAACTAACACATTCTCATATGACAGATGGGGTTCAACACAAGCACAGCTGCCATTTCAAGAAGCAAGGTTTCTCCTTTTACCAAATATCAACAACTTGAGCAAAAACTAAACTGATTCATCTTTGCTGTCAGTGGTTCAAACCCATATCCCATACCCAGAGGAGATCTCAAAGAGCTAAACCTGCAGATGAAGGCTGGGCGCCCCTGCACTGCAGTCTTACCCCATGACCATCAGGCTGCTGGAAGGTAGAAAGGCTGTGTACAAACCACCCAGGTGCTTGTTCTTCCTCGTTGTACACAAGTGTACCAGGCACTGACCAAAGCCAAAGCAATTTGGCTTTCTGCTGCCATAGTTCATCTTTGGTTTTCAAAAGGGAAGGTTTATGTACTTAACCTGCAAGAAAGTGAATCTCAAGCATATCTCCTTCCAGCAGAGCGTGAAGTGCTAAGAACATGCTCCTCTCTGGAACTTTGTTTATACCTACCACCACAGCACTTTTTACAAACCTCTTTAGGAAGCTCCTTTCTCAGCCATCTGGTCTTCAAAGATACTATTCCAAATGCCTCCTCCTCATCTAACACTGTACACACACCCTGGCACACAGCGTCTGGTGAGATAGGTAGGAAGGACCCTAGAAATTGAGTTACTTTCAAACAAAACACTGCAAGATCCAAGTTCATTTACTGAAGTACTCATTTAAGCCCTGGGAATCCAAGGGTCCCAGGCAACAGGGACTATATGGGATCATTAGGGGAAGCATCGTTTGAAGCTTCCCTTATATCTGATAAAGCAAATGCCAGCCAGCTCCAAGACAGACCCACCACTGGCCAAGGCCAACCATCAGCAATGGTGGTAACACCTCTGTGATAACATATATAAGAAGGGGGAAAAAAAAAAAAAACCTACGCAACAGCAACCAGAAGAAAGAAGTGAGAATATGTGAGAGCAACAACTCTGCAGACACTAAGGTCAGTGAAGAAGGAGGAGGAGGAGGGGGAAGAGGTGCTCCAGGCACCAGAGCAGAGATTCCCCTGCAGCCCACAGTAAAGACCATGGTGAGGCAGGCTGTGCCCCTGCAGCCCATGGAGATTAACGCTGGAGCAGATATCCACCTGCAGCCCACGGAGGACCAAAGGAGGCTGTGGCCCCATGGGAAGACCATGCTGGAGCAGGCTCCTGGCAAGACCTGTGGCCCTGTGGAGAGACGAGCCCACACTGGAGTAGGTTTGCTGGCAGGACTTGTGACCCCATGGGGGACCCATACTGGAGCAGTTCGTGAAGAACTGCAGCCTGTGGAAAGGACTCAAGTTAGAGAAGTTCGTGGAGGACTGTCTCCCGCAGGAGGGACCCCACACCGAAGCAGGGGAAGAGTGTGAGTCCTCCCCCTGAGGAGGTGTGATGAACTGACCACAACCCCCATTCCCTGTCCCCCTGCGCTGCTTAGGGGGAGGAGGCAGATAAATCGAGAGTGAAGTTGAGCCCAGGCAGAAGGGAGGGGCGGCGGGAAGGTGTTTTAAGATTTAGGTTTTATTTCTTATTATCCTCCTCTGATTTGATTGGTAATAAATTAAATTAATTTTCTCCAAGTCGAGTCTGTTTTGCCCATAACAGTAATTGCTGAATGACCTCTTCCTGTCCTTATCTCAACTCACATGCTTTTTGTTGTATTTTCTGTCCCCTGTCCAGTTGAGGAGGAGAAGTGATAGAGCCGCTTTGGTGGCCATCTGGCATCCACTCAGGGTCAACCCACCACAGTCCTTAACAACACTGACAGCATAAATATAGATAGTATTCCCTGTGGCACAGAAGGGCCCTCAAGCTCCCTGCTTATTCAATACCTGTAAAACTCACCACTGGGTCAAATGACATAAGGGAACTGATGCGTAAAATATGGGTGCGTGGTGTGCAAGTACAGACAAAAAGTGAGCAAGTCTTGTTTTCCAAACAGAGCAGAAAGCTTATGTTAAAGGGAAGGATATTAAAGGCCAGGTTACAGACAGAGCAGATAGAGCACCTGGTACTTCAAAGCCGATCACGTAGTTTGACCTTAATCCTCATATTCTCATGAGGACATCATGTGGTGACCAAGATTACCTGTTGCCCATTTAAAAAGTAGTAAGGACAGCCTTTTGTTGTCTGGAATTCAATGTGCCTGAAAAGATTCAGGTTAAAAAGCTCAATCTAGTGAGTACCGCTGTTTCTGTAACACTGGCAAAGCCACTAGAGACTACACTAGAATAGAATTTGGACAGATGGCTTTTCTTTGTTAGATGAGAAAAGTTGAGAAGTGGTTAAACATCCTACTTTGAGCAGGGTCTAAATGCGCCCGTTCCACTGTGCTCCCTCCAGGCTGAAGGACAGCATTTGTTTGAGTTAGCAGTTGTGCTACCAGAATGGGTAACAAAAGTTCATGCTTTGAAGTACTGAGAAGCCTCCTGCTTCAGAATTAAGTCTGGTTCCATGGCAACAAACAGACAGAGGTCCACAAAAGCTTCGGCACCTCAAACATGACTGAAGTTCTGCTGCACAGTACTCTAACTTTCACCTAAGCATAAAAATCAATGCAGGCTTCAGCCCGTTTAGTAGATCTAAAGAAACTGCTTCTCTTAAGCTTTGCAAATAAGGCAGCCTTTCAAAGAATGATGTTTGCCAATTATTTTATCAGTCTATTCATATCAGCCTATTCATCTCATGCAAAGAAAAATTACACAAGAAAAGAGAGATTAGCTGAAGCAATCACATGTTCAAAACAGGTTAGATACAGCCAACTCTGCTCAATGCCTAAAGTTTATTTCTAGAACAGCTTCTTCAAAATATATCATACTTCAGACATTATATGCTAAAAATAAGAGACATTATGAAGGCCTTAAATAAAAACATAAAAAAACCACCAACAGACAACCCAACCCCCTCAAAAGCAGACTCGTCCTTTTCCTCATTCACCACTTTCACTGGGTATCTGCATTTCAAATACCTTATCGTTCATAAAAGGGCCACGTTTATAAAAGGTCATGTAATTGCTTTGAGTGGCCAATGCTTTCATTTCAACAACTGAGTGACAAAGTGTCAGATGTTCTCATTCCATACTAAAGTGAAGGAAAAAAAAGTATTAACAAAACTATAACTGAGATTCGGAAAAATCATAGTAGTCACGTAAGTGTTTGGCAAGTACTTGTATTTTAAGCTTCACAGACTACATTGATGAATAAAATACTCCATCACTACTAGACCACTTATGAATCCTTAGATGTCAAAACTCTTCAATACAGGTAAGGATCCTACCTATTTCTACCTGTTTATGGGACATGAGATTAAGGACCTTGGCCAAAAATCACAAAAAGCATCACTGGAGAAACTAGGAAGAAAACCCTTGTTCAGAGGAAAAGAAACCTTGTTCAGAACTCCTTTTACTGTAACGTAGAAGGAATCTTTTAAGAAGATTTAACATGCTTCCATATGTCATAACGATAATACAGAGTAGGATTCAGAGCCCTAGTCCCTAACGATATTTGCCGACTTACTCAGAACAGAAAAAATACGTTGTTAATAGCAATTTAAATTAAAATAGCAAGACAGTACCTCTTCCAAAGTAAAACACCACACAAGACTTTTCTCCTATGATCTCACCTTACCTCACTGTTAAAATACGAATGTATTTTACGGAAACATTACCTGGCAAAGAAGTTTGTAAAAGGTCCCAATATTTTTCGTTTACTGTCCACGTCTGTCTCTTGACAACACTCCTGCTGGCTCTGATCATTGGTCTCTTTAGTGGAATTCAGAGTAACATCCGAGAAGTTCACCTCATCAGTCTCAAGATTCACAATTGCACTTGAACTGCTTGTGACCACAAAGTCCAAAATGTCTTCATTGCTAACTGATAAAGTTGTTGACAGTTCTGTGCTAAGACTAGAAACACTACAGACAGAGATATCATCACTTCGATTCAGAGTTTTTGAAGTTGGACTATAAAGTTTGACAGTGTCATACCCAGTTCTTGGGAAAGTAGAGGATTTTCGCACAGCATGGTCATGTTCAGAAGTCAGAGAATGTGGAGGCACATAAGATGGCAGTGTGCATGCGCTCTGAAAAGCCCTGTCAGGCACAATTTCAGATTCTGACTGCTTCCTCTTCACATTTAACACATTGCACTGAACAGGCTCTGGATTTCCTATTTCTAGAGTTGGAATACCAGAATCCACTGATTTAAGGCTATGACAATCTTCTAAAGCATTGGACAGCTGGCCAGGCTCATACTCAGGCAAGGAGAGAGATCTCGGGGTCCCGGAGTTCAAGTTTTGAAGGCCCTGGATACTGCTGCCCACTCTTGCGTCCAGAATTCCCACGAAGCTCAAACCATTTAAGGAGCTGGATAAATTTACATCAGTTGTCTTGGCCCAACTGGTAACTGGTTAAAAAGAAAGAAAAGACAAGATTATGAGTTTGCAGGAAGGTTGTGGTTTGTTCTTGCCCGTTTGTTGGGTTTTTTTAAATACGCTCAGTCCTGTCATAATTTAGGCTTTCAATTACAAGTTATTCATCTTCTCTTGCACATGATAACTATCCCTTCCCCCTGCTTGAACAAGCAGGACAATGGCAACTTAAATTAGGCTTCTAGAAAACGTCAAGCATGAAAACCTTTTCATAAGCAGCTTGTGTGCCAGTATTTGCTTCGTATACATTTCCTGAGAGTGAAATTACATACTATAAAAACTGCAGTACTTTAATGTTCCACGTCAATATTAAGACAAATATTTGAAATTTGTTTTTATACAGTCATAACTACATATCTACTGATGTTGGAGGGGCTACAAAACTCAGACCAAAACACTTAGACCAAAATACTGACGTGTTCATTTAAACAGAATTTTTTTAGCATTCTTTTGGAAACCATAACATTGATAATAAAGTTGTCACTGAAACAGAATGCATAATATATTAGTTCTGCATTAAGCAAGAGATGCAAAATCTGAATAGCTATAAAGCTATCCATGTAGTCAACGTTTTGACAACACATATGATGCACTTCATCAGCACACATACAGTAAAACTGACACTTGCAAATATATTGTATTTACCGCACTCAAGGATCGCTATCCTTCATATTTGCTACATGTACACACCCTGTCTCCGCAGGGGCTGTCAGCAGGGCAGTTAATCCAGTCAGTGCCCCACTTCCAGTCGAAATCTGAGCGACCCTCAAAGAGAGGGCAGTCAAGAATGAGCTGCGCATTAGATGTACCGTCCTTGTGGGCAATTGTGGCCTTTCATAAACCTGGAACACCTTCAGGGCTGCTGCCCTGGCTCCCAACAACTGCTACTGACCCTTAAAGCCACTACATGATTATTATTGTGACATTACATATATCTTCTCTTTCTACATGAATTACCAACAGCTCTGCTGAAGTTTGCAATGTAATTACTCTGCAGCAGTTGGCAGTACAAATATGCACACATTGCTTCAGTTTCTTCACTCTGAAACACTCTGCACTAAGTGTGAAGGAATGAAGAATACTCTTCCCATCTTCCAAACAGCTTGCTTTCTAGACGGATTTTTCTCCAGCTCCTGAAGCCTGGTCTTCTGCTTCTGGTCTCCTGTTCTCTCTCAAGTGCAGCACTTAATTAAAGGTGCCAGTTGTCCTCTAGGAGGTCCTCCCCACATTCTACTTTTAAAAAACAAACAATGCACCCCACCAAAAAAAACCCCACCAAACCAAAAACAAACCCCAAACATCTCATTTGGGAAAACAGGTTCCTCCCAGCAGTTCCAAACCACTGGCTAATGGCATCTAAGCCCTGCCAAATACCAGGGTTTGACACACCGTCTGTTCTTTGATCTGAGCCCATCAATACACCTTGGCTTTGTGATACTGACAGGCAGTCAGTGACAGAAAACACATTTCGAACGTATTCCACTGGTTCAAACTGTAACGATTTTTTCCACAAGCTTTCAGTCACATGAAAAGTTCATGAATCCAAACCTACTTCATATGCTACACCAACTCTTTAGCTTACTACACAAATGGTATTTGCTAGCTGACCCAATGCTCCAGTTCAATCCACTCCTAAGTGTAGGGAAACGTCAAGTAGAAACAATCCTGGATATTTCATCTTTTAGACCTTTTCAGAACTTTTTAACAGCCAACTATGTATTACCCATTCAAATCAATCAGTGCATCAATTGCCTAATCCTTTGGATATGCAAGTATTCACTTTTAGTCAATTTATTGACTAAAAAGCTTGTGAAGATGAACACTTTTCTTACAGAGTTGCTATAGCAACTTTTCTTTTTTCACATTACCATGGTTTTAAAAGTTTACATCCCATGCAATTTAAAGAAGCGATACCTTGAGATAGCTAGCATACCAACCACATACATCATGAACCTGTTCACTAAATTAAAATTGCAAGGTCCAGAAAAAAAAAACAAAACACCCTAAACAACAATCCTTGAATACCAGCAACAAACTATTCTATTTTATGAAGCCAACTGTGATAGCCAAAGTGTATGAATACGACACAACATGGAGCATTAGATATAATTACTGTTGCGTATACTTGGATCTCCTCCTCTAAGACATTCTTGCTTGGATTCACTTATTGTTCTAACATAAGTCTGACTGTTTTCTTTTCCCCTTGCTTGTCCACCCCTTCATACACGTTATATTGTCTTTATATCAACAGCCCACCCTGCCCCAATGTTTCTCTAAAGCATATACACACACACCACGGAACTGTATAAGCAAAGGTGCAGGTGTTTGCTTTATCACAATTCATGCTTATTAATGCATCCAGAAAATGCAGCCCAGAACACAAAAGTACAGAAATGTAATCAACCAAGAAGAAAAAGTTTGATGTTTGGGTAAATAGCACAAGCATGTTCCCATAACAAATTCCTCTGGTGACTGCCTTCGCTTCTGCTCAATGATTTTCCCAAGTAGCAGCCAGTCCTTAGTTTAATTGTATGACTCTTCTTGACGAAGCTTACAAATGGTAAGCATCCAGGCGGCCTTGGAAGAGCCAGTAAATACAGCAGCTCAAGAGGCCAAGCAATTCTGTAAACACGAGAGTTCAAAGAGAAGTGAAAATAAATTTTCATGCAGGGTACTGAGGCTATTTTAACTTGGACTGGTATTTTTTTAAGCAAGAAATTTAACAGGAAGAGATCCTTTAAACAGGCAGCCAGCAAATGCAGAAGTATATAACAGCTTTAGCTTGCTGGAGCAAATTATGCAATAACAAGCTACAAAGGTTTTACACAGTTCAGCGAAACTGTGGGAAGCTTTGAAGTATACCCAATCAAGGGCTTTAAATGAAAACTTGAGATGTAATCAGCTGTCAAAAACACACATGAGAACTCCTTGATTCATTTTGTGTTAGGTTGTTGTAGGATTGTTTTTAAGGATGCAGTGAAGTGGTATTTATACTCCTTATTTTCTCTGCCTCGCTGGTAAGTGCAAAATCTGACAATTGATGTCAAACATTTTAAGTGTCGTGTGCTCCAATAATAACTTCTTTCCGTAAATCATTTAATAACGTTATTGTAACATCATCATAACAAACATAACATTATTAAAGTATTAGCAGTATAATAAACTACTGAGAAAGCATAAGGATTTTGGTCTGCACAACATTCATCATCCCCACAGTTTATTTAGATGATAATATATTTAAGTAAAACCGATATTTGCAAATATGCTATGTCTTACAGGAACGATGACCTAACAAGTGTGAATATCCCAGAAGAGCGATGACAAGGAAAAAGGAGATAGGAAATTACAGTAGAGGTCAAAAGTGGTAATGAGAGGGTAGATAGATACTGTTTACTCACTAACTCTTCCAACGTAAACGCTAAGGGGCACCAAATAAAGATAGTTTTGCAGCTACGTTCAAAATTAACATAAGGACGTAGCTATTCATGCAAAAGGCAGTTGAACTGCATAACTCCTTGCCACAGTACATGGTGGATGCTCAAAGTTTACAGGTAAGATCAGGGAAGAAAAAAAATCACTGAGGGTTCCTAAACAAAAAGAAACTCAGGGAGTTCCTGAACTGCAAGTGTCAGAACTTCAGGGAAATATCAATGTACACTAGTCCTGCTTTTAGGCCCTCTCCCAGGTAAATTTGGTCCATCCCAGTATAGCTGTCCATATGGCCTTACATTCCCTAGATTCTGATCACGGCATGCAAGAAGGCTCTGATAATTCCCAGAGGATTTAAAACAGATTTTGACTTTATGTATCACCCAACCACACAGAGGGAACAAGTCACATTTGTTTATAATTTCTCAGATCTAGAATAAAATGGCTTTTAAACCCATTTTAATGTAAAATTCAAAGAAAGTTAACAGCATGCCAAACTGTTAAGAGTAATACAAAGATGAGAAAGATGCCAACTCAAGCCACGTTCTCCCAAGTTTGCTGTGACTTGCAATGCAATTTAGGCAATGAACTTGCTTAGAAGGAAGGGTAAGACAACTATCTACAAAACAGGCTTTATATCTTCTTGCCTCATAGAAACAAGAAGAATGGTTTACATATACTGCTCAGTTCTCACAGAGTTAACATCTCAATTTTTATCACCTTGTCTCTTCAACACTTAACTCTGCCAGCATTTTTTAAAAAAAAGATTTTAAGAGCTGCCTCAATTACAGTTGCAAATGGTTTTTTTTTTTCTTCTTCAAGGAAAAACATACCAAAAAAAAGTAAAGGGTTTAAACTCTCCATGCATTTAACAATATTTTTATTGAATGTATTAAGAAACACATTGCTGATATCAAGCGCAACTGCAGGTGACCTCGGTGCACAACAGCATCAAAACCAGCTTTGTTTATTAAACATTTCTTGGTTCAGACTGTTTATGTTCATGTTCTAGCAGCAACAGCATCGCCAACCGTGAAGAATTCCTGAGCCTACAGAACAGCCTAGCTTTCAACAAAGCATGAGAAAGAGATACAGTGACTGAGAATACATATGTAAGCACTGCCAAAACTTTAATAGCAAAAAGAAGGGGATTTTTTTTTTTTTTTTATTAAGAAGCCTTTTATCTAACTCCCAGCCGGCTTCCTTCACAGAGCATGAGCTTTACAAATCTGACTTCTGAGTGGAGCACCTGGAAAGTGATCATAAGTAAACCATTCACCACTTTTTTCCACTTTTTTGCTACGTCAGGCAGGCAATACAAATGAGTCACAGTGCTCTTCTCAAGCCTCTGCTCCAGAAGCAGTTTACAGGGCTCTCTTCCTCCCCCCACCAATATTACTGAAAAAACCTGATGCCACAATAAATTAGCTGCAGCGCCACAAGAACTTCAGCTAACGTGGGCTGTACTTTTGTTTGGTCTTTGGGAATCGCCTAGGAGACTTCGATTAGGAAGAGAAGGCTCTGACAGAGATGGAAGTTGCTGCCTTTTCACGGGCTTTCAGGCTGGCCCGACACGGCGAAGGTTTCCTCCTAGCTGGTGGCCTTCATTTAAAACAACACCACCAAAAAAAAAGCCACAAACCAAAACAAAACAAAAACACACCAAAAAAAAAAGAAAAAGCCCCAAAACCGAAACACCCAAGCAATGCCTTTCCCCAAAGCCTTGCGGAAGCAACGCTCGGTCTCCTCCGCGCTCTATCAACCACTCGGCGAAGACTCCGGCGGCGCCGAGCTGCTCCTCTCAACTTTTTTTAAGGTGGCCACGGGCGAGCAAAGCGAGCAGCCGCCGCTCGTCGCCCTGCCGCCGGCTCGGCCCCAGGCGAGCCCCTCACCGCCGGGGGCTGCTCCCGCCGCCCCGGCCCGCCCCGGCAGCCGCCGCTCGCCCCCCCGCCGCCCCGGGCTCTGCCCCTCGCCCCAGCAGGTGCCACCGAACCCCCCCGCCCCGGCCCCAAAGGCGGCCCGATCCCCGGCAGGGCTGGCTGCGAGCCGCCACCCGGCCGGCTCTGCCGCCCGAGGAGGAAGAGCCAGGCAGAAAGTTTGACGCCTCACCGGGGTAGCGCTGCTCTCCGCCGCTCTCCTCATGCTGGGCCATGCCCAACCCGCCCCACAGCTGCTGCTGCGGGACTAGCAGGCGGCTGGCGGCTGCGGCGGCCGATCCATGTCGCTCTCCGGTCCCCGCGGAGGAGCGGCGGGTTCAGCGGGGCTGAGGCGGCGCAGCCCCCGCCCGCCGGGCGCCCTCTCGGCGCGGCGAAGGGCCTCCCATGGCGCCCGCCCCCGCGGCGGGCTCGGCGCACACCTGGCTGCGGGCGCAGCGGCGGGCTCTGCTGGCGGGACAGGTGCTGGTCTCCTGCCGGGACGCTCCGCTCCGCGCAGCTCGGCCTCCTCCCGCCCCGCCGCCGCTCCCCCTCCCCAACGCGGCGGCGAGAAGCGCCGCCCGACGGGGAAGGAAACGCCTGCGCGGGGCGTTCGGGGGGAGGTGGCCGCTGGGCGCCGGCCGCCATTTTGAATCGCCTAAGCGAGGCAGACGTTGGGGACGAGCGGTGGGGGCGGGTTGTACCTGCCCGGTTGAGCCGCGGCGGAGGCGGTGGGGTGGCCCCGGGGAAGGGATAGGGTTGAAGTGCGGTGGGCTTTAAGGGAGGGCGGTCGTTCAGAGGAGTTCCGCGCCCCGCGCGGGGTGGGAGCCGCTCTTCGGCTACGGGGCGGCCGCAGCCCGTCCTGCACTACCGCCAGCGGCCCTGCGGGCGGCCGGAGCTGCGCGATGGCGGGCCTCGGTGGGAGCAGGTCTGAGGAGGGCTCTGCTTGTGTTCCTGGCTGCGTTTAATGGGAAAACAAAACTTGATGGGTTTTGCAGGCTTGGGCCGTGGAAGGTCCCAGTCTGGGACATCGAATGAAGGTGTATCCGTAGCTCTGTGGAATTGAACTGCAATGCCAAGAGTGGAGGCTCTGGGATGGTGATTGTTGTTCTAGCACGTTTGATTTATCTTTCCGTTATCTTACTTCTACTCCCCGTATCAAAAGTGTTCCCTTTTGGCATTTGCGTAGTCAACCTGTGGTGCACACCCTGTATTGGAATCGAAGGAGTTACAAGCAGCTGGTAGCTCACAGGAGCAGAGCTCTCGTTTCCTTACCATCTTTAAAACTCGTTTTTTTCAGCACAGGTCGTATGCGTTTTGCACCTAGACACGGTGATCGTCTCTCTAGAACAAGATAAAGTTGCATCATAAAAAGACTAAAATTGTCCCCTCTCCTGAGGGTGTAAATATCAGCCTCATCACCTCACACTTCTTACGTTTACCCTGAAGCTGGAAGTGTGAGTGCAGCAAATGCAGAAATATCTGAATTTGTGTTAACGTAGTTAGCTCAATATCAAGAAGAGCAAAGCCGTGATTGCTTAAGCTTTGATGTGGGCAAGTTTCACCTGAATAAATTGCGAGGGGCTGAGGTAAACTTGTGTGGAAATATTTGGCCACCATGACCCCATTGACACCAGTTCCATGCTATCAAGATGACAATTAGGTTATTGTCAAGATGAGAAGTAGGCACTAAAAAGCTACTGGCAGCCAAAAATTACACCTCTGCAGATGATACTTTTCTGTGACCGGGTCAGGGAGTGAGAAATTTCAGTGCTTATTCTGCTGGATTTCTAAAATGGGTATCAACATAATTAAGACTGGCACGAATTTCTCCGTATCTTTCTTTGAAAAACACTGCTACCTGTGCAAGACAGCTTGCATATTACTATTAAAAGAAGGTAAATAAAAGCAAAACAGCTTTGAAGCACTTTAAGCTTGTTTATGTGCAAGAGAGATACTGTTTTGGAGCATATGCTCTCACTAATTCCTTTTTCAGTATTAACATTTTCTTTCTGGTTTTGAGAGTGTGAATAAATTCTTCTGTTGGAGCAACCAGATAAGTGTATTGTCATCAAAGTTCTTAGGTTTCTAGGGTAGGTAAAGAATGGAAATACACAGTCAAGAGTTCTGTAAGTCTGCAGAGCGTCTCCGAAGGAAGTAATGATACTCCCATCTTTGTAATATTATTTAGGCTGAAGAAACTATTAGAAATACCTGCCGCAGGAAATCTTTCAGCAGCAGCAGAGCACAGACTACAGCTAAAAGTTTCAAATCACACAACGAGTTAGGCACTTAAACACTTTTTGAGTCAGCACTTATTTAAGGATGGGATTTTGCCTAACAATCGTAATACCTTTGAGATCCCATTCTAAGTGATTTATTTTAATATGGATATTTAAAATGGATATTTTCCATTTCCAACCCACAGATGACTCTTCCTATTCAGCTGGTAGGTTTTTTGATACCCACTCACAACAAAATTCTTACTGTTCTGTGCGCTGCAGCAGCACAGAACAACTAGGGTCCCAATGTGCTACGCAGTGTAAAAATACCAGGGTTGGCCTCAAAATCTTTACAGAAAATCACAGCCTAGCCAATATAAAAAAATACTCTTTATTGCATGTGAATATCTGCATAACTGGTGGAAAAGGGTAAATAGCATTTCTGGATCTTGTAAGCTATTAGCAAAAGCTGACTTTTTTGCATTAGCAGTTAGCATCGATTCTGTTAAAGCCACCTCTGTCTGAGATAATATGGTTTCTGTCTGCAAGTATTGTGTATTCTTATTCCTCTGTAGTGGTAAAAGGTGAAGGGCTGACATTATGTGATTAAACGCAGCGTCACACCATTAGCTCTCATGGAAGCGTGGCATGTCCCAATTATTAAAAGGAAACAGAACAGGTACTACCAGGTACGGGAAGTACAAATGCATAACTAAGTGCAAAGAGGACCTTTAACACCTTTGTTTTTCAGCTGTGCAAAATTTAAAGTTCATCCAGATGGGCACGCCGAGAAATCAAGTCTTCCTGTTTTAATAGATGGGTTGTAAGTAAATCCTCAAAAGCACAATAGAAGTTTGTGGCACTTAACTCAGCGTGGTTTTATCAGCGCTCTGCCATTGATTCAGAGTCAGGTAAACATGTAAAATACTCACTTTTGTAAAACTTCTTGGGTCAAGTTTGTTTAAGAGTGTCTTGCCTGTGGCTGTTGTGTAGAAAATGAAGCACCACATGGAGCAGCTTCAAACTGGCAACTGATAATCACCTAGCGGGCAAAAAACATCTAACTGGTCTAATTGTACCTCAGTGCTACAGATTTTAAATTTTTGAAAACATTCAATTGAAAAGCTCTGTCATACAAACTCGTATTCGTGCCAGCAGAATCTGATATGCCAGTTTCATGGTTACTCTGCAAAAAGGCTGGAAGGGTTTGTGCCCTGTTCTGTCTCCCCAATTTCTCCAAAACATACTACATGTGAAAAAAGTGTGCAAGGCAAAAGTCCTTCCTAGTCCTTCCTCTGTTCCTTTAGAACAAGGTAAAGTAAAGGAACAGAAACACAAGCTTCCCTTATGCTTCTAATGGCCGTAGCTGTGGGAAATAATTCTCCACTTAGGCTTTCAGTTCTGTTTTGAAACTTCGGCAATTTTGCAATTGATATGACTTTTAATATTTTTTTTTTTAAGAACTAGATGGGAACATCTAGATTGAATTTTCATTCATCAGAAGCCAAGTATGATGCAAGCAGTTTCAGAGACAGCCAAGCTGAGCTTCGTTTCAATCAGCTGTGCAGCTCCCTGTCCACCTTGTGGTCAGTCATTCTCTGTCACGAACTAGAAGACATTTCAATATAATATTTGTTTCTCTAGTTAACCAAAGATTTGCATGTTGTGAAGATACAACAATTGCACATCATTGAATACTCGCTGATCAGCAGCTCCTGCCTCCGTTTTCCATCGCTGTCATTTAAGATAGTTTTAGCTCATGTAAGTAAGAGTGCAAGTGTGCTAAGTGTAGGAGGTGATGGATAATCTCTGTTACAGTCCATCATGCTAAAAGACAGAAGAGTTCACTCTTGAAGGTAAGTGTTAGAACAGAGATGAGACATTGACCTTTTTCCTTGCTTTACAGAATTACTTGTATGTATGGTAAAGTAACTACTGTGTGTTTTATGGCACAGGCAGAGGGAACAATGAATAAATTTGGTTTCTGCTGACACGTAGCGATGAGCACGATGACAATTTGATCAAAAATATCAATACCTCACAAGCAAATGGTGATGTTTTTGACAAATGGAGAGTATTATGCTCTTCTACTTCAGATTCATCACAAATCAATTTTGTTGTCCCCAAACTAATATTTGCCTTTTATACATCTGTGTTTGATAGCAGTCCATTTCTAGCACAGCCATCATCACGGGCATTCCTACTGCCAGAGGAACGTCTGTGCACCAAACCTTTTTAACTGGTTTGGGATCAATCAGGAACAGCTGGTGAACGTCTCTTTTAATTCTCCATAAAGGCTGCCTCCTCCTATAGGAACTTAAACCTGATAAAGGATAAGGAAAATGCAGGCAGGTCTATAACTACCATTACTGTTGACCCTTTTGTTACCACTGGGTAAGAAGTTACATGCTTTAAAGTTCCCTTCCATGAGACAGCAAGGAAATGAAGAGCAGGAAAGGTAGGGGAAGGGAGTGCGAGACTTTCCAGCACGTTTGAATTGATATTACTGGAACATGATGCATGGGACTGGAATGTTTCTATCACTGTCTGCAAGCTGTTCGGGGAAGACAAAGTGAGTAATAAGGTGTGAAGGAGTAAGACTATACAAACTAAAAATATTGCTACTTGTATTAATATCTCAGAATTGCAGAATCTTAAGTGGCCATAAATAATTGCTAACAAGGCCTCCGTGGTACTTCTGTTATGGATCTTAACTCATCACTAAATCACACCAGAGAAGGAAACAAGGTTTATATTATGCACAACTGCATAACGAAAAGTTGGAATGCTATAGCAGATTTATTCTCTTAAGCAGGCACAATTTAAATTGTTTCCAAAGGCAAACAGGTTAATTCTGTAACACAAAAAGCATTGCACCCAACGCGTGGTAACTTTCTATTGGAACTCGCTAGAAAAGAAACAAATTACTGAACTAAAAATTAGTTATTGTCTAGAACTAGTAATGATGAATGAAACCAAGTAACATTCAATCTGAGCAGATAACAGATCCAATTATTATGTCTCTATGGATCCACAGTGCTTCAAAGAATTCAATATTTTTGTATTGAATAAAATTATAGGAAAAACGGAGGAAAAGTATTTAAAAAACATGAATGACATTTGAGACTTCTTGAATAAGACTTTGTTGTCAAACAGATAAGGGTTCCAGAGTCTTTTAAGAGACTATGGGCTAAAACCATATCTCAAAGTGAAGACAATTAAAAGCCAAACATCAATACAAAAATTAGAAGTTATGAAATGTAAAAAAAAAAAAAAAAGTAAAACGGAATACCGAAATGGTATTGGGAACAAAAAGCATGCTACCAGTCCTTAACATTCACTATTGCATGAATAAAGTAACTGTGCAAAAAAGAAAATTCAGTTCTGGTTGCTGTCCTGTATGTGGAAGGGATCAGGGTGGCTACCACAGCAGGCAGGGTTAACGAGGCAAATTACCCCTTGGACAACGGGCTTAAACCACACACGAGTTGCACTTTTTTCAAACACAAGTTCGAGATCAATAAAGGAAAACCTGCACAAGTTTTAATGTCCTGTAGGCAATCTAATGTTTTGGGTTTTTTTTTCCCTCTGTAAACTAGGAATCAATTTAACAGCCTTTCTGGATATAAGCTGTTTCCTGTATGGAAAATGTGTTTCAGAGAACTCTGGAGATCACTTAATTCCTCATTTTTCCCCAAGGCAGGATGCATGTATACATACCTACATAATTTTTGACACATTCATCTAATCTGTTCCTAAAAGTCAGTAATGGTGGAAGTGGCATCCCTTTTTTGGGCAGTCTGTTCTAGTGCTTACGTATTTGCTTTCAGTACCACTGCTGTACTGTAGTGCCATTTGCTCAGGCATTTCCATGTCTATGAACAAGAAAAGCACTGAAATGAATATGAAAATATCTATACTTTTTAACAGGCTTGATTGATTTTTAGAACACATTCAAGAATCTGAGACTGCTCAATTGTGTGATACAAGGAGAGCTGCTACATCTCACCGTGTCTCCGTTTCCCTGTAGCGAGTAAAATAAAGTCTACACAGAAATGATTGGCAGTTAAGCTGCCTTCATTAACAATTTCTAAAACCTTTATGTGAAAAGCAACTGCAGCAGTATTATATAGCTGTTACTGCTGTTAATAAAAGTGACCGTGCCTTGTAGTGAGAGGGAAATAGAGACTTATTACAGCTTTTGCACCTCCTCACGTTCTTGGGTTACCTGGGTTCTACAGTTGCACATACATCACAGTAACAGGTACTGTTCTTCCAGAAGCACTTGCCCTACAGGAAGGCTGCAAGTAGGTAGAAGGAAGCGCACATGGACGTCTCTCATCTCAGTCTCTCCTTGGTGCGTTTTTTATAGGGGAAGCTGTACACAATGATGAAGTAGGGCAGGGAAAACAACGTTTTGCCACCCAGTCACTTTTTCTCTCAGCAGCATGCTCACCCACTGCCAGCTCGGTTTTTTCCTTTGAGTCCCATTATCATTACACTGGAGCAGAGAGGTAGCTCATAAAATGTATAAGCACTTCCACATTATAATACATTTTAAGAGCAACTTGAACAACGGAAAAGGGATCTTATTGCAGAAAGCTAAACCGTTATCAGTTAAGTCTCATTTGTCCCAAACCTCTGGAGCCTTGTCGCTAATAGTTTCACAGGTCATAAATTATGTGAGATGCTGTATGTGAAAGGTAGATGACAAATTCACTGAGGATAATGTTTAAATACGCTGGTCCTGGCAGGAAAGGAATGAGTTACTGTCAAGGAATCCTGGGAAGACTGGCTCTCCGGAAACTGCAGTACCTTTCCATGGATTTTCACTGTGGGCAGCACCTTCACTCCCATGAAGCCATGGTCTGACGTGCATTTGAAGCCTGCCCTACCACTGACAGATGCAATTGCTGACAAGGACGATACAGTGGTGTTTGCATGATAGAAGCATTGTTTACACTGGAAACTAATTCTTTAGGACATGTAGAGTTACTTCAGATACAATAACTGAAAGGCCCATCTGATTAATTTTTTATCAGCATCTTCTATAAACACAATGAAAATATACTCCTGCCATATTTAAGAAGTAACTAAAAATAATTTATGCCTTTGAAAGTTTCAACTGCTAAGTTTAAAAAGCATGCTAGATACTAATGAACAAAAATATTCACCCAAGGACCTTACAGAGCAACTATTTTCCATTATTTCCCAAGTGTGTGTTTATGTGTTGTTTTCATTGCACTTCTAATTCAGGGGAGTTGCAGTCGTTCTACACAGAAACCCAAGGCTTTATGGCTGTGAACCTGCAACAACATAATGCACGTCTCCACCAAGCGGAATGTGCAATGTTGAAAACTGGGTCTGTCTTTTTTTCCTTTTTATAAAAAGCAGTCTGGCCATGGAGTTAGACGGATGCATCTTCTTGTCACAGGTGCGGTTTTTCTACAAGTAGAAGTGAGACATTGACCACTTGATGGCTGAGCACAAGTTGAAAGCAGAAATAAAGTCTGCTATTTTAGATTCCACACTATGTAAAAGTTCTTTGACTTATGTAAAAGGGTGTGGATTTGCTTAGGTTTTAATTTTTTTTTTTTTTTTTTGAATGAGGTCTCGTATTCATGAGGTCTCGTATTCTCTTAATGTGAAGTTGTCATTACAAATTAATTTTTGGAATGTGATTATGAAATTTTATGTTGTTTGCTTATCCTTTATTTTTAAAGAACATAGGCAGTGTATTTACTTTTCCTGCATTGTATTGAAAAAGAATAAAAAATAGATTAAAAAATTATAGCAATGAAAAGGACTCCCAAATTCGATACCTCGTGCTCTCTCCACAGAATGTTTGATGCTTAACTGCCGTGTTGTATCCAAGTTATATACGTTAGCCAAAGAAAATGAACACACGCACACACCATCCAATTGTCCTTTTATATTTTTATTCGGTGTTAAGTAACTCCACAAGAAAACAAAATCAGTTACTCTGGTGTACGTGAAATCAGAACAATACAACCACTTGAAGCAAAAAGTAGAAACAAATTTCAGCCCAGGAATGGAAAACTGATACTTCAGTGCTATGGATATGCAATGCGCTTCATACCACGGTGCGGTTCAGCGTATGCCAACCTTTAATGCTTTTGTTGTTGTTGTGTGTGTTTCTATCCATACAGAAAAACTAAAAACCACACTTCAACTCTCACTGAAAGCTTTAGAGCTTTTGCCATTGAACTATGAAAACAAGTAAAGACAATTTGTTATTGCCCAAGCTCAATATAGGATTTTATCTTCCCCAAAGGCGCTGGCATTATTACATGCCACAATGTAACTATTATCAACACCTTTGTTGGTTTTGAGCCCTTTCTTACCAAAGAAGCAGCTCTAGCCAAAATTAACTGAGCTGAAGTTTGTGTTTGAAATATGTCCATTTGGTCATTTCTTGTTCTCGAATGAAGTTCTATTCCATTCTTCACTGTAGTGATTTGAAGAATTTGTGTGTAAAGTTCTTTTTTACTTTCATGTTACAGTTAACTAGTTCTCAGTGCAGGTGCTAAACAACCTCTCAAGGAAGCTCCAGAAGAAAGTAAAATATATAAAACTCTATCCAAAGTCTGCAAATAAATTAAGAAAAGAAACTGTAAAGTGTCAAAAGATTTGTTGTATGAATACAAACCCTAAAACGTAGTCTAAGAGGAGGACCAAAAGGAAGTCCCTGGGTAAGGACAAACCAAGCCAATTTTAAGTAAGGACCTCAACAAAAGCGTTGCACAAAGAATGGCATGGTTTCCCAACCGCGTATTTCAACTCTTACGTTATCAATCGAATAAAGGCAACAAAACCCAGTTACTCAGAAAACCCTTCTATCACAGAACATATTTCAAAGGCAGTTCAGCTCACGTTTCAAACACCTAGAGTTCTCATGAGGTTTATTGCCTGTCAAAATTAATGGTTAAGCTTTTCAAGTCAGTATTGGACTTTCTGCACTTCCTGATGTTATAGACATGCTGCTATTGTATAGACTAGTTAGTTGTTGTTGTTTTACGAACTATGAGTTGGTAAAAACTTAGAATGTTTAGTTTTGCAAATATTGCTCCTCCTGGCTTATACATTTTGCATAATGTGTTAAAAGCACAAGGAGTTGATAGTCTTGTACAGATGCAACTTGACGATGTATTGACTAAGTTAACAAAATAAAATTTAAAAGCAAGTCACATAAAGCAACAATCACTACTGCAATCACACATGTATGTTGTAAGTCATCACTTTCCCTACCCCCACCCACCACACACGTAACTTGCCCCACACATTCTCTCAGAAACACAAAATGGAACTACGAGATTTACTAAATTACAGCCACAACAGCAGCTAACTGCAGCAGCCACAGGATTTCTTTCAAGTGAAGCACTGACCCTTTGCATTTAAAACATTGAACACTGAGCATTTTAGATAGTTTCAGTCATTCAGGCTCAAGTTCAGTGCAGGATGCTTTTGCAGCTTACATGAATGCCATCATCTGCAACAAGACAACATTCTCATTACTCGTTACAAAATTCACAACAATCCACACGTCACCCCAGTGGTTTATTATTTTTGGTGTTACTTTTTAAACTTCTGCCCCACATTGGCAAGTTGCTAAAAAGGACAAAAAAAAGAAAAAAAAGGAAAAAAAAACCCACATTGCCTCCATACCTACAAAAAATCCTTGGCTTCTCCAGTTAGCAAAAATACAAACCATGGTATCCTCAGTGTTGGTTTGCGGGAGGGGGGAATCATAGGATAGAAAACACAGTTTCTGTAAGTCTCTAAAGCACAACCCTGTTGTTCCTACTTCAAAGTTATGAGATTTATTGAATGAAGACTGGACAAGTCATTCATGCTTTTCTCCTGCATTCAGAAAGGCACTGATAGATTACAGTGTTAAGTATTTATCTCCCAGTTCTTAAAGAACAAAGCCTAATGTGCAGAAAGCTGAAGTCTCTGAACAGCAGAAGTAGTTGTAGACACTGCGATGCTAAGAAGATAGTAATAGTGGTAGGGCTACAGTTACGAATGAAAATAACTGCAATTAAGATGCAAAAAAGCAGTGGTACTACTAAGACAAGCACATGCACATCCATTCTTGATTTGACAACACAATCTAGTCTAGTTCAAATAGCCAAGAATTTAACAGTTTTTTTGGGAAAAAAAAAAAAATCTTCAACAGGACAGCTGTGTCCTCATCTATAAAATAAGCAAGAAGAGAAAGATAAATACACATCTGAATCCATTAACTGAAGAGGAAACTCAAGTTGTTGTTTTAGAGCTACAGACCCTCAAGAAGGATAGTTTTCCATCTCATGTTACTTTTAAATCATCTGTTCTACTCTGCAGTTTTTATAGTTGAGTTCGAGAAAAAAGCTCCTCCTCACATGGATCAGCCCATTCGCTTCCACCTTCTGAAGCTGTGTCTTCAGAGCTGGAGCTATCACTGGAGTAGATCTTCTTCCTGAAGCCATTTGGTTTTGCCTCAGCATTTATATCATCTGCACATCTTGCTTCATAAACAGAAGAAACCTAAGGATTTAAACTGACAGTGTTGATGGGGAACAAGAAAGAACAGGCTTGCTTTTTTTCTGAGCTGGGAAGTTATATACTTTTGTAGTTGGTCAAGAGAGATGTCACAATTACAGGGCAAGTCCTCCTCTTTCCTGACTTAGTCCACTATGTAGAAAGGACTGCAGAACAGCAGGAAAAAAAGGTGAGGCTTTTATTGCTTTTTCCTATTCTTTAACTTTAGAATTTGCACAAAACAGCAAGAGAATCAAAAGTGAACTCGGTTAGAATGCATCGTTATCACAGGTCATGTTAGAAAATTACTGTAAAAATTATCTCCAAAATTTGGTACTGAATATTAAATAGCAAGAAAACACAGCACAGATCTGACTGAACTTCAAGCAAAACCAGTATCTTTTCAGCTGAATCAGTAAAGCCATAGCAAGCATGGCACAGTACAACATTTAAAAGTATATCAGTAAGTGCACGTGTACACAAAGATTTTCCCTACAGCAAAAAAGCAGGTTTTTGTTCATGAGCAGGACAGAATTCAGCATACACTATGTTTACGCCTTTAGTTACTGCTCCTTTCTGCCTTCACAGTGCACGTCAGTCCATTCGACACTTACTGAAATTAGAAGTTGAGGAAAAAAAGACTCATGTTTAACACACACGACAAGCAAAAGCCAAGTATTCCCAAAGGAAACTGAGTTTGCTTAACTACTAGAAGGACAACTGTTTGTACAAAAGGTTCTACTCCCCGAAGTACAACGCTGAAGAGTTTTCAGAAGAACGCTTGAGACACAGGAGAGCAAAAAACAAAGTGAGGAAAGAAAAGCTTGTGAAGGTTTTGGTAGAAATTACATTTGAGGCCAGACTGAAAACTGTGATGAAAAGAAAGACATGGTAGCACACCCTTCTAAAACAAACGAAAAAACTCCTCCCCCAAACCAATGACAAACTTACCATATTAAAATCTAAGAGATGTTCATCATCATTGGATATTTCTTTTACATCTGCAAATTCTCCTACACCATTCTCTCCCTTGGCATTTGTGTAACACTCTTACATTGTGTTTGTGGGGATGTTTCAGAGGAAAAAGGAAGAAAAAACAGAATTGAGGAACACTGTTATTTACATTTAGCCAAAATGAAAACATCTAGACAAGTATTCTTAACATTCACACTCTAAGCCACGTAAACTCTGTGCTTGTGGGGGATTTTATAGCGTCACCCTTAAAGAGATGAGCATAATACCTTATGGAAGCTTCATCAAATCCTACCTGGATAGCCAAATAATAAGAAAAAAAAGCAGCTACTTAGTTAATGAAAACTTCTAAAATAGTAAGGTACAAAAAGCAAGAATTCTCTTTTATTATAAATGGTTCTGTACATTTTTCAATTCTGATACTGCGTGGTATTCCACATCATTCCTATTTCTATATCCATACAAAATAAACTGCAGCAGCCTGATCCTGACTGAAGCTCAAAAAAAAATAAGTTGCCATGAATGTCTGTGGTTTCTACCTGCCAGAGTAAATTTCCATATGTAATATCAACATATATCATAGACATATATATGGATCACATGCATCAATATCCATATAGAAAAAATACCCACACAGAAAACAATACAGCTAAAGATTCATGAAAGAATAACATTAGCTCTGATAATAAAGCTCTGGTTTTGTTAAACTTAGTCTAAAAGAGGAAACTGTGGAACTATTCTACTTCACAGAAATTCTGCCACTGTATCAAGCAGGTTCTGGACTTCGTAGTCCACTTACACTGTATATTCTGTCTTCCTCTGATGGAGTGAGGTGGTGAACCACTTGCACAGTTACGCAGGTTCACCAGCAGATGTCAGCAAAAAGATGACAGAGGAATTAAAGGATTACTCCGTAAAATATGGACTCAAGAGTGCGAGTCACCGCATTTGCTTTTAGACCAATACCTCAGCAATTGTCACCATGAAAAAAACCCCACAACTTACGAAAGGGCTACTGAATATCTTTACTCTGGAAATACTAAGTGTTTTTCTAACATGGGAGGTTCTGTGAGCATTCCAGGAGGCAAACCGAAGTCCTGTAGGCATCAATCTATTCTCTCTCACTGTGCAAACACACTTCTGTAGCTGGGAGCAATGTAAGATGTTCTTGAAAGTAACGCACACTGTCCTAAACACCAAAGTAAGGGCATTTGGGCACCGAGAACAGCACTTTAAGGTGCTCTCCAAAAATAGTTCAGTAATAATTACTGGCTAATCTACTTCCAGATTATTAAGGAACCAGGTCTCTGATGAAAAGTTTATTGCACTGAGCCGCTGCCAACAGAAAACATCAGACAGCCTGTCAGGCACACAGAATGTTTTTATTTAGTTTCTAGCTTTCTCCCCAGAAAAGGTAAACTGGTATGCAGGCAAAAAAAAAAAAAAAAAAAAAAAGAAAAAGAGCTGTCTGGCTCCTTGCCTGCCCACTGAAAACCTGGGCTGGGTCCAGCTGTCAGATGGTATGAATTCTTGGGAAGCAACAGAGAGTGCTGGAAGCACACCTGCTTCTGCTTGGGAACAGCCTCCCACCGAGGCTGGACTGACTCTGTGTGGGACAGAAAAAGTCCCAGATGGTCACTGTGAAAGGAGTGGCCGAGAGGCAAATCCCTCTCATTCCCAGCTTAAGAGAAATTCCACACGTTCACTGAATAACTGGCATGTTACTTAGGCGAACCCATAAAAGGTAATTACCATGTTTTCACATTCATGTAAAATTAGCTACCGAATAAGTATTATTCAGGTTGAAACATATTCAAAAATGTAACAAAATATTTTCAGAGTCAAAGATTAATATTCTATTTACTTAATTCCAGGCTCTGGAATTAAGGAAATTTACATAAATATTTAAGGCTATTTTAAAAGTACTTTCATTTTAAAACTATTTAGAAGCATATTAGAGATTTATTACAAATCCAACTGAAGCATCCCAGTTCTCTCTCAGATAAGAGAATTTATTACGGAAGTTTACTGTGGTTTGTTTTTTTTTAAATACAGATGGTAGTTCCAACTCATCTGCAACAATTCCAATCCGTAAGAAAGAGCACTTTATTCTAACACAGGTGCAAGAGCAAGTTAGTTCAAACAGGCATAAGCTTCTTACCTTCACACTGCGATGCAGGAAAAAGGGGAGAATAGAGAGCCTTTTCCCACCAGCATTGCTTTTCCTGGCTGCCACTCATTCTCTGCAGATCAGTATTCAATATAGGAAAGGGTTTAGACAGTAATCACGCTTCATTATGCCATAAATAATATACTTACATGTAAAGGAAGAAACTCTGGTGTTACAACCCATTTTTTATAGGTCTCACTGTTCAATTTCTAATACTAATGGGAAAGGGCTGTCAAACTACACAGAATATCCATTATCTGAACTCTTATAATCCACGCAGAGGCTCATACTTTGTCAATAAAGACTTGTACAAATGCAGAAAAAAAACCCCATAAATTCCAGCCCTACGCTGTATAATTTATATACAAACCAAGAGAGAACAGATAGCTACCCAAGAGATGAAAAAAAAATGAAACATTAGTCAACGTGACAAATAGTTCAGCGTAAAACAAAACAGAAAAGAAAGTAAATCACAAGTAGCAAAATGTAATGTTTAAAGTAGTACCATTATCTTCAATGGCATAACATAAAATTAAACCAGAGAATTAATGTGCCAACATAAGGAAAAACTGGTTATGGGGATGATTAATAATTTGTCTTTATGCTAAAAATATCTCCATCTACTGACTAAAAATGCCTAAATACAACCCCCACCACCTTACTTTGATGCTAATTTATGTTGACCAGAGCCCTTCCCCTATTAAATTAATGGACATAGCTAAAATACCAAAGGCTTGTCACAACAGACATGTCCCTGGTTTTATAACTGCATCTGGGGTAACCCCATTAACCTTCAAAAGATGATGCCAGCTTGTGACAACCCTTATAGATATTAGACAGAATGATTCAAAAACAAACTATAGTGCAACTAGCTACTAAAAATCAGTAACAAATGAGCTTCAACACCGAGCTTCTCTCCAGTTTCCTCCTCTGTAAACCTGAGAACGTTTAAGCATGGACAATTAACAAACCTCCTTTCATTCTTCCTTAAGCTACTGTGGAATTAGAACCTATAAAACCTATACTTACAAATGCTTATTACTTAATAATCAGAAGTCCCCCTCAAACCAAATGAACAACCCAAGAGCGCTCTGTTCAGAAGCATGTGCCAGACTGAACTTTTTTCCCTGGGAAATTCTGCTGTAATAAATATTGAAATTATCTGTGATAGTTTCCTCTCGTAACACCAAGGAACAGTCCTTTTTGGAACCATCCTCCAAAACCTCAAACCCCAACCCCAGAAAAGGGAGTTCTTAGAAACTTAAACCATAGTAAGAAAGAGACAGAAAGACAGCAAGCTCAAGGGTATTTGAAGCAGGACTTAGTAAGAAATATGTGCATTTACAAATAAATTCAACAGAAGCCTCACTCTGCTGCTGACCATCGAGAGAAGTATCTAAACTCCACAGGCACAATGCCTTATTAGCCACAAAGTTTCCCACGTTGCTGGTGTCACACCTGCACTCATATCTGCACACGCGGTAAGCTGGATGAACCACAGCAGGTCACAAGCAAAGCCAGCCTGAGTCTGGCAGCAAGGTATTACAAGCTCCCTGGGCTAAGTCAGAGCCTACACCCCTGCTTTAGGATGGTAACTGAACCATCCGTGGTTTCTCTCGGTGACCAAACTGATGCTGGCCACCGGCTGCCTCAGCTCCCGTGTCCTTCGATCCCTGCCTCGACAACAGAAGGGTTGGAGAAAGCCAGAGACACATCTCCTAGCTGAATGCAGAAGCAGCCCAGCTTCTGTTGGAGCTCAGATCTGGTCCTCCTGCCCCCACGCTGACTCTCATGGAATGGCTGACGCTCATTTCTAAACCAGCATTAAGGTCAGCTGTATAAAGCAAAAGGACGGACGTAGAAAGACCCGCTATCCATGCTAAATCCATTTGGGGGTTCTGTTTGGGAGGTGATGGGGGACAGGAGCTGATGTCCATTTCACACATTCATTGAAGAAACCCATTTTTTCCTACAGTTGCTTAGATGTTAACTATAATTGCACGGTCTGTCATTATGAAAATTTCTGTGAATTAAAGAAATACTCCCAATTAGTAAATATGAAATACCAACTCTGGAATAGTACAATGACTGCCTTCCCTTGTTGGCATTCTTTCCCTTTTAAAACAGCATTTTCAATTTATGCCTCCTTCTCTCTCATACATACTCACATACACTTCCAGTGTTCCATGAAAAGTTTTACTATATTTTCCAGCTATCCACCCAGCTACTGAGCTATTATTCTCAACGGTACTGGTATTAGAAATTGCATGTGGAAGTCTTTTTTCTCTGAAACTATTCATACTTATTTTACTTCATTTTAAAGTAGAGCTCAAAGACAACAAGGCAAACGCAACGGCAAGGCTGTTTCACTCGCAGTCGTGCTGCGGGTCTGAGAGAAGACTGATGGGGGGTTTCCTTTCTTGTTCTACGGCAGGACATACGGTAACTGAGGCTTCTCTTACAGCCTCTGGTTGAGGCAATGTAAAATCACTTGAGGACGTCAGCATTCACAAGCACAAACTGTACTGTATGGTTACAGTTACGCAAGACTCCTGCCCCATGTACTGTCTGATCTCAACCACAGTCGTCTATGAATTTTCAGTAGATTTGGGTCAGAATTGTGCAGTTACAGGCAGAAACTAAAACTCCAATTCTGCATCTGTACCCCTGATACCTTTCCCATACTGAGTTAAGAAAACAGCAGAAAAAATAATTTTAATGTTTGCTATTGTTTGTGTAAGAGTTTGAAAGAGTAAAATAGTTTCAAAACTTTAAATAGCACTTATATGTCTTTCATTGGCTTCTAGCTTACATTTGTTCCTTCCAACATCACTTTATGCCTGTTTTCTCAAATGAATGTTCCTAAGAACTTCACACAACAGCAGGGCTGTCCACTTAGGTTTTTCATCCAAAATTTCAAATGAAACCTCTGGTATACAAAAGAAGAACCATTCTTTGTAAACATCAGTACAAATACTTTCTAAAGAAATAAAGGCAAGTATTAGGGTTTTTTTCAACTTAAAAAAAAAAAAATCTAGTGATGCTTCAAAGATCGAATTACAGTGAAACGACTCCATAACCTAGCTGGAATAAAGTGGCTAACGTAAAGAAGAGATTTTGTGATCTTAAGTGGATAACGACCATTTTAAACAGTGTATTTGATGTCCAGCACCATGATGGAAAAGCAACTCAGAGTTTTATGGATACAATTGAATAAAAGCGAAAACAAGCAGAGAAGTGAGACTGTTTCCTGCACCATGAATGCCATTTCCTACAGCTGATGAAATTTTTCCTCACCTTTTCCACTCACACACATATTTGAACTAAAGCAGCCAAGGAAGATTACTGTTCTACACAGTTTTATTGTATTGCTGCTTTCTTTGCCAGACTGCAATGGACATCAATAAGTAATTAATTAGCTGATGAAGCCGTATTGCGAGTATGCAGCAGAATATCATATTACACTGACTTGGGGAAAAGGACAAGCTGCTTTGATGGACACACTTCGTCAGACTGCGGAGCTGGGCCTACCAGAACAAATGCCTGTGAGGGACATTTTACTCTTTTCCTCGTTTTGCTTGTGTAAACCATTCCATACTCACTACAGCAAGGGATGTATCCAACACCATGGTTTTCAACTGTGACCAGGAGGCAGCCTGATCAACTGCACATTTGAGTGGTACTGTTGGTTTGCTGACATAATATAAAATTTAACTGTAGTTTCTGTATGACAGGATACTAAGCTGACTGCTAGGAATATCTTTGCCAGGGGCATTTAGGCAGGTGAGAGGAAACAATGACTACCAAAGTTGGGAAAGACCAGGTCTACATGCATGAAAGCAGAATTCAAGAAAAAAGACCAAATCATATGATAAAATTATAAACTTGGTACTGTCACATCTGCAATATGAGGTTTTATTACCTGAATGGTAAATGCACAGCTGGAAAAGCCAAGGAAAAAAAGGTAGGAGAAATCCTTCCCCCTCTTCTTATGTATACAAATGTATTAAAAGGGAAGTTCATGCTGAAAAATTAAAAAACCCCACAAACCCCAAAATACTTATTTTTTTAAATATATATATATATATATATATATATGCAAAAATCATTTCTCCTCAGGTAAGACCTTTATTGCTCATACAAGGAGTTCATTAGGAATTTACTTTATTCTTTCTTCGTGGCAGAAAATAACAGTTTTATTTTGCAATCTCAAATAAATTTCTTGGAGAGCATTTATGAATATGCAACATGTTTTTGCATAGGATGTGCTTAACAACTTCAATCTTATCAACAATCTACAGAGGGGGAAATATCAGTACAATTTTTTTTGCTGTTCCTTAACTGACAATATTGTATGAGGTGGCAATCATTTTTGTTGATTTCCTTGCTTCCATCACAAGTTTTCCACCTACAGTTACAGATAAAAGTCTACAGCAAGTTCATATGGCTGATTAGTCATTTGCTAGTTAGAAAAGTTACATTGGTCAGAACTTTATTCTTCAACCAAAATTTATGCAAAGCTGGGGGTCTTAGAGCCGGGGTCTACTGTTTTAAGGACCATCCATCTTGAAAAAAAGGGCACTTCCAGTATTTTATTAAAAGTTTTATTAAACTTTCTAGCTACCCATCTAAATGGCTTCTATTTTTCATCTAAGTTGATATGCCTTTCAGGAGAGTCTATTTGGGCTTTAGATACTAATTTGAAAACACCAGCATTGAGTAATTCTACTCTTTCAGAATGCACGCTGACAAGGATCGAGGCAGCAACAAGAGTTTTGCAGAATCTGAACAGAATAAGCACTAAAGCCTCATTATGATCTGAATATTATCTGAAGTGTTATGACTGACAGATTCATAACCAACCTCAGAAAAATTAAAAGTCACATTAATCTGTAAGTACAAATTTGAACCTGCTCTACAGTCCCTTACTAGAAAGAATACAAGGAACACATGAATAATTTAGAAGTCAAAGCAGCAATGAACTCATTGAGTCCCAGTCCAAGATCAGATCCTAATTTTAGTTCATGAGCCACCCAGGGAAGCAACATCTGTCTCAAGAAGCTGGTCACAAATGAACAAAGGGAGCTGAGTCTAGACTTTACATGTAAGAAATCAGGAAAGGAGGGCAAGAGATTGGCATGGCTGAGTCAAGACCTGCAGGTCAAACTAAAGGGCAAGAAGGAAGCGCACAGGCAGTGGAAGCAGAGACAGGTATCCTGGGAAGAGTATAGGGATGCTGCCTGGTTGTATAGGGATTGGGTCAGGAAGGCCAAGGCGCACCTGGAGCTGAACTTGGCAAGGGATGCAAAGAATAAGAAGAAGGGCTTCTACAAGTACGTCAGCCAGCAAAGGAAGGTCAAAGAAAGCAACCCCCCCGCCGATGAGCAAGACTGGCAAACTGGAAACAACGGATGAGGTACTCAACAACTTTTTTGCCTCAGTCTTCACTGGCAACATCTCTCCCCACACCTCTCGAGTGGATAGACCACGAGGCAGAGAATGGGGGAGAAAAGTCCCTCCCACTGTAAGAGAAGATCAGGTTCTGATCACCTGAGGAACCTGAACATAGAGAAAATGTATCCCAGAGTCCTGAGGGAATTGGCTGATGTAGTTGCCAAGCCACCCTTTCTGTTATTTGAAAAGTTATGGCAGTTCAGGTGAAGTCCCCAGTGACTAGAAAAAGGGAAACATTGCACCCATTTTTAAAAAAGGTACAAAGGAGGACCCTGGAAACTACCGACCTGTCAGCCTCTACTCTATGCCTGGGAAGCTCATGGAACAGATCCTCCTAGAAGCTATGCTGAGACACGTGGAGGACAAGCAGGTGATTTTAGACAGCCAGCATGGCTTCACCAAGGGCAAGTCTTGCCTGACCAATCTAGTGGCCTTCTATGATGGAGTGACTGCATCAGTGGATAAGGGAAGAGCTACGGATGTCATCTATCTGGACTTCTGTAAGGCCTTTGACACAGTCCCCCAGAACATCTTGCTCTCTAAATTGGAGACATAAGAATTTGATGGGTGGACTGTTCAGTGGATAAGGAATTGGTTGGATGGTCGCATCCAGATGGTAGTGGTCAACAGCTAGATGTCCAGATGGAGATTGGTGATAAGTAGTGTCCCTCAGTACTGTTCAACATCTTCATCAATGACACAGACAGTGCTGAACGGTGCAGCTGACATGCCTGAGGGACGGGATGTCATCCAGAGTCACCTGGACAGGCTCGAGAAGGTCATGAGGTTCAACAAGGCCAAGTACAAGGTCCTGCACCTGGGTCAGGGCAACCCCCAGTATCAATACAGGCTGGGAGATGAAAGGATTTAGAGCAGTCCTGCCGAGAAGGACTTGGGGCTACTGGTGAACGAAAAGCTGGACATGAGAAAACAATGTGGACTCACACGTGAGTGAGCCCAGAAAGCCAACCGTACCCTGGGCTGCATCAAAAGAATCATGGCCAGCAGGTTGAGGGAGGTGATTCCGCCCCTCTACTCTGCTCTGGTGAGACCCCACCTGGAGTACTGTGTCCAGTTCTGGAGCCCTCAGCACAGGAAAGACATGGGTCCAGAGGAGGGCCACGAAGATGACCCGAGGGCTGGAGCACCTCTCCTATGAGGACAGGCTGAGAGAGTTGGGGTTGTTCAGCCTGGAGAAGAGAAGGCTCCAGGGAGACCTTATAGCAGTCTTCTAGTACTTAAAGGGGGCCTACAGGAAAGACGGGGACAGACTTTTTAGCATGGCCTATTATGACAGGACAAGGGGTAACAGTTTTCAACTAAAGGAGAATAGATTTAGACTAGCTATAAGGAAGACATTTTTTACACTGAGGGTGGTGAAACGCTGGCACAAGTCGCCCAGAGAGGTGGTAGATGTCCCATCCCTGGAACCATTCAAGGTCAGGCTGGACAGGGCTCTGAGCAACCTGATCTAGTTGAAGATGTCCCTGCTCATTGCAGGCGAGGTTGGACTAGATGACCTTTAAAGGTCCCTCCCAACCCAATCTATTTTATGATTCTATGATTTATGTTCTTAAAACCTACTTGGCAGTCACCTAATTCTTGAATTTCACTGAAAGTATTTGCAAGGGACCCTATGAGATCATCTAGTCTCTACTCTAGCACAAAGCCAGAATCAACTACAATACACCACTCCTACACTCTAAGTCTCTTCAAGACAGATTTTCCACGGCTTCCCTATAAATAATTGAACCTTACTCAATTATAAATTTAATACTGAGCTTTACTAAGCTCATTTTCTGTTTAGAGTTCTTTTTCTTCAATTTCCCTTGCTATGATTTAAGGTCATCACATCGACTTCCTTTGTATTTACCAGAGCCTACAGTACAAGCATAGCTTTTCCCTTACCTCCTGTAACTATGAATGTGGCTTCTGCAAAACTGCTGGGTTCTTCTTCAAGTTTCTCTGGTTGTTTTTTTGTTTGTTTGGGGGTTGTTGTTGGTTTGGTTTTGGGTTTTGTTTTTTTTTTTTGTTTGGTTGGTTTTTTTTTTTTTGAGATAGAGCAACCCCAGTTCCTTCACTCTGTTTTCAAAAGTAATGATCTTTGTGTTGCTCTCCCTTCAGGACATCTTTCTCGATACAAGGTAATGGGAGCTGAGCCCATTACTCCAGCAAAAGACTTTCCAGCTCTAGCTGAGCAACTGCTTCCCCTCTTACAGAAGGGCTTTCCTATTTATATATCACAGTGTCGCTGTCTTTTGCGGTGTGTCACTGCTGATTTATGCTCAGCTTATGATCTACTTGAAGATGCTTTTCTGTTTCGCATCATTTCCTCGCCTGTCACTCCTCACACTGTGTTTGTGAAGAGGATTATTATTTTCTTTAGAAGTTTGCATTTGTCACTGCATTTTATTTTTCAGACCGTTTCTCCAATTTAACAACCTTTTGATTCTAATCCTGTCTTCCAGCGTAACTGCAGACTTTTCCAGTTTGATATCATCAGGGATTTTCATAAACATGTATTTTACGCCCCAGACCAGAAAAATTGGTCATGTTCCATGTCCTCTAGTAAGCCACTGACTGTTATTTTGAGAGTGCAATATTTTTGCCAAACCAATACTTCGAAACTTTCTCAGTTTCTCATGCATCCATGCCATTTACAGTTTAAAACACTTATTTAGGGAATTTAAGAGACTCATTGATAATACCCCAAGTTCCATTTTTGTTTTTAAAAAGATAGAAAATATGTAAAAGGCAAAAAAATTTCCATCTTCTGTGTGTTCTCAAACAAGTATTCTACTAGGCTTTTTTTCAAATTAGTTGCTGTTCCTCCTGATATTCATCTGAATATTCCTATGACTTGCTGAAACAGTGTAATTTATCTGTACTGCTCCTTTCCTTAACTGTCTTTTCACCAACAATTTAAACAATGACAAACCCCACAATAAACAATACCTTTTTGCCACCATCGTTTCATAGCTTTCCAAGCCTGTTAGTTCTGTCTCAGAAATATCCTTCATTCATTCTTCTGTTTCTAATTTACTTCTAGGACTTTCAGGTGTACCACATCTTTATTTTCTTGGCTTACTTTAAACTCTGGTTTTTTCCTCGTGATTTTCATAATGTCATTGTGAACTCTATCTTTTTAAGGTCCCCCTCATACAAGATACTTTCACCCTTCAAAATCTCAGCAAATTAACATCTTATTAATTAGAAATTTAGAGCTCTTTGTAGGTGTTTTCATCATCATCTGCCATGATCAGGACACATCAAGAACTATCCGGACCAATCCTTTCTCAGACAGCCCCAAAATTACTCTCTCTTACAATGAAGTCCCTTACGTTGTATGTGGGCAACTCTGCATGCTCTTGAATGTTTTTCCCACTTGATTCTCCTGATTTTAAGGCAGAAAGCAGATCCCTCTGAATTCTGTCTCCCTCTCGCCACTACCTATGTTTATGGCAGGTTATCTTCTACACTATTGACCTCAGAACCAACGTATGTGAGGCACTCCCCTTCCTCTCTTGCCAGCCCATCCTAAAGGAGTTACACACTTACATGGCATTAACTCCAGTCAAGCAAAGTACCTCACCAAATTTAACAGGCCAATTAAGTCATGAGATCCATAAACACTTAAGGTTTTTGCCAGTAAAATTTCCTCATCCCCAAATGTGTTGTCCCAGGCATGTTCAGACCTCAAAAAGTTTGGTACTGATCCCAACAAACCCCACAAGTTTCTTCATCTTTGCCAAGGACTCAATAGTATAAGCATTCTTAGGGCACACCTACTAGATCAGAGCCCATTTCAAATTTGTTCGTAAGAGATTCAGCGCTGTTATATTCAGAGACCATTAATTGGACCAGATCATGTACTTACCCATGACTCCACAGCTAAGTGCTAAGAGCATTTACTCGGAATAAAAAGAACTATATTTCGGGGGGTATTTTTTATGGGATGTTTTTCATTGTTTGGGAGAGCGAGGTTGGTTTTTTTTTTGTTTGGGGGTGGGGTTTTGTGAGTGTTTTGGGGTTTTTATTTAATCTTAAAGCTAGGTATATAATTATCATTCACTTTTGAAGAATTTCTGCAGGAGCTATCAGCAAATTCCTGCTGCAAAATATCCTATAGTTATAAAAGAAGTGCTCTAATACAGAAGGTTAAGAGGGAGGAAACTGAACCAGATTCTGCTAGTCTTATAAATAGGAGGTGTTCAAAGACATGCGTTTGCACAGCATGTGTGTAATTCAAGTTTATATGATGCAAAACAGAATGTTTTCTACTACGCTGTGGTCTACATTAGTATTTTCACATCCATTATTTAGGCAAAAATATTGGAGGTACCTCCGAACACAACTCAAACTTTACATTAAATAACAGTGAGTTAAACAATAACTTTAATTTTTTATCATAAGTCAATAAACAGAAGCACAGAAGTTTAATTTTTAAAAAATCTTTACAACTACTGATCTATACTAATCAGTCAATACCATAGCCTCTGCTCAAGTTAAAACTCTTTTCCCATGCATGTGTGGGGTGTCCAGGAAGAATGCTTCTCCTAAACCATTCTAGTTCTAGGTATTTTATATTGATTTTGTTTAACATTCATGAAAATAAACAATATCACTCTTAAAAAAGTTTGTGCACAGAAGACATATTTGAATGACTTTTGCACCCCTTCCCGCACATGAGACAGTCATCATCTTTACTGATTAAGGTTTACTTCTAACCAACATATTAAAATTGTTTTAATGCTTAAAAAAAACTTTGCTCTTTTACAGATAGACTTAACCACAATAATAAATCTAGATAAATGTCGTAAAGTCAAAAAGCCTGTTATCTTGAGATGCACACTAACGGCTCTTAGAAAAGCCCAGTCTGCATACATCCCCTTGGGAGCTGCTAGATACAGGAGGACTAGTTAATCCAGTCTTTCTGAGTTTAGGTTGTAATCAGGCTCCTCAAGGCCCCCAGGAATTGCAAACCAAACTGGAGTCCAGACTACTGAGGCTGTTGTTGGCCCTTTGTACTTCTCACTGGTTTATAATTTTCAGGCATTTTCATAGCTTCAAAGTGCATTGAAAAGCTATGAAAGTGACCTGAGCAAGGGAAGCAGTTAGTTTTACTCTTGCATGAAGGTACTTAAAGAAAATAAAATACCAGAGCTTTTTGAGCCCTATTCAGTACCAAAGTTTTTTCAAGCCTCATAGCTACCATAAACTATGGAACCACTGTACACTTATCTTAGACCAGACACTTACTACTTTCTTGAATGGGTAAGTGATGGAAGTAAAGATGAGCATAAGCATCCTCATGGAACACTAAGCATCCAGAAAGGAAATCTAGAAAGGGCTGGAAGGAACTTTAGGCTCTTGCCGTCACAAATAACCGTATTATACCATTTGTTTATTCATTATGTCCTACTGCATTATGAAGTCAGATTTTGCTTACTCCTGGTAAAAGGTAATTCCGGAATCTGTTGGGACTTACAGTCTAAGTTTATTAATTTTTTGGTGACATTTTTTGCAAGGACCAGCACACACCCATAAGCTTCCTAGACTCCAGAAAAGATTTTTGGAGCCACTTCATCACTGTTAATTTAACAGCTAAGCCTGGAAAAGTCATAAATTTGATTCTCATGTGCAAACAGCAGACATCAACTTATTGACATTGGGAAAAGAAACAGCAATAGCAATTAATTTAAAGGAGGATGAGAGGAGAAACAAATGGGGAAGAAGGAAAATAAGGAACTCTATTTTTGTTCAACAAAAAGGTTAGCTTTGGTTTTAGCAAGAAAAAGGCTAGCTTTCCCATACATGAATTAGTGTTTCAAACTTATAATTGAGGAGCCTGCAATCACCCAACACAAGCTGGGTGCAACTCTTCAGCTGAAAATGAAAAAATTCCCTCCTAACGTAGATACAACAACTGCTGAGTATGCGTAAGAAGAGGAAAACAAAATGTAAGATGCAACTTACAACTATCCAGGCAACATCTCTGGGCTGGCCACACAACTGAATTATTTTAGACTAGAATAGACTAGACTGTTTCACTTGGAAGGGAGCTACAACAACCATCCAGTCCAACTGCCTGACCACTTCAGGGCTCAGCAAAAGCTAAAGCATGTTACTAAGGGCATCGTCCAAATGCCTCTTAAACACTGACAGGCTTGGGGCATCCACCACCTCCCTAGGAAGCCGCTTCCAGTGTTGATGTACCTCTCGGCAAAGAAATCCTTCCAAATATCGAGTCTAAAGCTCCCCTGGCGCAGCTTTGAACCATTCCCATACCTCCTCTCACTGGATCCCAGGGAGAAGAGACGAGACCAGCATCTCCCTCTCCACTCCCCCTCCTCAGGAAGCTGAGGAGAGCAATGAGGTCACCCCTCCTTTTCTCCAAAATAGACAAGCCCAAAGTCCTCAGCTGCTCCTCACAGGACACGCCCTCCAGCCCTGTCACCAGCTTTGTTGCCATCCTCTGGACACATTTAAGGATCTTCATTTTGTTGGTCAAATATTTCTTCTCAAGAGCAGAGGGAGCTCACAGCAAGAACAACTTGGATATTTTTGGCTAGAAGGGATTTTTGCTCTTGATCATTACCTAACTTACGGCTACAACAAAGAAAACTCTGAGCTTAACCTGTAGTTACAGTTAGCCTTCCTTGCAGTACTGCAGTAGCGATGGATATTTTGCATCCACGTTTTATTTCTTTTTGTGTCTACACTGACAAGAGAACATTTTAATTTCCAGAAAATTAAGCCTTTCTACAAACCCTTCTTTCCTGAAATTTACATCCAGTAATTCAACTCTAAATTCTTCTACTTGGAAGTACCTATAATTCATATTGCGAAGACTGACTTCAGATCATCCTCTTTAAAATAGGTTTGAATAAAAATCAGTAATGTCTCATTATTCAAACTTTACATATGTTTTAACATATTATATGTAAATCAGATAAGCTAAAACCCTAAGGTAAACAGATTTTAAAGTCACATAAGTGCACACGTATATATTTCTAAAGGTATGCAAGATGACACCGTAATGCCTGAAGATGGTTAATTTTTCACAGAATCACAGAACGATTTGAGGTTCAAAAGGAACTCTGGAGGTCACGATGTCCAACTACAGCAGGTTGCCTAGGACCATGTCTAGATGTCTTCTGAATATCTCCAAGGATGGAGACTCTACAACCTTCCTGGGCAACCTGTGCCAGTGCTAGGTCACCCTTACAGTAAAAAAGTTTTTCCTTATGTTCAGATGGAACCTCCAGTGCTTCTACAAAACTGTATTTTTCTAAAGAACTATACAATTTCAAACATTTCAATTGAACTGTCCCATGACAAACTGCTGGTTATCAGCTGCCTGCTGCAAATTCTGTAATTTTATATATCCACATACCTCTTCGAGCTCTCCTGAAGAAACAGGATTATCCTCGTACGTGGGGAAATGGCACCCTGCTTTACAACTGCAAAACCTGCTAGTTTCCTCACGTGGCTCCACTATTCTGCAGTTTACTTTAGAGCTCTCCATCGCCCTCCCATCTAGAGATTCTTTCATACTGCATTCTAAACAGGGATCTTGGTTTCCCACTGGCAACATCCCAGCCGACTCTTCTTGGGAATCCAATGATGTTTGTGCACTCTTCTCCATTCCAGACTTTTTTAATCTGGGAAGAAATTTTCCAGATTCAAGCTCTGATTTTCCATAATAATGCCCTTCTTTTTCTGCATCTTCTTCCAGAGGTTTGAGATCTGCTTGTGGATCCTCAAATACATCTACTTGAGAAGGGACAGCAATACTTCCCTCATCTTTTTCTGACTCAAATTCCGACTCACTTCCACCACCTGGAGAAAGTTCAGATGCAGAAATCGGGCGAAAGTGAGTCCTTGGAGAAATCCGTATAGCCCTGTACTGCGTTCGATCAACACCACATATCCTGGGGTGTAAAACCTCACTGTCTGAATCGGAGCACAGAATTGACTTAGGTTTAAAACTAGGGCTGAAAGATGCAATTCCTTCTGGCTCAAACGAACACTCTACATGAAGAACTTGTGAAAATGGATTGTTCAGATCAAAGGAAGAGAATGAGTATTCAAGCCCTGGTTCTTCAACTTGAAAGTTACCACAAGCTCCTAGTAAGTCTTCATGGAAGATAAAAGAAAAACCCTTATTTAATCCGTTATCTCCACTCTTTGATTGCTCATTCTGTTCAAATGATACAAATGGCCTCCATAATTGCCTATGACCAGGGGCAAAGCTGTTACCTGGAGTCATAAAAACATCTGTACCAGCTATTGTCACTACATCAGAAGCTGCACATTGTAATAAGCTCCCTTTTGAGTGACCTGGCGGCACCACTGCCCATTCTCCATCACTGTTAAATGTTTTGAGCTCCCCATACACACCACCAAGTATAAACGAGTTTTCTTTATCCTGGTTAACATCCCAAGGTTTTGATGGTGTAGTATAGTCACCACCATCTACTTTTGATAAGTCACTTGAGACAAAGGATCTCTTCTCTAAATTCTCCTTTTGACCTTCCCAAAGATGATACTCTGATCTCTGCACTGCCTTATTGGGCTCCTGGAGGGTTTCAACTTTTGCTTCTGCATCCAAACAGCAGCAATAGTTATTTACATCAGCTGAAAACAATTCATCTTCTATTCCTTCTATTTCTACCATCGCTGCTGAATTTCTGTCTGCCATATTTGTCCAAATATCTTTAATAACCCCTGAGCTGTAGCCTTCTCCACGTGGACTGCTTTCACTACACCCTTGTGTAGTTTCATAGTCTTTACTTTCTGCTTTTTGTTCTAGTTGAATACCACAGACAGATTCTAGCTTAGATTTTTTTTTGAAAATCAAAGTGGACATTTCTCCTAAAGTCCTAGCTTGTTGCTGGCAGGTTTCTTCGGGCAAAAAATCTAGAATTTCTTCATCTACATAATTCGAAGACACTCTAGGAACTACATAATTAATATCTTCTGCATTAAATTGCGTGGATTCTTCATATGGAATATTTAAAGTCTCATTGTCTGAACGTGTTTCTTCTGAGTGTGACCATGGACTACAGGTTCTTGTTGAAAGATTGGAACAGTGTTCATTTTCATCAAAGGCACTATTTTTGGTCCATATTAGCAATCTAGACTGTGTTTTCCCAAGAATATTAGCAGTGCTACTAGAATCTGCATTTTCATTTCCCAAGTTGAGTGTTTCAAAAGAAAACGGTAAAACAGAGTTACTGCATTGCACTTCAAACACTGAAAAACAAGAGTTTATACCAGACCCTTCATTAATATCTGAAAAGAGCTCTTGATTGCCAGCAAGCATGTGTGAATTAAGCATTGTGCTGTCTAAGATGGGGGAGAATCTGATTGGAGAATCTCCTCCAAAACTTTCCCCATCTGCATCACCAGAGCTAGAAGATGAACAGCACTCCCAAAATTGAGCTAAATTACTAAGGTCTTGCAAGAACCACCCTTCAGCACCAACAGAGCTGGTCGAATCTGTCCATATTGCACTTTCCCCTTGCAACTCCATTCCATCTAACACTATGCAACATTCTGCCTCAAAATCAGTTTTTTCTTTACTCTTTTGTCGAATCATATTTAAAATCCGACTCTCCCCTTGCATCGTATCTGAGGCACCAGGATCCAACATGGATTGATCAATATCCACTTCATAGAAGTGCGTTAGTTCTGACAGATGAACATCATCTAAATATTTGTCGTCCTCCGGTTGAGAACATATTGAGGTCCCAGCGAGGTCAATATCCTCATTTAGAACTGCAGGCATTTCTACAAAGTGACCATCGATGAAAGTACCTGCTGCGAGGTATGTTTTATGAATATTATTGTTGCTAATACAAAGACCATGCACTGATTCAGACAACTCTTCTACAGCCTCTGATGTTACGCCACATATATCTTCTCTGTTGCGGTATGTAGTCTCCAGCTTGCTTTTTCTGCTAAGAGGAACAAAGTACTCTGTAATCGGCTCAGTATACCACAAGGGTTCTTCTTTATATTCCTTTTCATTTCTGCTGTCTAAATACAAATCTTTTCCATCGCTACCGCCAGCTTCTTTTCTTCCAATTTCTTTTAATGGCCTTTTACCTCTTTTGCAAAGCTGTTTGATGGACCCGCTGCTACTGCTGCTACTGCTTCCGCTGAGGACTTTTCTATCAGCCTTTTCACCAGATTTCACTGCAAGCCTGCTTTGCCCATTACGCCCCTTTTTATTTCGAACCTCTCTTGTTTTGTGTCTTACTTTAATACATTTCATTGATGCCTTGTATTCACATTGATTACCACTAGAACTTGAGCCAGCCTCACTGGATCCGGATGACCAGGAGCGAGGACGCATCTTTCCCTCAGACTTATGTCGGACTTGCTTTTTGTACAAAACAGGCTTCTCTTCAACAGTGTTGTTACTAAACTTGTTTTCTTTCTCATTTTTACTTTTCTTCTGCTGGGTTCTTTCCTGTACAGTGGCAGATACTTTATTACTTCTGTCTTTAGTTACTTCACCTTCACTATTGCAGTCCTTTGGAGAAGATGTATCCGTGCTAGTTGGTGGAACAGTGGATGAAGATGAGGAGCTAGAGTAAGAGCATACTTTGGATTTATTCCATACAGTCATAATTTCCTGCAGGCAAACTGGCTTTTCAGAAAGAGGAGGAAATGCTTCATAGTACCTGAAAGCAAAACAAAAAGGTGACATTCAAATTATAGAACTTCAAGACAGGCATTAAGACTAGAAGTATTACTAAAAACACATCAGAACATTACCATTCTAATTGCCACAAAATCTGGTTTGTTCTACATATGCACATGCCACTCATTGCACTGTTTATTTGATAACAAAGGGAAGATTAAGATAAGCTTTAAAAGTGCTTATATTAATGTATGTTTCAAAACATACTGCCAAGTAAAACAATCCCATTTTTAGGGAGCACTAAACTTCGCTGTAGACAGAAATTCTGGATGGTTAAAACTGTGAAGGTCTGACTCCAGATTTATTAAACAATGTAGCAACTCACTGCAGTATTCTCAAACGTGTATGATTTAGAGTATAAATGAGGAAGTCCTGAATTTCAGGTTATTTTAGTTCTCTTTCGTGAAATGAGATACAATCTGTTAAGGTCTACACAGTCTGATCGTCCCGCTATTAAGAAAAAGCCGTAGCAATCGCAGAAATCAAACCTCATCAACATGGTTTTGCAAAGACGGTCAACAAGCATCCACTTCTAACAAAACATCTTAGTTATTGCAAAAAAGCGTAGTTCTACAGTAGTTTACAATGCCAACAGCTTTGTCCAAGAGGGACAAAACTAAAATATGGTTTTCTGCAATTTTTAAAGTAGCATGGGTTTGACAATAAAGAAATTTATACTAAATTGCACAAAGTTCAAGGAAAACGTATTAAAAAAAAAAAATCTTTATAAGTCAGTTAAGTGCATATTAGCACAATCAGTTCCTTGAAGAAGTATCATCCATTTAGCCACACTGACACTAGACTGTTGCTAGCAATGGCTATTACTAAGAGATACAGAAGCATTCACATCACCAAGAGAAGTTAATGATAAAACTCCCAGGTACTTCCGTAACACCAGATTCAGGTACTTGGTAACTAGTAGAATACTTTGGTTATAAAGAGTATAAAGAGTTCCAGTTTCCCACTTCTGCAACAGAAGACAATTCTGGAGACAGGAAACTAATCCTCTCCCCACAAGTCTAATGTATCAATTAATGCAGTTTTAAAGGCTTTTTATTTGTCTAGCTGACTCGGTCTTAAGGAAAGTTGAGTTCTGCGTATAGTCAGAAGAAAGCAGTCAGGACTTTGACAAAAATTATACTAGCCCATGGTATCAAATGCTTATATTTAAATCCATAAGATGAACAAAAGAAGATGGCAGGAAAAAAAATTATTTCTAAGTATCCACAAAACTCCAGATTCCCCACTAAGTTAATTTTACTGATTTAAAATATGGGAGCAAAAGGAGAAAAGCATCTCAGATAATAATTATAACAATAAAAAAATGCATACATTTCTACTTGATCCTTTGCTGTGGGAGATAAATCAGTCTCGGGAGACAAAGAGCCTTCTAACTTTTTGTGAATCTTCTCCTCTGTTTTGGAAGAAAATTCCAAATGCTTAACAGAAAAATTCAAAACACCAGCATATTTTATAACAGTATTTAACAAAAAGCACCAGGATGTATACCTGCAATAGTAGTAAATTTCCATATAACACTGTAAATAACAGAACAATTTATAGTCTGATTATTATACATTAAGAAATTATAAATTATCACCCAAGATTCAAGTTTTCCACAGTTGTCTTATTAAGCCCTACAAACTTCACCAAATGTGACTGGCTAGCAGCTACATGCAACTTCATGGTTAGCAATGCCCCCAACAAGGAGACTTTCTTTTGAATTTCGTACTCAAATCTTTATCTTCTTCGTACATTGCTAGGTATAAAAAAAATATTTTAAAAAGCAACTATTTAACTAAAAATTTTTACAAATGGTTGCATCAGTTTTCTCATGTATTTCACTCAAAGGAAGCACCCCGCAGTAGTTGCTGTGCTTTGGATAAATGTAAGCGCATGTTTCCTGTGTGAGTGGTGGCTCTAAATATTTCTAAATCCTTTGTATTAAAATCTGTAAAATACCAAAGAAGTGATGTGAGATACACACTAATTTTGCTTTTTTTCAAAATAAATGGTTAGCATCATCTTGGCTCAGTAAGAAAGCGTCACAGCACAATACTATGAAATACTAAGAGCTGACTAGTAATAACTGTTTAAACAACAGAAAAAGGGAATCGAAACAGCTAAAATCATGCTTTAAGCAGGTAAATATTTATACTTCATTTATTGCTATTTATACTACACCATAAACATACTAATTTTACTATAAGTGTCAAAGGCTGCTGCTATGTGCCTGAACAAACGTTTATGTGCGATGAACTTTCATCGGAGACACCACAATTTTACATTACGCTCCAGGCCCTGAGCTTGAGAACATAAAAGTCCTCATTATCATTCTCCTAAAGCCTTGAAATTTTAGGCACACCTCTCTGTCATGGCTACTTGGATGCTTCTCACAGGAATAGCTAGTATGTGACAATTTTAAGGCCAATCTATTCTTTGCAAATATCAATACACAAAAGGAACAGAAACAAGCCTACTTTATTTTGACTTCTTTTGGTAGGGAGAGGGCAACCTGAATATGGAATATTTACTAAAAAAGCAGACACAGCTGGATATGAACAGTAATATAAATATATGTATGTATGTATGTTATATATATAAAACTCCATTTGTGAATGGCTACTTCCTAGGTAAACAAAGCATACTAGTACAAAATTGCTCAAGCTATTTGAATGAAATTATTCAAATGTATTTCAAAATTGCATGGCCTGCATTAAAAGCTACTGAATTAACAGCCTGCCCCCCCCCCACCCCTCAGAACGTTACACAGTTGATAAATACAATATATGGCCTCAACAGTTTAAAGATTTATTCCTCACCTTGCTTACTCTGAAGGTCTTTCAATCTGGAGCAAAGCTCCTCCACTAACGTTTCAATCCCGGAGCTCTGCACAACAAAACCACAGGGAGGGGAGAGAGGGGGGAAGGGAAAAAAAAAAAAAAAAGAAAAAAGAAAACACAACTTACTAAAAAGAATAGTCATTTTATAGAACATTAATACAGTAAATATATCTTGGCAGACATCTATTTTTCTTTTTGTGTGGTAACTACACATTAAAAAGCAACAAAAATACTTACTAGATAGAAATCCCTTACTATAAATACATTAATTGCAGGTCAAAATGATTCCACGAAACATGTAGATACATTCACGCAGAGGTTTCCAACTCCCAAGTCACAAGCATTATTGTATATCCAAGGTTTTGCAAACTATGCAGTATCATGTTTACTGCACTATCTCACTTCACATTTAGCCAAGAGTCTCATGAAAGTTCAAGGATCAACTGATCACTAAGACGCATTTTAAAAAGCTAAGCCTGACCATTTTGGTTGCACAATTTATACCTGTGAGAATGGGACTGTTAAAAGGATACAGAAAATCAGGAGTGAAGGTGAAAAGGAGAACAGCACGAAGACATATACGTATAGGTGGCAGAGAGGGAGAGGAAAGGTTGCCACACTATCTTCATGCAAAACTTATCCCATAGTTTTGCTAGTTTACAATGCCCAGCTTTTCTTCTTTTTAAACATTGTGTTGTTTGCTCAGGACAGCAGAGGGAAAAATAAACAGCTTACTCCCTGTAAGCCTCTATTTTCCTCCTTTATTCCCCCACATAAACCTTCCATACACTCAAGCCTCCTTTTAAAATCCAGTTTCAGTGTTATTCTCACACGCATTTTCTTCTGCTTTTACTATCTACCTAGACTTGCAAGCAGTTCTAAAGCAGCAGCACCAGAACAGTAAAGTGCTGAAAGATAAACACACGAAGTGGGACAATAGACTACCAACTGTCCCACAGGAGAAAACCCTGTGCTATTCTAATGGAATAAAAGTTGCGTGCCAGTCAGTGAAATACCAACCTACAGCCCTTCCTTTTGGAAGAAAAACTAGCTGAGGTGCGTACTGTGTAGATCACAGAATCATAGAATGCGTTGGATTGGAAGGGACCTTTAAAGGTCATCAAGTCCAACCCCCCTGCAGTAAGCGGGGACATCTTTAACTAGATCAGATTTTAGTATTCTTATTTCGATGCTCTGGGATCACATTTGGAGAGAATACTTTCCATAACACCAAACAAAAGGCTGGAATCACAGCAAAACGCAGCAATCCAAAACAAGTGAAAAGGATGCAAGAAGTGCCCTGCACACACCATCCAGCTGGGTATGGTAACCAGGGAAAACTGCGCAGCTTCTTCTACCCTCTCAGCAGTTTCCCCAATATCAACTCCAGCACCTCATCCCCTTCATGCTCGGAGACCGAGACATACAAACCTCCTACAGTTTGACATGATCTTGTGTGCATGTAGTCGTGGAACACACATTCTCTCCAACAGTAACGCAGATCAAATATCAAGTTACAGAAATGCATTAAAAAAAGAGTTCGATTTGCTGCGTCACCATGATGGTATAAAGATTTCATTTTTCCAAGATGTAAGTTTCTCCTCTTTCCTGACTACTGGTCAGAAATTGCTGAGAAATGTGAATATATGTTGCTAAAGCACAAGAAAATATTATGGAAAAGGGTATACTAATTTATACAGTGAAACGAGTTAGTTTAATTCTCTGTCAGAAACACACGCTTGAAAAATCATATACTGAAGCAATGACTTATATGCTAACTTCTAAGTTTTAATTATTTGCAGTCAAGTGAAAAAGCAATTTTCTATTCCTAACTGCATTGCTGCACTGAAGTGCTAAATATAAACCTTTATGCCACATACTTAACGGAGGATGACTTAGCAATATTAAACTTCAGAAGGCATCTTCTATATCGGTAGATTTACCAACATAAATTAAACTGTTCAGAAAGAACCAAGTAGCACAGTAACATGGACAAACCTATGTAGTTGTAGTATGCGTCACTTTATGCCTATACCACTCCTGACCCCCCCTTTCTCCCCCCAAAAGGGCAACAGAGGAGGAGCTGGCCTTGTTTTCACTAAGCTCTCCCAAATGTCTCATCAAAAGCACACCTGTAGCAAATACTCAAAATCTAAGAAATACAGATTCACTTCCTTAACTTAATTATAACATCATGTCAAAAAAAAATAAAAAAAATCCCCCAAACCACCAACAATATGCTCACCATTACACCGAAGAAGTGAAAACTTTTGGAATCAAATGCTTCATTTCCTCCTCTACCATGAAACTAATACTTGAGTCAGCTGACAGGCTGCATGCTGCCCTGCATAGCACGCTGCGGGAGCCAGCGCTAGCTTCAAAATAAAATAAAAATAAAAGGGGGGGGGGGGAAGCTACCGTGCAGAATGCCAAGTCTCTAGAGACCACTTGCTCAACCTCCTACTGCAGTATATAAAAACTAGCTGCAGACCTAATGTAATGAATGCCTCAGCAATTATTTCATATATGACAGTGTTGTTCTCTAAATAAAAGATTTAGTTACTATATTTTTAAATTGTTGAAGTTAATGCAGCAACCCCATTGCCAGAAACTAAGATATTCCAGGCACTGGCTTGGTTCAACAGGACACAATCAGTTAACAAAATCAGGTGATCTGCCTCAACTGGTTTGCTTCTGTTCAAATTTAAAAACAGTCCCCAAATAGAACAAATACTGGAGCACCTTAAAAGCATTTTTCAACATGGAAGTGCCTAATTATGATTGCTTTTGTAATTCCAGCAGGAAAGGCTTAAATCTCATGATTATCTGTAAGATTATCTAAACTACTGACCCAGATTTCTACCAACCCTTTTTTCTCATTCAAACTACACAGGGCAGCACCTCATTTTTTTAATTCATATTTTTCATTTTGCGTAACAAAACTTCCTCCATGATGAGAACGCATTTTATTCTGTTTTATGGTTTCCAACATATTTCTATTTCCTTCCCCTGCTTTAACTTACATCCAGTTCCATCAGAAGTTGTTCTTTTTGGCTTTTTATCATCTGGCTGAAGCAAGGGAAGGATTACATAAAGGATAGGTGTTATGTTACTGGCAAAGGAGTGACCGTGCTAACAGATAAATTAAGCTTCTGAACTCACCCAGCATGAACAAGAACAGTCAACCTGACTGCTGCAGCTAGAACACTCTAATAGCTGGTCTTGCTTGCTGACCAATGCATCAATTTTGCTCTATTCAGAGCCAAATTCATGTAGTTCTGTGTAATAAGGAATGATGGCAATTAAAAAAAAAACCCAGCAAAGCTCACACACATTTTTTTATATATATAATATATATATGTAAAATGGTTGTTGGGGGTTTTGGGGTTTTTTTTTGTTTTGTTTTTTTTCAAACACAGGCACATATATGGGTGTAATGTCAAATCTTAAATCAAAGATCTTTTTAACATGCTCTGCTTTGGAAGTAGAGCAGTCAGAGATGACAAGTGGTAACTCATTATCTTAAAGCAATCCAATTGCTTTTATACGTATGTTCACACCCCTGTATAGCTGCAGAAAATGTTCCCAGAAGATATTTAATCTGTAAATTTAGTTGCTCCTGAAATATTTTTTATAAATTTAAAATAATCAGTTCAACCAATTGTGAACCATGGAAACAAAACAATATTGAAGTACACCAAATCCAAATCCACTAAAAACTGCTGCCTGTGTTAACAGTGGGCTCAGTGTTGTGAGTTTTTAACAAGAAGCTGTGATAAGCTCCTCTGAGATTCTTGACGAATCACTTAAATTCTTATTCGTCTCTGCTAGTAGGTTACTTCTGAATGTTGCAAACAAGGACCGAGCAGTCACCACCCAGGAGATTTAACAAGTTTTTCCTGAATTTGATCACAAATGTTCATGCACCACTCTTATTTCACATAGTTATTCTATGGAACTGAGGATAGCACCATTCATCAAAATTCTTTGGTTTAACTGATCTTTCACCCCTTCCTGTCACCCAGTAACGTCATCTAGTTACGGCTCTTACATACTTGATCCCAAAATTGCCATGCAAATATATACTTTATTCTGCAGATCTGCACATATGCAATAACCAAAAATTCTGGACAAAAAAAGGAAAACCAAGCTGTGATAGCCAGTATTTAGAATGAGCTTTCCACATCTGACGTACCATAAATACATACATAGAAACTGAAACATTCCATCACATTGTACAACTCAAAGGGAAAGGTTTTTAGGGGGGGTTGTATTGGTTTGGGGGGTTTCCTTTTTGGTTCTTTGGGGTTTTTTTTGCTTCTAGCCTAAGGTAAGTTAATAGTTTTCCTCCAGAACGTTTGAACTGTGTATTGTAAATCCTTACTAAACACGGCTTGTTTCTTCAGGCCTGTAAGTTATGAGGAAAGTTCCTTGATCTTCTTCACGGATTTTGAAAAGACAAAAGCATTACACTTCATTTTACTTTAACAATTAAAATAATCACTCATTTACTTTTAGGTTTTTGAGAGTTTACTAGCTCACGCTGTTAAAACAAATCCCCATTTCTCTTTCCCAGAATTGTTTAGGTTGGAAAGAACCTCTGGAGATCATCTAGTCCAAACCCCTACTGAAGCAGGATCAGCTACAGCAGAATACAGACGCTCCTTTCACAGAATACAAGTTCAAACAATCTAGAAATTAAAGTAAATCAATATATTCATAGTTTCAAATCATTCTTTTAACAGGTCATAGGACTCTCCAGACAGAGATGGAAGTCCGACTGTAGTGTACCAGGACTGTTTTCTTGGCACGTAGCCTGTCACCAAGCGGAAGATTAGGTAGCTGTTCTGTATGAATCAGCTGTTATGCCACGTGAACAGAGTAAGGCACAAAATGTGATTCACTGCAACCACACATCTATTTCTATATTTTGTAGGATGATGAGAGCTCGATAAAAGTTTAGGTTTTCATTTTCTAACATTCTGATACAGTATAATTCATCTGGTTACAAGTACTCTCAAAAAAGGTGCTCAAGAAAGACCAAAAAAAGGACTAAAAAAACCCAAACCTAACCCCAAGATCATTACTAAATAAATAAATAAATTAACAAATAAATAAATAAATAAATCCATCAAAACAGCAGCCTCCCTGGGGTGTTCAATCCAGGTAGAGTTCAAAGGAATAAAACATGGCTCCCATTTGCATTATGGGACTTTCCTCCAGTATAAGGCAGATTAAACTAAGAAACATTTAGGGTACATACGTGTACAACACCTTTTCGACCCTTCAGTAGTGAGAACATAATTAAATCTTTATCTTTTCACTTGAATACATACTGATTTACAACAAAGACATTGGACCGGTCAGAAAAACAAATTCTATTTATTAACTTCACTTTTGGCACTCACCAATAATTGATCCAAGTAATCTTCAATAGATATGTGACCTTAGAATACCGATTTCCAAGCAGACAAACTGACTTAATATCACAAAAATCCAATACCAAGCAAGACAAGAGAGAAGCTTTTCTCACAGGAGAAACTTTTAATTGGTTGCCACCAATTATGCAAAAGCTATTTTCTGCATCAAGTGAAATGCAGAAGGGACACTTAAAATTTCCTCAGTAGATACTCTGCTATATTCACTGTCAAGCACTTATTTACTTTTGCTGTCTTGATGTAAACTGAGAAACAAATGCCCCCCCCCTCCAAGTTATTAAGCAACTTCTATGTAGACTAAACAGCCACAAAGAACTTCTCCAGTTCAGTATAAATGGTTTCCTTATCAAGAAAACTCATACAAAAATTGGAATAATTAAAAAGTTTGTAAGCATCCATTACACTATTATACTCAGGGTAGCAGCTTCAGTAACCTGACAAATCAGGTATATGGTACTATGAGTATCTGTTTAAATGCCCAAGTCATAAGGAAAAAGGAATCAATATATTGTAATTATTTTTACTCTCTGATGGTTACCTTGGCAAGCAAATTAATTTCAATTGTCTGTATGGTATATTAAGTTATAAAACACAGGCTAATATAGGTTGCCAAATTCAATACCACATAGCTTACTTAGTATATGAATGGAGAAAGAAGGAAACTTTTGAAGCCAATAGATTTGATAATAGAGAGCCAATACAAATAATCTTAAACCAATACAAATTAAATTATTGTAGAAAAACAATGACTGGTTGGAAATCATAAAACCCTGCGGTGCCTTCTCATAGGAGCAGCTGAGTGACATGAGACCTAGCTCCATTTTTCCAAACATACGTCTTGTCTAAAATTCTTTTTAGCTCCTGGTTATTTTAAAATCCTTTCCTAACTTATGTTGTGTGTTCTAGAGAGAGATAGTATATCCCCTTCCAGAAGGCCAGCTGCATACAACTCAAAAGGAAGGTAATATTCACTGATTTTGTGAGGCGTTCCGGGATTTCCTGGAAAAAAATTCTCAACAATCATCTTCAGACACACAGAAATGCTTACGACTTAGCTAGTCAGGATATATGCTTCAAGAAGCATTAATAGTTGTTTCAGAATCTTAACTCATTTTTTTTGCTTTAATAAACATGGACTTTTCAACAGAAACTTCAGCATTTCATCTTTCTGATTTGTTAAGATGGCTTTTACACAACTTGCTTCATCCTTACCATACATAACCGTCTTTATCTTTACATTAACAGTTTTCTTCCCAGCACTTGGTTACCCTCCATACACAGCTTTTTGACTAACATTTTTCACCTATTTTTAAAGAAGTCAAAAGAACATTGGGCACTTCCTTTATACATCTCTTGTTCATGTCACTTCTACTTATATGAAGATGTATAAATTAAATCACTTAGCAAACCATCTAATATTTACTAGCTGATTCCCTGGTACCCCAGCATAGCAGTCAGAGTGTATTACCTAATTGATACGGCCTTACACCAGAGAAGCAGAGAACACCAGAAATAAACTAGTGATTACAACGAATTTTTAATGATCTAGTTAATCTGTCATCCTACATAAAATGAAAAGAAACATAGTCCCTGTGCTGCGGGCTCCACAAGCCCGTTTGCCTCAGTTCTCGCACATCACTATTGCAAAGTGCAAGACAGACTACACAAAAATGCCTTGGTCTCACTGGCACACAAATACCATAATCTTTGGAGACTACAATAGTTGGCTGGAGTAACCCATCAATAAAAATATGCTCAGACATGGAATCATAACCAACTGATTAATTTGGCCTGATTAGGAGCTTATTTCTTCAAATACAGTTTATGTGCAGAACTGTAGTAACTGCGTGGAAAGTTTGACAGTTCTGCACTTGGAGCAACAAAGATGACAAACGCTAAGGAATTTTCAATACAACCTTATTTTAGACACATCTCAAATTTGTGCTGAAAGCAAGGTACATTTGAGAAGATTACCATTTCAAAATTTTTAGCAACACTGTTCACTAGCGCCACACTTGTTCCTGTAAGTGCTCACATACGATAATACAGATATCAGAAGGGTCATATTCCCTCCTCATAATTCAGAACGAGCAAAGCCAATGCTCCAAATAACAGCAGGCCCCCACCTGACTACATTTCAAAGAAATTACCATTATGAAGTTTCACCAATTATGTTTCAGCGTTACCTCCAAGCAGTAACCTCTTAGAACAGTGGAATGGAAGGCACTGTTTGCTTTTGTCAAATACATTAGAGCAGTGCTCTTTCAAAATTCGTTACAGAATCTATCAACCAAGGCTAATTCTTTAACACCATTTCATGTGTCAGTTAGCAGATTCTGAGAGTCTGGTCACTTCAGAAACCAACCACATTGCCTGAACCCCATTAGGACATGAGAGATCAGCAGCGTCAGACACTAGCAGTGTCTTGGTACGTGCTGTGGAATAGCTTAGGTGAAGTGGCCACCTATAGGCAAAGAAGGAAAGAGTCTGGGAGATCTGGTTTCATCAGCACAGGTACATACGCAGTAGCCTCTTTTGCTCATTCTTAGAAAGTCCTCATACAGTTCAGCAGAATAAAGATAACACCGAATGCTTTAACCAAAACTCTAGCACCATCTTGAATGTGGAATTGCATATGTAATACTACGAGTCTTCAGTAAATGAACTATATCTATTATATAGGAACTGCAATAACACAGCTGAAAACCTGCTTGCTCGATTGAGCAATGCAGCCTTTAGCAGAAAACTAGTCAGTTAAAAGGTAATTAAGGTTGGATTAATGACCAATGGACGCGCAACATGAGTAATCTCAATATTATTAGTAGGAAATACACCTACTGAAAAGTCTTGCATGTATCAGTCTCAACAAGTAACCTCTACTTCCAGTCCTGCTCAGACAGTATCCACCTTGCAAAAATACAACACAGGTGAATTTCCAAACTCTTATATTTTTTCCTAATCTTCTGAGTCTCAAAGATACTGCTTTCTGACTTGCTACTGCCAAGTTTCATTATTCAAATCCAAAACAATTTACAGACTTTCAGAATTAAGAGGCTTTAAAAAAAAAAAAAGGAAAAAGGGCATCTCTGAAACTATATGTGAACAAACTGACCTTAGTTTTAGGGTACCAGACAGGAATTAAAAAAAACACCACCAACAAAAAAAAAACACTAACCAAAAAAAGTAATTTAATGCTGACAGAAACAGCTGGTTTTACTTAAAATTTGATGCAGTAATTTCAGGATAAGATTTCTTATTTTCCTCAAAGGACTTTTACATAAATACTCCCCAGTCCTAAACAATTGGGGTGTTTTACCCAACATGTCATTCGAATGGATACCTTTACTTTGCTAGTTAACTGTGAACCAACATTTTAGAATTTCTTCTACAATTCAGCAGGATAAGAATTAAGGTAAAGTCTCTATTCAAGGTCAATATTAACAAGCTTTTAAAAATTTGAAGAATTCTTCAGCACGCCTTTGAACTGCTACTCATACTCCATTCAAGTGTTTTGGAAAAAATAAACTTTAGAAACGCAGCAAGAATAGTAATTGATTACTAAATTAAAGTACTTGTCTTAAGAGTTCTTCTCACCATCATTCTGTCTTTTCTGGCAAGTTGCAAGGTACTTAAATTTTCTCTGCTCCTGACTGCATCAGGAGCATCTGCAGCCAAAGATTCATACAAATATAGGACAACTTGAGACACCAAAATGCTTGTCACACAAAAAATACTGTCCTCAGAACATACCTACGTTAACTATTTGCATTCTCGCATATACCAGATAGTATCTGTCAAAATCAGGCCACAAAAGCATTTAATCCACAACATGCTTTGCCACCACAAGTCACAGTGGTGCAGAGTGGTCGAAAGAGAGCAGCTTCCCTGACTTCTCATACTCTGTAACTTAGGAAATGTTTTAGAAATAAATACTGAACTGTAGGCTCTCTGAAGTCAAATGTGGGGGTTTTTTGCACCATAAAATTATAACTGAAATCTTGGATTTCTCTCTCAGCCTAGCATTTTACAGCATTACTCCTTTCAATAAGAGAAAAAAAATTAACTCAAACAGAACTAAGCTACCAAATAAAGTAATCCCTAAGAATGAATACTATCTAAGTGAAAATCCACAAGAGACAAGATTTTAAAATATTTATTTCAACCATCAAATGATGGTTTACTGTTTCAAGTCGATTATCATCTAATCTGTAGACTTCCTCTCCCCACCAAGCATCTTTTTCAAGTGATCACCTAATTTTAGGACCTTTGATTACTGGTAGGGGGGAGGAAGCAGACTGCCTTCAATTTCTCAACACATTACTGGTTTAAGTAACTACATATAAACATCAGAATTATGGTACCTGGATTTCTGTCATTTCCTATGGGAGTTTAAAAAGTTATTATTAACCCTCAATACCCTTTCATCCTCTGCACATTTTCCCCCCTCTCCAACAGATAAGGCTGCAGAATACTAAAAATCTTCATTTAATTGTAACCCTTTTTTTTCGGGGGTGTGTGTGTTGTGGTTTTTTTCGTTTGTGTGTGCATACACATACATGTGTGTACATATACTCTCTCTACAAACGTGCACAGGGTAAACATTCTAACCATTTCACTTAAATACAGTTGTATTTAAATATACATAAGTTTAAATACGCTACGATTTCTGTCAATTACTCCCAATAATGGAGCGACCTCATCCTTGCTTGCTTTACTCCAATGCTAAGGTTGAAAAGAGAGGTTAGGCTGGAAGAGCAAGTGTTCCATATTCATGTGAGGATATTGGTATTTCCGTATCCGCCTACTTTGAAAAAACCATCACAAAAGAATAGCAAAACTGTAAGCAAGCTCCAGAACTGCCCACACGGACTATTGCCAGACCCCTTGCAAGAAGAAAAACCTGTGAGAACAAAGCTGCTAGTTGACATATTTATCCAGATCCTTATGTACACATCCAACTTCTACCTGACAAAAAAAAAAATCTATATATCTACAGGTAAACATTTCCAGATGATTCAGAAAACAATTTAATAAAAATTCAAGTGGCATTGGAAAAGAAGTATTTCTTTCCATCTCAACAGTTTTTATAAATGCTCCTCACACACCACTAACGATCAATTTTGGCTACAGTTAACAGAGTATTTTTATCTTTTTTGTAGAGATGAAATCATGAACATTGCATAGGGCAGCTTGAATGCCTCAGCAGAAACAGTATTGTAACATTATGTTTCACAGTCCAAAAACTACTGATTATTCCCATCAGATTAGCACACAAACATAAGTACAGAAACCAGCCAACACAGGAAATGTGTTTGAAAAGCAGAAAGAAAAGATACCTTACAAGTTACTTTAAAGCATTACTAGCATCAAAGCAGGATCACCCTTCCCCCCAACTCCAGAAGAAAATAAAAATTAAAAAAATAAATATCCAAATTTCTCTCTTATGCAATACAAGTGTTAAACTACCACAGAACAGCTTTAAGTAACAACTTCTTTTTCTAAAAAGGTCTGAAGGTTCCACCCTGCATTTGAAAATACATTTAAAAAAATTATAACCTACAATTTCGTTAAAGACCACAAATGTGTAAGCTGAATTGTCCAGCCATGCAAGAGAAGTCAAAATAGCCCTGAAGTAACACAGGTCTATAGGTTTTGGATTACTGGTTAATGTTGAACAATAAAAATTTGACAAGGTGGCAGGAGTCAAAGGAGGAAGTTCAACCTTTCAGATTCCACACCTTTTTATTCTTTCAAAACTCTAGTTGAAGGGTCTCTTCCCTTCTTCTTCTTCTTCTGTTTTGGATTATACAAACTTTCAAGTGGAGGCAGACCAGGGATTATTAATAAATTTACCTCCTTCCTTTTTCTTTTCAACTGGATTTCTCTATATGCTATAAATTTAGTTTTAAGTGATGCTCCTTGATTTTCAGCTGTGTGAAGATGCATCAAGAGAATAATTTTTAAAGCTAAAAAAATCAATCAACAGTATTCCTGTGGTCTACGTATGAGACCACTACTTTTTCTTGCAATTATTTCCTCATATTTAAATTAACTTTTACAGTAGTCGGAGTGCTAACCTCAATATTCTGTAACTACGAGAGCAGAGCAAATTAACAACAAAATTCTACTTCGCATCATTTTGTTAGGATACTAAGTAACGGGGAAACGGGAGTTCAGAAAACTGCCAATTAATCAGGTAGCACTTTAGTAACTGAACAAATGCTCAAGAAGCTTTGCAAACAGTCAGCCAGTATATGATGGCAATGCTGCTGAAGGTGGTGGTGGTGGGAATAACCACACAAATCGAGCCCACTTCCCTCATTATTCTTGGCCACATACCTTCCCCACTCTTGCTGGCACCAGTGTCTGTGCTACAAATCTGACCAGGAAACCTCTCTGGGTTAACATTTCCTCCGCCCCAACCAGGTTAATCTCAGGAAACTGATTCACTTTCCCAATCCAGTTCTCCACACAACCACACAAATGCTTGTGCAAGCACAAACTGTGACCGGGAAGCTGTATGGAGCAATAATGCAATCGGGCTGCATAGGTGGGGTAGTTTGTTCTTAGATTAGTGACAGATCAGAGTATTTGTAGTTCTGTAAACTAAAAGACAGTCTTTCTCATTTCTGCTGTCTGAAAAATCTTCCTGGAGAGCTTTCAATGACCTGTGCTACAGATTATTTTCTCTTTGTAAATATTTCCTTTGGTGGTCTCTCTCTCTCTCCACTTTTCCATTGAGCTACATGGTATCTGCTGGCTCTGGTACGTATACTCCTTCAGCCTGTTGCCTTTACCTCTCCTCACCTTCTCCAGTCAGTGCACATCAACTCCACTTCCACTCAATGATATGATCTGGAAAGTGAACATTTCCTACTATACGTTGCATTTTATTTAGCAATTCTGGACTATACATACAGCACACACAAAGCAAGATGGCTTTCTGCCCAAATATTCCATTCCTTGCTGCTCACACACAACACAAAGTAAATTTAGAATTTTAAGAAATATCTTTTTGCAAAGCTTTATGGTAATTTCAACAAACTGGTGCATTGCAACTGTCCCTGACAGGTGAGGGCTTACAGAAAGGACAGCATGACACTACATAGTACGGAACCTTTTGTGAAATCCTGCGGCCATACACAAATTTCATAATTTCCTAAAAAAAAAATAAAGAACTTTCAGAGAACTCTTGGGGAACTTGCATTTTAAGAATTATAAGATAAGCATCACAAGCTAGATACACCTAACACAAAGAAAGGCATAAAGTCTTAACAATCTATTAAATAATCCAAACTTACTTCATCAGAAGCAGAGCGAAGACACTGGACAGCAGCCTGTTTTTTCATTTCCTCTAGTGTTAGATCAGAGCACTTTTTCTTACTCTTTCCCCATTTCTTGTAAGCTCCCTTTTCCCAGCCCAGGAAGATGTCATTCTCCTAAAATTGAAATAAAGAAATTACATTATTTAAAATACATTAATATCTCAATACTACAGCAGAACAGGACTACAAATAACATACTTTTCAAAATAAAACCAACCTCATCCTATCTACAAAAAGCTACTTTTTGCAACATTAAAGATTAGTTTGATTACAGAAAACTTGCACTTACTATTCAGAAAAGCACATATATTTTTCACAGGACATGGATGCTACTCACACTTCACTGCAATGTTTCCCAATTGTAAAGCATATCCATAAAGATAATTTTATAGCCACCTTATGGTTGAAGGTATTACTGTAATTTACACAAAACATGTTAAGAGTTTCACTGATCTCTGAAATAATAAGGATGAATAGCAAGTAGTTCAGAGTTAGATTAAACTTAGAAGAAAGCTGAAAAAGCCAAAAGAAGAAAATGCAACATTAGATCCCAAATCTTTCAAGTCAGTCTCACGATGAGCATCATTACAAATAGAGATAGCAGTGCCTATCTTAAAATGAACCTCAACTAGTTTCAGAAGAAAATTAGATACTGCTGGGTGGGTGGGTGGTGTGAGCAAAGAACAGGTTCCCATACATGCAAGAACATTTCATTAAGAACAATAGAATCAAAGAAGAATGCTATGGCATTACATATAATCATCTGAAGATACGTAGCATCCGCTTTGTATCACAGTTCAGAATTTACAAAATTTATTATCAGACTTGCTTATTCTTCACTGTCCATTCACATATGGGAATGTCACTTTGGGGCAACATATATATACACGTGATTTCCCATGTTCATCTTATTAAAAAATATTTTGGCTATCAGGAAAATAATCTTTAATATCTTTTAATGTACACTAGTCTAAATCATCGTCTTCAGAGAGATCCACAAACACCTCATGCTTTTCAACATACCTGTTTCAACCTTTTCAACGTATCTGTTACTGCTTCTAATTAAATCCAGGATAAGGCCTACCCTCATTTAAGACAACTCTCAATTCCTCATGGCTTCAAAATGAAGTAAAACCAAGTTGTCAGTGGGACCAGTTGTCTCTGTGCCATCAAAGAATAAGATGGGGGGAAAAAAAAGGGTGGAGAGGGACCAATCACCTTCAGAACCAGCCATCAAAATGGCTCCTGTTTATGATTTTACATGAGCAAGTCCTTCAGGAAAGAGCAGAGCAATTTGTTGGATTTATCTCTTTAAGTCTTATTTGATCACCAAAACTGGAGAAATGGATTTGGTTCTGAAAGAACAAGAAGCTACCAGTCACTCTGTTTTTCCTTATACTTGTGCAAGATGTCAGTGGTTCATTTAAAACAAGAAATTTGAACAGGCTACTGTTCTGCTATTAGAAGGACTAACAGAAATAATTAAAAAAAGATAAGAAAAATAAAATTCTCAGAAAATAGGTTCAATAGACTGAAACAAATTTATAAGTCTTTTCCAAAATTGTAGTTTAAATATGTGTTTATACACTATGAGGCTGTAGAGCATTCTACCTCTTCCCAATATACCCATGAAAGTATACAAACTGATGAGACCCACCTACTCTCCACCAGCTTCCAAAGCCTGTCTTGCTCATCCACGTGGGCACAGTTACAAATGAAAAAATGCATACCCACTTGCAATACGTTACTCAAAATGAAAATCCAGGCACACCAGCAAATGTGCACCGCGTTAACTTCATTTATTATGCTTTGAGGTGGAAGTTTGATTTAGGCAACACCTACACTAGGAAAACATTATCAAAATGCTATATATTGAAAACAAAATGCTTTATCTACACCAACAAAGCTTCGCTTTGTACTGGTACATTAAAGTGAACGTCTGCAAGAGTAGCTTTACTACTTGATGTATATGCTAGCAGTCTGTCAGCAGAGCAGGAAGAACCTTCATGCTTACAGAAATTTGTAAAGCACTTCATTCACTTCTCCACACACATAATATGAAAGACAGCTGACCTTGTCTACAAACTCTGACACTTCAATTTTTACAAATTTAATCCTTGCGACAAATACTACATTTTTTAAATGGAGGAAGGGAGGCTATACAGAATTCCGTCTCATGCATCCACCACAGAGCTACGCGTATCACGGTCTCATCCCTCCTCCCAGAGTAAGCACGTCGTTGGTACGCTCTGGGAACAACGCAGCTCATCTTGTAGGGTGCAGTGACTGAGCACAGAGCTTCAGTAGAATCCTCTCTCCTCCTTTCTACCCCTTTAGACAACACACAGAATAGTGGTTTCTGAACATATGTTTTTCAGTCCCACCTGGCTGCCAGGGCTTCACACTGCCATTTTAAGCTTTACAGAAAAAAAATGTTGAAAACTTGAGCGTTTGAATATTTTTCCTGGACAAGCTCACCAATTTTTTAGCCTCAGATTTTACATGATTAGCAAACACCATGGATTACAGCTATTCCACATAAAACTCTGAAGTTTAAAATCCTCATGTAAATGACAATGTTTATCAGCACTACATATGTATTTGATATACCCTAAATTTATTGAGGGCCTTGCACTTTCTGCACAGAAATCAAACGCCACACCGATAAAACACTACAATGCAGTGAAGAAAAAAATGTCCTCACACATAATTCTTGTGTTATAATCTATTAGAACCGCTGTAGAACTACACACGCACACACATGCACACACAAAAAAGAAAAAGATTACAGTAGACCAGCTAAGAAACAAGAAAATGTCATATTCCCTAGAGTGTGAGTTTGTAGAACCTGAGGTGTGACACCCAAACCAAGTGGAATTCTGCTTTTATGATTTGATTGATTTAAAAAAAAAAAAAAAAAAAAGACAATCCAATAGTTTCAAACAGTTTAAATTAAGCTGCCTTTTTTTTTTTTTTTTTTTGGGGGGGGGGGGGGGCTGGAAAATATTAAGTCCATGACAAACAGGAAAGAAAGCACTTCAACAAAACATTCGGTATGCAGGAAGGCAAGTAAACTAGTTACTTCACACGGAAAGTATCACTAGGGACTTCTGTTCTCTTCAGCTACTAGATGCCTTCATTTACCTTTGCTTCCTAACAGAACTAGAGATCATATGATAATGCTCATTTTAATGCAAGAGCTCTACCATAACTTAGAATTTTCACAATTCTGTTCAGTGGTCAATAAATGTTTCATAAAAGCAACGCTACCTCAAACTTATCGATTTAAAAAGAGTGCATGCACACAAAAGAAAAATTGAAATTTGGCTTACAAAATTCTACTATTTAAAACAGACTACCACTAATTAAATTTTTAAGGCATGACCACCTAATATTAAATAAATATCAATAGAAAGGCAAGGGCATCTGGATATTGGAAAAATTCAAGTTTGAATATCTAAACTGCTATTGAAACATCTATTCTGCAGAGTCCTACTGTACCTACCTACTAAGTAATTAGACAAATTCATATTAGAAATTTTTAATTGTAAAGACCCTGAAAGTGCGAAGTTTCATGACAAGAATAACTTAAGAACCATAAACGTGGCTAAAGAAGTGGTGGTAAAGTATCTGTATTCTTTATGGTAATGCTGCCTCGAGAAATGCACTATTGGATTGTATTTGGAGTGCTTAATTCAATCCTGAATTAACATACAGGCACAAATTTTAGAAAGCTATTTCTAAATTGTTTCTCCTGCTCAACTATGCAAAAAACAGCAATTCCACTGCTTCCCTCCACACTACTAAGAAACTGGAGAAGCAAAAGAAAAGCAAGCTTGGTAGTGAATCTTCTAACTTTCATTTGTTTTAAAGACAATAAAGAAATATCTATTCTCAGTAAGAGAACAAATGTGACACCCTGTGATAAGACTGAAAGAAAATTGTTTTGAAAGCTCACAGTCTACACAAATGGAAAATCACTGTTAAAACATACTTCAAGAATCTTGCAGGAACTACCCATACTTCATAATAGCTGGAGTCAAGTTCACTGATGCAGAAACATTAGATGACTCAAGGTCCCAGTTTCTATTCAGGTAAGTAAACAGACTTTAACTTTGCCTTGTCAGCAGAACACACAGGAAAGGAATCAGATTTAATAACCTGATCAACAAACTCCCCAAATGAGGAAATCAAATCAGCAGAAAAATGTGTTTTTAAAAATCCTTTTTTTTTTTTCTTAAAGTAAGTTCAGGGAAACTGATTCCCTAAGATTCTCCCTGCATAAATGCACTACAGATTGAATTAGATACACATGAAGATGAACAAATATATCGTATAAAACCTGATAAGTATTCAGATAATATACTGAAGAGCCATAATTATCTACGTGGTTGACATTTCTATTTCAAATTATACACAAGAGACTTCAGGGCAAGAATTTCCATTCCCTTAGAGAGAAGAAAATACTGAGTTAAAAAAAAATTCTGAATCAGAGAATTTTGAAGAACTCTTTTCTGAGCATTTTCATTTCAGCACAAACCAGTTGCTATTCAAGCATATTACCAGCTTGGCGTTTCTTGCTCTCATAAAAGTTATAGCTGGTTAGCCAAAAGGTGCTGCTTTAACAAGCAGGTTCTAGTAACAAGTTCATACAAAAATAAGAAGCATTCAATGTCAAATACAAAATAATCACACGCATAGTCTCTCTCCCTTTAAGAATCCAACTCAAAGAATACCATCAAAACAAGTAGCCCAAACATCCAGACAAGATCATCTGATGTGAAAAAGAATTCCCAAAATTGTTAAGCTATGCAAGCAGAGTCCTGCAAGATTGAGTAATGTGTGTGAACTATTTTTCCTTCTTACAATTCTCAGTTAATAGATTTAGAGATATCTCAAGGGAACGGGAAAAAGTTACCCACAGCTTTTAAAAAAGGGACAAACATTTTCCAAAGATTCAGCAGAACAGCTGATCAATATTTTTGCCATGAATAGTTTGGAGTTGTATGTCTACTGAATGGCTGACCAGTTCCTGCCCAGTACAGTATATAAAGATTAAGTTCTATCTGCTTGTTCCAAACTGAGGCACTAGCCTGCAAGCTCCCCTACCGAGCTGTAGGAGAAACCTTTCTTAAAAAACTTCTTTAAAGATTCTCAAATGCTATTAGAATAGATCATCAAATTACTGGACAGGCCAAAGGGAAAAATGGAACGAATGCTCACATGGACAGAGTGAACGGTGAATGCATATGCCATTGTTCCTTAGAAAGAAGCTCAAAAACAGGAAAAGGCAGATCACCCGAAATGATTGCTAAACCAAGGTCATGGATTGTATAAGACACCACAAATCCCAAAATGTTTTGTAGTACTACAGAATTCACAGATCTTTATTCTGCCCATGAGACAGAATCGTCTCAACTCAAGCCAGCAGCACTCTCCAAAGGCCTGCACAAACACACCCAGAATAATTCCTGAATATCAACATGCAGTCCACAAAATTTCCCTGCTAAATCTATCATCAGTGTATCTTAAGTCAGTGACTGCTATCAAGGTTTCTAGTGAATAAATGAAAACAAAGACTATACAATCTGACATAATGAAAACCCAGGCACTCCAACAGTCCTGGTCTCTTCTGGCAGCAGCAGTTTTTACAGCATTGACGTTTAATTAAATCCAACGTTTGCGTAGAGAGGTACAAACTATTGTGCACTGCAAAAAAGCTTTACCAAAAAACTTACTCAAAGAACTCCAAAAATCAGCTCTTGAGATGTTTGGATAGGCAGGGAATGGAAGAAAATAGCTATAAATTATATCCAAAATGGAACAGGTGCTCACTAACTCTCATAATGGGATCTCATAATGGAGAATTTGGGGAAAATGGCCAGAGATTACATGTGTATTTCACCTTTAAGATTATTCAAGAAGCAGACTGTGTAAATACCTTCAGTGATCTTCCCTGAAAAAATAATTCCCCTAAACTGAGATTCAGGAAGAACTCTCATGGATTGCTTAGAGCCACAGGGATATAAATGTTTTTGTAATTGCTTTTGCGAAAATTTTAAGAGACATTGCATCTCATTACAATTAATGAGAAAGGTCTAAATGGCCACGATCAGCTCAGACACTCCTCCCAGGCTGCCTCAAACTGAGACAAAGATAATGAGATAATACATATGCAAGACAATTCAGAAGAACACATGAAAACAGTAGCACAAGCTCAGCTTATATTCTCCAAAAGACATGCAACAAGAGGTTCAGCAGCCGAACAGCAGATAAGTGACTTTCAGAGAGCAGCACGACTTTTCTCCATGTCAAAAGCCATGCTATCACAGAATGGAGGGGAGTGGAAAACATTCTTTAATGTTAGATAATTACTCCAAATCCAGGTATTACCAGGGAAAGAACTCAGACTTTTTGTGAAAAGCCAGAGAACCATCTAGCTGCTGCATTTCCCTCTTTCCCAGTTGCTGTAACTGGAATGTTACAATCCTATGCAGCTGGACTGCAATAGAACAGCTGATAATTTATCAGACCACATCACGCACTGCTATGACTTCAAGGTCCTCAAGGCATTCAGAACTGATGATTCCACTATTTGCAGGCAGGGAAAAACTTTACCTATCAAAATCAATCAATCAATCTGAGTATAAAATCCTGTAATTCGAGTTTCTGTCAATTATAAACTCTTGCTTATAATCTTACCAACTTGAAAGGGCAGTCTGTGTGTTGTTCACTAATTAGAAGTTACTCTAGGTTGAAACCAAGCAGAAGAAATTTGATCACACCCACTCCCAAGAGTGAGAGAACATGCAAATGCTGCATCTGTTGAAATCCTATGTTTGTTGAACAGGCTGCCTGTAGAGTTTTACCACTAAAGTAAAAGCAGAAATGAAGAAAATTTACCAAGGCTATAGCTACAGCTATGAAGACATCATTTTACTTGCACATCTTACCTACGTGGCACAAAACAAAGCCAAGAACTCAACAGAAACTGCCACTACAGATCCCAGATATCTGAAAGGGATGTGTTAGAACTGGAGAAGTTATTCCACAGCATTTATGGTTGCTCTCTTGGACTTTGGGAATAAAGTTGTGTAGCAAGTATCACAGACAACTGTAGTCATCTGATTTCAGAGAATGCAGGCAGTGCACACCTATGCTTGGAGACATGTGGTGAGTGCACCGTCATGCAATGGTCTACTGTACAAAGCACACTAATGAGGTATCTCAGCTAGACCCAGAATCCAAAACACTACAATTATATCAGCACAGAGATGGCTGCAAATAAATCCTGACTCTTCGGAGTTCTAACCAGCCTGGCACTTGATCTTACATCTCTGCTTTGCACTATGTAAGCCTTTGTGAGAATCCATTAGTAGTCAGAACTTAACAAAAAAAAGTGATTCTGTCATTCTTTTTGCATGACTGTGAGAGATACACTGTAAGCAAAAGATGGCTTTGATTACTCAGAGCAGAAGCTAATGATAACATTTTAACTATATTACACAGATGTACCTACTTCAACAGGATAGTACATAAGAGAGGCATCACAGAGCCCGCATAAGCTTCATGTCCTGAAATGTATGTTTCACATATTGGCACAGACATGTTTGCAAAGGAATCAGCATTTCAACATGATCACTCACACTGGTACAAAGGCAGAAGACAGTTTGAAAGGAAAATTTCTCAGAGCCATAGTCCTTGAGAACGAATGTTTTTTTTTTTGTACTAAACCTGAAACCCTTGCACAAATACAAGGACCCTGAGAGCCTACTGCTGAGCTCCAATGCCTGCCACTGCAACTCCTATCCCTAAAACGGAATAAAGAATACAAATGCACAGTCCACGATACTCTAAATCTACCCCATATCTAACAGTTACCAAAACAGAAATACAGAACAGAGCAGTTCTCATCATAAACAAGTAAAATGCCAACTAAAAATTTATAATTTTTTAAAAAATAAAATAAAGAATAAGTCCCCCAGAGACACTGCACCAATACGAACTCTGGTTGCATCGGTCATAACTGTTACATGACCTTTGGCTGGAAGCTCTTGTACTGACAGTACTTGAGCAATCTAACTGAAACGACTTCAGCACCTGCAAAACAACTACAGCCGCAGCTGTTCCACACTAAATGAACTACAGGTGCTTTCACAGGACAAAGCCCATCCTGCCGGCGGCTTTGTCTGCTCCAAGACCGAAAACAAGAGGCCCTACCCTGCTGCACACACAGCAGTTCAGAGAGGATGTCTGGAAGTTTTCGGAGGCATGTGTCTTTACAGTAAAGCCATTTCAGTCGTCTTCCACTGCTTAACTGAAGAGGAATCCACATCCCCACAATTTTTCTCACCAAGTTAATACTGTATACAAAAGATTTTCTTTTCCAAAGTTTAATTATGACAATGTGAGTTACACAGTCCTCAGCTGGTAACTCCTGAAATGGAGAGAAGGAACACGGCTAAGTTATCCTCTATTAACTTTTTGACTTAGTTGTCTGAGCTTTTAAAAAAAAATAAACTATTGTCTATTAATAAATAAGCTTTATGGGCATGTTAACTTGAAGATATAGTACTGTTTCTCAAATATAAGTCTGCTATTTCTTCAGTTTACATGCTTACGTATGAGAAAAAAAGAAAGAGGGGTTTTATTTCCATATTCCCTGCAAACATGTATGCATTTGAATACTCCAAGGACTTCAAGTTAATCATATAAAAAAAGTACAGGCAAAAGTCTTGATCTCACAGTTCCCTTGCTTACCTAACTATCCTCTTTTTCATACACAAATTTTCACAACTTGAATTTTACATACTTAGTTTGGGTAATGATTAAAAAACTAAGGTCAGAAAATTTTTAAAATTGTTCCTACAGGAATATTGCACAGCTTAATAAGCAGTAACACAAATACAAACTAAACTAAAAGTGTTTTTGCATTCAAGAAGTTTGCTTTTACATGTTGCTGGTGAACTTTGAAACTTAATGACATGTATGCAGCAGTCACACAGCATTACCCTACTGTAACTGAACTATACTCTGCATATTTTAATGCATTAAAAAAATCGGGTTTGAATGACCCACAGTTAATTCTTAGGGATGATAAAAGAGCAGTTGCAATTATACTAGAACCTGCATTGTCACCTTTTGTTAAATGGGCATACCAGTCAGATTAACATTTAATACATGTTTAGTGTAGTACAGAGGACCAAATCCTCATTTCTCCTCCTATCTTTAGGTTATGGATGAGATTCTCACTTCAACACAAAACACATCCTTTTCCCCCTAACATATACGTGTTAAAAACTAAATATCCATTAACAGAATATAAATCTAGACATCAGGTCCCTCTACTGGGTTAACATGGGATGGCAGGCAGAACAAACACCCCACGATCGACTGGATCTTGGAACCTAGCAGGTGCATCACAAGTGCTGTCAGCAAACAGCATCCCGTTCCCCGCACACGCTAACCAAATGCGGAAGAGTTGGCTGCAATATCCCCATCCTAGTTCAGCATGATAGGCCAAAAGCATTTATGGAGATAAAACCATAGAGTAAAGACCTCAAATTAATCATTGCGGGCTCAGATCTCTTTTCCACTGCTCTGCTGTTCTCTTCTAATATTACGAAAAGAAAATTACATTTCGGCCTTTAAATACGTATGTGCTAGTGATGAAAAAGCAAGAATAAAAACTGTGATCAGAGAGTCACCAGAAGCGTAGCTAACATTTTGAAGACTTTTTCTATCCCTCCATGTAAAAGATTACCTGAGTGGAAGTATTTCAAATCAGTCTACAACAAGTTAGTCTTCCAGAGTGAAACCCTCCCTCTTATAAATTGAAAAATCAAAAGGAAAAATCTCATGCTGGTCTCAGAAGAATATACTTTGCAGTACAACAGCTACTTAATTCTCAGAGTTAGGAAAATACTATATTTTAAAAAAAATTTTTAGGATTTTTACTTTTGAGGGTGAGAAAAAAATGTCAACTTCCAAAAATTAGTTTAAAGAAGTAGATCAAAAGTAACAGAAGCCACTTGATAGGGAAAGTATGCATAACAAATGTCTGTATGCATGCAACAAATGCTGTATGACCACAGGCTTACAAACAAAGCCTTTATCTCGCAGTGTCTAGCTGTTGGGTTTGGGTGGTGTTTTTTGGGTTTTTTTTTTTTGTTTGTTTGGTTTTTTTTAAATAAAGGTTCTACCCCTTCAAAAGGGAGAACAGTCTGCAGGCAAAACAAAAAAGAACTGGTTATATTCAGAACCAGCTATGCTTATAAATATTATAGAAAAGATAAAACACAGAACACTTTTTAATAATGTACAAATAAAGATCACTGAAATACTCTTTCACACAAAAATATATTTTAAGGCAATACCTTCCGCTTCACACAGATTACACTATCTTAATGCAATATTTACTGTAACACAAACTGGTTTGAGAACACGTGTATCTACATATATACTTTTAATTAACATTTAAATAACAATCAGGTATCTTAAAAGCACCTAGTTGGTTTAAAATGAGGAAACTAAGAGCAAGGCATTCTGATTAAAAATCAATCTAGTCTAAAGTCAAAGGGCTGTCTCGCAATGTTCAGATCTCCCCCAAAAGAAATTCTGTGTGTCTCCAGAAGTTAAAGGTTTGTCAGTAATTTCATGGGGTTTTCTCCTTAACTTATCATTTACTCCAAAATAAGAAAAATCAGTAGTAAAATGCAAATGATGAAAGCATATATACTTAACAGAAACATTCTGCACTTTAGTTACCATCACACAGTCTTTAAATCCACACCAATTCTATGAGGTTTTCCTTAACAGACCAAAAGCATCTAAACTGTTGTCTACCTCATAACAAACTACCAGTGGTTTCCAAACATTTTGAACAGAGACCATTGATAGGCCTCAAATGTTAGAAAATAAAAACAAGACAAACCCCCAAAACAAACACCACTAAATAATGAATATAATATGTTATATAACAGATTCCTTTAATAATTTTGACCATGTAGACATCTAACTTATGTGTAGATCAATTTAAGAATCGTGTTCTCTAGAAAGTTTGTAAGCAAGAAACACCTTTGTTTCTAGAAAAACATAGTAAGGCAAATCTACCACTGAAGTCCTTACTTGTCCTCTGATATGACAGACCTAAACTAACTAGCCACAAAAAAACCAAACAATTTCTATGAACATGCTGCTGTGTCACAGTAATCGAGGAAAATATGCAAACTCAATTCATGTTGTCTTTATATTCTCTCCTCCATCAGTGAACGCTGTGAAAAAAATCCCAGAGCCTCCTCCCTTCTGCCCTCTTAAACCCTCTCACCAGCAATACCATTGGGGTTGGGGGGGTGGGGTGAGGAGAGGGAAATAAAGTGCACACACTAAGAATGCAGGACTGCTTAAGAGCTTGTACATCTTAAGCTTTTAGACTCATTTCCAAAAGTAGCAAGTATGGCTTGAATAAGAATTGTGTTATAAATGCCAACAATAAGTTAACTTCAGTATTTAAAAAAAAAAAATAAAAAAACATTTAAAGCGTGTATATTTAGGAGGTGTTACAGTAATTCTTGATAGGTATGTATAACATCTGTAGAACCATAGCAGCTCTGGAAGATCTTGGTACCACAGTGTAATTTACCATAAACAAGATTACTTTCTTGAAAGCTCTCTAGTACTTTGAAACACAGATGGGCAAAACATACCTGCCTATCAATTTTTCCAGTGTTTTAATAGATACTTCAGTTCAAGCTAATGACTCAGAATAAAAACTGCAAACATTCCAGTAAAATTTGGTTGCAGTGTAAGTGTATTAGTGTTTTACATTCCCCTATGTTTCCTGTACTGTGCCTCCCTGCACAGCCCCCCACACAAGTACTTCCAAAAAGCTCCTATCAACTCTCTGAAAATTCATGACTTTTTGATCTATTATTTTGCGATATTGAGCCTGCGTCCATATGATACCCAACAAAGACCACTCTAATTGGGCAAGGCATGGAATTAACAGTAATAATAAAAACAAACAAGATGACTCCCAAAAAACAGACTCATGCACAAAAACAAACCCCAAACGAAGAAAACCAAAACAAAGACAAAAAAAAAAACCCAAAACAATGCCACACACCAAACCCTTAAACACGTTTTATCTTCTATCCACATATCAAACTACCTCACCATACAGAGAAAGATAATATTGGAGGAAGACAGGTCAAGTGACCAAAGCCACAGAAGTCTGCAGCAGAGTCAAGAGCAGTAACAAACCAGAAGGGAACATCCTGCTTATTCTCAAAAATAACCCTGAAGATCTACTCAATCAAGACAGCCATGTTATTCTGAAATACTTATTTTAAATGTAAACAGAAGTGACTGATAACACTGGTATTTTAAATAGCTAGATATGCCTAGTAAGGTTGGGGATGTTTTTTTCATTAATTTTTTATTTTAAATCTTTCTGTACTTACCTGACAGAACCTCAGACGAGGACTTCAGAGTTCCATTTCCCTGCTACAGTTGATGACACCAGAACACTATAAAGAAAGCACGGAAGGAGGCTCCCTGAAGCAACTAAAACAGTGCTAATGATGCCATCAACATTCTGAGATCTTAATGACCATCTTAACTTCAGTTTGCAACATTTCTAATGAAGATCATTTATCTAGTACCCATAAGATTAAGACTTCCTAAATTTATCCTCTTCACCACCCCCACAAAAAGCACATCGCAATGGATTGTTCATATGTGTAATCCCATTCTGAGTGTTCAGAGACGATGCATTCCTTTTAACCTGTTCAAAACAGAAGTCACTGCTGCATTTTGGGGAAGAAGCGATGGCTAATTACTCCCCCAGAAACAGAGTTCTAGAAGCAAAGAATCGTAGAATCATAGAACAGTCCAGGGTGGAAGGGACCTTGAAAGATCATCTAGTCCACCCCTTTGAGGGAAAGGGAGCCTAGATAAAGATTATCTAGCACCCTGTCCTACTGCATCTTGAAAACCCCCAGCAGTAGGGACTCCATCACGTTCCTGAGAAGGTTGTTCCAGTGAATGATGGTTCTCACTATAAAAAAAAAAATTCTCACATTGAGATGAAACTTCACCTAGAGCAACTGCTACCCGTTGCCCCTTGTCTTCTCCACATGGCTCCTTGTGAAGAGAGAGCCTCCGTCCTCCTTGTAGCTGTCCTTTAAGTTGTGGAGAAACCATTGCAATAAACCCACTATTGAGAACAGTTCTTTCCCTGGAAATTCTGTCATCTTTGTCAAGAATCAAAGGAATCTTATGGGAGAAAAAAATTCCTGCAATGCCAAGAACCAACTCTTCCATGGGAATTAATCTGAATTAAAGGAGCTCAGCAACTCTCACTATTTTACTCCTAAATTATTTCTCATTTAGATGTTTAATTGCTGCACTCCTCCCTGATTTCTATTTGTAAACACCACTAGTATTTGTTTTTCCCCTTTGTCTTAATGTTGTACACATCACCAAAATTGGATTGAAATTACTTATATGCCAACATCTGCTTCAGAGTACAGATTTTCTTGTTTCTGAATGACTTAACTAAACCAAAATTAATTTTAAAATGCGAGGTCATACAAATAACCAGTAGGCAATAAAAATAAATAATTAATAAATAAATAAAAGACATAAAAGTACAAGCAGATGTGTTTTAAGATTTCCTTAATTCTCCATATAAGAAATTTGTATTTGCAGTTTTTAAAGATTAAGCTATTTGAGAAAGGAACAAGGTAGCAGCATGTTTCACAACATATGCACCCAATCATTATTACAGAATATCATCCCAAAACTAAATTGGTATTAGGTCTCAAAACTTAGAAAACCGTTATTTGAAGTAGAGGGAACAAATACAATAAAAGTATGTTATAAGCAGGATCAAATCTCGATGTCGTTCAGAAGACATCCTGTACATTTGTACTACAGCACCTGCTCAGCAACACAGGTCTTGGCTTCCCTTTCAGCATGTGGTATTCTTCCCTCTTTGGCTCAGTAGGTTTAGATAATCAACTTGGAAAAAGAACAGACACATTCCTTAAAGCTCCGCTATCAACCCACAAAGCACTCAGTTAAGGTATCGAAATGAGAAATAAACTGAATGAGGTTTTCATAATATAGTTAACCCTGCTTCTTGCAAATCCTGATAAAAAGAAAACTAATTTTGGCACTTCAGCCATTTCAAATTATCACAGTAGTGACTTCAGTTATGACTATGCTATAAAATGGACTGAAAAGAAAGCAGTCTTCATTTTTCCCCAAGACCACAGGGCTATCTATAAAGCTCCTCAAATTCTGGTGTGGTTTCACTTAGTTTCTTTATTCTGTCCTCGCCCCACACGCGCCTTTCAAACAGGTTTTGGAACTTTATCCTGTCCACTTCTAAAATACAGTTATTCACGTTTGACCAAGACTTAAGTAAGTTCACTGTTCAGGTACATTCTAAAAATTGCTCACAGTGTGTTTTTTTTAAAATTACTATTATTATTAACCATGAGGTTGTTCGTAGTGACTTCCACTGCTGCCAGATAAACTTTTGAACAAAAATCACTTTTGCACATAAAGTTTTGTGTTTTGCACAATGGAAGCATGAAGGCTTTTATGCACAGTAATGGTTGCTAAGAGTTCAGAAACTGGCAGCATCTGACAATAATTATTTTCTGCTTCAGCCACATTTCCATCTATTCCACAATGCCTTGCCCTGCTCTTGCTGGATTTTTAAAAAGGCAAACTAGAAAACAGTGAAAGTTCCGAAGCAGTTAGGTAGCAATGTATGAAGTATAACCAAAACAACAGAAACAAAAAAGAACTAACAATTAAGCCACTAAATAAGACAGATTTGCTTTCCTTTCTTCCCACTGTAATCACAGCTACGTTGTAAGATGAAGTCTACGATCAACAGCATCCTTACACCTTGTTGAAAACAGCCAAACTTCCCTGAGTCTTATATCCAGAAAACTCCACTATAAAAAGTATTTTGATATAGGTTGATGATGCAGAGAAATTAAAAATAAAAAAAAGAAAAAAGAAAAAGAAAAAAAAGAGGTGAAATCAGGACTGAAAAGTATGTTCTAGGGACGTATAAAATCCATAGCAATAAAGGCACATGGAAATAGTAATACAATTGTGCCCCTCTGATACACAGCTTCACTTTTCTTCCCCTGCCCTTTTTGAATTACAGCCATGTAGAGCGACTCACTGTTCCACAACAATTTTGCATGCCTTTTATCAGGATTCATCATTAACATTCTTTTAGAAGAGATGAATAATGTGTGCGCAACAATACATTTTAAATATTTAAATGCTAAAAAAAAAGTGGGTTTTTTTTATTCTTTACTGAAAATAGCACAAGATGAAATCCATGAGGAGATGTGATGGGGAGTCTACAAACTACTATGAAGCAGGCCAATTTGACACACAGTTTACAATAATTACATTAGTTTACTAATGTTCCAGTATTAAATTAACCATATAATCATGAATACTGAATGTCTGCATTTATGATACAGAACATTCCAGTATTACTAATTCTGATATTAAATGTAGCAATGTGAAAATTTTGTTTAATGTAATTGCTCATACAGCACACTAACTACATTAATCTCACTTCACCCATGAAATTTAATTCCCATGTGGTTTATACCCCCCTTCCACCCACACACTGAAAGACAACCACCTCCCCATCTGAGCCATACCCACGTATAATACACAAAACATAACTGTTACAAAAACTCACTTTCACTGGACAACATCTAAAATGTGTAAATACCTGTTCCTGAAGGTCGTAGTCATAGCTATCATGCAGCAGAAGACTGAGGACATACCGAGTATAAATCATGGCATCAATGCCACACTTCTCTAGCTCTTGTCCCAGCCAGGTCTGCACTGGACCCAAAGCATGTAGCAGAGACATTTCAGAAACAGATAGAGGGCCTGGATAAGAGCTTGAGGAGCTTTCAGATGGCAAACCATCCACAACAACTGTACAGATAGGGCGCATGAATCTAGGTGGTTGGCATCCTTATAACGTGAAGCATTTTCTGTAGTTGATATTCCGTCGATATCTGGAGGTGATTTTCACTCCAGTAAATAGGAGAGAGGCTTGACTTCTAGGACAATCATTTATATTTCCTGGCAGTTAGCCGTCTAGAGACGAACATCACTCTTCAGGCATGACCAGTGAATAAACTAAATCCTAATAGCAAACACATATGTAGATGTGTTTTTCTACCTTAATTTCACATTGAGGCCAGATGCAAGTCCCCAGCAGGACCTATAAAGAGGAAAAAATAATAAGTTGTGATAATATGTATCCATACATGAATAATATTAAACAGTGAAAAAAACCACCCAATGTAGAAAGCAGTCATTTACATACCGCTTAATCCACATATATAGTACACCTATTCAGTGTCATTTTGAAGAATAAGAGGAATTATTCCAAGTTTAAAGGTGACTTTTAGGAAAGGTACTTTCTAATGCAGGAAGAGAGACTCTTTCATCACAGACTTAACAACTAATCCATTGATTGAAATGTATGTTTGACCTAGCTTTATGGGAAAGTCAAGATTTTATTACTTTCACTATCAGCTGAAAAAAACCAAACCCACTTTGATTAAAAAAAAACCCAATCTATGTTAGTTTGCATAAAGACTGACTGTATGTTTTGCATCATTAGAAGACAATATAATCCTACTATTTTGCAGTGATCTCCGTTTCTGGAATAGAAAAAAGCGTCTTGTTTATAAAAGCACCGAATTTATTAAATTCACCTGGCCAGGAGTTTCATAAATCCTACCACTAAATAGTGTTGCTATCTTCAGGCTTGGGTCTTTAAAAGGTTTTTTTTAGTTTCAAGATTTGCCTTGCCTCAGGACAGCAAAGCATTTTATCATCCAAAATCTGTCCTCATAAAAACTTTAAAAAATTGAGCAGAACGTAATTCATCAGTGCCAGAATTAACATTTAACCCTCTTTACAGAAAGCATATACCAGTCTTACCTGAGAGCTCACACTCTAAAGCACATCCTAAAATAGACAAACCATCCTAAGACTTCACCACCCACAATCCCAAATCAATCTCAGTAAGTAAGGGGCAGAAGGTGCAAGCACCACACATGTAGGCATTCTGCCCTCTAACCCAGAAGAAGCCTTTTTTGGACTGCCAAAAAAATGCCTTTTTTGGACTGGTCTGCCAATCAACCACATGCCAATCTGACATTTGCGTAGGCCTTCCCTCTCCTCTCCAGCTTCTCAGCAAGAGAAAACAAAGCTCAAATCCTAGCAGGAAATATCGCTTCCTTGAAAGGAAACAAAGACTAAAGGATCTAAGCAAAATCTACTGTTTTGTTTCAACACCACTTAAGATGACCAACACACTCAAAACAGACATCACCTAATATAACTATCTAAACTGTATACTGTGGACAGCATTTCACGTGAGCAGCGTGTTTTCTGGACAAACAAAATTGAAACAGAAGTGACCTTACAGTGGATACCTATGTTCACACAAAAAAAAGATTGTAGTTTTTAGAATCTTTCTTTGCATCACCACCCAGGTACAACTGTATATTCTAGCTCTTTACTGAGTCAATTGCGACATCATCAAAAAGAAACCCATTATAACCAGTTGCCACAGAGCTGACAAAACTCTATGCTATGTTAAAGCCACCTTCTCTGCTGACAATGTTCATTTTGAGAAAGTAGGTAAAGCAAGAGTATTCAGTCTTTGTCAGTAACATGTTTGTATTAGTCAGAATCTCATAAGTAAGCACAAATAACAGCAGGTAGAAACATCATGCAAAGGGTTACTGCTTCACCACGTAGTTAGAGAACAGAAAAGTATGAGAAGACTCTAACATTGTGACCAAGATACTTCAAACGAAGAGCCGTAAGTCCAAACTCTCAAGCAGTCCACATTCTCTTAATTGTTGAAGAACAACATTCCATTTAAACGTCTATTTCGTCCTTCTCCAGTTGGTACTCCACATCACTCTCATGTGATGAACACTCTTCCTAAGTCAATGCCACAACCCTAGTCAGTCCCTCAAACCCCATGTTTGAAACATCCGGGAAAAGCAACACTCTTGATTTGTCTTTTTTGAGACATGGAGCAGAACTGCCTGGATATTCAGGAAATAAACAACTTTTTGACGGAGTTCACAGAAAGTTCCACTGGAAAGGGGAATTATGGAAGAGTGGATGGGGAGGAAAATCAGGAGGAAAAACAAAAAAAGTGAGAAGGTGACCAAACAAGAAATTAATTTATTTTAATTTTTCTTCCGTCTTCACTGCTAAAGCTGTCCCTCACGAATCCTATACCCTGGAGGCAAGGGGGAAGGTCTGGAGAGAGGAAGATTTTCCCTCAGTTGAGGAGGACCGGGTCAGAGACCACTTGGCCAAGTTGGACATTCATAAGTCCATGGGCCCTGACGGGATGCATCCGCGAGTGCTGAGAGAGCTGGCAGATGTTATTGCTAGACCACTCTCCATCGTCTTTGAAAGGTCATGGGGAACAGGAGAGCTGCCTGAGGACTGGAGGAAGGCCGACATCACTCCAATCTTCAAAAAAGGCAAGAAGGAGGACCCAGGGAACTGCAGACTGGTTAGTCTCACCTCTGTCCCTGGGAAGGTAATGGAGCGACTCATTCTGGATGTAATCTCCAGACACGCTGAGGAACAGGAAGTTATTGGAAGTGGTCAACACGGATTTACCAAGGGTAGATCATGCTTGACCAATTTGCTGGCCTTCTATGATGTTGTAACTGGTTGGCTGGATGAGGGGAGAGCCACAGATGTCATCTACCTTGACTTTAGCAAGGCTTTTGGCACTGTCTCCCATAACATCCTCATTAGGAAGCTGAGGAAGTGTGGGCTAGATGAGGTGACAGTGAGGTGGATTGAGAGCTGGCTGTGTGACAGAACTCAAGAGGGTTGTGATGAGTGGTACAGAGTCTAGTTGGAGGTCTGTAACCAGTGGTGTCCCCCAGGGGTCAATACTCGGTCCAATTTCGTTCAATATATTCATTAATGACCTGGATGAGGGGACAGAGTGTATCCTCAGCAAGTTCGCTGATGATACCAAACTGGGAGGGGTGGCTGACACTCCAGAGGGCCGTGCTGCCATCCAGCGTGATCTGGACAGGCTGGAGAGCTGGGCAGAGAAGAACCGAATGAGGTTCAACAAAAGCAAGTGCAAGTCCTGCACCTGGGGAGGAAGAATGCTAAGCACCAGTATAGGTTAGGGGTGGACCTGCTGGGAAGTAGCTCTGAGGAGGAGGATCCTGGGGGTCTTGGTAGACAGTAAATTATCCATGAGCCAGCAATGTGCCCTTGTCGCCAAAAAGGCCAATGGAATCCTGGGCTGCATAGGAAAGAGTGTGGCCAGAAGGTCGAGGGAGGTCATTCTCCCCCTCTGCTCGGTGCTGGTGAGGCCACAACTGGAATACTGTGTCCAGTTTTGGGCTCCCCAGTTCGAGAGGGACAGGGAACTGCTGGAGCGAGTCCAGTGAAGGGCAGCTAAGATGATTGAGGGATTGGAGCATCTCCCTTATGAGGAAAGGCTGAGAGAGCTGGGACTCTAGCCTGGAGAAGAGAAGGCTGAGGGGAGACCTTATTATGGCATACAAGTATCTAAAGGGTGGGCTGAAGAAGGATGGAGCCAGACTCTTTTCAATGGTTCCCAATGACAGGACGAGGGGCAATGGGCACGAGTTGGAACATAGGAAGTTCCATTCAAATACACAGAAAAACTTCTTTACGGTGAGGGTGACAGAGCACTGGAACAGGCTGCCCACGGAGGTTGTGGAGTCTCCTTCTCTGGAGACTTTCAAGACCCGCCTGGATGCAGTCCTGAGTAATGTGCTCTAGGCAATCCTGCTTCAGCAGGAGAGTTGGACTAGATGATCTCTAGAGGTCCCTTCCAACTCTGAAGATTCTGTGATTCTGTAATTCAGCAGGTCTCCCATCTACCCATAGTGTTTTCTTTTACAAAGTGTACAGAGAATGGAGAGGGACAGCAAACACATGTTCGAAGTAGTCTTTGGTTTGCAAAGATACAATCAAAAACAATCAAGAGAGGCGGGATGAACAGGGGTTGGCTAAGGTGACCACATTTTTCATTTAAGGTTTTGAGTATCCAATATAGCAAAGCAATGGGCTTCTGGAAACTGAGTTACTTCAATCAAAAGCAACTGCATCAGTGGGCAATGGAAGAGCTATAGATGTCACCTACCTAGATTTCTGTTAGGCCTTTGGCATCGTCCCACACAACATCCTTCTCTCTAAATTGGAGAAATATGGATTTGATGGATGGACCATTAGATGGATAAGGAATTGTCTGAATGGCCGTGTCCAAAGAGTTACAGTCAATGGCTCAACGTCCAAGTGGAAACCAGTAACGAGTGGTGTCCCTCCAAGGTCCATACTGGGACTAATACTATTTAAGATCTTCATCCATGACATTGACAGTGGGATTGAGTACACCCTCAGCAAGTTCACAGGTGACATCAAGCTGAGTGGTGCAATTGATTTGCTTGAGGGAAGGGATGCCATCCAGAGCGACTTTGACAGGCTTGAGGAGTGGATTCATGCAAACCTCAACAAGGCCAAGTGCAAGGTTCTGCACCTGGGCCGGGGCAACCCTCAGTATCAATTCAGAGTGGGGGATGAATAGTTTGAGCGTAACCTGGCAGAGAACAACTTGGGGATACTGGTAGATGAAAAATTGGACATGAGCCAGAGCCTGCAGCCCAGAAGGCCAATTGTATGCTGGCCTCCATAAAAAGAGGCATGGCCAGCAGGTCAAGGGAGGAAATTCTGCCCCTCTACTACGCTCTTGTAAAATCCTACCTGGAGAACTGCATCCAGCTCTGGGGTCCCCAGTACAAGACATGGACCTGTTAGAGCAGATCCACAGGAGTGCCATGCAAATCATCAGAGGGATGGAACACCTCTCCTATGAAGAAAAGTTGAGAGAGCTGGGGTTGTTAAGCCTAAAGAAGAGAAGGCTCCAGGGGTAGTTTATTGCAGCCTTTCAATACTTGAGGGGGGCTTATAAGAGAAATGAGGACAGACTTTTTACAAGTGCCTGTAGTGACAGGACAAGGGTCAATGGTTTTAAACTGAAAGAGGGTAGATTTAGATTGGACATAAGGAAGACATTTTTTACAACAAGGGTGGTGAAATACTGAACAGCTTGTCAAGAGAAGTTGTGGATGTCTTATTTGAACTGTTCAGGATCAGGCTGGACATGGCTTTGAGCAAGCTGATCTAACAGAAGATGTCCCTGCCCACAACAGGGGACATTGGGCTAGATGATCTTTAAAGCTTCCTTCCAACCCAAACCATTCTATGATTCTATTATATAGCAAAGCAAAAGGCTTCTGGATACTGAGTCACTTCAATCAAAACTTACTCAGGCACATGGTTTAGATCCTTAGCACGTAGTAAGGACTGAGTTTACGCTTTAGCTTTTCCCCGAATGAGGTGACAATGTGGCCTCTCTTTCCTATCTTAACACTTATTTTCATGAGGCATTTGAGAAATTCAGTTCTTGAGATCTACACTGACAAACTCTGATTTACTCTGGCTGACCAGTTAAAGTGTGTCTTGCTTTTTTTACATGGGGAGGAGAGGGAAGACACAGCAAGAGAGAGACAGGTTATCACAGGAATTAAGAAATGAGACAACAACAAAATTTCTATGATATTCAAATATTATAGTCCAGCTTTTTTGAATATCATATTCAAGTATCTATTTTAAATTTCAAAATATACACATGATACAGAAACTGGAAATCTGAACAAAATTCTGAAATAATATTTGAGAGTTCTCATTTTACAGATGGTCTCAAGCACTTTGTTTTACAGAAAGTCTTAAACATATTTCCATTATGTTTTAGAATTAAAAAGACTTCATGCAAACCAAGTACTTTGCCATCCCACTATGAGAGAGGCTTTCCATATCAAATTAATACAAGTCACTCAAAGAGTGAACATTTCTGCTAATAGATGTGAAGCGCGATTTTAGAGATAACATTTTGTGACAAATAAGTTATCATCCCTTTTTAACCCTTTTTCACACTATCTTGTTAAAAGTAACTTTCTCCATCCTCACAACGACCATGGCTAATCTGAAAAAGGGAGACTACAATACAATCTAAGTAATTAATGCAAGTCTAGTTATTTTAACTACCAAGCTGGAAAGAATTCTCCATTTCCAGCTATAAAATATGATGGAGGGAAATGTCTAATAATGAGAATTACCAAATAAAAATTTACACATCTCTATCAATAGTTTGAGAAAACTACTGATTACTTACAATGCCTAATGTCAACAATATATAATGAGTATCTTTCAAAAGAATTTCTAGTTACTCCATTTCCTACTTAAATTTTTCCTTTTAAGTAACCTTCAGTTTTTGTAATAATAATCAATGACCTTAACAAGGTCATTATTAGATAAGCTGTCAACAACTTAACAACTATAGGGACAGGATCCAATTTATGAAGTGTCATGTAAAGGAACGAGAATACAATATTGTGTAAACACTCAAATTTTACAAATTAGACTATCTTAGAACAGATACGCTTTCTCAAAATTCTACTCAGTGTGATAGTCACTAAACATTATATTTTGACCTAAAATAGACAACAGAAGACAACAACTGAGTTTTGGGCTCCTGAAATCTAGTTATGGAAAAGCAAGAACTTCAAATAATCTAAAGCAAGAAAAAGGAAGGAGGATCGATGAATGGATGAATGGAACACTTGAGGTCCATTCCCTAGAGCAGAGTTGTTCTTCTAAGGTAAATAACCTTTTTTTGAAGACTAAATAATTCTTGTCTTCCCCACAAGTGAAATGGAATACGCGTATTGTCATAAGAAATACACAAAATAATAATAAAAAAATAAATTTAAAAAAAGTGTATTGGTACTACAATAATAAGCACCACACAAACACCTTCTTGTGACACTTGTGCCTACGGGAATACAGCACGATCATGTAAAATTACACTAAGATTACCAAAAAGTGCAGTAAAAGAAAGGTGTAAATAAATCACTCTTCTATGAAGGTTGATACAAGCCCACCAAGAAGTGCTAGCACATGTAACTGTTCTTACCAGACTATCAACAGAAAGAGCAGATTGGGTAAAACCTCATGCCAGTTAAGACTTTTCCATGTCTTCAACAACTTTTTTTTCCCTCCATAATTCCCTTTCATATAAAAAAAGAAGTTCTTTTAAGGAGCTTAAAAGTAAGGCCTTTTTTCCCCCCGAAAGTTTCTGATCTTGGAAAATGGTGACCAAAGCCAAACCACAAAACCCACTGAATTAATCAAAGGTAACCTTATCTGTATTTTATCAGCACCAAGAGGTCTCCGAAAATTACGAATCCACACAGCAAGGTTCCGAACAAACGTATTTTGTCAATGAAAAAAAAATAAGTAGAATTAATGCTTTAACAAGTTTTCAAGCTTTCTTAAAGATATACCTACTATCAACTCTTAAGTTAACAGAAAATATTGGAATAGGAGAGCAAAAACCATACCCCTTACTATTGTTCTTTCAGGTAAACTAAAGGTCCATAGACTATTTCTTGAAGATCATAAAAAGGTAATTTAAAAAGGAAGCAAATTATCTGCAGGCTTAAATCCACTACACTGGGGTCTACAATCTCAGTGGAAAAATAAAAAAAAAGAAAAAATTACAGCATCTACACATAGAAGGAAGTTGAAAACTTCTGTCTTACTTATTTGTATAATCTGCAAATAAAGTCTCCCAAGCCTAAAAGTTACTCTTTACACGTTTTGATACGTGTACTACAGAGAAGTTGATCTCCTACATAAAGGTACAGATTCTACCTTTTTCCTTCCTTCCATTCCCAAAAGGGATAACATCTGTGTTTCCAGTGCTTCATTCTGCCTACTGCTATATGCCAACAATTAGATCAAACACATTCTCATACAATAGTTAAGTAGTAACTGCTGTTTTATACAAAGTTTTCTCTATTATTCTGTGAAATATGCCACTATATTACATAGTTTACAATTAACAGCTGTCATTTTCAGGGGGTTTTTTTCCCCACTATGGTCTTTGACAACATATGACAATTTTTCAATGCACGGAGGGGGAAAAAAAAGAGATTATAGAATTCTTACTGTTTTATTGTTATAATTTAATAATAATTTAATGTGGATATGAGTCCACATTTTTTAACCAGGACAAAGTTTTTTAGAAGTAGTATTTTTTCCCAGAATCGTTGTATTAAAAGCAAACAATCCTTCCTCTCCCTAACAACTACATCTAGCAAAATATGCAAATCCTAATTAGTACAAATCGAAGTAAAAATTTTATCAAGTTTGGTCAACTAAAAATCACATATTCACTTCAGTAAATTTCAGACCCCTCTAGAAGACTATTAATCAAAAGCACGGTCACATCATATGATAGTAACAGAAGTCCAAAATTGTTCTCATACATTATGGAGGAATCAGCAATTTTACCATTTCTTTTGTTTCTTTCAATGAAAAATCGAAACAAATCCTTAACATACAAACTAAACACCACACACTGGGGAGGGCACTGTCAAAGCCCAGAAACAGAAACAAAGCCTATTTAAAACCTAGTGAACAATAGAATCTGTGTCCTTAATAAATTTCACATGGCATTTAAAAGACATGTGAATTCAGAAGTAAAAGAAGTTGTTATTTTTTAATCACATTCCTCGATAATCTAAGAAATTTAGCTAATAAAACAGCGAAGCAGGGACTTGATTCATAACCAAGGCACTGAAACACTACCATAAAAGAAAAAAAAAAAAATTGATAATGCCTGTGCTATAAACAAACCTCTCCCTCCGTCCCAGTTCAGGCAATTTCTGCCACAAAGCTTCTGAAGCACTGTCATGCCATGAGGAACACACATTGAAACACCTGCCTGGAATCAAAGCAAGGAACACTAAAAGTGGTCAGAAGCATAAAAGCAGCACTGTGAATTAATTTTTAGATATACATAGAATTTCCTTTTTTAAGAAGTATTATTGGGAAGTGCAAGAGTGATACAATCTCATTCGTAACGAATATATGTTTTACAGCTCACCGATGTCTAACGAGGCTGGGCTCATGCTATGGTTCTAGTGTAACTCAAGTAAAGTCAGAGAACCGACAAAGGGGACAGAAACCAGCCTGTGGGCATTACTGCAGGATCTTTTTTTCTTGTAAATCTGCAAGCTTATTTTCATAACACTTATCCAAATGAAAATCTGAAGCTGCTAATCCTGTATAAAAGCTTAATGGAATTACTCAAATGATTCAAGAGCTACCATATAAGCTTCATTTACTTAGGTTAGCAATGAAAAAGAACAGAGATATAACCAAGATGACATCAGGGCAGTCACCAGCCCAGTTCTGTAGGATTCTGCACTGGGACCTGCATTGCTTAAGCAATCTGGAAAATGGGATGGGCGACACAGTCAAGAAGCTACCAAACAGCAGCAAGCTATCAGGGATAGTGAATACAAAATAACTGAAAAAATACAGACAGACCTCATGTAATTGGGCTGGGCAATAAAAAGGCAAACAAAATTCAGCATAGATAAACTTGAAATGAGACAGAGGAGGAATAATAACCTCATGCTATTAATAGAGAGAACAATGAGTTGTGAGCTGACTATTAATCCCAGGATCTATTTCTTAAGTAGTATGTTAGATATTTCATAAAACTATAAGCTCAAATCCAGCAGTAGTCAAAAGAGCAAATCACACAAACCTAAGTCATCTTTGCGTCACTGAATTAATGTTTTACACACATATTGTACATAACATGCAACCCTGGTCCTGTAATATCAAAGATGACATGCCTCTCCCTGGAGAGAGACTGACTGTTCAGTATATTTTTTTAACAGGAAGTACCAATGAATTAGTAAGAGCTATGTACAAAACTTGACACAACAGGTATTAAGAATTCCTTGCCTAAAGATACTGAGGGCTCAAAAAAAATAAAAATTAGATGGGCTTCAAAGGAAATTGAACAAGAGAGATCCCTTGAGAGTTTCCAAACCACATCAGGCTCAGGAAATCCCCTAGACTGAAAATAGTGTGAGGCTGAGGGAGTATTCAGGAGAGGTATCGCATATACTCTCCCTGTTCTTTTTTCTCCCTAACAACTCACTCACAGATGCTGTTGCAGACAAGTACTGGATTTGACAAAGTCTTTGTCTGAACCAGTACAGATGTTCTTATAAAACATTCATGCTTACCATAGTACAAGAACAACAGTTAAAAAAAAAAAGTAGCCAGAGGAGTTCAATTAGCTGATCCACTCACAGGGCTGCACATTACTAACATACATGAACTTTGTTACAAGATGCCAGAACATCAATCCCGTCAGAGAGCAAAAACTGAGCTATGGGAAACAACTGTTAACGGACTGCAGAATTAATTAGCAGCTGAGGCACCTGCACAAGGGGTTCAGCTGCATATCGAAGATCCCAAATTCTCAATAATCTGAATGCTCTCCACTTTCTCAAAACAAAAATGTAATATAAGCTGGAAAATGTACAATTTGTAAGACAGGGGGGTGGGGGTGGAAGGCGAGGTGGAAAGAGGAAAAAGAAAAAGCATGACCTAGCAGCAAAACGTACAAACACTGTGAAGAACAGTCACAGCTTGCTATGCCTACCACATACCAAAATTTCATCACTTCACAGAATTGTAAGAAGATCTGGAAGTGGCTTCATAAACAGACTCTTTTGAAAGGGTTCCTATTACATATAGCAGACTTGTAAGAAGCATCTCTTCATAGTGGAGACCTAGGAAGTGGTTCTTCACTACACGTAATATGACTTAAAAATTTAATTAGTAAACCCTAATAGTTCGCAAGTTTTGCAGATCAGGGTTCAATAGGTATCTTGGTAACTGAGGAAGCAAATTTTACCTTCAAGGCAAAAAGAATTGTTACTTCATAGCATCACTCAGGAAACTTTCAGGAGGTCAAGACTCAATACCAAAGATGTATTAAAAAAAAAAATCAAAAGCAAGTAATTCATTATGCAACACATAGCCACCGCTTCCATTTCAATAAACATAAGGGAGCCCAGAGCATTTCAGACAAAACCTGACAAAAAAACTAATTTCTGGTTCCAGCTTGTTGTGCAGTTGTACCAGATAAGTGTAAGTACAGCATATCTGTTACCCGTGCCCCCCCAACCCAAAGCATTATGTCTCAAAAAAATTCAGTATTAATTTTAATAAGGGCTTACAACTGTTAAAAACTCCTTCAAACATTGATCCGATTTAATAGATTGAAAGATTTATAGACTGTTTGAATCTAGAGGAGTGAATGCTGCTTCACTAATTTCAAATGACCAGCTGCCATTAACAGTGGCAACATTTACATTATTTTAGTAAGAATTTGTCCACAGTTATCCAGTTACCAGCACAGTCTGAATAACTCCATTCCGTTCTTAAAAAATGATGAACATAAACTGCCACGAGACTTTTTCCAGTTTAGTTTTTTACTGTCCAGACTGGATTTTGAACTAAATTTCAAACTTGCTTAAAACTGGTGTTTGAAATAAATTTTACTCCTTTCTTTAAACGAGACTACATTTTTATTTTAAATCCTATCTGAAAAAAATAAAAATGTACACGTATCATGTAACTTAGAAATATGTTAGGTTTTTTATAAGTTTAATAATACGAATCAGCATCTAATGACTAGGAATGTAAGTAAATATTTTTCACATAAAAATGAACTTAAAACAACGCTGCACATAACTGATAAAATTTGAAGTAATTACTACTACTGCCAGCACAAGTATCAGTTTGTAAAAACCAGAAGTGATGGTTTTTACACCAGCAGTAACTAACTTTCAAGAGAACGATACCAGCAGCAGCATGGTGGCAGAGAAACCTGTGTGGCTGACGACTCAAAGGCTAGTCAGTGTAATACAAACTGCACTGTGACTCCATACTGCCAAGAGAGGATGGGCCTACTGTTTCTCCCATCGTTCCTTCCTGGCATTCTCACCCTTCTGTCCCTGTACTTAACCCATCCACTGTGTGGTTACAGAGACAAACTGGATCAGTTTGTTCCAAATGGAAAAAAAAAAAAAAACAAAAAACCACCAAACTCCTTTTTGGTGGGCCAGCCTTTAAAAAAAATACAAATAAGCGATCAACTCGCCCCGTTGCCACAGAATTTCTACATCTGGCATAAGAGAGGAAGTGGGGTTGCTCCTTTCAGCATTTTAAGCAGAAAACTACATTTTAGCTAATTCAGATGCAAACCTTTAATACCATCATTACTCTTTGGAAAGTGAAGTGTGGAAGCCAATCCCAGTACTTCAACAGATATGATATGTACTTCCAACATTTTTACAGAGATTTACAACTGACCCATGCAACTGTACCCTGTACTTATATCATTCAGCAGATACAGCCTCAAAACAAACAGAATCCCACCACAACAGTAGCCTGGAGACAGCAAAGAAATTACTGGTTGCTTCAAGTTTGGTAAGAGAGAAGCAGGTGTTGCTCTGTAACCAGCCTAGAATATTATGGATCACTGAAATGTGGAGAACCCAAGAGAAAGCATGAGTGATAACGCAGAAGGCCTCAAAAACATAGACACTGCCTCAGCTCATACTTTACAGCACTCCCCAACCACCGGTGCAATTTCAGTATCACTGACATCAGATTTCAGACTGTTACATTTCTTTTTACCATTGGAGACATTGTTATGATTTCAGGTTTTTCAACTTAAAATTGCAGATCTTATCAGTGTACCAGAGCAAAGCCAGCAATAAACATCTCGCTCTCTCCCATCTACCTCAAGTCTGTAACACACAGGGATTGCCTGGATGTCCTGGGGAGAAATACCTGTCTAGCTGTAACATCAAGGAGGAGACAGTTAGCCTTTTTTTGTTCAGTCCCACGAGAATCTTCACAGGAACACTATCAAAAGCTCTACCTTTTACTATGTACACAAGCCACAGACCACACATCGTTGATTACCATCATTGTACTTCAGTAACTTGTTCTCAGGTTTGAGGAAACATAAATGGAGCTAATAAAAACCAAAACCAAACGTAACTAAGATCACAAAGGATGCACACATTTTAAGCTCACCGAGACATTTATCTTCATGACTTTTCAGCATGTAAAATCTGAAAGCGTTCTGTATTTACTGGCCCTTCGATCACCTAGGATATATGCGGGGCTTAACAACGCAACAAAGGATGCAGTCAAGTAATGGAAAGAACAGATATATGCTGTCAACTATTTTGATCACCCTCCTTCCTGCCCTCCTGATATCTTTGATTTACCCAGCTTTTAGTGCAGTTCAAAAACTACCTATTACTAACAGCTATGTGCCTGTTTTTGAACTCCCTTCCCAAGTGGGATGGCAATGGCTTGGAGGCCTGAGCACCAAGTTACATGTGCATCCATTAAAACAGACTTGCCTTCAGTTTCAAAACGTCTCCATGTGTAGATGCAGAGACCAGTGTGCCCCAAGGGGAGCTGCCAGCCTCCTCCGAGGCACATCACCCTGGCCACCAGTGGGGTCACCCTGATAAAATATTCAGTGCTCTTCACATCAGCTGGAACACTACTGCAGCACCAAGTAGCCCAGTGGCCACTCTTTTGGTGCAACCATACAAGATTTATTTCAATTAATATACAATTCATTTTTAGGCATACATTGCATCTTTCAGTTGGGGAAGGAAAAGCAGAATGAATTATGAATTCCAAAGATCCAATAACCACTGCCCATTTAAAGGTGATGGTATTTCTCCAGCTATTTATACTCCAAAAGTTAATAACACATAAGCATGGGTTTATATACATGGGTATATATATAAACATCTGAATAGTTAATGACCACACTACACATTTTATTTTACTAACTTCTTTAATTTGTATGAAGGTCTTCTCTCAATACTTACTATTGAATTTTTCTATACTTGGTTTGCAATTCAAGGAGTTAATTACTACCTTTTTGAAAAGTTTAAAATAGCCTCATGAAGGGTTTAAAAACAAATATAACCACTGCCTAACTATACAGTCTTTTCAACTGATATTTTCCTAAAAAAAAAAGTTATCATAAATATCATAAATTTGGTTGGAGGTCACATATAGACAATGTTTTCACTAATAACTGTGTAAAAATGTACAAAATGTGTGACCCACAAGAGGCTGGGCAATCGCCAAGAGTTCTGACAAGCTGAATTTGCAAGCTCTACGACTTAACCAGCAGAGAAGATACTGACTTTGCAGCAAAGAAAATATGGCAGACCTACAAAGGAAATAGTTTCAAATACTTTTCTCCTGCACTTCTACTACCTCTAATTTTTAATCCAAAATGTTAGTAAATTAAACTCTATATGTTTATGAAATTGAGACCAGGAGACTGCAATTTTAAACAGAGGAACAATTCATATGGAAGAATATACATTTTAGCACTTGAGTGCATTTGCATAAGCATTGTTTATTCAGTTTATGTTGTAAGACCGTCAACTTTTTCTTCTTTTCTATAAAAACAGTGGTGATACTTGTTGCCATACCATATCGCCACTTTTATGATTAAATATGTTGCTTAAAAATACTATTGCTTATTTAAAAAGAAGTTTACAAACATAACAGGTAGGACAGGTTAATACTGCTTTTAAAATAATAAATTTGCTGTTTGCTACTTCAAATGACAGCTGGAAATATTATTTTGCTAAAACGCAAAATACTTAACTATCACCACCAGAAAACCTCTTACAAAAACAGCAGGTCAGCATTATATTACTACTTTTCAAGGAAGTTACTGTACTGTTAACCAAGGCATTTCTTTCACAACTGAAGAACAAAGTTACTAAAAACTGGAACTCTGAGGTTTCTCTTAAGCTGATCAGATATCCTGTTCAGAGAAGCTGGTGAAAAAATGATCTATACGAATATGAAAATTAAACTAATATCTGGGCTTACAGAAACACTTTAAAACTCTTGTGTCACCCCACACAATTCAACATGACTTCCAGCAAAGCAGCCATAAAAACTGTAATAAAACAAGAATTCCTCCAGGTTATTCTGTTTCACTCTTAAGTGCAGTAGTCAAATTAGCAGCAGAGTGAACTTCTACCCCAGAAGACAGAATCAGGAGAATAGAAAGTCACTCAACAGCGACCTTTAGCTAATTAGTAACAGTTGACAGCTCAAAATCTTCAGCCAGCAGAATTAAAATACCATGAAACAGTAAAAGCTTCTCCTGAAGTTTCATAAGTAATCAGTCAGACAAATCACTGGAAGCTGGCTCTGTTTCTTTCAAAATACTCCACTGTCCTAAATTCAATGCAGTGTTTTAACGTTGCACTCCCAGTCAGCAAGAGTCTTCAAATTTGTCTCAAGTTTGTAATAACAGATTACAGTGTCACAAAGATGTAGCGAGAATTAATTACTCATCCAGTGACAGCAATACGCATTACTGATTTCTTCATTAGTGATGCTTCAAGCAGCCTTTTGTCTTTAGGCTAATAAAACACTTTATTTTCTTAAAAAGCACATATGACACATGCTAAATTACCAACATTATTTCCTTAATCAGTCTGTACATGTTTTAGCACTTTTTCCCACTTTACTGTTGAAGATTATCTCAATCTAAATCCCGACTAAGCTAACACTACCTGGAATAACCTTGCAGAGCGCACCGTGCAATTCAACTCTGTATAGTTTTAACATCAGAACGGAAATCTTATGAAAACTTGCTTTTTTTTTCTGGCCTTCAGCTACCCCTAGTCTGTTATTCTCTTATCTCTCTCTCTCTCTCTGTACTTTCTTCTACAGTCTATATATGCAAAATTTCTTCAGCAATGCAACTATGGCTCCCTTCAGAATTCTTCTGTAACCAAGCTACTTCATCAAACCATAAAAACAACAAAAAACCCACACTCACACAATTTAATAACATATAAAAGGCACAACAGCTCCTCCTTTCCATACAGCATCTTAAGGACAGGCACATTAAGCTGAAAAAATTTGCTTGAATTCACTCAGTGACAGAGCAGTTAGAAAACCGCAGGTGTCTTCAATCCTACTCCAGAGTTCTATCCAGTAGACCTTGTTCCTTACATAAATGTAATAGTAACTAGGGGAAGATTTTTAAAAGTTACAAAAGAACACAAAACTATTCAGATTTATTTTTATTTATTAACAAGTTTATTTGCACAGAGTATAAATTTTCACATGTAATCCTTTCTACAATAAGTCCTAAAAAGTTACAGACAAAAGTAAAATTAGCATGGTCCGCATATTTGAAACTTCCTCCTCAATACAGCAAAAAAGAGAAATTTAAACATCCCCCAAATTATATTAAATATGAAAATTGTTATAGTAAGCCTGAGCACAGGCTATGCACAGACTTAGCAGGATATAATTCACTCATTACATATAACATCACAACAGTGAAAAATGAATTTAAATCCTTTATAATTGAAATTTCCACACTAATGCCTTAGAAATAAATCTCTTGGAAAGACAGATACCAAAGTGGATGTACAGAAGCTAAGTTATAAACACAGTCTAGACGATGCAGAAATAATCAATGAATAGTTTTATGCAGGTAAACCCAAACATTTGCATGTGAAATTATAAAGGAAATAGCAGATTAAAAACTAAAAATATTCAGTAGTTTCCAATTAAACTAGAGAAATAACTTCTAGTAAGAAGTCTATGGAAGAATAATCTTTGTACTGAATGTTCAAACCACTCAACGCTTCCTCCACCCCCACAGCCACCACCGTGGCCCAATAAAATACACATTCAATCCCTCAGCATCCATTATAAATGCACCCAACCAATTTTTGGGAAAAGTAGTTATAATATTTTTACTAAAAAGCATCTTGTTCTATCTCATCTAGATGATCTTCTACTAAAACACTCTTACAGTCCTGCAGTTACCTGGTATTTCTGCCTAAAAAAAAATCTGGTAAATTATTTCCAAATTATGAAAAAGCATTGTTTTCCCTCCTACCAGCCCATTTTCTTTATGTCTGTAGATTGAAATGCAACTGAGCATTCAAATATTCATTTGAACTTTTTTATTTGGTATCATGAAATTGACTTTACTGGGAAAAAATTCTTAGGGTGGGGTTGGGGGAGTGGACACAACACAACAACTCATTTCTATAATTACATTTACAAATTACCTAACCAGCCTGTCACTGTTCTTGGACTAAAATGAAGGATTCCAATCTCTGTTCCACAATACAGAAGAAACTACCCCCATAAACAGAGCATATTAAATAGCTTCTAGAAGATCATTTGTATTCCAAGCTCCACTAGCAGTGCAGATAACTAGAAGAGTTCCTGCTACTTCTCTTAGCCTACAGGAATTCTGAGGTCTTGCTGTCTTCATCACATTCTGCTTTACCAGACACTGTTACTCCTCTTATTATAGTAAAAAGTTACTATTTTTAGTTATTAGCTATTGGTCATTATTACCATTATACAATTTTCGGGGTTTCACATTATCAGCCAGGTATGCACCCTATGCTATAAATGCGTCTTAAGAAAGAAGAAAAACAAACTGCAACGGAATAACACGAAACAATTACTCTCAGAAACTACAGAAAAGCCCAATTATATTAAAAAAAAGCTCAAATTTCTTATTTTGAGCACATTTAATGTTCAGATAGCTTTAAAGGAAGTATTTAACACGTACGAATTTCAACATCTATTATTACAAATTTTGTATGCTTCTTTACGCAAAGGTTAAAGCAGCAGCAAACTGATAGATGATTTTGCAAGGATTCTAGCTAAGTAGGCAGAAAGTCTATTCTGACTCTACAGATTCTGATTTCCACAGAAAATTCACCCGTGCTAAGTATAAAACCAACCTCTCGGCTTCCTTCATTCCCTCTATTCACCTAGAAACAAGATTCTCAAGAAGGACAAATAATGAAGTTATGAGCAGTATCTAGATCTTCCACTGTCCCTATTCCTGCTAGAATGCACAGCAAATGAGCAAAGGAAAATGCTGACATCATTTTACCCCTATGGAATTTCTCTTACTTGGAAGAATAACGAATAGCAACAACAACAAGAGCAGTGGGGAACGTAGGCTATGAAATCAGCATATTAAGATAATAAGAGAAGTCTGAGGCCTCCAATTGTTCCTCTTGGGTCACATATGAATCTGTTTGCCCCTTCCTGTCCTTCTGATTCCCCTGGTGATGAGCAGAAAAGCTAGAGGGTCATATATGCAACACAGATTTGCAGAATCTGTGCTCTCAAAGAATCATTACCCCTGCTGTGCACAAAACAAATGAACTGATAAAAGTTCTGTGACTGTACATGTGGGAATATCTGCTAAGCAGAATATGGCGGGGATATAAACTGCTGATGCTTTCAATGGACTGTACAAATCAGGATTTCCCCTATAATTCTTCGTCTTTGAAAATTGAGAACAATATATAGCTTACTACTCATTTTATTCAAGTTATCAACATCCCCTCTTACATCTCAATGATCAAAACAGAAGATTCTGATACCTATATTATATGCTTTATTGATTGGAAGGGAGGGGTCGTACACTACCGTTTTAGCATATCCATGCTGACAAGAAACAGCAGATGGAGGATTAGTACAAAATAAAATCTGTACAGTTACATGTCAAGTAACAATCAAGTTCCATGTCATTTATTTTTAAAAGGCATATTTTTGTCTTAAACAATAAAGAAAAATGTCAATTTCAGACTCGCATGGATTGCGAGAAGCCCGCAATCCTTGGGTTTTAAGCACTGCAGTGAAGTAGTTTGTTTTACACAATTATCTACTGAATCATCACGAGCTCACTTTTGACAGCTAAGAAACCAAATTTGATCAGCATATCTCACTCACCCCAGGAACACAGATTATACACTGTGCAACAGAAGGGTAGAAACCTAAACATCTAAAAGGGTCTGCATGAGGAACACCAAGTACTCGTACCACAGTGTCCTCTGATCCCAGGCCTATAAACTACAACCCAAATTACTAATATACAGAAAACATTGGAATATAGGAATGTCTTTTCTTTGAAAGGACAAGGAAATCATACTATTTTCACCCTTCGGATCAGTACCAGGTACTGCAATGAGCAATTAAAACAACGGCAAAACGGGGGAAAAAAGCTTCACACTTTCTCTTTTCCCAAAGTTTCATAACGCGACTCAATAACTGCATACTTTTAACCGAGTCGACGCGAGGAGAAGATGGCAATGAGTTTGCTGGAATGAAGTATCAGTTCGTGTCACTTCTGCATTCAGCTGTAACCTTCGCCAAACCTTGCCGTGTGTGTGTGTCCCCCCAACCCCCTCCCATCCCCACCCCGCCCATTGCCTACGAGAGGCTGCGGCCCTGCAGGGCCCGCCCCGCCGGCGCCCAGCTCCGAGCGGCCATAGGATGCGGTTCCCATCAGTCTCCTATCAGCCCAGCTCCTCCTCCTGGAACAGCGGCAGCCCTAGCCTTTCTATCCGCCTTTTGCCTTCAATAGGCCCCTAAAGGACAATGCTGTTGGAAGGGGGAGGGCGAAGGGGGGAATAAAAAAATAAAAGAGGGGAGCGAGTCCCACCAGACCCTGTAAGGCCAGGGGTGGTTTCCACCCACCCCGACCCCTGGCGTCCAGTCCTGGCTGCCCCTGCCCGCCCCGCAGCCGGCGCTTTGTACAGTCACGCACACGATGAAAGGTCACGGCGTGAGCCATACCCGGCACCGACCGGGCCAGCAGCCCCGGGGAGGGGGATGGAGGTGGCTGCGGAAAGCCCTGTCACTTCCACCGCACGGTCAGGCCGGGCAGGGAAGGGGCTGCCCGCCTCCGGCTCCCGCTACCCTCACCCGAAGCGCCGCATCCTCCGGTTTCCCCGTCCCACTGCACCGGGTGACATCGGCGCAGGCCGGTACCCGCCACGGGTGGGTGCTGGGTGCCGCCTTCCTCCTCCTCCTCCTCCTCCTCTCCTCCCGGGCGTGACCCGGCCCGAAGGCTCTGCAGCCCCGGCTCCCGCTCCAGGCCGCCGCCACCCTCCCGACCCAAGCCGCTTACCTGAGGCTGGAACCCCAGGGGCCGGGCGGGATGGAGGGCGGGGGGGGCCGGTGGGGGCTCAGCTCCCAGGCAGGCGCTCGGACCGGGGCACCCCGGCCGGGCCCCCCGGCCCCGCCCCCGAGCCCTGCCTCGCCGCCGGCCTGCAGCCAGCCCCCCCCCGCCCCCGGCCCGGCCCCTCGCCTCCCTGTCACCCCCTCCCCGGCCCCTCTCCTCCCGTCCCCGCGCTTCCTCCCCTCTTCCCCCCGGCCTGCCCGGCACGCTCCCGCCGCGCTGCGGCAGGCGCAGCCCAGAAGCGGGACGCGCCGTCCCGGGAAACCGTCCTCCCAGCGCCGGCCAGGCCCGGCCCCGCAACTCCTCCTCTTCCCGGGCTGTTAGCGGAGAGGGGAGGGGGGGAGCGGGCCGGCGCGGGCCTCCTCGGCCGGGCCCCGAGCCGCCGAGCCCGGTGCTCCCCGGGGGTCGAGCCCGCCCGTCCCTCAGCGCAGCGGCGGGAAGAAACGGGGGGGGGGGGGGGGGGGGGGGGGGCGCCACTGCCGCCTCCCGGCTCCGTCCTCCCGTTGCCACGGGGAGGGCGGCAGCCGCCCTCCCTTCTTCCCTGCCGCCCTGTCCCTCCCTCTGCTCCCCGGGCCCGCGGCGGGTATTTACCTGCCGTGGCGGCGCAGAGCGGGGCCCTGGGGCCTCTGGCAGCCGGAGGAGGCAGCGGACTCCGTCCCGCTGCTGCCGTCCCCGAGTGAGGCGGGCGGGACGGAGCCGGGACCTGCCCTGGGAGGCGTTACGTAAACCGGCGGCGGCGGCGGCTCCCAGCGCCACGGGGAGGGAGGGGGGCCGGCCGCTCCGTCACCCGGCAACAGGACTCAGCGCCCCGGCGGACCGCGCCGCAGGCTCCTCCCCGTATCCTTCCGCCCAGAGGGCGGCCCGCATCCCGCCGGCCTGCGGGGCCGCGCCCGGGCTGGCGGGGCGGCCAGGGGCGCGGCGGGCGGGCGGGCTTGGTCCCTGTGTTCCCCTCCCGTAGTGCCCGGGCACCGGCGAGCCGACTCCGTGGTGAGCCGGCTCCATGGCGGGCCGCCGCGCAGGGCGGGCGGGGGGGAGGAGGGGCAGTATCCCTTTGCCCTGGTTGTACAGCCGCGACCCGGCCCGGCCCCGCCCGCCGCCGGGAGAGTGCCGGGCTGTCCGTCGGGCGCCTGAGGAGAAAAGGGGCGGACGAGGCGTTTGAAAGTCACCGGGGCGGCCGGCGGGGAGAGCGCCTGCGAGGGCCGCTCCGGCGGCGGGCGAGGGCAGCGGCGCCGGCCCGCGGGGTGCCCCTGAGGCGGGCGGCGGCCCCTCACCTCACCTCGCCTCCCTGAGGGAGCTGCCGGCGGGATCCGGCCTCGCCCCTTCGGGAGAACTGGCGGCCTGGCAGCGAGGGAGAGGGGGAACACCCAGGGCCGGGGCGGGAATGCGAAGGAGGAAATGGGGGATAATGATGGAGCGTGGTGGCGGTGTTTGTGATGCGAGGGCCTTTTGAAATCCTTCGCGCCTCTTGAGGGCAAGGTTGGCAAATAAAAGTTTATTTTTTTCTGCCAAATGAGGGGCCGTCTGGAAATGAAAGTCGTCTTTTAGGAGATTGATGCTGTTGAAAGGCGGTTTCGGTAGGTGAGCTACTCGGGAGCCAGGAAGATTTTATTCCAATTGATTAAATGCCAGCTTAATCAGAACTGTTTACACAACCGTAGAGTAATGAGAGAGCAACATTTTTAGCATAGTAGATGGGTGAAAATGGGCCACTCTAAGACTGAAAATATGACAAAGATGACACACCAAAGTACTAATTAAGCTTCTTAATTGGGAAAATAATAATGCCCTTTTCAGGTCTTTGAGCACTTCACATTGCTCAAAGGTATGAACGCATACGGGTCTAAGGAAAGTCAATGTTATGTAAAACGTCAAAGATAGTCTTTCGTCTGTGTGTAATCCTCAGGGTTTTCTTCCTTTTGCTCGCTGCTAAACGTGTGGCTCCTAGAGTTCCAAAACGCAGTATGTCATCTGCGTTGGCTAACGCAGTTTCTTTTGTGCAAACAACATCACCAGTCCCTGGAACCAAGCTCATCTTTGAAAAGATGATCCTCCCCACCCCGGATGTCATCCCGTTTAGGCCTTTTGACAGGTTAAGCCTGTATACAAAAATACATCTCATAAGAAACATGAACGCAAGCCAAGATAGTAACCACTGCCTCCCAGCCTGTGTACTCATTTCCTGGTACAGGAGCAGCATTTCTCTTATTTTTGTTTCAGCTAGGCTTCGCCTTTTTTGAACATCCTTTGCACCTAATTTAGTCATAAATTTGATTAGGCTAGCCAAAAAGCTTAAGTTTTTGAAGTTAAATATTGTGCAGGACTGTGTAGTTACATGAGCTACTGATGTTCTCTTAAACGCTGGCGAGGCAGTAATTGATGGCCTGTGAATGTGGAGTTAATCAGTTCGGCGTCCCCCAAACCCTGAAGGAGTGAAGGAAACCTCCAAAGAGAAAGTAGTGCTTTAAACCCCATGATGGAGGACAGCGTCGTTCTCTGAACTGTTTAATTACTGTTTAAGTCGTTTTCTTGTTGTGAAAAGCTGAAACTGAAAAGCTTTGGGGGGAAAATCCTGCCGACTGTTTTCTGCTGAGTCATTGCACTGGTTTATCAGAAGCATTTCACCAACGCTGTAATTCGACCCGCGCCAATCGCAATCAAATCTCCTTTTGTTCATGAGCTCAGAATCTGAATTCCCCTTTCCAAGGTAGAAATAAAATATAGTAAAATGCAGGACACCTGGGATTTGTCTGTAATAACAACTGACACCAATTTAAAGCCATCTCCATTCAGTTTTTGAATGTAATCTCAATGTGCTAGTAATGCATATCACTAATACGAATCCATTTACCTTATTTCACCCTTTCTATAATAATTTTTTTTTTTCTCCGAAAGCTCTGTAGAAGGGACAAATGCTCAGACCTTCAGTGTTCTCTGAATGGAACAAGTCAGAGCATGCAAGCCAATGACAGATTATTCTGAATATTCACGTAGTTGCTGTGTGACATTTCAAATTGACAGTTGTGGTTTTGTGGTCAGATTTTAGGAATCCCGACAGGGGAATTTTTTGTTTGCTTGTTGGTTTTTTTGTTGGGTTTTATTTTCCTAACAGCCAAGCCGATTCTGGTCTCTGTTTGGCAAGCGTTTCAGAAACAGCTGGTACACGACCATATGCCGTGCTGGCACCGCTGTGAGCTTATTTCCCACTTGTCCTCCTGGTCAATCAGAGCTGCTCCATGTGCTGAAGGACAGCTGGTCCCTTGGCATGCGAAGCAGCTAATGAACTTTTCCTCCAAAAAGCCATGGGGATAGAACATGCTAACACCGATCAGTGGCTTTTCCTTTCTGAACTGCTATCAAAGATGGAAGTTCTCTATGGGAACTGTGTTTGTTGCCCCTGTGTGGCAGCCTACACACAGCGAGAATGACAAGGTAGGTGTGTATTGTAGGTGACAGCACTTGTTTGGAAAATCGAGGCTAAATGATCTGCCTTGAAAAGAATACTAAACCACATCTGAGTGACTGATGGATTTGTGCTTTTAGCTGTCAGCCTCAGCAAGTACCACTGTTTCCCTTTTTCATTCTGACCCCTGCTGGAAAAGGTCTTCAATAAATTTCGAAAAAATGTATCAATTTCACCATATAATATATTTTTTTTTTCATATTAAGGAACATACTGAAGGAGGAATTGCACAGCAGTTCAGTATTACATAGCCACGGCTTGTAAGCATTTTACTGTCGGCCATCCATCTTACTTCCTTAAAATTGGTAAGTTTATAATATTCCCTAAAATTTCCTGCTAGGTGCCATAAAAAAACCCCTGATTTTCACTGAGCAGGGGTTCTGTATCAGTTAACTTTGAAAGTCATGACAAGCAATCATTAGACAGTCCTCTATTGTTCACACTTCATAAACTCTTCATATGAAATGCTAGCTAGAAACAATCTGCCCATTCAGCATTTTGGAAATGGAGATAGAGCAACATTCATGAGGGAATAAATGTAGTTTGAGAAGAAAAAGATCATCTAAGTGTGTAGAATCTAAATATATACATAAATTCATAGATATTTTTAAAATCCAGAAAATTAACAGACCTTAATGTAAGGTGAAACAAGGAACATCCCACAGATACATGATGCGTTTTATTGGATATCTTGATGTACAGCTTCCGAAGTATATAATTATCTTTGAAACTACTTTGCTTAATTGCATGAAGGCTTGCGTAACTTTTTTACTACTTTTCACGGTCGATTTCAGGTTTTGAGCAAAGACACATGCAAAACATTCACACTTCCCAGAAGTAATAACTGGGTTCAAATGACACATTCGAAAGGCATTCCTCAGCACTAGATCAGGTTTCAGATTCCTTTTTACTGAAGCGCTTTCCTAATAATATCCCTGCACAGTGAAAAACCAAGCTGTAGATACCCACAGCATCAGAAGGCCACTTTGTCGTCAGCATCAAGGACCTCATCTATGGCAGTGAATGGAACATCACCTTAAATTTTAGTAGGATCTACATTAGGCCACAGTTCCTTTTTCCTTTTAGACTTCTCTCTAACAGGTTTCAGTATCTTCAATGGGAACGTGCTGGCATGGTGAGCTTGGAAGATTTGAGTCACTTAAAATACCAATTACGTAATCTGAAGTAAAATTATTTTCTGTTTAATACGACTGTATCACTATAACCTCAAAATGTATTTTTGCTTTCTTTGAAGACAAACTGCCCATAGGAAACTGTCACAGAAATTGCAGGTCAGGCGGTGCTGTTCTGTGATAAGGATGTCTGGGTTTGGCGTTGGTCTTTCTTTGGGACTCTTCTTTTTTCTTTTTTTTTAGCTTATTGTGCTTCGGTGTACTCTTGCCCTTTTTCATCCTGCAGCACTAACAATTGGGAAACCCTAATAATACCTTGAGAAACCTTTGGAAAGTCCAAAATAATAAATGAACAGAACTCTGTCTCAACATGCTGCTGTGCGCATAAAACAGACCACCTGAAGCCTACCATAAAAAATACTGAGAACACGTGAAAAAAACGTGATAATTGCCTACACCACTTCGGACAACAGCCAAGCAGTACAAAAGATAAGGAAAATGAAAGCTTTCTACTACATAACGAATGTGAAAGTCCAAGCATCTAGATACGGCATTGGAAACAATAAACCAAGGAACAGGTTTCACTAGTGGTGTAATGAAAAGGCTACAGAAAGTTCAGTGTTACAAAAATAAAATAATTTCCACAAGTGATGAAACACAAAGCAGGTATTACATGTGATTGCATTTTAAGGACAGTTAATCACCATAAAATATACCAATGTCTCAAAATCTGATATTTTTTTTGGTAATGCATATGTAGAAGGAATTTGTTGTCGTAATGAGGTACTAATTTAATGGCATTATATTTGTTGCTACATCAGCTATTGTCAAACCATTAAGTTAATTACATGTTAAGTTTTAAATTAGATGAAACACATTATGACATCTGTTTTTTCCTATTTACTACAGCATTCCAGAATTACCATGTTGGAAATGTCTGAGGTTTTGGCAGCTTGCTGTCTTACAAATAGTTCATGAATACAATTAACCGTCCTTGAGTAGCCTGCAGCATCAGCATCCAGTCCTTGCCTTACTCGTCAGAAATACAATGATTGTTCTACACTAATTCCACCAAACATTTTTTCAGATATTGGCCATATTCTCAGTCAGTGAAAATACTGAAAACAGAGCAGATTGCGTTATACTAGCTGAGGATCCAGCCGCAGATTTTGGAATGAATATACTAAAAGAGTCATTCCATCTTTATTGATCATCTATATGAAATGAAAAGTGGAAGAAATACAGGAAAATACATTGATTTCTTAAAGTAATTGCATCACAGGTATTACTCTTTTCATCCAATGCATCAGCATTTTCTTAACATGATACTCTGTTGCAGACCCTAGTAAAAGAAAAGGTCCTTTGTGTATTAATGGCTTATTGTCCTGGCACTTTGACATTATGTTTTGACCGATCAAAAAAGCTTTCTTATCTCATCCCGTGGTAAAAACTGCAAAGCAAAAACAGTGCATGTTTTCAGATGCCTAAAAAAAAAAAGAAGAAATACACGTTTTGAAAGCTGTGGCATGTAAGTGAATCTGTATGCATGACTTACAGGCTGTAATAAACTTATGTTTATTCTGTATATTTTTTAGTGTGTGAACTGTTTTCTCTGTGGGGGAGCGGGAGGGAGAATGGCCATTGCTGCTTTCTGATAGAACTGGTAACCTAGGAAGTGCTGCCATTAAAAATAAGTAATTCCGTAGATATTGAAGAACTATTAGGAGTGCCTGAATAATACCAGCAGCCATTACAAAGAGTTCATATAGAATAGGAAGAAAAAGCCAAGTGTGACAAAAGCAGCATTTGAAAAAGGGTATTGAATCCCAACAAAAGTATTACCGTTTTCATCTTAGAAAAAAATTGTTTCGAAATACGTGCTGAGATCTAGTACCTGCATTTCCAAACCTGTAACTGCACCGAGGAGAGATTTCTAGCTTGTGTGATTGACTATAGGGCTGTCAGCCTGAAATAGAAAAAAATGAGCAGCAGGAGAGGAGGAAAGGATATTTTTCTGTCAAGAAGTAGCTAATATTTCAATACTTTGCAACTGCACTGATACGCTCTCTGAAGTATCTTTCATGATATTTTGGCTTGTAATTCTAACTGAATGATATTTAGACGCTCATTTGAAGAGTTACTCATTGGAACTGGAATAAAACTATCTATCTGACTTGCCAAGGCCAGTTTAGATTTTGTATATATATTATAAAGGTGTTTTCTCTGAAGGCAGCTGTTTCTGTTGCGATGAAAACCGCTTGTTTTCTGGTTTCATTAGGATTTTGTGTTCAATTGGTGTGTCTTTTGAGTCTGATACTATTTCGATATCAACTCCCTAGAGACAAAAAAAGAAGGCATAGCTTTAACTGGCTGAATGGAAATTGCTGTCTTGATGTTAAAAACCCACACATTTCAACAGTTGAAGAGGTCATGAAATAAGGAATGGTTAAATGTCTAGACCCAGCCAGCTTTTCCAGGTGTGGGGAAGACGGAGGTCATTTTTCCTAAGAAAGCGACGTATTTTTTTTCCTCTGAGGCTGATTGTAGGCCCAGATAGAGCTAAATCATGAACCTACTGAGATCAGATCACACAAGGGGGAGGCAGTAAAGACCAAACTAATGCGGTGGTGGTGTATCAGAGGAGAATATTAGATGCCAGGTTTGGTCTACCACTACAGATCACAGATGGGAGTATAATCCTACAAGATGGATCACTTGGACTTCATTTGTTAAAGGGGTGAAATGAATGCAGTATCATTAAATAAGAGAATAGTTCATTTCACAGAACAAATATTTTCTTCCTAAATGTTGGTATCAATATTCACAGCAGTGAATAAGAATTGGCAGCCAAGGGCACTGCATTCTAGCTTGTTGCAATATTTTGATTTTACAGATTTTTATTCCTGGGTCATACTTTCACAGATGCGTATGCTTCTGTACATTGAAGAGTACTTCATTGCAAAGTTTTTCAGGTAGGAAAATATATCTTTAAGAGACAAGCTGAAAACTCTGTGCTTCACTGTTGTACATAAAAGTGATTTCCATATCTGGAACTGAAGCACTGCTGTGCCAAAAGATATTGCAACATTTCTTCCGCAGTCAGTGAAAAACTGTAAGCCCCTGTAAAAAGGGATTGAGGGCACCTGTATGAGGCACTGACTTCTCTGCCCCGACTGCCTAGGGCTGCCACCTGATCCAGGACTCCCATATGCTGAAATGGAGAAGTACTTAGAACTCATCAGTAGAAAACACTATTAAAAAAATATCTGAAAATTCAGCAGATTTGCCTTTGCCAGCAACATCTCTGGCCACCAAGACACTTTTACAAATAAGTAGGGGCCATAAGGGGCCCCTGCTTCACATCCACATGACTACATTTTCTTCTCTCCTCAGTCCCAAAAACCAGTGTGTCTGCACCCAGGTTTCCTGTTGGGGGTGGTTCTTGGCATGTGCCCTCTCCAGGTGATGCTAGACAGCTGTTATTGGCCAAGCCTGTGCTAACAGTTAAGTACTATGTAGTGCTGTCTTCCAGTCCATTCCTTGGTCTTGTGTTTTATGACGCTGTAGACATAACTTCAGAGTTCAAAATAATGTTTTGTGTCTTCAGAACAAGGCAGCTGCCAGTGGAGGACATAGCAGTGGCAGCCTTGTGCACAGTAATCTAGCGATTCACGCATTTGCCTTGGAAGATGGGGATATTTCTTCTAGGACCTGTTCAGTCTTGAGTAAGCTGAACCCACTGATTCTGATTTTCCAAAGCAATGAGCAAATGGCAGAATGCCCTGGGATACAGGCCACTCTCCATCCCTCTTGTTGCAACTAGGTTATTGTTTGGAAAGGAAAGGCGGAACCAAGAAGAATACAAAACCAGACCCAAATTCCCTCTATCTCATTGCTGAAGATACTCTTTAGAAATGAAAAGTCTGAAAGTCTTGCAAATAAAACTCTGTTTCCATTTTATATGTATGCAGTTTACCCAACTCTGTAATGCAAAATGTAAATACTCTCCCTATCTCATGAGTCAGTTACTGAGAGTTAAGAGGAGGGAGGATATGGACCTCATCCTAAGCTATTCTGTAGACTGCTGGTTAGAGCAGTCTTCTGGAAGAGCTGTCTCCACAGGCGGGATAAGACTGCTAATGTCAGGGGAGTACTAAATGGATTTTGAGCTAAATTCAGTGCTATTCGTGGATGCTAGGTGGGGGAATGGGCTCTCTGGGGATGACTTCAGGCACTTCTTTCTCAATTACAGCTTTAAGACTTCAGTTTGGGATACTTTTAAGTATGTGTGTGGTTCTTTGTAGAAAATTTTGCAGTCCGATGTGGAAACTCTAGTAAATTTTAAGCTCTTCCATGGATAATAGGTGACCTGAATAGCTCTCTTGGATTTTAGGCACCATGCAGTCTGGAGCTATTAGAAAGCTGGTAGGAAGACCAATAGCAGAGATAGATAGGCTCTTGTAACTGAAATGTGTTATTTGCTCTCTCAACTTCAAGACATGCACATTTGGGAAAGCAAAGAAAGCAGGTTGCCTGCTTACAGTCACCCAGCTTTTGAATGAGGGGGTAAATTTCCATAGTTTGGATTCAGCTCCTTAAGATTGGATCCATTTTCTGTACGTATGTGCAGTATTTCTTCTGTGAGTGAGGTTAACCATACGTATGATACTAGTCTTCATGTTCCTTGTTTCATAGATTTACCACCAACCGTCTGGTAATGTATCGTGCAGTGAAAGTGAGGCATTCAGCTGCAGTTTCTTTTCGGCAAACTCATTAACTGACTTTTCTTGACAGTCACTGCTTGACATTATTTGTGACAAGGGAGTTTTGAAAACTGTTACACGAGCCAGTGGTAGAAAGAAGTACTTCTGATGTACGTTAAAAGTACTGCCCCATTTGTTTTGCAAAGAAAACCTTAGCAATAATAGCTCAGCTGAAATTTAATACCTGCCTGGTTTCCTGCTGTTAGTGGTCTCATCCAAAGTCAATGACAAGCGCTTAGGTTTTTCTGTGATTGGTCTCAAATTTTGAGCGTGTGATTGTTTCCGTCAACTATTCTGCTTTCTGTAGTTAATGAGATTATAATCAACTTCTGAGATTTGTTACTTTTTTTTTTTTTTACCTGTAGTTGTAAGGAACATTTTAACTACATGCCTTTTTCTGGCTCACCATCCCATTCCAGGGGCTCACCTGAGGCACATCTTATAGGACACTGTCAGGTTTTGAGTTTATGCAGTGGCAGGTTCAGTCAGCAGACTTCGTTGCTTGTGATGTTGATTTTGGGGGGATTTTCTTTTAATTCTGTAATGATTAGGTTCTCCAGTGCATTTCTCTTGTTTTCCATGGTGTTAGGTTTTGTAATGTCAGCTGATATTATATTCCTTTGGCACACCTATCATTTGCATGCACATAAGGCACTGAAGGTGCTCATTATTTTCAGCTAACAAGTAATCTTGTTCCCACTTAATTTGAAACACATTGTTCTCTTTATCCTAATTTTGGCTTTTACAGTTACTTGCCTCATTGCTTTTGGATTACACTGCACCGTGTTTTAATACATCATGTTTAAAACCCGCAAGACAAAACATCACAATAAATAGATATATAGATATAATCACAATGGAAACGTTATGGAGGCTGACATGATTTATCACCTGCCAAGAGTACATCATCATTGGCATAGTGGAGAGTACGGTGCTGTTCCAGTAGAAGCTCCGCCTTTCCGCTGGTCTCACCAGGCTCTCAGCCTTCCCAGGGCTGAAGAGAGAGGTTGCACCAACATGTTTCTGCACTCACACGCAGCAGCGGCAGAACTGTCTATAGACAGGCTCTTGTGATAATATTATTGCAGCAGCAACCCATTCCCAGAAGGAGCCCAGAGAAGGTTTATCAGAGGTTCGTGCACCTTCATTCTCCACTTTTTTAACCCTGGAGCTGCTGTTGGACAGATATGCCAGTCTCTGCTTGCCGAGCGATGGCAAACCACTCCTTCATTCGGAAGCAACAACTTCTGCTGAGATTCATGCACCTCCTGAATTAGTCATTTCCTTTCATCTCCACTCCAAGATTGTACAAGATGGTAATGATAGTATGAGAGGAATTGTCTTGTGGGCTGTATTTGGTTTGCACAACACCCACGGTAGTGTATCATATTTGCAGACAGTATCAGTTACTGTTTGCAGTGGCTAAATGTCTTGGTAAGAGATGAACATAATGCCAATGAAAAAAATAAGCTTCAGAATTGAAGTTATCTCTTTGGGAAAGTTTTACCACATGCAACTATGAACACTCCTTTCGTCTTGCGTAAGGGTTCTTTCTTTCAGTCCCTTTTCCACCTGACATCAGATAATCAAAAAAGCCATTTATACGCTACAGTATAAAGGAGCTCACAAGAAGTCACAGCAGAATATTTATATTTCTATTTTATTGGAAAACCTGCTTCTGAAGATAAAGCATTAGTTAAACAATGTGGAGTGCGTTTAGTTTTCCAGCAGGGAACATACCCTGTAAGCCCCAATGCCTGGAAGGGCACTGGGGAAGAACCACGTGAGCTCTATCACGCTTTGACGGGGTATAGCACATATATAAGGTTCTAATAGTTTCCCACCTCCAGCATGCAGTCAGTTCAGTTGTGGACTTCTAGAAAGCACAGAATAACAACGATGCAGCCAATTTTTCAGTTTAGCAAAATGTCAGAGAAGACGCTATACAGAGATGAATCTATGTTTACCTGGTTAATATACACAAATCCCTTACTCCCCTGGGAAGAAGAAAATACTGGTGTCGCAAAGTTTGTTCCACAGGTTCACAAAAGTAAAAGCAGAAATCCACAAATATGCATGTATATGCTAATATATATTCATGTCTACAAATTAGACTGTTTTTTTCAGATAGGAGTGCTGAATGGTGCATCTCTGCATTTCTCAGTATAAGCATACATCATTTCCATGTGTGTTTCAAGAGATTGACTGAATTCTTGAAGGTGAATGATAAGGGAGCGTGGGTTGTGGAGCACTGAGATAATGCCAAGAGTCACCTGCAGGGCACGGAAGGGGTGGAGCTACCAAACTTACTATGTCAGACCTCACAAAAGTTGAATATTTAAGTAGTCTCAGTGTTATTTAATTAATTTTTCAGTGTCTCGTGTTCTCTTAGATCTCTTTTGGTGGATTGCCTGCAGTCTGTGTCCTACTCCTAGGCAAATACTGGTTTACCATGATAAATATTCCTTCAGGAATGCATGTTGTTAAGCTGCTCTTTTAAACACTGAAGTGTAGGCTAAGCCTTAAATGTGTGCTGAGATCTTCATTTCACTGGGATTTAATCACAGGTTAAAGCGGTTTCCTAAGTTAAGGCCAGAAAGATACACAATTTACAACTAATTGAGCAGGAAGATCACAGCCTGTTATGATCCTAGACTATTCTCCTCATCCATAGATACATGTTTACCATAACATTTTCATACAACTCTGGGCAAAATTAAAGCTTTTTAAAAAGTGTTCATAATTTGCATAGATTTTCAGATAACACCATGGGACAAGACTAGGAGACACAGGCTGGAAATTTGTAAGAGAAAGGAATACATGAGAGCCTGTGTCTGAACTGCCTTGAACTGAGAAGCCATTGAATTTGGAGAATTAATTCAAACCCATCTCTACAGCAAACATGATTTGGAATGGCCAGAAGATGCTGGGATGATATCCAAAAGACAGTTAATAAAACAAAAGCTCTTCATGTATTTCATGACGCGCATCCTGGCAAACAGCTCAGTAAAATTGATATTGATAAAGCCAGTGGGGCCTGGGCCACTGATATTCAGGACTATACCTTTAAATATTGAAAACATTTTTCAGGACTTGAGGAATGAACCATTTCCATACTGAGGAAGTTTCTATCTCAGAGAAAATAATGTATTATTGCAATTCAAAGATTCAGTGCTGTGTAAAGAGAATTTCTTACACATACCAAGAATATAGAAAATACAAAAGAAGGAAAGTAGTTCATTATGCAATGGATTAAGTAATTTGACAAAGAATATTATTGCAATATATCTTTTAGATTCTTTTCTGTGCTATATCAGCAAAGCCAGCATAATATAAACATTTCAAATATAAAACAATTTACTTAATAAGCATAAATTTAGCTAGTATATGCAAAATAGAGACAACTGTAAAACAGAAATAGAGATAATTTGAATTAAGCAAGAGTAGCTATTCTCCCACACTTACTATACAAGCAGCTGGGACTAGCTTCTATTTCCTTTATTCCAGTTTAACTTTATTTATATTTGATCCTTTACAGAACTGAAGCAGAAAAAATGAGACCAAATATGATCTTGCAGTGACAGAACATGCCTGGAACTTACATATGGAAACACCTGAAAATATCCAAGGACAAGTCTTGCCCGATCAACCTGGTGGCCTTCTGTGATGGAGTAACTATATCAGTTGACAAGGGAAGAGCTATGGATGTCATCTGTCTGGACTTCTGCAACACCTTTGACATGGTCCCCACAACATCCTTCTCTCTAAATTGGAGAGATGGATTTGATGGGTGGAGTGTTTGGTGGATGAGGAATTGGTTGGCTGGTCGTATCCAGACAGCAGTGGTCAACGTCTCAATGTCCAGATGGAGACTGGTGACAAGTGGTATCCCTCAGGAATATGAGCTGGGCTGCATCAAGAGAAGCGTGGCCAGCAGGTCGAAGGAGGTGATTCTGCCCCTCTACTCCGCTCTGGTGAGACCCCACCTGGAGTACTGCGTCCAGCTCTGGAGTCCTCAGCACAAGAAGGACATGGACCTGTTGGAACGGGTCCAGAGGAGGGCCACAAAAATGTTCAGAGGGCTGGAGCACCTCTGCTATGAAGACAGGCTGAGAGAGCTGGGGTTGTTCAGCCTGGAGAAGAGAAGACTCCAGGGACACCTTACTGCGGCCTTTCAGTACTTAAAGGGGGTTTTTAAGAAAGATGGGGACAGACTTTTGGTAGGGCCTGTTGTGATAGAATATGGTTTTAAACTAAAGGAGGGTGGACTCAGAGTAGCTATAAGGAAGACATTTTTTACACTGAGGGTGGTGAAACACTGGCACAGGTTGTCCAGAGAGGTGGTAGGTGCCCCATCCCTGGAAACATTCAAGGTCGGGTTGGACAAAACTCTGAGCAGCTTGATCTAGTTGAAGATGTCCCTGCTCATTGCAGGAGGGTTGGACAAGATGACCTTTAAAGGTCCCTTCCAACCCAAATTATTCTATGATTCTATGATATTGATTCTGATCCTGAAAATATTTTCACATGTGAATATTTTTATTTCTATCATTGAGACTTTACATAAAAGATGTGCCACATGCCAGGCAATTATGCAAATCAAAACTTTTTTTTTTTTTTAATTTTAATTGTAGTAAGCTTACTAGTAAGATATAGCAAGGACCAATCCACCCCAAATCCTGGCTGGATTTGTTAGATCCCACAACTGTGTGCTATTTTCTCATTTCCTAACTTTCAGTATATCCTTCCCAGCAGCCATCCAGTGCATGATGCATTCAGCTCACTACTTCATGCGATGTATCTGGTTATAGTGTCAGAAACAAGGTTACTCCGTGATTCAGCCTAATGGAATTACTGGTAGCAATTGGTAATGGAATTACTTGTAGCAATTTCTCTATAAATACATAACGAGGGGAATCTTCAAAAACAGGTTAATGTTACTGAGCAGATTGATTGTGTCCATTTGGATATTCAAGATAATAAATAGGAACAAAATGTGCTTTATTGAGGCATTTTGTATGAAAATTTGCATTTTCTATAACATGGATTTTTAAGAAATAAATGCCTCACACTGAAAAATCACATTAAGTAATTTGAAACTTTGAACTTCATTTGAAATCTGAATTCAGATTTGGATTCCAAATTAGTAAATTATCTAATAAGCAATCAAAGCTGAATTTTCTGCCTTTAATGGTGGCTATTGCACAAGAAAAGGTGGTGTAGAAGCTAATAACAGTTCCACCCAACTAATATATAGCACTTGTTTGTCGTTGTTGTTTTTCGACCTTCTCACATTTTGTAAAGGAAGAAACTGAGACACGGAGAGAGAAGGTGATTTACCAGCGGTTTTACATCAGGCCAGAGGCAGGGTCCCACGCAGAAGAGTCCCATGCAGAAGCCCACTTTCTGCCACTTGGTCCTGCTGTCTGTCCCTCAGCACCGTGGTGCTCATCAGTGATCACTGGAAAACAAAAACCTTCTTCAGAAAGCATGAACCAGCTTCCACCATAACGCAGTGCGTTTCTGATTCACATACACGCGTTACTTTCTCTGACTGGAAGAACAAGGAAAAATCCTTTCAATTTTCTAGATGAGAAACTGCAACATTATAGTAAAATTAATGTTGGCGGAAACATTTATCCCTCTGTGACCTTTTACTGTTTTCTTAAATGAGCAGCTTCTCTCCCTCCAGCCGTCGTGATTCCCTCTTCATTCCTGTTCAAAGAATCAGTTCAGACTGATTCAAGTACTTTTACAGGCAGCCGCCAAGTGAATACATTGCATTTCACTGAATTGCAAATGCTGGTTAAGTCACAAGATGCTCAGGCATAAAAGGGTCTATCCTAAACACTGGGCATTTTCACTTCTCTCTTCTCCTCCTTCTTGTGTGCAAGAGGGTTGAGATTCACTGATTGGCATTTATTTGTGAAACAGAGACTCTGCTCTCTTCGTGCATCACGTACCAATTTGACTACGTTATCTGAGCTGAGTAAATTTTTACAACCTGTTTAATTGTAGTATTTCAATTGATGCATGCTTATACTGGTTGGGAGATGTTTTACACTGCCATTGTCTTTCCTTCTGCTAAGGAAAAATAAGCTATTCTGATACAAATAAATGGGAGGTGTACAGCTTTAACTGTAGTAATACGGTTAGGTCAGCACAACTTTCTATTGTAAACAAGGCCTATATTGCAGGGCTAAGGCTGGATTACTCAGTTTTTCAAGAGGTCTGCCTACAGAATATGCACAACCAGTGTAACTAGTTGTGTTTTAATAAATACTAATAATATGTGTCTAATTGCGACCGTTCACCTCGGCATTTCCTGTGTGCCTCTCACGGAATGACTAAGCGCTTCTCCTCTCACCACCGAGCCAATTACTGACTACAGGCTGTTATTAGGGGCGGTCCTATATAATTTTCATGATTACTATATATGTAATTTCATCGTTGTGGACTGCCGACAAGTGAGCACTGTCCATCTAGAAGAAAAATATCACCTGCAATCGCTTTCAAGGGCTGAGGGAGGCAAATGTTTACTCACTGGCACAGCTTTTCTGACCGTGAATAGTCCCCCTGCTTTGAAAGGGATTAAGCCTGGTAGTAAGTATTTGCAGAATCAATGCTTTAATCAGCATGCTTAAATGTTTAATTTTGCTCTCTCCAAACGTGTTTGCAGGATGCTACAGTAGTCCCACGATTCTACACATGCAGCTTAGCTCTTCTTTTGGAACTGTATTTCAGTTCTAAAAAAGCTCAGGCAAGCAAACCCCACTCTTACACTTACTCCAAGGTGTATTTTGTGATGGATGCGGCAGTCTGAATGTGACACAGACAAGTACTTCAGTAGAAATGTGCAAATAATCAGATGGAAATGTGCAAATAATCAAATGACAAAGTTCCAAAATCTTGTCAAATAGTGGAATCTAGAAACTGTGGGTTAGATTTATTGCTAGAACGAACAGACACCGTTCACTGACGTCAAAGGCTAAGGTAAAATGGGAAAAAATCGAGTAGAAAACAGGGCTTTTATGGAAAGAAAATTCATATTAATCTCTTTTTTGCCTTCTTTTCCCTCTCCTTCTTTTAACATGCAGGCAGCTCCTGCTCTCTGTGTTTGCCCTGTGGTCTTGCTGTCATCTTTTCCTGTCTGCACCCTTTTCGTACTTCTGTACAGCACTCAGATCCAAGAAATCAGTTTTGCCTGCTACTACCAAATCTGTCGGCTTTTTTGAGTGCTCCTCTCTGCCAAAAATCAGTTACAGAACTTTGACTCTTCTTGTTTCCCTCTAATGCTTAATCCTTTATAGATCACTAAGGAGGTTAGCCACGGAGGTGCTCGCTTTCTCTCTTGTAAGAGGAAATGCCCTTGAAGGTGTCTTGAGCCCTTTCCAAGGAGCTCTGGGAAGATAAATAGCATGTCTGTGCTGTCCACATTGATCTGCTGCAAATTTTGCACCTACTTCTTATCTTCCCTCGTCCACAAAGCCTGCCTGTCACTGTGCACTTGCAAATTCAGTCTGGCACCTGATAGCTGGCGCTGCAGATGGGAAATGCAGATGTAGGTGGTAGCTGGGTCCATACCTGAGCTCCACCTCTTTGTAAGCACGGGTGATGCCCCTGCACTCCAAAAAGGTCTGGAGACCTCCACGCTGAAGATGCACTTGGTGTACAGCACTTGAATTTTGAACGCAGTTTTGTATTTTGGCAGCGTGATTAAAAACAGCGTCAGTTTGTAGCGAAATGGTTTTCTAGAAAATGTTGCAAAGAAGGTAAATTTATCCTACAGCAGTTGTATATTGCATGAACTTAATTATGTCTTTGTTCTACGTACTGTAATAGTTAAAATCTAATCCACAGTACGATCAGTATGTGTTGCCATTGCCTTCACTAATGTATGCACATAAATAAGAGCACAGGGAGAAGCTAAAAGTGTATGTCATGAGGTTAATGAAGCCTTTGGTAATACTTCACCCGGTATTTTCATCATCAACATAATTTAACATTAATAAATTAACATTAATAATTAAAAATGGGAACTGCTTACTCGCAGCAGTTCAGTAGAAAAATATTTGAAGATTATAGAAGAAAAAAAAAAAGCACATGTTGGTCAACAATGTCATACTGCTGCACAAAAGTAGCTGTCCTATGAGGATGTCTTAGGAGGAGTGTTGCATGTAAATAAAACCAAGCAATCCTTCCACACTACTTAACTTTTTGAAGGTCTGAACTTAAAAATTACTCATGTTCTTTTTTGCAGATCAATGAGGGGAAGAGTCCAAGGAGAAGCAGTGATTGATTGATTCCCTTTCCTGACTGTTCAGGACCAGAACCACTAACTGAGATGCTGCAGAGAAACTCACTGTGCACATTTTTGGATCTACATCATGTGCATAAGGGTTCCACGTTCATAAACTAAGCAGGGAGTAGAATATTGTTGACCTGCATGCCACTGAAAGCGTGTACACTCAGTGAGAAATATAATGAACTTCTGGTTAACAAAGCAGCATATGACGTACATAAACTGGGGATGAAAATTTAGGGGTCTGTATAACAAGAGCAACTTAAAAAGAGATTATTTGGGGCGATATTGAAATAGTAAGGCATCTCTCTCCTGACCAAGATTGTCAGAAGCAGCAGCATACAATAGAAGATTAGACTAGGAGCCAACAGACTGAGTTCAAATCCTTCTGTTACTGATCTGCTGAGCTCTTGTGGGGAGTCGGTGTATCTCTCTGTTTCCCTTCCCACCTTACTTCCTGGTTTGTCCTTTATGTGTTTTGACCTTTTTGCTACCTTTGACTTTTATCTCTTCGGAGCCAGACCATCTTTCAGAGTGTTTCCGTAAAATTTAGTACAATGTGTCTCTGGATCTTTGTGCGGGACTTTAGGCGCTACCACAGAGTAATTTAGCAGGGAGGAAATTAATTTCTCTCATAGGCAGAGGAATGATCCCAAATATACATTAACATCTGAGACTTGAATTTTAACAAATGGCTCTTTGGTTCTGTGGCATCTACTTCAGCATGCCATTGACTTCACAGTAAGTATGCTGGGGGCTGAAGCTATACATATGCTGCAGACAACTTTCCTTTGGCTGCAGACTGCAGAAAGCTAGATTGGCATTAACAGCTGCCTGAAGCACAGGTTACAGTAAAGTATATCATGTTCATATCATCATTACATACCTTGGATTCCACTGTAAGCCCGAAGTCTGGGGGTGAGGAGAGCTCTTCGGACCATAAATACATTAGCTTGGCATGATGAACTATGGAGCTCTGTCCTTCAGCTAAGTGAAAAAAAAAACTTTTATTCCACAGACATATTCTTGAGACCGCTGAAGAGCAAATCAAGAAGGGATTTTCCTGCTTATTACAGAAAACTTGGAGACAGAGTTTGCAGATATTACTGATATTCTTAATGCACCTATACATCTGAGGCAAGGTTAAGTGTAAATCTTCATTCATAATCAAACTTAGATAATTCATGAGTGTGCTTACAGCTAAGTGTGCAATAAAATACTTCATTATTATTCGTTATGCAGTTTGTAGAGTGTTGGCAATGTTCTTAAAGGGAATAGGAGAGAGGCTGTAGAAACAAGTAAGAGAGAATTATTAGAAACCTAGGGAAAAGAGAACTGCAGCTTTTATGATGCTTGAAGACTGTGGAGAAGAAGTGGACCAAAGGGACCAAGAATCAAGGATGAGGAAAGAAAACAGGCATGCTGCTTTTACAAGGAGAGGACTCTGAAGGAAAAGAAATGTTTCACTTCCCCTAATTCTGAATCCTTCATAAGGCCAAAATGAACATGAGGAAAAAAATAAACCCACAGAATCATGGAATCATAGAATGGTTCTTAGACTTGAAAAGGACCTTAAAGATCATCTAGATCCATCTGACTGAGAGTGGATTCAAGAGAATCTTTTATTCATCAAAGTTCAATACGTACTTGGGAGATAAAGATTTTTTAAAATAATACACATTTGGAACTAATTGTATCCACAACTATCAAGAGTAATTTCAGCATAAACAGAAATGCTTCATTGCCTTCCCTAATAAGGGAAAAAGGGCATGATGGCAAACAAGTTCTCTTTTTTCTCTCTTTTGCTGTCAAAGTTTAACAAACTTATTTGCACCCACTTCTCCCAAATTTTCTGATAGCTTTGTCATTTGCAGCCAAACCTTTGTGCCATGAAACGCAGCTCATCCAAACAAGCTCTGAGCTGCATCATTTACTGGACAAAAAATTGAGATTAAATAAACAAATTCTGAATATAGGGCATTAGGGTGTTTGTTTGTACTTGGAAATCATCATTGTTTTTGAATCTTACCAGAGAAATTGCCCCGCAAAGCGATTTCCCACCCTTGATTCAGCACGCTGCCTCTGCATCGTTCCCGATCCCTGTTAATCCTGGGCATAAAAACCACCCCAGGCTGCTGCACGCTGCTGCAGAGCTCTGCGCTGCGGGTCAAAGGGACAGCCCTTTTGGCCTTTATTTACTGCCCTCTATCAAACAAATAACTTAGGGATGTTAAAACCGTTCGGAGGTAATAGAAGAGACCCCGCTACCACGTGCAAAGTGTTTTGCAGCAAATGGCAGGTGGCTGTGCAAATTGAACCTGCGCATTAGCCCGGCGGTGCGCGGGCCCAGCAAGGCTGAGGACATGAGGCCCCTCTAGCAGGGCTTGCAAAGCTAATCCACAAAGTGCTCCTGCTAATTGCTTAATGTACTCGGAAATTAGAAAGTAGCTCAACTTTTATATCTCATTGCGAAGTTCAGCTCTGTGTACTTCTGTAGAAGTTGCTGAGGGGACCGTCCGCCTGAGCAATGTAGTTGTTGCAGTCTTATATGGGCTGAAAAGGCAATTTAAAAACAGCTATTTATTTAGTGTGCTTCTCTGATATTAGTGTATTTCTTTTCTTTAATTCTCATACTGTGTTTCTCACATATATATATATATATTTGTGTCACATATATATATATATTTGTGCATGTTTCAATAATGTTTTAGTATGAGCATCTTGAGGATAATTTTATACAAATGCGGGAGCATTCATATTCACAGATTTGAATGTTTGAAAATAGGAAATGCTCTTTATTTTTGTAAATACAAGTCATTTGCAGGAAGATCCCCTGTAAATGTTAACAGTTTGTGCTACTGTAACTATTGCTATCGAATGAAGTGTGTGCATTGCAGTAGCTCCTGAAGGCACGAGTCATAAATCAGGTCTGTGCTACAAGAATACCAGTGGCTCTGGAAAAATGTGTTCTGCTGGGGGACGGGGGAGGACGCCAGAGATAGCTGCTCGCTCCTTCTGGTTGATTAGGCGTCCAGACCCCTACCCGTACAGCTGGCCTTGTCATCCGCAACATGCCAAAGCCAAACATGGCTGAGCATGCTGAGATGTTCTTAACTTGTGAAGTATGGTCCTAGTCCTGCAAGGGGTCTGCGAGCGCGAGCTTTCTGATCTGTACAAGAGGACATGAGTAACGCCTAAGTCATCTAGTAGTAGACACGGAGCTGGATTAAACATTTAGGTGCCCTCCTGCCATTTTTTTATCTGTTGACAAACCTCTAAAATTTGAGCAGGAATTAAAGCATTAAAAAATGGAAACCCTTTTATAAGCAAAAGAAAAAAAAAAAAAAAAAAAGAAGGCATTGGCATAGTATGAAACAGAGCTTTGGAAGCGCCGGTGCCCCTTTGCTACCCAGAGCCCTGCCCAGGCAGCTGGGGGGGCTCGGCCTGAAAGATCAGCCCAAGCACAGATGAAACCACACTCTGAAGCTGAGGTATCACTGTGCTGCGGCGTTACAAGTGCTGGCCAAAACAGCCACCCTACAGCGGGTATAAGGTGAGTGAAGCAACGCAGTTCTTGATGTAATCTTGGAAGTGCCAGCAGTGCCCGAGGTTTCCCTTTTGGTTTCTCTGCGCAGAGGCTGGGCCTGAGAGATCTGGACACTTAATTCTGAAACTCTCCCTGTGATATTCACATACTTCCCTAAACTGGAGATTTGCACAAATTGAAACGAGCGTCTCTCCTTCACTGATCATTCTGTGGGAAAATATGTCTGAGAAAAAAATTCTTTTTTTTTCCCCTCAGTTCCCTCTGTTTTCACCAGGTTTTGCAAAAGCGAAATCCTGAACACAGTATTTGCTTGAAAATACTTTCTTTTCCTCCCACTCTTAACTTTCTACTCATGGTCAGTGTTTCCTGTTTAAATATTCTATGAAGAATTAAATCTCTTAAAAGTTGAAGCTGGGAAGGTCAGACTCCGAAACACCGACCGTTTTCGCAGCTGGTTTCGCAGCGTGAGCCTGAGTCCTTTCCGTGTTTACGAAAACACACTTTATCCTGTTTTATTATGACTAAACTCCTGCAGATTGTCCGCTTCAGAGAAATACTGCCCCGTGACCTGGCAGGAGTCCCCGCCGGCGATAACCCTGTCCCTGCCGGGGGCCCCGGCTAATCGCGCCTCCTCACCCTGCCAAGCCTCCCACAGAACCCTCCCCGCTCAACCGGGACATCTGTATTTGCAATTTAACGGAGTTCTTCTTTCCAGCAGCTCGCTTTCAATATCTCCTTACAGTTTCGCTCCGGTATGAAAGTTGTCGCAGCTTCCCGTGGTTATGGCGTATTAACTCCCAAGCGTTTCTGTAAATACGGAGGCTGAAAACACACGCGGCTACAAACTCCCGTCGATGCGAAGCTGTGAGGGGATTTGCAAAAAAAAAAATGTGTGGAGAAAAGGTGAAAATTTTCAAGATTCCTTTACTGCTGCTCAAAATGAATCATCTATACATAAAAATTACGAAAACTTCAAAAAGGCACATTAACATACATAGAAAGAACAAGTGCATAACAATGATATAAAAAACTAAGTCTCTACCAAGATCTGGAATATAATTACAGGCTCAATTTTCTGAGAGATGAAAGAGGCAATTTTTCAGAAATTTGGTTCTGTCTATCCCTCCAAGATACTGAATAAAACAATTTATTTTTTTTTGGTCCTGCTACATTGTTCCTACTAATCAGAAAAATTCCATTTTTTTCATAATGTCTAGTAATACAACTGCTTCTTGGAGAATTATGGCAATAACAAGATATTTCAACCTGGACGACTAGGTAATGCTAAAATACAGATATGGTACAGTAATTCAGATTATTGCAGGTGTAATGAGCAATTTTCTCCTGACTTTTAAAAATTTTAACTCTTTTTTGACTCAGGTTGTGTCTTTACGGTAAAGGCCTACTAAATTTTTTGCTACCACTGCCTTGAGCCTTGTGACTACAAGCCCAGCATAAGGGAATTTCTTTTGAAACTAAATCTGAAAACAGTCATCTCATTTAAAATGTTTTCTTGAAGATTTTATGCACATCTTTTAAGTGCTCCCTCACGATCAAACGCAGGAGACAGACCGGATTTTATTCTTCAAATAAATGTGGCAGTTCTCAGGGCTTGTCACTGCACTTACATTTTCTGGTGCCCATTCTAGCTGTCCCCTCTTCCTGTGAACTACTAGTATGGTGATCACTAGTATTTTAATTTGATTCTTGTATTTTATGCTGCAGTTTGATTTACTTTTGTGAGAGTCAGTCCAGGTTTTGCATGAAGCAGCAACCAGCAGCTCTCGGGTTGGCATTAAACGGCTGTGTGGGCTGGATTCCTGAAACCACCTGAGAAGTGTGCCTGGTGCCTGGATATTTAAAACATATTTATGTATAGCTCTGCTGAGTGTGTCAAGGCTTATATGAACTAAATGACTAAGCAGCGTTTCAGAAGTGCCATAGATGCTGCCGGGTCTCAAGATGTAGTGTGAGAGCATGCAAAGATACCCAAATTAGAGGCAAACAAGGTCACAACTAGAAAACAAGCCAGCTCTGGAACTGAATTAACCCACCAGCCTGCCCTGGCTAATTGGCCCTGCTGAGAGTGAGTGTGCTCATTAATCTGGGTGCAGCATCATCCTCATACCAACTTCAAGACCGCAGCTACTATTTTTGACAGGCAGATCGCTGCGATATGTAGACGTAGTAATTTGTGCAGAGCCTCCTGACCTGCCGTGGCATGGCTGGAGGGAATGGTGCCGCGGGTCCCTGTTGTCTTTGGGTGACATTGTGGTTCCTCGATGCCCACATTGCCTCAGACAGCAGAGGCACGCCTTGGGGCAAGGTACACCAGCCCCGGCGGGGGCCAGGACCTATTGCTGGCAGATCCTGAGCTGATAAACTCCACCAAGGCTGCTTGGCTTGGCTCCAGCCTTGACTGCGGGACATCCAGGCAGGAGCAGGAGAGATGTGGGACAAGGCGGTGGTGGCAGACACTGGGGAGAGGCTCAGGGCAAGGAGGCAGCAGGAAGGCGCCTGGGGGTGGGTGGGTGGGGAGTGAAGACAGAGAGGTGGCAGCGATGGAGCCTGAGTTTTAAAAGTGAAATCTTGGAGGCCTTTCAGAGCAATGAACACCCATGAGTTAACTTCCAGGAGTACCTGGTGGACTTGTATCGCGGACTGGCAGGCTTCGCCTCCTCTATCCATCAAAAGCCTCATCAAAACCAACATTAGGTTCTTTTAAAAATTCATCCATGCACTGGGATGGGGTTTTCTGCTCAGCACAAAAATATGCTTTGATAATTCATCTGACCAGATGGACAAAGGCAGAAGGCAGTGAAAGCTGGGAGATAAAAGGGAAATGCAAATCTGCACAGGGGTAGGCCTAATCTGACAGTCCATCAGTCCATCTTTAACCTGGGAGGAAAGGCTGTAATCTTAAGGCTACCCTGGTAGGGTACCCAAAGGAAGAGTCGCATAGCTGGGGGCTGATTATCACTTTCCCTTGCAGCTCTGCCACTCCATTGCATGCTTTTTAAAATAAATTATTCCTTCTAAACAACATCCTAATACATCAGTAAACAGTGTTGGAAACTTTTCAACATAATTTTACCCTGTTGTGGAAACACATAATAACCATCCAACTACTATTTACACATGTTAGTTTGATGCTCCTCAGACTACAGCAACTTCGTACTTCTTAATAGAGAGCTCTTGAAAGTCTTAATATCCTTTTATTCATGGTACCAGGATAGAATTTGTGTTATTTTTTGATATTAAGTTCTTCACTCCTCTGAAGTGAAGTACATCTTTCTTTGAATTTCACTATGATGGGTCTTGTGTCTCTCGTAGGCTGTCCGTGACCAGGATGATCCTCTGATGGCTGAATTCCACTGTTGCCTCTTTGTGCCACACAACCTTTACCATTATATGGGTTTGCTGATATTCCTGAAAAGCTTTGTGATTTCTCTAAAATCATGCTAACCTATTCAAATACAGTGAATATGCCACTGCTAGAGCTGCAACCCTGAGACACTGAGCAGTGTCTTAGTGTAAATGAGGCTGAAGACATCTAGGACAACACGTTGCCCTGATTTACACCTTTACATTGGATGTGATGTAAGGATTTTCCTCTGGACTTCATGGGAAATAGATTTTGGGCCTGACACTACTAGACTGGTCTCAGTGCAGAAGAGACTGCGGGAAGGATTTAAGAAATGTAAAAAACTGTTCAATAATATTTCATTTGTCTTTAATGCTCACCTTTTGTGACCTGCAAAAGTCCTGAATGTTTGCTTTATAATTCACACTCCCTGAGTAAGCGTTAAAAAACACCTGTAGCACCTCCCATGCAGTTTATATTTCTGACCATTCTGTCTATACAGGCAGCTGTTTTCAAAGGAGTCCCAAAGGAGCGAAATGGCCATAACACAGCCTTAGGCAGCCGGAGCCAGTACCCCTACGCACTTTTGACACTCTAAGCCTTTGTAGAGTTCAGTGGGGTGAAAACAGGACTCTTGTACAAAAGATACTGCGTTGACCAAGCATCTATCCCACATAGAAATGGGAGCACAGGTAGAGGGTTTGTTTTGGAAAAGATTTGGGCACGCAGTAGGAAGTAGGGCAATACATCAGCATGACTTCCCACCTGCTAGAGGAGTTTTACCTACCCTTTTCCAGATTTGCATATGAGAGGGTATATGTTTTCTAAGTTGAGTCCTAAAAGGACAAAGCAGTCCCTGGATGAATTCATTTTTCCTCTAGTTTTGTAAGGATCCTTCTGGCTGCTTGTTCACCTCTCTGTCAGTCCCACCAGTGACATCTGGAGCTGTTTATCAGATTTGATTGAAATTAGCCAGAATTGGGTTGTCAACTCTAAATTAGATTATTCCAATCTCACCGTATTCCTACAGTACCTGGGTCTTATGCCATTTAGTTTGGCTTACTACTTCCTCAGTTTATTGCTTTGGGGTGCTTCTTGCTTTGGGTTGCATGCAGGACCAGCAACGGTAGTGACTGTTCTGCAGAAAAGATGCTGGTATGTGTCTGTGGGTAACCGTGAGACAAATAGTGAGAGGTTTGTTAGAAGAAATGGAGTCAGTATGTGTCCACAGCTAAACTCGCCTGAGCTGAATTGCACGTAAACAATCTAAGGCAATGCTTTCACTCTGGCTTTTGTAGTCAAAGAATTGGCTAGGCAGCAGGCACGCAGCAAGAGTCAAACCACAGCGGAAACCCTGATGGTGGTCAGCTATCTATTCTTGTTAGCTTCTTAGAGTACACGTGGTTTTTTCAGCTTAGAATGATGAGATTAGTATAGATTCCTTGGCTTCATATTTGAACCAGCGAAAGAGCGATGTATTTCTCGTGAAAGAAGAAAAGATACTGGTTGTGAAAAATAATACTCACTGGAGAATCATGGAAAAAGAAAACTCTGTTACTTCTTATTCTGTTATTAAAAATAGTAAAGCACGACTCCCTTCCCTGTTCTCTTACCAAAAAAATGGGTTTGGTTCTGAGACTGAAGAGACTAGATTTATGCAGAATGTTTTCAGCTAATAGGTCCAGGGACCAGCAAAGGAATTTTGTGAGGCTCCGATGCTATCAGAATTGAATAAGTAATTCATATTGCACGCGCATGACATACTTGCAGTTTTGTTTAGCTCTGACATGTTAAATAAACTTTTTTGGTAAAGAATTAATTAATTAATTAATTAATTAATTGAAGGGACATCAGACATCAGGCTTTTAAGAACTCCTCCTGCAATGGAACTACACCACAACTGTTTTCCCAAAATGGAAACCCAAACTTTTTAACCGAAAGGAATAGAGCGTTAGATATCTCAAAGGTAGTCTGTTTTCACAGCCTTGCAAAACTCAGGCAGAAGGACAGACGAAAATGAGTGCTTCTTGCAGAAAGCCAGATTACACTGTGAAAGCGAATGTGTGAGTGAGTACCAGGGAACCCACATGAGGGAGGAGAGAGCTGCAGGAAATGCTTCAGCCACTGCCTGCACTTTATTACACACGTAACAACCCAACCTGGCGCACAAAGCCCTCTGAAATCAGCCTTCACATCTTCTGTCATTCAAAAATTATTTGTTTGTAAGACGTGCCTTGATTCTCGCTCGCGGGCCGATGAAGCTGAAGCGTCCTCTGGAGCGCAGATGTGTTAGTCAGGCGTACTCTGCAGGCAGGCACGGCGTACCTGCTCTGCCAGGCGGGCAGGAGTGGTGACAGGCTGCTCGGGGACCGGCTGCCTGCTGTGCGCACACAGCACCTCTCCTGCATTTGCAGCCTTGCCTCCCTCTCCCTCGTCATATTTTTCCCCGGGGTTGCAGCAGTGTCAGTTAAGCCCAAATATTTTCTAGCTACAGAAAAATTATTTTACAGCTCCAGGTGACACTGTAAACAAACTGATGAGTTTCCTTCCAAAGCGGCTGGCCAGCAGAGACTCCTCTTTTTAATCTGCTGTGCGATTTAAAGAGTTGAAGCCTCTGCTTTCCATCCCCCACCGAAGAGATCCTCCACAGCTTCCCATCTCCCTCTCTTCTCCAGCAGCAGAAGCCATCACTCTGCTCACTGGGTGCTCTGCCCCTTCCCTGCTGCCCTCAGCTCCGTGGACCAGCTCCGGGTTTTGTCCCTGGCCCCTAGATATGAGCGTGCCGGGGATGTGACACACTTCCAGCACTTTTCAGACAATCTTAAAAGACGGTGGCTAGGACTTTGGTAAATTAACTTCAACCTGTGAGGAGTCAACAATTCAGGTACAGTTACCTGGGCAAGGGCCACGGACACCTTGAATTCTAGATTATAATATTGTGCAAGCTTGTCCCAGATATTACTTTGCCAATATGAAGGATAATCTGTGTTTCTTCATCAGGGTGCCCTTCGACACACAGAGAGTGCTGCTAATTCAGGATATCTCAATGACTGTGATTGGTCCTGGAGCTGCTTTAAGAAGCTCCTCAGCCCTTGTGCAAGTTGTAGTCTTGTCTCTTTGATTTCTTTATTTCTACAGCCTGCTTCCAGGGAAATACATATCAGTGAGGGCCACAGCAGGAGATATACAGAGCCCTCTTCCCTCCCTTGAAGAGGGAGCTTCTTGGTTAGGAAGAAGATACAGCAGAAATCCCATAGGACCGGGGACCTGGGAGGTCCTCTCCTCCATGGCCCCATTACCCACCGACTGCAATGGTTTCGCTAATCCATGCCCCTTCATTTCTCTACACCTGCAAAACCGTTCCTGAAAAAGCATGCATATGTGTGTGTTTCAGGGCAGAGGGACGGCAATGTGAAAAACCCCGGGAACTTTAGATGGGAGAGGGGGGTGGTCAGATGAATTGCTGGGCTGGAGGCAAAAGGGAAACCTAGAAAAGCAGCAGTTGATTCCCACATAAATCAGCAGAGTCCGCTATTGCCCAGCCAGATTACTGAATTATCCATCCTGAACATGGACAGTTTCCAAATTCTACATTGCAGATTCAGCTTATCTAATTAAATGTGTTTCAGAGGCTTTGCTTCTCAGCATGCCTCCCCAGAGTTATTTTGCAAAAAATATAGGAAGAAGCAGCTACCCTTCGCATCACGAATCTGCTGTACTTGGGAGTGCTGTATAACCACTGGCTCATAATTAGTTAATAGATGCCTTTACTAAATAGCATAGCCAAGATTATATTCAAGGCAAGATATTTGTCATCTGTGTTTGAGACTTGGCTGCAGATGTCCCATAAGGCCACAGTTATTTCTACTTACTTCTTTCAGGGAACAGCTCCATGTCCTCTAAAGCCAGGCAGCAGCCCCCAAAGGCAGGGTGTACCTGGAAATTGTCTTAGCTTCTTTCTCATGCACCCACCTCAAACCAGAAGATATTATCTGAATAGCTTGAGTCAAAATGGCTTTAAGACCAGGTTACAACAGCCTGTATGGATTCTGTAGGGGTCTTATAGCATGAGCAAATGCTCTCACCTGTTTAGGCCATGCTCAGAAATGTGTTGGAGTGGGAGCCCATGTACTATGGGGAATGCAGGAAATTTTTGACGTGACTGAGTGACAGTCCTTTTCCCAGGGTAGGAAGGGCTTTGGCAGACCCCTGTCCTGCATTAGCCAACTGAGTCTGCGAGCCCTGTAATGGTTTGCTCCTTGCAGTATCTTCAGCAAAGGCCATGGATGTCCCTTGAACATCTCCTGTGCCTCCACCAGCAGCAACCTGCACAAAGCTCCTCTTTTGCACTTCTGCATGGCCCCTTCACAGGCCCTCCAGAAACCGGGCTGGTACAGTGCCTTCTGAGGAAAGAAATATTCCACAGTTATGTCCTGCCAGGGGTAGAAGTATGGTCTTTAAATACGAAAGCAGATTTATTACATGAGAAAAATGCAGGGTGCATTTTGTCAGTATGTTTTTAATACTTTCTGATTCGGAGGGAAAATATTTGATTACAGTAGCAGTTGCCAAGTCAACTGCTGCGTCCCAGCCATCCCCGCGCAGGGGGCAGCGTGTCACCTGGATGTGGGCACAGAGGCTGAGGGGAATGATAGCTTTTTTAAATCACATATCACCAGTTTTAATATAGCCCAGGTTTCCAGTGGTTATTTACAGGCTGTTTTATGACCCCCGTGACATTACTCTGGATTTACTCCAGCTTTTAGCAGACAAGAGCTCACATGTTTCACTGTTTTGTTGTTCTCAACCAAAAGGTCTGAAAAGGCGTTGAAGGTGGACTCCCAAATAGGACCGCGGCATGGCCTGTGCATACCAGTGATGGGAGAAGTCTGGTTGCCCCGTCCTCACTGCCTCAGAAAGAAGTCCTGCTCATTTGACCACTGTATCCATTGTAAGGTTTCAGGATGTATTCACCAGGATTTCCAGTACAACTTTAACCAACTGAAGTGCTTAAGGACTTTTTAAAACCCATTCCATAATGGAAAAGCTTGGCTGGTATACCACAACCAGTTAATCTTTGAGATGCAATTTATAGCAGTAGGCGCAGGCATTTGATGTTGTTTCACTGTCTGCCTTCTTATTTATGACCTTCTCCTCATACTCAGCACTAGAAACTGTATTCTAATTCTTCCGTATATCAGCCTGAAACAGTCTTTTAAAAACTTCTGTTCTATTTTCTGTTGCCACAACCTGGCTCTGCAAGAAGAAGCCTCTTCCATTCCTGGATGACTACAGGGTATAAGTCCTGGGCCTTCCCAGGAGCTCCATAGGTATCCAGATTTGGGAATTTTTCACCTTAGTATCCTTGCTTCGTTATTTCTTAACACCTACATAGTAGGTACGTCATTGCTTCACCACTGCTTCTGTGCTCCTGTGTCATGAGCATGGACTGACGAGGACAGGTACATCCTACTAAGCACTCAGCAGCCACCATTGTCGTGTTCGATGGGATATCATAATCAGCAACAACGATAATGTGTTTTTAAGGGGTCTGTCACTTGTCCGTGGCTGAACTGAGGACAGAAATGCAGTGTCACTTATGGCTCTTATTAGGATGCTGTTGCCATGCTACCAGTAAGCCATTTCCCCACCCTTCTGAAGCTTCAGTTTACTAAGACCAGCATTTATAAGCATGAGTATATAATTCTTCCCCTTCTCATATAGAGGGAAAGGATTAAATTCTCCTTTTGCTGTGAAAACAAAAAAGGAGGCTGTTTTCTTAATAATAAAAAAAGCACTAAGAATGAGGAACATCAAGTCTAGTCTCCTCAGTTTCTCTGAAAATTCCCTATGCCTGAAGCAGGGGAATAAGCTGAGAGTTTGTTTCTATCCAACTTCTTTCAGCGCTTAAGTTTGCACAGCGTGTATTGTGGCAGAATATTTAGCTTTAAATGGTCATCCTGTGAACACTCCAGTGGTTTGAGGAGATAAGAACGGCGGGTCATGGGTTAACGAGGGATGTCTTGGTTGTTTAAGAATTTGCTTAGGAATTTCCTGAGTTGTTAATCGCAGACTATCAGCAGGAGCCTGCAGACATTAAGCAGAACTAAGTTGGTAGAAAGATAACATTGTGGGAGGTAAGCTTCAATCAGTTGTGAAGATAAGGAACATAAAACATCATTAGTAGAAGTTTAACAAGTAGATTTAGGTAGCCAATAGTATTGATTGGGCGGTGAAACTATGATATCTTGAATGTATAAAAGCAGAGCTATTTGGGCAATAAAATTGGCATTAACCTGATCATATTGGTCTGCGTGTTATTGTCCGAAGCTTCCGCGTCTACAAGTGGCGCCCGAACAGGGACCCTCGGATTGGGATTAGGACCCGTCTCCTGATAGACACCCGACCACGAGAGGGGACGGAAAAGCGGCCGAAAAGGTGAGTGCTGCCCCGGCACTCGGGAAACCCCGGTATTCGGGAAGACGAGGAAAGCGCGCATAGAGTAAGGGAAACTCGCCCTGGCCAGGCGAGCGGCCGGGAGGAATGGGGTCTACGCTAACAAAAGATGAAGAGGCAGTAGTGAAACTCCTCCAACATATGCTCTCTAAGAGAGGACTGAGTTATGATACGCCCACCTTAAAGGCACTCCTCGCGTGGTCGAGAGACAAGGGGCTTTTTACCTCCACAGAAAGTGCCTTCGCGCAAGACACTTGGGCAAAAATCGGAACGGTTTTGTGGGACGAAGTTAGTAAAGGATCTAAGGAGGCGCATAAACTGTCCACCCTGTGGCGTCTCATTAGTGAAATGCTGAAATCAATGCAAGCGGAGCGTGCTGCCGCTGCTGCTTTTACAGCAACTATGTTACCTGGACCAGAGAAAGGGGGGTCCGCAGTGACTTTTACTGTACCAGCGGCACCCCCACCGGCACCGCGCTGCAAAGCACCGGTATCTTCCCCAGCGATTCCCCCACAGAACGGGCATTTGGAGACAGCGAAGGTTGAGGGACAAAAGCGTAGCGAGTCCAACCCAAGTTCCCCTCCTCCTCCTCCTGAAGAAAGGACTTATGCTGATGTGAAGGAGGGTCAGGGAGAGGACTGCGATGCTGCTGTTTGGTTTCCCCCTTTGCCTTCATCTGGATCATCAACGCCAGATAGTCCACAAAAAGTTACTCCCTCTGCTTTGTTGCAAAGGGGGCAAATTGCGGAGTTGATTAAAAAGTTGGATGTGTTGCAAACGAGATTGGAGGTTTTAGAAGGACCACAACATCCCGCTCGCGGCACGGTCCCTTCTGCACCTCCTGATTATTGTGTTCCCCCTAACCCCCCTGAGGACCCGGGAATGGGGGGCGGAGGGAGGGGAGAGGATAGCATAAGACGACGATGGCGAGGGGTAATAAGAGATGCGGCTGTCGATGGGATATTTGTTGAAACAGTGCCTGCATTGTTTCCCGTGTTTACAAATGCTGGGGGTAATAGGGAATGGGAACCTTTTGACTGGAAGTTGCTGAAGGAGGCTAAGCAGGCAGTGACTCAGTACGGGTTGTGCTCTCCATATACAAGATCGTTGCTTGATCATATTTTTGGTGCTTATTTGATGACACCATACGATATGCAACAAATCACACAGATGCTTTTAACGCCATCACAAAGGCTAACCTTTTGGCAGACGTGGGAGAGACTTTGTGAAAATGCAGCAGCCGTTCCTCGGCAGCAAGGTGATCCTTTGTATGGTGTCCAAGTTCAGATGCTTATGGGAAGAGGTCCTTATTCTGACCCGCAATGGCAGGCTCAATTTCAAGGGGAGGTGTTACAATTAAGTCAGCAACTAGCTCAAAAGGCTTTATTGGCTATTAAAGAGGACAAGGTAGAGCCATCCTTTATTAAACTGAGGCAAGGCGCCAATGAGTCTTTTCCAGCGTTTGTTGATAGATTGCATGCTGCAATTTCGGCTCACCCAGACTTGAGTGAGGATTTTAAAGGGAAAATGTTGGATTTGTGTGCATATGATGGGGCTAATGAAAAGACTCGTAGGGCGCTTATCACTTTGCCCCGGGGGAGTAGCGCTGCAGCTATGATAGAAGCGGCGGAACGTATACTAATGCAAGAACAGGCGTCTGTAATGGCTGCAGCCGTTGGAGCAGCAGTTAAGAATAACAAAAAGGGAGGTGGTTTGGACAAACGATGTTTCCAGTGCGGTAAATTGGGTCACCTGAGGAGAGAGTGTAAGGCAAAAGGAATTGGACCCAGGAGTGAAAAGTGGTGTGTGAATTGTCATCGAAACACCCATAATACTGTAGAATGCCGGCGGTCGGGAAACCGAGGACTGAGCGCGTCTCGTCCTCCTCGCGCGACGACACAAAATCAGGGGGCGGTTCAGGGTGCTTGGACCGCTGCGCCGCCGCCACCGCAGGAAGCGCAGGGGTGGACGTGGCAACAGCAATAAGCGTAACTTTAACATCCTCGGACGTGGTAGTAATTGACTCCGATCAGCAGGGGCCGCTAGGCCATAGGCTTAGCGCACTGTTAATAGGACGGTCTTCAGTTTCGCGACAGGGCATTTTTGTTATACCAGGATTAATTGATGCGGACTATACGGGTATTATAAAAATTATGGTTTATACTTTGAACCCGCCTGTAACTATTCCCAGTCAATCAAAGATTGCTCAACTTATACCTTTTCGAGCTTGTGTTCCGAGGGCCATGACCACCGATAGAGGAGATGGAGGTTTTGGATCCACTGGCATTCCTGACGTTTTGCTAGCCATGGACATTGGACGAGGAAAACCGGAAGAGAAGGTGACCATGACCCATCCTCATGGAGGATCCAAAACGTTGAATATGCTTATTGATACTGGTGCAGATGTGACTGTGATATCACGGCAACGTTGGCCAGTGGGATGGCCATGTGTCCCTGCTACCACCAGTGTGGTAGGGGTAGGGGGTACGCAAAAGACAATGATTAGCTCATATCTTGTGTCTTTTAGTTTGTCTGACGGGACCACAGTTACGACAAAACCGTACGTAATGCAGATTCCAGTTTCGCTAATGGGTCGGGACTTGTTGTCTCAAATGGGTGCTCGATTAATCACATCGGTTTTTTAGGTGCGGTCACTGAGCAGCAGCCGGTATTGAAGCTCACTTGGACAACTGACACCCCTGTGTGGGTAGATCAGTGGCCGCTAAAGCAAGACCGGTTGCAAATAATTCAGACCTTGGTTGAAGAGCAGTTAAATGCAGGACACATTGTTCCTTCTACCAGTCCATGGAACACCCCTATTTTTACTATTCCGAAAAAGTCAGGTAAATGGAGGCTTTTGCATGACCTTAGAGCTATAAATGAGGTGATGCAAGACATGGGAGCATTACAGCCTGGTTTGCCATCTCCTACAATGATTCCTGAGGAATGGGAGTTGTTCATAGTGGACCTAAAAGACTGCTTTTTTACCATTCCTTTACATCCCGGAGATGGAGAGAAATTTGCCTTTACTGTGCCATCCATAAATAAGGGAGAGCCCGCAAAACGTTATCATTGGGTGGTTCTTCCACAGGGAATGAAAAATTCACCTACTCTTTGTCAAATGTTTGTTGCATGGGTTTTGCAACCGTTTAGACAAGCTAATCCAACTTTAATAGTTTATCATTATATGGACGACATTTTAGTAGCAGGACCGGAGATGGAGACAGAGGTAAAATTGAAAGAACTGACAGCGATAGTTGAGAAACGGGGGTTAAAAATAGCTCCAGAGAAGGTACAAAAGATGGCTCCATGGAATTATTTGGGATGGATAATCACTCAGAGTACTGTTAGGCCGCAGAAGGTAACACTGACAGCTGACATTAAAACTTTGAATGATGTTCAGAAACTAATGGGTGATATCCAATGGGTTCGATCTTTAGTGGGTATTACTAATGATGATTTAGCTCCACTAATGCCTTTATTAGGTACTAGCACAGCAGCTGGAGACAAAAGAACGATGTCCAACGAACAACAGATCGCATTGAATAAGGTTGTGGAAAAAATTGTAACAGGTTCAGCTGCTCGGCGAATATCAGACTTGCCTTTGTGTTTGTTAATAGTTAACACCAGCAGTGATCGGAAGCATTTGTGTGCAATTATAGGACAGATAGAAAGATTAACATTGAAAATTGTAGAATGGATATTTTTGTCTTATCAGCCGAAAAATACAGTAGCCACTAGAGTAGAAATGATTTCGGATTTAATTGTTAAAGGACGCCGACGGATAATTGATTTAACCGGAAAAGAACCTAGCGCTATATATGTACCTATTGTTCAGAATTATCTTGATTGGTTAATGTATTCGTCAGATGTTTTTCAGTATTCCTTGGCTGACTTTCCAGGACAGATTACTAACGCGTATCCATCAAGCAAACTGTTACCATTGTTGCATAATCAGTCATTTGAAGAAGAGCCCTTGAGATCAGAGTCGCCAGTGAACGGGGTGACGGTATTCACTGATGCAGGTCGTAAGTCGAAACGCGCTGCCGTTACTTGGTGTGTTGACGGACATTGGCGATCACAACTTTTAGAGGGAAGTGCACAGGATTCATTGCAGATTTTGGAGCTGCGAGCAGTAGTGTGGGCCTTTTACAAATGGTACAACGAACCCGTTAACATTGTTTCTGATTCATTGTATGTGGTTGGTGTAGTTATGCGCTTGGAAGGTTCGATGGTTCGAAATTTGCAGAATGTTACACTTTATCAATTGTTTTTGCAGTTATTGCAATTATTGAACCAACGTCAACATGTGTATTTTGTAACCCATATTAGGAGCCATCAGCCTGACTATGGTTTGGCCATCGGCAACAATCGTGCTGATCAGCTCGTTGCAGCCAATTGGGAAAATCGGCAAACAAATCTGTTTGAACAAGCTCGTAACTCTCATAATTTTTTCCATCAATCTGCAAAGGTGTTAGCTAGACAATTTAATTTAACTTTTGCGGATGCTAAGGGCATTGTGCAATCTTGCCCTGCCTGTCAAAAAACGGGTGTTGGATTGGGTGTAGGTGTAAATCCCCGAGGGACGCAAGCATTACAGTTATGGCAAATGGACGTTACACACATCCCAGAGTTTGGGCGTTTTCGGTACGTTCATGTCTCTATTGATACATATTCACATGCCATATGGGCTACTGTTCAAACCGGGGAGACTGCTAGGCATGTAATTAAGCATATGTGTGCAGCTATAGCGGTTTTAGGTGTCCCACAGGAGGTAAAAACAGATAATGGACCGGCATATGTTTCTCAAAAATTTGATCATTTTTGTAAAGTATGGGGTATTCGTCATGCCACGGGCATCCCGCACTCGCCTACTGGCCAGGCCATTGTTGAGCGTGCTCACGGGACGCTTAAGGCGCTTTTGCAAAAACAAAAAGGGGGAGAATTAGTGCCCACTGAACGACTTGCAAAAGCGCTTTATGTGCTGAACCATTTACGTTTAACTGAAGGGCGAGAATCGCCACCGATTGTTATCCACCATACTTCGTTAAAATCAGGGTTACTGGCTGCTCCTCCAGTTCGGGTCCAGTATAAAGACCTGGCGACAGGTCAGTGGAAAGGTCCGGCAGAAGTGAAGTTAACTGGAAGAGGTTATGCTTGTATCTTAACAGATCAAGGCCCGCGGTGGATTCCAGCAAGATGGATTAAGCCGTGGAAAGAGGAACTTATCCCGGTCAACCAAGACGACGACACGGATAGGGACGGACCTGGCACCTGTCAACTGTCCGCACTGTGGGAACTGTAAACCATGGGTATTAAGGACCTGTGGGTATTGCGGTAAATCCGAATGGGTGCATGGGACAAGGGTAGGATATTGGCGTGAGACCTGTTTTCTTTAGCAATTTGATCTCACAAGACAGGCGGCTAATGTAGCAGTAAAGACAGGACGACGCTGTGCCTTCAGAGAGACCCTTCGAGACTCGACTGGAGCGGCAGGTGTTGGACTGGTGGAAATTTATCAGGGTTCAACAAAATGAGTGTGTGCCATCAGCGGTTGAATGTAGTAGTGACAACTGGATACCACTCCTTTGGGTCGTGAGGCCTGGAGACTGGGAGCGGACCAAACGAAGGTGTAAAAGGAGGTTTTCATGGAAGAAAACATGAGCGGTGTAACAGTGATGTTGAGATTGCTTTTGATAGCAGGGATAACTGATGCTGCCTTTTTAGGAAGTTCATTTATTCAGTTAGTAGAAGTAGCTGTTAATTATACTAATTTGAGTAGCTGTTGGGTTTGTGGCTTAGCTAATCAATTTCATGACCCCATAATAGGTATTCCAATAACAAACTGGAGTTGGTATAACCCTTATGAGATATTAAATACATCTTATCAGTGTAAGAACAATTCTAGCCCCCTGCAAGGGACTTGGTATGTTTTGCAGACAATGGATAGCAATGTGACCTTTATTAATTATACGACTGACGGAAAGGCTGTAACATGGAATAGTTCTAACGTGCCACATTTTGGGGAATTTAACATTTCTGATGGACAGTGGAGCCCAATTCAATTAAAATATGGTCCCTTTAATAGCAAAAAACAGGGGCCAAGTAATGTTACAGCTGGGGTGAGTTTAGATATGTGGTCAAATTATCTGTATGGGCGTGCAGGCACGAATAAGTCCCTTTCTATTAACACCACATGTGATTTGCCTCCTGGTTTATGGTGGCTTTGTGGAGATAAAAGAGCCCGAAAACAACTACCTGGTAACTGGACAGGTCATTGTACTTTGGGAAGGCTGATACCAAACCTACAGGTAATTAACCACACTGATCTTACGGGCATCACTAGAGGACTTTGGAAACGGTTTAAAAGGGCAGACAATCCATTGATTCGGTATGGTACAGGCTTCCACAGCTTTGTGCGATCCCTATTGCCATCATTGGGGGTGTATCAACTGGAAAAGGCCATTGTAAATATTTCTGCAGAAATGGAAGTTATTGCTAATACTACTGTAGATGCTCTTTTGGGATTACAGAAAGAAGTACAGACCTTAAGGGGTGTAGTTTGGCAAAACCGGCAGGCATTAGATATACTTACTGCGCAAGCTGGAGGGGTATGTACCTTAATAAATGAATCTTGTTGTGCCTATGTAGATCAAGCAGGAAGGGTGTTGAAAGATGTGAACAAAATTTTTGAGCATGCTAAAATTTTGCATGCAATATCATTGGATCAGGCATCGTGGTTTGAGTCATGGCTAAGTTCTTGGGGTATTACAGGGTGGCTGGCTTCAGTTGTTAAAACGGGGTTATTAATACTTTTAATTGTTGTTATTGTTGCGTTGTTTGTTCCTTGTCTTTTTCAATGTTTGCAGAAGGCATTAGAGCGCGTAGTACGAAGAATATGGTATAATCAGATTCCGCTGACTGAGAAGGACAACTGGAGTGTTCAAAAACAAGAAGGGGGAATTGTGGCAGAATATTTAGCTTTAAATGGTCATCCTGTGAACACTCCAGTGGTTTGAGGAGATAAGAACGGCGGGTCATGGGTTAACGAGGGATGTCTTGGTTGTTTAAGAATTTGCTTAGGAATTTCCTGAGTTGTTAATCGCAGACTATCAGCAGGAGCCTGCAGACATTAAGCAGAACTAAGTTGGTAGAAAGATAACATTGTGGGAGGTAAGCTTCAATCAGTTGTGAAGATAAGGAACATAAAACATCATTAGTAGAAGTTTAACAAGTAGATTTAGGTAGCCAATAGTATTGATTGGGCGGTGAAACTATGATATCTTGAATGTATAAAAGCAGAGCTATTTGGGCAATAAAATTGGCATTAACCTGATCATATTGGTCTGCGTGTTATTGTCCGAAGCTTCCGCGTCTACAGTGTATTGCTCTGTGGTGGATATGCCTGCTTATTACTGGGTATCTCCTTTCTCCCCAAATATTGTAGAAAGCAATGCTATAACCACCAAAAGCATAGCACAACCTACTCCTATCTGCTACTGGAGAAAAAAGTTATCCTTGCCCCTAGAGTACAAGTTTTATCCTGGGGCTGGGATAAGTGGGCTTGAGAGAGCCCACTGAGAGGAGAAGAAAGGTACAGAAAACAGCTCTTGGGCCATATCAGTATCAGAACTGCCAGTACCCAAGTTCGTTTAAGATTCTATTCTTTTGTTTTGTTTTATTTTGTTTTTTAGCAAGCACAGCTATTTTTTTTTTTTTTAAATCACACAAATAGAAGGATTGTAGATAATGGGCTCCATTTGGGAAAAGAATCAGTTACTGCTCAAAGTAGGCGTGATTATGCACTATTCCAGCAGGTACCTATTTGGAAAACAAAAAAAAAAAAAGAAAAAAAAAGTGTTCGCAAGTGCATATACCACAAAAGCATGAGGGTGCAGTCTGGGAATTAGGGCAAGAAGAGGAGATTATGGGTGGTTGGCCTTTCTGACTCTAACAGTCACTTTTAAGTCCTAGTTTCTCATTAATTGACAAAAGGGAGGAGAGCTCGAGGAAGAAGTTGAAGTATCCCATCAGGGTGTTGAGGGGCTCAGCATCCAAAGAAGTCCTCTCTCCTGTAGTGGTGGGGGCAGCTTCTGCTTTGGGCTGGGAAAGAAAGAGTGGGTTGACCCGTGGGATGGCCCAGCAGAGGGTACGACTGCTGAACAGGAAAGAGACTCTGCCCCTTTCTGACTAACTTTAACATTCTGCTCTGAATATTAGAAAGTACATTTGCAACAGATGTTTCATGGGGCAAAACCTCTTTAATCCCTTCCTTCAGGCTAAATAGCTTTACAAAATCCTCCCCAGAGCTTTGATAACCCAGTAAAAATAACAGCTGAGCTACAGATGATCACTAATCTTGCTGTATGCGTTCGATCAGAAAATGGATGGCCAGTAATTTCTCACATGTAAAGGGGTTTTGCTCAGATATGACATAAGTTGCACTTTTAAAATCTCCTGATACGAATTAAGAAATTATAAGATCGACTGTGCTTGGGTCATCAAACATCAACCACTTTGAATAACAGCAAGATGAAGATAGGATCAACCAGGATAAACTATTTCAAGGGTGGCAGAAGACTGAGTTAACAAGCCAAATATTACTTCATAAGAGTAGAAAAAAAATAATTGCCCCCGTGTCCCAAGTTATATATTCATATTGGGATCTATTTTGAACGGATGCCTCAAGCCCTGAAAGCAACAAGGTCAGACTTAGACCAGCACCGAGCAGTTCAGAAAATCCCAGCCCTGAAAACTGTTAAAAGACATGTAAGCAACTAGAGACATATAATGAGAGATATTATTAACATTTTTTATTTATCTTGCCATACTGCCTGGAGGCCCAGGTCAGGAATTTCAACCTCCTTTGGGCTGGGCAGTATGCATAAATCAGAGCAGACCTCTTTAAATGAATGCAAAATACTATGCTTAGAGACTGTTACATAATAAGAAATATGGTTTCTCTGTGCCTCCATCTACGCCTCTGCCATTCAGAACTAAAAAGACCTTAAGCAGAGATTTTTAGATGCAAAATCATCAGCAGCACGAGGTCTGCCAAGAAGCAGGTACAGATTAAACCACTGGCTTTAGGCTCCGCATCTTCTGGAGTCACACAGCCACACCAGCATCTAAATTGTTTCTAAACTTAGATTATTTTTAAAAAGGAATTTCAGCTTTGCCCTTTATTGCATTGAGCTTTGCTGTTCTATGTAGGTCAGTGGCCAGCCTGTTGCAGCAAATGGTCCTTGATCTTGCAGAAGCCTGTCTGAAAAGAAAGCAAAGGCTCAAGATTTTGTTGGAGGGATCTTGTTAAGTGGAGCCAAAACCTGTTGGCACAACTATTAATTATAATTTTAATTCCTGGGCTTTTAAAAGGCCAAAGTCAGACATGTGTCTGTTAACACTGCCTGCTTTTTGCAGAATATCTCACTTATCTCAAGGCTTTGTCGTACTCCATATGTCCTGAAGCGTTTGCTTTTGGGATTTTCCAGAGTGGACTGGGAAGACAGTCTGCTCCTGTCTGGCACGTCAGGCTAGAACTGTTGCAGGATAACAAGGCCACCGCCTTCGGTCCTTCAGCTACTGGCTGTGTGTAGAACTTCTTTACCTGTGGCTTATGGAAATGAATACATTTGGTTTTATTTGGCCATCAATGAAGCAGTTTGATCCTTCTTTACAATGAGGGTGGTGAGACACTGGAACAGGTCGCCCAGAGAGGTGGTGAAGGTGCCATCCCTGGAGACCTTCAAGGCCAGGCTTGATGAGGCTCTGAGCAACCTGATCTAGTTGAAGTCCCTGCTTACTGCAGGGGGGTTGGACTAGATGACCGTTAGAGGTCCCTTCCAACCCAACACATTCTATGATTCTATGATTCCTACATAGACAGTATAACTGCTGTCTTGGTTTAATGCCCTGAAAGGTGATCCTCCCCATCCCTGTCTCATCCCCACGCTCTCTAGAAAAGTCCTTTTTTTTTTCTCCCCATCATCTTCTGCTGTATTCATGGGGGCTGCAGTGATTCCTAGCCCAGCTGCTCACTGTTCCTGAGGTGGAGGCAGATAAGCCCTGGACAACATAGTGTGTAGGGGAGAAAAGGGGTACCAGTTCTCCTGGCAGAGGGTAGGTGATGACAAAGGTGAGGCAGAATCTCTCTGTGGAAGGAGGGGGCAAAGCGCATGGGTGATTCAGATATTTGAGGCAAAGGAATGGATTTGCTAAGTACTGCAGTGCTTCTCAGAAGGTCAGGCACATCAGTACAATGTAGACATATGCGGTAGATTTAAAAATTTCAGCATCCATTGCAATGGGGTATTGCAGACTGAGGCACCATCACCAGCAAAGGAGGACATGAGAAAAGATCTAAAACAAAAGTGGACATGGTCTCTGCACCTTACCTCGAGGTGATGCAGCAAAAAAGTACTTCCTTATCATTCACAATTTAATCTCTAAGTATAGCCATAGGAATCTATTTTCTTTCTTTTATGCTGCTTCCCCCACTGTCTTGATATTTTCCTTTCCCCTGTAAACTCCATCTATTGTTCTCACTTGAGGTCCAGAGCTGATGCCTTGTTTGCTTTCATTGTCAAGTATTGCTTTCTGTTTCGCTGCTGTTATCCTTCACTTGTACTTTGAAACAAAGGCACTATGTAAATAGAGAACAAACAATATCCTACAACGAAGCATCTAAGGCTCCTTTGTATGTTATCGTGAATCATCTTCTATCACCCCATATTGTTGACCAGTTGCAAAACTTAGTTCTCCGCTATCAACTGCAACTGGGGACTCAGCACTTTTTCCAAATTGCTTTGAGGGATTTTCCAAGCAAGAATCTTAATCCCTACATCTTTCTGCCAAGGTGCACATCTTGTCTGATGACAATATATCAGCATTCTTGTAGCCTGGCAGGAGGAGGGCCACGGTTTCTGGTCCCCAAGTGTAGCTGATGTGATGCTGTTTGAAGAGATTTTGTGGTTATAAAGTGTGACACTTACCAGGTCTGTATGTTCTCCTTTTCTTCTTACATTTTTTTTTCACTTCAGTACAGGTGCTTCAGTACTATGTACATTTTCAAAGGTGAAAATAAAAATTTTCAGGGAGGTGGGTATTTATTGCAAAACATCAAGACTTATTAGCCCTCCCCAGGCAGTAAAAAAAAAAAACATTCTGGTTTATTTTTACTATGCTATACGAAGCCCAAGTCTTTGAAAAAAATTGTAAAAGAAATACAGTAATAGGCTCCACAGGACAATAAATATACTAATAATTGATTTATATTTATTTGAAGATGATTCTTTCAAAGAACAGGTAGATTTTAAGAATGGCAAAGGTCACACCAGCAGTTAAAAGCAGCAAGTAGCCACCGCTAAACCCTTTGGTTTCAAGGTGACCTCCTTGGGTTACAGAGCAGTCTGTGGATGGGACAGCGAGCGGCACTGCTGCGTCTCGGTCCAGGCATGGGGCCAGTTCATAGCAGGCTCCGGACATCATCTCACAGGACAGCAGCCTTCCAGCGTGTTTTGTTCTGCCCTGTAGGAGGTGGCTCTGCCTGTGCTGATTCCTTCTGTAGAAACCATTTCCAAGCACACGTACTGGATGTTTTCATCTCTGAGAGGCAAAGTGGCCAAAATTATGCTTTGCAATAGTAGAAACCTATGTAGAGCTACCTCCTCTTCCTATCGTCTTGTCCAGACTCTCAAAGCCTGGTCTGTGAGGCGGATGGTGGGGGCGATACTTGTCTTCCCTTCCCGTTCGGGGGTTAGCAGCCTCGCTCAGTGTTTTCTGAAGCACACAGCTATCAGTACCTGCACGCTGCTGTCAGCAACCATGTTCCTGATATCCCAGAAAGCGGATCCAGAGGTCTCCTGGATCTCTCTGAAAAGCCTTTCCCAACTCCTACAGAGGAGAACTGAGTCCAAAAGTAGGATTGCAGGAGGATGCTGGACTTGGTTGGTGGAGGGAAGCACCATACCTGTTATCCCAGAAGAATTATTAAATGGATATTTAAAGCTGTTGAACTGTCTCTTGAAGAGCCATCCTGTCCTAACCAAAGGTATCAGGAAAATAAAGTTATTTGTCCTTCTGCTTTCATGAGCACTGAGCTCTGCAGAGGACAGGCTGCCCATAGAGAGATCTTTCCTTCATGCTTCTGTAGACAATATCCCACAGAAGGAAAGTTAACATTGCTTCGTTTTTATCGCTCTAAAACTGGGGGGACTGCAAAGCCGAACCTAAAGCACAGCTTTGTTTGAGCTGAACCCTGCTGCAAACCAGTCCATTAATAAAGTAATTGGGCATAGCCTGAGCAAATTGGAAGCAAACATTGCTTATATTCAGCTCCTAATGTGCTCATTCTCTGAGGGCTGAAAGGCTGAGCTGCCATGCAGCAGTGCGAGACTTGCTAGAAAGGACTACGTTGTGCTGGCTGACCTGCCAGCCAAAATAGCAGCCGCCACTGTCAAGAGGAGGACAGGTCTTTTGCTTGATTTTGGGGGACTTAGCAGGAGAGAAAAGCTTCGGCTTGTTATTTACAAAATAAACCACAGTGTGGCTTTCCGCTGCAAGGCTCCTTCATATCTGGGCAGGAAGAAAACAGGAAGGAAAAGGAGGAGGAAAATGTGGACAGCAGGGAAGAGCAAGGACACAGCTCAAATTCAGCTGGGGGAAAATGTCCTTTCCTGCAGGTCTGCCTCACCCTGCTGTGCCGCCTTGGCTTTATCCTGCCCTTTGTTATCTTCCCTGCCTCTCCAGAGGCTGTGAGCAAGGGCAGGCTGTCGGCGAGGATCTGCTGCTGCCTCGTGACGCGAGAAAGCCAACAGAGCCTTCCTATCCAGAGACCGGTAGGGCAGTACTTGGCTTTGCAGGAATTGCACTTGTCCCTGCCAAAACCAGACTAGAATCCTCCTGCCTCTTAGATGATGGCTGGGAATGACACCGGCCCAAGGAGTGTGGCTTTCAGTAAGGTGGCAGGTGGCCGGGCACCCAGCTCCATGCTCAGATCACGTATTCTGCAGTAGCAAAATCAAGAAGCAGCCCCGAGTTACCTCTGGAAGATGCTTTCCAGCACCCTAAAACTGCAGCCCTGGGCTCTCCCTTTCTGCCAGCCCTAGCCCCAGGCTGAGCCCCAGGCAAGGCACGCGTCTTTGCCTCCGACCACAGGGCCCCCAGAGGACAAACCAAGCATCATCCCCGATTTACTCGAGATTTATCATTTACTTTAGATCCTTTGCTGCTCCTCTACAGCTGCAGCTCTGGGATTTTTCTTTCTCCCAGCTTTTTCATTTGGGAAGGCAGTGACAGGGAAGAAGAGGTTATTTTTGTCGTGGGAGATTGAATATTCATTTCAGACAGCCCTCTTAGTACCTGCAGAAAGAGTGGCAAAGGGCACAGAGTCTTTGGCCTTTTACTTTTTCTGCAGGTTTTACTGTTCAGCCTTTTAAACCCATTAACTTACACTGATGGATATGAAATCTCATGGAGAGTATGGAGAGACGGAACTAGCTGAGGTCAGCACAGGTGAGGAACTTAATTCAGAAACACAAAGTTAACTTTTGTGATATCTCGGTGGCTTCCAGAACATCTTCATCCAAAACTACTTGGTCAAAGCATCAGAGACTTAAATTACAGAGTAGGGCTGGGAAATGAGGAGGAAGAAGGGAACTATAATCACTATGACAAGGACTTAGAGGCACTAAGGGAAAACAAATATTTGCACATTAAAATGTTTCCAAAGCAAACCCACAATCCTGGGATTTCAAGCCTTCATCAGATTGAAACCCTTTTAGGTAGCAAGGCTAAAACCGCAGCAGTGACCTGCAGGTTGGTTCAGTCTCTCTGTGCTTGTACTTACATCCTGGAGACGACGTTCCTGGCTCTCGCAGCACATCTCTGCTCAGCTTTCTTATCCATTTCTTCTCAGGAACCTTTTTTTCCTTCTGAATGCAACAGTCAATAGCTACCTAATACTTTAGAGACCAACTTCTGCCTGTCATAAACCAAAAGAAAATGTTATTGGCAGTTACATCTAAATAGGAAGCTATAAAATCACGAGGAAAAAAAAGTCAGTGCATTTATTTGGATATAATGGAAATGTTTATGAGGCAAAATCAAACCTATTTATAGAATATTCTGGTGCCTAGTCCTGCAGCATAATATGGTGTATGCACCTATTGATCACTTGTTGGAGAGTAGCAGACCTGTGCCCTTAAAAAAAAATAAGAGTTTTCTCTCCCTTCAGACAATGAGCAGCTTCCAGAATGGAGCTGTGACCCAGAGGTTTTCAGGCTGGTACAGGAGTAAAAAAATTATTGACTAGGGAAAAAAAAAAAAAAGGAACGAGTCTGGGGAAGAAAATGGCCTGAAAAAGCTGTACAAAAGCATAGTCAATTAGCTGCTGGAATGACTAATTTCCAGGTGGGTGGATCTGCGCAGACTGCAGAACCTTGTGTTAAGCCCCAGGGCTCTGCTCCCAGCACCTGGAAAGGGTATCTCAGAAAGGGACCCAAAAGTGTGAGTCCATCCACTGGGGAGCTGCATCACACAGGCAGCAGGTGTTGTCCCAGAAGACACCGGGCAAGCTCCAGACCTCCCCCAAAAAGGGAACCCTCTTTAGCCAAACAGATATCTTGATCCTTCCTTTCAGGTATCCGAGCAGGAGTTAGCTTTTTCTTCATTTAAGAGCTTTGCCGAGCGCTGCTGAGTGGTCAGGGTTGGGGAGACGTGCTGGCGGGACTTTGACTCTGCTGCTGGCAGGCTGAGCATCGCCCACTGTTCTACACGCTTTTATGGGGCTGACTGGCTGCTCGGAGCAGAACGAGGAGGAGGAGGAGATGCCTCCTTCCATCCCCTGCTGCGACCTTTTCACCCTGTTGCAGAGAACGTGGTCCAAGAGAGAGGATTGGAGCAGCGACCATAGCTGTACTGTTTGATAGGTTGGGAACTTACCTGGCAAAGTGTATCTTTTCAGTTATACCAGCTGTGTATTTTGCATTAAGTAGTTATTGATTAAAATACAGAATTCGCCCTTATAGCGAATTATCTGGGACACAGACACCCCCGCAGCCGACTGTATACTCCATCTACGAGGCTACAGAGAGGTCCTGCTTCTCACGTGCCCTTTTCCAGTCCTCCTCAGCCTTGCCGGTCTCTGACGCGCTGGAGGGAGCAGGGGGCAGGTGCCCTGGGCCTCCTGCCGCCCTGGCTCCTGATGTTCAGAGCACTCAGCTGGCGTGTGTGGGTTTCAGCCGAGGAAAAGTTTGAACGCAATTTCCCATCTCCTACAGGAGCATTTCACGGTGAGACTGTTGCATAAAAGATAGGTAGCACTGCCTCCTCCTCCTCCACCCACCCTCCTACCTCCACCCACAGCTTGATCTTGGCACTGGAGGCCAAGTGTTGAAGCAAATCAAATATTTCTAGCACGGGATGCTCGGAGGCTCTGGGGAGAGAAATGTCCAGTTTCCAGCCTCAAACTGGGTTTACTGGGGAGATAAATTCTATGCTTGACTGGGTGAATTATTTTTTTTCCATAAGCCCCAGTGAACTTGAAGGTAAAATAACGAGGAACCTTCCTAGGTAAAACCACAACATAAGTGACCACAAGTGACTTCAGGGTTAGGTACAATATTACGCCTATTTTCTCCCGTATATACACTCAGAAAAAAAGATTTCAATATGTCATTTTAAAAACTGAAGGGCCTTGACAGTACCCTGCCAAATTTCAAAATGGCACCTATAGATACTAGAATATCTTCATCTATAGAAGGTATCTACTGTTAAAACAAATTTATATTTTTTTCTGTATAAGATAACAAAACCACCTATTGGCTGGTTTGCTGCTTAGCTGACTTTCTGACCTCTGCCTTTAAAACTTGCCTAATTTGAAACTCATCACAGATGGTGATTTCCTAATTTGCTAGTAATATCTTTTCCCATATCCTATTTACTCTTAACATAAGTCAACATGTCCTGCTTACAACTGTTAGCTCAGATTTGCTGAGCTGCTCTTTATGCTGTCTTTTGCTTTCTCTTACATCTGCCTTATACTGTTTCTTAAACTATCCCATTCTACGCGACACACTTTGCCCTAAGAGCTGGGATTAAATGATAGGTATAAAACCAAGTCTAGCATCTCTGCAACTTCAACCTTGAATGACTGAAGTTTACCCAGGGAAGGAAATACACAGTATATTTGGGGTAAACTGTGGGTTCATAGCGAAAATTAATAATACTGGGGAAAAAAATTAGTGGATTGAAAGATACTAAAGCGACTCGGCTGAAATGCTTTTAGGTTAAATAATATATTCTGAAAAGTCACTTTTGTTCTATGATAAGGTGGGAGCTATATGTTAATTTCTTTTATTCCTGTATCATTTTCCCTCGGAGGTGTCATCAGTTGAATTTTCAGTACTACATTGAAATGAATATTCATCACTGAGTTACAGCTTTTGAAAGATCTGCAGGGAGAAATTAAAAAAAAAAATCCCAAACCCAACCCCTTTTCTTCCCCCTCTTTCTGCAGCTCTGAACATGCACAGCTCCCTCTGGTTAGCAAAGCAGCATGCAGCATCCGTGTGCTCCTGGGCACCGTCCTTGGGATCTCCAGGTGTCCCGCTGGGACAGGTACCGCTGGCACCAGGGGACCGAAGGAGAGTGAAACACAAGCGTAAGGGTTTGCAGGGCTGGGCCCTGCGGGAGCGATGAGAAAAATAACATCCCACTTGTTTCATATCATGTTTGAGCTGGTGGTGAGAGGGGTGGCTTCATGGGAGCAAGGGTGCTTCAGCTCATCACAGGTGGCTGGTGCTCCTTTTTCGGTGGTGGAATAGTCACAAAGCAGCTTCAGGCTGCTGAGAGCAGAACCGCAGGTAAGCAGAGCAAACCACGTCTTCAAATGCCCTACAAGCACAGATAAAACCTGCACAAAATCAGGAAAACGGGCAAAAATGGCATTAGAGAGTGAGTGAAATTGTGTGGGTACCGGACACCAGGGGCAGGAAGTTTAGGAAATAAGAGTGAAATATGGGATAAATTACAGTATTGCTCACAATGATATACAGCTCTCGCTGCTGAGCAGCGGGGTTTAAAAATCCGATAGATAAAATGGAGTAATAAGGTGAATCCCTTGGCTGACAAGACAGGAGCTTTCCACCAACAAGCTCTTTAAAAGATGTGTTTTAAAAGCGATCACAATGGGGTGTAGAATGATACTGCAGTAAATTGCACAAGGGATTCGCAATTTACAAAGAAGGGGAAACGACTTTCACAAGGGTGAGACTGGGATGCTGCAGCTAAACCCTACCGAAAGCCCAAGAGATGGAGCCTCTGCGTGGCCCTCGGCTCCTGCTGCTTCCACTGAAATGCTCTCGATGGGACACAGAGTGTTTAGAAATAAAATTGCCACGACGTTAAGAACACTTCTGAATATTTAAAATCTTAACGCAAATTCTTTACATTCTGTCTCAATAATGATACATGGAATTTCGGGCTCAGTGGGTAATAAGGCTGCATTTAGTGCCACACAGTGGTAAAAAAAAATAACTTCCGTGAGGATGGATATTATGAAGCACCGCAGAGGAAAGATTTTAGATGCTAATGCTAAGCTTGGAAAAGCAAAAAATGCGTTTAAAAAAAATGAGGGTACACCAATCAGTTGGTGATAGGTATCACCTAAATTTCCTCACCCAAGGATGGTTTATACCACTAGCTGTCTAGATACACAATATATGAAATTTGTAATTTGTAATCTGTAATTTATAATCAGCCGCCTTTGCAATAAGGAGGGCGCTTTGCTCATTTATAGCCCTGACAAAATAGCGAGGGATGTGATATCGGAATCTGCCAGCCCTTGCAGGTGATGAGCTGCACAGCAGCCGTCGGGCAGGGACATACGGGATTAGAGCTGTAAAGGTATCTCAAACAACTGAAATAATATGGAGCAGTCCCTGAAAAAAAGGCTAATTTGGGATTCCTGGATTGGGAAGACTTTTGCACATTTCCATAATTAGTAGTTTTCTTGCTCAGATAGCGCAGAGAAATATTTCTGTTGCCAAAAAAGCAAGTAATGTTACTTCTGCAGGTGTAATGTATGTGATGCAATTACTTTCTGGCCACCCAGGAGCTCAGCAACCCTCTGAGTGTTGTTCAACATGATTTTGTGCCACACTGTCACGCCGCAAGGATTTGGGGGCGAGAAGGCAGACTCCTGCTCAAAATGGTCTGTTGCACCAGCTCGGTCAGTAGCAGCGCTGGAATGGTGGTGACACAGCCTTGCTGTCCCTTTCGGCAGGGACAGGCCTGCTCACACACGCAGGCAGACACGCAGCCACACGCTTTCTCTTTTTCGAGCAGTCTCTTGCACGCAGGTACTAGTTTATGAAGTCTGTTAGAGAATGAGGAATAACTGATCATTAGTTTCTTGTTGTATGGCTACGCTAAGCTGGGAATCTGTTCTCAGCAAGGCGCCAGGGAGAAATCATGAATGTGGGCAGCACTCGCTAGTTTTTGGTTGCATATCAAGTATGGGCTCTGTTGATTTCTATGCAAATGAACCTCATGAAGTTCAACCAGGCCAAGTGCAAGGTCCTGCACCTGGGTCATGGCAATCCCAGGCACAAATACAGGTTGGGCGGAGAATGGCTTGAGAGCAGCCCTGAGGAGAAGGACTTGGGGGTGCTGGTGGACGAGAAGCTCAGCATGACCTGGCAAAGTGCACCTGCAGCTCAGAAAGCCAACCACATCCTGGGCTGCATTAAAAGAAGCATGGCCAGCAGACTGAGGGAGGTGATTCTGCCCCTCTACTCAGCTCTGGTGAGACCCCGCCTGGAGTGCTGTGTCCAGCTCTGGAATCCTCAGCACAAGAAGGACATGGACCTGTTGGAATGGGTCCAGCGGAGGGCCACGAAGATGATCAGAGGGCTGGAGCACCTCTGCTATGAGGACAGGCTGAGAGAATTGGGGCTGTTCAGCCTGGAGAAGAGGAAGGCTCCAAAGAGACCTCATAGCAGCCTTCCAGTACATAAAGGGGGCCTACAGGAAGGGTGGGGAGGGACTCTTTATCAGGGAGTGTAATGATAGGACAAGGGGTAACGGTTTCAAACTGAAGGAGGGGAGATTTAGATTAGCTATTAGGAAGAAATTTTTCACTATGAGGATGGTGAGGCACTGGAACAGGTTGCCCAGGAAGGTTGTGGATGCCCCATCCCTGGAAGTGTTCAAGGCCAGGCTGGATGGGGCTTTGAGCAACCTGGTCTAGTGGGAGGTGTCCCTGCCCATGTCAGGGGGGTTGGAACTAGATGATCTTTAAGGTCCCTTCCAACCCAAACCATTCTATGATTCTATGATTTAACCATGGCCACAGGCTAAGAGTAGCCATTGCAGCGCCAGCTCCAGCTGCATCAGTGAGATGCTCCCATTTGTAGCCATCGTGGCTCTAATGCTTCTTGGGTGGGGGACCCCTCTGCGGGCGTCTGGGCCAGGTACGGTGCTGGTGGGTACGCCAGCCACACGTAGCGTGAGGGGGACGTGGGACTCTGAGGTCTTACCGGGGTCGGACAGCTCTGGTGGGGACAGAGCAACCATCACCAAGGGAAGCCCGGCCCCTGTATCGTGCTGGCGTGATGTGACCCAACACTGGCAGGGCAGAGAGGAGAAGAGCCTCTCCCGAAGCAGCTGGCATTCACAGCCATTAAAGGGCCTTGGGACACTGTGCCCGATATTAGGAAAAAAGTTTGAAGTGGTGTTTAGTCCATTTAGTCAGTACAGCCAAACCAAGGAAAAAATGTGGCTAAATGAAAGGACAGCTGTAACGCTTAAAACATGCTGAAATAATCAAATAGGCCCCAAAAGATGAAGATTCATCTTGAAAAAAGATGAATACGCTTAATCATATGTATGCTTATACACGGTTATGAATGCGTCAAACATGTGGCTTAACTTCAGAAGTGGGAAATGCAGGAAAACAGCTCCAGGTGTGCGACTTGACCAGTTAGCTCATCGTACTGGGCTTCAGCTGGGAGAGGAAAATGTTTTTGCAGTCAAAGCAGTGCTCTGCAGCTACAGAGCTCTTGTTCCTACGTCTGCTGCGCGGCGCGATCTCCAGCCGGAGCTGCAACGCTGCACAAAACCACGGTGCAGCTGCACAGGGAGTTGCAGCACCTCTACCTGCACAGCGTGTTTGCACGTGCAGTTGGACAGGGAATGACTTCTCTGGGCATAGGATGGGAACAGCACCAAAAAGGACCCTTCTGAAGATAAAGGAACTAAAATTGATGTTTACTGCAGTTTGCACTGGGATGCTCACCTGCGAAGTGCTCCAAAATTCTATTATTTGGTTCGGTCTTGCTTCAGCTGCAGCGTCGCAGCTGATGTCTGCTGCCTGCTCCGCTGAAAGCAAACTCTTCCACTTCTCCACACAGATATTTTTCAGGTAAAGAAGCAAGAACTGCTGTCATTAGCCTTGCTTCATGCAGAAATGCTATGGCATGCTATTTGGGGGCTATTTCAATTTATTTAAAACAAAACGGCTACAGTGTGCAACCCAACATTGCCAATGCTATAGTAATATTGTATTGGTAGAGAAGCCTTATCATGTTATAGGAAGTAAATCCACGTGAGGTGGGTCACCAGCACATAAAACTGCACAGAATCCTCCGTGCTGCAAAAAAAGATGGGCTTGTTTTATTTTGTTTTTATTTAACTAAGAAGGAGCCTTCATGGCATGCCTGCAACAACCCCACAGCCGTGGGTACCGAACAGGGTCCAAGACAGCCCCCGTGAGACCCGTCCCGTGCAGCCAGGGCAGCACACGTGAAGATATAGGCTGCAGTCTCCATCAGCTGAAGCTTGGCAGGCTGCATCCCAGAGATGCTGCTGTAGAAAAGCAGCCTCCAGCTGACTCATGGCTCCAGCCCTTGTGCGGCCTCTGCGCTGGGATGAATATTGAGCCTTTTGGCCGAGAACAGAATTTTAAAAAGCAGCAAAAGAGAGAAAATATTCAGTGAGAGCTAGTGGGAGCCGTTAAACCCAGGCTCTTCCACAAAGGAGCTGAAATTAACATTCGAGACAGGGAAGGAAGCACGGTAGGATTTATTTTTACAGCCCAGCACACTTGTAAACTGCATGGCGGTACATGGAAGAAGTGAAGGGATCCATATTACTAGCATATGGTGCACAGGCAAAGACGGCTTCTTGTGAGCAGTTTGACAATTAATTGGCTGCTTTCTGCTCAAAATATTTGTGACAGTAGCAAGTCAGAGATGCCACAAAGATGACAAATTCTTTGAAGTCCACTTGGGAGTCGCCGTTTTCATCCAGGTTCTTGAAGACTTTATCAATGGCGTCCTTGTCCTTCCCTGACTGCAAAAGAAAAGGAGCAGGTTGAGGTGAGAGGTGGCACAAACCCTAATGCAGCATCGTAACTACCTGTACCCCCAAAACAAGGGCCCTTGTTGGGTTCCGGGCCCTTGCCAAGGCATATGGCAAGGCATAAGGCACCCGGGGCTGGTGCCAGTTTGGGCACATTGTACCTTTCCATGGAGGTGTGATGGAGGTGTAACGGCTCCTGAATGCAGCCTTGCCATAGGCCTGCCCGGAGTGTTGATATATAATGTTTTCTGCTAGTGAGACCTTTTTTTTTAATTCTCTTTGGTTGTTTCGTGCATCATATCCCTGGGTATAAAGCCATGAGTTCCTTTGCACCGTGTTTGGCTGAGATGACTGCTCAGTGCCCAGCACGGGATGAAGGTCACATCCCTGGGGAGCCATACCTCTGCCTGCCCATCTCAGCCGGAGCCGTGCGTCTCCTCCTCCAGCTGCCTGAAAAGCACGTAATTCCCGCAGGAATTCGGGCCGCTGCTGGGGTCAGGCCCAGGCACGTGGGGAACAGGCAGAGGTCGGGGGGCTCTGGGCGATGGTGGGGGCAAGCGTGAATCCCGGCATCCTCATGGCACGGGCGCAGACATGCATCTTCCCACCCTCTCTGCAGCAGGAGCAACCACATCGCACCTCCGAAAGTGTACGCTCCCATGTTTATTACACCCGAGAGCTGTGGTCACCGGCATGGAGAGGCGCGTTTTCTACATTTAAAACAACATTTATGGTGGCTAAGCTGTGTAATGCAAAGCCTGGAGGATGTTACCCGGCTGAACTAAATGCCACGCGTTCCCCATCGGCTCCCTTGGAACGGCTGGGCTGGAGCTCGGGCGGTTTGCAGTTCTGCAAAATGCTGCGTTCCTGAGGAAAATGTCAGATTTAAGCTTCATTAAGCACCGCCACCCCAGCAAAGATGCAAACGGCCTCAAAATTGCTTCGAGTGCTCCCTCTGGCCTTGGTGCCCGGCCCAAGCTGCTCCCAGGAGCCGGCGTCCTGGAAGGCACCTCCTGAAGCAACCCTGATGCTGAGCTTGAGCTACGGCAGCAAAAAATATTAGAAAATCTTTTTCTTTCAAAGTTGCCATAATTCTGACGGGCTGACTCAAGTCCATCTCAAGGCTGAAGTTAAGTGAGGCACCATCCAAGTAAAAAGAGATTTTTTTTTTTTTTTTTACGTCTTTCCAAAATAAATAAAAAAGAAAGGTTATTTTCCTAAAGTAGGGTTTTTTGGCTTGAGTCCCGGCACTGATTAACTACGGTGATTTCAGAAAATGCGATTTTATAAATAAACAACGGATGGCAGTAGAGATCTATCTAATGTAGGAAACAACCGCGTGGATTTTGTTGAAGCTAAACAAAACACAAATCCGATATTATACTAGGAAGAAATTATATAAACTTTTGGAAAATTTGCAGGAATTTAAAATAATGACTACCTCAACTGAAATCTGATGGCACCTCTTGATCATGGTCTAATCAACTGAATTTCTCACTCTGTAATTTCACGTTTCACTTTAAATATATGCCCTTTTAAAATCACTAAAAATTGAACCAGTTCCCTAGATTTGACTGATGAATGTGTCTGGAAGGTTTTTTGTTTGCAAATTACAATCAGTTTTAGTTTTATAAGCGAATATTTTAAGTTTAGTGAAAGATACGAACTAGTCCTCTGAATTACTTTGAAAAGTGGGAATTATTTTTTTGCGAACTCTGAGCCCAGGCCTTCAGTGCTGTGGTATGGATTTATTGCTGCCTCTGATTGATTCAAGACCTTTCCAGGTAGTTGTGAGCTGTGTCAGGTATAACCAATTCTAAGACCAGAAATATATATGAATATTTAAAAGACTCTGTTTCCCAGAACATTCTTGCAACTAAAAAAAAATACTGATATGTCAGTAAAGGGCAGGCAAAAGTTTCTTTTTTGAAGCCAAACTTATTTTCCTGCTTTTTTTTTTTTTTGGTAGTCTGCAATACAAGACATTGTTGGTTTAAATTTATTGTAAGTCCTGGCATAAAATGTTATTTTGTGGTTTGTTTTTTTTTCTAGAATAGGTAAAATGGGAAGAGAAATGGAGACTAGAACATAAGAGGACATTTAGTTAATTATCTCCCTGGAAAATACCGTTTTTTCCATCAGTTTCAGGAAATAAGTAGAACGAGTAGGAGGCCTAAAAAAGGCCCCATGGGGGCCTAAAAAAGGTGGTGCCTGGCCAGTAATCGCAGACAGGAACGACCTTTGAGCATCGCCCCATTTGGTAGTTGTCTAGCGCAGCAGCTCCCCAAGTTTTTTTAGACCAAATGTCAAGTTTCTGGGGGATTTCCACGCCCCGTTAGAATTGCTGTTTTGTTGTTGGTTGTGGGTTTTTTTTTTTATGTGTAGGTGTTACAGGTAACGTAAAGCTCCATGACCAGGAACAGGATGGTTCCTGTGACACTGTTGGGTCACAACCACTGATCTCTCTTCCAGAGTTTTTTTCAGAGACATTTTCATCTGTCCTCCCCAGAGCCATCCAGGTTCTTATTCTGAATATTGCATCTGGGTTTCGTTTGTGAGTCATAAATCCAGCAGGCCTGGATTTCACAGGGTGATTTCATATAGCTTGCATGGAAAGATACTAAATTGTATCAAGTACCCTGGCTGCAGTGCCCTGAAATAGTGGTTAAAAAACTGAATTATGCTGGAGTCAAAAAGTGGTGGCCACATTTGGAACATGTGGTTCTAGGCTTTTGCAATTAAGACTAATAACTGTAGGGACAGATAAACATTACTCTTGTGTGGAAAGAACAAGACATTTAAAAGTGTTTTCTGGATTTTTAGTGAAGGGAAGCAAATAAAAAACAATTCAAAATGAAAAGGATTTTGTCTCCCAGGCAGCTAGAGCTCTTTGCTATAATATATTAAGCATTTTGTATACCTCCTAAGAGAAATTTTATATATATGCATATATATATATAAAAATAAAACCTACTTAAATGCACATGATGATTACATACAAATCTATGTTGTAAAAAACTTTTTCAAATCTTTCTTTTACTATTAAAGACAAATGCAAAACAGTTTGCTCTGAGTTCATCTGTTGTTTTTGTTTATGCATCATTTTGCTGAGCATACTGTGGTATAAATACCTGGAGAAAGTAAGTGTATAAATATTTAGAGAGATTCCCCATCTGCAATCGAGATCTTCGACTGCTGACAACATAAGTACCTTCACAGCAGTTGTGACATGAGACGAGCTTATAAATCCAGGGATAAACAGAAGAAGTAGGGGAGTTCTGAAGATGAAACCCAGTCTATTTCAAAGCCATTGTCCTGATAACTCGAGTGATTAATTTAGTAAACAGGGAATGGCCCTGAGGATTAGAATCAGTTTTACACAGTATGTGCAAAGACTTTTTTTGGAAATTTTTTCTACAAACCATTGCATATTTCCAGATGTAATTTCCCCTGTAAGTACTAAAAGCTATGTCTGCAGCAGCCCTTCCACCCGCTACACAGGAACGATACCATGCTGTTCTCTTACCGAGAGGAAGTTTGGGAGCTCTTTTTCCAGGAGGGTCTTTAGTTCTGCTTTGGTGAGGGTTTGCCTGTTGCCATCCGTCTTCGCGTACTTGTCAAAGACCGCAATGGTCATTCCCATCGCAGTTTCCAGCTGAGACATGTTGCTGCTAGAGTCTGGCTTTCTTCTGAACAGGAACAGCCTCAGGGCTCTCTTGGAGGATGGAGACTGCTCTTATTCTGGGGTTCTTTATGCAACTGCCCCATCCAATCAATGGTGGCACACCAGAGGGATGGTCATCCCTTAGCAAACATCCGTATCTAAGCACTGTTTGGAGCACACACCTCTGTGCTAACAGCTATTCAAGATTCAGGCTTTATCACCCTGGTGTGGCTGGTGCAACCAGTTGCTCACCCATAGAAACCAGCCTCTCCTTCAAGATACACAGCGTGACTAACAAACAAAAATCAGCTTTTGATACTGTTTGCTCGAGAATCAGATTTGTTCTTTCAGATAACCCCATCTGAGCAGAGGGTCAATAGCCCAGTTTCACCAGAGTATATGCTAGCCTGCTCAGGAGGAAGAGGAGCATCTCACTTCTTCACTACCGTAGTTAGGGGCTCTGTGAGGTGCTGACTGTGCTCAGCCCTAAGACTCTCCTCTGCCATGGAGAAGACCTTGTTGCAGACCTGACGGCTCACTAGCACACCCTGGGGGTGAGATTCACTGGATCAAAAGTAGAGGTCTGTGATGCAGCTAGCTAACTTGCTTCCCCTGTGCTTGCACTCAGGCCAGAGTGGATGTCTGAAACAGATCTGCTGAATCAACAGTAAAGGGAACCTTGCAGAGGTGCTCCACAAAGAACTTGCTCAGATGGGGGATATTATTTGAAGGAATAAATCTGATACTTCAGCAAACAGCCAGTATCAAAATCCATCTGCAGTGAAATAACGTTATTGATCTTATGCAGCATCAAACCTTGCAATAAAATGGACTGTGCTGAAAAAAAAGATCACTTTGAAGTTCTGTGGTCCTCTGTGACTTATGGTGAACTTTGTGATTAGCTTGAAAATGGTGGTCCCCCATCATTAAAATGCCAAACACACTGGACTCACGTTTACATACAACAGAGCTGTTTGAGGGTCTGCGCTGGGAGCTGAGCGGTACATGGACACTGTTAGCTCAGGTGGTGGAAGCTGATCAGCTACAGCTGCACTGAGTTTTGAATAAGTTAAATTTTCTGGGCAAGCAGCAAGGTAACTTGGCCTCTGTCAAACTCCAGGTGTCTATGCTAGACCTGGAGGAGCTTATTTCAGGTGAGTTACATCTACACTAGAGTCTGCAGATTTGACACACTCTGAGCAAACTATTTGGGGGAACCTATCAAAACTAGGGCATCATGCATGAATAATGCTGATGGATCCAAGGGTGCAGTGTTCTCTGTAGAAGACCCTGACTCTGGATTCCACAAATTAAACCCAAGTTTGGATGTCTTTGGACATAGAATCATAGAGTGGTTCGTGTTGGAAGGGACCTTAAAGATCATCTAGTTCCAACCCCCCTGCCATGGGCAGGGACACCTCCCACTAGACCAGGCTGCTCAAAGCTCCATCCAGCCTGGCCTTGAACACTTCCAGGGATGGGGCATCCACAACTTCCCTGGGCAACCTGTTCCAGTGCCTCACCACTCCCACAGTAAACAATTTATTCCTAACGTCCAATCTAAATCTCCCCTCCTTCAGTTTGAAACTGTTACCCCTTGTCCTATCATTACACTCCCTGATAAAGAGTCCCTCCCCATCTTTCCTGTAGGCCCCTTTGAGGTACTGGAAGGCTGCTATAAGGTCTCCCCAGAAAACATGCTTGAAGACAATTTTCCACTCATGTTCTGCTACAGAGAAATTAGCAAAAAATGTTTTTTAATTGAGAAAAAATTTAAAAATTAAATTCCTTCCTCACAGATTCTATTCCCCAGGCAAAATCTGTCCTGTAACATCTATAACACCTCAGAGCAAGACTACACACCACAAGTACAGGAAATCTAGTACCTTTCTGAAACAAAAGACCCATGATTTTCCATCTTACATTCTCCAACGAGGGATTTTGCATTTCCTAGAAAATCAGGGACACAACTCAGGCTGTAAGCTTTATTCAAACAGTTCATCAGAACTATTTGTTCCTGTGACTTCAACCTCATGACATAAGTGCAACTGACTTGCATTAAGTGGGTAAGGGTTTTAAGTAAGGTTTGAAGTTTTTACATTAAAGTGGATGTTGAAACCTGTAGGGTTCCTTCAGAACAAGGAACACGAAGAGGGCAAATAACTGGCCCTTGTTAGCTATGAATATCATCTGGTGTTTCCATACAAACACGATGGCAGTCGCTGGTGTGTCAAGTACCACGACCTTTTCTTTGTTCTTTTCTGTAACATGAATATTAAACATGGCCATCAAAGAAAAAGAAATCCTTCCCTCTAAAGGAAAACGTAACAAAATAAAATGTCTACTTCACGCATTCTCGTGACTCTGAATCATGAACATCAGTGTTAGTTACACAGAAGAAGGAACAAAAGTGCCCTGAAAAGGCAGAGGGGAAGATCATCAGCTTCAGTCAACAGGATACGTCAGTATGTCCACACCTTTGCCACATAACCTGGCAGAAAAGGTGTCCTCATTCTTGACCCATTTTCCTTTGCAAAAAAAAAATTTTGAGACGATGGCTCCAAAAGTGCTAAAACAGAAAATAAACCAGAGGGCTTGAATTTCTACAGGGTGAAAGGTCACCATAGTAGCACTGCCTGCTTGTCTTTTTTTTTTTTTTTTAAAGTGTCATATTTGTATTCATGCATGTGCACACATCAGTACTGCTCAGACTTTCCAAATCACACTTGCTGTATTGTTTAAATATTTTCTTACAGTTTGTTTTTCGTTAAAAACAGCAGTTCTGTGCACGAGGCACAGACTGTTACAACTGTTTGCAAAACCAAAGCAGAGTACAAATAGGAGGCTCACGCAGGAAAGCAAGCAGTGTTTTGATGCCAACCCATCTGGCCAGCTCTCCAGTGAGATAAGCCATTATCTGTGGGCTTGTTTAAATTTTGTGTTATTATTTTAATGTAAACAATATTCATTATTTGCTTCTTTCAGGTTTTTTTCTTCAAAGAATAGTATAAGCAACAGCTTGGACAAGTATTTATTGAGGGTTTATGCAGAATTAGGTTTTGCTGTTCCTAACTTGGGCCAAAAGTTTAAATAACTTATGTGATACAAATGTCGACTGTCACCCACATAATTTTCAAATGCCATTCAGACGTACTCAAATTTTATGGCATTTGGCCAGATGTTCAGGCCCACGTGAGATTTGTGTGACCTTGTGCTGATTTTCTCTTAGAGAAGAAATTTTATCCTATGCTCTTTGCAACAGTGTCCATTTTGGAGAAGTCTGAATAAATACGTTTATCAGCTCTACTCTAAAGAGCCATTTGCGTCACAGCCAGATGAATAACCAAAATGTTAAACTTCTATTAGAGCTTATCATGCCTTAAAGCTTATTCCAAAAGGTGCAGGAAGTTACGAGAAGGACCTTCTGGCAATTTCCACAAATCTGTTATGTATCTGAATAGAAGCAGCAGGGGAGGAAGAAAACACAACCTGAAATGATGAATTCACTGTTTTTCTTAAGTTGTATCTTGACAGAAGTACGAAAAGCATTTTTTTTCTCGTAGCAAGAGGATAACATCTGAACCATAAACAAGCATTGCGTGTTCCACACCGAGACAAAATTATCAAAAGCCTCAAATTTTCCAGTGTCCTGGATTCTTTGTTGAACTTCAGAGTATCATCAACACACTTTATTTACTAAAGAGCAAGGTTTTCCTTTGCACTGCTTCTGAAAACTTGTGCTAAGTCTGGTTAATAGTTTCTAAAGGTCATTTCATTTCCGGAATGCGTGGTAAATTTATTTATGGCTAGTGTTTAAATGATGCAATTACTACGTTGTTTTGCAAAACACAGTTAGAAAGATTAGACTAAACAGGCACTGATGAGGCATAGACGGAAGAGGAGCTCATACAAGCACAGTGCGATGTTCCGTGACACTGTATAGGTTCTGTAAATTCTATACATACAGGTTTTCATTATTTGATTATTGTTTACTTCTCAAAATATCCTTAAGATGTATTTCACAAATGCAGTTAATAAGCTCACTTACTGTTTAAGTGAAGTTTAAAGGCAGGTAAAATGGGGAAGACCAAGGTCAACTAACTGGCTGTGTGACTTCCCGAGTTGAGAGCTGGGGCAATAACATCGTCGTCTGGCAAAGCTGCACCATGGGAAATTTACTTTCATCATTGTATATTGACTCTACTCAAACACATTTATTAGTGCATTAGACATAGGCATATTAGACTGCAAAATCAATGAATATATTACAGCCAATAAATTAATACTTGCAGTGTAAATACTTCTGCCTAGTTTTCAATCCTTGATTGAATGATTTCCTGGATGCTGATCTTTACTGGGTTTTTTATACTTCAGTTTTAAGGTTCATGATATTAAGGCTTCCAAGACTACTCTTGTTTTTTATTGTAATGAGAGAAAGAGAGGTCACACCCTAAGGCAACTGAATATTGTCCACTCAAGTGCTTTAGTCATGATTTGTAAGTACCATGATTCCTCCACTGGTCTCACACAGGCAGTCCAATTGTCATTTGCTCTACCTTAATGCTCGTAAAACCCCACTCAAACATAGGGCCATCATGCTGAGCTGTGGTCGCCATTGTAAAAAGTTGTTCTATGGCACGGTCAGAAAGAATAGACAAAGAAGACAAAGAAGAAAAAGACAAAGACAAGAAGAAAAAGAAAGAAAAAAAAGAAAAGAAAAATAAATGAGCTGTGAGAGGGTAAGGTTGTTTTGTAAACTTTAAAACAGACTGAGTGAACCTTTTAAAGGAAGTTCCTATTTGTTAGAGAGAGATAAAGACACACAAGAATGACTGAGTCAATTCCAAGAAAGCTTTCAAAAGACTTTCACATTCAAAGAATATTTTGGCCATGTTAAGTTCTCATGAACTAAACAATACTATTTCTCTTATACTGTACAAAAACATTTTCTCCAAGGGAAGGAATCCCAAAGAGAAAGTGTCCTCCTGTTGAGTGTCTGTGCGGGCAACACATCAAGAAAAAACTTTTGCATCCAACGTAATTATTTTTTTTTCATTTTAAAATACTAATTTATGCATACATTGAAGAAATGAGAAGGGCTGACCTGCTATCACAGAACTGTGTGTGAAGTGAGGTGACACCCGTATACACTGTGAGGAAGATTTCCAAGGCAATTTGATGGAGTGGAAGTTCCCCAGGCACACACATTTCACAGAGCTGGCTGCTTCTGGTTTCCAGAAAGTAACGACGGGGCGTAGCGCAACTGATAAGAAGACGTAGGCATTTTTCAGTAGGCAAACACTGACACCATTCTGTCATTGTTAACGGGGCAGCAAATGAGCATGCCAGGCTCCGAAACACTGACAGGTGGGGTAGGAGCTTTTGTAACAGACAATTTGACTTTAGGTTTTGCTTATCAGAAACCAAGAAGACCTTCAGCAAACAGGGAAATAAAAAACAGACCTGTACAGAACGGGGAGAGTCCTTGACTTGGAGGGGCGGGTCCCAACCATGAAAGACTCTTACCTAAACCCATAGGATGCTTCGGTGTGTTGAGGAAATGTGGTCATGGAGATAAACACAGGACTTGCATTAGTTTGCCCCCAAATTATCCTTTAAATCTGTTTAAATCTATCTATCTAGATGGACTACCTACTATTTAATAGAGTAGCCATTTGTGTGACGATTACTGGTTACGGTGTCTTGGAAATCGCCCGTGTCTGTCTGAGGTTCTCACACTCAGCAGCCAGGCCCAACGCTCACACAACTTTGCTACCACACTGCAGATCTGAAAGCGAGTTGAGAAACCAGTTGTTATTCTTTCTACACAGAGGCAATCAGGTCATATTTTCCCCGCAGAGGTTAAATGAAATGGTAGCTACTCTTTCCATTTCCTTTCTTGCTCGATAGCAGTCCCTGGTTAGATTAAACCTAGAGTCTTTAGGTTAAGCTTAGACTGTATTTAAAAAGAAACTTCAAAGGACAAATTGTATTTAATATGGTACAGCTGCTAATCTGAGAAACGAGAGTTATTCTAGCCGAGCAAACCCAACCAGCCCACCGATATTTTTGGAGTGTCTGTCACCTTTAACGCCTGACCTTTTTCTGCTATCTCCATTAGAGATGTTTATCTTGGTTTGGAGCCCCAGTTGTGAACTGCAACCCTGTTATACCTGGCAATGTACTCCTGGCTCGTGGAACCGATCATTCAGCTTTAGGACAAGACAGGCCCATCAGCAGGTAAGAGAACATAGAGCATTTCAGAGCAGATGTACGTGACAGACCCAATTCCTTGTTATTATTTTGAACCCTTACGTTGTTTAGTTATATCTCTAACATCTGTCTGTCTTTAGTCTGCTAATAATGCGAAACACTCCCTCTCTACCTTATCCTTTTTATACTCCTCGACCCCTGTGGAGTTGAATACTTCCTGAGACACAGTTATGAAGTAAATTTGATAAGAGCAGCTCTGGTTGTATAAGATGTTGCTGCATCCTGCCAACTGGCTCTGCTCTGGAAAAAGGACAAGGAATTAATTGTTGCCACATCCTATTGGCCAGCAAAATCCACCAGCGCCCAGCACCAGACCACAGCAACCTAGCCAAAGCCTTGTCATTAGAATATAGTTCATCAAAATCCTTCCTCCCATCTCAGTATTTAATACAATGTAGAAAATGAGAAATATTATCACCTGCCCTTTTTTTTTGGTCACAGAAATTGGTTAATGCTCTTTTGATCTGCGCATTCGTTTGTTAGTTGTATTCAGAGTTTCCTGTTTACAAAATACTGAGACAAGACCCCTTATTAAAAGAAATAATTAAAAAAACCCCAATCTTTACAGCTGTCCTCATTGTAACTACCCAAGGCAAACATGTTGGCAAAAATAAATTCTTAACATCTTATAGATTTACTCTCTGTTTTTTTTTCCTGCTGTTATTTATAGAGGATGTGGCAGTGTATCTTGTTTTGGAGTCTGATGGTGAAATAGATGCAGCACACAAAATTGCATTTGGGTTTGAAAGCCCAGTTTGTCAAGGCAGAATAAAACCAACATACCATCCTCTTCAGCTTAGGGGAAACATGGACCCTGTGGACCCCATGACACGCTTCACTTTCCCTTCGGGTGGTATTTTTCCTTAAATTTAGGATCTACTTGAAGATTGCAGTCTTTAATAGAGAAGCAGGTAAAAACATTTTAGCTCAGACAAAGTATTGATTTCAACTTTTATTTCCCAAGCAATGCTAGGAACTAGGCAAGAATTACAATTCAAACGAACCCCTTTCTGCTTGCATAGATGAGACTTTCTCTGTAGATTTAGCCTGTCTACAGAGTTGCACCTGTCTAATGGAGGAGCATTTTTAAACTGCAAGTGTTCTTAACTAGTTGAATGAAGGCATCCTTAAGGCGATTTAAGCCTGGGCTGTAGCTGTTGAGTTTTTGAGAATAGTGGCAGTTTTGCAGTGGTTTTGATGTCAACAGTACAGAGAAACCACTTTAGATAAAATCAGGGTTTCAAATGAATTTTAGTCAGCCAAGTCACTGCTGTTCTGACAGCACTGTTGTCAGGCACAAGAACATTAGCCGTAGCATCACACACAAACATGACTATTATTTTGCCAATATGTTGGTTGGGCACCTCATCATCCTGCCTACTACCAAGGATCCTTGGTGTAACGAAGTCCTGAATACCTGCTTCATACTCTTCTTCACAGGCACTATGAGACGCAAGAACCCCAATCCAGGGCTTGGCAAAAAAGTGTGGTTCAAGTCAGACTGAAATAATCTGTACCCAGTTGCTAAAATGAGCTGCCTAAATGCTAGGTAGATTAACTAAGCTGCAACTCCTTGGATGATTGTGCAATGGAGCAGGAAGATAGAGCGTTTAGGGCTATACTCTCAAGTTGACTATACTAGCTCTCCAAACCAGGGTCATGAGCGTGACAGAAACAGAGAGGGAGCCTCATTTGTAGGACTATGACTAAACCAGGCACACTGATGAGACAGTAAAAGCACAGCAGAACGCATACTGGGCTTGTGCCAGTCTTGCTCTTAAATTAGCATGTTTTAGTGTGCGCTTAACACAGGACTTTGAACTGCAAATTAAACCAGAATGGAACCATCACTTTGCAGCAGCCTGTTCAAAAGGGAATAACCACCAAAACTGGCTAAAAGCAAAGGCCCAGGATTCTCTTCAAGTTCTGTTATTAGGCAGATGGGCTTCATTATATACTGAACAGTTAAAACAGACAGTTAAAATTGAGATCATACTGGACGCTAGAATATGTCCTGAGGTTAATTACAGAGTTCTTTTTTATTTTAAAGCTACCAAACTAACCATGAAGAAGAAAAAGCAGAAGTCTGCCTGCCCTGGAAAATCCCCACCAGGGTTCGTTGCTTCCCAAATGGTACAGAAGCAGAGATGATATACGATGCATAGGTGTCAAAATCTTGTTGACTGAATAGGACAGCCAGCGGGAGCTCTGAAAATACTCTGCTGGCTCATAGCCACTGTCAGGCATAGACAAAAATAGATCATGATAAATTGAGTGTAGTCTTCAACTGCCAGATGTTGGAAACTGCCATGTTAGCATACAAAATATGAGCAGCTGTTAATATGGCAGCATTCTTTACTGGTAGGAACCACATTTAATCAACAATTTATTAATAGTGTTGTAATGAAAATATGATTTGGAGACTATTAAACTGTGGCTTGGTGGCAATCTCTTCATTTAGTGGTTTTCCTTTAACAATTCCCTGAATACTCAACATCATTGTGCTTAAGTAGAGAAGTAACCAGTAATATATGTAAACACCAAAATTTACTGCACTCACTTATAACGCTGGTGCATAACTGAGAGCTTCCTTGATCAGGGACCTGGGCTGAAGGTCATCACCCTTTTTACTGATTGTGACTTTCTTGTGCAGAGGACAAAGTTACAGGGTCTGTGGAAATCCAGAGTCTCATTTGTGATCCTCAAAGGAATATGACACGTGACAGTGTTTCACCATGCAGTAAAGGAAACAAGTCTGTGACAATGAGTTTCAGGACAAAAAAAGTGACTGAACTTCAAAAGGAAGAAAAGAAAATCCTCTTGCATTATTCAATGTATACATAAATATCATGACATGTACTATAACAAATAGTTTCTCTTGTACAGGGCATATTCACAGTGCAGTGATTACAGCGTATTTCAGATAGCAGTATATTCCCTGCAGAGGGGCATTCAGGGCAGGTTACAGAACAGCCCAGGAAAGAGGATCCTCACCAAGCAGTGACCACAGCTGAGCTACGGTAATTTCAGAGGTAGCTTTGTGAACTGCAGTCACTATAGCATAGACAGAGCAAGAGCACAAGCCATGCTGTAAGGCCTCAAAGATTTCGTTATAGAATATTGAGTAGCAAGGCAGTCACACATTTAGACTACGCAAACCGTTTTTAATGGCTCCGGGAGAGCTAGTCTGCATCTACCGCACTGCCCAAGTACAAGCTGTAACAAACCTCTCGAGCAGTGAAGTTGTTTCTCCCTGCTTTGCTGGCAAGATGATCTAACCTCCAGCTAAGCTCTGAAAAACTTTAACAGAAGACGAAATAACCCTCGTACGTAAATACATTCACATTTCAAATATCTGCTCTTAGTATTCAGCAGTCCTCGGACAACTGCCATTAGCTTTGCTGTCAATACTCTTCACCTCTGTTCAGACCCTGGAAGCCAGGTTTTACTTACATTTTCAGTTTTGGTTTTTTCTTCAGTGATTTTTTTTTTTTTTTAAGTTTTAGAGCTGGCAGAAGTGGAACAAGTGTTTACATGCCCATCTCCTCCAAGCACCCCTCCTCTACCCGTTAGACAATAATTATACATAATAATTATATATATAGCTTCATTTAAACCTAGTGTTTCATTGTGAGTAGGAGACTGCCTTCTCTGGAAGATATTTCCTAGCGTGTGAATGAATTAACACTAACAGTCCCTTTCTACAGGGACTTTCTGGCACACCACTGGCTATGATGTGGTCGGCACTGAGGATCAGTTTGGACATGAGACTCCATCCTATATGTAGTACTGTTTATTTCGTCAAATGATTACCACCATGTACATTTTTTCTCTACCTTCTGCTGTTTATACATGGGCTGCCTGAAGAAATGCTTTTGTTGGAGAACGTTATTCAGTTCAGAAGATTTTTCAAAGTATGATAATACATCCTTTATTATTTCTGGACACAGGGGGAAGAGCTGAAGACAGCCTTCTAGAATGACAAATCCTCCCAATTCAGACTCTTTACAGTGTTTTGTTAGTGACAAAAAATTGAGAGACTGCTTGGAACCAACCTTTTTTCTTGTATATTGTCCTGCTGACATGCTTCTGACAGGAAACTCACGTAATCCATCCTTCAGCAGCAAATTATCATATTGTTTTCAGTTTCATAGTTATTTAGCCATATTTTGTTTATGACTGTCCTTTTAGTTCTAAATGTCAAAGTAGACGGTGGATGCTTGTCTCCGTCTTGTTCTAGACTTTTTCAGCTGCCCTAGATCGTGGCATTTGCTCATATGCTGCATTAGATACAATAGTCGCAGTGGATTTGTCATCCTTTCCTCTTGATTCATTCAGAAAAGAATCAAGTGATTCATAAAGTGTAGACACGGCCTTAAAAAGCAATAAAAACTCCAGTCAAAATAACTTTTACCCATAAAGTCTGTTTAAAATGAACTTTTACCCAAGACACAGCACCTAGCCCAGCCTGAGGGAACAGCGAGAAACACGGGCCCTGGAGTTACAGTTTCAGAGGGAGTGTCTCAGTACTAACATTGAAAGGCAAAGTCTTCCTATGTTTGGATTCAATTCTCTTAGTTAATTAGGTACCAGGCACAAAGTACTTATTTAGAATACCAAAGATGTCAAGTTCCAGTGTAAACCAGCTTCTATGAAATCTGAAATGGCAAAGCTTTTTTACCCCTTTAATCCTTTAACTCCAATATTTCCAAAAAGCTTTATCACGCTGTTCCCTCTGGATGGATACTCTTTTGATGCAGTGAACTAGCAAACTGCTGCAGTATTCAGATGTTATTCTGGACTGTGCAAAAATCATCCTGTTTTCATTTCCTAAGCCCGTGGAGGATTTGGGATCTTCAGGCAAGTCCTTCAGCAAAACCTGAGAATTAAAGATCTGCCTGAAATGTGCACAAAGACCTGTGCTCACCGACAGATCAAATCAAATTCTCAAGCTGACATGGCATAAACCAGTAAAAAGGTGGAAGTCATGAAGCTTTTTGCCTTCACACCAATACTTTACAATGGGGCTTTACTATTTTTGTTTTAACGAACAATGTTCAGAACAGAGAGGTACCTCCTGGCTGAATGTCAAACAGGAGGCATGGTAGGTACGGCCAGCTAGTCTGAATCACGCTTCTATGCATTTTTGCACAACCAGAGCCCCTCAGGAGCATGCTTTTTCTGTGGTTCCGTGAGCTGAAAGTTTGCATTAATGCTACAGCCGTGCTTAGATTTGGGCTGAAACCTGCAGAACTTAGCACTGAAAAAAATCGTCAACTGCTCCAAGAATTCCCTCCTCAAGGGCCAAATTTCCCTGCAGCTGGCAGAACTGTCTAGGAAGCACTCCCTGAGCTTCTCAACTCGGGAAATATGGGATGAATCTCCAGAGAGAGAGAGAGACAAGTGCTATATAGTAAAAGCATGACTACAGCGTCCAGCTTTGCCATGGGGGTGTTCACTCTCAGTTTAAGCTAACTTAGATACTTGGAGCTATGTGTTGCCACCTGATCTAATTGTTCAGCCTTGTTATGACATTTGATACAGGTGAGAACAAAATCATAGAATCATAGAATAGCAGGTTGGAAGGGACCTCAAGGATCATCTGGTCCAACCTTTCTTGGCAAAAGCATGAAAGAAATCCAAAATCCATGCCTTGATTCAAGTTCTGTGATACAAGATTGCCTTCGCAACCCCAAGAATTGGAAAAAACCATGACATAGATTGGAGACTGTAAATAGCCTTGCAGAGGCGTACAGAACCTTCAACGTTCGCTGTTCTAGAAATGGTGCCCAAACATACCCAGAATGTACAGCTTAAAAAAAAAAAAAGCTTTTTTTTATGCTTTCCAAGCTTAAAAAAAGTGCAAGCAACGTAAAAAAGCTACTGCAAACATTCTAGAGACTTACTTCTGCACAAACAGAAAAAAAATTTAAATTAAATCAATCATGTTCTGCAACACAATTGAAAGGCGAGTGCAGCTCCAGAGACACCATAATATTTGCACATCACTACTGGCTTAATTCGTTTGAAATATAGTGTCCGTGCATGTCATGTGTACTGGTTTTAATAATCTACTGGATCTCCTGAATGCTTTATAGGATCCAATTATGCTTTAACATTTAAAATGGTACCACTATGAAATCACAGTTTCTGCTTTCACTAAAATAGCTAAAAGGTCTGTTACATGAAAGAAAACAGTGAACTTGACACGTCACTGTGGCTAACAGCTGCTAAATTATAAAGCAGCAACAAAAGACCTTTTGTAATTGTATTCACACATCCTCTGGATGAGTCGTCTGGTCCACATGTACCCTGAACAGTTAATGGCTAATAATGATCTCTTCACTCTGCACCACTCTGATGCTTGATTTCTCATTCTCAATCTCATTTTCTTACATCTTCACTAAATATTAACAGGTAGAAGAGTTATCCATTTATAGCTAGTAATTAGAATATTTTATTACTGTGACCAGACCATCTCATGCCTTGTATTTTTGAAATTTTCTACTACGATATCTCCTGCAAAAACAAGTCTCTTTGCTTCACTGGGAATCTACATATTATGGGGAGTGAATTTTCCCAGCTATAAATTTTCTTTTTTTTAGAATGATGACTATTGCACAATAAAAGATAGATATTACTGGTTTACTGCCTGCATCCTGATATTCTCTCTCACTGTGATTTCAGTACCAATGTGACCAAATCAAGACTGAAGCCAGGTTCTCTAACAGGAGAATTCAGGAATCTGTAAGCTCAATAACTGCAGTGGCGACCAAGGGCTTTAGCATTTTACGTCACCTCTGCGTGGCTTGTCCAAGCCTGTCCAGCTGATTGTAAGGGAATTTGTGCCTGCCTATGCAAGAGTTAAATTAGGACTTCTTTCTCTTGCCTACTTTATGTTTTAATGTAATTAAAAGATGAATAACTGCTTGGGAAAAAGTGCTTGCCTGAAATCTGCTACCTGCTCTCATCAAGTTTTGCCTGCGCTAATGGCCCTGTGAGCTGAAGCTGGTCCAAGCCCCTTGAGCTTGATATACAATTATATGTAAAGGGACTTTATTGCCATTTTTTACTACTTCTACACTTCTTCCACTCAGTCTCTACTCTATATTGACAGTCTGCTCTTTTTGCTGTCCACTTATCCAGGCAATTTAAACATAACAACAGAATCCAATACTTTCCTACTACATAAATATCTGTTTTCTTATTTCTGAGTGTTGTCTCTTGCAAGAAAACTTTTTTTTTTTAAAACCTTTTTCATGTGTAGTAAGATGCCGTCTTAGGAATAGCAGCTTGTTGTGTCCTTTCTATTCAGCACACTCCCCAGTGCCTCATTTTGCAAGTCCTTCTCTCATAGCAAGAGTCTTTTTATAAACCACTTACCCATTCAACAGAATTACATGATGAGTTTTCCTCAGCTGCTTCGTTGGTGGGTTCATTTCTCCCATGAAGTTCTACAATTTCGAGCATCTGCTCCTCCTGACGCCTTCCTGCCTGCACAGGAAGTTGTGCAGAACCTTAGAAAAAAAACAAGTTGCAGTCACTGCTTGCTTACTGTCCATTTCCAGAGTCACACTGGTACTCTACCAGAGCTCTATAAAGCTCTGAAATGAAGAGTGCAGAGCCCTTGCATGGCTAGTTTTGATGACAGGCGCTGGAGCGGTATTCAGTTTGTAGATGAAATCAACTACCTTCAGATTTCTGAACACCCCTTATGCGATGGAGAGCTGGTCAATAGGGTTTGTGCCGTGAAAACTGGTCAAGAGAACCGATCAGCTCACCCTTAAGTAGACACATACAACAGGTCAGTTCATACAGTTATCTGTGTCAATTCCAGTGACCGAAGTAGGAGCTTAGGGACTTTGCTTGTCTAAATCCTCTCCCCCTGCTATTTTAATCTGCAAGTTGAATAGCATCTCAAGTCATAGATATTCCACCTATATCCCTGACAGCTCACAAGCTGAGTAAGCCTCACATTGCAACCATAATACTCATGCTACAGTTACTTAAGAGGCTGCCTTAGGTTATATGTCACTGATCTGTACCCACTGCCTGCAAATGCCCTACATTTACACTTGTCCTGTACCCTTCCCAGTCAGTGTTTTTTCTTGTGACTTATTCCATCTTTCACTTCATGATTTTGCAAAACCCCCAAATTAATAATTAGTGAAAAAAATTCACAGCTTAAAAAACATAGCTCATAACGTAGTCCTTAAGGCTGGGTCTTTCAGATGTCACTTCACTACCAGGAGTAATAAGATGCAAAGCTAAGTTCTGGCTCCTCACATTTTCGATCTGCTATGAGAGCAGAACTGTTATCCTTCAATACTCTAGCCAGGTCAAAGTCTTCAGTCTAAGTGATCACTTTTCCTGGAAAGATAAATAATGGAGGCAAGTGGCTGCAAGAACACTTGCTTGAACTGTAAGCAGTGCCTCTGATCCCCCCTCTCACAGCTTGAGGTGTCCCTAGCAGATCAGGACCAGGTGAGCAAAAGTTATACACTGAAATTCCTCTTAGTGATGCCTTTTAAGTGCACCTGTCCAGCAATCTTAAAACAAGCACCTAACTTAGAGAGTATGTGTTAATGGAAATACGTCACTCACCAGAATGTTTTGAGCACTGTTTCTTTTTGTAGCAAAGATACAAGCTTCCCACTGCCACTAGGAAAGGAACGACTGCCCATATTGCCAAATCTCTCTTTGTCAATGAGTGAGCTTCTGCAATTATATATTTTAAATAAAGTTATTTACTATTCAAAGATACAATAGAAGAATAACACCACAGCAAAAAAAAAAAAAAAAAAAAAGAAAATTAAAAATGAAAAGTGACTTCAGGAGTGAATCAGTCCATCCCCCCACCCAAGTGCAAGGTCATCCATACTTTATCATCCCTGAGGGATGCCTGCCTGATGAGCAGTAACATCAATCCCTCTTATAGTTCCTGCAGTTTGACAATTTTTTCCCCCCAGTGTCTAATGTGAGTCTTTTCTGCTTGTATTTTAAAGCTATTACTACTTGATCAAGTAAGAGATCAGATCACCTAACTAATTTTAGGAACTTAGATTATTTTAACTCTTTAGCAGCCTTTTACATTCATTTCCCACCATTTTGAACACTACTTCATTCATTCTCTGCCACTGATGTTTTCTACATCTTTGATAATTTTTGTGCCTCCCTTCGGACTACCAGTTGGCCAACACTATAAAACAGTTTCCAAAACTGGACTGTGCTGCATGAACAGAAAGATTATGTCCCATGACTCGACCAGTCGATACACGAGTGATGTTTGATAATGTTAAAGGTCTAGTCAGAGCTAGTCCCCTCACCTTTCTCTACACTTGAGAGGCAGAAAGAGAGAGGTAGAGAGCAGCATCTTCAAGGTGTGATGCATGGTGTCTTGAGACAGTTGTGTAACACAAGTGAGGTAAATTGTTTTCTAGGTATGTCACGTTCTCTCCATAATTTAAGGTGATTCTATTGCTGACAAATTTAATTGTGTTTGAATACTCATTGTATTAATGCTTTTCAATGCTTAATTCAGAATTGAGGACTTTAAATTTCTTCCCTGTAAAGGTTAGCATACAACTATAATAAAATAAGGAGACACAGACTATATAAAACATTTTGTGACAACAACTTTATGGACACGAATCCTTACAGATATAGAGCCCATACTGCTCTACCTTTCATATTGATTTATCTCCCACTTTTTATTAAGAACTTGTAACAAAAAGATAAAATGGTTAGTAAAGGGTACATATTATTGAACAGAGTAACCATGTGGTTGTTCCAGCCTCTCCTCACCATGAGGCAGATTCATTCACTGTCTACCAAATCCCTTCTGAGAAGGAACTGTGTTTGGGTCTTCTGAGAAATACACAGCCGAATGCACAGCTTTTTTGGTAAACCTTAACTAATAATTCCTGTTAGCAAACCCTTATAGAAGAAAACAAACACTACACTGGGGGTATTAAGGCAGAGAGCTTAAGTCAATTGTCATTAAGAGCCGTTCAGGTCCTCTCTGTGTTTGTCTCATTGATCCCAAGATCCGCAGCGTTGAGGGAGGGATGTGGGAGAGGAAGGAAATGTATAAAATAGTTCAAACTGAAGAATCTTTGTGATGACAAGTTAAATGGCATGCATATGTTCTTGCTAGCTTACCTTTCTCTTCAACAATCAGCGTCGTCCCATTTCCAGATACTTTCTTACAGAAAGGTATTTCAATAATTATCTCACAGTAGTAAAATCCAGTGTCATTCACATTGGCAGATTTTATCACTAGCACATCCTTGCTTTCAAAGGTGCCGTTGGATACATAGCAAAGTTTTGATGATACAGTTTTGGTGATCTCTCTATCAACAAGATACCAGCTTACTCTATACCGTAAATATGCAGATTTGTCCCAAACACAGGTGATTTCGGTGTACTCTCCAACTGACAGATGTATTTTCGTTGGTGTTTGGGTGACTGTTATATTATTGGGAGATGTAGCTAGTGGAGAAATACACATAGATTTAAAAGTTAAAGCAGCAAAGAGATGACATTACAGCAGTGATGTCTACAATCACAGTATGTAAAATAATGTTAATACTGTAAAATCATTATGAGATAAATTTTTAAGATTAGTTACTACCAACTTCTCCCTTGAACAATGGCAATTACTTTCTGGCTAAAGGAAACTTTTAATCTGGTCTGCTGAAGCCCTCCATCATTGTACTCGCCGATATACTTATTTTTTTCTTTTAAACAAAAAGCTTTTATAACAGAGGTTGAGTCTGAAGCATATTAAACACTTTATCTGCCAGATAAAGAATGACCAAAAGGAGTCATTCAGAACGATTCACCAGTGAATAGACTCACCAAGATGAAAGAAAACTCCTCCACTACAACTTTTGTCACCATGTAGGAGTTCTTGTCCTGCACTGCTTCTAATTACTGACAAATGTACAGCGTTTTTGATGTGGGTTCTTTAATTTTGTTTAAACTTCTTTCATTAAATTTTTACTGACAAATACTGTAGCAACAAATTCACCTCCTCCTTAGTTTAATAAACGAAGTATACGATGTGCCATGCAGACCACAGTTGTCTCATCAGGTCTGTTGCCTGGCTTTTAGCTAAGGCTGACTCGGAGAGCATCAGAGGAAATCAAACATTTTACTCTTTCCTGCTTTGAGTCTCTTTATCACTTGCTGTCCACACGCAAAGTGATCTACGTGAGCTATTGTGCAATATTGTACAAAATATTTTCTTCTGAAGTGAAACCACTGTGTGGGTATTGGATAACTATTTTGTTTTTATTCTAATGACATTGAGGCTTATCACAAAAGTGCTAATACTATAAAAATCTATCCCCGTGACTGCTGAGACCATTAGTTTCATATGCTATGTGAAGAATTAGAATTTCCTTTTTTCTAGCATTTATAATATTAAAGTGAAGAGCTACTCATAATGAGAGTAAACTGCATTATTTTCTTCCAAATTTTATCCTGTTTGTAACTCAGGCACATTTCACACCAACCTATAATTAACGGGACGGTTTTGCCCCTGTCTGGTCCTAAAATGGCATCTGATAAGTTTTATCAGAATTATGCAAATAAACTTTTTTCCTTTGCCCTTAGAAAAAGCCACATAGTCATCATACCTAAAGCAGTTAGGCATCTCTGTTTTTTTGTACAATGCAGCACTCAGCAACTTGCAGAGAACAATATGGACAGTATAAGGGTAATATAAAGAGCAGAAAAAACAAGGGAAAGAATTGATGTAGTGTGTAAGCTGTTCAAGTGTCAAAGAACCGATCACTAATTTTAGTTTTTCTGTTCATTTGGTTTGTCATTTAAAGTACGGCTGTGCTATAGGCTGTGCTACGTTTCTCTCTTATGACTTTACTGTCTTTCTGAAAAATATCATTGAAACAATTCTTGCTTAATCTCTCTCTCTCTTTAGTTCCATTTTATACGGAACGCCTTCAGTATTATCCACTGCAATTTGTATTGCATAAGAAACATGAAACCTTGTCTGCTTTGTATTTCAGTACCTACGTGATCTAGAAACAAAACCTCCTTAACGTTTTAAAATTCTACATTCAGTGTTTGTCACAATAACTATTCAAGCCTGAAGGTCTAAGAAAAACAGTGCTTGCATTAACCTAACATCATTTTGAGTGTTGAAGTGTACGATTTGTTCCTTTATGCTTTTTCTACAACAATCTCTTTGTGAAAATGCTTTTTGATTCCCCACACATTTTAATTTTGATTTCAGCATTATGAAAAGACAGTTAACATTCTTCTTGTCTCACACACAAGTCTGAGGTGGGTATAGTGTGAGAAGTTTTTTTAAATCCATCTCAAGAATTACAGGTGACAAAAAAAAAAAAGCAAATAACGAGCACTTACCTAAGGAGCCAAAGCACATTGTTAAAAGAAGTTTCAGTGAAACGATGATCATCACGCAGGACTATTAGCACTTGCATCAGGGTGTCTTTGTTGAAGATCAGCAAAACAACAAATGAAAGCATGTCAGATTCGTAACTTAACTTCCTCTTCCTTCGCGTGGTGAGGATGATAGAAACCTAAATGGAACCCAAATTTTCCCCATGCTCTTTGAAATTGCCATCATAGATGTGCTTCCTTTAGGGCTCAGCTATCCTGCCTGAAATCAGAACATTTCTTCTTTAAATTTTAAATTGTGTCCTAACCTTTCGACACTAGATTAGCCTCTCTTCTGATATGACATGAAAAACTGCTTTTGCATCTGTACAGTGGTCTCAGGTTAATGTTTGCCATTGCACTTCTGCAATCCTTCATTTAAAGGCATCTTATGAAGATGAGACTCCTTTAGCTACTGTGTTCACGCTTATCAGCAGCCTCTTCCAGACAATCTGATGAATCTTATCCAAAGACAAAGACACAATGATTGTACATAGGTTACGTTGATGCCAAGCATTACTCCTATCTTTCCTTATCACGCTTTTCATTGTCATCTTGCTGAAATCTTGCCTAAATTCTTCCCTCCTGTGAAGAGTACTTTCCTACTTTTGCCTTAACAGTAGGATAGCTCCATGGGCAGGAGGAATGGAGGAAGGCTGAGTTTGAAGACCACACTCGCAGTGGCCCCAACATTATGCAACATCAGCGGGAAACAATCCCGGACACTATGCCATGTGTACAACACATCTCACTATTACCTCTATGGGTGCAGTTGTATTAATGCAATACCAGTGTCATGTATATTAACTAAGGCTTGTTTCAGGAAGATTATAAGCATGGATTAAATAAAATGAACTACAGTTATGTCATCAAGGGCCACATTGAAACTCATTTGCCTTCAATTACTAAAAAAAAGTTCTACAAATACAGATAACCGAATGCTGTTTAATGTTCTCCAGTACTGATTTTTGTCTCCAGTTACATTGCCTGGCCAGAGAACTGGAAGATAAAACATCGCTTCTGTTTTCTCAACTTATCCAGTCTTATTCCCTGGACAGATGTTTCAAATGGAAAAGTACCAGGCCAGACAAAATTGTCCCACAAATGTGTTCAGTTGGATAACATCAAAATTGCAATGACAGAAGTTAAAAAAAAAATATTCAGAAAAATCATGCTGAGAATATGAATCAGTTAAATCAAGAACTTGATAAGAATCTGCCAACTACAAAATTCCTAGAACTAACATGAGGTTTTAGCAGCACGGCCCAGTTCTCCAGAAGAGCTGAACTGCAATTTGTAATGAAGATACAGCCACATTTAAAGCTTAAAGCACTGTTCCTTTCCATTTGTCAGCAACAAAAGCATGATGCATCAGCTCACCTGCTTCTCAGTACTTACAAAAGTAGTTTCCAGTGTTGTTTATATTGCCAAGTAAAATAAAAATGAGATAATAGCAAATATAAATGACAAAAAGAGTGAATTCTAGGACTTTGCTGCAGGATATCTCCATTTCTGAGGGTACCCAGCTGATTTAGTTATCACTTTTTAGAGCTAGTGAGGACATAACAAATACCTTTACATTCAAGTGAATGAAAGGATGGATTAAAGCAAGTAATTTATACTTAAGGATATTATTTAATTATATTAAATAATTCTGTTAGCATTGATATTCATGTTACCTTCGGTACTGCTGATCAAAGATGTAGAATAAATGAAGTATGCATGTGTAAATTCAAGGGAAAAAACTAGTTTCTCTTGTATTTAAATACCTACATTTGTGCATTTATCATTGAGTTCTGCAGCTGGCAGCTCCAGCATGCAGAACGTTTTGGCTAGAGACTGGGTACAGCTTTTTCAATAGTGCTGACAGCAGCTTATATTTACTCTGAAAGATGCTTTGGTTCTAATCCAAAGCATGTACTGTCAGAGATGAAATGAACTAGCACACAGAAAAAGGGGTTGGGAAAAAGGTTTATTTTTAGCTCAGGTTACTTCATTGTACCGTTTTACAACACAAGCCCACAAACACTCATCACAGTACTACTGAGTGGGTGGAAAAATATGGTGATAAATTTTGTTAAGCTAACTTTGCTGCCAGGATAACTGCATCACACAAAACGACTGTGTGGGTCAGGAAAGCATCTACAACAGAAAGATCCTTTTAAGTAAGTCTTCTTTTCTTTCTTCAACTTAATCTTAGTTAACCTTGGAAACTGCACGGATGAATTTGGATTCTGTAGATGCGGAACTTTACTCACCTGTGTGCTGGAGATGATTGCCGAACAGCTGCTCAGCGCAGAGGCACTCTGCTCTTGGAGAGGCAATGATAGTTATAGCAAGTCTCTTCTGGATGCTTTGCGCAAATCCATCTACCCGAAACTTTTCTCTACGGCATTCAAACAACACCAGTGGAGGCATACTGAAAAATGCATTTGAAACTTTTAAACAAAGAGGACCCAAACCCCTTCCCTCCTCCTTACCCATATGTCAGGCTTGTCTGAAAGCTTGCAACACAAGTATTAACGAGACGGCAGCATTTTTGAGGTGTTACTGTCAGCTGGGAAAGTTTATTAATCTACAGCAGCATTGAGGAGAGTATGTGTGAAACCCAAGGTAGTCAACTGAGTTTGCAATTCTGCTGCATTGGAATAAGAAGATGGAGCAAAACCCATTTACATTTATTTGCTATGAAAACTTAAGCTGAATTTTTCATACTTGGAAAAATATGAAAGTCCTGAAGTACTAAAGTACTAAGTCAAAGACACATTATCAGATTAAAGTTTTAATTCACATTTACCTTTTCACAATCTTCTTCAAATCATAACAAACACTTTAGAAAGTTGCAGGTGCTCTAAAAGAAAGTTCTGGTGAAAATGGAAATTTTACTTTTGTTGTGCCTAATTCACGAATTGTCCCCTCTTCTGACTCAAACACAAGATGGAAAGCATGCTATCACTTGGGCTTTTTATCCACTACCTACCTTCAACATAACAGACCTCGTAACTTCTCATGACAGTCAGTGGTGTTCTATGTGCTCTGTATGACACATACACATGATTAATTTGGTCCAGCTATGACCCAAACAAAACCACCAAGACCTTAATTTGATATAGACTCTAGGACTCCTCCTATCACAATTATTTATTAGCAGAGAAAAAACACACCCAATTTATTTTCCAACTGTGAATAATAAATTACGTCTCAGTAGGAAAAACAGCTCCACAGCACAAATGGACTGTCAAAACAAATATGCAAGTTGTAGATGCCACAATTAATTTTGAAATCATTTTTAAGAGTCTAAGTGATTCTTTTACCTGATTTAGTGAATAAAGTGATCTGCAAAGACTTCCTTTCAAAAGAGTAGCTATGTAATTCTTACACAATAGAAAAAAAATGATCAGGGTACTGGTTTCAATGCATTCGTCTTGCAGGAGTTTTTCAAACAAGGTAAACGCTAGCATGAAAGAGGACCTATTTTCTTTAGCATTAATTTAGGTTTGCACCTGCCTTAATGTAAAAGAAAGGTTATGAATTAACTTTTCCTAGAAAGCAAAAAAACTAACAAAAAAATTACTTCTCTTGTGAGACTAAATAACTAATACTCTGGAGCCCCAAACACAAGAAGGACATGGACCTATTGGAGCAGGTCCAGAGGAGGGCCACGAAGATGATCAGAGGGCTGGAGCACCTCTGCTATGAGGACAGGCTGAGAGAGTTGGGGTTGTTCAGCCTGGAGAAGAGAAGGCTCTGGGAAGACCCTATAGCAGCCTTCCAGCACCTAACAGGGACCTACAGAAAAGGTGGAGAGGCACTCTTTGTCAGGGAATATAGCGATAGGACGAGGGGTAATGGCTTCAAATTGGAAGAGGGTAGATTTAGATTAGATATCAAGAAGAAATTTTTCACTATGAGGATGGTGAGGCACTGGAACAGGTTGGCCAGGGATGCTGTGGATGCCCCATCCCTGGAAGTGTTCAAGGCCAGGCTGGATGGGGCTCTGAGCAGCCTGGTCTAGTGGGAGGTGTCCCTGCCTATGGCAGGGGGTTGGAACTAGATGATCTTTAAGGTCCCTTTGAACCTAAACCATTCTATGATTCTGTGATATCTATATTTCAACAACGTGGATGTAACTAAAAGTATTTGAGACAGAACAGGGCAATGGGAAGGAAAGTGGAATATAACAAACCCGACCACATGTTTGCCAAGTAAGGGCAAAATCTGTCATCTTCAGTGGTTAGAAGTAGTTTCCTTTCTACTTTGTAACTGAGTGTCAACATTTTTGTCACCCAAGCTATATCAGATGCTGAGCAACGCCACAGCCAGCAGAGCCTAGAGCCAACAGAGAAAACATGAAAAAGCGGCCTTGGGCACTGGAAACAGAGATGATAAAACAGAGTTTATTGAGAGCCACTCTTTGTCCCTGGACATAAACGGAACTCCACCAGCTCTCGAGGACATTCAAGCTTCTGCTCCTCAAAATTACATAGAATGATGGAATGAATATAATTTGGCTTTCCTGGTAAAAAAAACCAAACCCTGATCTCCCACAAGACCCAGAACAGCAGTGTCTTGTAGGCTCTGCAGCCAGAAGCTGTGGACAAAATAAGCTGTTATGAGAAGATTCTGCATTTCAGACTTACGAGTTGCACTCTGCTTGTCACATCCTCTCCTTCTCCAACACGAAAGTGCTCTGCTATCTCCTTCTACCTCTTCCACTCTATAACTGCTACTTCAACCAAAATCAAAAAACAAAGCTTATTTACCATAACACAAACATACTGCATGCATGCAGGACTTCTTCCTCTGCTTATAACATTACAGCCACCCTCTTTTCTTTTGTGTGTCCCATTTGATGTATGGTTTGAAGTAGTATTTAAGTACAGAGTGGCCTGATTTCTATCAAGCCTTGATGTAGCACCGCAATATTTCTCCTCACTATCTTGATACATGTGAGGGAAGAAAAAGGATGATTACTAAACGTGTCCCTCAACAGAGATTTGAATGCCTGCAGGCTTCCATTTGCTTGGGCTGAGATTCCTCAGGAAAAAGAACATACAAAATATGCAATGATATCTTCTTCTAGCAGGAATGCCATGCTTTTTACAGACCACAGTCTTGGATGCCTCTGGTGCCATAAAAGATTTGGCTCTGGCAAATCATTCCCTGATGGCCAATTGGCCAATTGCACTGAAATAACTCCAGATAAAATATTGTTGTTTTTTTTCTTTTTAAATCAGAGAGTCTCCACAAATTGAAGTAGAAAAACCCCCAACAGATAAATCAGCTGGTAATGAGGCATTCCTGTTTATAGTATCCTGCATACAGAAGGATTTTGTAGGATTTGTTCTAACGCAGCCTACTAGAAACATATCAACCTGACATCTGGGAAAGCAGCGCCAGAGTTAGCAGCTGTAGGATCCTTTACTGCTTGGCCAGGATTGACCATGTAATTGCCCACTGAAGATATCCTTCAATTTTTATAATCTACCAGCATGACTTGCTGTTACCAGTATGTGTATTAGTGAATTCCACTTCAATCCCAAAATTAAGAATTGTAATCATACCACTGTGTAACCTACACAGTATACCCGTTATACTACATGGCATAACCAAGCAGGGAGTGAGAAAAGATGTACAAGCAAGGAAAATGACCTAGCTGAACACATTTCGTTTTCCAAATACATACACAAAACGAAACAATAAATAGCTGCCATCATGCTTTACTGCAGCCTAGTTATAGTGCTATATGCTTCCCCTTTGGGCTTAATGTTGCAGAAAAATGCCTTTAACTGTAGCAGGGCAGGTAAGATTGGCATATCACTAAATATTTATAGACAAGTATGAAAAATAACGAATAGAAAATATGAAACAACCTTTCTTCATCCAATAACTGAACACGGCAGTTTCTGCAGTGATTTTAATGAGAGGCAGCCAGTTAGTATACACAGGCTGGCTGCATGGAAAAACTGACCACCAGCGCAGCTCTTTCGGCATAACTATTTCACAATAGCTATTATGGGAGAGCCCTTTTCACTCTATTTGCTTTGTTCTTGAATAGTGTCTCCACATGGAGGAAATTATTGCTGAACAGTCAAAGAAAATCAGAACAATTACTACAGTAAAATGTCATTTTTACATGATTCTAGATCTGGAATTATTAACTGACTGAAAAGGCACCTATTTTCCTCTTTTAAACCTGTCCTCTTTTCCACCTATTTTCCTCTTTTAAACATTTCCTCTTTTCCACCTATTTTCCTCTTTTGAACATTTCCTCGTTCAGTTTTACATTCCACTGGTCAGAAATACAGTTTTGTACAGTGTTGCAGCAAGCATAATTCATCATTACCACTGCAGCAAAATGACTGACTTGATTCTCATCTCAGCTATGTGCATTTTCATGGTGAATAAGTAAAATAAGTAGAGATGCCCAATGGGACGTGAACAGAATCAGATTCTACAGCCCCACACTGATTAGAGCTAAGAAGAAAAATAGAAAAACGCAACTTTTCTTTTGAACATAAATACATACCAGCTATTAAGAAAGCTAGCTGCTGTCAAATTTTCCTTCAGCTGCTGCTCAATCAGATCTCCTTAGAATTTGCACTTAACCGAGAGTTTAACCCTAAACACAGTTCTCCATAATTAACTTTAACTTGATCCTAATGAAACATATCCTGTTACCACTGCACACATTCCTTGAGCCTGAGGAGTATGAAAGTTCACAGTGTTATAAGAACGGTGTTCTTGCTTCAGGTTACGTGATGGGTTAGTTACTGGCCATGTGGCAATACACCTTCTGTCAACAGACACCAGTTTACCCAGAACACAAGACTGAACATCCAGGACTGGGACACTGTGAAGCCAAGCCAATCCGTTCTGAACCTTAAGAGACACAATTTGCATGAAGTTAGCGTAAAGGAATACAAACAGTACATTCAATTTCAGTTTACAGCAAAGCAGAAACTTTGCAGTTGCTGCCCAAAAGTAAAAGTACCTGGAACACATGACAGGCATTCCTCCTTGCATGTAGAAACAGAAGGTCATTTGGCAAAACACTGTTCTGTGATTTGGAAGTCATCTCCTCTAACAATAAAAATCCTAAGAGAAGACTCTTGAGATCACCACTAGTTAGAAAGACAATTCAAGACTATAGGACTAATATGACTTTGACAGTGCTCAACAGTGAAGCATCATAGAAGCAATCACTTTAAAACAACCCACAGCAAGCAGGAGAATGTTCAAAATGCTTGCACTGCAACACCAAGGTCAATTTTGAATTGAACATGTTTCAAAAAAAAAAAAAAAAAAGAGTTATAAATAATTAACCAACAAAAATACCCACAACTCTGGCCAACAGTTTAATTAAATTTAGAGTTTATTCCAAAATGACTAATTTTTTCATTAACAGTAGAATGTTTTTCAAGATCATCACTCATATTTTGAAACAAAAATTGGAAGCTATTACATATTCACTCCTGAAACACAATGTCAAACCTTATTGACCCTGGAAGTATACAAAGAAAGTTCTTATTTCCTTTGGGTGAACCGTTACTATACAGTTTTCTGAGGTCTCTGTGCTGTTGGAGAATCCTGTAAAACACAAAAATATTGGTAATTTATTAAAGAAGCTTTACTGAAATGTACATATTATTCTATCTTAACAGTTTTAACTCATTCCTTCCTTAAAAGCTAGTGTTTGAGCAGATTCTCCTCCCTAAAGCTGTAAGTAGCATGGAGCCCAAGACACATCCATTCATAAGATTAAAATATACAAGAATTCATTTACTTTTCACACGCTGACTTGCACATAAAACATGACATGAATCCCCAGTCATGCACCTTTTCCTCATCGTGAGTAAACAGCAAGGAAGTTCCTAGCTGCAGGTGAAGCAGAGCTCTAAACTCTCACCCAGCCCAGCCCAGCCCAAAACCTCTGCAAGCTTTTTATAAGACACATATGTGAATGTAAGTGACAGTAAGGACAATGTCCAGGCGACTAACCTGAATGAGAAATGAAATGAGGTCACCCACAGCATTTGACTTGAGTGTCAGCCCTAACTTGAATCATATCCACACAGTCCTTTAAGCTGATTACAGCGGGGATTTTTAACTGCAGCTGTCTTTTTCTGCAGCACAGGCTTAAGCTTTGTTAGATGCTGATGAGCTGCATTAATCTAAGTCAATCTGTGTCACAAGTGTGAATTCATAAAGTAGCCATTTCTATTTGGACAAAGGTAACTCCAGAAAGATTCCAAGCTTTTTAACGCTTCTAGGCAAAACAAACCATCAGAGAAATACAGCAGTCTAGTAATTGCAGGGAGTCTTTGCTAAATGCTACTACTTGCAGGTTGTGCCAGATACCGTGTCTGTCATATAGAACAACACATTTTTAGTCTGGCAAATATATTTTTAATTAGATTATTCATCAAGCTTCAACAGTCAACAACAGTATGGACATCGACCACCTTATTTCACCTACCTTTGCTTGGATATCGTGCAGTCTTCCATTTCCACCGCTTCAAAGTGTTTACATCCCAGGTGCCTGTGAGTGATCGCTCTTCCACTACCATCACTAATCCTAATCCCTTTAGCAAAGACTGTGAGTAAAGACAACACAAGGAATCAAACCAGAGTTTATTGAGAAGAGCATCACACTCACTGGTCTAGTACGCAGTTAGACCAGAGCAGAACTTTCATCTCTAGCACTGATTTGTTAAGCAGATCAGTAGTGACTTTAAAAATCTGCTAGGTCATGCAACACAAGGGCAACTACAGATTCACCAGGCTTCAAACTAAAAGGTTGAAGTGCTGAGAGCTTCCTCTGTGTTGTAGCAGAGTCTACTAATCTTTCCATTCAAAAGCTGAAACGCACACTGCACTTTTAAAAACAAAACAAAGAATCCTATACCTTGTTCCCCATGTTTCTGTCCTTGCAATCAAAATTTCATATTTTAAAATAATAAACCCCTGCCATGTATTATAAAATAATCTGATTTATGTGAAAGATCAAATAAACAAGAAACTGAAAATACACAGTACATGATTAAAGTGACCAAAGTTTCAACAACTCGCAGAAATAAACTATAAAGGAAAGACACGTTTGTTTCCTTTAATGCTGTCCACATTTCATTAACTATAGTTACAACCTGCAATAACTAAAGAGACAGCAAAACAGAATCCCACTCTCTGCATTGGTTAAGATACTGCAGGAAGTGTTACACAACCAAGAGCTCAACAAAACCCGTCCCACCAATATTTATGCAGATCTTCATGCTGTGCCTATGGCAACTTCATCTGAAGTAATGGCTTCTGTGTTGCAAAGCTGAGTAAAGATAGTACCTGCTTCCCTCTGAGATTAAAGTTATACCAGTATTTCTGCATCCATCTTTTGTGGAGTCTCTAGCACATGGGATGTTTCATTTCAGAACCAGTTCTCTCTGGAACAAAACCACCTCAAGAGGTATTCTGTCTTGAAGGATTAGATTTACCTTCAGATTTATCATCACAGGTTGAGACAGCACAGGATCCTCTCCAACTTCATACAAGTGCCTAATTCTTAGCAGGACACGACTGAAGTCTGCATCCCCTTCCTTCTGTTTACCTTTCAGAGAAAAAAAAATTCAAACATTTCCTCATTTTATAAATAAAACCAACCTTTTTTTTTTTTTAGCTTTACACGCTCGTAATTTGAAGTTAATTCCCATTTCTTAAAATTAACAAAAGGACTAACATCAAGAAATACCCAGCTCCCACTATTGACAGCAAAAGACACTATAACAGGCATAATGAACTCATGCAGGAGGAATCTTTTACTATTTGAGTAGAGAAATCATACAGTACAATTAACTTTCTTGATAGAGGAATTTAACAATTTGAATAAATTAAAGTACTAGCCACAGAAGACAGACAGAAAAGAAAGCCAGCTTCTTTAAGTGTAACACCCAGCCACCCTTTTGAAAGCACCTACCCATGCGGATGCTGCGGACCTGCTCTGCATGATTAGAGCTGTATCTCCACCCTGGAATGCTCAGAGTCTGGAGATGAAGATTAGGTGGGACAGTAACAGGTGAACCGTGGACTGAATTCTGCTGAAGCTGTCCAGGTACCTTTGGTTTATCTCCTCCATGCAAAGTGAAACAAAGCAAACATCAAACATCCATCACACACACAAGCCTGGCTAGGGTACTGTGGAAGGGTAAAGAGATTTTTGTTTTTTCTGCCAAGGCAGATGCAAAGCAGATGCTATGCTTTCTCCTCCAAGGCCTTCGGAGATATAAAGCAGAAATCAGCATGATTTTAACTGCTGGAGAAGTGTATTAGAGCTCTCCATAAAGCAAATTTCACCGCAACTTGAAGTTGCTATTCCACTACCAGGCTTCAGCTTTAGTTAATAAGTCAAACAAATATTTTTTTAAAATAATGACTCAAAAATCGTCATTCAGAACTTTGCATTCAGGAAGTTGATATATGGTGCACTAGCTACTTTGCAGTAATTCCGCGTGTGGACATTTTGTTCTCATTAGATGCTTCAAAAATTATACTCCTTTGAAAGTAGAGATAATTACATAACAAGAGAAGCATTTCATACACTTGGACAACATTCATGTTTGAAATTAATGCAAAGTAATTAGCGGGCTCTAAATCTGCCTCCTAACTCACTGTATACTAACTTTGCCACACAGGAGGCTTGAAGTCTGCGTTTACAAACTTAACAGCATAAATCATTGCAACATAAATAAGATGTTCAGATGCTAAAGACAGCACAGGAGATGGAATGAGTTACCTGGTAACGCTCCAAACATTGCTACTGGCCTGTGTTCTAACGCCAGTCCACTTGTCCGATACAAAATATTGGTGACAGACTTGGTTCCTAAAATAAGCCAAATCACAGGGCGAACCACTGAAGAGTCATTCAAAGTGAGATTGTAATTCAGGTCCCACTGAAGGTTGTTCCATAGTCTCCTGTGAAGCATCACCTGTATTGGGAAGGTAAATGTCACTACAGTAATCAGCCATCATGCTTTACTTATATTATCAGCAGCCATAACATTATGCTCTCCTAGAAAAAAAAAAAAAAATTTATATGTTACCTCCACTTGTCCATTTCCTTGACTTGAGACACCATGAGCTCTTTCTGCAAGCAGTATCAGCCTTGTGGTATCATCTTCTATGTAGGCAGTCTGGACCATAGGATAATAGTTCTGAAAACACACAGTAAATCATGCAGTGATAATATTAACCTAGGTAACAGTAACGGAGAACGAAGATAAAACACAATTGGCTTTGGATTATGCCTTTGTGCCTACCCGAGCCACTGTGTTATTCATGTATGCCTTGAATGGTCTTTTCTGAATCTGATATCCATTGCTGTCAGTGTAGAGTAGCTGCCTAGTGTTCAAGTTTGTGCTTGTTCTTAGAACTGCTTCACGATTTAATTCCAAAGGCCCAACAATGTATTCTTGTTCTATCCTGTGGCAAAGCAACTTCCCATCATAGCCTTCTGGTACTGTGTACATCCTGGTATATACTGCATATATGTAATCCTGAGAAGTAACATTACTATAAAAATCAGAGAAGAGATATGCAGAGTTTATAAAGCGGAGCACTTGACTGGTTATATCAAGACTTGACAGTCATTCATGATGTCACCCTCCACACAGACAACTTTCTGGCCTGTTTTCTATATATTTCATGTAAAAATACAATTATTTTACATTTCAGTTTCATTTTCAAATGTACAGATACTCAACTGATATGCTACAATTTTCTTTAGTGTTGCAAGTGTAAAGAGGACTCTTCATTTGATTAGAGAGGCCCAGTTTTTCTCAAAATTAACAACAAATGTTAAAATAATTAGGACTCCCCTAAGCAGCACATTTACATTGTACACAATACATGTATTTTTTCAATCTGGGCAACATTAATTTTGATGCAAGAATTCCACTGTTTTCCAAAAGTACTTCTCAACTACAATCCTTGTACAATGCCATGTAAAGCAAAAGACTTTCATCAAATAACCAGATTGAAGAGAGGGTTAAGGGGTTATAGATTGATATTATTTTAACACAGAAAAGTAGCTAGTTCATCAGGGGTCAGAGTGACCTTGTGTAGGATTTATTTCTCCTTTCTCTAATTCGCCTGTAAGAAAGATATTCATAGTTGAACAAATGAACCATTATGCCCAAATTCCACCTATGTACAAAGATGTTAGCTGCAATTTTCATTGAATCATATGGAACTAGGATCCCAACAGAAGCTGCACTACAAAATAAACCACAAAAGATAACTCCGAACAATCTTTACCTCTCCCTCCCTGCAGCCATATGTGCTATTTAAAGGAGGTGCTTCCTCAGCACTACGTTTAGCAGACGCATGCTAGTTCTTCTGTCTAAATCCTAAACAGTACACAGAGCTCACTGTTTATGAGTAACTATACAGAATCAATCTCATGCATATCTACAGAGAATTAAAAGATTCCAGTCAAGCGAAGCTGTAATCGTGTTGTACCTGTAGAAATACTGCCGTATCTCTGTCATCAAGTTTCCAGAAACCACTTCCAATCCCACTGCTTTTGATACTGGAACAGCTGAAGCATTTGGGGCAAATAAGTAGTTATCTGAAATGGGTCCTTTCATGACATCTCCATTCACATGGTACTCAAGGAACTCCTGGGTCAACTGGACAGTCTGGTTAGTCTCCCTGTGAGTCCACAGAAGAAGAAAAATCATATTACTTACAAACACATTTTGTATATAATAGATGCAAAGCTGAAGTGCAACAGGAATTAGGCTGGGAACATAAGAAAAAAAAATCTGTTTCCTCAAAGTGGATAACTGATTTTATAAGATTTAGGAAATGAGGACAGCAGAGAATTAAAGTGCTTCCCATTAAGACATCTGTCAGTGTGTAAATAAATGGAGGTTCTATGTCATTTTATACTTTCATAAAACAGAAGCAACATCTGCATTAGCTCATTGTTTTGATGCAAGAATTGCTACATGACCAAAACCTACCCATTGCCCAAAAATGAGGTACATTGCACGCTACTAATGAATAATCAGGTTCATTTAAATGACTTTGTAGCTAGGTAAATCAGCATGATGCAAGTTTCCATATTTAACACTGGTAAACAAGTACAATGGCAACAGGATAACAAAATTTACACTCATTCAGTACCTACTTTATTCCTTCCTTTCTCCCCTGAAGCTTACAGTTAGCTATTCATGACTCTGTATCAGTTTTTGGAAAGTCACATGAAGGCAATTTGAGAGGCTATCACCTTCAGCTACCTGCTCTGCTCCTCCTTTGGAGCCTTTATAGCAAAACAGGAAAAAATCACTTCATCCAGCATATAAATTTAAACTGCCAACCATTTTAGCTAGTGTTAATACAACAACCTATAAATTGTAATGACTGAAGAGCAAAACATATCCAAGTCTTTTCTACTACTCCTGTTATGGGGCATTTCCAGTGCAGGGGCAGGACCTAGAAGTTCTAACTGTTGCAGCTAAACTTCATAAGGCTTCACAGCTGAAGATCCCAATTTTTTTTGGCCTTTCCTCCCATTCTGACCTGATGCCTCGCTCTTTCCCATTAATCCAAAGGAAACTTGCTGAAACTCAAACATTCTGGGCTCGCCTGAAGACTTGTGAAGGAAGTGAATATCCCATTTCTCCTACACACTGAATTCCAGCTCTTGCTGCCTGCCAGAATAGGATGGAGAAAAATGGAATTTGCATTTAGGTTTTTATTCTTCCTCAAGATCCAGAGGCACTTTGAGAAAGTACTTACTCCAAGGCTCTTAGTTAAGGCCCATCTGTACTTTTAAAGATGAATTTAACTATACTATAATTGTAAAACAATTTCTTGGTCTAGGAGGCAGAAAGAGGTCTAGTAGTCACTAGGTCAATGTCAAAGAGGTCAAATCTTCCATTAGTGCATAGCTGATGATCTGAATCCTGAGCAGGCAAAAAGTGGCACAGCTCCACTGAAGCTGAAGGAATTGGGCCAATTCGGAGCAGCCAAGTAGACAATCTGCAAACCCAAATCTCACACTGATCTTGATTGTTCTTCCATTTCATCTGCCTGATTAAATGGAATTTCCTTAGATAAATGTTTCCTGTCATAAAGTTTTGTAGTTTTTTACCACAGAAAGAGTGATTCAGGACTTGCAAAACACTACTGATGAGTAAGAAAAAGCTCTTGCTTTATCACTTAAGAGTCATTGTGTAGCCATAGTTTATGTGCTTACTTATTTATTTTTAATACAAACACACATTCATAACTCTCTTTAATTCTAAAGTACAATGAGATTCTGCTATCTACAAGTTAATACTGTGATATGTCATCTTAGACAGATTGCATGGTTAAACAGGACAACAACATTACAGAAATAGCACAGAATCACACCTGTGCTAGTGGTATGTTTCCTGTAAAAAGGAGCGTGTGTGAACGGGAGATAAAGAAGAATTGTAAAGAATGTAAAGAACATTTTTTTTGTTAAGTCTCAGAATTAAGGTACATGATACTGTCCTTGGACTTATTTTACAAAGGGTTTTACAGAATCCAATACGTTATTAAAAACAAGCAAGCAATCTCACCTCTCTGTAATGCTGTGCATTAGATTTGTGTTTTGGTCAAACAAGACCTGGTAGCAGTTGTTAACCACAGGAAGCAACTGTCGATTTTGTTGATCTGCACCAGTTAGGTCTTTTCGCTTGTACTTGACCGATCTTGCAATAAATGCAGACTGCTTACCATTCAAGGGTTTAACATTGTATTTTCTGTAGCTTAGACCACTTATTTCAACTAGAATATACAGATCATAGGTAGAATGGGACTCCGCCGAGCTTTGAACCTGTACGTTAACATACACAACAGTGCTCCATTACAGGAAATTAATTAGCAAGGCAACTATCTTCATGTGTTATAAGCACTAAATCACAAAAATCAACTACTACTTTAAAAGTTAAGTTTCTAAACATGCCATTCTTATAATTCTCAATTATAATGAAGATCCAAGCTGCCTTTAATTGGGAGTTTGGTAAACCTGGATTAAGTTTAGCCTTTCTAGTGAAGGAAAGAGGGTCACTAAGCAAATGACAAAATTAGATCTTATTTTAATGTGAATATGGAATTGTAGATCTTGATTTAAGATTGCATTGCAAAATGTCTATATGAGCAGAAATAATCACAAATTAAACTAATCAGCCAAATGACGGAAAAGAGACTGAAACGTAAGGGACGTGACTACTGCAAGTACGAGAAAACTCATGGCAAGAGGAGGAAGCACGCAGACATGCCCTCACCTTAAGCAAGGCACGTGGAGAGGGAGGTAGAAGCACGTGGCATACTTTTGAACAGTAAACAGAACACCAGTGTTACTTAATATCAAAATACCTTAAACAACAATTTTTTAATCACCTTTCAATTACATGTATCCTGTCCGTTAATGTTATTTAATTTAGTACTACTTTCAGTTTTGGGCAAGAAAATGGGACTAGATAAATACTGTACAGATTATATGGACAAAGAGGTTAGTTATGACTAACCAGAAATTAAAACAAGTTGTCTGTACCTTCCCATTGTGGACTGGCATACGTCCAGTTACTCACACCGCAGACCTCCCTGTGGTATCAACAGGGCCTACTCCCATTCTGTCCCTTTACTGTACGACTCATGAATATGGTGCAGAAGGTGGCAGAGCACTTGCCAAGCCTCAGTTCCTCTCAGACACATACATCAGGGTTCTGAGCTAAAGACTTCTTTCTCTCAAAAGGAAGGAGTGTGTGATATGAAAGCACTTTTGAACAGTACATACTGGAAGAAAAAGACCCCAAACCACCTTCTCATTACTGGTAAAGACACTTCATTTAGCCTCAAGTGACTATCCACATGCACAGATGGGTAATTTCTAGCAAAAGAGAGTACAGACCAACTCTAGAACAGAGAAATTTGTCTTTTTAAAACAACGACAGCTTGACTTTGGGGCATGCTAGATCTTGAAATAAAAGGCTTTAAATACATGTCAATCTCCCCCTTGTATCTTACAAGGCTAAAGTAATTCAGACAGCGGGACTTTTGGGAAGTAAGTGGTTGACAAGTAATCATGATCATGTACTAACCCAAGAGACTGAAGGTTTCCAGATAAAGGCAGTATGGTCTTACACCATCATTATGTATATATACAGGAATAGAAGACAGCCGTTGCGTATCACTACCTGACTACAATGTGCCTAGATGCATAGTGGTAGTCATAAGCCACAGATAACAGAAACTCTGTCCAGCTGGCACAACTTGCTGAGCTACTTGACATCTCAGGGACGGAGGGGAGCATCTGGAATTATGTCACACCTCTTCAGGCCTTACGTGCAGGAGGTATTCCTACAGGTTTATCAAGCCATTGATGATGAGGCACTCTCTACAGCAGATGCTCCTGAGAAAGTCTAGTGATAGCTTTCATTTGAGGCCGCTTTCTTCCCTCCCAGGGAACATCTGGCCTTGTCTTGGAACTTGGCTGTGACAGAATGAACTGTCATATGCCAGCCGGCTGCCACCAGTTTCTTTTGAGCTCGTAACTAAGACCTACATTTCTGAAATCTCTTCTCCTCCCCGAGGCAATCTGTCAATTGTACAAACAGGACTGTGAATTGTAGGGCAGGGCTTCAATCCTAAAGGCTTTATTGGAAACTGTTTTTTATGGAAAGAAAAGCAAGATAACAAATGCCAGGTCACACACAGCAGGCATGCAAAGGACAAACCAAACACACTAGAAGAGCAGGAAGCCCTTTTGGACATTAAAAAAAATTCCTAGTTGAGAGAACAGACAAGTGAAAAAAAAAGAAAGATCACTTGAAGGAGGACTTGGAAAATCTCAGTTTGAACTAATACTTGTTTTCACTGTAATACTATATATTACCACACTTTGACAAGAGGTAGGATCAAGTAATCGAAAACTGACAAGTGAAAGAACAGAAGAACAGCAGCAGAAAGAAACAAAGCTGAAGTACCTGTGCCGGTACAGAATGTCCCAGTTCATCATATACACTCATTTCCAAGTGGCTGACAGAAACTGTGACAAAGGTAGTGATGTTCCATGCCAGTGGATTATAGACAACAACATATTGGTCAACATCTGGAGCACCTTTGTGAATGCAAACAAAGCTATCAGTCACTAAAACTACCTCTTTTTAAAATGCGGTATTAAAAAGTACTTGAAAGATACAACCACCTTACAAAATTTTAACATGAAGGCCCACAGTAAAACTTCATGATTGAAAAAAGGAAAACATTTTATAGTACTTCATAATAACCTCTTCTGCTTTATTCTTCTATTCTTTACCCAATAAAAAGAGATCATGTATTCAGAAAATGACACCTGAGTTGAATGTAAATGCATTTAGTGAAAATAAGCAGCTTATCACAACTTATTGTCAGGCAGTGTTAACTTTATCAGAGTTATACAGAAGATCAAATGAGAAGTCTAATCTGAAAACAAGCCTGTAAAAAACCAAATCAGCTTGTTGCGCAGCTGTCCTGGTTTGAGGTAAAACAGAAAACAGAACCACTGCACTTCTTACTTCGACAGTTTAAAAAGTTTCCAAAGTGAAGATAGAAGGGAATGTACAGTCTTTAGAATAGATTCCCTGAAAATTCTTTTACATTTTTTACACAAGTCGGCAGTACACTATAACAAGACCTTTTTTAACTGTGACTCTGCTTCTTACTAGGTGAAATCTTACGTTGCACAATAAGGTTAGTTCAGTAATTACCCCGATCAGCACCTCTTCCTCCCCTCTGTTTTACAACTGAGGTCTGAATCTGGGAGCCAGATCTAATATATGCACTGGGGTAGAGTTCTACCTAACATCAGTTTAAAGGTCTTGGTTTCAGATGCTTGAGATCTGAGAGCTCATGAATTCATCTGAGTTTGCCTCAGGTCTAGCAGGTCTCATAAGGCAAACAGGATTTTCCAGACGTGGTTTGTGAAACTTAGGTGGTACATAGCATGTTGATTATTTTGGAGGAAAACACGATAGCTTTCATAAGCTAGCCTAAAATTGGAAAAGCTGTGTTAAAAAGTACCTGGTATTCCTGAGTCATTAATGTAAATGGAAGAATAGACCTCTCCGTTCTTCTTTGCATTGTTCATGTCCAAAATTATGGAAGCCATTAACTTCTTTACGTTGAACATTCCATACATCAAGTTATTCATGTACATGTCCTTCACCTTGGGAGACTCTGTGCCTGTTATACCATCGTGGTGCTGGACCTTACATTTAAGCGTAGTTTGAAAGGTCACAGTGCAACAGCATGAGGACTTAAGGTTTGCATTTGTATTAACATGGTTCACTAACCTTCAGACATATTACTTAAAACAGTAAGGTATTTCAGCGATACTCACAGAATCACATGTTGCCAATTCCAAATTGCTATACATAGAATGAAATGGTCAAAGACAAGATGCACACACATTTCCCTCTATACATATTCCTATTTTAATATTTAGAAATTACTGAAGTTATATACTTAGAGCAAAAAAAAATACAAGTTACTAAAAACAAGAATGCAGGAAAACTACTGTAACAATACAGGTTTTTCATTTCCTACTAAGATCTGGTCAATAACTTAGCTGACAAAATATTTATTACCAGCAAAAGCACTGAGGCCTGTAAATGGTTAACGGTATGAGGCTGATCATTTAGCTGAACTTTGAAGAAACAAATCTGCCCTTCCTCTTCTAACTTGCAGAAGTAGAGATTATCAGAAGTTTTCAGTTAGTTCCATTTTTGTTTGCTTGATGTTTAAAAAACATTTTGTAAATAATAAAACTAACATTAAGAAAAGGAATTTTATGTGCAAAGTTTAAAACCACATACTCGTTCACCGGCTGAAGAAAACATTTGCCAGTAACCATGTCTTGCATGCATGGCTAAGGGGCTGAAGTCATGTTTCACGACAGTTTTTTGAAAAATTGCTCTATTTTTTACTTATGACTTGCTAAGGGGTAAAGTTATTTCTAAAACCATAAAAGCAACCTCGAGACACTCCAGCTGAAATGCTCCAAAGCTTTGCCTTTGGGTAATAAACATTTTCATTCAAATTAAAAAATAAATCAATATTTACCTCTGAAACTGCCCATCTAAGGCTCTGAAGTTGCCTTAAGGCTCTACATTTGCAAATAGAACTTGCTGGGTGTTTCCGGACGTACTGTGTGAAAAAGGACTCTCCAGCATAAAGCAGTGAACTTGCTCTCCTTGCGATTCCTTTTAATGTGCTCCGAGAAGTATAAAACCCAGTCCATGCTTGAAATGGCTCTGTTAAGAGTTGAACAGATCCAATACATGTCAAAACACCATTTCATTTATCACTTATTTGTTATCCATTAGACTACTACTGTATAGCTTCTTGCATGAAACCTGCTGTGGGTTTACACATCAGCCATTAAATGGAATAGTCATAGGCCCTACAAAGAAACACAGCCATAAACGTGCAATTTGGAAAACTACAGTTTTTCCTACAGGCCTAGTAACAAGAGTGTTAATACAACGCCGTTATCAACTAAATTAAGCTATTTGCAGAAATTTCTTCTTTGTGGATCTGCACAAAACAACTTTAGAAGTTTCACTGAAGGATATTTTATTACTCATTAATAAAGTGGATTATAATCCTTGGTTAGTGTTTGATACAAGCTCTCTGTATTCCCCTCTTTTAGTCAAAGGGATTTTTCTTAAATTTCATTTCCTCAAAATGGAGTAGAGACAGTGATGTGGTAACCTGACTCCAAAGTACTGCTGCACTTCAAACTACATCAAAAGATGCCCTCAAGTGGCCAGTAGAAAGTATTTCAACAGTTAATTTGTGCTAATATGTTCTAGTATCCCATACAGTAAACTACAAAAACAAGTATTTGTTTTTAAAACCTCCAAATCTCTTAGTGAGTCTTTTTTTTTGTTTTGAGGGGAATTTTTTTCTAAATATACCACTGTTAAACAATTTTTCCAGAGAGAAGTGTCAGAAAGTGCTTTATAAAGTGCATATATTCAATTGTAACAATCTGCTATCAGCCTAGGATCAAAGGCAACGATAAGAAATCTGGATCTTTTGCTCAAAAACTCCAGGACAAAATCTTTTTGGCCTGAAAAATGCTAGAAGTTCAAATAGAGTGAATTCAATTTCAGTTTTCAAGGTTACAAGCGGAAGAGTCACATACGCGTGCTAGCACGGTACAATGAATGTAGAGTAGAAAAAGGAAATACTTATCTAGGACTTAAAACTTGAGTTTCCAAGGCATATGTCAGAAGCAACACTGAGCCCAATAAGTGACTCATAATAAAATGGCATAGAAAGAATGAGAGAGGATTAATCATCAAGAAGCAAAACAGTATGTGGGAGAAAGTGCACTCAAATCTATACTGCAATTGCAAGGCACAGTTAAGTCGTTTGGGGAAGAAATTGCATCTATGTGTGGGCACCCACCTGGAACATTGAAGGTGCTGCTATTACGCAAGCTAATGGCAATTGACTACTGCCTGTAAATTATGCCAAAGATACAGGTAAGAGCCCAGATGTAAAAGGATATTAGCACTTAAAACTATCAGCCAATTGTTAGATATGACATGATCCCTAGAGGGAGGTGAGTAAGGGATCAGTCCATGCAATGATTCATAGGAAGCAATAGTTATTTTTATTCATTTAAAAGTTAACAGACACGTTACAGAATATTGGATGTATAAGCTAAATTTGGGTTGTAATAGTCTGAGATATACATCCACAGTGCCAAAAAATGCGATGAAGTAGTGGTAGCTACAATTATATAAAAAGGTATTTTAATGATACCAGTGACATTTTAATGATAATCCAGGCAATAAAACAAATTAATGAGTTTAGAAACTGAGAAGTTAGCTGTGTCTTCTCTCTGCATACTTCGATATGAGGCCTAAACCAGTAAATTTACTGGGGAAAAGGATTAAAGGGATGTTTGGTATGGCATGCCTTCTTTCATATCTTCCCAGTAATTTTCAGCTCTGCTTGATACGCTAAGGTAGTGCAGCAAGTAAGAAGCAAGCAAGAAAGCAACAAGCAGCTGCAAGGAATTTGTGTCACAGCATACCATGACATTTCAGAAATACAGACGGTATTTTTACTTTTTGAGACTTCAGTTACAACACAATTTTCTTTTCCCCAGAACTTAAAACTGTTTTCTTTAATGAAAAAGACAAGTAATTCTCCTAGAGCCACGAGACTTTAGGGGTTCATCTACATTAGTGTTTTGTTTGGACCAGGAACGTGCTTTTGAAGTGAATCTACCAGCCATCCTTACCTAGTATTTGCATTATATAAAAGACTGGATTTGGAGCTCACAAACTGGATTCCTGACAGTATGTTAACACGCATTCATGGGCTCCACATGACCAGATTATATCCAGTTTTCCTGGAATTACATATAGTGTGGAGATCAAATCCTCAGCACCAACTGTTTTACTTTGACCACTCCTATTCCACTGTACTAACGAAGTGGTACCCTAAGAGCTTTCAGATTGCCTTGGTCTTTTGGTACCTGCCTCACTTCTCCTTCAGACATTCTACTCCATGTCACGTTTCCCATCTATGCTCTAATCTATGCATAATTCAGTTCTTTTAAGCAGTAGGGTCATGGCTCTATTTGGCCATGCGTTTGTCTCTTTCTACATATCTTTCAGTTTATCAGCTTCCTTTCAGTTTCCTGGATCCTGGAGCACAGTGTCCTTACTACAGCTCATTTTTGGGGAAAAGGCAGAGAGGCAGAACACACATATCTAATACTGCAGAATGCCTAGGAGACTACAGGTTATTTGTGCATGCTAACGTGTGTGAGGCAGAGAAAAGAATGAATTCCAAGTTAAGTGTCCAAAATGAAACAGTCAAAATCTGTATTTAAGGCAGAATGAGTCCTAGGATCTCAGCTTTGGAGAGTTCAGACAGGACCCCTCCAATGTCATGAGAGACTTCTTGTATTAGTTGTGCCAGTACACCTCTGCAAAGCAACTTTGCTATCAGTGCTGCCTGCTAACCAGTTTGCAGTCATTTTTTTCCTTCAGCCATCCACTGAATTCAGCCAGGTAGCCTAGGCCTACAGGTTTATCTCATTGCTCACTGTTTTCACTGTAACGGAACCTAATTAGTGCAGTATCTATACATTTCCTCAGGTCATTAAAAAAAAATGGATGCCATTACACACATTAATATCCCTTGGGCTTAGCTTTCCTTTGCACTCTATTGTTACTCAAAGACTGCAAAACAAAAAAACTCAAGTTAGATTTCTTGGCAAGTTTGCCTATTTCTACACTCTTTCTTCCACCCATTGCTTCCAACGGTCCCAAAGAAATATTCCAACCACTGCCCTACCATCTTTCTTATAACACTAAGTTGGGATCAACTTGTCTATTTGATGACACCTGGTAGTGTAAATAAATGTTATAAGGAGATGGTGCTTTTCCTCTTACTTTATTTCTCATTTTCTCAATTTCTCTTTATTAAAATTTTAAATACATACATTTGTGGCAGACATTATGCAGTTGTGAACTTAATTACCTGTTGAATATGGAAGAAAGTCTTGGGAGTCCCGAATTTCCCATGTAAGATTTCTGTTATAAACTGCTTGGAAGTAATCACCAAGAGCGGCATACTGGACAGTCACTCCAAACTCATCAGAATGCTTGTTAATATAATCCAACAACAGGTCCATGTTGGAGTACTGAACAGATGCATTAAAGAACTGTTTGTCACAGCCCTGAAATTCCAAAAACAGAACAGCCAAATGACTTTGGGTCATGTAATTTAGAAGGATCTTTTTTAACAGTAGTCCATGTCAAAGTGGTATTTCTTTTGATTTTGACTGCCCATATAAAAGTTATTTGTTACAAATGTCAAGAATGGGTAGGATTACTTTCACAGATCAGCTGATAAACAACCAGCATTACAGATGGGGAGAAGTGTGTTGACACTCAATATTGTGCAAGAGCATGAAATTTCACACTAGCAATTGGAAAATGCATGCATACGTGCCTGGAAAGACAACTTATTCACACTGCATTTCTCCCACTTAGCAGAAAATAAGGAAGTTCTTATTTTTCTATCATGAGAAATTTATATAATAAGAACTTCCTTATTTTCTGCTGTTAAGAACGCTTACAGCTTTCGGAAGTGCTAAGGACATGATGTGAAACAAAACAATCTGGACAGAGATCTCTGTACTACAAATGTCTCACAATGTGTTGCTGATCCCCCATCATGACAGTAGACTATAGTACTTCTGATGCTCATCCAAATAGTTAAGAGAGGTCATACACTGTGTATTAAATCATCTTTTTTTTTTTTTGAGCATGCTTGCACAACTTCTGCCTTCTGTTGGAGGCATCTCAATACAGACTATCTGCACGTACAAACAGTTGAAAAAACACATAAGTAAGCACACCTTTGTTCAACTACAGTAGCTGAACAGGAAAATGAGAATCAGTGAGCCATGGCACCACATATATTCTTATAGTATCAGTATAGGCATCGATCTGAAGCACAATAACATGCTAAAATACCTTCTCCACATAAAAAGGCCTAATAGAAGCCTTCCAACACTGCCACCAGCTTAAACACATCCTCATCTTCATGTTTCTGTGCCTGAGACACAAAACATTGCCCAAGTTAATCCTGATCTCATTTTCAAAATAAAGATGCTCTCAGCAATTTGTCTTCAAAGCTTAGCAGATGCTTGAAGAAATGGCCAAGGAGGCTCTATTTTCTTTGCAATCCCATCTTCTATTTTACCCAATGAGCTCAAAGAGTTTAACCTGATGAGCTGAACCCATTCAACTCATGAATGAGTTGAACCTCATGAGTTCAACTGAACTCGGAGACAATTACTCTCCCTTCTCTTTCCCAGATATGAATGTCACCCCCATTCCCCTCCCATTTCCTAGGTGTTTCAAGTAAGGTCACTGTCACATCCTTTATGAATCCTAGTGCACGTGCACTGTCCCTCAGACCTAACAGGGTAAGTCACTGATTAGAAAAGTGGAAATTCTACTTCCAACCCAGAAAGTTCTTCTGAGATACCCAGAAATCTGCATGCATGTAGCAGAAACTGGGAAACAACTTCAAACCGGAATGAGCTACTAAAACATATCAAACTGAAAAGCGCAGCAGTCAGTGCAAACCAGACTTCCAAATGTTGACTCTAATTAAATTTGTGGAGAGGAAGTAATATGTTTACCAGTCAAAACTACTTCACACTTGTAAAGTACTACTTCCAACTCATGATCCAAGATGACTTCCTCATAAAAAGTAGACACCTGGCACCACAGAAGGGGATGTGCTGGGCTGGCAGACTCCTCTCACACTGACACAGAACGTAGTAGCTGAGGAACACTGTAGTTCAGTAGAATAAGGATTTCCAAGAGAACCTGCTGTAGTTAGTCATCACATCCACACAGTCGAAAAAACCTCTCAAGGATCAGTTCCAGTGCTTAAGACAATTCCATCCCCCTGCTACATCTGCTGCTATGGCCTCTAGAGAGGCAGGTTTGAACTTTTACACTGCCCCACAGCCCAGTGCCACCTCCTGCACAACCAGCTGCTTTAGATCATGAAGAAACACTTGTTTGTCCACATAACTCATCAAAAAAAGTGCCAGCAGTCTGGGTATGAGGTCTGACCTTAAATGGGAAGGTGTCTATTTTCTGGTTTTTTGTTTTTTTTTTTTTTTTTTTTAACTGAAGGGAAAAAAATAATATCTAAGTACTCCAAACTATTTGTAATCACAAAAAAATAGCTAACCTTAACTACAGAGGTATCCGTATATCTATTTCTCTCTACTTCTTTACATAGCATTATGAATGGGTAACAAACTTTTATTACTTTATTTAAAGCTCATTATCACAAGCACACAAATCAGGAAGTCAGAGACTGAAATTTTCGTACATTACTGCAAAGCTGCAAGTTTGGATCTAGACATTTGGAATTTATTTATACTATTCAAAACTCCCTCCTCCCCATTTCAGCATAACCTTCACTATAGCACTACTACCAAGTATTATATCCGACTTCTCCTCTCACTCTCTTAAAAAAAAAAATTAATTATAAGCAATAGTGTCACAAACACGGGAGAAAAACAAATCAGTGACTCAAAGCTGCATCAGAAAATGTTCGCTTCTCTTTGCAACAACAGATATTGTGGTGAAATAGCCACCTTCAGAACACACATCAGCCTTTAACATTGTAATTATGAGACCTACAGCATCCATCAAAATTCAGAAACAGACTATACATTCGGTTTAGATAAAGTTATTCTTTCCTAAGGACTTAAAAATAGTCAGAGTACATCAGTGCTAGGTATACATGCAGGATGTAATTAACACAGCATACTGCTGAAAAAAGCATTTGGATGACCAAGCTGGGATACGTTTCTGTTTCTAACAAAAACACAAAGACTGTATAAGAAAATGATTACACAACAATTAGAAAAGATGTTGTCTTTTGTTAACACTGAGTTACATTGCACTAAGCAGTAACGTAAAGAGATCATTTAAATAGACAAAACAAGGAGAGAAAAAAGGAAGCAATATTGCAATACATAGTTTTGCAAGAGGTTATCTTTACAATTTTGTCACAGTCTTTCTATATTAAGTAGGGTGGAAGACGTGGTAGGCAGCTGGCAGACTGTACAAGGAAGTTGTAGTTTTTAAAAGGCATTACTAAACAGACATTTGGGTCCCACTTACTAGAAAAACACTTTACCGACGTGTGGTTTCCACCTGCATTTTTGCAGTACATACTGTAGCAAAGCACCACCTACCTACTGTTCATACTGTAGGTGTACTTGCCATTTCTAAAGCAAATGCTGATCATGCACTTACCCATGGCCACAAAACATCACTTGTTCGGAACCAGGCTGCTCTCTCCTTAATGTTTGCCACCATGGTTTGTGCGTACAGATGAATGTTAGTATCTGTAACAGGGAGACTCATGTTTGGATAAACACCATCTTTTGGTGGATCTGGGAAAGCTGCAATTCCATTCCAATAGAATCCTGATCTAAGTAGAAGGAGAAAGCCATAGGTTATAAACAGGATTTATTGAACTGGGAAAAACACATCAAAAGGTGCTGGGATAAAATGCAAAGACACAGGGAATAAGAAGCAAAAAAAAAAAAAATCCATTTTATATTCATTGCTAGTATTTAGGTTTTAGAGTTTATTTGGGGGTGGAGGTAGGGGGAAGGTTCTCCAGTTTTCTTTTTGCACTGTGCAACTTTCCAAGTCCCTGCTGTTTGCTGGCACAGAACAAAGAAATCAGAGGACAAAACAGCAACCTTTGTAACAACGAGGATGTTCCCCCAAATAGGCTTCATTTATAAAGAATATTTACTGGATAAGCCAGTGAGCAAAATAAAGTTTTTAAAAAGCTCTCAGATTTTTCACAAAGTGAATGCAAAATTTTAGTTGCTTTGGTATATACACAGATAATTTACACAACCTCAATATAATGCTGAAAATCTCCCATAGAAAATCAATTAGCTAACAGCTAATAGTCCATACTGTGCTTCCTGGATTTTTTAAATCTTAGCTTTACAGGTAGAGAAACAAAATCCCAGTCCTGCTTTGGACATTTTCTCTTTACAGCAATTGATTTGTTTCACATTTTTATTCTATATCTTTTTGATAAGGACTGACATGATACATGTAACGTAGATGAAAGCCGTAGCTGTGTTCCAAGCCTCCTGGTACTGGAAAACATTTTTTAAGTCTGTCAATATTTTGAAGTATTTTTAATGCCTGTCAGTAGTAAGTGTCACTTTTGAGGATTCAATTTTTAGGTACTGAGCAAACGTCAGGTATTATGGTGGGTAGCTGGGGGTGCTCAATAATCCTGACTCAGATCTAGAGTCTAGACATCTCCTTGACCTACTGCAAGTCAGGAGAAAGCAGTAGAATACTGTTGGGATAAAAAAGTCAAAGAAAATGCTTAAACTCCAACAATATAAACTCTCAGAAGTAATCAATATTTCTGCCTATTTGGGAAATCTTCAGACCTGTTCGAAAAAGGTATTTGCGATGGGGTACAGTAGCTGTACTGATCCATAACATGGGTGAAGATCTCCTGTCTTTCAGATAAGGAAGGAGAGCCCTGCCATACAAACTGAAGCTTCTGGAAAACAAAAAAGGTAAGAAACTGTTACCGTTGCACAAGCACAGAGATACCATTATGGACAACTTAAGACTCCAGAGTGCCCATCTTCCCTTCCACCACTTGTAATACTTTAAGTGCTTTTACTGAAGACCAGCCAATGGTACCTCAAGCAAGGTGACACACGATATATATTATAGGAGGCTACAGAATCATAGAATGGTTTGGGTTGGAAGGGATCTTAAAGATCATCTAGTTCCAACCCCAACATATATAGTGTTTTGTCTTTCTATTCCAATTAATGGAGAAGGAGAGGAGGCGGCACAGTGCCAGAATATTGCTAAAATCCAGATGTAAGCCCAGCTTACCACAGGCATTACACCTCACTTGTTTCAGTGGAAGCTGAACACCCATAAGCAAGGAAAGATCCAGATGTAGTCTGGATTGCGCTGTAGTCAGTGGGAATCAATGTTTAATCAACTGAAACAGAATTTTTACAGTTTTGAAAGCCTCCAGACTGTTACATGCCAGAAAAAAAAATAGATGGGAAAAGATTGTAAAAACCTCAGAATTTAGCAGAATGGAAGTATCACAACTCATTGTCAACATAAGGTGGGAGGTTCTGGCTTCACCAAATTTAACAGGAATTCTGTTGTCTTCTTCAGAGATGCTTGAGTTTCACCCAGGATTCATAAAAATTGCCTAATGTCCAGCTCATACTAGTGAAAGTCTTTATTTTCATGTAATTTACTGTGTAAAACTGATGACAGATGAGGGGCCAGTACTGTCATATGAAAAGAAAAACATTTACTATGTATGGGACACTGTGCAAGAGAAGGCAAAACATGAAACAAAACTTGAATTCAGCAAAAACGACTAGCTGCCACCCTAACTGACCTAGTACTATCACTTTTACAGGTGATAGTGTTCCAAGTGTTCCAAGCATGACAACCACCGTGCCCAAACATACACACTACGCTTCAAAACGGTCTATAAAAAACTAACATATCTAAGATTTTCTCAAGGGAAGCCGCAACCCATTCTAGATGCCTAATTCAATGTCCACTTACACCTTGCCCAACTGCCTGCATTTTGTGTCTTCTTCAGGATAGACTATATTTTATCTTTGACCAGAAGTCATGAAGATATTACTGACCATATTATGCAGATTCAATATATTTCACTATGACCACATGCAATCAACATGTCACTTTTAGAGAATAAATACCTACAGTTTCTTGCACAGATCAGGGGGATGTTTATCTTAATGTCATCATTTAAATGACTGAAAGTAGAGGCTGGCAATGGGTTCCATTCTGAAGGGTATTTTTACCTTGTTTTTCTGCATGTCAGCCTTCAGATCATAGTCAATCCGAGAAATAAGATGAGCATTAAAACCAGCCAGAGCAAAAAGTGTTGGTGTTGTAGCTGAAGCACCAAAAGGATCAACATGCCAGGAAAACTGAGGTCTGATCCCAAAAGTTTCATACAAAAATCCATGGCCTTCTGCAAAGCAAAATTTGTTTACGTTAGGAACACTTCTACAAGTTCATTTTGTAAATGTAACGGACATATAGTATTATAGATAAGCACTAAAAGGATAGCTCTTTGTTGCTGTTTTCCAAACCATTTAAGGTTTCAGGAATTTAATGATTCACAGCAGAAAATTTCATACTGACAGTATTTATTTTGCTATGCCAAGTATAACTTATTAACATCATAAAAGATGAACAACAAAAAGGAATTATGATTAGAGACAGGCCTGGGAAAAAGTACTTAGATATAGATTAGGTTAAGGCTAATAGCCAGGTTGGAGTCTGCATGAAAACAATAAGCTGGGTTTTAGTTTGTGTTTGCTCTAAACATACCACCCGTTCTCAGAAAATTTCAGTCTCATATCAATGACAAAGGGACAGGAAAGCCATCCCATAAACAAAACTAGCATGAATATGATCCTCAATTGTAAAAAAAAAAAGAAAAAACCCCGAAGGTTCAGAGCAATCTTGATACAAGATGCTATTTACAAACAATGTTATTAATTTAATATTGAAATGGGTTTCAAAAAAAGAAATCCCCAAACCAGAAAGACCAGACAATAAACTCAGACAAACCATTTGAATCAAAGTAAAACAACCAGCTAAGCAGTAGATTTTATTCAGAACTTCAGTATATTGCATGAGGATCTTCATCATAAAAAAAAAAAAAAAAAAAAAAAAAATTGCAGACCTTAATTTCTTAGTTCTGGAACTGGGCTCAGAATTATTTGAAAATAAAACTGTATCTTCCTCATTTTGGACTAATGTAATTCCAAATTTTAATATCACATTTGAATAACTGAGGTTGCAAGGCATTCTCTTTTCACTTCATCTTTCCCATGGTTAATGTCTTCTCTAGTGAAAATATTCACAAACCGTGTGTTCATTTTAACCCTTCTGACTGAAGCACATTTTAGGCTGAGTTTGCTAGGCTTTTCCAAAATGCAGTTGGCTGGACAGACAGGAGAAGACATGAAATGTAGACCCCAAATGTTTGCACTGGCTTTGTCTTCTCAAGATGAACTCCACACACAGTGTAAGAACACTTTTTTTTTGGTTTGTATGTACTCAGACTGAGCAGAGTGCTTTCAAGAAAAATACACAGGAATTTTGAAATATATTACTACCTTTGTTCCTGCTGAATAAATTACCAAACTTGAATTTTCTTTTTTAAAAAAAATTATGTTTATACACAGAATGAAATATTAAATTAGAAATAATTTTTTTTGCAGCTAACTCTAATGAAAGAAAAAGCTGTATTTGCATATGACAAAAGGACTCTTCAGTCAATGTCAGTGTTTTCTTTGGAGAAGTCCTGAGTTTGGTGTACTAAGCCCATGTAACAACATTTAAACACAGGAGGCAGATAAGGGAAAAAAAATAATGTTCATTCAATGTTCAAAAATATTGTACTCCTCTTGGCCAGAGTGTAACGCAGTGACTCACTGAGATGCAAAAGCAGTTTCCATCCCTGTGCTCCTGATAAACACTGACAAGCAAGGAACAAGGACAGTGGTCCTGAGCAGTCAGATTCAGCAAACGATAACAGTGTTTTCTGACCCTTTACTCTCACATGTAGAAATCTGCCCAGAGTGTAGCCCTGAAATGGGCAGGGTTTGTATCAGCCATGACATACAGCTGGTGCTAATACATCCCCTCCCACCCCAAAAAAGCATGCTACTCCCTCATGTCATATTACAGGCATCTGTAGCACAGTTGTGGCATGATTTATCCTGTTTCTTTTTTCATTAACCAGATGGAGATAACCTTAAATACTAAAAGACTCTTTAAACTATCAGATGGAGATGTGTAACATACAAATGGCTGAAAGCAGAAGTTAGCAGTTTAAAATGGGAAATAGAGCATCTCTTGGAAATATGCACCTATTTCTACTAGAGGCTGCTGCTAATGATTACAAATGGGAGTTTCTTCATCAAGCAAGTCTTTCAACTAAGATCAGACGACCTCAATGACATTCTATGGCCCACGTTCTGCAAAAGACTTTTCCTAAGTGATACAACCTCCCCATGCTCTGAATTGTTACCAGGTATTTTCTTCCAGAGCATTTCATACCCTCAACTTCACCATAAAAATCGTCCCAGGAGCTTAAACTCTCAACCACACACACATACACAAAAGGCCTCTACTCCAAAGGAGTTTATAACTGACCGATTAAACTGCAAGCCAGCTTTCAGTTACCTTTCTGCCTACTGCAGAACTGTTGTGTGGTGGTTTGGGGTTTTTTTTGAAGCAAAGATTTTTACACAGATAACTCACAGGCAAGCAAAAAGTACGAGAAATAAGAGATGCTTTAATCAGTTCTTGAAGACTAAGAAAATAATAGCAAACTTGGGGTGGAGAAATGAAAAAAACAAACAACCCCCCCAAGGTCATAACAACAACAACAACAAAGTTAAATGCAAATATGCATACCCGTCAACTGTAAAATCTGATCATCAATTAGTGTCACAGCTTCATCATGCATCACTTGCCCTCCAATGACAAATTCCAATCGTCCCTCCTGAAGTAACTGATGGACCTACGATATTGAAGTTAAGACACAGAACACAAATTCATTTCAGTCTTATCCAAAAAGGCTGAAAATTAATTTCAGATGACAGCACGTTACCTAGACACAACACTTGTCAAGAAGGCAGCCAGGACAAAAGTAGGATAAAAGGCTGTCTGTACTGAATGCTACCGAAAGGGGGAAGAAGGGAGAAAAAAGCATACTAATACGTGCTGCACAGTGCATCGATTTACCCAGCTTACACTAAAGCCACATAGCAGGCACAAAGGATGCACTGCCAGGTAGACATTGACCTCCTGGTGTTTCTCGGTAGGGCTGTCACCATGCTTTTATACTACCTAAACACCAGACTTGACCCCATACACTGCACTGGCAGCAGGCTAGGATCCTGCCTCAAGGCAACTAGAGCTGGAGGATTAAAACAGAAGATACTGGTGCTTCTCCCAAAGTTCCTCCTCCTGCTGCATCTGTCTTGGCTTAGGGAAGGCACTGGGTGGCTGGATGAGAGAGCAATATGCAACCCCACGCAAGCAGCAACAGCCAGGCTCCCAGGGTTTCCTTTAGTCTACTACCTCTGTAATAGTTTCGAGACAGATCTGTGGGATCCAGGAGGGAGACAGACTGTACCATCACATTGTGGCCACACACACACCCCTTCTACTCTGTGTGCATCTACCTTGCCTTCTCAGCACGGACAGGTTGCTCAACTTGTGAGATAGAATGCTTTATTAAGAAATAGTTATTTCATGTGTAGCAGGTTTGCCTGTCTGATAAACCCACTGCTAACCTTCATTTCTTGTCTCATTTTCCTAGTTTAAAAACTGTCAACATATTATGACCTGTTCAACTGTTCAAGGTTTTTATGGGTTTTAGGTGGGGTTTTTTTGTGTGTGTGGGGTTGTGTTGTGTTTTTTTTTTTTTTTAATTTCAGCCACTAGAAACAACAAGTATGCTGACAAGTACAACTTTTAGCAAATGTGCTGGATGAAAGGGGGGGTGGTGTTTGGAGGGAGGGAGTAATAGTCTGTTCCTTTCTAGAAGTGTTAGGGAGTCTTCTGTTTTTATTATAGTTACTTCACTACCTAGAACTTCAAAGATAAGTCAAACTTCCAACAAAGAAAGTTTATATAAATATGTATTTTAATCTCCACCCTTTCTTTTTTTATTTTTTTAAATCTGTCACGCAGGATGACAATTCCAGAGCTATTATGTTTATTTCCCCAGGAACCTTCAGTGAATGCCCCTGTGTCTGCTCAGATACGATGCCAGATTGTCAATTTTGATTATAATCATTTCTCTCGTTCACAATGTTGTGAAAACGCTTCAGGGCTTAGCATTCATAAATTAGTTCCAGCCGACTGTGGTGACTGATTAGCATGCTGGGAGACCAGATAACTGATATCTGGTGGCAGCACAGAACTGGTCCTGACCTACATGAAAAGCATCTGTGGCCGTTGTTCCCCACTTGGATGGATGTCCAAGAAAGATACCTTTGATCCAAACTTTGGGCCACAGAAATGTTTTTTTAATATGTTTTGTAGAACCACTGAGATGCTGAAAACACAAGAAAAATAATTCAAGTAATTTAAATAACACCCGATCCTAGGAAAAAAAAAAAAGAAAACAATATCTCCAATGACAAGCACTTTTGCTGATCAGAACTGGGCAAAAGGAAGGAGGAACCGAGGAAGCAGATACAGCAGTACTACAAGCACCAGACTGCTACGGTAGTAGAACATATCTGTGGCCCTTGGGACAACTACCACTATCCTCACATCAACTCATCCCTATAAACCAGATAGAAGTGGCTACACATCTTTTTTCCCCTAGCTCAAACACCCAGACATCAAGCCAGGGTAAGGCAATAGGAATGGTTCACACAAGAAAACACTGTGGAAATAACACACACTGAGAACTCAGAGGTTCATATCTGGCTGAATACTGCTGTAATACATTTCACTTCTATATATTCTCTTGTCCGAATTGTAAAATCAGCTTCCATACTCAGCCTGTACCTTTTACTAGTTTTTAATGCCACCACTCTAATCCAAAGCAGACATTCCAAAAGAAACTAGAATTAAATCCTGTATTCCAAGCAAAATTAAGAAAAAAACAAAAAGGCAAAATTGAAACCAGAGAGCCTGTACTACGGAAAATTGTTAATGCTAGAGTTCAAGTGGAAAAAGCAGGACAGTAACCAGAGTGACCTAATTTCAAGGCCCAATATTTGCAGCTTGCTAGTGTTAAAAAACATGCCGCTCAACAGCAAGCCACTCATCATTGTAGCTCTTAAATATTAAATGTTTGACACACAGTTTAAGAGGAATTTGTTTTTAATAATTTGAATTTTCAGAAAAGCAAGCATAAAGTAACTAGAGGACTGACTAAAAATGCATAAAAGCAACAATTATCAGTAATTAGGCTAGGAAATGAAAGGCTGAATCATATGTACTAGTTTTGCGCTACTGAGGTCAAATGTGATACACATTTACTCTTCCGGATTCCACATAATAGCTAGAATATATATTAGAAACACAGGCCTTTATATTTGGGTTACAGCAGGATAATATACTTGAAATGAGATCAACTGACCTTAGAAAGTTACTCTTCTGTACCCACACAAAGTAGTTCCTATACTATAATTTTTAATTCCCCCCCACCAGAATAACAGTACAGTTCTCTAATCAGAAACAGACAAAATAATTGTCCTGCAATTGGCAAGTATGGGCAAAGTGCCCACACAAAAACTGTGAACTGCCTACACACAGCAAAACCTCTCGTACAGAGGTCAGCTGCACACAGGTTGTAAGCTGTTATTTAAATACTAAACAGTACAGAAAATTCAGAATTTAGTGAAGGACTAGGCTGAAAAAAAACAGAGAAGAGGTCTCTTTTTTACATGACACTTAAAATGTCTAGCACTTTAAACAAAGTGAAATGTAAAGTACCTCAAGTAATATGCTGCTGTTCGCTGGACAATGGTAAGAAAACAGACCATGGAGTTCTGAGTGAGTACCTATGGGAAGCTGCACCTGTATATCCTCTGGCTTTAGGGTACAAAAATTAAACATCTTGCACTGCAATGCAACACATGACCAGCTGCTAGGTTATCAGACCAGTCTTTGATTTCAGCATGTTTGTTTCATGGCCAGAGGAAAGAAGAAATGACAAATAAAACTTCGCAATGTCTTTACTAGGAAAAAAACAATCCTCAAATTAAAGCTCTAAAGACTGAGAGGGGTCACAGCTTATAAATAAACAAACCAAAGAAACAGATATTGCTGTTGAATCTGAAGTCACCTCTTTGTTGCACTATCCTTGTTTACACATGGCAGATTTTTGAGCAGTATGTAACTGGAAAGAAAAAAAAGTTCCTTCTTGTGAGCAGTGTTAGGCGGCAGTTTATGAGCTTCAGATGCTTAACAGATATTGGTGCATCTTCTTTCAGAACCACCCACACCTTATACTAGCATGCCCTCAAATAAGAAAGTCATGGATGAAACAAGAACTGTAAAGAACCTTCAGTGCAAAGGTTACTACCTCCTACCGCTCTAATCTATAGCTGGGGTTTTAACCTCTTCCAACTGCCTTTAGAGTTAAGGTTCTTTCATAAAAAGTACCAGATTCAGAGACAGCTTACACAAGACCTGGGTAAAAAGCAAACGGTGAAGTACTTTGCCCCCCCTTGCCCCCTGAATAGAGTGTGGATTTTTGTTAGGAGGAAGTATGGCTCTAGTATAACTTACCTGCTGCTTCTGCGTATCTGTGGCTACAGCATCCCACCAGAGTCGAAAGAATTCCTGCTCCACAGCAATAAATTTGCGCTGCTTTCCTTTCATTAACTCTTCTACAACAGATGTGTAGACATTTGCTGCATAAGCGTGCATACTTTCCTTCAAAAAAAATACATAGAAAATAAAGTCTGTTTTGCCTAGATTAAATGGGCTGCTTTGAACACTCATTGGCCCTGAGAAGAGAGAGATCAAAAACCTCACTTTAGTTGCACACTTCCTTTGTACACTCAGAAAGACTGAGTTCTCTCTGGTTATGTACAGCCTGTGGGCCCTTCTGCTCCAAAACACATCCTCTGACTAGGGACCTGACTAGATCATGGTGTAGCTTCCCCCGAGGTGAGCAGACACCAATACAAGCTTTCTTTTTGATGTACTGGGAACAGCTTACCCTGTCCCTCATTGATTACCTTAGATTAACAATGCCGTGAATGGTAAGACTTTGCACCAACAGAGTTAAAAACCCCACATACACACTTTATTCTTCCATTTCTGCTCTTATTTTGATGGCCTGAACCATCAAGAAGAATTGTTTCTTCAGAGTGAGTATGAGTCTGTGCTGCGGATGTGCACTGACAGTATAACACAGTGATGCATATACTGTAAATTAGACTATTATGGCCCCAGAAGCTTCAGTCACGAAAAATAACTCCATTTTGCTTGATGTTTTAGGATAGAGTAAACCAAAATGGCAAAGGACTCTTAGAATGAGTTTGACTGTTGACACAGAAACATCCAGTGTGAGAATCTGTGCACTGACACTATGCCGTTCCTAAAGTCTCTCGTATTCCAAGGCCTACGATTTTATTGGAATGCAAACATCACAGCTGTATCCATCCAAATAACCTATCACACTGTTATGTCTTATGAAATGGTATCAAATGAACAACATCACGTTAATTTTAAAGTCGCACACATCAAGATATTTTAGATACTCATCCTTGACAGAACAACTTCTGCTGCCCAGAGCCAGTCTTCCACCCATTACTTAATTCCAAAGTGATACAGAATGTCTAAAGACAACAGCAGAGATCCAAGAATTTCCTGCAACATCCGTGCTGTCTCGTAACAAAGTTATCTGCACAGTTATTTTAACTCTAACCATAACACTTTTCTACTTCAACTACTGGTACTTGCTTAAGAATGCACACCGCAACACATACACATACATCTGAAAGTGACTGACATACAGATCTCTCACCCACTTAAAAATTAATGGGCATAATATATAAAATATGATTAACTTAGGCAAGTTTCCTATAAGAAAAAATCACATTTTGAAATAAGAAGGGGATGATCCCTTCTGACATGATCCAAATCAGAAATAAACTTTTCTTAACCCCTCACTTTCCACAACTGAAATCCAGCTATCTTTGTAAAAACACTAAAGTGTCATTAGAAAAGTGAAAATATTTGAGTGTAGGAGGGATGGCTTAAAATACTGTGGTGCTTATCTAAATAATTACTCGTTCAATCATTTCTAGATCAGTTCTTAAGGGTTTTTTAAAATCAAGATTATGATTAGATGCTTAATACAATGTGAAATTTTAACTAAGGGAATAGCTTATAAGTTTTACTAATACTCAACAGTGACTGCTAAGGAATTTTCATTTTTCACTGGCAATTGGCTACAAACAATATATTCTAAAATCCAAGTATATGTACAATGATTACAACATTAGGCTTAATTTTAGTTCTTAATAGTTACATGGAGTACACTAGATTTTAAGAGCTGAACAAGGACTTTTCAAATTTAATACAATACTAAAATAATCTGTGTGGTAACTTACTGAAAATATTTTCTTGAAGTATTTTGGAGATTAGGCAAGCCAGTCTTTATTCTGACTCAAACTGTACTGGAACTAAGCAGTAAGATATTACCCAATCCTACAAAGTTTATAAACCCCAGGCATCTGGGTGGGAGTTCAAAATAATTGTTCTCACAAACCAGGATACTTGCAAGCAACAATAAGAATTTTCTTTCCAATTCATAGCCTCTATCTGCTAATGAGGTACTCTGAAACAATGAGCAGTGACCCTGTCTAAATAATCAGGTAAGATTTTACTTATTTGAATATAGATCTTAAACTTCTACCATGATGTAAAAATAGTTTTGTACTGCATTCTAGACAATGTTGAGGTATCTTTCACACCTATGGTAAGATACGTCAGTGAGATGGCACATTTCATGGAAATTATGGTACCACGGTTATTATCAGATTGCAACAGATAGCTCTTTTTGAGAGGGGGAAAACCAAAAAGTTTTATTATATATCCAGTGCTGGAATTCTCCATCAATACTATAATTTCCAGCACACAATGAAGATTGCTGTTCTGATATCATAAATCAAATGTTTTTTTTTTTCCAAATTATAAATGGAGAAATGAAACACTAAAAAATAGTATGTTGTCAGTCATGAGTGAAACCTAATAACTAAGGAAACTAAAAATGTAAAATTGGTTAGGATCACATTAGTATTCCACAGAGAGTTACCGTCAGGTTTCACTTTACTACAAAAGCATTTGAAATGATCCACAGGTAGCCTCTGTGGTTTTTGACTACAGGAATTGCTGATGCTTGTGCTTTAACAGCAGAGGAACTTTGGCTTCAAGCAATTGCATCTTCTCAAAAAAAAAAAACCCAAAACCTAACGTGTCTCATTTTTCTCAGAAAAGATCTTTGACCACCAACTGACACAAAATAAAAATTAGGTTTGTGTTCTCCAATGCAATTTCTGAGTAGGAATTTGAAGTATTAAAGGAGAAATTCACTAACATTTCCTAAAAAGGGAAGACAAAATACATCCACATCAGAGATTCTTTGGTGAGTCATTACTTCTTTTTTATTAGTTACTCTTAAAAATCTGATGCCGTATCCACAGCATCTTTCACATAAATGAAAGAATTTCATACTAATAAAAAAGTCAGTATTTTGACAAACAAATATAAAAGGTATTAACGCCCCACCTGATTTATTTTGCTCTACATCCCATTTATTTAGCAAAAATTACTTTGCTACTACACTCCAGTGGGACTAGGCTCCAACCCCACCCCAGCCGTTGAGGACCTGGGATCCTGCTCTCCTCTCTAAGAAAGTTCTCCTAGGGTTTTGGCTTAGTAGCAAGAGAAAGAAAGAGACCAAGAAAAATCTGCCAGAAAAATTGAAGATTTTCCTTTACCAGAAGAAAACGTATCAGGAGCATCCTGCAGAACACAGGCACGCACAAACCCAAAATTAATGGGCAAATGGGCACAGCTCCCAGGTTAATCATGCTGCCTCCAAACGAGCGTCGGGATCCCGAAATCCCAGGTGATGGAGCGCATTCTGGGACAGCCTTAGGGCAGGAGATGCACTTTACAAGGATTTACGCGTTTCTCTGCAGGCGGGCAGGTGTTAGGGGCGGGCAGACAGACCCCCCCCGGCAGCCAGCGTTTCACGACTCGGGATGGTTTTGCAAGCCTGAAGGGGCAGAGGGAGCCGAGCGGAGGTCGGGCAGCGGGGACCCCCAGCCCCCCCAGCCGACAAGCCCACCCCTACCCCGGCAGCCGCGCCGTGATCCGCCCCGCTCCGCGGGGACCCCACCTGCACCGTGTAAACCCAGCCGACGTCCATGTGGCTGTGGGCGACCACGAAGGCCCGCAGCTCCCCCCGACCATCGGCCCGCGGGAAGAGGCTGAAGGGCAGGAGTAGCAGGAGGAGGAGGAGGCGGGGGGGTCGCATGGCGGCTCCCCGGGGCTCCCCGCCGCACTTCCGCGTCCCGCCGGCCCGGCACCGCCTCCCGGGGCGGGGAGCAGAGCTGGCGCGTCGGGAGGAGCCGCTTTGTTACAAACAAACAAACAAACAGAACTACAGCAGTTTTCCTTTACATGAGAGGATTTGGGGTGACTCTGGGTCAGCCCCGAGCTGCTCTGCTTGGAGATGCCTCCAGCGGGGTGCAAAGAGTAACACCCACAGCCCCCGGGAGGTCCTGGTGGTACCTCACTGGTAACACTGGGGCTGGTTTCTTAGAGAACTAGATTGCTCAGAGAGATGTTGAGTTCTGCATCTCAGACGACTATAAACCCTTTTTTTTATTTTTTTTGATGAAATTCTTTTGAATTGAACACGAGTTCTTTATTTCAGGGTATAATACTTCATTACAGATTGTTGTCTGCATCTTTGAAGTTGTAGCAAGATTAAATTTCATGTGGTTGACCTTCTGATCCCATTTAAATTGGTTTTATCACTTGTCTTACTGCTGCTAGCAAGAGGTGGACCCTGTGCTGAGAATTGAAAAGGTAGGCTTTGGTGTCTGCACAAAGTCCTAGTGAAAAGGGAAAAAAAATCCAACCGATCAGTAAAAAATGTCACAGGGTCATGTAGCCCAAACAATCTCCTCAGAAGTTTTGTCTGCAGCTGGAAAAGTTTCTGCCCAATATATTGTAATATTAAAAGCCAAAATAGATTAAACTATCTTTTTAAACTTTGACTCTTTAAAATACAAAGTAGTAGAACTTGACTACTGTGCTTGAATTCTAGTTTGAGTAAATTACGTGCTTTTAACAATGTTAAAATCCTGAAATGACCAAAAAAAAAAAAAATCATACCAAACATTGAGCTCATTTCCAACACTGCAAAAGTAACAGATGTCAGATGAAGGGGGTACCTGGTCCCACCTTCAAGTTTGTTTGTTGATTTAGCATTACGAGTTTCCAAACCTAGTTAAACCAGTCATCTCTCTGAAGGAAACAATCACAAATAGCTTAAGAGTGTGTCCATCTACAGACTCACACTTGTAAAAGTAGAAGATTAATTCATACTGGACTAGCTGGCACTTGGGTGCAAATTAACACATCTCAATATTCAAGATACCTGTAGAAACTGGTCACACACTGTAAATGTGATTTGCATCTATCCCCTCATTTTAGAAAGAAAAAAAAAGTGTGCTGCATTATATTACAAATTCGATGAAGTTTTTAACATACAAAGTTTTTAAATATTTGAAGTCCAGAATGAAAAATACTATGTAAGTCAGTAATACCGAGTTGAACCACATAAAATTGTTACATTTTATAAAAATTAAATCTAATATGAATGGATTCTCCCCGAACAGGGCCCTTGTTTGCTAATTAATATGGTAGACAAATTTTCTCCAAAAAGAAGAGGCTAACACTGGAATGCTAAGGTTAATTTTATTTATGATAATACCTTGTTATGAAGAACAATCAAGGTCTGTAGGGGGAGTTAGTACCACTGTAAGCAGCTGGATGAAGCTTTACTTTAATACAGCTCTATGATACTAATTTTTTTGCCCCAAATCATCAGCTTAAACCTTTTCAGTTCCAAGAAAGCTAGTGCACATCTAGCAAACATATGGTTTAGGGATATATATACACACAGTGTCTAAATGAACTGGTGTTCTTCTACCTCAGAAGGCATTATGGTCTTTGTAATTTAGGTGAAGTTCCCAGCAAAGCTTAAGGGTTGGTGTTTTGCTTTGTTTCTAAAAGTAGCTGAGAATCTTTGCAGAACGTTACTCCCGTTTTAAACCTATTTCCTTCAGAAACTGTGGTTGTCCTCTTTACTCTTTCATAAAGGCTGCAGTGTGACACTGTCTTGGGTGCAGTGGAGAAGAACATAAATATTTGAACAGAATAATTTTATTAGGAAAAGCTAAATGAACCTGCCCACGGTATACACACTTCAAGGCATCAGGAGGGTCTTTGCTTGCTGCAAAAAGGTATGAATGTAGACATATCAAGTAGAATTTAGACCAAAAATAATGCTTCCCCACCAACCATTTCACAAATAGCAAAAAGCTAGATGGAAGAGCCCGTGTAATTGTGCCATGACCGCTGCCTACATTGATATTTTATCCTCTTGTTGGCTCCTAATCTCTTAGTATGGATTGATTATAGTCTTCCCGTATTATTTCTTAAGCTTTTTTCATTTGCCCATACAAAGTGTGTGTGCTGTCTTTGACATGAGTGGTATATGTGGGCCTCTGACATTGTCACCTCAAAAAGAGAGAACATGTAGGCAGGATGCTGCCAGCTCTAAGCTAAGCAGTCGCAATTGTGTTAAATTAAATACCAAGAAAGCCACCTGGTGAACAGAACAATTAACATACCTTTGCATTTCCCTCCTGGGCTGTTTTTGGGGTGGATGTCTGTAAAAATAAAGGCACTTATTAATGTAAAGTTCGCTCAAGCTGACTGGTTCAGTGTTTTAAAATTTGCCAGTCCGCTAAACACTTCCCAGCAGAGGCAAAGGTCACCACACAGAGCACTTCAGCTTACTTGATAACAGGTTTGCTTTCTTACTTACCTCTCATGGATGCTATAAAGGCAGTTTGCGGATCCACAGGGGTTCATGGACCAGGTGAAAACCACTCTCTAGCCTTGCAGTGATTTCAGCGTATGTAAAACTTGACCATTTATGTGGTATTTGCAGCCTTTTCCTGTCAGACAGCCTACACGGCCCAGGGATGGCAAGACAACTGAGGTGAATGTCCTGACGAAAACCGCTTGGTGTGGTGAGCCAGGAGAAGCCGTATGGACGCTAGCCTGGGTGACCATGGCATGGCCCTGGTGTGTGGTGTCCTCCAGGGGTTGTGTCCAGCCTCCTGGTGCAGCTGGGGACACCCGTCGGCGCCAGGCTGGCCACGGCACTGTGGAGGGACAGGGCACGGCCCCCAATGGGCGGCTCATGGCTGAAGCTGAACCGAGAGCAGGAAGGAGCCTCTGCTCAGGGTGGCCGGCAGGAAGGCCAGGCTGTGGCCTCGCATCCCGCCGCCGTCGTGACCGGGGCTCGCCTCAGGCAGAGCGGCCGCCCGGCCCCGCTGGAGGTCGGCCCCGCTGGCAGCCTCCAGAGCCCCTCCGCCGTGCCGGGGTCACCCTCCGGCCGTTCACACCTGTTGTGGCCGCGGTAGGGCCGGCGGTGCCGGGCGCGGCGGGCACTGGCGAGGCTGCGCCGCCTCCGCCGGGAGCTCCGGGCGGAGCCTTCCCTCCTTCCCGTCCTCCCTCCCCCGGCTCCCGGAGCGCCCCGAGGCAGCGCCGGCTGCCTGCGCCGCCCGCTCAGCTGGGAGAAGGAGGAGGCGCCCCGAGCTACCGGCGCTGGGAGGAAAGCAAATAACAGTTCAGAGCACTGGGCGCCTTTCGGAGGGCAGCACACATGTCCCACAAGCAGGGTATCTGGAAACGCTCTCCCTTCCCCTGGTCCTCCCCGGTACCCTCTCATCCCTCCGTTCCCTCCTCTGCCCCCTCCATCTCCCCTCCCCGCTCCCCCGGCTCTGCCGCTCCCCTCCGCCGCCCTCTTTCCCTTCTCCCTTTCCCAGCCCTCTGTCTCCCCCTGGCCGGCCCTGGGTGCCCCGGACTGACTCTGCCTTTCCTCCCTGCCCAGCTCGTGGCCCTCCAGGAGAGAGCGCGGTTGACTGGTGCCTCTACCAGCTCAATGGAGCAGCCGAGTTTGAGGTCTCTGAAGGTGAGTACGGGGGTGCTGAGGTGGGATGCGTCCCCTCGGCCACCGCCCTAGCTGGAGGCGTGTGGAGGAAGGTGGCCCACCTGTGGGAGAGTGGCCGTGGCAGAACATGGCAGCCGCCCCGGGCATGGGGCCTGTGGGGCGATGAAGGTGGCGCATGGGCCTAGCGCAGGAGGGGAGGTGGGCTGGCAGGGGGCAGCCGCCGATGGTTTACGTGCGTCGGTCTTTGTCTAAGTGTCTCATCTTGTTTTGCTTTGATTTTTTTTTTTCGGAGAAGTCAAGTTTCGCAGCTAGCGGCCTAGTGGTATCAGCCAGCTTGGCCTTGGCATCGGTGGCTACTGGTGTGAGGGAGGCTGTGTAGTACCTGCTGGAAAGTTTTCTCGCCTTTTTTCTCCTTCCCTTAACTTTGAGAAGTGAGAGAACCCGGAAAGTCTTTTTTTTTAAATATTCTGTGGTAGAAAAGGAACAGCCTTTGGGTTCCAGGGCAAAAAAGTCTCCCCTCTGTCTCTGAACCACGTACGGTTTTGAACATGCAGAGTATTTAAATGTAAGATGTCAACCTGTATTTTCCAGCATGCCAGGATGTGTAGCGTGCAGTATTCGTGAGCATATTTCAGTGTCTGTTTTCAGTGAGTTAAGTGGAGCTGGGACCTCATCTCGATGTTTTGGTCTGCCAGTGTTATGCATTTCTGAGGAGAGTGCATTTACTGTTTGTAAGGGCTTAAAATGCATCACAAGTTCAGCTGGACTGAAAAACTTCCCAATGCTGAGGAAAGTGATGCTCTGTAATAGATCGGCTTCAGGTTAGACATTAGGGAAAGCTTTTCAACAGTGAAGGACTAGAATGTGTGGGGTAGGTAGACAACGAAATCTCACTCACTTGACATATTTAAGGTGTGTTTCACAAACATGGGTTGGAGCGATAAAGCTACAGGGACTGGTAGATAGACTACCTGTTTGTGGTCTCTCTTAACTTCATTATCTGTAATTCTGTGGGATGTGAAGTTTTGTGTTATGTCTTGTGTTTTGCTGTTTGGAGAAGTGATTTAAACCCCAGTGTACTAATAATAAGCTACAGCTGGATCAAGGCTTTGGAGTGTGGTTGCTTCCCCTCCCTCCAGTTATTCCATGGTGGTTTATATTTCAAGGTATACTTAATAGCGTGTGTAATTGCATAATAAAGCGATTATCAAAATATGTTATGATTTTGTGCCTAGATTTTTTTTTTTGGTGAAACTGCATACCAAACCAGATGTGATGACGATAGGTGGGGGTGGAAATTACATCCGTGTGAGGGAGTGTAATGAGTGAGTGAGGCATTTTTTAGGCATCACAGAATGTGGAAAACAAGCTTTAGGTTGGCATTTACTTTCATTTAAAGATTTGAATGAGTAGAATATGCTGCTTAACCTTTTTTTGTCTGAGTAAATACCAGTGTTTCAGCACTGCTTTGAGACTATAATGTTTTCTTCTCAACAGGTGTTTTATCCCTTTGATTTTTTTGGGGTCATCTTTTGTCACATGACATAGGTTTTAAAATTAGTTTGCTAACCTGGACTTCAGTTCTCTTTAACACTGGCAATTTATGGATGCCCAATTTTACTCCATGACTTAAATGGAAATCTTACACGTTTTCTCTTTATTCAGCATGGAAATATGTGAAATTCAGAGAACAGGAAACAGTCTGAAGCAGTGTAATTTGGACACATAAGCTATAGAGTCAAAGTCATCTGCAGGTAGTAAACCCTGTTTATGTTACTAGGATTATGTATAAATATAACATGCATTTTCCAGGATACACATTGTCTATTAAATGCGACTGATATCTAGGAACAGAAACAGCAATATAATCAGCACACTTTGCAGAAGTGAAAACAACATTTAAAAGAAAGGATCACTATGGCAAGTGGCTTGACCTCTTTTGCATGCCAGTGTTTTGGATTAAGTCCAAACCTTTTCCTTTTCTGAAATTTGCCTCTAAAATAACTTAAATTACACAGACCCAAACAGAATCTTTAGCTTAAAATGGATTGTTCCTATGACTTCCAATGCAGAAATTTTTTTTTCTATCCATCCTTATCCCAGTTTTTTTTTACTTTTCAGAAAGGCTGCAGCTGCATTAGTTAGGACCACCTAATCAATGGAGAGAAGAACTAATTAATCTATATTAAATATTATGGTGTGTTTATCTGTCTAGATATATATCTGTATATATAAACACTTACATATTAATATTCTAAGTTCAGTGAGTCCTTTGGGCACCTCTTGCTGCTTTTGCTATTGAATGTATGCAATGGCACTCTGTCAGTTAGACTTCAGAATTGTGTTCTGCAACATTTCTCTCTTAGACTAGGAAAGAAAATTATTCTATTTCCAAAAATAGATGTGTTAGATGAAAAACATTCATTTACATAACAGAAAAGCAAAATTGCATATTTCAAATGCAAGAAAAAATAGTTTAGTAAGTAAAACATCACAATCAAAGCCAAGATAATCATGTTTGATTTAGTCTTGCTGCCCTGATACAAAACCTTATTTCAAATATTGCCACTTCTATAATTAACGTCTAAGTGCAAAATATATTTTATTCATGCTAAAGATCTCAAAGCACTTTGTGCACATTAAGTGCAGCCTCACAAAAGCTGTATGAAGAACAGTATTAGAGTATCCATTTACAGGCTGGCAAAATGAAATATAGAAGTTAAGGATGTGATTTTTATAGAAGTTGAATGTCAGCTGTTAAGCAGTTAGTATTTGGGACTTCTGAACAGTCAGATCTTGTGTGATTTGCCCAAACTACCTGGTAGACTGCTAACAGGACTGCTTATTCCTAACTCTTTGCTTTAAGTTCTAAATCACATTAATTTCTTGCAAAATTTGTATATATTAAAGCAAGTTTGAAATGTTTTATGCTGTGAATTCTAAGCTGGCATTATGTTATTCTAGATAGCATTACATTCAGTAGTGTTTATATGGTTAATGAAAAGATTGAGTCAAAAATCATATTTTTAGTTTTCACTCTTGAAGTTAGCTCATCAGAGACATGAAATTGGTTTAGAGTGTGAATTTTCTTATCATCCATTTTGTAACTTTATGCTCTTGTGTGGCTGAAAGCCCTGTTAACATTAGTGTCTTGTGAATCATGGTGTGAACTTTCCTGTTACTTACCTTACACCACTCTAACATTCTCTTTTATTTCTGAGTAATTTGAAGAGAGATTTATTGAGAAGATAAAATCGATAATATGCTATTTTGTTGTAAAGGTACGTTTGAATAATATACCATTTGAAGGAGCTAGAAAACTTGTGAACTGATGTATTTGAATTTAGTCACTTTCAGGTTTACCTCCAATAGCTTTTTGTTTGCTGTAATTTTCAATCAAAGACAGTAAGTCTGGATTTGTTTCAATACTGTCTTTTCCATTATTCCACACATTCTATGGAAAGCAATGTGAGTGCACAAACTTAGAACAGAAGTAATGTCCTTGTGAGTCATGCCTTCATTAGTAAGGTCTAATTAAATAGGAAGGCTCCATCTGTAGATGCTTTCGCATCTCCGTCCTTTTTTAGCTGAACCAAACGATTTTTCCTTGGTCTCATAAAAAGGTATGTTAGCAGCTCTTTCCTTAACACTTCGCCGTTTACCAACATTTCCTTTATATTGTGATCACCATGAATGGATGTTATGTTTCCATGAGGCCTTAGATGGATGGGTACGCTTTGCAGTGCTGGGCTCTCAGTTGTCTAATTTGGAGATTTAGCGAAGTGAAAAGTGCCTCTTCTGTACCCCACAATTCTGGATTTCTCCAGAGGAAACCAAGGTGCTTGGAAGGGACCGGCATACCCCTTGTCTCACCCCAGTGTACATTTAGGACGCTACTATCTTACATACAGCACTGCAAGGTGCGTCACAGGGCTTGCGTGCACCCTAATGTCCCCTCTGATGCCATGTGTGTGGATGATACTGTTATTCCAGTCCTACTTTGTACATCCCTGTTTATACATTCAGCACCTCCCTGTATTTAATACCTCTGTATTTTACAGTCACTTATGTTGGTGTTTGGTTGGTTAACTATCACTGCTGTCTGGGAGCTGCAACGGCACAGGAAAAGGACTCCTGTCTGAAAAGCATTATCATCATGCTTTGCTCCCATTATGACATTATATGTGGCTGTGTAAGACCAGACCCAGTAAATGACTCTTTGCAAGAAAATGTGGGTATTTGATTATGCTTCTATTTGTTGCTGCACAATCTGACGTTCCGCCACACACAATGCACAATGCTGCACCGTCCCCCACAGCATTCTCCTGGAGAAGCTGGTGAATCATGGCATAGACAAGTGTACTCTTTGCTGGGTTAAAAACTGGCTGGATCGCTGTGCCCAGAGAGTTGTGATTAATGTGTTGAAATGCTCTTGGCGGCCAGTCACCAGCAGTGTCCCTCAGGGCTCAGTTTTGGGGCCAGTTTTAATATCTTTATCAGTGATCTGGATGAGGGGATTGAGTGCACCCTCAGTAAGTTTGCAGCTGACACCAAACTAGGTGGGAGTGTTGATCTGCTTGAGGGTATGAAGGCTCTACAGAGGGACCTGGACAGGCTGGATCGATGGGCCAAGGCCCATTGTATGAGGTTTAATAAGGCCAAGTGCCAGGTCCTGCATTTTGGTCACAACAACCCCAAGCAACGCTACAGGCTTGGGGAAGAGTGGCTAGAAAGCTGCCCAGCAGAAAAGGACCTGGGGGTGCTGGTGGACAAGCAGCTTAACATGAGCCAGCAGTGTGCCCAGGTGGCCAAGGCGGCCAACAGCATTCTGGCTTGTATCAGGAATAGTGTGGCCAGCAGGAGCAGGGAAGTGATCATGCCTCTGTACTCGGCCCTGGCGAGGCCTCACCTCGAGTCCTGTGTTCAGTTCTGGGCCCCTCTGTACAAGAGGGACATTTTGGTGCTGGAGCGTGTCCAGAGGAGAGCTACCAAGCCGGTGAGGGGTCTGGAGACCAAGCCATATGAGGAGAGGCTGAGGGAACTGGGCAGGTTTAGTTTGGAGAAGAGGAGGCTGAGGGGAGACCTCATTGCCCTCTACAACTACCTGAAAGGAGGTTGTAGAGAGGTGGGTGTTGGCCTCTTCTCCCAGGTGAATAATGACAGGACCAGAGGAAATGGTCTGAAGTTGCGGCAGGGGAGGTTTAGATTAGGTATCAGGAAGAATTACTTTACTGACCACTGGAACAGCCTGCCCAGGGAGGTGGTTGAGTCACCATCCCTAGAGGTATTTAAGAAACGTCTAGATCTGTCACTTCAGGGCATGATCTAGTGACAGAGATTGTAGGGGTTGTTTTTTTGTGTGTGTATGGCTGGACTTGATGATCTCAAAGGTCCTTTCCAACCATGAAGATTCTATGATTGTGTGACATTTAGTTTCAATACGAAAAGTTCAGCATGATAGACAAAGAGGAAGGATTAAGGTATATTGAAGTTATATTTATTCATATGGTAGCTTACTTCTAGTGATATTTATCTACAATAATATTCCATTTTGTGATATTTTTATCTGTTGTTTATGGAGTCTTTGTTTATCCATGGCATGGGTTTTGTAAGAATCTTTGATTCAAATATTTCTGTAGATTACTATAAAAAATACTTCTTGAATGACAATAAAATACCGGAAAGTATGTCCTTGTTATGAAAAGGAAAAGGTGAGTGCGTTATGTTTCTCAAATGCTGTTTCCTCGTTTTGTGTTTTGAATTAAGAGTTGGTTTGATTTTTATGGAGTAAATTAATTTAATTAAGTACATGAAGGTTATTTAATTGCAGTGATTTATAAAATACTTGCTTTTGTAGTGTTTCTATTGGAACTTAATATGGGTGCTAGAGTGTGTTTTCTCCTAAGAGTCATTAAGTGTAATTTGACCATAAAACAAATACTTTTTTAACTTTGTTAATTCTTTTCTTTTGTAAATATCTGACTGAAGATGTTATCTCCTTTTCAGTAACCTGAAAAGTGGTATTGCTGCTTAGATGAAACTTAAAAAAATCAACAAAGCTTTTTTTTTTGTTTGTTTTAACCAGGTTTTCAGGTTTTTCTGCCCTTTACAAGGACTCCACTCACTCCCTCTGACATGCTGTACTTGTTTAGCTCTGGCTCTTTGATGCCACAAGTTGCGGCCTTCATCATCTCAGTTTCCAGGATGTGGTCTTCAGCCAATTGCCTTTTTAGTCTCTAATCTCCCATTGATCCTTTTTCTTTCCTTCCAGTCTTCCCCTTTTTAATATCTTTAGTTAAACACTCAGTTAGATTTTCTAGTTTCTGTTGGTTTCCTCGGCTCTGGTTTTAATTTCCCATTGTCCTCTGTAACTCTTCTCTCTGCTAAGGGGATTGTGGGGGGTCTCAGTCCATTGACTGGTGCAGAGTCTGGCAAAGGGGTCTCCCCTCTGTGTCACTGGAAGTCTGCCATTTGCAGCAGGTGCCTGCACAGCAAATCTTAGCTCTTTTCCCTTTGTCTCTCAATGTTTCCAGGTCTACAAGGCTTACCATTTTATGTGATCCTTTCAGTTCCATCCAAATAACTCCTGGCAATTTTGGTTTTATCTGTGCTTGAATGATCAGAATTTCCTTGGGTGTTTCAGTTGGCTGCATCCTTTAAGATGCACTTGGTATACATATCATGAAAGATGAAATCACACTGTTGTGCGGCTGATTATGCAGGTATTAGCAAGTCAAAAATCATGCTTTCAAGTTATCTAGTCTAGAATTTAACAGGGACATCTTTTAGGCTCCCCTTTTCTCTTTAAATGTGCAATAATTTAATTTATGTAATGATTTTGTTATAAATAATAACGCTGATGAGTAAACAATGATTTCATTGGGGCCACAACTTTGGCATTTAGACTAATTTTTGTATTTAAGTCAAACATTATCATGCAGCTTGAATAGCGATGGACAATTTAAAGAGTATAGAATTGCCTGTGGTTCCAGCTGGGAGGCAGAAAAATCACCAGGCTTTCACAAAGCCTTCCCTTCCATTATAGGTCAAGTCAGAAAGCCAAGGTTCCTTTACGGAGTTGAGTTTTATATAGGGGTAGAGAGTACCCATTTTCTGATCTTTCCAATTCCACATTATAAATGTGTGCAGAAATTGCCCAAGCTGTCTTGGAGAATGGCTGAATAGTTCATGTGCAGAGAAGCTTTTCCTGCTGTCCATTTTTTTTTCTGTGTGAACCTGTCAAAATGGAAAGAAATTCCAAGAAGACAAGATTCTTGTTTCAAGAATTACAACCCAGAAGCTTAACTTCTGCAGATATGAAATCAGAAGTCACATTGCAAGCCATAAAAGTGGGAAAGTGACCTGTTTTAAATATTCTTATTTATCAGTTCTTTTCTGTGAAATGCAGTAAAATGCATTTGTCATCAAAATGTGGAGAGATTTAAAGCAAGAAGAAAGTATCTTTTCGTTTGCATGTTTGCACTGTCTGATGAAAAAATTCCAAAATGATACGAAATTATTCAGGGGTTTTAACCACCTTTCTCTCCTACTGTGCTACTCGGATATAAACTCCTTATTCTAAGTAATAGTAGCTCGCATCCTTTTAAGTCTCCATGTGATCACCTAATGACAGAACCCCCAAATAGTGAAAGGTGTTATTTACTAGCCAAATTCTGCATCTTGCCATTTAAGTTGAATTGTCATTGTTTGGTGATCCAGAAGAGGGAGCTACCTCATAAATTTCTAGCAGTTTTGAACTTAACAGTCTCTTTTAAAACCCCTCATGGATTTATTTTATTATTATTCTTTCTTTTAAGATTGGATCCAGAGATTTCATGTGATGCCTTTTTGGTCACTCTGTTCATAATTTGCTGATTTCTAAGGACATCCTCAGAGACTTAGTTCTTTGATTTCCTTCAGTTTTCAGTATCAGTTCAGTGTTTGCCTTTAAACTTTGCGTTTGTATAAAAACCTAAAACCTTTGGTTGATACAATGATTGCAGTCCCTTTTATTTGATCTGATGAGTCTTTTTAAACATAGATGTTTCTGATTAGCCAGCCATGGATGTTTATAGACATCTGTAGCAAGCAGGAAGAACTTTGTGGTGGCTGGCCTTCCTCAGTGCAGTTCCGTCTGAGATGGAGGTGGCTTCTGGGCCATTGTACAATTTTTTTCCTGTTTCTTCTGTTTGTCCTAGTAAGTGGATATAGATGGTACTTTGAAAATAGCAATATATAAGTAAAATAGCCAAACTAATGAATGTGCACACTATGATGCCCTTTGTCTTTCTCTCTTATTTTTTCTTTTTTTTTCTTTTTGAACTGCAGTGCAAATTAGAGTGCATTAATATACCATTTATGAGCTATAAAAGTAAAGGACTGTGAGGTATAGGGAGAAGGCATTATAACAGGTACTTATTAAAACTTGTACTGATGGTCAGGAGGGAGACCACACTTCTCTGGGCATATTTTAAAGTGCATGATTTAGCTATGTTATGGTATTCGTTGGTGGTTGGAACTCTAGATTGCTACCTGCTATACTGATAAATCTTGCCAAAGCTATCATACCTCCAGGTTGATTGTTGGTGATTTTGGGTTAAGAACTGATGCAGAGATGTGACTTAATTTCCTAAGGTAACTGGAGTACTGAGAAACAGATGAGTCTTTTTCCAACTGAATAATACGTTCCCTGTATTTTGTCATTAAGAGCTAAGGACAATGCTTTTAGTATTATGATGCTTGTCTTTCTTTTTCATCATAGGGATGAATACAGCACTGTGCTGCTTATTTCTTTGCGGGTGATCACCCTTATGCATTTCAGGTGAATTTTGAGGTGTCAATGGAGCCTTCTTTTTCTGGAGGTAAATACAGGGTAGTAAAAATCCTTGCAGTGCCTCTGAAGGGTGAGAATGAAGCATGTCATTTGTTGTTGATATGGAAAACTGCTGTATGTTGTAGTATCCTGCTGTTGACTTACTTCAGATTTCCAATTAGTAAATCTCTAAATATGGTTGCTTTCAGGGAGAGTACCACAGGATTCCATTCATACCTGTAATGGATACACATGGTATCGTCATGTGGCCTTCAGGTTACATATGCAAACTGCTCTGTTAGAGCACTTAGACGTAACATTAAGAAGTCGTGTACAACATTCCAAAACTTAAATGTACCAACACAAAGAACTCTGTGGCTTATTTTGAGTTATTTTGTAAAATACTTTTGAAAATTCATTATGTATTTTTTACATGCACACAAATGTACGCATGCACACACTTTTTTCTTATGTTCATGCAAGATTTGTATAAAATCAAAGGAAGTTAAATTAATCAATGTACATGTGTTTGACTTTTTCTTCCTCCAGGAGTTTTCAGAATAAGTACATAAATACTATTTGGTTTATAGACATAATATTTTGCACATGTATGATACATGGCTATTATAGTTCAAAAATATAGTATTTTATAATATTTGTGTCTTCTTAAAACTGATGACCTATTTGAATATTTTTAATTCTTCCATTAAATACAATTTCTTTTCAGAATGCATACATTCACCAGATGTTTTGACTATGTTTATTTACAAGCACATTTTATAGAGGCTCATGTCACAGTGAACAGGGTTGACAGTTGGGCTGATTGCAGGAATGCGCGAAATGTTAACCTCATAAATCTTTCTCCACCTATTGTATTATATAATTTTTACAAAATATTCAGAAGTTTGATGCAAGAGACAGTTTCATTATTTTAGTTGGAACCGTTTTGGTATTGCAGTTAAAGATGATGTATTCATTGCAGAGACAATTACGTCTAGACACTAAAAGGGGCCATTGATTTGACATTCTATTCATAGAGAGGGCATGTGTCATTCAAAAGGGAGTTGTAAAACTATTTAGCACAGTTGCATCCTTAGTGATGTGCCTTTCCATTTCAAACAACTACCATAACTAATTACCATATTTAGTAGAGTCTTCTTGGAATCCTGAAACAAAAGGAACCCACAATTTCTTTGGGAGATACAAATTATGTTAATGTTCCTTGTCTTTATATCTAGAATAAACTCCTGTGTTATGACTAGTCTCAAAGATGCAAAGTAGAAGTGTTATTCTTGCAAGACTTAATGGTTTCTTGTTAGATCTGTCTTACTGAGTAATCATCATGAACTTCAAAATTTTTAATAAAAAGACTGGTTTTTGTTGATATCTGTTTTTGTCTATCAGATAACTCATATTTTTGAAGGTTCTCTGATAAGCTCTTGTGTTAGCTGCTTTGAAATGGAATGTTTATTCTGGAAATATCCCATGTTTCAGATTTTGTCTATTTGCAAGAAGCCCTAACTTTGAGCCCATAGTGATATGCAAAGTAGATATAATCAATTTAAAGTAAGGATGAGCTCACATTTTAAGATTAATTCTTACTTTTCATGCACCACAATTTGAAAAATTCCAAATGTGTTTTTCTTCCCTTAAGGTTTTTCATGTGAACAGGTGTTTTTGTTTCTTGAGCTTGACAAGCTGTTACGTTCATTGCGTGCTGTCTCCTCTATTCAACCAGGAAAGCACAGCCTTATTTCACTTTGAATGCCTTTCCTGGGTCCCTTAGAGGCTTTGCACCCTAAAAACACTTGATCTAGTGAAACGTTCACCTTGTCTAAGTGGAAGGTAAGGAGACCTTGTGGGTGTGCCAAGTGCATTGAGAGTGTAGCTGTTCATTGGTGTTTCTTCAGAAGGGTGCCACCGTGCCTCAGGAACTTTGTGGCTTCATGTTGCTTTTTGATTTCCCCCTTTCTTGATGCTCCTCCACAGTAATTAAAAGTCTTACTTAAAAAATAATACCTATGTTGACTTTTCTGGAAGTAGCAACTGTGCAATGCAATTTATTTAAATTTTAAAATAGTGCAGTTATTAACTTGGTATTTCCGATTTCTAATCTGATGATTTTAGAGGCATAATTGCTCAGTGACAATTCCAAAAATGCACAGAGGTGTGTTAAACGACTGACTCCCTTTTTCCTTATGATGTCAGAATGTAAAATATACTAGTGAAGAAATAGTAAAAACAATATTTTGAGTCAATGAAACTGACCTCAGAGTTTGAGCTTCTTGATTCTACCATGACACAAAACGCCTCTGCTAAAGAATATCTCTAGTAACAGTAAGAGGCTGCCTCTCTTCTATGCTGAGGTGAGTCTCTGTAGCAGGTTGTGACCTATATTACACATCAAATGTCAGTCCTCAATACTCTTATGGCAGAAACCACTTCCTTTTACTGCGTGTTCATGAAGTACCCAGAGCAATGTCTGTGCTGAGTGGGGCTAGGCAATACTGACTTTGACAGCCCTGTCGCACTTGCAAAGCACACTCACTCACTTGCAAAGCATCTGACAAATGTGTGTATTTATCCTCTCATCAGATACCTGAAAGAAAGCATGTACTCAAACCCTGTGGTTAAAAAGTTGAACAAATAAAAGAAGATTGCGAAACCAAACTTTAATGACATCATCGCACACTACTATTTCTGTAGGTACCCTGCTGCATTTGACTCACAGGTTTTATGTGGCTCTGTTTTACTTCTTGTGTATGCAGTGTGAGAATAATTATAGTGCTGTACTTCTCCAGACATGGAGCTGTGTGTTCTTTCTTTGGTAAGAGTGGTTAAATATGTAACCATCCATGTAGGTTCTTTTTTCCTTTTTCTGGGAAAAAAACCAGCAAATGCTTACCTATGTTAATGTAACATTTGAGTTCAGATGATAGCATAAGTCAAGAAATTCAAAGATATAGTTCCCACAGCAACCATAATTCAACCTCATTGCTGTGAAAGCACAAAAGCCTACACCAAATACCATGCAGAATACTGCATATATGCAAGTGTGTGAGATACAGTTGCTAGGAGAGCCATAAATTTTAATTTCCAGAGGTCTTTTAGATTCACATTTTATATCTTTTATTATTATTTGTGTTTTATTGAAACAGTGCAGTAACGAAAAACTGAGGCCAGTTGGATTAGTGTATATTTTTGCTTTGTAATGTACAAACAATAGATTATATTACTATCTCTGTCATTTTGTCATGTTTTCCTTTATGTCTAAGTGAGTAATATTGAATGTGAAATATAATCTGGCCTGCTTCCTTATCTGGTTCTATTTTTCTTCCTCTTTATTTAGCCCTGTTCCTGAACTGCAGCTAATGAGGTCTATTCGTTTGCCTACCAAGGATAAATAAACCAGATATCCACATGTAGTCACACATCTTGTTATTCAGCCACATCCATAGCTTAAGGTTCCATTATAAAATATCTCAAAGCATATGGAATCTATTTATTTTCAATATCTGTTAGGATTCTTTTGGTTTCTTTGTTTGCCAGCTAAGTCTGCCAATTCCTTAATTTGGTCATGTTAGACATGTTTCATTATTATCACAGTTAGCGAAGAGGTGGAAGTGTCCTTGTTTTGAAATGAGAAATATGTAAATATTTGAACTATGGTACTTACTTGGCACAGAAAATGTTTTATAAATAATGTTTACAGTTTTTCCAGAAGTTGGTTGGCTGAAATAACTATGTGTATGTGTGGTATGTTTTACTTAACTTTTCAGATCTGGCCAGTGGAGAGAGACACTATAATGTTTGAAGATTGGTATATTAAGTCCCATTCACATGGGTGATTATTATATCTGTAGGCTGGATTGAGAATTCATGATTATTTAAAAAAAATCCCTTTGACTGAGGCATATGCTAATGCCTCATAATTTATTTGGAAAAAAAAAAATCACAATGTAACTGTATCTCACCAGTCATTTAAAAAAAAAAAAAGAAGGAAGTGACATGGGATAGGGAAGGTTAATGATAAGATTTTCTCTTCGGTAGACTACAAAAAATTTAATTTGGACTTCATCTAGTTTCTACCGGACTGATTTTTCTCAGCCTTCCATCACATTTTAGCCTGCAATATCAGCCCTTTTATGGACAGTCTGGGCAGAGCTGAAAGACTGATTGGATGTGAAAATGTTCTCCTTGGGAAATCCTTGGATCCTGTCCTTCCCAGATAGTTAGGCAATCTGCTCTAGGAAACCTGTTTTGACAGTGCTTGTTATCTCTGCTAGGCAGAGTCCTATAGGGACTGTCACAGCCTACCTCAAAGCCAGGGTTAAGGGAATTCACTCTGCAGCCCACCGCCTTCCCAAAGCTTTTATTGTTCTGTTTCATTTTGTTCAAAAGCTAGTTAGGAACTGCATGCATATTACTGTACATGTGTTTTAAAATGAAGTTAGTTTGTATGAAATGTGGGTTTCCTTGTGTAAGAATTTATGAACTGAAGTTTGAACTCCAGCTGAAAATTATACCAAAACATTCCCAGTGGCTCAACAATTTGTTAATAGATAAACGCAGAAAGATAGTTAAATTCTGGCTACCATCTGATCAAGAGTTGGTCTAGTCTTTCAACAGGGACCGTACTGTTTCTGAAATGAGGAAGGGGACTGGGAATTGTGAATCGTGGGAATTCTTCAAGGGGCAGGCAGAGTGCTGGAATCTGAGTGGAATCCTGGATAAAGATTTGATGCATAAGGCTGCATGTACTGCTGAAACAAGACCCCCTTCGATATAGTGAATACCTAGTATGTAGGTTTTGTGTAAGAACTGTGTTGTGGTCATAACCTTGCATTGACATCCTGACGACATTTCTTGCTCCAATGTATCTAGCTAATATTTTGGGGCTTTCCCAAAGTGTGAATAGTTACAAGGGTGTTTTTATTTTCTTCTGTTTATCCTCTTACACCTAATAGTTGTGGTGTTAATATTTGAACTGAAATAAATAAGGGCAAACTGCAGTGGAAACTAAGAGCTGCATTGGGATGATTAGAGGTAAGTGGAAAGCAGCCAAACATTCTACTTGAAATTGAGCTATTGCTAGTAAATAGTAATACATAAAAAGACAGAAGGTCTTGAAAACACTAACTTTACATGCATATTTAATTACAAGTTGATTAATAACAGTGTTGCTGGATGATTTGGTGCAGCGATATGCAGTTATTTTATACAATTAATCACTCTGCTTTTAGTCCCAGAGAAATGACATGCACAGTCAATGCTGTCAGGGATTACTGGTGATCTCGGCTACCTCATTTTGTTTTGAGGCGATAGGGATCCTGTGGGAGAGAATGTCTGAGCAAGGAACTGCTTTCTGTGCAGTGGCAATAGTTCCTGGTGTTGTGAACAGGGTCATAGTTTCAACAGTTACTGCCATCAGAGGAGAAAGTTGGTGTAACTCTACTAATGTATATATTTTTCCTCAAGCATGTATCTTCCTCAGTGCGTGTATGGCCCCAGAGATGAGGATTTCCTAGTGGAACACAGGGCTTTGATGAAAGTGGATGGTCATGTCACCTCGCAGTTCTCAGTGGAGGAGAAAATCTTCCTCAGTGGGATTAAAACCATCTGCTTGCGTCATGGGCTGTTAGGTGTGAGATACGATTTGACTTTAATTTGTTAGTCGCCATTAGTAGATGGAGAGTTGGTATGCAGAATACAATGTCCCATCTGTTAGGGATTTTTGTCTTTTTGTTTGAAAATATGTATTTTTGTCAATTATAATTAGCTGGAAAGAATTAGCAAAAAGCTCTTGCAGTTTTTTGGATAATTTTTCAGAATTTAGAGTATTTTACATCTATCTGCAATCGTTTATTCTGTCATCCAGTCCAAATTACCACAAAGCTATTTGAATTATACTTGTTAACTCTGATAGAAGTTTTGTAGAGGAGTTGGTAGTGCTCTGTTGTTGAAGCTGGGAGTACACTTCCTTTTGCGAGATTGTATTTCTTGTATTTCTCCAACTTTGACCAGATCCTTAACCATTGAGGCTAACGATTATAATTTTTTTTTTCTGGATTTGCCTCAGGCTGATTTTTTCTAGTCAAAACTCTCTACTTGGCTTTGAGCATAAGCTTCACAAGAAAATGCCTGGTATCCTTTTCCCCCTTAAAAAAATAAAGAATTCTATCAACAGTTCCTTTGGAAAGCTCTAGTACTTGCATGCTTTGAAGCGGGAACTTCAATTTGACAAGGTGAACATAGTCAATTTGACTATATTCAGAAATGTCTTTCACTGTCCCTGTGAATACCCACTCTGTTTTGACCAATTGATAAACCTCTGAAAAATGACAGTTCAAATAAATGTCATTTAAGTGTTGTTAGAGGTGGATAGACAGGTTTTTTTGAAAGAATTTTTTTTTCTCCTTTTCTGGCAGTTCTTTATACAGTGAATGTGCCACAGTGTAGAACTGAATTGACTTTTCTCTAATTGCAATTTTGGTCTGTATTGGATCAGAGATGTTTTTCGGTATTAAAGTCCTTCAACCTTCTCTTTTGGATGGCATTGGAGCTTTCTGTCTGCTGGAGGGAGGCAGAATCAAGGAAGAATCTCTGTCTGTTTTGACACGGAGCAGGAACTGACTGTCAGGAGTACCTTGGAAAAGGATACTGGGGGAGAAGGAATGGACTAGCACTGCAGAGCTTAGGTGGAAAGGAAATCAAAACTCTGAATTTAAGAATTGTGTGTATGAGGGAAGAGAGAGATATTAAATAAATTATTAAATTTATTATTAAATTTATTATTTATTATTATTAAATTTATTATTTATTATTTATTAAATTATTAAATTTATCATTAAATAAAAATAATTTTTTATGAAAATAATTTGCTTTACAGAAACATTTAGCATGAAAAAGAGTATACTAAACTAATAAGTTGAAATAATTAAGATATCTTCCTATGTAGTCTGTTGCTCATTAAAAAAACTACTGGTTTATCATCTTAACTTTTTTTCCAATTGCCTTTAGCTACTTGGAAGGTCCATACAAATACAGAAAACAGCAGTGTGAACACAGAAAATAAAAATGAAAGGTTTTGAATAAATACTCACAAATTGCTATAAAAGACAAAATTAAATGAAAGGGATATATTTTTCACAGGTCTATTTCAGATATAATACTGTTATGTCATAATTTTATGTGGTATTTATCTTATAGCAATAATTGTGAAAAATTCAGTCAAATTTAGGCATCATGCTTCACAGTAGTCTAGTAGTATTTAAAGATCAGAAAATCTGAACTCAGTCTCCATTTGTGCAAGTTTAGCTTCTGTTCCAGTCTCAAGGCTTTGGACTCATTTCTAATTGAATACAAAATGGAACTGAAGTGAGACGCGAATCTTTGGATTTAGGTGAGAAATCAAAACCTTATTACTGAATTCAGGAGGTTGGCATACCTTCCTTTACAACAAAGTCTCTCCACTCCACAATGGTGAATACTTAATACATACAGGAATGTGAGTGAAGGATTTGAAAGCTAAGAGACAGCATAGCACATTGACTAATCCATTATGAAGTGGCATAAACAATTTAAACTAAACTTATTAAATTAGCATTGCTTTCCTATTGTGTTTTTTCACTTGATGGCTAATTTGCAAAATTCAGTAAGTTTCCTGGAGCATCTCTGTCATTATTTAGAAGTCACAAGGTTCTATTGTAACTTTCTTTGGCTGATAATAATTAATATTTAAAAACTGCATAGTTACTTTGCTTTTTTTTAAAAAAGGAGAAAATCTTTCAAAAATTAATTCTACCCTAGTGGCAGTCTACTGAATGCTACATTATAACTTTCACGGACTTCAGTAGGAGCAGAAATCTGGCTTTTCATATCAATTCTTGCTGATGAGGTGATAGCTGTTCTTCTATACGGAACAGTTATAAAGTATTGCTTGAAACTATGAAGTAGTAGCTGCTGTCTTTGTTCCCTTCTTTGGGGTGGGATTTGGGGATATAGAACATAGATAACTCTCCTTTCTGAAAATGCTGAAATGTCTGTTAAATCACAGCTTTTCAAATCCTCCCAGAGGAGATTTGCTTAGGATTTCTTTTTTTTAATACATGCAGCAGATGACAAGTAATAAAATCAGAAGGGTTATTTGTTGTATTTTTATGGTTTAGTCTGTCATATTATATTTTCAGACTTGTCAGTGGACAGTCAGCACTGCCTGAAGTCTCAGAGTTCGACATCTGAGCACTGTGGAATGGCTGTTTGTGCTGCTGGTTGTAGAGGGGGGACTTAGGTTGCATTATCATGATTTACATTCTTCAAACGGGAATTCTGATTGCTACAGCTTAGATGACTTATAACGTGGCAGCCGTGTCATGTATTTAATTATTAGATGTCCTGATAGAAAGAGCTGGGGTGACAGGAGTGTAATAAAGCACAACCAGTTCCACAGTGCGGGATGTATTTGCTCTTATCAAACTGCATTGTTGTGCTGGCCCACTGGGCCCCTTTGCCAGCCCGTTCTGATGCAGCTGATCAGCTAATGGGAGATTTTCTCTGATTTTCCCAGATCAGGTGCAGTGGTTTGGCTTTTAGCAAAGTAACAATATGTCATGTATATAAGGGAAATTTAACTGGTAGGAGATGAGTATGTGGTAAGGTTTAAAGCTCTGTGTCCTTCAAATACTGTGAAAATACCGCAGCCAATGTGCAGGACTTATTCTGCAGGTTATTATTCTGGTGCTGTAGATATACACAGATAATTAAAATGTCATTTTTACAGTGTCTTGAGTAGCAAAGAGTTTGATCTCCTACAAATATCTTTTGATATTGCATCATGTTTTTGTTCTTATATGTTAGCTGTTTGTATTCCTCAAGGCATGTTTTTTCTGAATTCCATAAATACTTGTTTCTAAACTTATGCTTTATTTTTTTTCTTATTCTTAAATCTTTTTCATTCTTTATTTACTATGGTTATAACTGTGCCTGTAGCCACTTCTTCTTTCCATGTTGGCATGCAGAGGATGTTATCTTTTCTTGAGTCCGTCACAGTGACATTTCTACTCAACAGTCAACATGGTTTCTTTTCTTTATTTTAAGTTCTGTGGAAGTACGTTTTCAATGGTATGGGCTATTGCAGGTCTTGTGATATGTACAGAAAATGGAAACTCCTAACCTAAGGCTGCAATTACACATTTTAACTGACTATAAAAATACTTAAACTTTTCTTGAAGACATGATTTCTTTGCAGGCATATATAATGAATGCAGGTAGCACCCATATAAAATTTCATCCAGCTCTACGAAATCCTATCAGTCTTTGGATCCAGTTAGAGATATAGTTTAGTTCTTGTCAGACAAGGATAGCTGTGCCCAGTTGAGATGGCCTTTGTGCACATAGACTTCCAGAGGTGAAAACCAGCGGTGCCAGCCCACCACCCTGATCACCTCCAGCTGCTCAGAATGATTCAAATTCCTGATGGCATCCTGTGCAGAGAAATCTAGTCTAATTGTAACTTTAATGAGCGGTACTCTGACATTATTTAAAACTTCCCTCTCAGCATGATACTGTGTAAATATACATACTAGATTTTATGTAAAGACTCAGGGCTTAAGTCTCCAAACACTTCTGAGTACACTGGATTTCAGGGACACTTGTCTGCTTTTGATACCATGGTGTTTTAAATACCAGGGACAACCTTTAATAGATTTTTTTAAAATCAGTTATTTTTTAAAAGAAATAACACAACCCTTATTTTACAGCTTTTTTTTTCTGTATATGCTGTGTACCTCTGCACCTGTACTTCTTTTGTTTGTTTAAAGAAGTGGCATGTGCCTTCAGCTTTTCTTGTTTTTGCATGGAATAAAATAAAGTGTTTGCCATTTATGCTGGTAGGAGGAAGAATGTGAACTCTTTATTCTTTAGGGAAAACTCTATCCATGTCTAGCTTGAAGATTCCTTTAGGCCTGCTTATTTGGTGTGCTCACCGTGCCTTGGTACTGAAATGTTTGACATAATCATCAGAGATCAGGCAGGTGAAGATGTCAACAAAAAACCCCAGCCCTTTGTGGATTTGTACATTTGTTTTCATGTAAAAACCAAAATAGTTCCACGCAGGGATAACAGTCTTTATAGGAATACTTAAAATTGTAGGCATTATTGAAGTCTCACATTAATTTGTAAAATGCTTTTTTGTTGCTTTTTTGCAGTCCTTTTATATGGTATCATAATCTGTGGATAAACATGCCACGAAATATATATTTAATTGTACTTTCTGCTTTATTTTTTTTTCCTCTTAATTCTATCATTTGTTGCTTGACTAGACATGCAGAATTTTACTGTGTTGATGGCAGTTTTTCCATGGGGATATTTATGGGTAAAACTTAGAAAATACTCTATAGTTGTAGATCAACTGTAGAGTATGAGCAGAATAGATACAGATTTTGCAGTTTTGTTTTTGTGTAATGTAGATTTTGTATATACAAATTAGGAAAACATTGTTACACTACCTAGGGGAGATGTGTCTAAAATAAAAGCGTAGGAAAGACTGTGCTCAGTGTAATTGTAAATTGTTGCTACTTGTAAGTTAATGTTTTTACTAGACAAGTTTAAAAAACATCATGAAATTGATAATAACTTGCTATTGAAGGGAGGTGTGTTCAGTAGCTTTCAGGAAAATTAAAAAAGACCCCCACACTTTGTTGTTGCTAGAGAAAGTACGTAGTTAGGAAATACCGGTTACTCTGGTTCTTCTGTGTAAAGTGTTGAGGGTATATGTACTAAGTGACCTTTGATAAATTAGAAGCAGTAGCTGGACTATTTTGATGACAGTTGGTATGCGTTTGACCTATCAGATCTCTCATATCAAGATACTACTAAGATAATTTAAAAGTAGTTAATATTCGAAATATTTATTCTGCTTTTTGTTTCAGATTTCATTTATGAAAGTTTCTGTCATGTGTTGCTTTGATGTCACAGCACCAAGCTTTCAGAGAGACAGTGAAGATCAGAAAAGGGAGGTGATTTTAACAATTTAGTCTGGCCTTTTTCATAACACAAACTGTGGATTTCTACCCAGTGATCGCAGTGTTAAATGAATAATTTTTGATAGAGCTAGGGAATAATTATCTTTCTCTGAAGACAACTTTTAGGCTCCAAACTACATTATTCATCCTACTTTCAGTAAGAAATACAGATCTTAATTTTATGAGGTCTGTGTGGGCAAGACCAGTCCTCCTGTAAGTTTCAAGTTTTATAATGAAGGACCTTAACAAGCAAACTGTTGGCTCTATTGGGAATTTGCTTGAGTGAAAATGGAAAGGATTTGCCTCGTTTACTTTAAAATACCTAGGTGTATAGACATCATTTTTAGTGTGTGAAGATGTTTTATGATATTTCTCTTTGCTTTTATTCTTTTCTTTTTTCCCATGTACATCTGTTCAGTATAATTGTACATCCTGGATGCTTAACTGAGCCTGATTGAACAACTGTTGCTCGCATTGAGTGATCTTTTACTTGAATGAATGGTTTTCATCCATAAAAGGCGAAATCCAGTTCCGTGCTTCCTCATCAGTTAAGGATACCACAGTATTTTAAAATCCATTCTTAAAACTTTCTTCTGCCGTAATGCCAACTGGTCGAGTGTGTATCTAGTGATGGACAGTCCCCATATGCCACATTCTGTTTCTACATATTGTACACCATGTCTTTGTGGACACAGCCTACCTTGCATTATGATTACCTACTCTTCTTTGTCCCATTGCTCTTCTGTTAAGTGCTTATGAAGTTACATATGTAACTCAGCCAACTGTGTTGTGACTGTGAAGTTTATTTGAAATGTTGTTTTATTAAAAAATTATGTTTACTTCCATAGGGATTGTTCCGAAATTAGGAACATTTGTACTACAGGGCTTCATGTGGAAGACTGTGGGAAAATTTCATGTGATTTTAGAGTATGTTTGAGGCCAATTTATGAAATAACCTGGGCTGTAGATAGTATGTATTTATGTGGAAATTCTGTCTGATCTCAAGCAATAGAACACAGAGCTGCAAATCATCTTCTTCCAAGAAAAGCCCAAACAACCTTGGTGGCTCTGCCAGATGTCTCTGATAATAAGCCAAAATCATTGTGTCTTTACCAGGAAAGTCATAATACTCCTTTTTGTCAGGCTTTTGCACACAGCCTGACAACAAAGTCAGAGTGCTTCCACAAATAAGTACTGATTTATTTCTTTTTTCCTTACCAAATGAACTTCAGAAATTACATGAAAGAGATTTAATTGCTGTTCACCGAAGCCCTTTGCACTTGCCTTAGAGCAACTTACTGAGGTATGGAGGGGTTCTTATTTCATGGAAAATGCCTTTTCCAGTCTCATCTCTGCTGCAGAAGCCTATCACCTCTGGTTCCAATTCTACGTATTTGTATAAAAATTTGAGAAATGCCACATGAATGCAACATCTGTCAGCATTTATCAAAGTCTTGCTAGTATAGCTGATATTAAAGCCATGCGGTGATTTCAGACTTGCCCATATTGGGCCAATAGGGCGTTAAGGGAGAACTGTGCGATTTTTCCTCATAGTAGCCACTTCAGTGCATTAGGTGTTAATCATCAGACTCCTAAATGCTCTATTTTTCTTTTTAATTAGCAGCTTAAAGGATGTGTGCATAGGGAAGTGCAAAGCTTCCTGTCCTGTTTGTATAACTGTTTGTTGGTTTGTATTTAGAGCTTACAGTTCTGTATTTGAATTTTAGAAGCTGAGAATCGAGATGTTCTTGAAGTGGTGTTGACTGTGTTTTCCTGGCCTAATCTATCAGTGCTGTGATAACTGAATCATGTGCATAAATTAGCTGTTCTAAAGTGAGAAAAAAAAGTGTTCTACAAGCTGAGAGGGTTCATATTGCTATTTCTCTGTGTGTTAAAAGGAGAAATTATACAAACCTGTTTTTTATAGTTCAGTCTAGCTACTTTATGTTTCTACTCAGAAACCAATGAATAAATCATGTGTTACGTATGTCTTAATCTAACCAGATCCTCAAGGAAGAATAAGTAGAGCAGCTGTTATTTTTACAGCTGTAACTCATAATTTGAGTGCTTTCCATTTAGCTAAGTATTCAAATGATGTCTATTTAAATATCGTGCAGGATTTAGACTTGTGGTAAGTGTATTGATACAATACACCAAGCCTCTTTGCTTTTTCTGAAGCTCTAATTTTATATCTGAAACTAGCTTTTAAACTAGTTTAAAATTAACTTGTACCATGATCCATTTGGAGAAGACTTATGTTTTCGAATGTCTCTGCAATGCGTAGTTCAATTGTCAAGTTGAAGCTGTGAGTTACTCTCTACGAATAAGTATTAAATAAAAATGTTAAACTCTGGCTTACATGCAGATCTCCAGTCCAAGGACATGGCTTCACGGAATTCTGAAGACCTTTGTTCACTGAGTTGTAGCTGTGCCTGTTAAAGAATTGACCTCATAGATATTAAGGGAAGCCTAAGTTATTCTCCACTAAGTCATGAATAAGTTTAGATAGGCAGAGTGCTTGCTATTTTGCATTAGGAAATGGTTGTGTTGGTCAAAGATTTTGGCATTTTGGCTAGGCTTTGTTTCAGGGCTTAGATGGTGACCCTGCAAATTGATTTCCCTAAAAGCTATTTATGAAGGAAAATGAGATAATCTATATGTGCCACATACGGTAAGTAATTACTGGTTTATTTAGATGATTTATGTATAAAATATTGTTATTAATTTTCTATTTAATATTTAATTTGTCTCAAGCGAAATTTGTTGTAAATGACATATGAAAACTCACTTTCTAGCTGTGTCCTACTCTGTCAGATACTGCAGGTTTTGGTAGTACATTCAAGCTTTTAGAGGAACCATCAGTAACTCCTTGTGGTAGAGATAAAATGCTTCTGTGTGTTTGAACAAAAAAACCACAGGCTTAGAAACAGTTATGGCAAGGTAATTTTTTTTTCTGAAGTCGAAGGAAGCAATTCATTATCCCAAAGATACAGTGCTGTGGATTGGCATATTGGGACACTAGAGAGATTTCTGGTTTAGTTTGGCAGCTGGTGGCATTAGGGTTATAATTCTGTTAATAGTCAAAGAAAGGCTGGGAGCTATAAATAAAATCTAGTTTGCTAGCAAACATGCTAGTGAAGTACAAATATTCTTTTTAATTTGGTTATTTGGTACTCCTCTGTTCAACTGCATATGTCATTTAAATATAATCAGTAATTCTTCAGTCTGTAGGAACTCTTTATGTAATCAAAATAAATTATTGTCATGATTGCTTTTGCAAGATGTGGATTTAGAGCTAGGAAGGAGGGAGAAGGCCCTAACATTTCCCGTGGCTTCTAGTAATCAAACAGGTAGCACGAGCAATTTATTGATGAGTGATGCCCTATATAAGTACACTGTATGCCCAATTAGGTAACGACTGTGTATCACTTTATCAGTGAAGGGAGGAACTGTAATTGATTTCAGAGGGTTGGCACTGCACTCTGCATACCTTTGGAAGATCTTTTTATGCTGGGCCTGTGAGCCAGCAGCCCCAGGAAGAACTTTGCTGCTGATAAAATTCTGTTGGGGACTGTCTTACAGTATAACACCATAAAATCAACTTTGCTGGCTGCAAATGCTGTGTTCCTCCTGCTTCACCGGGCTGGGGGAAGCTGGCACCATCAGCTGCCCTGTTGATGAGGGGGATGATCTAACTGTGATCTTCTTTGTGCTTTTCTGTCCCAGTCTGTGCACACAACAAAATCCCTTCATATCCTGGCCCTTTGTGAGTTATTTGTTAAGGACACACATGCACATTGCTGAAGTACTAGATGTTTTCTAATTAGCTGTGGAAAAAAATTGTATTATTTTACTTAGCTTTGTGTAGCTGTGCTTCAATTCTTTGGAGTGATGACTGTTTCTGTTCCCTTCAGTGATCGTGGAGCCCTTGGCTGCTTCATGGCTGACCACTTTGTTTGACCCTTCTGTTTCACTGCACTGAAAGCCTTATGGCTTTTAAGCATCAGTACATGTGAAGGATAATTCAGTGGATGAGAAAAATTGAGCTTGTAGAAAATATGCCACAGTTGTTTCTCCCTGGGTCTGAATTGTGTCCCTCCTCACATCTTTGGGGTTATGAAGCCGCCTTCCACCTAGGGACTCTAAACTGAGTTACGGCATTAGAAGGTTTCTGCATCAGCTTTTTCTGCGGTGTTGTATGAATCAGACTTTGTAGTTACTCAGGTACTGTAAAGCTGTGTCTCCACAGTTGGGAGCTGGATTAGGATTGAGTATGAGGGGAAGATACTTCTATATTCTCATTTTGTCTCTGATCTATATCTATGCTTTGATCAGAACTATATTTTGCTGTAGCCATGGTTGAATTCTTAAAAAGCTACATTTTTGGTGATTTTTGCACTTTTGTGATTTGATTGGGAATTGAAGTGTAATGAGATTTTTTTTATTTTTTTTTGTTTGTTTGTTTAAAGCACCCAAAAGACTCATCTAAGTCTTCTTGTCACCAAAGTTAAAAAAAGAGAAAAAGCCCTTAAAAATGTACTAAAACATCAGAAGTTCCTTTTATTTTAGTGTGTTTGTAGGATGTGATTTTCATTATTCCACAATATGCCTTGGCAGTTCACAGTGCTGTAAAGTCCAGAGGAACTTGGGACGTTAAGGGTCTGTCTGCCTGATGAATGCTGAGGTTCACTAGCACGAGGTTTTGCAACGAAGACTTGGTTTGTGGATCACAGAGGGTACAGGGCTGATTCCTTTTTATTTTGCTCTGAGGGGGTAAAGGTCCATTTTTAACCAGATTTGTATGTATGTTTCTGTGGGAGTGTTATTGACAGCTGCCCGGGAGTTTATATAATGTTGTTAGAAGCAGAAATCTCATCTTTATTCTGAGTATTAAGTTACACTATTTGGAAGCAGATGTTTTCACTATTGTTCGTGTTTGTTTGATTTCCTCACAGAAATAATGATGTTTGTTTGTTTGTTTTTGTTGATTTAATCCAATGTAATGTTTTAAATATGAATGTTCCTTTAAGAAACTGAAAATGTAGCAATACCTACTACAGTGTTAAAAAAATTATCCAGCTTAGTAACTTAAAAAAAATCCAAAGTAGTTGCTAAGTGGGAAACATCAAATCAAACTCTAAATCCAAATGGAAAATAAGTTTCATCTCCAGAATAGTTCCTTCTTTATGGAATTTGATTCTAAGCTATAGCAGATACATATCTTGCCTTGAAGTTAAAAAAAAGAATGTCATAGAATCATTTACGTTGGAAAAGATCTTTAAAATCATCAAGTCCAGCCATAAACCTAACTGCCAAGCCCACCACTAAACCATGTCCCTAAGCACCACATCTACACGTCTTTTAAATACCTCCAAGGGATGGTGACTCAACCACTTCCCTGGGCAGCCTGTTCCAGTGTTTGATAACCCTTTTAGTGAAAAATTTTTTCCTAATATAACACAGTATTGCTTATTTTCTTGTTCCTATGTTCTCCAATTTGTAGAAGAAGTATAGGATTTTTTGCAGGATTTTGTCAGTGTAATTGAGAATTTTAATTTTCTTTATATAGATTTAAATGATAATCAGGAGAATACCAGGTCAATATCATGCTCAATAGACAAGGCTTATGATTTCATTAATATTTATAAGTTAATACTGTGCTCAATAAGAAATGCCTTCATAATTGGACTGTAGGAAGATTAAGTAACTAAATATGAAAGGTTAATTTTAGAAAGTAACTGTCAAGCTAAAGGAACAGTGTTATCAGCTGTGGTGCTTGCCATTCTGTTCAAGATGGTGTGAAACAACTGTTGCAGGGCTGTTTTGGGGGAAGGGATGAGGCCTCTTCCAGGGTTCAGGTTAGGTGAGAACAGAGACAAGTAAGTATATTGTAGATAAGTTCTTATACAGTGATATTTTTGAACTACATTATCTTAAAAGCAACAAGTTCAATAATATAATTAGATCTTGGCTACTGTGGGAAGTTGAAAAGATCATTTTAAGTAATCTTCTCATGTTCTGTGTTTTCTGTAGCATGAGAAGGTTTTATGATTTCTCAGTGGAAAAAAAAAGCCCCAAACCAAATTATTCCCTCTAAACACAATAAAAGCACCTTTTCTTCTTACAATGTTTTTGCTTGTCTTTCCTTGCATGAAGAATGCTTAAGTTTTCCAGTCACAGACAACTGCATAAGTGTTAAAAACACTTTCTTCTGAAACATTGCATACCCAAGGGAGAGAGTAAGAGAGCAAACATCACCTGACATGACAGAAGATCTAGAAACACACAGTAGGAGGTGTTTCAGGTGCTTTGGTGGTAAGGTTTGAAGATCATCTCTATAGATTAGAGGAACAGTGCTTTCCCCCTCGTTTTCCCCCATTTCTTTCTGGCTTTGGCTCTAGCTGTCTTGCTTATCCTTTACAGAAGTGTTACAGGGCACTAAGTAATTCAGCACGATAAAATTATCAGCACTTACAGGCAGTTAAAGTCTACTGGCAACATATTTCATCAGTCTTGCCTTGATTGATGAGACAGTCTGTGTATCTCTGATTGTGATTTGCAGGGAATAACAAACTCAGAACTGTGTTTCAAAATGGTTTGCTCATACTGATACCCAACTCTAATTGGAGCGAATAATTTACATGTTTCAAATCCCCCAAGATTATTTCTTTAAAGGGTGTATCTAGCTTCAAGTATGGAGAGTCCGTGTAAGAAGGACTAGGGAGTGCACTGATTATAAGGTAATCCTTTATTGTACTTCAGTTCTGCAGTATATTTGGTTATTTGACTTGCTGGCTTAGTCACAAAAATGGTAGTTTGAGGGGATATTCACATTACGTAGTCCAGCCTCCCATGTGAAGTGTGCTGGTGTGTGCAGAAGCTTTTCCTGCAAAGATCAGGATGAAAAAGACTTTGAGTCTTTCTCTTGTCCTCTGTCACTGGGTTCTCTCCCCTGTCTGTCACCCACATATTTTCTGAACTTCCTTTTACAGCTGTCATGCCCGTGGCTTCCCTACTTGTAACCCGAAATGTCCCTCCCTAAGTCTGTCTTCAGGTGAGGTTTGGCCTCCCTGATTTTGTCCTCAAGTGCTTTATACTCTTCCTTTTTAGCCTTTCCTTGTTTTCATTTCTTTTCCTTTTTTTTTTTTTTTTTTTTTTTTAATTTTAGCTCATCAAAAAGCTTCTTCCTAAGGCAAGTGCCAAAATTCTAGCCTTCCCGCACAAGGGCCTCTTTCCTTCCTGAATTCTCAGTAAAAATCAGGGAGCTCTCCTGGGGACTCTTCCCCTTTGTGCCTATTCCTCTGGGATTTTACCCTCCTGTTCCCTTGCATAAGCCTAAATCCGTGCTTCTAAAATCCCTCCCCACTCTGCTGCTTACCTTTCCATCCTTTCTCCGTGTCCTCAGCTCAGTCATCTTAAGGTCACTGCAACTCAGGCCACTGGACAAGGTTCACCTACTGGTTTATCCCTGTTTGTGAGCAGTGGCTTAAGCAGCGTGACTGCTAGTGAACCTTTTTAGTGTTTGTGTTAGGAAATTGTCACCAACGCAGTGCAAGAATGTGAACGGCCAGTCTAGTTTTGTGTTGTCCTCTCAGATGTCCAGGTGGTTAAAACCCCTCCCCTTACTTGGTCAGGAAGTCCATAAGACACATTTCCCGAAAAAAAAACAGTTTAAAGCCACCTCACTGGTTTAGCAAGCCTGTTTGCAAAGATGTTCTTCCTGGTCCAGATTAGGTGGGTTCTGTCTCTCCCCAGCGGTGCTTCCTCACCTCAGACAAGATGATGTGATTGAGGAAACCAAATCCTTGCTGATGACACCAGCTCTGCCTCTGGTGATGGTCTATGGATATGTTTGCTGCTACATGGGCCTTTTCTCTGGCTGTGATTCATTATGTGTAAGGCAGTGTGGGCACATCAACGATCTGTCTGTATGGTGCAGGGAGATCTGAGCTGTAGTGCTGTAAAAGAAGAGATTCATTTTAGCCTGCTTTGGGTTTATTTTCCTTTTCCTCAGTTGTGCTGTTCGGAGCAGGCTGAGCACTGCTCTCTACCATCTGTAGTATCTAAACTAGTTTGTTTGTCTCTGCAGAGCATTGTGCTGTGAGTAGAGTATGCCTCTAATCTGATCTTCTGCATAATGGAGACTAATTTATTAGGTGTATACATATTCTATCTGATTTTCATTTCTGAGTTTGGCCTATGGAACTGGTCTCAAGCTCTTACTGTCTGTTTTACAGTTATGATTATCATCTGGCTGTGTTTTCTGTGAAATTACTAGCTTGCTTTTAGGGCTGCTGAGAGGTTGGAGCTGCCAGGCTGTAGCGTGCAGGGACTGCATATTTCTCTGTCAGAAGTGGAAAGCCCTGTTTGCATTTTAAGCTTTATGCAGCAATACTGACTGGACTGCAATATCATTCTAACTGGTTCAGAGGATAAATTTCTGGAGGATTTACAGTACTGCTTCTTTGTGGTGCGTAGCATATAAGGCTCTGGTCTGTCACAGGAATCTCTAGGCACTAGTAAAGTACAAATGCTAAAAGTCACCATTACACAGGATAGACTTCAGGTATTTCAGCTTTTACTTTACTCAGTGGAGTGCTCAGCAGTGTCCTAGAGGCCTCTTGTAGCCTTTCAGAACCACCTTTGTGTAAGACGGTGCTGATTTTAGAATTAAAGGGTGGCATTTGGGTTGAGATCTAAAGATATTTTCCTGTTCATGAATTTGAAGTTCAGCCGGACTGCTTCTTTAAATATTTTATAACAACACACAATCCAGTAAACTTATTTTATTGCTTGGCAACATGTAGATTCAGACTGCACTGTTATGAAGACTAGAAAACCTGTACCAATAAGAAGACATTCAAATTTATCCTTATTTGCTTGAAGCCTTTTCCCTCACAGATGGGAAAATATCGTAAATTCTTCACTTCTGTTGAAGATTGCTTGTATAATCTACTATTGTCTATATGAAAAGCTTTTTGAAACTACTTGCAGGGCAATAAACTAACTCATCATACTTACAGGACTGCCAACTAATAGCTTCATGATCTTGAGAATGAAGATAGCAAAAGGGTATTTTTCAATAACTGATTTTGTTATTTGTTTATATAAAAATGAAACAAAGTGGTTTGCACAATTTCTGGACAATAGAAGTTAACACCGGAACTTCATTAAAAATGTGAGAAGATGTTTTAGCAGACATGGATTTGGCTTCAAGAAATAGCCTGACTAACTATGATAGGGTCAGCCACAGCTCCTTAAAAAGACACACAAAAAAAGAAAGAAAAAATCTTTAAATAAATGTTGATGTAGAAAAGTTTTAGTTTTTGAAAATGGAGCTAAATGTGATCATGGGGCATAAAATAAGAAAAATGAGAGGATCCCTATCGAGTAGCTCCAGTAGAACTGGATGAGTAAGCTGACACAAAGATGATAGAAATGGGTGAAAACATAGCTAATCTATGACAGTTTTAATGGCAAAACAACAAAAAGGTGTTTTGTAATTGGGAAGTAGATGATGGATCGTTTGTCTCTTCAGGTAACTAGCCAATGAAAAATCAACTTGTTAGCAAGAATAAATGTAAGAGGTCTATCTACCCAGAGCAGCGTAGAGGCAGTGGAAGCTGAAGGGATGCATTGACCTGCTGCCCTGCACAATGTAGTTTACTTGGCTAGAAATTGCGTGGTGTGTTCAGGAGGTCAGGCCAAGTCACCCAGTGGCTTGCTTATGAATCTTGGAATCGCTGAAACTCATCAGTCTGCATCTTTCTTCCATTGATCTTTATAGAATCAAAAGAATACCTGTGCTAAGTAGAAACAGCGCTAAATGGATATGAAATAGCCACAATTTCCAGTGTCTTGTGGCCTTTTTGGAGACTCCTGAAATGGATGCTTTTCATGTGTGTATACTGGTTACAGATATTAGATATGTCTAGTCCAGCTATTTTCCATAATCCTTTTGTCCAAGATTTTTAAAGCTGTAATTAGACTTTTTTTTTTTCTTTTCATCTGAGAGGTTAGTTTTGAATCTCTGGAAAAAAGACATGAGCATTGCTGTGAATGAGCTGCAATGGCTGGCTGAAAACACCAAATTCAGAGCTCAGAGGAATGCTGAGTGTCTGCTGTATTGCATATGAGAAAGCTTGGTGTTTTCGGAAGCCTACAAACGCAAACGCAAGATGAGCAGGGCAGTACTGTATAGAGAGCTTCAGTTAAAATGGAATCACCAGGAGTTGTTCATAGATCTCTTCTTTTGTGCTTGAAAAGGGGTCATGCAAGGTGTGTTTTCTGGGGGCATAATAGACCACTCTGTCTTTGGCAGTAAAGTTTTTGCCAGTTGCCCTGTCTTTAACCTTCCTTTTATTATGGAAAATTAATTAGAAGGTTATGGAGAGGAAATGGGGACTAACTGGGGTCTTTATTTTTTATGGTCTATTTAGCTTTGAAAGTGCAAATTAAAGTATTTTCCTAATACTTATAATGAAATCTCTCATTCTCCTGTCTTGGTGATTACAAAACAAAAGCCCAGACTGCAAGGCTTCAGCCTGTATAAGGGAACAAACAGCAGCTATGTCTTTGCTGTGCCAGCTGAAACAGAAGCACGAAGAATTTAACCAAGGCAACGTGAGATGTACTGAGTCACAGAAGCGTTTTTAAAACAGAAATGTTGCTATTCACTGTGTTTGGAAGCTGGGAGCAATATAAAACAGTGAGAGCTGATATGATAAGATCTGGCTTCAGCTATAGTGTTGGGTGGAGATTTAGTCAGAAAAATGAAATAGTCGAATGTAATTTAGGTTAAGCTTACACGGAATACAGCTCCTACTTAAATATTCTGAAGTTATTTTAGGTAACTGAAATTGCATACTAATTTCCATCCTCTTACTTAAAATGTAGTTGTCCCTGTTTGAAGAAGCTGAAAAAACTATTAGCAACACTGTTTCAGTCTCATTATGCTGCACAGGTAGGAAGTCTGTCTTTCTGTGTTCCTCTGACATGGCACCTCCCTCACAGCTTGAGTGCTTGCTACGGGGTGGTGTATCGCAGATTGGTAACCACAGAGCAGATGGAGAACAGAATGCCTGGACAGTTATTTTATTAGAAGATCAGGAATTATGACTTTATAATCTTCCTTCTTGCTGTTTTGGAGAGAAGCCATGCTTGCTGCTTTTACAGTAAGCATTAGCATAGCAAATTATGCTGTCAACCATAACGAGTGGTGCTAGTGGGAGAGGAGGTAAACAGTGAGATTGTAAAAGACAAGCCTGAACCTGAAGGGCTGAGAATCCTGATTGGAAATAAACATGGATTATGCAGCCTTTGCACTGAAATATCAGTGTCTAATGGTGAGTCAAAGCAGAAGAGAACTGAAACAATTTCTTACTCTGTATTTCTTTTACCAGCAGCTGCAGACAAACTGAAACAGGAGGCACGCATGTTTGGCACGTTCTTGTTCTTTGCAGAGGTCATGGACAGGGAGCATTAAAGGATATTGAGGGTTTTCTGCAGAAACATTTTAAAATATAAAATCCATTTATTATTATTATTATTGTTGGGTTTTTAAATTATTTTTAAGTAAACATACTCAACTCACTCAAATGAAGCAGTGATTTATTTCATTCCAACTGTGACATTTTTAGACTTGTAGAACCAAGCTGCAGTATTTGCTTTGGGTCAAATGTGTATTAATTTTTCTTTATCTGTGTGAGCTTTTATGATATTTTCTATAGTTTGTAATGTGGGGCCCTTACATCCCCATCATCTTTCTTCTCTGTGGGTCTGTTTTCCTCTTTGCCCTTCTCCTTCCTCTTGCAATTCCCCATAGCTCTTCCTGTTCTAGAGATCAGTAACGTAATGGTTTAAAACAATTACAGCGTGGATAGTAAGTGTCTCCACAGCACCTGGTACAGGAAAAGGAAAAAATTCAGGCAAGTATTTGTTAATGAACTCCACTTTTAGATAGATGAATAAAATCAAAACATTTCTAAATGTTGTATCTGTGTAGAAAACAACTGCAGTGAAATGCTGTAAGTTTTGCAGATATAAAAAAAAAAAGAACTTAAGACAAAGGAAGTAGTCTGTTGTCTCACGTATGCTGTAAATAAAAACAGAGCTCTGGGAACTTCTTGGATAGCCATTAATTTTGTTCCACTTCTGTACTAGAAGGGGGGATTTTCATCCTGTTAAATAACAGCGGCACATATCTTCCTGCCTTCTTCACTGCCATTTTGACCAAGATTTTTCTATATTGAATAGGAGTTCACCTCGGATAGCATACTTCAATTCAGGCTTCCTGCAAGAGATCACAGCTACCTGTTGCCATTCTGCCTACCTCAACCTATGGGCTACAGTGGGTGAAATAATTGTGGAAAATGTCTTGTCCCTAGTGTAACCTGGGGACAGGTTACATTTAACAGGTTGCCCAGAGGAGTTGGGGATGTCCCATCCCCGGAGGTGTTCAAGGCCAGGTTGGATGGGGCTTTGACCAACCTGATCTAGTGGAATGTGTCGCTGCCCATGGCAAGGGGATTGGAACTAGATGATCTTTAAAGGTGTCTCCCAACCCAACCCATTCTATGAACCAGAAGATGTAATAATGGCAACCCAAAGCTTTTGTGAACACCTTGACCCCCCACCCCCTCCAATTGTTTTGTAACTTACAGTAGTGTTAGCAGTGTAGACAAAGCCACAATGTCTCCACGGTGCCAGTTTGGCTCAACCCCAGGCTTAGCTCACTTGGTGTGATAATTTAGCTCCTGCACTTCCTTTTGAAGTAGTTCAAAAGGAGAAAAACTCAGGCAGAGCGAGAAGCATAGTGTATTCAGGGCCTGCTCTAGGCAGTACCGGTGTGAACCATGCCAAGTTTGACTGTGCTTCAGCACTGTCCCAGCACTACTAGCATCTTCGTACGCCCTAGCCTGACCTACTTCTGTGCATGTGCCTCTGGCTTTGTGCTCTAGTTCTGGTGTGGTGCAACACAACTTCCTCAGCATTTCAAGCCCTTTGAATTGAAAAAATCCCCCCACAAAACAAGTCATTGCATCTCAGGGGCACCATATGTAGCCCTGAGGAGTTACAAGCCTAGTGCTATGCAATGTGAGCATGAATCTGGCTGATCTGAATGGTGCTAGTCCACAGCAATGTGTGTGGGAAACAGCCCACTTTGGAATAAGACACAAGACTGCCTCTGTTTTGTTAAGAGCCAGCAGGTGTTCCAAATGTTGCCATTTCTTACCAAAAGTTGCAATATGCCCATATTCAGACTTAAAAGCCCTGACTGATACTGCATTTAAAAAGCACTATATTTAACTCTGAGATAATCTATTTAAAAAGCATTTCATTTCAAAAAATGCACACACACAATCCCTCCCCCCCCCGGTCCCCCCCCCCCCGCTATTTTCTGATTCAAGTAAGTTGGGCTAAAATGGCTCATGTGAAAGTATCCCTATGCGCTATTAAAAATGCCCTGACAGAGAACACTTTGTGGACCTTCTTGCCACAGGACAGGACATCAATGGTTGTGATATGCTCCGGAACAATTGGATACATTCATGGAAGAAAGATCCAGGAGAGACTGACTGGAATCCAAAAGCTGTATTTTGAGGTAGTCCCTGACCAATAAATTGCTGGAGCCCAGGAGAGGACTCTGCTGCCCCTGTTCATTTTCCTCCTGAGGCTGCTGTTCCTGACAGGGTGCTGAGATAGAGGGGTCTTTAAGCACCTACGGCTGATTTTATATTATTATTTGCAGATCTCAATAATACCTGCTGTTGCAACTGTTGAAGTTTCACTCTTCATGCTCAAACGTGCTCAATCTTGTTTTAGTAAAGGGAGTAAGAGCTGTTTAAAAAAGAAACTGCTGCAAATTAAGGGTAAATTCTGAATGTGCGTCTTGTTGACATTGTCCTTTACAGAGCTGTAAACTTTGTCATGCCACAGCAGTATTACGTAAGAGAATGGTGGTATATAAATGTTGCTGCAAAGCATACAAATATTGTATCCTTGTCCCTTCAGGCTGATCTTCTGAAAGACACAAACAGAAGATAACTGTGGAATGAGAATGTAACAAAGGAAAAGCAGCATATTAGAGAATTGGCACAGTTTGGTTATGTGCAAGTGGTGGTATAAGTCTTTTCTTTTTGCATGTTTTTAAAATGAAACTAGAAGTAAGCAATTTTTATAATGTTAATTTATATGTCTGTTATATTGGCAATTAAACCAGAGGGTGTGTGCCCAGGACTGAGTTAGCTAGGAAGGAAGAGGGAGGGGGAAGGGGCCAGCACAAGAAGGCAGGGGAATACTTTGTCGAGAACAGACATGGCTCTCACCATCCACGTGCTAGCTTTCTACATGATACCAGTAATAGGGGCTTGTAATTGCAATTGATAAACAGTTTCACAATGTTTTTGGATTTTATTTGACCATCAGTTGTGATTACAAGAAAATTGAGAACCATGGCTAAACTTTGTTCTTTAACTTGTGCTGCATCATCTGTACGATGAAAAACACTTTTTCATGCCTTACTGACTGTAGTGTAACTTTAGAAATAAATGCATTTGAGTTACATTTTTGGCCTTAAGTATAAACCACTTTGGCTTATAGATTTAAATTCATCCTGGCAGCTCCTTACCTTTCTATTTTTGATGTTTTATGAATGTAAGTTACTGATTTTCTGCTCAAATGGTTTTCTGCTTAAAAGTAAGAGGCTTGCTGGTATATCACCTTATGCTTTAGTAATAATATAGTGATGTGGATTACTGATTTCATATTTTTGAGTGTTTGATGAACACCTTTTTCATTCCTTGTATAGTGGTTATATGCTTAATGCACAATTTTTGCAGTTGCTAAACTAATCCTTTCATAGCCCCTATTGATTTTGAACTGATGCTTCTGCTTTTTTTCCAGTTTTTGTGACCTGGTTGTATCTCTTGAGTATTGCTATGGTAATAACTTCTATTTTCTTTATCTGCTGTGTGTATTAATTTTAGTCTGTACTGATTTTAGCTATAACAAAAAGAACTAGAACAGAAGCACTGACCTATTTGTATTGTGTTAGATAATATACATCTTCAGTATAAAATAAGGTGCATCTTCAAAATGGGTCATGTCCTGAAATCCTGACTAAAGTTTACTTGAAGTTCAGCGTATTTTTAAAAATGACAGATGAAAGCCACACTAATGTGATATGAAAGTGAGAAATTTACCTATAACTGTATACTGTCTGTATACTATATACTGTATACTGTATACTATATACTGTATACTGACTGTAACTATAACTGTCAATTCACAAATTGCATCAAAATATTTTTAAAGTCATGACAGTTAATTGAGGGTCTGTTCTTCCTGATTTCTCCCTAAAACTTCTGCATTACCAAGTCATTTTACTAGCTATTATTTAGTTGATGAGACACAAAAGCCAGCTCCCAAACTTGTGCATTTAGTAAAGATCTCAGATTTATCTACAATATTGGGTGATGTGCAGTTACACAATATGTGCAGCTTGATATACCTAGCTTAAATGTGACCTTAAGGTAACATTTCATTTAGTGTTTAATATTGATGGTGCTGTTCAAATTATTTCTCCATAACCTTCCAAAAGTGTAGCTGATTTTGAACAAGAGTTGATACCTTTAGAGATATAATTTTGTATTTTAAATCTACTAAGTTTAATCGGTATGTTATATAAACAGTATTAGTAAGGTCAGGGTCCTGTCTATCCTTGCAATATTAATTTATGTTTTATCTTTATTTATTATTAGATTCTGCATCTTTTGTCCTTTAAAATTTCTTCATGCAAAGGGCGTTCCTGAGATTAATAGCTGCAGAGCCTGTCCCCTGGTCTATAAGTCCTTAGACTCTGAAACCTAGAGGTAGCCACTTTCTTAAACTGTGGTGCTTGCATTAAGAAGGGGAAATAACTTTTGAGTTCTTCTGTTTAGCTGTTAACATTTTATAGCCGTGCAGGCATGTCATGAAAAAACCATGTCATGCATTGCTCTGGCTTCTTTTTCATTGTTTAAGTCCCCAGTGGGAACTGTAAATCCAGTTCAAATGTCTTATTGAGATGGTTATAAAATCTAAGTTTATTTTGTGTTCTTCACTTTCGTAATGAACCCCAGAATACCTAAGTACTCTTAATAAGAAAGAGCCAGGTTTCCATTGCTCGTTTATTCTAAATCTTCTTTGGAAAACGTTAGGTACATTCAACTGTTCCTTCTGCAACTTTTAAAAAAAGCTTTAAAATCGATTTTATTTTATTATATTTTCATTATTGTATATCTCATTTTATGATTATATTACTTACGTTACCATCTGTTTTCTTCAATATGGATGTTTCTCTGATCACTAATATCTAGAAACAGATTTGAAAGTTGGGAAGGCTAGATTTGAGAGAATCTGTGTAGTAAAGATCAGCTCCTTCTTTAGATGGCCTAATGTCTTAATGGCAAATGTATTTTGAGACGTTTTATTGCACATTTGTGTTGTCTATTTTTAGCATAATTTTTCAGACTTGTCATTAGTTTCTGTAAAAATACAGTGCAACTCTCAGAAATTATTTTATGTTTTTCATCATAAATTATGATTTAGTGCTTAAAATATATTGGTAAAAGTTCTTTCATTTATGCACTGGATATTCTTCTATAGCATGTGTAGTGTAGTTGAATTGTGCATGGTTTGTGTTTGAGTTTGTTGCAGTTTTTTGTTTGTTGTTTTTAGGGCGAGTAAGATTACAACTTTTACATCTTATAATGTATAAAAATTTTCAAAATGATACTGTCAAAATAAGAAGCTATGCCACTCTCGCAGTTTTATTCCATCTCTGGTTCTCTTCAAGAGCTGGAGATGTGCCAAGAAAAACACTTGAATTTTAGAAACGTGGGGTTAGTCCCAAGTGTGCTAAAGCAGATGCTCGTTTGTACAAGAACAAAGCAAGAAGGGCCCCAATCTTGCATAATCTGATCCATGCAAAAGTTCCTCTAAAATGAACCTTCTTCAAGAGGGAGTCCTTTGTGAAATCAGTGAAGGTCCTTGTGAAATAAAGAATGGGATCAGTCCATGGTGTGGAGCCTTGATTTTTTTGTATAGTGCTGCTTTGTATTGATAGAAAACGGATAAAAACATGGATGCAGAATGCTGCAAAAATCTGATGTAAAAAGTAGGACAAAGCGCTCACCAACTCTGTATTTTTATGATTGCTCTGTTGTAGTACATTTTAAAAATATTCTTGCATTTAGAATACTTTATTCTTACTGAAAATTAAAATCAAGTAAAATAATTCACCTTTTTTGACAAACCAAATAATTAGAGCTATTTCCCATACGCTGGAGTGTTTAGAGCAAGGTCAGTTTTCATTGTAATTAATGGTGTGTTCAATTACAGTTCAGAACACTTGGCTGTAGAAATTTTTCTGACAGTCTTGTTCGTTAGAAAATATTCCTCTTGGAACATTACTTCAAAATTTGAACTTGGAACTTCTAACTGTTTGATCTGGAGTCCTTTATGAAGGGTGCAGAACTTGACAGAAGCCTATTAGGTAACACAGAGGTCAGTGACAGCACTTTGGGTGAAGAAATGACCAAATCAGTCAACTTATCCTGGGGACCTGTGGCTTTTGATAAAATTGTCTTACAGCTGTTTCTTCGGTGTGCTTCGCACCAGTGAAGGGCTTCATGCTGCTTTTCCTTATCAGTCTTGATGTCGTTAAACGCGTGGCCTGAATGAAAACCTAATTTGTACGTATTTTTGCTTGGGCGGTATTTTTCCCTTTTTGTTCTGTGGATGGGCTCTTGGAAACCATAAGGCTCCTACCTCAATAAAAGAAAATCCTACTAAGAGGAAAATTGGTTGGCCTGGCCCTGATGCTTGCTCTGGCAGGTGTCAGTGAGAAGCTGCTGGATATGGCAAGGAGTAGAGGAAAGACAAGATCTTATGAGAAATTACCCAAGGAGAACAAGATAACTAACTTATGAGAATAAGCTAGTAGAAATTTCAGAATGTCTTTGACAAGTAGTAATATTAAACTTTAGACACCTACACTTTCTGCAACATAGAAGTGTGCTGAAAGATATTGCACATTCTGTGTAACCGTCGTTACCGTCGAAATCCATTGCATGAAGGTAACAGGCTGAGTGTGCAGCTTTGGATCCCCATGCACAGCTTTTAGTGATGTAAAAAAACCCCTAGAAATAACTGCAAACGTAATTTGCCATTCAAAGGCAGATCAATTGCATTAATTTTCTGTATGATAAGAAAGGGTAGCAGTAGCAGTTGGCTGCTAATTATGAATAAAGACATAGCATTTTTTAACCTTGCAATCTTCAATTTTGAGTGCTTATTTTAGGGATTAAGCTGGAAAAGGTTTGGAAGCAAGCCAAGTGTCAGTGGTGTTACTGTTTTAGACTTTATCACAGCACCCAGTCCAAAGGATGGATCTGGGTCTTCCTGCGCTTCTAAAGCAAATCCAAGTGCTTTCTTAGGTTTTGCCAATCTACCTATTCCCTTGTTGTGTATATATATATATATTTTTTTTTTTTTTATTTTACAGCCAATTTTTAATGGAATACTCCCCACCCCCACATTAACTGTCTTATCACAAGGGAGAGATGTCAGAATCCTGTTAGCTTTAGTTTCGGGATTTATGTGATTTTTAATATTAGCAGCATATGGTTTACTTGTCTTGTAAATTGTGTTTGTGAGAAGACACTATCCCATGATCCTGCAAAGCTGAAAATGATGATCTGAAGTGTGAGGCCTGTGAAAGATACAATTCAGTATGAAGAGTGAATAAAAACCTTATGATGCTTATAGTGATATGCACTAATCCATAATATCTAGGTATTGTCGGAAAATAAAAATAAAGAAGTAAAGTCAGAGCAAAATCCAGTAACCATGGTTTTAAATTCTGAGAAATATTAATATTTTAAAATAGCAATTTATATTATTTTTTTTAAATAATGCTCATTGAGTTTGGAGTTTTTTTAAAATATAATCTTTAATTAGCAGCTGCACATGCCGTTTGATACTGTGAAATTGGTCTGTCTTATTTTGGTACAGAATAAGTAATTAATGATTCATCTGTTCTTATAGCTAGCCAATTTATATTTTATGTTGCCAGCTGGTTTATGATATGTCGAAGACACAGAGAAAGGTATCATGGGTGTACTACATTAAAAATACAGTTTTTACCTACTGGTACATAGATACAAGCTAATCAGAGAGTGGAATTATGACTTTGCATTACTGAAGATATTATGAAAACTGCATGTTTTTAAAATTATGACAAACAGCATGTAAAGCAAGAAAAGACGAAAGCTCTTGGTGGTTGCATTTCCACAAATGAGTGGAGCTTTCTGTAACTGGAAATGGAGCATTAAGGTACTTGCCAATGAGATTTTTACCAGCACTCTTAACTGGATTGTCAATGTCATATATTGGAGGTACTTATATTACCGGGTGTTCTCTTTAATTTTATCATTTTTACTGTGTCAGCTTTTATTATCATTAACAACTAGGCTCACAGACTCAATTGTGTCCCAGCAGGATTTCAGATTATTCCTCAAATTACAGCAATTTGTCATGATGTCAATGTTTTTTAACCTATAACCCTAGGTTACCTACAGAGTCTGCAGAGTCCGGATTTCACGTGCCACAGATTCAATATATATTGTAAGTAAACAATTACAGTGCTTCACAAACAAACAAAAGGCAGGCAAAGTCAAAACTAAGGATCAAAGTCGAGCTTGTAGTGAATCCATTCTGATTGGATTTTTTTTTTCCAAAGAGGATATACACAATGCAATAGTATCAGCTCTTCATCATAAAATGAAATAGGAGGACTGTTGCTAATGGCAGAAACTCTACATTAATGACAGTAACAGAATTTAGAAGAATTACTATTACAACTAGTATTTCTCATGATATGTGCCTTCAAAAGTTTTCAAGAGTCTTAATGGTATTATAAGAGATAAACAAGCAAAATGATCTTGAAGCTGAAAGAATGTTCTAGTTCAGGGGCACCAAAAGCTGAGGAAGAGAAGGGAGGAGAGTGACCAGCAGCCTGGTCTAGTGGGAGGTGTCCTTGCCCTTGGCAGGGGGGTTGGAACTAGATGATCTTTAAGGTCCCTTCCAACCCGAACCATTCTATGACTCTTCATCCTCTGGCAGCTTGCATGACGTCCCCAGGTGTCCTCAATGCTGGGGATGGGGATGGGGATGGATGGTCTGAAAGCCCTGAATCAGCCCTGCCACCTGTGATGGCCAGAGCTGTCTTAAAGGTCATAACTGTGCTGACGCTTGCCTGCACAGACAAGCTGTAGGACAACTCAGCTGCAGAGTGGAGGTTGGGACAAATTTACCATCTTCACAAATTTTCTGTGGTGTTGAAGTGACTGAGGGGAAATCTGATTGTTAAACATAATGTAGAATTGCATTTCTTTTATTCTCTTTTTATTTCTTTGTTACTATTTCAAATACTGCAACCATATGTTTACCTGCTCTTTTATTCTTGAACTTTGCCTGTAACAAGGTGATCTTAGAGAATCACAGGATATTTAAGGTTGGAAGGGACCTCTGGAGGTCATCTGGTCACCCCTGCTCAAGCAGGGCTACTTACAGCCAGTCACCCAGGACCGTGTCCAGATGGCTTTTGAATATCTCCAAGGATGGAGACTCCACAACCTCCCTGGGCAACCTGTGCTAGTGCTTAGTCAGCCTCACAGTAAAAAAGTGTTTCCTGATGTTCAGAGGGAACCTCCTGTGTTTCAGTTTGTGCCCATTGCCTCTGGTCCTGTCACTGGGCACCACAGAGAAGAGCCTGGCTCTGTCTTCTTTACAAGCTCCCTTCAGGTATTTATAGACATTGATAAGATCCCCCTGAACCTTCTCTTCTCCAGGCTAAACAGCCCCAGCTCTCTCAGCCTTTATTCATAGGAGATATGTTCCTGTCTCTTCATCATTCTTGTGGCCCTTTGATGGACTGTCTCCTGTCTGTCCATGTCTCTCTTGTATTGGGGACCCCAGAACTGGACACAGCACTCCAGTTGTAGCCTCACCAGTGCTGAGTAGAGAGGAAGGATCACCTCCCTCCACCTGCTTGCAATACTTTGTCTAATGCAGCCCAGGATACCATTACCCTTCTTTGCAACAAGGGCGCACTGCTAACTCATGTTCAATCTGGTGTCCACCAGGACCCCCAGGTCCTTTTCTGCCAAGCTGCTTTCCAGCTGGGTGACCCCAGCATATATTAGTGCCTGGGGTTATTCTTTCCCAGGTGCAGAACTTCGCACTTCACCTTGTTGAACTTCGTGATCTTACGGTTATTGGGCAAATTGCAGGTATTCCAGTGAATAACTGTGAGCTTTCCAGTTCATGCTCTTTAATTTGGCAGAAACCCAGTTTTTGTTAAAGAGCTGGGTAATGTACCCTCCCCCACCACTGCAAAGTGCTGGCTTTGGCGACTGGTGATGTGGAAATGTAAGGTGAGTTTCTAAGAGTAGGAGGACTCAAAGATCATCCCATAACTTGAGAATATCAAATTTTCCCACTTGTGCTCTCCATTGTGTTTCAAGGATAAATACTGCTTCTCAAAACTTTCTTCCTATTGAGTGTTATATAGTGTTTCCTTCATTTGATTTTGATTACAACTGAACACCATCATTATTTCATGAGTTCATATTGTGGTATTTGAATGATGTAATCAAAAAGTCTTAATGATCTCACAAACTTACAGTAATTCAAGCATTAGCAGTTGCTGGTATGGTCAGATCTCAAACATAGAACTGTCAAAAGTAAATAGGAAATCTTAATGAGGTATCCATAAAATGTAAGGTATGATATATACTAGTTCTAGCCAATTGTTGGGAAAAATGCAATAAGAAGTCTGTCAGTGCTACGGAAATGTCATGCTGTTAAATAACACTATTGAAGTTTTTTCTTGCTTCATATAACAAATTTTCTATTAGCCACATTGTTTCTACAGTCCTATGTCTGTATTGTTTCTTTTTGATTTATCTACAGTGGTGATAACAGTAGTTATTTCCAAGGACTGAGGTGATTTTGCCTCTTTAATCAGCTTTATTGCTCCCAAACTGTTTTCTGGTTGTATGTGGTTCCTCATTGCTGGTGATGGAAGCTGTGAATGGGGTTATCCACAGTTTTGTTTGCCAGCAACAGGGATGGGACTATTCACTGGCTTCTTCTGCTTTCTGATTACTGTCACCTCAAAGGTGGAAGGATTGATACTGGGTGTCCATCTTACATGGATTTCCATACTCTCTGAAGCATGATTAACATTTTCCCCCTGATTAAACATGTCTTTCCATTTGATTCTGGACTATTTCCATTTTGGAAAATTTACATAATGTGGCAAAAGAGAGAAATCCAATGTTACTACTTGTGCGCTTTAGCCCAAAAATCAATTTGTGTTTCAACAAAAAGATGAATTTCAAAATGGTGGAATGGAAAGATTTTTTTTTTTTTTTTTTTTTTTTTTTTGCTCAGAATACAGGATCATTGCAGTGAACATTGTTTCATGCAAAAAGGCTATTTTTGCCCAAAAATGTGGTAGTCTTTCAGAAGTTTGAGATTTAGGAGTCTTGGCTATAGGAAATCACTTGCAGTAAAGTGAAATCTTAGTAAATCCTTGTTGCGGTGAGTGCCCTGTGGTCAAGGGTCATGTTGCCAAAGTGAGGGCAAAGGAGTCGAGCTTAGAGGGCACTCGGTAAATAAAAATGACAGATTTGGGATTTTTGGAGCATTAAACCTTTTATTAAGTGATTTTGGTATAGTGTTGCAAGAAGGGAAAAAAAAGCTTTCTGGGGAAGCCTCGACTAGAACAGAATAAATCGAAACCAGTTTTGTTAACAAAAATCTTGACAGTTAAGAACAGTTGTTTTAGTGAAATACAAAGGCTGGACACAGCTGCTGTGCAAAATAGGGGGGGGATGGATTGGCAAAAATCTGGTGTGTCGGCCCGAGTTCTGGGGGCTGTAGCTGTTGCTAAGAAACGAGGGGCTCTGCCTCCTTGGGATTGCAAGACCCCTTCTCCCCACAGCCTTCAAGCTCAAACCCCACTTCAGTCCAGCTAAGAGAGACCCACAAGACGGTAGTTCTTAAGTGTTATTTTATAAATATGAAGTACAAATCAAATCTCTGCATTCTCAGTGTCTCCATCACTGCAAGCAAGTAGCAAGTGAATGGCGTGCCTTTAGAAAGGGATTTGGTTTGCCACAGTGCTGTTAAAGAACTTCAGTTAAGTTTTCAGGTTATATGTTTTTGTGTTTTCTATTTTACTTACCAGTACACATGGATAGATAGATAGTTTACTGTGCTTTCTCTGTGCTTTTTTCTCTGAAATTACTCATTTGTTTGTGTGTTTTCTGGTGAACTTGAAATACTTACATCTGTCAATTATATTGGCACAAATGAAAGATAAATCTTCCTGCTTTGTTATAGATAAATTGAATAATTAAGAGGCTGCTTTTAATTACTGTCCAAGAAGTCATAGAAGTTACGTTTTTAAGTGTGTTACCAAGTAAGACTTTAGATTAAATTTCTTCAAATAGAACTACACAAAATGCATACTGACAGAGGTTTCTGCCACATCTTATTTTAAAGAATCTTTTATAATCTAATTGGATCTTGTTAAAATTTTTAAAAGTGCTTAACTGTTGTGAGGATGAGATTTATGGTTAGATCCTAAACAGGGCTTACGTATATGCTTAAATACAAATGTGATAAATACAAATACATGCAATCAAGCTCATTGGCTGCCTATTTGTGGAAATGGCTAAACTTACTAGATTGTTCCCATTGCTTCACTGCGTTTCTGAAATTAAGTAGGGAATTATCCTGGAAACTCAAACCAGGTTTAGACTATTTCTTGCATGTATGTATTTAGCCTGTCAGAAAATGGAACTGTGTTTCCTTTTTGTTATGTTTTTGGCACGGAGTTTATGTGGGTTAGCTTCTATGGAGGAAGTGTGCAACAGTAATATCTGGTGAGGAAGACTAGTTATACAAGGAGGCAGGATTTTTAATAGTTTATACAGGTGGGCAGTATTTATGGGCAAAGCAGAGTAATGACAGCCAAGAATCAGTGTACTTAGCTATGGGAGAATGAGAACAACTAAGGACGACAAGCAATCTTGGCATTCAGACCACGAGGTAAATAGTGATGAGGTAAGAATGGCAGTGGATGTGTTGGTGGAGGAATTCTATAACTAAAGAGATTACAGAAATGACAGTGGCTAAGAGGAACAGCCTAGAATCATTAGTATTTGTAATTTTGTGGTTATGGTATGCATTTTTACTCCCAGATGCTTAAGCTCACCCAAACCCTAAGGTACACAAGACCCTTTTCTTGGCCCTTACAGCTCACACTCATGGCACAGGGGATCGAAGGACATGCCTCCTGGTGCATCAAAGTTGTTCAGAGTACTCATCTCTACAACAGTCATTTTTCTGCTGCTGGGGTCTGTAGTGTTGATCCTCTTCTACTTCACCCCCCTTGATGACTTCTGGATTTTCCTTTATTCCCTCAAAACAGCCATGACCCACTTCTTACTTCCCTGGTTTCCCATACTGCTCACTTCTTGTTTTACTGCTTCTGTTCCAGTCCTTAGATCACTGGTCACTGTGCCCTTAGGCATGGTGTCTCATAGATGGTCTTCCTCGCCCCTCCCTGGAGAGTAGTTCCTGGAAGCTTAGAGACATTGCTCACTTTTCTTTGATTTATAATTGTCTTAAGCATACCATTATTGCATTACTTTTCCCATGGTCTGATCTTTTCATTGTGCTGGCTCAGCAGTTCATTAGTTGAAATTAGTTCATTCTGTTACAGACTACAGATATTTTAAGGCCTAATATTTATGCTTGCTCAGCAACTGCGTTAGTCCCTGTCTAGCTGTAAATAAGGTTAAATATAGTTTTGCAGAGTTTAGCAAAAATTGTACCATTAAGCAGCCACCCTTCCCCTTCTTTTCTGTTAAAGTGGTTAGTGACATGCTAGGGCTTGGTTTTGCTTAGCAGACCTTTCTTTTCCAACAGCAAATTATGCTGGTGCCTTTTAGCCTGTGTTGGGTGAGGGCTCCTGTTGCCTCCTTTACCAAGTTGAATTTCCTCTTACACACAGTTGCACATAACTGTGGTTCCAGATCGTACCTGGGTGACCATTTCTTTTATGTGCGCAGAGTAACTGCAAGTGCAAAAACTTGAACTGACCTCAAGTTGGGCTCAAAAAGCCCCAAATTTCCCTTGCTATGGTGAGTGTCTCAATCACTAAGACACATATTTGTGTACTTTTTAGTTGGGATCATTTCTGGTTCCACAAATACTGCATTTTTTTTGTTGACATCTGGTGCAACTTCAGCAGGAGGTATGGTGAATGTCCATACACAGAATATTTTTTTTTCTCGAACCAAAATGAAATTATATTGGATTTCCCATACAAGTTATGAGCATGCTATTATGTGGTAAGATTGTCTCCCATTTTTTTCAGGGAATATTTAGTGGCACCAACTGTTAGGACTATATTTGTATTCAGGCTCTAGACCTTACATCAGCAAGCATGTCTCTTTTGTGATCTTATTTGAGACCTCTGAACTCCAGAATGGAATGTACACATCTTTGCACTTAGTGTTTCAGGGTGCTGATTCTAGGGAGCTCCCCTGAGCTGGCAGTTTGTGCACGGGACAAGCTGAGCACTTCACCCCACGTTTCAAGATTCCCCCTGGGGCCAGGTGCTTCTGCTGTTCTCATTGCAACACTTAATTTATAGGTGCTTAGTCCTTTGTTACATTGCAAAATCAATTAATAACTTTCCAGTTATACTCTCCCTTGTAAGTATAATTTAAAATAAGCAACGTGTTTTCCTTTATTTGCACTTACTATGTCTTGAGCTGCAATAAAAATAACTCCTTTTGATGTTTGTGCTTCCATTCCTTTCAACTTATTCCTATGACAAGTCCTCTCAGTCACTGTTTACCATATAATTCCCTGTTTCCAATGCCAAATCACTTCTGTGATTTGTTCTTTTTTCTGAATTTTAATTCCTGTTTGTTAGTATGAGAGTGGCCAGAAGTGGAACACAATATTTAGGTGCGTTTGCTGTTCACTGCAATGTAGTATGGGGTTTCAAACCCCTCAAAATTTGGGGTTTGGCATGGCTTGCAAACTTTTGTTTTCATTCAGTCATAGCTTTCTATGTACATTTCTGCCTACAAATTACTTTTTTTTCTCACACCATTGAATGCTTATGTGTTTGTTTTGTTTGGTGTTTTTTTCTTTTTCTCTTTTAATAGCTTGAATTTAGTTCTTGTTTTACCAAGTGACTGTTATTTCAGAGATTGCAGCTCTTTCAGCAGGTGCAGCATTTTTTACTGTACTTCATGTAATTTAAATATTTGGATGATCTGGAGGAGAGGCTAACAGCAAAATCATTGTTTATATTCACACAATTTGTTTTTTTTGAGATGTTTCCTCTCTCTTGAGGCTGTACCAATAATATTGCAGTAAATTTTATGTACAAGAAAATATTTAGTGCTGTATCATTTTCTAGAACAACTTTTTTTGTTGTTGTTCTGCAGCAGTTACTTCTCACTGGCCCAGGATGGCTGGGGTCTGCAGGTGCTCCTGAATTGCTGGATTTGCATGTTTCCTTAGTTATTGTAGAACAGAGAAATATGTAGCTACTCTTTGTGGTGTAAGGTAATGCTGGAGAAAAAGCTGTTTGTGCTGTGCCTACCTGAATTAATTAAACACATTGGTGGAAGGAAGGAGTCGGGATGAATGCCCTGTCATATGTCATGTCATTTCTCTGCAGTCTGGTGAAAAGCATAGTCTTTTGGGCTAAGTTCCCTTCAAAGCTGTCATCTTTGTATGATTGTGTGTAGAATGCAAAGACATTAATAAATGAGTCTGTGTGTTTGTTTTGTTTAATAGACTTGCCATGTGCAGGAAGTGTTCCTGAATTATTATTTCCTGAAATACTTTAAGTTCTGAATTAGCAAAATGTTAGGAAGAGTGGCCGTGGTTTGCTTTTTAATATGTAAACAAATACAATCTGCTAATTTGATTTTTTTTTATTATTTGCTTAAGTCTCAAAAATGTTTTAGAGGTGTTACAAATTCTGAGGCAGCTTCTGATATTTTGTGACAGCTCATAGTATTTAAAAGAATTTCCTCTGTTTCCTCTTTTGATCTTGCACAGAAAGTTTGTCTCTTTGTACCTGCTTTGATGTCTTTTCCCTTGATTTTTTTTTTTCTGTTGAAATTGTTCAAGCTCCATCTCTCCAGGATTTCTATATCGTATCAGCTTAATCCTTTTACTACCCTGATTTTTGGAAGCTATTTTAGAAACTGCTTTCCTTTTGCAGTGTTTTGACTGTGTAGTAGCCTCACCACACAGATGCAGCATCAGGATACTGCTTAAATATGGGTTTTAGTCCGTTGCTATTCAGGAAGGACGTATGTGACCCTTAGCACAGGTTTGAATACTGTTCTCACTAGATTCCCTCCCTCTCTTCCCAATTCCTTTCTTGCACAAACATGCACACAAGCATGTCTTCAAAGTCTAAGGGAGTTCTGGCAGTGCCTGTATTCCTGCTCTAAAGTCCTTTTTTTCAGGCCACTTTCTGATTTGTGTCTTATAGCATAATTTCTTTGGGTTGTCCAGTGCCTCCAAGTGAAAATTTTATAATTATTTCACACCATGTGTTTATTTGCAGGTTCTCTATTAGTCTCTTGTCAGGCTTTCCTGTCCTAGCTAGTTTCACATCCCACTCCAGAGCCTGACATCTACAAAGTTATTTGGGATGTGGGTCGTCTTGTCTTAGGGTATGAAGCTAGCTTTTTAATTGCTGCCTCGCCTGGCTATGGAGTGATAGGTCTTGTCTGGAAACCATTTCTGACAGTGTGCTGGGTGAAGTGCCGGGGAGGCAGCACACAGTTCAGCTCCTGAGGCTCCACTGTTGTGACAGTGCCCATCAGCAACCTCTAGCGCGGTGTGCTCTGGTGGCTGTGATCCGTACATCATGAACAACCACTGAAATATCTTCCCTTCATGATTTCCAGCCCTTTCCAGCAGGATTTTAGCTGTCCTTCTTAGGACCAATTTCTGCTTTGCAGGTTCGTAGTTTTTTAGTAGCATAGATAGATTTCCTGCTTTTTGTGTGCATAAAAGCATGTAATGCTAGTTTGAATAAACCACATGCATTGTGATTTTACAGGCTTGCATGCAAAGGCATACATTTCCAAAGTTTTTCTTCCCTGCGCAACGGTAGAGCATGGTAGTGAGTCGCTGATGTTGTAGGGTAATTCAGAGGATGCTAGCCCAGGTATCACTTTAGAGAAGAAAGTGTCCCATACACACTAGGCAGTGCTAATGAGGTAGATGTTGTCTCATATACTAGGAATGAGGCAGCATGCAAGTGATGCTTTAAGTTAACGAACATCTGTATAAAATATCTACAAAACTAAACTAAGTTTGTAAAATGAATAGTGTGTTTTCTCCGAGCATGTAATGCATTGAGACCAACCCCAACATATTATTTCTTGTTTGGAATATATATACATATACATATATATATATTTATATTTGTATTTCAATTTGAGAAACTGTTGGGACCAGAGTAACCTTTGTTGTAAAAGCATTTGTTTCAACAGTTGTCCCCAGACCTGCCTTCCTCCTCAGGCTCCAGTTTTGTTTGTCCATCAGTGTGCCTGGCTTGCTTGGCTGTGACAGGCCCTGTCAGTAATCAGGTTTCTATTTGGGACTCGTCTTGAACCCTTCTTCTAGGAGGCTGTAGTTTCTACATTGTTGTTTTCTGTGATGCTGTTTGCTGTGGAGTAAATTATCTGACTTGTGTTTTAAAGGACATGAAGCTTGTTTTAGGAACAGATGAGCTTTATTAGCTTAGGAACAGTGTCTCATAAGTATCAGCATTGCTCAGGGATCCTGCATCAGACTCCATTTGATGACTTACTAGGGAAGACAGTGTTTATGCCCATGTAATTTTTGGTTTAAATAAGCAAGACAGTGGAAGAGTGAAAAAGAAGCGGAAGGAAAGAAAATGACCTGGCTAAAGCCTTACAGCCAGAATTAATGCTTGGTCTTTGATTCCCTGTCCTCTGCTCTTCCCTTGGACCACTCTTTCCATTTCTGATGCAGTCACTGAATAGGCTTAATCTCCAAATTAGTAAATTGTGGGAAAACTTCCAGCTTTTCCTTTTGGCATCTTGCCTGTTCTTTCTGCTTTTCCTTTAAGTATCATTTTGCAACCTTGCTTTCCATCTCTAGCTAAACCTAGATCCTGCTGGAATCTGTTACTGTATCCTGAAATTTGCCAAATGAAGGCTTGTCCCTAGACTGTGCAGAACTTGCTCCGTTCATGTTGACTGGAATTTCTTCATCCTCTTGTTAACTGGTTCCTTGCACTCATTAGCTGTTAGATCGCACAATTTGGTTTTGATGTGATTTTCAACCACTAATGGCTGAGGCGAAGATGCAGTCGTTGTCTCTAATACAGTGCTTTAGGACTGTCCAAGGTTGTGAGCTCACAGGATTTGGGCCCTTCAGTACTTTTCCCGATTGCCAGATGTTACTACGACTCTGGCTCTTTGGCTGCAGGCTTGCTCTGACCACTCAAGCCAGTAGACAGGAAACTCTTTATCTTTCCAATTTCTTACTTTCTCTGAGGGGAACACCTGAAAGCAGTTGGGTTGCCAGACTGTGGATTAATGTGCCATTATGGAGCTAGGAGAGGGCTGTGGCATATACAGCTGCTGTGATAGGATGGGGAAACCTACTGCTTCCCACCCAAAGTGATACAGTGGCCCTAGAGAGGAGCTTGTATCACAGGGGGCACCCTGGGGGCACAGGGGTGTCATAGCTGAGGGCATCTGCCTGCCTCGGGCAGGCATCCAGATATCCTGGCTGCATTCTCTCAGTTTTGGAAAAGATCATTAAATTAGGCCAGAACTCTCCATATTGGTTAGCTCCACCACTATCATCAGCACGCCACAAAAAAGAACAGCAAAAATGCTGGTTCCTGTGTGGAAAAACTAAGAGCACGGTGTGCATTCAGTTTGTTGTGTGCTTTGGCTTTCTGCAAAGCTTAAAGTGGCACTGACTCCGCTAGAGATGCTTATGCAATGTTCACCGGAACAGATAGGGTGAAAGATGTTGAAGGAAGTCAGTTTCTGTAATTTAAATTACTTGATGTTAATTTTTAATCACTTGCTTTCTAAAATCGCCAGGTGCTGGGAGGCATTAGTTTTGTTCTGTGTCTAGAGTATGTAAGCTAAAAATAACACCACCCCAGCACAAATAATTTATTTTTAGGTTTAACGTGGCAAAAGGTAGTGTGTTGAAGAAACTTACCCTTTGTGAATAATAAAATATTTTCCAATTGTGATAGCAGCTATTAGGTTTTTCAGAATTCTTGGGTTACATCATAATTTTTATTATTAAGTATTCAATTTAATATCCAGTAACTGAAGAGTGTGTATCAAAATATAAATTAACTGTTACAAATGTAAAGATTCTAAACAATTACTGTTGAGGTGTTAGAATAAGACAAAATTATTTACTTCTTACTAGATAGCTATGATTGATATAATTTTTCTTTTATTACTTTTTGTGTTAACTTTTGGCATAATATATATGGCCAAATAAATTTTGGCAGTATCTGTTTTTGTTTAGCTGCCAAAGAATCAAAAATGGAATTGCATGGTAGTGCTGTATATTATGTTATTATTTGGTTATTAGGCAAATATAAAGGGGACTATTCAGAAATGTTTGGAATACAGAATTTTATTTTTAAGGCAAATTCTTATCAGAGTCATTGATGAAACACTCATTACTATCACAAAGCTATTAGATTAATTCCTTTGCAAGTAGCCATCATGTAATGAGATGTACTTGCATGTCTTCAAAATAAACAATGGTGGAAAGATGTTTGTACCATTGCTACTTTAATCACATGTGGGGTAACTTCTCTCAGTGGCATTCAGCTCATGCTGAGGTCTCTGCCATCAGGGCCAGACTATTTCTAAGATCTAACTTGTTTAAAGTTAGCTTGGGTATTTCTGCAGCAATTTGCAATGTAGATCTAGTCTGAAATATGGGGAGGGTATGATCCACACTGAATGTTCATTCTGAATAGAAGTAAAAGAGAACTAGATAGCAGAGAAAAACACTATTTTAAAGTTAGCATTCTTAAATAGAAGTAAAACTACTCAAACCCAAGGGAGTGGATTTGCTATCTTATCCCAGACCCAGGTCTCTGAGTCCCGTCGCTGAATCCCTTCTCTGTCACGCTGAATAGGGTTGGAGGAAAACTAGGGAAGTAGCTTTTTATCACATTCTAATTCCTTGTTGCTTTACCTTTTTTAAATGAAAGGCAGCTGAAAAGCTCCAGTATTTCTGAACAGGAGTATGCCTGTACTATATAATCTTATTTTCCTGGACATTATGAATAAATAAATGAACAAACAGCAAAGCTAATTTGCTGATGGCCTAACTGGAGAGATCAGTAGCTAAGCTTTTTACATCTCTGTACATAAACTGGATATGCATAAAGGGAGATAGCATCTGGCTCATAAATATTCTCTTTTGGTGAGCAAATTCAATTGCAATGAAATATAACTGTAAAGGGTTAGCTAAATATTTTTTTTGTATTTTTCTGTAGCTGACTAATTGTATGTGTTATCTTATTCCATTTGAAGATGAGAAGAGAAAGTTTGCCTTGTTTCACAGAGTTTGCAGATGTTAGGATATGGTTAGAAGCAAATTCTGTCAAAGTGCTAAAAAACCTCCAATGACTACACAAACATTAAATTGAGGCAATATTTTAAGATAGTCTGCTTGGGTGCAATTTGTGTAACTTCTAAGGATTTTTAACATCACAGTGCTTTAAATCTGTTGTTCTTTAACAAGAATTAATTCAAAGTTTTGTGCCAATTCAAAATTCAGTTCCATTTAATTTCAAGTCATTGTGTTTTACTAAATGAAGTACAGAATGACCTGTATATGAAAAGCTTGGTTAGACAAAGAAAATATTTAAGTATTCAACCACTATTTCTTTAAATTGCAGTTCAAGCTTAATTGTTCTAATTCAGACTGAGTGATAAATTTGGGAGTAGTAAAATGGAGACTTGGAGTACCTGACAATGCTCTATTTCAGATATTGAGAATTTAAATTATTAAAGGCTGTGCTCTGATGTAAGCATCTAACAAAGCTAAAATAGAAGCTTTTTGTGAGAATGTGTTTAAGGGAGGAACAAAAACATTCTGCAGGAGCAGAACAGGCCGGCCATTCATTCAACAGGTGTTTAGAAACAGGTTCACACAGAAACTCTCAGGACCAATCTCCTTTAACACCGAATTCTTCCCTCTCTCATGGTGCAGAGCTTCCTGATGGAAATGCAGTGGGCGAACATGATCAACAGTCATTCATCCAAAGATCTGTTCTCATCTTCTTCAATTCCTGACCACTGTTAGGCTACACTGTTACCAAACCTTACATTCTCGATCCCATTTGTATCTTTGCTAGTTTTGATTCCTTCCTCAGGGTACTGGCTGCCTCCTGCTTCAATTTCTCTCTCCTTCTTTTTTTTTTCTTTCTCTACCTTCTCCTTTCTCTAATCCTTCTCCCCAAAACTCTGACAAAGTGAAATACAGTTTTCTTCCTCTCCTCAAATTATTTTCTCTCCCTACCCTATCAGGTTTTTCTCCTCCTGGCACAGATCCAGTTTTTGATGTGTGCTTGTTTTAACTCTTCTACTTTCTTACTGACACCTGAAGACTCTGTTGGCATCTGTGTCATGCCTGCCCTTGTCTTTTACTTTCCTCCTTACCTCTCGCTCTCCACTGACACTTTCAGTGAAAATCTAGAATGTGTATTAATATGCTTAGTCTCTTCCATCTTTGGCAAGGAGAAAAAAAAAGAAAAAAGCTCTTGACCTGCTAGTCAGTCTTCCTCCTTTTACCTCTAAGCTCACTGTATTCTTGTTATCCAGTTATTTTTCAGCCTCTTGAATCCAGTTGTTGTTTATTGCTGCTCTCCACAAAGTCTCTAATGACCTTCTTTTGAAGAAGGCTCAAGACCAGGACTCCATCCTCATTACTGATTCCCTGTTTACTTAAATGTCTCTGCCGATCTGTATGTAGCTCTTCCATTTTATAGTTTGCTTGTAAATTCTTTACGATAGGGCATTCTTTTTTTTTTTTTTTTCTTTTCCTGTGTTTGTATAGTATTCAGCTCAATTAGTGGGTTGTTTTTTGAGTGGAACTGTGAACTACTGCAAAAGTACAAATATGTTTTTTATCAAAGGTCCCTTTCCCCCACTCTCTCCCTGGATATTTGACCAGATCAATTTATGTAGGTTATCAGTGGGATTGATAATAAGTAGCATTTAAAAATGGTACAGCTAGTTGTTCACAAATGTTGTCTCACAAATTTGCATTGCGCTACAAATTTAGAGCAGAATTTTGCTAATCTTTCTCATGTGAATTGACCTACTTAAGTCAGTGGACTAGTAATATTTGCCACACAGTAAGGATTTGGCTTATAATCTTGGGAAAGCATTTGCATACACACGGGGAATATTGTCTAGTGTTTTTGTTAAAAGCTTCCTCCTCATTCCATTCCTCCTTATGAGATTTTTGTTTTAATTTAAGAGCGGGAAGAACAAGGTAAGCATGATCTGACCCAGATGTGATGCCTAAGGAAGTTGTCTTGAACCTCTCAAATTCAAATGGTGAGAGGAAAAAATAATCTCTGGATGGGAGTTATTATTTTGACTTCACAAAAAAAGTCCACTTGCCTCCTAGAATAAATGAAAACACTCTTTAACTGCTTAAATTACACCTAACAAATAAGGGGGGAGGCTCAAAATGATAGATCATAGAAATCATAAAGTTTCGACTGATTGAGGACAAGTAAGGGGCAATGATTGCTGAGCTTATGTGGAAGGGCAGGAACGTCCTCTCAGGCACTGCAGAAATTACAGACACCCTGGTCACAGTAATTTAGAGGCATTTACCAAGAAAATGATTTGCAGTGTTTTTTCACAGACTGTCAGCATGGCTTTTTTGAGACTTAACACATCATTCACGTAATTTATTATCTATCTATTTATTTTCAAGAATAAATTTTCTATATAATTTTCCTTGGAAAGAACACATGCTCATTTTCCGTATATTTTTAGATATAAATTATTCCTATGCATTTTTAGTCAACTGTATTGCGTGATTTTGAGGATCAAATCCAGTTTCAGCAGTCGTCATAACAATGGGAGGAAGCTGCTCAGTGTTACCTCCGCAGAAGAATCCCCACTCTCTAATGCTGCGTATCTAACTTGGGTGCCTGACAGAAACTTAAGCATCAATATACAAAATGCTGAAAGAGAGGCTTCTGATTCAGATGCTCTTAATTGCCCTCCAAAAGCTACACTGAGTCTATAGGGAGCTTAGGTTCCTAACAGAAGCATCTAGGTTGTTTTTCTAAAACCAGACAGTTTGACTACCTCCTGCACAAACACTGAAGGGAAGTGCCTTCTTGACCCAGACTGGTCTAACTGTGGCGTTAAATAGTTGAGTTTGGTGTACTCTCTGCCACTGACTTCAGCGGAGTCGGGATTTCATTATTTCAAATACAAGACCACAAAATAATGTGGCAGGAAAGGACAAAATAAACGAGCTCCATCACATAAATTAGGATTATTTTATACAAAAATAAATATCAGTATTTGCAAGGCCTCCTCCCTCATTTCAATTAAATTCTAGGTATATTTTCTCATTCATTATATTTACAGGTTCTCACAGTTACTTTCTGAACAGTAGCTAGTATTGTTGTCAGGTATTGATGCTGTACTTGCTTCCAAACGACAGGTAGAAAATTCAGAATAATAGAATTCACTGTTATCCACCCAAAGCTGCTGGCAGGACTGGATCCTTGTTTTGGGGTACCACTTTGTACCTAAGGCTTCAGCTATGTACCAGTCCATGCATATCCATAAGAAAAACGTTGCTGATTGTGAGGCAGCATGTCCTGGTTTGTCTGGTGTTGCTTGCTGGCTCGTTTACCCTCCAAACTGGTTTTGTGCACAGCCTTGAAAAGTTGATGGTATCAGTGTGTAAGCAGACAGGATATCCTGAAGTTGAAAGGATTTGGTACATGAGCAAGCATTGGCAAAGGCAGCAAATGGCTGAAGAGGATAGGGCAGGCACTGGAGAGCTCTCCGTACCACCAGAGTCTTGACTGATGCTCTCAATGCAGAGATAATGTTTCTAGTATTGTAATCTACAAAAGCTGCATATAAATAAAATGTGCTCTATACAGGTGCAAGCATTTAATAACTTCTTTTACTTTCCCACCTTCTCAAATGTGAAGAATTTATAATATTTACTTGTCAGGTTGAAGATGGTTGTGTTTTATTTTGCTTCATCAATGAGAAAGGGGAGAAGGCCGTTCCATTGTTTTTCTTCTTTCTCTCACAACCTTACTTCAGCATGAAATCAGATGTTTATCTGTGGGCAGGTTCTTAACTCTTTGTCAAAGTCACACATCCGTGTTATAGTAATAGCAGGGTACTTGAATTTACCTTCAAGAACCATACGCCCTAGCTTCATTAAAAAGAAACAAAACCAAAACCAAAAAACTGTGCAAGATTCATGCAGGATTACACAAAATGCTGTAGTAATGCTGACAACCGAATTGTGTTTTTTGTGTTCGATTCCAGGGCCTAAACCACAGGACCATCCTTCTGCCCTCTAAATAGGTTTTGTGATTGCGTACTGCCTTTTCATGCTGTAGTGGTGGCTTTGGTGCACAGCTGTTTGTTTTCTGTTCAAATTTCTAAACTTCAGTGGTGCTTATGCCTTTTCAGAACACATGCCTTCTGCAGCAAACAGTTCATGGTTTCATGAACAGATACAGAAAGTTTAAGGAAACTGCTTGTCTGTTCAGTTGAAAGAATTTTGCTGCAATATAAGCCATTAAACACTTGGACTAAAGAACAAGCTTTATTTTGTTATGCAAGTGAGTAATTTTTCCTCTTCTACTTGTTTTCCTATTTCTGAGTATACAGATTTCAACATTGCTTTTTCAAGGTGATGGAATAATGCAGTGAATGAAAGCAGCAGGTCTAAGAAAACTCCATGACCTGCAAACATTCCCTTTGTCCAGCCTTCCTTTCTGGTACAGGGAAGATTGTTTTCTGGCCTTCATTTTTTTTCATACTTTGTAATTTGTATTTTGTCCACAAAACTGGCAAAAAATAAAAGATAAATAGCAATTATTTTACCTTGCTTTTGCTGAATGGTTGACTTGCCTCTAACGATTCTGTTCGCACAGGCAGGTATTTGGCATTTCCAGTAATATTTATACAGGCTGACACTGAACGACTGTTGCTTTTGCTGCATCTGACAGTATCAACCAGCACAAAATTGTGGTCGCGGGTTAGTGTGCAGCGCGTGTCAATGCAGACCCATTTAAGGAGCTTGAACTTTTTTTCTCCCGCATCTCCTCCCTTAATTTTTTTTTTTTTTTTTCCATTGCCCCTCTTACCAGCGGAAGAGCTAAAATAATTACCTGCAGTCTCATTTTTCACTTTCCTACATGCAGATCCTGTGCGGTTGGGCAGCGGGCGGCTGACTGGGAGGGGCCTGCTCTGATGCAGCACCGGCATATGACAGCAGTAGCAGCAACAGCAGCCAGAGCCCTTCGCCGGGCGGGTTTTGCTGCAGTACGCTGATTGCCACTTTACAGCATCCAGCAAGATCCCCAGCAGCAGGCACTTGGAGGAGACTCTGCGTGGGCACTTGTTTAAGGAGTACCTGACTAAACAATTGGGTTATTCTTTAACTGCGGGAGAAGTGCCTGTATTCCCTACACGCAAGCTCCCTACTGGCTTTCTGCATTCATAATTTATCGGAGACGTTTTTCCCTCCGTCTTTCTCCTGTTACTTCTTTTTTTTCCTTTTTTTTTTTTCTCTTTTTTCCCCGATCGTTATTCCCCCCCCCCACCCAAATCTGTGCTGCATCACTAGCTCTAATTATGCTGTGCTCAGTAGCCCAGTGCGTTCTCCGCCTCTGCTAGGCAGTGGCAGCATGGATGGTGCTCTTGTGACGACCTCTGCTGATGCTATCAGTCCACTGCGGATAGGCATGCTGAGTAATCCTGCTGTAAATGGGCGAGGACACGGACACACGAAAAATTAACCACAGCTTTCTTCGAGACCACAACTATGTGACTGAAGGTAACATAAATACTGTCATTATTCTCTTCTTGCATTGCATATTCTATGCCAGGAATGCACTGTCATGTTGGAGATGTAGGCTGTTGCTTTTTTTTTTTTTTGAACAGGGAGACTTTCAAGGCATTTCTCTGTGTGATGTAGCAACAGAATATGTTTGAATTTGCTAAATCCCAAAGGCATTCTGTCATGCTACGGCAGTGTATGAAACTATATGGGCTAAAGAAGGTCTTGCATTGTGCTGAGTTTGTGCTAGTGAGGTGTGCAGCACCTGGCATTGAATGCACAGTAGCTGCAATGTGGAAGATTGGAAGGAGCTGATTACTTAAAAAAAGGTGAAAGGTTTGAGAGCACTAAAGTAAGAGAAATAATCTGTAAAGTTAACTGTTTGCTGGTGTAATAAAGGTTATGCATCTCATTTTGGTAATTATAGCCTGAGCATCCCAGACATTGCTGAGTTGATTGTTCCCTAGAGAACCGTATACATTTAGAAGGGATATGCAAGTGTAATCTTTTGAAATACTGCTGCCTTCTTTCAGTCCTCTGTGTATGTACAAGGTACGTGAGAAAAGAAAAGGTACCTTCATTTTAAATCATTCAGTGGCTGGTAGCTTATTACATAAAAAGGAATTTTCCTGTAGGTGACACACATTAAATGCTGAGAGAATTTACCTTGAGACCAGTGAAATGGTTGGCTCAGGTACTGATCCGTATTTCCTTGCCAGAAAGTTGGTTTAAGAGCAGGCCATTTTAAAATTGATTGATTGATTGAAGAAGTGGAATGTATTTGTAGGTGCTTGACTTTGCAAATATATTTGTGTGTGCAGAGTTTTAACAGCACTTTCCAGCAGCAGAAACAGTACTTCAGTGTAGGCTTATATAATATGAACATACTTAACATCAGGGTCAACCAATACTACTTGAGACTCAGTCTCCAGATTCTGTCGTCATTTGATCAATGCTCGGTCACTTAATACTCCCATGCTGCATTTTGAAATGTGATCAGCTGATGCTCTCTTGATTATTGATGATTTGCATTTTTTTAGAATGTAGAAAACAGCAGGATGATTTTGCCGTACTGGGAGCACAAAGCAGATTTTTCAGAAGAAAAATTGAAAAAGCTGTGTACTGTAACTGTTACCACTGGCTGGTGTAATTGTTTGCTAATCTTGCCTCTAGGACATTCTTTGCATTCTGGTTCATTTTTTAGTTTGTTTTGAGTTTTTGGCTAATGTTTTTTGTCTGAATGATGATTTATGTTTTGAGATGTAGTCATCTGTAATAACATTGAAGAAACTTTGTCTTAAATTTATAAATTTATGCCTTAGATTCTGCTAAATGCACAGTATAATTACTGCAGTGTACTTGCTACATGTTGAGATTCAGATGTATATTTAATGGGCATATGCAGTGATGTTAAAATTTGGATTTTCGAGTCTGTCAGTTTTGTAATCTGAGGAAAATAATCCCTTGTGGATTTTGCAAATCAATATTCTCCTCTTTTGTATGTTATGGGCGTTTTAAAAATTAGATGGAGATTTTTAGTACTTTTAGGATCACTACTGATTTTTTCATGTTTTATCTTCACTTGATATTCGGATCAGAAGGACCAGATGTTCTTCTGTGATTGCAAATGGCGTGGCTTGTCTGAAATGAGTCAAAATATACCTTGAGTATCAATGTCAGCCTGTATTGTATTTTCCCTGTGATCAGAAGTCATCATGAAATATGTTGGCATCTGATTTTGAGGTAGATTAAGTATGGGAAACCTTCAGTAGCAAAGTGTTAGTTCTTCAGCTCCGACTGTGTAATGTTTCTTGGGAACGCTCAGTTGGTTAGCTGTAATAAAATTCTTCGCATCTGTTATATCTGACATTGCCACACCTTTTAAAAGATTGTGAAAATCATGAGGGAATGGATTTATCTTTGAAATTTTTCCAGGGACACCTTAAGCTCAAGGAGGACCATCACAAATTTTAATTTCTCATTGATATCCTTTGTTTAAATTGCATAATGAATATGTAAGTTAAACTGGTTCTTAAAATGTGCTTGCTTTGTTCTGTTTTGTGATTAGTTTTGTGGGTTTTTTTTTTTTCAAATTTTGTTTAAAGATGAAACAATCTTTAATGCTTCTCATCTGTAAAGGCCTGAAGTCCTTTCACAGTCCTTGCATTTGATCCTTTGATATGTTTGTGCTGCGTGTATGATAGTAACATACATACAGAAACACAGTTGCAGGCACTAATGAGTTGCTTTGTTATATTGGAAAACAATTGTATTGGGGACAAACCGAAGTCTTTCTTCTGGAGTCTTTGGCTTTTGAAATCCACTATTTAAAACAAAGAAATACTTCACCTTGTAACCAGTGTTATTGGAGAAGTTCCTGATCCGTTGTTTTCTGTGAATAACTACAGTTTTCTTTTCTGTTTTCAGAGTTTTTAAATCTTGGTAAGGGGTCCTCTGTCCTTGCTGCTCCACGCAGCAGACTAAATTCATTTACAAAATGAGGTATTTCTTTATATGACCTTTACATGCACTTTCTTTCTCTCTATTCCTCGAGTAAAGTAAAGCCAACAATAACCAAGAAGATGTGGGTTAACTATAGTATTGCTTTAGTTCTTTTCCTCTTTTACTTCTTCAGTGATTTAAAAAAAAAATAAAATGGGTTACATGAATTCACAGGGTATAGGAAAAATGTGAGCCAAATCTGATTTGCTCTGTTCTCGCTAGTGGATCTAGTGTGTTGCTAATCAAAGTGCTTCCTTGAGCAAAGTTAAATTTCATCTGTTTGATAGGTCATTATTTTGTAACACTGGGGTTATCTGTATCAAATGTGACTTTACCTTGACTATGGAAAATTGAATTTGTCTTTAAGTCTCAAAAATTCCTTCATTTGATGGTTCATGTTTTACTGTTAATATTATGCTGTTTCTAGTAATAGGTGTTATAAACACACGTATGACAACAATGACTACCTGGACTTGTTTCTCCTGTTACATATGCATATTTGCAATAAAACCAATACAGTTGAAACAAGCAGGACTTGAATGATTTTGTCATTGTAAGTCTTAAAAGTATGTTCCAGTTGCATAATGGAAAAAGGCGATTTAATTCCAGCAGCAATATACAGTAAGTTTTTCTTCAATGATCACTTTCAAAAGTAGTTTTTGAAGAAAACTGCTTTAATTGGAGTTGTTTGTGTGAGAAAAATAGAAAAGACCTGATGAGACTTGTAAAGAAAGAGAGGAGAAAGACCTGAAGCCTCGAAAATGTGACCTGTGAGGAAAGATTGAACTTTTTTATGCAAAGGTGGTGAAACACTGGAATATATTGCCTAGGGAGCTTGTGTAGTTTCTGTCACTGAAGTTTTTAAAAGCAGGTGACATAGATGTCTGTAAGAAATGACATGGGGATCGCTGAGCCTCCCTTGGGGCAGAGGGATGGATTAGATGACCTCTGAGATCTGTTCAGGCTTGTGATTCACTGCTGAGCTGTGTTTTATCTTTATTGCCTTTTGCACCCCAGCTGTGGGAACCAGCTACCCAGGAGGTGTTGTGTCAGGAAAATGTGTTATTTCCACAACACCTTTAGAAGAACAGAGGGGAGGCACAGTGTATGTAACATGGGGAAGAAGGTGGTTTAGACAGGAGAAACATGAGCCTTCATTACTTACAAGCAAAGAGTATTAAGGCAGATGGCAAGAAAATTGTGGACAGTGACTTGGGGGAAGGGATAAAGGAGACAAATGTTTGTGTACTTTTGGGGGCAGCAAATGTTCTTCAGTCCGAGAGTTCCTTTGACATTACCTGTGCTTAAGATTAACGGTGAAATTGACAGGACTACTGGGTGTGCTTTGCCGACTCAGGACCTTGGGATCAGCCAAGTCATTCAGAACAGTGAGTTACGTGATATGGTCACTGGATTCTTGGCAGGGGCAGAAAGTTGTGGGAAACGACGGTGCTGCTCCTTTGAGCAACTGCACTGTTAATTCAGCTACTCTGTGTTTTGCAAATATAATGATTGACAGAACAAAATTCACTATCCTTATCAAACTCTGTTAAAGGATGTGATTCATATCCATGAACCCAAATTTATCTGGAGAAAGGCTTCTCTGGTGGCAGGGAAGCCACCAGGCAGGTGACAACATTCTTTTCTGCTGGTTGTATGCAGACATGTTTAGCATATTGATCCATCCCTGCCATTTTATGGATTATCCCCGTCTTGGGAAAAAATAAAAAGTTGCTCATACTCTCAGTTTCTAGAGAGAGACATGTTCCTCCCTTGGTCTAGGCCTGCAAATTCAAGTGAAGCCAGTGAAGTTGCACAGGTGCAGTGGGGCAGAAGCTGACCTTCACTATCTAGTCATTTATATGGCCGAATGGTGCAGATTGGTTCCATATGGCTTAACTTCTATTAAAAAGTTAATCATGTTAATGGTGTATTAACCTCCTCAAATGTGATATTTGAAGAATAATGAGAATTACCAGTGTAGTGTAAAACATATTGAATCATAACCATGTGAAACATTTATTATAGAGAATGAAAAAAGACTTTTTCCGAATGATTTTAAAGGAAAATCCTCTGCTGCTAACGAAAACAGATTTTGGAGGCTTTTTTCCCCTTAACTGAAGAAATTAGTATCTCATTAATCAAAGTTAAGGGAAATTATCCATTTTCACCTACCAAGAAGAAACTTATTTATGAACTTGTCTTTCATAAACATCTCAAATATAATTTGAATAAGAGCTGACTACCTGAGAGCACTGGATGAATATAGCAAACAGGTACTGCTCTAGTGGCTCAGGCTCCCCATCAATCCAGTCTGTTCACTTATTTATGAGACAGGCTGGTAACAAGCTTATTAAGAAAAGTGCAAGAGGTAACTCTTCCTCTCTTAACCTCCAGCAATTCAGGATTTATGTTGTGAATATTAATAATTTTTATCTTTTTACAAAACTCATTTAGAAACAGTTTTAGAATGACCCTGGAAATTATTGCTCATTATTATTCTAGTCACTTGTGTTATTTATTTTTTTTCCTCAAGTCAAGTATGAACAGAGGTAAACCTTGTTAAAGCATAACTTTTCCCCTTGTTAAACAGGATATAGTTATGTCTTTTTGTGCACAGATTTAGTTTGTCTTTCATTCACAGTGCTGTTCAGATGAATGTTGTGGGTAGCCTTGAAGATTTGGATTAATAAGGTTTATTCTATCCAAGTGATGTTGCTGACTTTGTAATCTTTATTGATGCAGCTTAGTTGGGAGAAGCCATGGAGGCAAGTCTAGAGCACAGCTGTTGTACTGACTTGCACTGAAACCCGAACCTTTTGCTCACCCGCTCAAGCCTGCAGCTGGGTACATGGTTCAGCGTGCAGGAAAATCAAACACTGGTACTACCCGAAGCTTGGATCTGCATAGCACAGACATTTAAGGCAACATCCACCGTGGGCAATGTGGGGCAGCAATTCATTCAGGCAAGCCTGGAAAAAGCAATATAGATTTAGCCAAAGTGAATTACACTGTCAGCAACTCATATCACTATACAGTACCAGCTACATATTCAAAGTATTCCATAGATATGACTTTCGTACTACATCTGTTAGGCACTCATAATATCATCATCTCTATTTTACTGGCAAAATCTGCTTCCTGAAGAAATCACAATCAGGAGTAGGTTTAGGATAGTTGACCCTCGACTGGGACTTGAGAGTTTCTCAATTTTCTGTTCCCAGCATTCCCAGAGAGCAGGGACATGTTAGTGTTAACTTCTTACTGCCTCCTCAAAAGACCCTCCTCTTCCAGGAAGACGTTAGTTTAGGACGGGTTGTAAGATCCTCCTAAGAGAGGACTTCAAGCCACTCAGAGCTGCAGGATGTGCTTAGAAGGCATGGAGTTAACTTGGTTTGGATCTCCGTTTAATGTCCTGCCTCCACATGACAATTATTCACCAGTGTCACATGTACCCTGTAAAATGTTACCAAGTGTGACTAAACTGGGTTGCGATCTTCCCCATTCGCACAGGCATAAATCTCTAATGGTGGAGTGCTGGTTTTGGGGGGTTCCTCCAGAGACCGATGGCAACCTTGGCTCTCTTTGCATGCATATATGAGGAACAGATATCTCCCACTCACTAACTAAATAATAACTATGTATAGTTGCTGTGTAGTGTCAGAGGTCCTGGAGAAGTGAATAAGATGTATTAACAAAGGAAAAGAACCATCCAGAATATTAGCTACATGATAAACAAGCTAAGCTGCTTCCATGACAGTGAGTACGCAGAGCCACAAAAGACCTGGTTTTTGTGGGGCTTTTCTCAGGTGCCAGCAGTGTCTGAGTTAGTTTCAGCAATTTAGTCTATATGTGGTTTATCCATACTTATGTTATGATATATAGACGAATACGGACTAGAAACTTTATAAACAGAAATGCTGATAGCATATTTAACCATGTAACTACTATATGTAATAGATTTAGTGACATAAAAACCTTAAAAATGTTAAGTTCAAGAGGTCAACAGCACAGTGTATGTGTAAAATAAAATGCAGACGTAAAGTGTGATCTATGCAAGCGCGCTCTCTGTGCCAGACTTCTTTCTAATTGAAACTGACAATTCAAAAGCATTGAATAATGTAAAACTAAACAACACTGTGCAGGTAGAGTCAGTGTCATCATTCACCACGGGAGCAGTTTATTTAGCATATGTATCATTATGGAAAGAAAACTGTACTTTGCAATATATTTTGTTTTCTACATAGACCTCAGACATTTCAACAATGCATCATATATTTAAATGGTGAGTTTAGAGAATAATAGATGTCATTCGTACATCACTTTAAATGGTGAAACACGATACAACAACACTGAATATTTTATAATAGAAAAAGAACTGAGTATCTTTTATTACAGCCATAACAAGGTAATCAATCATTACTGCTTATGTTGTGTTACTACATCATTACTAGTTTCTGGATCTTTGAGACTTTCCTTCCACAGTTTGTTTCATCCACCATAGTAAGGCTTTGTATAGAGGAGCACGTGCTAGGAGAAGGCAAGGTATTTGCTGGCTAATATCAGTGTAGTTGTTTTGCACAGGGAATGGGTGGTACAGTAGGTAATTATCTCAGAAAAACAGTGGAAATTATTATGGTTTTTTTTTGTCTTTTAAACAAGAAAGGGTTTTAAATCCACTTCTCGCCATATTGAGGCACATTCTTCATCAACTATTTCTGTAGTTCTTAGGTCAATGCTAAGCTTGCCTGTACTAATGAATATGGTCTATATTACCAGTTCCTGGTGAAAGTGCCCCAGTTCTTTAGCAAGAACAAAAAAACACCTAGCAAGGCAGGCTTATATATGGTAAGAGAGTTCCTTCTCTCAGGAATGTTTCCTTGCTGAAAAACTATTGCACCTGTTATTTTCATTGCTTAAATGCAAATGAGAGCAGACTGTATTTTGCCAGTGCAAATACAGGTAATAAAAATGTACATTTAAGAGACTCAATTCCTAATAAAATCTTTCAGCACAGCATGTCGTTCAGTTCAGTGACTTTTGTGAATTATTAATATGACAGGGGTTTGTGAACTGCATTGTTAAATATAGCAGTGCTTTTCCTTTCATAATTACTGATTCATCTGTTTGAAGAAGAAAAAGATGGAAACATCTGTGTGTAATATAATGAAATTGGTGTGTGTTATACTTATGGCAGAGTATAGAAGAAAGCAAAGGACTGAGAGTTGGTTTATTATCCTCTAGTTCCAGTTCAACTCAAGTCTGAATAGAACTTAATTAATTGTCACCTTAATTCTTCCCGTTTGTAGTACTTTTGTTGTTCATGTGACTCAGGTGTTGCAAGTAGTTGATGACTGTGCAAAATAACACCATTTGCATAACTTGTGAGGTTAATGCTGCTCTGTGATAGTACTGATTGCATTAAAGACAGCGATAGCATGCTCTGCCTGTTAGGCCAGTTTCTAGTAAAAAATAAAGATCATCAGTGTTCAGTTAAAAATACATCATTGCTTATTTTTTTCTCTCTCTGTTTTTAATGGATCCATATTATTTCTCCTTGTTCTAAGACTTCAAATGAGTATTTCAAATAGAGTAAGAGTAGTTCTCAAACAGTGAGCTGGTCACCAATTTTCAATAATTTATTTCTAAACTTTTATCTAGTCAATGCAACCTCACGTTCCATTAACTTTGAGAGGAGGTTTCAATTTATGATGGAACTTGGCACAAGGTCTTTAATAAATTTTTCCAGGGTTTTCAAATATATAGCTGTAAATCAAGCTCTGCCTGTCATTATTTCATAAATAGTTTCTGATAGAATGTCTTTATTTCTACATCATGATATGATAAAAAGAAAAAATCAACTAAAAAATTCAGTAATAATAATTAATTACTAAAATTCAACAAATTGGCACAGTGGACTTGGAAGTGCAGGGCAAAATTGGTTACCAATGTAGCACAAAAGACTCTTGTACTACATGTTAATCTTGACACCCTGCTTGATTTGATGTCTTTCATTTCTGCATGCAGAAATGTGATACAGCATAACCAGTACAAGACGAAGTCAGATGTGTATTCTGTAGTCTTCTTTTGAATAGAAGATTTAGGTCAAGTATATTCTCTTTAATCAGCAGAGAAGCTCAAAAATGAATTCACATAGGCAGTGTCTTTGAAATAGGTAGCTATGTATTATTACATGTCTTGTAGAAATCCTAGAACACCTGATGCTAAGAGTCAAGTAATGGTCATATGGATGGTGGTGCTTCTTGTTGCTGGGGTGCAATGTGAATAAGATTTTGTGCGTGTTGAGTGCACTTGTCCTTTTTTGTATATATTACACTCACAGAAGTCTTGTGGATGACTGCTAGTATATGTTTTCTGGTGTGCCTGTATTCCCTACAGTTGCTGTGCTTGAAATGTGAATCTAGAATTATTAGTATGGCTATGTAGAAGTTTCAGCACGGGGAGATGGGACAGTAAGAGCTTGTATGTAGGGCACTGTAAGTTTTTCAAGTCCTGTATGATTCAGAGACTATTTTGGTCTATGTATGTCAGTGTTTGCTAAACAGGGAAGTGAGACTTGGTTTGTGACTGGAGCAGAGATTTCTTTATACTGTGGTGTGAGAAGCAGTGTCCTTGCATTTCCCCTGTGGTGGTGATGAGATTCAGTTTCTCTGAAAAATGGATTACTTGGACATGGATTTTATTTTCCAGGGTTAGGTATGTACTTCGTTGTTGGATTCAACATTTCAGGAAAATGGGTCATGTAGCTACAGGCCTTTTGTGATGCTATGTAAATGTTAAAAAGTTGCTAGATTAAAAACAGGTACTGAATTGCATCTGTTAGTAGTAAGGGTATTGCAAATTGGCCAATGTATTAAATCTTTGTGACTGACCACCTACAAGACCAAGTGAAGATTTTTAGTTGCTTAAACTTTGAACTGCCCTGCAGAAATTAATGCAGAATATGATTTGTACGAAGCAGAAATGGTTGTTTGTTGTGTTGATCTTTCCCCATTTTTTTGTTAGGTTGAAATACTGAGAATGAGTATTTTACTTTTTCATACCTTCACATTAATTTCAGCGTATTTTAAATTTGGGGTTTGATTTGAAACTGCTTGTGGATGCAGTTATTGGCAGGAAGTAGGTTGCTGTGAGCAGTGCTGACTTCCACAGATGCAAAGTTGCCACTTGTCATCAGGGTCCCGTTGTTGCTCCACACAAACTGTGAAATGTGCACCGGAAGTGTTAATGTTTCGGTCAGTGTTGTAAAGACTTACATAGTAGTGATGCTTACTGTAATGCTTCTTCAAAACCACCTTTTTATGAAGCTTTTGTAATATTTATGCACAGTAGAAAGAAAGGGGAAAATATGAGCTATAAGGATATTGGAAAAATGTTTGATAGTTATCCTGGATGTACCTTGGAAATGGTAGTCATAGTAGTAATGTTAAATCTGAAAGTGGAAAGCTTTGGTGCTTCTGCACTATAAATAATTACTAACAAAGGTGATTGCCAATGTGGAGAATTGTTTGCAGAGGGATTCATTTCTGATTGTTAAGTGTAAGTATATTTAGACAGAAAACGATTTTTGCTCCTGAAAGCCAAGAAGTTGGTGTAAATTGGAGGAATTAGCGATTCGGACTCCACAGAGCAAACATCAGCCAGATTATTACAGATGAGACTTGATAGACATAGTTATATTGAGGCTAGCACAGGAAGCTGTTTCTTTATTTTACTTTTTAATGTCTGAATTCAGTCATTATGGCTGGCATATTATTGTTAGCAATTGAATTTACGCAGGTTTTTTTTTGTTGTTTTTTTTTTTTTCTTAATATCCAGTTTGGCAGAGTTTCCTTTCCTGAAATGTTGCAAATGTTTCTCTTAATGTTGCTCTTAATGTTCCTCTTGCTAAGTCACCTCTGATCCAGAAATATCCATTCATAAATTTGTTTGTGCATATGAGCATATACATTCATGGATCTTCATTGTCCAAGACAGTAATGCATGCAGTAACTCTTCTGAAATGTTAAGACTAAATAGAAAACCTCATCTGAATTTTGCCAAGATTTAAAATGTAAATTTCTATGGTAAAAACACTTACCTTTAGAGCTGCCACTAACCATTTTGACTGGCTTTAAATCTGATTTCTGTAATGTATTCATCTGTCGGCTACCATTTCTAAAATGTTGTTTCATTCTGCAGCTTGACAGATTTAGAGTAATTTATGAGAGCATACTGGCTCTGTAGTTTCACATGCTTTGAAAGATCTGTATCATATCTTAATGGGGTCAGTATTTGAATTAACAAGTTCATAACTGAAGATGCCTAAAATATATAGAATCATAGAATAGTTTGGGTTGGAAGGGACCTTTAAAGGTCATCTAGTCCAACCCCCCTGCAATGAGCAGGGACATCTTCAACTAGATGAGGTTGCTCAGAGCCCCGTCCAACCTGACCTTGAATGTTTCCAGGGATGGGGCATCTACCACCTCTGTGGGCAACCTGTGTTTCAGCACCCTCATTGTAGAAAAATTTTTCTTTATATCTAGTCTAAAAGCATCGTCCTTTAGCTTAAAACTGTTACCCCTTGTCCTACTACAACAGGCCCTACCTAAAGTCTGTCCGCATCTTTCTTAAAAGCCCCCTTTAAGTACTGAAGGGCCGCAATAAGATCTCCCTGGAGTCTTCTCTTCTCCGGGCTGAACAACCCCAACTCTCTCAGCCTGTTATTACAGCAGAGGTATTCCATCCCTCTGGCCCTCCTCTGGACCTGCTCCAACAGGCCCATGTCTTTCCTGTGCTGAGGGCTGCAGAGCTGGATGCAGTACTCCAGGTGGGGTCTCAGGAGAGTGGAGTAGAGGGGCAGAATCACCTCCCTCAACCTGCTGGCCATGCTTCTTTTGATGCAGCCCAGGATGCAGCTGGCTTTCATCCACCAGTACCCACAAGTCCTTCTTGGCAGGGCTGCTCTAAATCCTTTCATCCCCCAGCCTGTATTGATACTGGGGTTGCCCTGACCACAGGTGCAGGACCCTGCCCTTGGCCTTGTTGAACTTCATGAGGGTTCATATGGGCCCAATTCTTGAGCCTGTCAAAGTCCTTCTGGATGTCATCCCGTCCCTCAGGTGTGTCAACCACACCACTCAGCTTGGAGCTATTATTGTGATAGGTATGCTCTGTCACAATAATAGAATCCAAATAAGTGAACTTGAGGAGAGGAATAAAGGAACTTATCAGAGTCTGCTTTCAAAACTGAACAATGAAAGTGCTCCTGTTCTTTGCCTTTTTCAGTTTTGCAATGCAGTCCAGAAATGGTGACTCCAAACTTTGGGGCTTTTTTGTATAAGTGAAACCCTGTAGGAGTTTGCAAGGCAAGAACTATTAGTTAAATAGTGCTAATACCTGCATCCAAAATAAATAAAAGGTAGCCAGATGAATTTTGACTATACGTGACAAGAAGCGATACCTAAACGTTTTAACTAGGACCTACCCTCATGGATGGAACCTGATGCTAGAAGAGGTGCAACACAATTCTAGCCAACTTGAGCACAGTTCTTTCACCTAAAAAGAACTTCGCCAGTTTGCTTATCCTGGACAAAGAATATGGGGAAGTCTTGTGCTTTAGCTTGTAAGTGGTGATTCTCATGAGTTTATGTAAAGAGTCATTGTTTTTTCTGTTCCTTGTTCCATGGCCCACCGAGAAACTTTCTGCTGGAGCACAGAAAGATTTTCCTGTAAGTGTTTTCATTTTATTTTTCAAAAACTGCTTTTACTGATGGAAGGACGAACAGTTTATTGACAAAGTGCAATACTAGCACGTAGGGCAGAAACAGAGATGAGGCAAAGCACCTGTTCATCCTAATAGCTCTTAAAAGCAATAACCCAACAGTTCCCTGAAGCTTTTCTCCAGTTCAGAATCCCCAGAGCCCCTCTTTTCAACTCTGTGGCTACCCAGATCATATCCGTGGATAGTCCATTTGTTCTTTTGAAGCTAGCTGCATTAAAAACTGGCCACTCTTGATGTTATGTTTCTGTAAAATAGCTGATTGTTCTGGGGCCAGCTTGTTACTGCAATTCTGTGAGTCTCAGTGAAGACATGTTCTGTCCTCCCCCTTTGTATATACTTTCTCTGTATAAAAAGAGAGGACAAGAAAATGATTTTGAAAGTTTTATTAGCTTATGTGTCAGAGAGGAGAGACTTTCTGTGTTACAGACAAAGTAAACATAGAAGAAGAATACTTTGGAAATTCAGTAAATATATGGATAAGCATGCAGATTCTGTCTGTGCTCCATTTGCTGCTCTTTTTCCTGCTTGCAGGGTGTCACAGTGGTGGTGACTTTACCATCCTTTCAATGCACCCCTGAATTGCTGCTTCTATCAGCCCTTTGTGTGACAAAATTGGGAACGTAGCAGTCACATTTTTTTACCCTTAATACTACTTCTAAAGGTTAAGTCTTTAATGATGTTACAAAAAAGCAGGGGTAAATAACAGCTCTCTGCTGCCATAGTTGGTATATTAGCAGCAACCAAGCCTACTGGAGACTTCAGCTAATTTAAAGTTCTCTAGGTCCATCTATACCCTATGTAGTCTTCCCAAATTTATTTCTTCTATCACTGTTTCTACTTGAGGTGAATTTCATCATACCAGTGTTTTTGGAAAGTCTCATACTCATGCCTATATCATATATTTACCACAATAAATGTGATATAAGACATGAGCTATAGTTGCTCTGCACTTTAACTCACAGATAGCTGTTGTTTTCCGGAATCTGAATCTCAGATCCAGTAACATACCACACTTGAAGAAGAGGGTGAAGGATATGCTGATCAGTTCTTAGAGTTCAAAAATTTGGGCTGAATCTAAAATACATCTGTTCTTCTAGGTGTCTGATATGGTCAAGACTGGAAATTATACAAGAGAGCATGGATATTTTGTGACTAAATAATTCACAAGAATAATTTACATTTTCCTCTGGTTCACGAAGCGTGCTACCCAGCCAACAGATACTTTCTTAAACCTAATGGTCTGCCTTGAAGTCCCCTTTCATGTGCTTCTGGTATGTGTCTTCATGCTGCTAAAGTTCCTTTAATCTCCTTTTGGCCACTTTCCAGACCATCTTTTGATTTTTTTTTTTGTGAAATTTCCATACCAGCTTTAATTCCTGCCAGAAGGCAACTGTTCCATCTCTGTTCAAGCAGGGCCCCAAAGCTTTAAATTCTCAACATGTCTCTTTCTGGAAGTAATACTCCCTGCTCAGATTTTGGAGAAGTCAGGAATATGTAGATCCAAGCAGTGCTGGGGAGAGAAATAAAGAAATGGAAATACAGTCATTCCTTTCTTGACTGCAACTGTTCTCTTTCCATTTGCTGCTTGACTTGATTGTGGTGATCCAGCCAGAACCATAACTCATTTGTCACTCTCTGACAAGTTTGTTCTGCTCTTTGTACTTATATCCATTGAATCTTGTGAGTGCAAGACCTGGGATTGCCACCTGGTACCATTCTTTTACTGTCATAAAAGGACAAAGATGTGACTCAAAATCATTTTGGTCTTGGAGTGATTGGTTAGTCTGTATAGGACCCTAGGTGCAAGGGGAGGATTATTTTGAAATTTCAAGTCACTACTTCTACACCGTTCTACTGAGTAGGAATTTCTGACTTTGTAAGGAGGGCTGGCAGATTTCCTGTGTAAGGTCCTAGGTAAATAGGTTAGTATCAACACAGTTTTCTGAAGAGTAGGGTCAGGATTTTACCTTATTGTCATAAGGGAAAAGCTACTGGTGTTTCTTTTTTAAGTTTACCACTCTACTATAGAACTGGAAGTGACTGGAAAGAATGGCAGTTGTATGAAGATTTTTTTTTTTTTAATTCAGTTTCATTTTTTTCTACTCTGGTAGGTTTTTAAAAAACTGGAATGCACTACTTATTTTTGTTAGGACACTAAGATCCACGTTTCCATCAAACAGCAATTTCTTCTTTAAAATCCCCACAGGTTGTTACAGCCTTTATGTAATTGTGATTTAGTATCCAATGAAGTCTATTCAGAACCTGCCACTGGCTCCAGTGGGATTGGATCAGGGTGTGTGTCTTTGCATAGCTGTATTCTATGTACGTATTGTAAGTCCATAAAAATGTATGTCTGTATACACAAACCCCATATTTTGTTTGTGCTTTGACAGTCCTGATTTTAATCTCTACACCTATTTTTTTCTAATGTCTTTGTACAGTAACCTTAGTTACTTTTGTCTTCAGTACTACGATATATACGTTGTGGAGATGTAGTGTATAATCCCTGATACTGCAAGAGTGTTTTTTGAAGAGTTTATCTAACTTACTGCAAGAATGGATGAAGTAATAATTTGCAAAAAACCTTTCTGGGAATCTCAGTGTGCTGAATCTTCAGAGTTTTAATTCCATTACTGGTTTTGTTCTTTGGGACAAAAAAAGATAAAGGTGGAAATTTGGCCTAACTTCACTATATTCAGAAATCTTAGATTCTACAAATCTTAGATTTTTCTACATACTGTCAGGAAACGTAAGTACATTCTGCAGTTTCACAAGAAAAAAGTCCTGGGGTCTGAAATAATGTGGTTTTGTTAAAGGTGGTAGTTAATTTTCGTAGGGTTTACTGCGTTCCTGTTCACCAGCAAACTGTATGTTTAGCCTATCAAGAACTTATTCTTTAGCCAAAAGAACAGATTTTCCATAGCTACTATAACCATTTAGAATTATTATTTTGTTTCTTTGCATAATGGGTTAGGAAATCTACGTGGAAATTCTCCTGCATAATATAATTTGTTAAATTTAGGGTATTATTTAAGTTATCCTGTTGAATACTGAGACCCTAATACTGTCTTTGCACGTTTCCTTAGGAGCTTAATATATTCGAATTTATAATAACAAATGGGTACAAGCCCATTTCTTTTTGTTTGACCTTTTTGCCTACTCCTTCTTTATGATTTATCCTTGCTGCACATTGTTTTCTTTTAAATAATCTTATGATTTTACTTGAAGCAAAGCTACTGTCCAGATTTTCTCTTTAAGGTAATGTTGCTTCAGGCTACTTTTTAACTTTCTGAAATGCAAAGTAATTGTAGTTCAGGTTTTAATTGTATATCTTTGTTCTTTTCAAGAATATACTGCCTGGACACATTATCAGTTTGTTATTTAAAGGGCTGTCTAAGTTGTATTAATTTATGTTGCAATAGAATTCGAATTAATGCTAACCAGAAGATCTTTCAGTGGATGAGTAGAACGAAAGGTATAATTAAATCTCTCTGAAAAAAATTACAGGATATTTTGTGAATGTCAGTAACATAGTTTCATCCCTTAAACAAAATTCTTTGTTACAGATATTTTTCAGGGCTATCTCTACCAGAACTGTAAAAAATATACGTCTTAACAAAACAGTAATTCTTTCCCTTGATCTGCCCATTCGTGTGCTTTTGGGTGTGTGCTTATTTGTTAGGTTCGTATTGTCTCCCTAAATTATGCTTTTACAGCTTCCAGAAAGTTCATATTATGGTAGTATCATAATGACACAATGAGTTTTTTTGAGCTATATGCAGAACATTTAGGTAAATACTTAATCTTAAACTGCTGAGGAGTCTCCCTGCAGTTGGTGATTACTGTTAAGAGCATTCCAGAGTGCTTTGGTTGTGGCATTGCCTCAAAGATTAACCCACTGTCAAGGAATAGACTATCGCTGAAGCTTTGGCACAGTTGCATCGTTGAGACTAAAAATTGTGTGCTAAATGCAGAAATAGTCACAATCATAGAATCATTTAGGTTGGAAATGATCTTTAAGATCATTGAGTCCAACCATAAACTAACACTGCCACTAAACCATGTCCCTAACCACCCCATCTGGCGATGAGGGGTCTGGAGACCAAGCCATATGACGAGAGGCTGAGGGAACTGGGCAGGTTTAGTTTGGAGAAGAGGAGGCTGAGGGGAGACCTCATTGCCCTCTACAACTACCTGAAAGGAGGTTGTAGAGAGGTGGGTGCTGGCCTCTTCTCCCAGATGAATAATGACAGGACCAGAGGAAATGGTCTGAAGTTGCGGCAGGGGAGGTTTAGATTAGATATTAGGAAGAATTACTTTACTGGAGGAGTGGTCAGGCACTGGAACAGCCTGCCCAGGGAGGTGGTTGAGTCACCATCCCTAGAGGTATTTAAGAAACGTGTAGATTTGGCACTTCAGGGCATGGTCTAGTGACAGAGATTGTAGGGGTTTTTTTGTGTGTGTGTACGGTTGGACTCGATAATCTCAAAGGTCCTTTCCAGCCATGAAGATTCTATGATTCTATGATTCTGTCTACACCTCCGGGATTGGTGACTCAAGCACTATCCTGGACAGCCTGTTCCAATGGTTGATAACCCTTTCAGTGAAGGAATTTTTCCTAATACCCAATCTAAACCTCCCCTGGTGCAACTTGAGGCTGTTTCCTCTCATCCTATCACTTGTTGCTTGGGAGAAGAGACTGACACCCACCTTGCTACAACGTCCTTTCAGGTACTTGTAGAGAGCGATAAGGTCTACCCTCAGCATTCTTTTCTCCAAGCTAAATGACCCCAGCTCCCTTAGTCTATGCAAATGTCCTAAGCACCTGACCAACTTGGTAGGTGCTTAAGACTTTGCTGGGTTTTGTCCAGTTTTTCCACTTCAGCTAGGGGGGATTGGAAACTGGACAGTGTTTGAAGTGTACCCTCATCGGTGATGAGTAGACAGTGATTTCCCTCTTTCTGCTGGCCACATTCTTCCTGGTGGTTTGCTGATCTGAGCCTGCTGTTGGCTCATATTCAGCCTACCATCCAGGATAACCTCAGGAGCTTTCCAGCCAGGCTGCTATGTTGCCAGTTGCTTTTCAGCCAGATGCATGAAGCTTTTCTGCCCCAACTGCAGAATTTTGCACTTCTCCTTGTTGAACCTCCTGAAGTTTCTCAGGGTCCATCTAGATCCTCAGAGGTGACTTCTTTTTGTGTTGATGTATAGCCTTTCTTGACTTGCTTTAGTTTGTAATGGGGATGTGAAGCACTGAGTTTGTATTGTTAGTTATATCACTATGGATGTTTTTAGATTGCCAGTGTCTTGCAGTCCACAGTGCTCGGTGAATATACACTAAGCTGGGATGGCACCAAAGTGAATTTTCTCTGTTTGTTCATGAATCAATGTAAGTTTTTTGGCTACCGCCAGCTGAAAAGATCGTTTGAAATATGCCAAAGAGCCTTAGACATTTCTGCTTCATGAAAGACTTCTTGATTGTTTTCTTAGTGAGAAAGATGGCATTTTTATCTAATACCTCGAATAGCAACAGTGGGAATTGCATTTAGAGTGCAGTGGACTTGAAAGAAATCAATATTCTTTTTAGCTTGTGTAAAAAAAAAAAAAATCACAGGTTCTTAGCAAAGCTGTAGCATATAGTATATTGAAACTATCATTATTCCTTTTTCTGTAGAGACTATCCATGAAAGTTCAGGTACTAGCAACATCATTTCTGGATGCTGGAATGTAAGTATGGGCTCCCTAGCAGTGATGACTAACATGATTCAGCTGTAGGTATAAATTGTCAGGCTCATTTTTTTTTTTTTCACCAGCTATATATTGGCTGAGGAGACCCAGGTGTGACTACAGTTCACACTGGTACTGTCCTTGCACACATGCAGGAGACAGGAAAGGTTTGTTCAACCACCACTTGAAAGTTGTCACTGGGTGAAGAATGGAGATAAGGAATCCACTGCTGCAGCCATAGATGCGTGGATTCATTCATCTAAAGGTCCACACAATGGACTTCTCACCGTTTCTTTTTTTCCAGTCATGGAGACTGAAAAGTAGGTTTTCTTCATTTACCAAAGGGAAAATGAGCTGTAAAAAACTCAGTGATTTCCATAGGACTCACAGGAAAATTTCTGGTGGTTCTGAGAACTGAGTCCAGGAACTATATTACAGTCCTTATGAAGACAATAGATTCTGCCCAATATGTAAACAAGGAAGAAGAGGGGATATTCTAGGCTGGATATGGTGGCAGGATGTGAGTTTAACCTAAAAATATCATGTGCTTTCTGTCATGGAAGAACTTCCTAATCTCCGGAACATACCTCTTTCTCCTGTGGGAAAATTGTTTCCTTTTTTTTCCCATGAACTACTCTCCCAGACAGTGAAAGCAATTCTACCTTTTAGAAATATCCTGTATGGTTAAAGTGCCTTTTGAAGTGCTTGGGATACATAGGTCAACATAGATTGTAGGGGAGGTTTACGAACAACAGTTAACTTGGGAGAAAATCAGGAGGATGTAAGCAAAGGAAAGGCTCTTTGAAGCATTTAATGCATAAGGTGCTTGGTTTTGAAAACTTAAGGCTTGTTTTTGAAACAAATGTAGGTTACCCTAAATGTGTGAAATGCTTGGCATTTTATGTTTTTGTAGATTACTAAAGCAAACAAACAAAAATCCCCGCTGTGACTGTTTTAGCTCCTGCTTTCAGTTGTAGCTTCCCCCCCACCGCCCAGTTTTAGCTTTAACCAGTTTGCATTTGAGGGAGGGTAAACACATTAACAGTTGTGGTTTTGGGTGAAACCTGTTTCCACTAATGCCAGTCCTTCCAAGGATTATTAGAAACTATCCCCAAACATTTCAAATTGAGTTCTTTTCTCTGTCTGGAGAGAAAAGTATCAGTGATGATTGTGCATTGTTACTGTAACAGCTAGATTATCTAGGTATCATGATATTTTGGGGGCAGCTTTTTATGACTCTGAGAGGGGTTTAGACAGTATGTAAAACCTAAGGTCATCAGGGTTCCATGATGATTTTGGTTCTTTCTGATACTTTCTAGCATTTGTCACATAAGTAAAAGGAGCAGATTTACTAAAATTCCTGTTAGTGCTTAGAATAATCACTGTCTTAGAAAGTGAACAGAACATCTACCTGTAATGCTCAGCACAGAATTAATCATTGTCCTATTTCTTTGAGCCAAACTTCTGTATCTTAATACAAACTTCTGTATCTTAAATACTGGGTTTATTAAATGTGGTATTATATATGTGATCAATTGTTATTATTTCTCTTGGAGATACCTCATCCAAATATCTTGGCCAAAGTCTGTTTATAATCATAGCCCATGGACAGCCATAATCATAGTCCAAGGTAGTAGATATTCAGAGAGACAAACTGTTTTGTTGCTTTGGTTAGTATGTTGTAAACTGGGAACTTTGTGAAGAGAAAAGCAGTGCGCAGTGGCAAATAAACACATAGAAATAAAAATGAAGAAAATGCTTTGTCTGGCATCTTTGTTTAGGAAGGGAGTGATGCATATGTCTGTTTTGCCCAAACAAGAAGTGAACAATTTGATTTACCCCTACATTTACTCTTCAGCATACACCTAGCTGAAAGATTGAGCTTCAGTAATTGGTATAATAAAAGCTGGGTTTGTTGTTTCTGGGTTTTTTTCCCCCTAATAGAGTTCCTCTGCCATATTTTTATAATCATCATTTTCTTGGCTTGCTTTCCATGCTTTTCAGCAGTTCTGAATTACATATAAACGTCACATGTATAGGCTTTGTCTTGTCTCTCAATTCACTTGCAAGATTAACATTGCTGTTGACCAAAGTTAAGCAAATGCAATGAAGGCTGATACGTTTCCAATTAATTATTGGAAATTGTTCCTGCCTGTGAACATCAGTATTCAGGGCACACTCCTGCCAGAGTAAAATGGTTGGTCATTAGCTTCCAATTCTCTGTGTCTAAACTTGACATTTCCTCCAACAAAAAACATCATGGTACTCCTGAAAGATACACAGAGAGCACTCTTGGAAGCAAACACACTTGTTTTAGTAAGGCTTTAGAGAATTGCTTTTGAATTTGTAAAACATTGCATTCACCACCACACTCCAAAGAATGATTTATTCACATATTTCAGACAGAGATTTTTTGTCTCTGACTCTCTAATGGACTGCGCTTTGGTATATACAAATCATTTGTATGCGTCACAGTAAAAACTGGTGGCTGAAACCATTGTCCTTGCTGGAAACCATAAGGATAGTGGAAATTTTCCTTTTTTCCTGTAAAAGTTCTCTTTGTTAGGATCAATTCTTTTGGTAACCCTATTTAGGTAATGCGGAAGTAAAATAAAATGCCTCTATGGAATGGATGGGACAGGAGAAACAAACTGCTTCTCTGTTAGGTAATTCATGTAGTAATGGTTTCTATAAAGGAAATGTGTAAAGAGCAAACTAAGAAACTTGCCATTTTGAAAGGGAGGTAGAAGGGAGAGAATTACCCAATGGCAAGTACTTGTTTATGTCAGAGTTGAGAGATTAATTTAAACATGATTTCTTTCTTTATTTTATTTAGGCTGTCTAGTTAAGTTGATTCCCAATGGCCATATCCCAGCTTGCTAATAGGTAACTGGCAAGAGCATCATCAGCTCATGAACCAAAGAATCCAGCTTGCTGGCCGGGCAAACAATGGAGCTCCACAGAAGATACGAAAGTAACCCAAATACTTCAGTAGAAAATGGGGGTTCTTCACCACACCCCAAAATGTACTTGCTTGAAGCAGGCACTGTCAAATTCATTTCTTTTTCCTTCACTTGTAGTGTGGAAGGTGCTGACTGACAGCCCTGGAAATTAAGTCCTCTATTTCTCCACAGGACAGGTATAGCAAGGGCGGCAGGAATGCAAGCTTCCCCACATTGTCCTGCCAATGTTCCTCAACCCAGTTCTGAAGAGGTCACTTCTGGAGGTGAGTGGGTGGAAGAGTCTCTGTCCATGCAGTTACAGCTGCCAGGCCGTGGTTCTTGCAGGACAGGCTGTTGGACGGAGACTGCCCCCTTGTCTTGAATGAACCACCAGTCTTTAACAGATAATCACTTTATGTATCGTAAAGCGGCGTGGGCTGGATTCGTTGAGGTTGCATTATTCTGCTTGACTGCTGTCACATTTTGGTATTTCGTTGTGGTTGGATGGCACCTTTGCATTTTTTTTTTCTTTTTGCACTGTTTTGTTTTCAGAGACTTTGTCACTGCTTTATGTACATGTCTACAAAGTAGCATGCGAATAACGGAATGCAGTCTGGTTGTAAATGTGATACAGAAAAGCAGCTACTGGTGGCAGCCATGTGTGCAAGAGGAGCTTTAGAGCACTAGACCAGGAGGCATGCTTTGAAATGCACCAAAAATTGATAAGAAAGTGAATGTTGGTTTCCAGTATCTAAATGAGCTATTAGGTTTCTGTTGTAAAGCCATATCTTAACATTTTCTCTTTTCATAATTACTATGTAATTTAGATATTAACACCAATTAAGCTGGTAAACTAATGTTCTTTTTTAGATTATTTTACAATTAATGAAATCTGCCTATCTACAGTTAGACGTGCAGCATTCTAAATTATGAAAGTATTGGTTATGTATTGTGGTGACAATAGATAGTTGTCATCTAAACCAGATGATGTGTGATAAATTATGTGAGAGGGATTAATATGACTGATGCCAGTTTTCAGAACAAAAATAATGTGTGCTCACAAGTTTGGCAAATGAATTCTCATATACATACCTGGATTTATTTAAGTATGACGTACTTCGAATACAGTGATAAGTATTCTGTTTTCAGCCAAATTTACATCTCTTAAATATAGAAATACAATTAAGAAAATGGAAACAAAGGCTTAGCAAGGCTGTTAGGTCATGGTGAATTACTTTATAGCTTCAGATGCTGTGGGAAGGATTTGCAAGGGCTTGATTGTTGTTTGTGGTTGAGGCCCATAAGTCTGTTTAACTCTGCATCTATGGCTGTTTGTAAACAGGTATGATAACAAGACAACATAGCCCAATTCAATAATTGTATAGATCTAGCATTATTCCTGACTGTTTCCACAAGATCTAGAATAATAAGTTACTTTTTCTAACCAGAATAGAATTCCTGAAGGCATTTCTTGCTGTCTTTACTTTAAAGGATATGAATCAGAATAGTATTCATTCCATATACAGCTAAAACAGGTCCAGACTTCTTTTTTGTCAGGGTAGCAGGAGGTACAGAATTTGGCTCATAATTGAAATGAGTGATAAGAGTCCTGTTGGGAAGTAATTTGGGACTGATCCATAAATTCATTTTAAGTGAAGAGCAGTTTGAGGATCCATGTCATGACAATACATGGCATTAGGTAGTATAATATTAGGCATATTTGCTAATAAGTCACCTTACTTAATGTTTGTATGGTGACAATAAATCACATGGATTTGATTTTTCAGCTCGTTTGACTGCAGTGCAGATCGCTCACCTCTTACTGTCTCTGACCAAGCTGTAGAAAGGTCCAGAGTTGGCCTCCCACACACCTGTGTGAACTGGGTCCAGAATTTCAGCTCAAACCTACCTCTATGTGACATAAACCTTTCAAGATAATTATATACCTTATCACAATTAAATCTTTTTTTATAATAGACTTTATTTAAAATTCAAATACAAAAATACAGTTAAATCACTGGCAGTACAAACACAAAAGAATGGTCAAAAACCGTTTTTGTCCTACTGTATTTTTTTCATGCCATACTCATCTTTCTGTCTCTGCGTATGCTTTCTGTGACTTCTAATTAATACAGAGTCTGATTTTTCTGCATGTTTACATTGAATAATGGTGATCTAAGGAGCGTACTTGTAAAACAACATCTTACCCCAGAGCAGCATAATCCTTATAGCCTTGATGCTGGAGTCCTAACTTGTATGAGTAATTCTGTTGATTCCACTATGACTAGTCACACGAGAAAAGGCTTCAGCATTAGGTTCATAGTTACAGATCCCTATCTTAACAGCTTTAGTTTTATCACCTTTTCTTTACCTCCAGTTATATCCTAGCAATTGTGTAGCCTCACTGGTTATATCCAAGGACTGGGAGTAGAGGAAAGTTAAACCAGTCCTCGGAGAGGGTATATAAATCTCTTTCCTGAATTACAGTGAGTTGGTTTGAGGCTTCAGGCTCAATTCACAAAGTCATTTTTCTCACCGACCACTAGATAACAGCAAGGTTTAAGGGACATACCCAGAATTTTGGGTCAAGTGTTGGAGGCAGAAGTTGCAAACAAGGAATAGGCAAGTCTTTTTAGGATTGCATTTAATAATGTGTGGACTGTGCTTAGTCACAGTTGGGAAACCCCCATGCTAAAATGTTTTTTGTTTCTCTTTTAAGTCTTTTTATCTGTGAAGATAAAATAGATCTGTATTTATATGTAGGTGATCCAGAAGGGACTGGCTGGAGGTATCTGTTGAAAAGCGTTTCCGTAGCAGGTTTGGAGCCTGGTCAGGCCTGGTGTGATGATCTGGAAGGAACTGTATAATGTTAGATTGTTCAAAAGGGAGTGTTTATTTGATGCACTTAGAAATATTTCATGTGTCAGCACCGAACTTCTAAAAATAAATTCCTTCTAATCAAAACTTTGTCACTTTCTGTACTTAAAAAGGAGACTGAAGTACCAAAGCTGTTGAAAATGAAAACTCATTGCTCAGATATCAGGCTGTGCAACTGATTTCATAGATTGACCAGGTAGTTATCATAGGTTTTTAGCATGTTACCATTTACTAAGAAGGAATTTGTCACCTGTCTCTCCAGTTTCATGAAGGACAAGTTTTTACCCTCCATTCATTTCTAGATTGGCAGTTTTAGTCCAGTCAAGTTCATTAGTGACCAGGATATCATTATCAATCAACGGCTGTATAAAAATGGATATGAAAAATGGTTGTTTATGTATTTGTTGAGTTCCTAGTAGTCTGCAGCGTTACTATGGCATCTGTAAAGGTTCAAGTGTTCGCACACATGGAACTTATTGCAGGCTCATTGCTGATGCTGTGAACTCCTACAAGGCAGGAAATGCATTTTTCTGTTTGCACACAGAAACCCAACCCTGCCTGAGACTTTGGATACTCCTGTAATGCAGATAATAAGGAAATACGTATTTGTAGCAGTCTCTGTGCAAGGAACAGACAAGGAAATAGTCCACCAAATCCCACAATAAAAATTCCAACCGTTTAATTATTTTCTTTTGAGCACCTAGGAAATTGAGGCCTATTGAAATTGCTTTTGAGGGTGTCACCTTTAATCTTGTAGCAAATTATTTGAACTCAGACATTGAAAACAGTTTAACAGACAAAATACTGCAAGCACAGGATGAGATACACAAAAAATGAAAAGGTGATACAGAATGTAAATCTTCTTTTAGGGGCCTTATGAGAATGCCATCTGATTATCATCATCACAAATACAATACAGGTACCTGTCATCCTCTGCATTCCATAAAAACCTAACTCACAAATGAGTTGAGTTTTCATAGAAGTCAAACTCTCAGATCAACCACAAACCCCCATGTAAAGTGTTTTCGATTTTGTCATTGTATTCCTAGGAAGACTAGTGAGACCTAACGGTCAAGAGTATTGAGGTTAATGGGATCTAAATTTTCAGTAGAGTTTTTTTTCTAGTTTAGTATGTAGCAAATTAAAAGTTAACAGAATAAATACTGACACCCTAGAATTGTGAGATTTTCTGTAAAACTGTAGAGTGTAGTCATTTAGGATCACCTTACTCCTCAGCCAGTACCATAGAGGCAGAAAATCCTAATCATGCCAGGAGCATGCACAGCCATGTTTTCAGTAGAAATAGCAAAGGAAGAAGGAAAAAAAAAAAAAGCCTTATGAGTATTCTTGAGAAAGCATCATATAGAGACAACTCTGGTGGAATGTACTGCATCTGCTCTGACCCAGAACACTTTAATCAGACTCTAATAGCTCTGATAGCCTGTGAGAAATTTGGGAGATCTTTACAAGTCTTTAAAATCTGATGTCATGCTACCACTCACGGATGTCTGGAACTACATACATAATTCTTAAGGACTGCTGATTAAGATTGTTTATTTTCTTTGCTGGTGATTCACATGACTGGTTTCATACTTAAATCCTTTTCAAATAAAGGTGCCCTCATTCTATGAAGTGAACCATCTGGAGTTCTGCTTTTTTTTTTTTAAGCCACAGTATTAGAGGTCAGGCAGATGCAAGTGTTCAGGGGAGGATTTGGAACAAACTGAAAAATAATGAGAAACAAATTCAAACAGAATCTGACACAAAAACAGGAAATCTCATCCACAAAATGAAATTCCACTATTTTACACAAAAAGACACCGTCAATTACTAAATATATACTCACTGGTTATATCTAGGTTATATACAGGACTATTATGGCAGTGAGAGTAGTGCTACAGAGCCGCAATTACTGGCATCATGAAAATTATTCCAACCTGCAAAACTTTTAACCGAGTTTGTGTTTCAGAAGGAATATTTGTTTTGAACAGAAATTTTACGTTATAGTTTATATTTTACAAGGTACCTCTGTTGTTTCAGAGAAGCATTAAGACTGGAATCTCCCTCTTCCAGGCATTTATTTTTGTAACAATCATTTAATTTCCTATGTTGTTATGTTTGACAACTGTCGTGGGGAGCTAAACACTCTCCTCTGCAGCTACTGTGATTACTGAGAAAAAAATATGAAATAACTTTGAAAATTATAGATCAGGTTCACTGGCAGCCTGGTTCTGCTGAGCTCAGCAAGGAGGAAAAGCTGCCCAATATCTTTACTGGTGCAGTCACTCCTAGAGGCTATTCTGACTTGCACTTGCTGGCAAAAGTGCCTAAAGGACCATCTGCCAGCAAGAACCGGGGGGCGGGGGGAGAATAATCATTCATGTGCACACTCACGTAGTGCCAATTTCTTCCCAATTCTCAAAAACTTCAAATAGCAGAAGCTACCACAAGCAAGATTTAAGACTTTAGTACGCCAGCTTTACCTGCTGAGGAGTCCTCAATATAGAAGCACTTCACCAGAAGAGACAGAGAGCCTCCATATAAAGGGGAGAAGGAGGAACTTGAACAGATAAAAGTATTTATCTTTTATATTCAGAATGTTATGGTTAAGGTCACAGAGCCATGGTCAATGATACCAAGCACTGCACATTAACTATATTGAAAAGGTATGCCTACAAAAGGCTTATCGGGAAGGTGGGGAGAAGTGTCAAATATACACAACAGCTGTGTGCACGCTAAGGTTATATCTTCAAAACTGCTGCTACAGGTCTATTTATTCAACTTATTACTATAGAAACCCATCACAATCCTAAAGCATTCAAAATAGGAGATGCATGCCAGAGTAGCCTAAGTTTCTGTAACAGAACATGCTGTTTCCCTCAATCAGATTTGAAAGACACAGATCAGAAAGAAAGCATTTAAAATTAAATGCAAGACCTTATTCTGATTTCAGGAAAGAAAAAAAATAATCCAAAACCCATACTTCCTGATCTTTTTTTCTAATTACTATAGTAGCATGCTGGTTTTCTGCAGCTATGCAGAAGTTGGGTTTGGTGTCTGATCATCAGTGAATGGTTACAGAATATAGCAGAAGTCGGTCCTATGTGTGCCCCTCACAGACCAAAGCAGATGTCTTTTAGTAATCTTTTGATGGATATCTTCCAAATTGCAGTAATCCAAATCCTGGAACTTCCTCTGTGCGCCACTGGGCTTGGAAGAAATGCTTGATAGAAAGAGATTATTTGACAAAAGTGCTGTTGAAAATATAACTCATACTGCTGTTTTATGTGGCTGTGCTAATAACTGCAAGGTATAAGAATTGATGGGTGACTAAAAAAAAAAGTGTATGTGAAAAAAGATTTCTACCAAGAAGGTACCAACCACGATGATACAATAGGAAAAACCCTAGCCTCAAGAAGAAACATTTCCACTGATTTTGATAATGCAGAGATTTAATTCTGTTGTTCAACTCTCTGCTATAAATCATGATCAGATTTATATCTTTTGTGTTATTTATACACTAAGAGTCACTAGGCGCAGATGTTTCTGTAAACACATGAGAAGGAGGTGGTTTCTGCCTGGAGGAATGTTGGTGTTAAGTATGAGACAAGAGACAATGTGAGGATATATTAAAACGGGGGGAACATGGGGTCACAATGACTGTGCTGGTCAGCACAAGAAGCAGCTGTAATATGAACCTGGCAGCCAAGCGTCTTTATTTGATGATAATCTGTTTGTTGCAGTGCCCTGAGGAATACAGTTTGTTTTAGCTGAGCTCAGAGTTGAAGTTAGATCAAGCAGATCTTCCTGTCTATGAAAACATTCTTCATGTTGAAACTATTCTTACATTGCCCTTAATCATTGTTTTCTGCACGTACCAATGCAACAATAATCATTAACACTATAATAACTGACTGAGCAATTGTGCTCATACTCACACAGTTGTGTGACAGTCTCCTTGGACATCATGGAGCTCCGGCACTTAGCCCAAAAACTTAAGATAAGCTAGAGAACAGTGCTGGTTACCAGTGAACTATGAAAAAAGTTTGTTCTGATCTCTGGCATGCTGTTTCTCCCTTCACCCATGCAGCAAAATATATAGAAGTGCACCTGGGGGGTCCTCAAAAATCTGCAGCATAAATATGCAGAAAGAAGGAATCCATGGCAGTCGTCTTGTTTGGACAGACTTAGAGGACTTCAGGTGGATGAAAGTTTCCTACACAATTTAATATTAGTGTAAGTAGATCAGACATGGATTTTTTTTGTGTTTATTTAAAAGATCCGTACTGTAAAAATTAGTAACTATATTGTGTAGTTTGAATGTAGTACAGTAAATCTACAAGCCCTGTCATGGGGACCTGACATGCCTTAAGAAGTGCCCTCTCTGTCCATAAACAGACCTTAGGTGAGGTAAAGGACTGGGGGTCAGGAGACAGCAAAGTACTTTCCAAAGTGACTTTGCAGCAAAGATGTTAAGATACTTACTTGTCCACTACCAGACTGCAGGCAGATTCAGTCTCTCTCTGATAGGATCCTATGCCGTAATTGATTCATAATCTATCTTCAGAGATTTTTTTATGACTCTCTGTTAGAGAGAGAGAAACTGGATTCAAATTGTGTTTAGCTGGTCTCAGCAACAGATGTCAGGTATCACTAAATAATGAATAGTCATGTCTGAGAAAGTCAAGAATATTCATTCTTTCTGTAATCTTGGCCAAATTAATATTTTACTCTCTGCATGTTTTCTGAAATAGTTTTGTATCTTTACTATTAATGAAATATTAGGATATAGAGAATGTATGAGTATGACTGTGGAATTTAATACAATTATATTGGGAACGTGTCTTGCTCTGGTTTACTTTTAATTCATTTTTCACCTATTATTAAATGTTAAAATAAAAAATAAGAGAATTACAAGTACTGCCATAAATCAATATGTGTCCTGAACTGCAGAGCAAGTCATTTTTATAAGAGGGCAAGCCCCTGTATTTATAATAAATCAAGTTCGTTATCTGTTGAGCTTCCTGATTGAAGTAATTAGTCATTTATGCTGATACAAAGCCATCAGTGAGTACATTGCTTTGTTTCACAAATATTGAATCATAAATTGTTTTGTAAGGGTCATTGGTTATAATCAGCTGCACATTGTAGTGTAAATTTCTTGTTTTGTTGGTGGGGAAGTAGTTTCCTCTAACCCGAATTAATACACCAAGCAACTCTCCTGCAGTTAGAACTTAGATCAGTTTAAGACTGTAACAGGAAAACTAATTTAAAATGCAAGATAGGCCATAGCAGCTGGAGTTGGGCAGGGAGTCATTATTAACTGATGCTTAGCGCTGAGGAGAGGGTCTCAAAGTTAGCGAGGGCGACTCCGGACTGTGCAGATGGCTGCCTCTTGAGAGGGTTTGCCGGGCGGGTTCCCACACTTCTGCAACTGCCGTGCTAATACCTTCCCACAAATGTCTGCGGAGAGGTCTGGTTAATGCCGTTCACAAAATCTTTGGAAATTTGGGAACTGCGTATGCTTTTATACCTGTAAATTACTGCTGTTGCCTGAGGGGCTTCAGTTTCAAACGCGAGTTCTTCACTCCAGCTAGGTGTAAAACACAGGTCATCACCAAGCTAAAATTCCTGCTCTTGAGCTATGGAAAAGCATGCGTGAAATCAGACTTCCTCCTGCTCTGCTTTAGCTGTTGGTAAGATTAGTCTGTTCTGGAGTAGGCTCAAGCTTGGCTTATTTTTCAGTATGGAAACACTGCATGCATCTGGAATGTCATAGTTTCTCCTCTATTTCCAGACATCAGTTCTGACCAGCAAATACTTGGCATTATTTCTACAAAAGTCGCCCTCAGTCTGGAATAAAGCCATACATTGAGGACGAAAGGCATTGCTTCCCTGGAGAAGAGTTTAGAAGTCTCTTGAGTTGTTTTTTTGGTATTAGTTGGGTGTGCCTATGCTCATAGGTAGAAATAAGTGGGCTGAGCCAAGTAATGTCAGTGTAAGTCTAGCTTTTCCTCTGATGGCATTTTTGGTTTTATCAGTACTGCTGTCCCAGACTGGGTGCTCTCAAGAAGCACAATGATTGTGAGCAATATAATTCATTGCTAATTAATCTTCCCTCCCTAAATGACAATTCTGGCTCCAAAATAAGTGGCTTACTACTTATTTAAATGCTTCTGGTAAGTAAGAAGTTAAAAATAGTTGAAAATAGTTGAAATGGCATGTGACCTATCACTGGCTCCTTCAACCTTGTTCTTTTACTATACTTACCCCTCTTCCACAGACTGTAAACCCAAAATGTTGCCCCCTGTCTTTCAGTAGCTGGTTTGCAGTTACTGCGGACACAATAAAGAAAACAAAAATGGATTAAGCTGCTCTTCTGATCAATGTCCTTTCAGTGAAAAGCATCACCTAGTATAAAAAAAGAAGTTGATGTTACAATAAGAGAAATGTATGTCTTTTCAAATTGCGTACACACACAGTTAACCATTATACTGAGTGCTTGGTCAGGTATTCTGAGAATTGTTCCAAATTCTGTCCCATACAAGGAGGTACAATGTCTTTCTCCATCCTGTACAGGGAGTGTTGGCACCTGACATTAATGCCTGAAAGCCACAGGAGCTCAAATATGTTCCTTTGGATGCTGCAGCTGTGATATTTATTAAGAACTGAAAAGGGCATTTCAATTTGGTTCTATTTGTATTAATGGCAAAACTTTCACTGCTTGAGAACTGATCACAACATGTTACAGGGTCTTGTGAAAATGAGAAAGGACCTAATGATCTACTTTGACTAAAATTTTCATTGTATTTAAAGAAAGCAAGTTTTTTTCTGATTTGATTTCTATGTGAAATTCCAGTTCAAGGGTAATTATGAATCTCCAAATTCTTTCATTTCATATTAGATTATCTCCTTTACTTAGGGTTAAAATAAGGGAAACCTTCCCATCAGTTACTTTGTTCACCTGCTGTGCAAACTAATAATGCTGTGCTAATCTAAAAAGGAGCATCAGTCACAGTCACATTTGAATTCCAGCGTAACAGGAACTAGACAATTAAAAGAGGGAAATTAGATGAACTAGTGCTATTTTGTACTTTTTGATTTTAAAATCTGCAGTCAGTCAAATATATCAAGAATGGAAGGTGTGTTTTTAAAGAGGTACAGGTTTATTTAGAGGAATTTTCTGTGAATTATAATTGTAAAATATTAATAATGAGATGTTACTATAGATGCTTTTTTCTTTTAGCTTGTACTTCTGGGAGAAATATGTAATAACACAGGGTGAGGATCTAAGAGATTTGGCTTACAAAGAAAGGTGGCTGTGACTGAGTGCAGGTTAATACATGAGCCCTGGCATTTTTTTCCCTGTTCTTAGTGATGAAACACTGTGCAATTTCGCGAGGAAGCTTAAATGTACATTAGAGAAAGACTTAGCATATGCTAGGACAAAGAAGATAAATATTTTTCAGAAATTCTGTATTTCTAAGTGTTGTAGCATTGTCCATAGTAACAAAACAGGCAGGCTACAAGAAGTCCTTTAAAGGGATGAACAGTGTAATTTGAAAAGAAAATAGGTACTCGTGACTGTTCACCACCTGGGTACTAATGCTGCCAATTACTGTGTCCTGCCTTTTGAACATTATTATGTTAGAGCAAGAAAAGAGCCAATATTGTATTTTATATGACCTTTCTAATGCTATATATACACATACAGATTTGTGTTATTTGTCTCTCTGATTCACCAAATGTTTCTTATTTGTGGCTCAAGGCATTTATTTATTGCAAGACTTCAAGCTGTGGTAAGCAAGGTCATAGATTAAGAATTGATTTCCACAGTTGCTCTAGCATACAAACTAAATTTCTCTTGGTTAGTTATAAAAACTCCAGCTAGGCATAAATTCAGCTTTTCAACATTGTCTTGAAAATTACTATTAAAGCAAATGAGAAAATACTCTAAGTATGTTTTGCATGTTTAATTTAGGCCTCCAGCTAAAACCTAAGGAAAGCAAATGCTGCAAGCTTCCAAGTTAAACCATGCTAGTACTGAAGGGTTGTGGTTTTTTTTTATTTCATTTGTTCTTTTTCTTGTTATTACTTTGTCTCCCTTATTTTTTTAAATCAGATTTTCTGTACAGTTTTTGGCAAATCATGTTTTGATCAATATGTTGATTAGTTCCTTGGTTTTGCTATATGCTCCTAGAGTCATTGCTAATCACAATAAGAATGTGGGTTTCAAAATAGCATATAGTTTCTCTCCTTTGAAAACAGTTCTACCATAAATAGAAAAATCTGCTATTTTGTTAGGTTTGTCTCTAATGTGAGAAATACGTCTTGTTAAACTGAAGGAGTATTTAGATTGTAAACTGAAAGTTCACTGAAATCAAGGAGGTATGTTTGGGGGGTATTTTTAAGGTGCTCTTTGTGGGTTGTGGGGTTTTGTTTTCTTTCTTTGTTTTTTTTTTTTTTTTTTTTTAAGGTGTGCTTTGTGTTGGTTATGATAGCAGAGCTACAATGTGCGCAGCAATCAATTTGTGTAAATGTCAAAGATGTATAACTCTTTCATGAATCTTTGCTGCAATACACAGATTCCTAGTGACTATATAATAAATCTCAAGTTACAGAAATCGGCCTCTTGGACATATTTGCTTTAAAGAAAATATTTCTAATATAATACCCTGCCCTCTGTTTTTGAATTAGTATGCCTAGAGCAGAAACCATAATATGTAGTGTATGTTTTCAGGTCATAATCAACATCATCAGGTGGCTTTACAAACACTAGCTTAGCCTCTACTCTTCCTGCACGCATCAGCGTTACTGTTTCTGCCATTAGCAGAGGAAACACATTGCGAAATTATTTTTCTAGGATAACAGAGAACATTGTGTTTGCTTGATGGGAATTCTTGGTTTGCAGTGCACAGTTCACCTTATAGCACTGGCACACAAAGAAGAGACTAGTGTGTCAGAAGTGTTGTGGTACTCCGTTATGCTAAAATAGAGGCTGAATTGCCAACCCTGTTGCACACTAGTGCATGAAATAACTTTCTTCACAGTCGTCACAATACGTACGTAAGGAAAAGCAATTGGAAAGTGCTGTGTGTGATAAGAGTGGTAGAACAGTTTGGCAGGTTAAACGGGGTATGCAGTTATTTGAAAATATAAACTTTGTTAAGGAAAAAAAAAAAATATGTGCAGAAATGAAGTACCTTGGGTTTAGAAATCATTCCTCTTTCCAGTTCAGATGGATGTTTTGGAGGAATGAAGTTGTGGAAATTCATCTGTTGGATCTCCTTTCACAGCTGTTCCCAGCAAGCCATTTTGTTAGCACTTGATCTTATTTTGCAAAATCTTGAGTTGGAGCTTATTTTGAGGTATTGAAAATGGCAAATTTTCTCAGTTTAAAATGCCCATGTCCATAATGAACTTCCTTTTGACTTCCTCAAGATTTCCATATAGAGATATCTCAAAAAAAATGCAGCTTTGTGATGAAATGAGGTGAATCTATTAAACTCAGACTTTCTGTGAATAACAAAACAGTCTCACTGAAAGCCTTGTTAGGAAGGAATTATGATTATCAAGTCTGGTAGTCAGGAAAGCTTCTTGTTAGGGTATTACGGCAGGACTAACTCAAGCATGGTTATGCCTGACTGAATACAAGATTTCCAGCCATTTCCAAAATGTAGATTTCTTTTTTGAAAAGCACTTAAATATGTATGAAGAATCTTGGACTGATTCATTAACTTAGAATAAATTCCTATGACAAATGATGGAAATGAAGAGAAAGCAAAAATAACTGGTTGAGCAGGACTCCTTCTGTGAGGTTGGCTGCCTGCAGAGGCACAGAGCTAGTACAGCTGACAGTTGTATCACTGACAGTTCATTGTAGATCCACCTGACAGTAAACTTTGAGGAACAGAACCTTTCCAGAAGTAGATCTGGCACCAGCCTCCTCTGTATTGGTGCAGTAGTACAGATTTTCAGATTTTTTTTTTTTTTCCTTCCCACCCTGCCCCAAGACAGGCGAACTAGATGGAAGAATTACCAGTAAGTTTTATTCTGCTCCTGTGATGAGGTTGGTATAAGGACATCATAGTGCTAGAAATATGGTGTTGTTCTACTTCTTGGATCCTCATTGACATCAGATGTGTGCCTAAAAGCTCCAAAGCCAGTCTCTGCAGTCACCTTATTGTTATGCCCAGTGCGTTCTCACGTGGAACGATTCTCCAACGATACTCAGTGCAAAACATTAAGAAATGGTGTTTCCAACAAACAGAACAGAAAAGGCTGGTGAGCAGGAAGAGGAAAGCAGTCTTACCTTTTTGTGCCTTCTGCAGTGTGCTCCAAAGAGAGAAAAGAATGGAGGGAGGTGAAAGGAGATGAATGATTTCTTATATGAACTACCTGAAAGGACCCTCTGAGATTTACAGATGGGAGTCAGTAGTGTACATCTGGGGAAGGTCTGTCTAGCTGCAGCCTAGAAGTTTCGGCTTATGTAGGAATCTGTTGTGAAAAATGCTGTTTGAAAAAGTGCATCCACAATGTGTTTCAGACTGCTGGGGTTTTTGTGTTAGCAGAGAAGTGGTGCTACTGTGGTGACTTTGGTCTTCTCTTTGCATTTTAATTCTGGGACGTTTGTTATCTCAGCACTTGATGCAAAATCTAGTAAACTCTATGGTTTTTCTGACTTTAATTGGAGAATTAAACCTGTAAAGTTCCCTGAAAGTTTAGAGTGTGTAAATACAAATATTCTTACCAGTTTGTGGGATTGCATGGACAGTACAGGGATAGCATATGAAGGTTCTGTGCACCCTTGTACAGCGCTTGGGGTCAGGCACTAGTCTGAAGAAGGCAACTGATACCAGGAATTCATCTATCACTCTCTTGTCCGCACATCTCCTTGGGAATTGTGGTTTCCGCTGGGATGAAGTTGACTTTCTTACTAGCAGTGCTATATTTTGCATTTGGGATGAAAATAGCATTGGTAAAATACTGATGTTTTCGTTGTTGCTAGGCTGTCAAGGCCTTTTTTGCTCCTCACATGGCCCTGCCAACAAGCAGGCTGGGGGAGCACAAGAAGTTGGGAGGATACACAGCTGGGACAGCTGACCCCAACTGACCAAAGGACTGTTCCATACCATGTGACATCATGCTCAGTATATAAAGTTGGGGGAAGAAGAAGGAAGGGGGGGATGTTCAGAGTTATGGCGTTCGTCTTCCCAAGTCACCGTTACTCATGTTGGAGCCCTGCTTTCCTAGAGATGGCTGAACAGCTGCCTGCCGATGAGAAGCAGTGAATGAATTCCTTGTTTTGCTTTGCTTGCGTGCGTGGCTTTTACTTTACTTATTAAACTGTATTTATCTGAACGCACGAGTTTTCTCACTTTTACTTTTTTGATTCTTTCCTCAATCCCAACCGGGGAGAGTGAGCGAGTGAGCGAGCGGCTGCGTGTCCTATGTGTCAACTGGGGTTAAACCACGACAGGAATATAACTCCTTGCCACGTGTTAAAACAACAGTGAGGCTTCTGTTACCACTCTGAGGAGGGGGGGTGGGGGGTGGGGGTTGGGAATTAAATCATGCAAGTAGTATCTAGTTATGCATTCTTGACTTCATCTTCCTGCCACTCACTGCCATGCTCTGACACGGTTGGTTCTGTGAACTCCACTCAAGCAGAAGTTGTGAACAGCCAGTCTTGCTGAGACTCTTCCCAAGCCTCCTTCCATGTGCTGTTCCCTCAACACCAGAAACAACTTCCCCAATAACTGACAAAGACTTCCGATTACAAAACTTAAGCAAACGTTCATTGCTTTTTTTCTCATGATGGCATTTTCATCAAGGACCAGATGGCAGCACCAAACGATGGCTTGGTCCCAGGTGGCTTGACTCTCTGGTATGATGGTGGAAAATGGGACCTACTGTACGGTGTTAGCAAAGGAGAGGATTGGGATGAGCAAGAAGCAAAAGCTGCCAAAAAATGAAACTATGGGACCAAAAGAGTCCTGGTACTGTATGTTTCAAATGCTCTATAATTTAAAAAGTATCAAACTCATTAGTGTGTCCTATCTGTTTTAAAACAGCTTTAATCATACCTCATTCTTCACTGCTTCTCTGCTGTGGAATTTTTCCTTTGTGATAAGGCTAACTTTAAACATTTCAGGGTTTTCTCTTCCTAGTAGAAGGGGTATGCTCACAGCCAAAAAAGCCAAGCATGAAGCAGTTCTGCACTAAGCCATTCCACCTCTGCGGTTACTCCATTGCTGTGATTACATTTGAGCAGCTCTAGATTTCAGTACTGCTGCATCGTTTTGCTTTCAATTTTTAATTAAAAAGTTTTCATAGCCAGGGAACAGAACAATAGGGGGTTTTGTATCCACCACCAGCCCCTCCCCTCAAAAAAAAAGGTTCAGCTGTGAGTGAAGTGCTGTTAAAAGCAATATTTGTACAGATGCCAAGTGGGAAGAGACAGCAAGCATGTAATAAAGAACAATTAATTTGTTTCAGAAGGAATAGATGTAAAATAATAAATTATTTAAAAACAGGTTTTCTTCTGTTTCTCTTCTTTTAATCTCAGTTGTCCATAAGAATAATAATAGTAATTTTCTAACTAGGCCTTTCTAAAAGGCAACAATGACTTTGGTTCCACTTAATGTCTCGGTAACCTTGCACTGAAATGCTAGTATTTCGGAATACTGATATCTAATTTTAGTAATCAGCTCTTATGCATTGAATGTCTTGATATTTACTGCTTCCTGCACTTAGAGGTTTTGATAAAGCCACACAGACTTCATTTAGTAAGGCAAAATGAGACACTGTGGATTTTTCATAAGGACACACATTTTTGTTTACAGATGGATGAGCACATTCAGTTGTGTAACACCTGTGTCTAAGCAGACGTAGAAGTAGGTATTTATGCTGGGCACAGGTTATTTTTTCTCCAGATATGTAGGCATAAAGCCTGAATAAAAATGCAGTGTTTTGTTCTTAGACATTTCACAATGTCCTTTAGTCAGCAGTTACTTTATACAAATACTGTATTTCCGTATTATCATGCAGGAGGACTGTAGTGATCATCATAAAACCCAGGGCTGGCAATGAGAATATCTGAGCAGAATAAGAAGACCCTTCCAAAAGAAAACTTGCAAGAAAAGTTCTTTCATTTGAAAGGGTGTGGTTGACTTTCTCAAATTATGGTTATTTGCTTATCTGACCCATTTACCCAGTAAAAAGAGTACTAAATCTTGTGACATCTGCAGTAGAGCTTTTTTTTGATCATGGGAATGCAGCATTCATTGCTTGGTGGCATTTGCTTTTATAAACAAGAACTGCGGATGTTAATGTTCTTGTGAGTATCCTAAATCAGCATTTGGAACAAACATACTTCAGGTGTGAATATGCAGCCAGAGCTTGATACTTTAACTGTTGTGTTCCAGTGATTTATTTGGTAAGTATTTTCAAATTAAAATAAAATGTATAGATTTTTTTTTTTACCAAACTAAAATTTTTGCAATGGGTACTTCATCACTAAAAATCGGCATTATCATGGGTCCTTTATCAGTCTTCAGTCTTTTGCAAATTGCAGTAGCACACCCTTCTGAAAAACATGAATGCTGATTTAGAAGAACCCCTTGAATCACTGATGCGAGTTTAAGAAGAGGCATCAGCAGTGTAAGATCGCTATACTACAATTTTCACTCCATGGAAAGTCTGCTCAGTGTTTTGCAGTGCCATGCATGCTCTGTTACATGGCATACACCTACACTGGCTCAACCAGCGGAAAATCGACAAATCATGCAGATGCTGAGAGAGATGCTTGAAGAAGTTGAAGAAGTAGAGGTCATCTGGTGTGAAGCTTCTAGGTATGCCCTTCTTTTTATCAACAAAATGACATAGTACTTGAACTATTGATTTTTCTTTTACTTGATGTCTGAATACAGATTTGTTTATAATATTTATTGCTTTCTTGTTGATAGAAACTTGAAGAAGGGAGCTGAACAAAACATATAGGGCAGTTCATGTTAATACAGAACTTTTTTGCCTTTTCCACCCTCTCAATAAAATGCACTGGCATGGGAAAAATTGAAGGCAATCCCAATGACATGGAAAAGCAAAAGAGAAGGCCACAGACTTACAAATAAAACTTAATTGTTATTTGCTCATTTGAAACTGGCAAAGAGACAGTCAATATATTGCTGCATGATTAGCTCTAAGTTACTAATGGTACCTGAACTGTGTTTTATATATCACATCATTCATGTACTTGATTATCATTCTCTCATTGTGTTTTATGTTCTTGGCCTGTCCGAGGGCACTTGTGGCAGAGACAAGCCTCTGTGCTCTTTTTGGATGGCTTTTAGTTTCTGTTTTCCTTTGTTTTAAAAATAATGAGATTGCAAATCTTACATGGTGGGATGAGTGGTGGAGCTCATCCTCGCTTTGCTGTCGGGATCATGATACATGGCAGTTCTCCGCTTGCTGCAAAACTACTCTAGTAACTCCATGCTGTTCTGATTGCTTTTTGTCTTTTTTTGCCTCTCAAGGCACTGATGCGTGGATGTTTCCTGACTCATTAGTACTTTTTTAAATTCCTTGAGAGTTCTTTCTCTTTTATTCAAAAAGAGAAGGAGGTGGTAAAAACTAGCTACACTGGAGCAGAGTAACAGAAAAACAATTAGTTATTCAGGCTCAATTTAGGGAAAAGAGATTTTGTTCTCTTATTGCCTTTTCTCTTAAATAAGCCAAGAGGTGGGTTTGTTCTTTTGTCCACACCCATCTTTACACTTTTCTTCTTTACGCTCATCTGCAAATCAAGTTCATTGCTAAACTGAGACGCTTTCTCTACCTAGACTTAAAGTGACTGTAAGAGTATTCTTAAGAAAGCGAACCCACGTGATCTGTGTGCTTTCAGTTTGTGTTGCCGTTTGCAACCTGAATGTAATTTGGTTTCACACTACCCACAGTGTGCCAGAGAAGAGCTGATCCTGTAGATGGGTAGTATATTTCTCCATATTGCCCATTCCTAGTCATGTCAGGCCATATGAATAAGCAGGGCTCTGTGCTGAGACTTCCCCCCTCAGTATAGTCCTGCAATTTGGGCTGATGCAATCTCTTTATATGAGGTGGAGGGTTTGTCCTGTGAATGGCAGTTGAATTTACAAGTGAAAAAGAGCTCAGATACCCACTGAAAAGACTGTGTTGACATAAGGAGCTGAGATATTGGATGTGGAACTAAGTAACACACAATTTTGAAAAGTTGGGGGCGTAAGGGAGAAATTAAATGACCTCTGTTGTACAGCAGAAGTGGATCAATGGCTTTGTTTTTATGTTTTTCTTTGAAAGGTATCACCTGCTGGCTGCAGAGTGGGTGGATTCAGCTTCCTTCTGGAGCCTGAGCAAATCACTTGAGGAAGATCTTGCTTTCTGCTGCATCCTAAAGACAACATGGAAGGGGAGAGCATCTATGAGGTTGATTCTGGAGATGGTCTTGGAGGTAAGGTTGCCTATGACTTACTTTTGCTTTCATCCCAGATGGCTGGTTACAGGAAGCCCTTATGATAGTGGATCTCAGAAGCCGCAAAAAGCATACGTGATAAAGATGTCTAAGTTCATTGATTGTATTATGTCACTTTACAAGCAGTGAATAAAAATTTTTGAAAACAACTGTGTCCTGGAGGAAGTGGCACACCTAGATACTGCACATTCTAAATGTTGTTATTTAGAGTCTGAGATGTCCCAAAGATGATGCAAACCCTAAATACTTACAATAAAAGTAAAAGCATGTAGCCTTTTCTCTCCTTTGTTTCTCCTTTTTCTGTCTCTCACCTGCTGAGTAACTGTATTGCACACACTGTTTTGTTTGTATTTTTTAACTGCACTGCAGAAAACATCATGAAATGGTACCGACTCTGTCTTCTGTACTAGCGACCCATGTGTAGATGGAAACTTTTCATTGACCTAAAATAAAGAGTCCTTGTTCTTGCTTAGCTACTATTCTACAGGTGTCCTTGGGCAAATTAGCTCACTTCATTCCTGTGGTTTATCATCTTCATGATGGGGTGAACATCTCCTAAGAGAAGGTTGCATACTTCCACAGGGATGCTGTTCTTTGCATATAATGCAGAGGACCTTTGACGGAGTTTTCAGGCAGATCCACCTGTTTTAAATTCCTTGTTTAACATAGCTTCCTCTGAGATTAACTAAACAAATACCTTTATCTAGTTTGTAGAACACCTTGAACTACCTAGGACAACTCACTTTTGAACTCAGAATCTAAAGATTATAGGAAAGAATGAGGTTCTACATCAGAACGCCGTAATAACAAAGACCTGGGGTGCTGCCCATCAATTTGATGGTTTAGATGTTTTCCTGTGACTGGATTGTAATCAGGCAGATTGGGTTTTGTCTGAGTATACTGTGCTTGTGCTAAGATGCCCTCTTTTGTGTTAAATAGTTTTGTAATAGTTTTCCTGGGCCCTATCTGTATCAGCAGTCCTGTGTACCAGGAGGAACAGCTTCTACTCTTTTATTACTGAGTTTCCTTCTTATTAATGAGTTGCTTCCAGACGTTCGTCAGTTGGACTAACATGTAGCTATGTATCCTTAAACAGTTTACTTCTTTTTTTTTAAAGACAAACCTGGTGATTCAAATTACTTTTAAAATTCCTGATAATACTGTCTATGAAATAATTATTTTGTCATAATAAATTTTATGACAAGAACAATATAAGCTCAAGTATTGTCTTTCTGCTGGGTGAGTGAAGGGTAATAGAGTTGCAGCATTTCCATTGACTTTCTGACTATTTGTGTTGCCCTCTCCCATAGTTTTTCAAACATCTGGAGCCATTGTTATAACTGTTAATGATTAAGTTACTTTTTCATTTCGTAACCTGTCTCAGGTGCTAGTTTTCTGGCCTTACCGTTGTGTCCTTCAGTCGCTGATTCTCTGCTGCAGTACTGCATCTTTGTAATTTCTTTCATGCCACTTTGAGCATGGAAAAAATCTTTCACAGCTGAGATCAAAGACAGTTTTGTATCCCAGCCCTCCTTGAGTCTGACCTTTGTTGTTATAATAAGTTACTGTCCTTGATCTACATTTTTCTAATTTATATAGGCAAGAGTGAGTGTGTGTGTTTAAGTATGCAGAATGGGTACTGGCTTGTCTGGCTTGCCCTGCTCTCTTTCTTTTTGAATTCTGACTTAAGATTGTAAGCTCTTCAGAGCAAATTTACTATTTTAGGGAAATAGAATAAATTTTCATTGCCATAAATTAAATAGTGTATGGGATAGGGCCATATTTACAGCAGCATTTCAGTGTCTCCAGTGTACTACGTGATGGTGCTTTTTTGGACAAAGTGTGCTTGCGTGAGTAATACTAACAGAGTACCATTTCACGTTTTTCAGAAAACAGGTGATGTTATCTCTGTGTGAATTGCTGGATATCAGCTTAAGTAAAAAACAATTCCTTGCTTCTTCCCTTATTAAAAAACCAAAGGTATATAAAACCAAACTCAACAAAAATTCCCATTCTTAAAGTATCAGGAATGGGCAAGAGCTAGCTATCTGTTATGATCAGCACACAGTCTGATGAGTAAGGGAAGTGTTGGAAACTCCAGTGTTTTAAAATCAAGGGCCGCTAAAACTTTGAATGTAGCTTTGCTATGTTTCTTGGATTCTCTTTGTCCTGCTTTTCCTACTTCTATTTGAGATACCAAAATGATGAGTATGTGCTGTTTATGGAGCCAAACTGGGGAATTTTGCACTGTTTTATAGAATGTGATTTAAATAAAAATGTGACTTTGAAATAAAGAAAATATCTTTTGGAAGCTAAAGGACATGCCTACCTTCTGAGATGGGTACATGTTCTTGGCATATAACAAAGTCTGTATACACCTTCTGTATTATAAATACAGACATACTTTGAGATATGTACAGATTGAGCACAAATGGTTATGGTTACAGTTAGGCTGATTTGGTGTCTGAATTATGATGTATCAGAGACCTGAAACAAACCAGAAATGTGCCCATTTTCAGCAGCGAGTAGTATGTGTGAAGCAATTTACTAGTATGATGAAATCGCCTCCAAAAACCAAAGTGTGTTTGATAATTCAAGATCTGTGGTCTCTGATGGAAGAGTTTCCTGGGATTATAAACTCCATGTGACACCGCATGAGCTTGAGGATCAAAAGATCTTAAGAATTTTGTGGCGATAATTCATTACTTTTTTAATAGAAAATCAGGCCACTCTTTTCAGATTCAAGAACCCAAAGTAAAGCTCTTCCCCTCATTTTAACTGCAAAAATTGTTTGGATTTACATAGGTGTGGGTGGCTTATAGCACTCCTTAATGCCAGTGAAAGCTCAGGAATGATGCTTATAGGGATCAAGTAAATTAATTTGATACTGTGGAGTTATGTACTTAACACAGTCTTTTTTAGCTTAAAAATTAGCCTTAACATTAAAAGAAGTTAAGGTACCTGTGCTGTGGGGTTTGTACCTGGTCCTCTTGACTTGATGTTGCTTCATGGCAGTTTTTGAATGCCTCTTAAATAACGCACAAAGAATAACAGAGGTGACTTTTCTCCTGGCCTTTAAAGCCAAACTCTGTGAAGGTCCTTATGCAGTCGAACAGAGTCTCCAGAGTACAGGCCACCCCAAACATGATGGAGAAGAGGCAGGACTGTAATTCTTCACAGTGCAATGCACTGAAAACCTATTATAGCTGACCTAGAACAGATGGGCGCATCTACTTCAAAGCAAAGACTGCATAGCTTCAGTTGCCAAGGAGAGATTTCTGCTTTCCTCAAACAAAAGAACTCTGTGGTGGGATGACCTTGGCTGGCTGCAAGGTGCCCAGCAAGCTTCTCTGTCTCTCTTCCTCCTCATCAGGGCAGGGGAAGAAAATGAGATAAAAGGATAAGAAGAGGGACATCACTCATCAATTACTGTCACAGGAAAAACAGACTCAACTTCAGAAAGATTAATTTATTGCTAATTAAAAATATAGGAGGCTAGTGACAAAAAACCTCAAAACTAAACCACCTTCCCCTCACCACCTTTCTTCCCAGGCTCAACTTCACTTCATCCTTCCTGATTTTTCTGCCACCTCCTGCCACCCCTGAGCAGTGCAGGGGGGTGGGGAGTGAGCGTTACGGTCAGTCCATAACACTTCATCTCTGTTGGTTCTTCTCCTATGCCTTACTCCAGCATACATCCCACTGAAGGGATACAGTCCTTCATTAATTTTTCCAGCATGGGTCCTTCTCACAGGCTGCAGTTCTTCAAGAACTGTTCCAGTATGGATCCCTTCCACAGGGAACATACCATTAGGAACATACCACAGGTTGCCCAGAGAAGTGGTGGAGGCTCCATCCCTGGAGACATTCAATGCCAGGCTTGATGAGGCTCTGAGCAACCTGATCTAGTTAAAGATGTCCCTGCTTCCTGCAGGGGGGTTGGACTAGATGACCTTTAAAGGTCCCTTCCAACCCAACACATTCTACGGTTCTATTCTATGATTCACTCCAGCATGGGTTTCCCATAAGCCACAGTTCTTGCCAGAAAACCTGCTCCTCTGCAGGGGTCACAGCTCCAGCCAGCAGCCTGCTCCAGTGTGGGCTCTCCATGGGCTGCAGTTTCCTTCACGGCATCTCCACCGGCTCTGGTATGGGGTCCTCAATGGGCTGCAGGATGGATATCTGCTCCATTGTGGTGCTTCATGGTCTGCAGGAGGACAACCTGCATCACCATTTTCTTCTTCGTGGGCTGAAAGGGAATTTCTGTGCTGGTGCCTGGAGCACCTCCTTCTTCACTGACCTTGGTGCCTGTGGGGCTGTTTCTGTCATGTTTTTGCACTCCTCTCTCACAGCTGCTCTTGCGCAGCTTTTTTACCCTTTCTTAAATATGCTGTCACAAAGGTGCCACCAGTGTCACTGATAGGCTTAGTTTTGGCCAGCGGTGGGTCTGTCTTGGGGCTGGCTGGAACTGCCTCTGTCTGACATGGGGGTAGCTCCTGATCTCTTCTCACAGAGGTCACCCCTGCAGCCATTCCACCACCAAAACCTTGCCACAGAAGCCCAACACAGACTCTTAACTGTTATTCCAGAGCAATATACAGCTTCAAGTGTGTTCTTTATGGACTCAGTGCAATTCTTAGAGGGTATTGTCATTAAGTGATCGTCTTTATTATCAATATCTTGATTACTTTAATGTGTCCCTAAAAGTAGTCACTAACTTGGACAACGTAGAGTTAAGTATATTTGGGGATGTTTCTTCAGAAACTTTTAATCCTTTTAATTATGGAGTGATATGATTATTAATTAAAACTAAAAATCAAGCTCCGTTATTGTTCTGCTTCCGTGACTTGATTTTTCAAAATGTAATCCTGTTTGTTTTGGCAAAGAGTCTGCAGTGTATATATATATATATATATATATATATATATATATATATATATATGTGTGTGTGTATATATATATATATATGCAGAATCAATACCATAGCACGCATTTTTCCTTATTCACTGTACTGTAATAAGAACCTGAAGATCTGCTGCTGCCAAAAAGGTATTATGGGAAAGAGATTGAGGAGGAATTAAGGAACTTTTGTGGTTCTGTTGTATTGTTGATGTTACACCAGATCTGCTTTCGGCCTAGTGTTTTCACTTGTAGCTCTTGTTCAAGTAAAAAATCCTTTCTGCATGTTAGAAAGGCTGCGAGCTAGTTGCTATGGTATTCAGCGCTTTTTTTTTATTTTATTTTAACCAATCGGCTTGCTTTTGTGATGATTTAGACCAGAATAAGAAATCGGTCACACAGGCTAGAGCAGCTAACTCAAAAGAGCAGCTATTGTTGGCTTGAAAATCTGTAGAGGTTGGGAGAACAGCAGAATTTGACTTTCAAGAAAATATTTACCACAGTCTGTGTTCATGTTATATATTCTGATGTGTAACTAAATGCTAGTAATGGTGGTAATAGCAGTAGTCCTTTTTCAGGATGATAATAAAAATTTAATCGCTGGACTAATTTCTCTGTGTTGTTTTATCACCCCAAAGGCATCAGTAGTTTCCAGCTAAAGAATGAGCAGGTATTTTTATTCTGTGGCTGGTTTTTTATTGTTTTTTTTTTGTGTTGTGTTAGTAAATGCTAGTATGTTTCTGACAGGATATTATTTGTTAGTGGATGATTACCAGACCCTGCTGCTTGTATTCTCAATTTTAGTGTTGCTGTTTGGCTAATCAGAAAATTCTGGAAGACTGCTAGATAATGTAGAAGGACTTTAAAATCGTAGTCGTGCTGATATGTAGCTGCAGTGATCGAAGGATAAAAGAAAGACAAGGTATTTAGAGAGAGGTATATTGTGATACATGAACTATTCAAAAAGGAAGGACAGACTTTTGCAAGTCTTCTGCAGGTTTTAAGAAGCTCTTGTCTGCTTGAAGGCAAGGTTGTTCTCCTACCCACCCAGTCTGCAACTGTATTAGCAGGACAAATATAAGAAACAGCTTCTTTTGCAGAAAACAACTTCTTCCAGAAGTCATGGCTATACCACAAACAAAACTTTCAAAATTCAATTTAGAAATCACTAGAAATCACGCTTGTAAATGCAGTGCTACATACTAAAAGACCATCAAAATCTAGACAGCGAAACTGATAACAAGAAGTATGTGAAAACACATATTTGGAAATAACTACACAAAAAAAGAGTAAAGCTTTAATCTAGGAATGTCTTTTGTCTGTGCACTCTGTATAATACAGTGGCACAATCCTTTTCCAGTGGATAGCAGGATCTACTGAAGAAGCCTTTGCTTATTACTCCCAGAAGTGCGATGAGAACTTTCGTTTTCTTTCCCAGAGCCTTATGTGGTACCCTTTCTTTTTCTGTATGCAGGTAATAATGTCACTCTGTGGACTAAAATGCTGCCAGTGCATAATGATATCTCCGCTCTCACTGAGCATGAAAAAAACCACCTAGTAGTTGTCAAGGGTTGGTCTAAGAATAGTAACTGAATGATGAAGTTGAATCTTGGAGAGGCTTTAAATGATGCTGTTAATAGCCCCATTTCAGTGTTTGAATTCCTTATTGTCACTGGACGTCCAGGTAGACCTCAGCACATGCCACCAGAATAGTAAAGCAGTTGTGATGTTCAGGAAATACAGGTTTCTAAGCATGCGGTACATGACTTTGCAAGAGATCAGGAGGAAGATGTGCATCAGCTCATCAAACAGAATCAAAAATCCACCTTCCAAGATAGCACCAAAAAAAAAAACCAAAGGCAGGGCAAAGACGACTTGTCACAGCAAACTAAAAGGAAGAGTAAAACTCTTTCTTGTTTATAGTAAGTCTTAATGTATTGCACTGGGATTCCTGCATCCTAATAAGTGGAACGTGGAGAGCTCCCCATTGACTGTTTAGCTAAACAGGCTAAAGTCTTTTTAGGTCAATTATTAATTTTTATTTATATCAAATCTATGCTTTGAACACATACTCATGGGAGAAACTCCCACATTTTTCAGTAAAATGAAAACCCTAGAAAAATCTGGATATATCAAGATATTTTTTTAGAGTTTATGGTTTTGGAGAGCCAAATTTAATGTGTGTGGTGTTTCACATTTGTTAGTTGCCACTGGATGTCTGAGAACATAAAAGATATACATCCACTCTTTCTACAGATGCGATTTTAATGGCACAGTTCACTGATGTTTTGTCTTGTGATGTTTTCAGATGAGCTTTTTATTATTAGATGAGCTTTTTATCATTTGGTAGTGTTCTTTAACTTATTTTTAAGTTATTTACTAAGTTAAAGGCATGCACAAATGATCAGCAGTCATTATGGCATTATAGTCATTACAGTATGGCAGACAGTCTCACACTATAATAAAGGTGGGTTATTTTATATTGGCTCTTACCTTCATGTAGAAATAAATTCGTAAATACATGAGGGAGAGCAAAAAATGAAAGCTTTTCTTCTCGGACATAGCTTTTTGGTGGCTTGCATTCAGAATGTATAGAGGGCACTTATGAAAATTAATGCTAATTTCTAAACATTGTGGACATTAAAAATGCTGTGGAAATCATTCTGAAAGTGATTATGAAATTGAAATGCTTATAAGCACATTGTCAGTATTTAACTGACAATTAATGTCTTTGGTCCAGGTTTTTACTCGGTGACAGGGATATATGAGTTTATTAAGGGATGACAGATTGAAATGTAAAAGTGAAAAACCTCAATAAATGACTCGTAGTGAAATGACAGAAATACGACTTGCCAGAGTTCCTGTATAGTTGTCTGCTGCAAATAAATGCTTAGATGAGGTCTTTCAGTGGTGGCGTAGATGATCTGGAGATAAATTAATTTATTCTTTATTCAAGCACCACAGTCATTGATCATATAATTTAAAAAGTGTTGAGCATCTAAAATTCTTAAGCCAGAAAGTAGACAAGAATATTCAAGCTCTTGAAAGTATTTTCTGCAGTGGCCCTTGCATTTTAATACTTTTGCAAGAACATCTCTATAAGATAGTAATTTTAGTCATTTTCAGGGTCACATCTAAAGTACCTGTTTATTGCTATATGACTTCACTTGGAAATTGCCCTTGACTAATAACTGCCCATGTGTACTTGCCACCCAGCTTTTCAGGCAACTCATAAGGGATGGGATTTCATGTAGTAGAGCTTTGCCTTTTTAAGGAAAATGCAATGTAAGAGATGTGAAGTGTATTTAAATTTGAGTATCTAAAAAATACTCTGCACTGATCTGTTGTTCAAAGACATGGCTTGCTGCGTGTCACTTATTTACCTTTCACATGTTGTATACACATACTGATCGTTCTTCACTGCTTATACTGAATCTTTGCAAGTTCCTTGCTGGTCTAAGTATAGTAGCTCGACTGCTTTTGGAAATTTTGATAGACATACGATGGTCTACATAACCAGAGAACTTGCCCCATTTCCACTAAAAGAATACTCTGGGCTTGATTCAGATTCATAATTTATTAAGAATACTGCTTTTAATAGTGCAAATATAAGTAGAAAGAAAACTCTCTCATGAGTAGGATGCACGCAGATACACACCTGAGTAACTAATTGAATGGATTGCTGCTGTCTGGACTAGATTCACATAATGACAAATGCCTTCATAAAAAGGACTGCTTTGATACAGCACTTCATCTTACTGAATTTCAAAGCTCTGCAAATTTAAATATAAGCATGGGTAAATAAGCATTGAAATCATCCTGGCATGTATAATAGAATTTTTTTCCTATTCAATACTTGTATGTATTTGCTTTCCAATGTGTCTTCTAGAAAAGAAAGACTTTTGAAGAAAAGTGAAAGATACAAATAAAAATGGAGAATATATTTCCACACGGATCCATGAGGTTTTTCTCTTTGATGCTATACAGACCTGGGATGAAGAGTTGATAATTTGGGCTGCTCTGCTTTGAATACCAATATTAATATAAAATGGGTTCCTTAACTTCCTCACCTTATGTTCTGATGACAGAAATACAGTTTATTTCTCTGAAATAGAGCATTTTAGTTTATGCTTGTGTGATATTTTTTTTTCCTTATCACTTCTTCATTTTTTGTTAGGAAGATCCTCCCTTTAAAAGGGAAAGAGCACCTGTTCTCTAGATCCTGTAGACTAACTTTCTGGGGTCCATTTTAAATTTTATCGACAGAAGTAGTTAATGCTTCTTAAAACCCTTCTTCAAGAAGCATTCTGTTGAACTGTTCTTGATAGAGGGTAAACTGATTAATCTGAGTTGAATCCCTTCAACAGCTGTACAATGGGTTTCACACTAAGGAATTTTCAAGGAATTATTTCAGTAACTTAGATCAGGACTGAACTATCAGCACCTCCCTGGTAATTCTGAAAATAGTACCTACTTCTTTGGGGTTAGGAGTATGAGAGAGGAAATTCTCTTGAGTCTCAGCTAATTACACTGATGGAAGTGAATATAGGAGACAGAAAGATCTGGGCTGCAGCTTGTGACTTACGCTCTTGTAAGTCTGGGAGTGTCCACTGAAGAAGTATTTTTCTGCTATTGAAAGTGATTGGGAGAACAAGGTGCTTGCTTGCTTACAGGGTCAACAGTTTTGTTCCTGCTTGAAAAATTATCCTTAGATGAGGAAAGTTTTCACCATTTTTTTGTCTTGAATTTCTTTGTTTTTTAGGGAAAGCTATAAGGAAGCTTGTGCACAAGGCGACTCTGGTGGCATCTAGAATCCTCAGATTTCCTTGACTGAATCCATCTGGGTTTAGCCCTAAATATAGTAGACAAGCTGCACTGCTTGCACTGATAAATTATATCTTCCAAATGATAGACCAAGGTACAGTTATGTATACTAACCATTTTTGATCTCATTTGACTCTTGATTCTGTTGCATTTTGGGTAGTTGTGGCAGTACAGTTTGTCCCTGTTGTTGTGGACTATCTTTTCATCAGTACTTTTAAAAAAAAATTAATTGAAAGAGACTTCTGGCCTGCCTCGGGCATTTGATGTTTCCAGCTTCTTATGGATCTGCAGCTTGGTGGGAAACAGCCTCTCTTGAGATTTACAAACTTGCCTTCAGTGGCAGGTAGACAGTGGGACTGTTGGCAGCACAACTTTATTTGTGTTTACTACCTGTGGAAAAGAAAAAAGTGAAAAACTTGAACAAAACTCCACTTCCTTTTGTGACATACATTTTATATTGACTTTGTATGCTCAGCAATCATAAAATGAAAACAGACTATGTTCTAACAAAGCATAGATTTTGACTATAAAGTAACAGCTGTGTCATCAAAAGAAAAACCAGATCAATAAAGTACTATTCTAAATGATAGTTAATAATCAGGTTTCTTTATATCTGCTTTGGTATCTCAGCTAGCTGTTGGAATGAGCAAGCAATCTCAGTGCCAACTGGCCTGCTTTCTGAGGTCAGAACTTCTCTTTGCTTTTGTTTTAGATGGGAAAATCTTCTGTCTCCTACCTGTGTCTCTTCTGAACTATACGGGAGATAACATAGAACGTTACCAGTTTCAAGGTGTTTTTGGAGTGGTGGTGTTGGTTCACATTTTAAAAGACTTTGGTATCCAATAGAATATATTGGTCTGTTTGGATTGTCTGTGACATCTAAAAATTAAGCATATTTTTAAATTGTCTTATTTGAGCATGACATTGGTTGAATATTAATTCAATTTCACAGAGGCTATTAACATTATTTTTTTTTACATGGTTTAGATACCAAGTTGGAAGACTTCAGAGCTGTCTTTTCTTTTGGCCAGAGACGGGGGGGAATGCTTCCTGCGTGTGTCATCTTCGTTCCTTCATGGTGCATGTTGGGCTGCGGCTGTTTGCTGCTTCCATCTTCAAATGTTGAGCTTTATCCTTATTTTGGTGTTGTGCCTAGATACAAAACCTTCCAGTGGCTTCTCCCTAGTGCACAAACTACTTGGGAGAGCATCTGGGGTCTGGAATGGATGGTTGGAAGCTCAGATTGGCTGGCATATTTGGCCCCCTGTGAATGTTCAGCTCTTGCTAAGGAAGATCCTATCTATACCAACTATAGCCTGAATCATCAGCTGACCACAATAAAGAAGTCTGTAGGTCACACACAGTTTGGGAGTTGCGTATGGCTTTGAAGTTGCTCCATGAAATCTGTTTTCTGTTGTCTGGCAAAAGAATATTAAATTTAAGAAGGAATGCCACTGGTGTTCAGCCTTGCAGAGTTGGTCTACAGATGGTTCTCTTTTTGAATATAATTCTTTTAAAATATATATACTTGCTGAGAGGTTAATGAACGGTTCCCATAATTCTCCTACATAATTAGTACAATACAGCAAATAATTGAAGAATATGTCTGTCTTTTCAATTGACAGCAACAGGTCACACCCTTGGCACTCAGATAATTGGTAATTTTCTGTGCGTATCATTAGTGGAACAGGAAGATGAGTACATCTTTGTTTGCTGGGTTGTGATAGTGTCTGTGATGACATTCAGCTGGCCTGTAGTGGTCTGTGTCAAACGCTTCCCTGCCTTGTCCACCATCCGTGTTTTGTGATAAGTCTTTATATCTATTGTGTATCTATCTATTCATCATTTAGCAGGTCAAAGCACTTGGGTGAGGTAAATTCATTTGCTTTGTTCTAGGAAATTCTGATGCTGTTTAATGATGGTTTTAGGTTATAAAGTATCATGCTCCTCTATTTACAATCCTTAGGAAAATTCTGACTGCCAACAAAATAATTTCTGAACAGGAAAGGCCTTTAGAGATGTTCCATCTCCTGCAAGAGAAACAATGGACACCACACTGGAAATATTTGGGAGCTGTAAAAGGAAATTGAAGCCAAACTTAGGCTTTGGCTCAAGCCTCTGGACTTTGATGCCTGCTGTGGAAGTGCTGGATGTGGAGAGACTGTCCTCCAGCCCCTGATAAAGGAGAGAGGAGGGGACAGCTCAGGCTCTCCTTAACCACACATTGCAGCAAGACCTAGGGCTTGTGTGGAATGACAGATTTCTGTTAGTATAGATAGTACTATAACAGTAGTAAGATGTTGAAGTTTTAAAATCCAGCTAATAAATGAAAGGGATTTAATAGTCACAAATGACATAATTTAGAAATACCGGAGACCCAGGGATGTTTTTAATTAAAAACATGTTTAATGAAGTCAAGTACACAAAAGTTAGGAAAAGTTGGAAATTTGCTCGTGTTTTTTGTCAGCTGCTTTTGTATTCAGCTGATAATCACAAGCTAATTTTACTTTAGCTTAGTAGTCACTCAATGAATTCATTAAATGTATAAAAGGTATCTTGAAAAATAGTCATGGCAAATGAGTTGCTTCTGTCATTGTTTTTGAGAGCTTGACCCAAAAGTTCTCCCTTTATTTGAAAGGTCTTCATGTATAATTAAACGTTTTTAATAAAACTCAAGATGCTCCAGCTAGATACGAGCTTGAGTTAGAGCACGATGATGTACAGATCATCTTACTAGCTCCAACTGTTCAGCACAAGGCCTGAGGAGAATATCATTAGAAGCAAGTAGGAAAGGGTGCAGATTTGAAGTGTTCGGTGGAAGAAATCTCTTAAGTTGGTTTTGGAGAGGGCTGGCTGTGCTAATGTAATAAGCACACACCAAGACAGAGAGACCTTACAATGTAAGGAGAGAAAAGTTAATTCGGATTTTCAGGTACTGAAAGGAATTATCTGGAGATAAAGCAGTTATTAATAATGACTCATGGATTTAATACAGAAGGTAAATCTGATCCATTTAGAACGAGCAGTATGTATAGTCTGAGGTCTCTGCAACCAGTGGGCCTAATGGATTTGCCGCATTGATGAAATGGTGCAGAGTGGGAAACATGGTGGGAGATAAGGCAGAAAACCAGGAATAAACAGATCTTTAAGTCTCATTGAAATTCATGACAAGAGCATGAATTTGGCACAATGGAAGGTTTCCAAATGAGGCTTCAGTTCCTCACACCGATGGGTAGGCGACAGGACTGTTGTTATTCTGCCCTGTTCTCTACGAGGAGTGAATATAATAGTGTGTTGCTTTTGTAGTGTTTCATTTTATCTCACTGCATTCCCATCTAAAAACACAACAAACGTGGTTAGCAGCTAAAGTGATGGTTGTTCAGCAGCGGCGTACTGAGATGAACTTTTATGTATGCTCAGCACTGTAACATCATTGAAGGCTTGCTCGTTGCCCTGCTATTTAATGCTGCTCTAGCTGCTTCTGACAAGTTGATGTACTGGCACATCAGGATCCTGTATTGGTACATCATAGGGAGACAGGATGATCGGTAACCTTGTTCCCTCGCAGGGCAGTGGCTATAAATACACTTCAGGAGGAGACCACTTCTTAGCCTTCTCTTCTTGCTGTTTCCAAAGATATTTTCACTTTTTTGTATTATGGAGATGGTGCTAATGTGAGCAGTTTCATACTGCATAATCAAAGATTCCAAAAACCTGATGTGCTATCGTGTGTCTTTGATTATGCAGTATTATGGTTTTTGCCATTAAAATATTCAAGTTTAATAACTAAAGGGCTTACATTTCTGGCAACTTTACACACTTCTGCACCGTTCCATTGTTATAATAGTTTAAAGTTAAATACTTGGAATGTCCTTGGGAAAATAGATAATTCTGACCTTTGAAGAAAACGCAGGAAAGCTTATATCCAATACTAGTATTACTTATTTCATTTTAGTATTTTCTTTGTTTGGGTTTTGTTTCTTCATCTATTTGTGTAACGAAGCCATTAGTGAGTTTACATTGTGGCAGCCATTAATGAAGATTAGTTTAAATATTAGCTTAAAAAAAAGTCATCTGCCACTTAGCAGAAGGAAGAAGTCATGATGAAAGAGTTAATATAATGACTAGGTAGCACATTTGCTCTTCAAAATTTTAAATACTGTATGAGCAAAAATTAAACAGTGGTAATCACTTCCAATAGCTGATGTTGTACCCTTATCTTAATATATTTAGAAATCTAAACAGCTAAGCTGATTTCTGTCTTCAGAAGTTGTGTGGAGTCTCTGCATGTTCTGTGTAGTGTGTAGCTTGGATATATTCTAGCTCAGACTAAAATTTGAAAAAGTAAGCAGCTGATGCTGTTTTATTCAGTAGTTATTTTTAAGCCCTCATAACTACACTTCGCAACTTTTTGTTATCTGCTTTTTGCCAGTGTAATTTCAATAGCTTGCTTTAATAATCTTAGTCATTAATATATTGTTGGTCAATTGCTCTGCAATGGGGACATGTTTCTTTTCGGAGTAGTACAATGATTTAGACTAAAGCACATGGTCAATAAACATGTAATACAGTAAATATAATGAAAAGAACAAACAACAAAAGTGAAAACAGAACCAAAAAAAAAAACCAACCCAGAAGCCCTCCCCCAAGCTAAATATGAGCAAATCTCAGATCGACTCATCTTCATTTCCTAAATAAAATCAACACACACACACAACGTAGTGTGTCCTTTTACAGTCTAAAAAAGGTCTGATCTGGAAATGGATGTTCAGCTGTCACTGGGCAGTACTTCCTAATGCTGTCAAAATATTCTGCTAAAGGGGAAAAAACCCCAAACCCTAAAAGGCCCTAAGGGTTCTTGAAGGAGATCTGCATTCTTTCTGTTAAATTTAATTAGGGATTTAGAATATGTTTATCCAGGTTTTACCCATTAAACTTTATGACTGATAAATTTGAAAACAAGCATTCCATCCATACGGTAACTACTTCTGATAATAGATTGCTAAATGGAAAGGCAGTTATGTTGAAGTCATTAGGATGTGTATGTTCTTCCCTGTTACTTCCTAGCGTTTTCACTGAACCTACAACATAAATAAATGGCTGTGTAAGCTCACAATATCTAGTTACATTTTATGTTTAACATGTGTTTTAAATAATTTTCATGCTGCTTCTGCTGTGGTAAAAGTAAAATTGGGATGTTGTCATGTTACTCAGTAAAAATTAGGGGCCCTAGGGGCACTGGATTACAAATTGGTGGAGTTAATTCACATTGTTTCATATAGCAATTATTTACAATTTAAGCATAAAACCTGTTAAAAAAAACCCTTGACATTTAATTATAAAGTAATAGAAGGCCCAAGTTAAATAGTGAGCCATTGTTTGCTAAGATTTTGAGCCATAGGGATAGTCAATGATGTTGGTGGGTTTTGTTGTTTTGGGGTTGTTGTTTTTTTGGGTTTCTTTTGTTCACAAGGATCCTTATTTTTCTATGAGTTATCCCAGTCCCATGACAGTAGTAGCTCCTGTGGAGTACCAGCTGGGGCTCCTTGCAGCATCCCCTACCGGTTTATTTATGATACAGCTTTGGCACCAATATTTGCTGAAACCACACTGTTCTTAGGACACTCTCATTGAAGTCAAGCTGTTATAACACCTGGTGTCAGCGTGTGGAAGAAGAGAAAAAGAAAACAAAAATTGTGGGTGTGGAGAAATTAGAAGGCTATCATTGCACTGAGCATTGTCTGCTTGCTGCTTTGTTTCTGCCACAGTTGCAGCAGAAGCGAAGCTCAGTGTGGTTATTGATGTCTTGAGTACTACAAGTCCTTATCTTTTTTTTTTTTTAATCTGTTGTTTAATTCTTAATCATTAGTAATAAAATATTCAGCTATCTAGTCCACGGAATAATACTTAGCTGACCTGTTTTCCCTACAACAAAAAACTAAACCAACCCAAAACCTCCTCATATGCAGAAATTAGAGGTGAATTGCTCACTGAATTTTTTAGCAGATTCTTCCATTTGTTTCCCGTTGATATGTCTAACAATATATTGGATTTTAATCCAGCTTGTAGAAAACTATTTGATAAACAAAGGTGTTATCTAGGAAAATGAGTGTCACTTTTTAATTGCTTGGGAAACTGCTATGTTGTGCAATGCTTTTATCAAAACTTTAATAGGCATGGACCTCCTAAGGAAACCTATGTAAGGCAGGGAAAAAAAAGACTGCTGTGGAGACTTAGTTTGATTAAAATGTTTTGGTAAAGAATCCTTAATTATTTTAAAGAAAGCCACAGTGGAGTCTTTTCTCCTGTGCTGATAAGAAACCGGGAAGTTTTCATATTGCATTCAAATGTGTGATGTGAAATGAATTAGTTATTAGCTATATCTCCTAGGGGCATATGCACTATAAATAGCTTTTCCAAATGTATTGCTTTATTCTGCACTGCACTGTATTGTCAGATTGCAGACCAGTGTAAAAATGTCTCCAATCAGTTGCCCTCTGAAGCACTGCATGATAAAGATTTGGCTTTTGCAGACCACGGTTTACTTTTAAGGTACAATGGAGGACTCCTGCATTCACTGAGCCCTAATTTTTCAGTGTCCCAGGAAAAACCAAACACCTGTTGTTTCTGTCACCTGTGATTGCTGTCAACAACAGCAAGAAAGGGGAATCTAGGTTTAATTATTGAACAAGATCTATAATACTACCAGTAAGGGTAGAAAAAGGCTTTTTAGTTAAGGCTATGAAAAGCTCTTACTGTGAAGCCAGGGATCAGCTGTATTTGCTTTATGTTTTGTCCTAATAGCAAATACAAGTGAACTGGGGCCATAAATGAGTTTGCAGCTTTGGACTTTGAAAAGGGGTCTGATTATAAACCCAGAAGACCATAGTGTTTTCTGTGATATATGCACCATGGTATGTTTTTCATCTAGAGTTTTGTTTTGTAAGAAATAAGAGAGGCCACTGTCCTCGCTGTTAACACTTACTCTGCCTTTACATTAATGAACCCCATGTGCTGCCCAAGATAGCTCCAGAGAGATTTCCTTTATTTGCAGTTACTAGAATCTGAGGGTGTTAAAATTCCCATGAGCTTAACTCTCTACCTGTTCAGTTCAAAATTCTTACAAATCCAGGAGTACTGCATCCAGTTCTGGAGCCCCTACTACAAGAGAGATATGGATGTGCTGGAACGTGTCCAGAGAAGGGCCACGAGGATGGTCAGAGGGCTGGAGCACCTCTACTAGGAGGACAGATTGAGAGAGTTGGGGTTGTTCAGTCTGGAGAAAAGAAGGCTCTGAGGAGACCTTATAGTGGCCTACCAGTATCTTAAGGGGGCCTACAAGAAAGCTGGTGAGGGACTGTTTAGGATGTCGGGTAATGGTAGGACTAGAGGGAACGGATTAAAACTAGAGATGGGTCGATTCAGACTGGACGTTAGGAAGAAGTTCTTCACCATGAGGGTGGTGAGACACTGGAACAGGTTGCCCAGAGAGGTGGTGGAAGCCCCATCCCTGGAAGTGTTCAAGGCCAGGCTGGACGGGGCTCTGAGCAACCTGATCTAGTGGGAGATGTCCCTGCCCATGGCAGGGGGGTTGGAACTAGATGATCCTTAAGATCCCTTCCAACCCTGACAATTCTATGATTCTATGATTCTACTATACCCTATGTATTACTCTTTCACTGTTCCAGACAAGACATGGACTTCAGACTGTTGAGGAAGTGATCACCCTAAGGGATCTACATCTTCATGTTGATGTTTACAAAAGCTATAGCTACTTTCTCAATGTTGAAAAAAATAGTTTGAACAAGAATGTTTATCACCACATTTTGACCATTTCCTTGATTTTTTTAGGTCTTCCAGGACTATTCATAGTTGTGATAGATAGTGTATGGACTATAGCAGTGAAGTACTACTGTGGCAAACTCTGCCACCCACCCAGGTCCCTGCCATGGCAGCCTGGCTGCTCGTACTGCCCTTCAAGAGCTGTGAACACCTGGTGAAGAGTCTCAGTGTGTAAGGTGATAGCAGCAGCCTTGCCTTCTCAGTTGGGTAGCAGCAACCTTCACGTAATGCGAAGCACGGTGAGGGGAGTTTGTGAGTCAGTTGTTGCAAGGAGAGCGCAAGGGGACATCCCCGAAAAGATCACCTTCTGCCCTGTGGCTTCCAGGATTGCAAAGTCCTGGATAATGTATCGCTTTTCAGTCCCCTTTGGTGCACACAAAGTTAACGGGTCTATATTAGTCTAAATCTCACAGAATAGGAATGTCTGTTCTCAAATACCACATGGCCTGTAGAGGTTTCTAAAAAAAATTGGTGCTGCTTCTGTTTTGAAACACAAGATCCCCAGATGCTTAAGTACGCAAGTCAGAAGTGCCTTGACTTAAAACCACCCAATTCTGACTTAATTCTGGTTGAGGTGGACTCAAACTGGGACTGAATCTGTGGAGGGTCCTGAGCTCTAGATGTGTTCAGTCTTAGCGAATTCTATGAGCTTGTGCTGAGCTCTGTGTGAAGCTGCCTTGTGGGTGTCTACCTTGTTCGGTAATGCTGTAGGAGGGGAGAAAATGGCAGGAGAAGGGGGAGGGCCTTTTCTGTGTACTACTAGTGTTGACACAACTTGGGAACTAAGAGAATTTGGTTTTGGACTTATCCCAGGGGAGTTTGAAGGCACTAGTTCCAATTTCGCTTTCTACCATTTGAGAGGCAAAACTGGATGGGGACCTTCAGTGTCCCTGCTGTCAACTGAGCCACCGCCCTGGGTAGTGACAGACGATCTGCGGATAGGGTCTGTGATACCACCACACCAGGATCTAAGCATATCCCAAACCAAATGCTCCTCCAACCCGTTCAACACCAATTGCACTGTCATTCGTCCTGCTCTGTGTCCCTGTTCTCACTGGAGTGTGGCACCACAATATTTCTTTCTGTATTGGTATCTTGAGGTTCAAATTACTACATGCAGCTGGGATGCAAGAACTGAGAGTCAGGGAGAGAATAACAAAGGTGAAGGCTGGCCCTTGAGTAATTAGCAGCAGTGTGGGCAGGTAAGCAAGTGTGCTTAGCTACTGCTCTTGTTACATTAAGGAGCAACACACTTGTTCATTTGGTTGCATCAATAAAATGGCGCAAGACAGAACACTATATTGCTTTACAGTAGCTGCAAATTTCCTACTGGAGTGAAAAATAGTAAGTACAGGTTTAAAATATATTAAATATTTTCATGTATTATGGCGTTTCTTAACTTGCTTGAGTGATCTTGCATGCTGCCTTGGAGGGATATATCATAAATACAATTATTATCCTTTGTGCCAAAATGACATTGACACTGGTCGAGATTCTTACGTGAACCGAATAGCATAGCTCCAGTCAAGGAAAAGGACAGATTTGGTACCTTCTGTTTAAGTTGTCAAGGTTGGCTGAATTCTCAGTTAATTTAAAATCCTGCTTTATGGCCTCTATTACACAGGTTTCTGCCCCCTCCTTGAAACCTCTCTTCTGGGGTGACAGAATGTAACCATAAATGTTGTTGCTTTTTTCCTGCTTTATTGTTATGTGGTTTTGGTTTTGTTCTTTTCAAAGGAACAATCTGTGTTGCTTCAGAGGCTTGTAGGGAGGTCTTTCTACTTCTTTTTGCTTGTAATGTAAGTCTTTAGCACTGGATGAAAAAACAGACGATTCAATTTTAAAATGCAAACAGAGTCCTCATTTTCTGTGGCTGGCAAACTTTCCTTTTTATCCCTCAGCCAACTCCTATCCAGTCCACTGGTTCTCCTCCTCTGTGTCATGCTTGCTAACTTTTGCAGATTAATTTTTTATGAGAGATACTATTAAAATTACTTTGGAGATTCACATAAATTATCTCTGCAGGTTTCACTTGCTCATTGTTGTGAAGAATTTACTCATATTCCTCCAATGCAGCCTGTATTCTCTAAATCAGTACTGAGTGTTTCTATGATTTGTGCGTTAAGAAATTTCAACTTCATTTTTTTAATGAAGTAAAATATTAAGTATATTATGTAAATCATGGGGGAAGGGAAATCAGAGAAAGTGTGTTGGTTTTGCTTTGTTGTTTACACAGCTACTAAATCTTTGTGAAATAAATTCAGCTGAGCCCTGCCTGCCAGGAGCAGCCCTGGTAGCTCCTGTGCCATTGAGGTGCCTTTCCGAGATTCAGTTCTTTTTCTTTGTTCCCTCAAAGTACAAGGGGAATGTACAAAGTACATTCAATAGCAGAAATCTACAAAATGAGGCTTTGCTGTTTCCCTGCCTCTTCAGTTTGTTCCCACCAGAAGAGGAGAATAGACAGAGCCTCCCTTTGCACTTGTAGATACCTGTCCTTGAGTACTGGAGTCAGAGTAGGAGTTTATACTCATACAGGACAAAATTATGAAATGAGCGGTTGTGTGAATTTATACTCATACGGGATGAAATTATGAAATGAGCAGTTGTGTGAATTTATACTCATACAGGACGAAATTATGAAATGAGCGGTTGTGTTTGGTGCATGTTTCACTCTTTGAAGTCAGCAGGAAAACACCATTTATTTGCAGTGCCCCAGTGTTTTGCCATAAATGACCAGAGCAGCGAATTCATGTAATCCAGGCTCTAAAGCTGATCAAAACTGCAAGACTGGAAAGTGCAGCCCCTGTGGTACTAGAAAAGATGAAGATGCAGGCTAATGGGAGGCCTGCAGGGTGTGTGTAAACAGCCTGCTCAGTCCTAAACTCGTAAAAGATTAACTGCTGTAGTCTCCAAGATGATCATTTTTTACATTTGAGACAACAATGATGAGTGTCCTTTCCTTTTTTAAGAGCTGGTGAAAATGATATAGTTTTATGCATTTATATATTTGTATCGTGCAGATCTGTGCCTACAAACCTAAGGTGTGAGCTAGCCATCTGTTTTGTTCTGCAAAACAGAACATATTTTAACATCTAAAAGTCTTCTATAAGGTAGAGCCTCCTGGATTATTTTAATGTTTATTTCTCTTCTAGTAAAAATCTTTTACTGTTGTGAAGGAATTTATTCTGCTTTGTTGTAACTTCATTTTAAAGGACTAGGCCTTCTGTTTGGGAGCACTGATTTAGGGCCAAATTCACCATGTGAGTTTGTATCATCTAAGAACCTTATAACTTGCTTGCAGTTCACTTCTGAGCTGCCAAACTGAACATAAACTGAACCTCTGTTACTTTTCTCATGTAGCTCGAAAGCACTATTGTTTATGTAAGGATTTTCCAACATTTATGATTGGTAGGTAGTGCATGTATAGGTATGAAGGTTAATTAAATCAAGAGGTGAAGTTTGTAGAACAGGGAATGCTTCATTAAGCCCTGTGTGAATTAACATGTACAATCTGTTCACAATACCCCAAGTGCCATTCACTGAGACAGTGTAATTACAGCTTACACACAGTTTCATTAGTTTGTGTTTCTTCTACTGTGGTTGACATGTATGTTGTCTTCACTGAAACCCTGGAATAGAGGAGGGACTGCTCGCTGGTGGGCATCTGAGCATACTGACATTCAGCAAATCATTTTTCCTTTGGGTTCTAAAATGTCTTATCCCAGATGTAATTAAGCTTGTAATTCATCAACTGATACATTTTTTTTTTTCTCAAATTCCACATCTAGCTGAAGACTTGTGAAATGGCTCTTCTTGTACACTTTTTTTTTTTTGCTTTAAACAGATGGGAAACAATAATTATCTTTCCGCACTGCTAGTAGTTAATTTTTTTTGAGGAGGTTTTATTTAAAGTTCATTAATTTTTATTTCAGGGCAGGGTATCATGACAATGTAAAGATGCAGTCTTTAAGACACTTCTCTCTTTAACGTGCGTGGTGTTTAGGCAACTATAAAATCTAGGTGGCTGAAGATACAGGGGCTTCAGTGAAAATTTAACAGTATAGATTCCCAAGAGTTTCTTTTACTAATGACTTTGGCTACCAAGAACTGTGAATGCACTTAAATAGACTGAAATGTTACCACTATCAGGCAAATTTGCATCTCTTTTAGTATGCATTTAGTTGATTCCCAGAGAAGGACAGTTAAAGCTCCAGTTATGATCTCTGCAAGTCAGAGACTAGATGCATACATAAAAATCCTGGAAAGCCATGTGAACATACTTAATATTACCCTTGTGATAAGTCCCACGGGCCTATTCAGGTGGGAGAAATTAAAGATGAGGAAGGACTTGAAGGCACAGGTCTGTAGACAGAAAAGCAATATTAATGAGGGTAATAAAGAGACCAGTGAGGAGGAATGAATGATGAGCTTTATTGCAAATCTTATCTGTACGTTATTTCTTTATATTAAAAAAAACCTGCATAAATGTTCTTGTGCAAAGGTACTAGACTGATGTAAGAAGAGAATGCAGCTGGGATGTAACAGGGGTAGCAGTAAAACCGACCTTCCCTTGTCCTCTTCTTGTCCTATTAATATATTTAAATATCTTTAAAAGGTTTATGTTTATAACTACTATATTAAGAGAATACACGTTACATCCATGCCATGTGGTATCCCAGCTCTGCCAAACAATGGCACTTGCCACAGTGGCAGTGTTCTTCTGTCATCGGTCCTCTGCCTGTACTCTGAAAACACTGACAAGCTTAGGACCTGCTCCAGAACTGTTTTAGCATTTGTTACCTATTGTATTTTTTGGTATCTAATAAAGTAATGTTAAAATATTTCATGGAAACTGCCTGCCCAAATTTTCTTATGCCAGGTTATGTTTTGATATGTCCTCCTAAGTTAGTATCTGTGTTCTTTAGGTTTTTGATACATTTTGTGTATTTCCTGACTTTAGTGAGTTCTAGTATTACATAATACATTTCGTGTAAGACCATTCCACAAGAAAAGTTAGCTATAAAATAAAATGAAATTATACATGGACTTAAGTTGGATCTTGCCAGTATATAAATTATTGTACAGACCTAGGCTGATGTAACTTCAGAAACCTTTGTCTGCCAAAACCATCCTAAATCATCCTGTCAGTGTTTCAGGATAGCACGTTTTGGGGCAGAACTTCCAACCTGTGCAGACATAATGAAGAATTATAGGAAAGCAGACGAAGGAATGAGGGACCTAAAATGTCATCCATTTGCACCACGTAAGTCCTGAAATTGGTCTCAGTGCTGCTGCAAAGCACAGATTGTGTGGCAGGTAGACTCTGAGGAGGAAAAACTAGTATGACAGCTCTGGTTTTAGGCATGGTGCTTTGTGAATTTATACATTGGGAGACTGTTGACTATTGGCTTTAGGATGATGCACAGAAGCTTTTAAAAGATATATTTTTTTTTTAATATTTGGCCTTTGGAGTGAAGGACTACACTGAATTGAGACTGTCTTTCATTTGTACAACATACATCATGACTAAGAGCAGTTAGTTGTGTCTTTGCAAAATAAGAGGCATTGTGTTATTTATTCACTTCAGTGCCACAAAGAGTGTATGATGCCTTACAGGTGATTAAAATAAACATGCCACTGGAATCTCATAACTTAGACAGTGCACAGCAAGAGGTGACAAAAAAAAGGGGAGATAAGTACAGGAAGCATGAAGGTTACTGTGGCAAAAGCTCATGAAAATGCTTTCATATACCAATAAAAGCTTTCACTTATGCCTCACATATGTTTCCTCACTGCATGTTGCCTGTGTGTCTTGCTGGTTATTTGATTTTTGGTTTTGTTAACGTATTCTACTTGTAGACTTTGGTCCTGATATTGTTTCCCTTGAAGTCCCTGGAAGGAACTTCTAGTGATTTAAACAGTGTTGGATCAATCTCAGTAAGCAAAGACTGTTGGGATGTGGTAATGAAGAAGCTGACACTTTAAACCTCTTTTAAAAGGAAGTGGTTTGTTAGAATGAATAATGAAGCACCCTGTAATTCTTGTTGTTCATGTAGTAGGTGTAATATTATGTACAAAAATAATGCATGCTTCATCATAACTACCCAAATGCAAAGTGGAAAGGTTTGCTTTTCTTCCCCCCATTAGCATGCTGCTTACCTTGAAGTGTCTATCATTTGTCCAGAAAAATGTTTTATTTTCCACAATGTTGCGATGATTGTTGTGAAGATATGGAATGGTTTTGGTTGTGGGTTTTTTTTTCTGTTTTTTAAAATTTATCTTTCTGTTGTAGTTGGTAAACTTTTGTCATAAATAGTGCTAACTGTGGATAAGTGCGTACATCTCTCATGAATCCTATTGATCCTGTCTCAGTGATATTTTGTAGTAGATTCCTAAATACTTAATGTAGACCATTGTTATAATTAGCTTTAAGTCTTTTTTTCATTTAATGAGTTTTTTCTTACCCTTGTATCATAAGAAAATTTCAAATGGTTAAGCTTGCACAAATTGTTGCTTTATCATGTCTTTAATATTATGCCTGGAGTATTATGCCTCTTGCTTGTGTTCCACCTGTTCACTTTTATCCTTTTTCTGTTTCTGCCATATCCTGTTCTGCAGTATTATAATTTCTTCCGAGTTTATATATTTCTTTATTCCAAAGGGATCCCATCAGCTTGATGTGAATTTAGATTATTATTTTTTTAAAGGTTGAAAATCCTTTAGGCTAATGTGCTCTGCCTTGACAGAACACATTCTCAAATGCGTAGGGCAAACAGGATCCATGTATGTTACATGCTGTAAAATGTGTAGAGAGGAGCAGACTTCTTTGACATTTGCATCTGAGTAGCCTTGTAAAGGTAGGGTCTGCCTTGTAACACGTATATTTATGTTTTAAACTTTACGTGAAGGAGAGCCACAGAAGTAGAAGAAAACTATTTCCCTTTCCATGACGATCCCGTTATTTTCTGCTAAGTGGATTTGAGGGAGATATTTCTTATCTGTTCAGACATGTAAATATGCAGACAGACAACTCATGACAGCTGCAGAAATATGTTTCTCTTCAAAATATTTTTTAAACCCCATTTGTTTGTGTCTTTTTTGCCCCATGTAGAGATCCTTCTAAAAATATATCACTGCCAATTTTGTTGATGGTATATACCTAAGAAGCACCAAACAATACAAAGACATTCTGTGTATCAAATGGAAACAGATGTTTAATAAAATGTAATGAAATTTATTCACCTGTTTATGTGAGTGCTGCACATGTTTGATGGGTATAACTATTTATTAAACAGCTTGCCCATGTGTTGCCAAATAGTGGATTAAATTCTATAAGTCTGCATAAGTCTCTGTGCTCATGAATATGACATTTAGTCTATTTACACCTTTCCAACTGGGTTAAAATGTCAAAAAGATGTATTTTTGTAATATAAGGGCCTCAATTCTTTTTGACATTCTTTTCTGTAGTTCATTTTATATGCATATCTTTCTTTTATATTATCATCATGATGGTATTAATTTGGATGTGCAAATTAGCTCTTCATGATGTTGTCATGTCAGCATCTGGATTCAAGATGTGCTGTTTCATAAGCATCACATCCTATTGCGTTTCATCAGAGAGTCCCCCTTTCCTAATCTAATTATTCATAAGGAACCTTGGGGATTGTGCTAATGGGCATCTGAAGCTATAAAGAGTAATGAAAGTGGTTGTGTTACTGCTATGCAATTAAGTGTATATAGAATACCATTCATATAATTAAATTCAGAATTTTTACCACTCTTTTTCTCCTTTATAGTACATTAATTATTTCTCTGAAGTTAAAAGTAATACAAATGGAGTTTAGGAGCTTTTTATGAGAGTTGTAGCATTTATACTTACAACTTGATTGTGGCTTTTATTTTTCAAGGTCTTCAGCAAATAAGTAGCCAGTTGTATGAAATTATTTTTTTGGATTTTTCATCTTTTATGTGAAAAAGGTGGAGGATGTTTCTGATTGAGGCAGATGTGAACTGCTGGGAAGCTGAGGGGGGAGCGTGCTGTGTGTTTCCTTCTTAATATTATGTCTGTGGGTTTGATTGGGCCCAATGCATATTGTGCTGCCGCTGCTGGTAATGTGTATCAGCAGTCAGTGCAATTTGTAAGTGCAGCCTGACCTTTGGTCTGGGTTCAGTTTTCTGTCTTTGTTCATTTGGTGTAAGCGTTTTGATGAATGAAGATAAAGTATTTAGATCAACCAGTCAATATGTTTTCTACTGATAATTCCATATTAATAAGTGCTGATGGTTAGTATCTTTAAGGTCTACTGACAACCTGATTGAAATCAATGGCAGTTTTGCCTCATTTAGTTCAATGGGAGCAAGAAGAGTCTTTAACCAGCAGAAAATTATAAACGCCAATCTCTGTTCATGTGTCATTCAGTATGAACAAGAGTTTTTATGGTGCTGTCAGGCTGAAAAAAATCCTTTTCTTTTTTGATAACAAAGCTGCATTTAGCTGAAGTAATCCCTAGGTAGCCTGTTACAGGTGTTCAAGCTTTGTTATTCCCAACAATACAGAATGTGGCTACTCACTGATTCTACTTAAGTAAGTAATTGCTGCTGCTCAAAATAGCTTCAGAGACTGCTGTGCTGCTGAAATTCTGCTGCAGACATCCTGCATTAGCCTAGTTGTCTTGAATTTTCATGTGAAATTCAGACTTCACTTTAGTGCTGTGCAGTAAACGATATTAAATACATTGTGCAGTTCCTTTTTCCAGAACACCAGTGACAGCCATGATGTTCCATGGCAATGAAGAGGGTAAGGGACTGTGAAAGCATCCTCCATCTTTGATTATACACAGCTGGTTGGGATCCCATCCTATGTTCTGGACTGCCTTAACTGTAAAAATCACACTAGCATTTTAAAATTGCTCATCTGCGTAGTAGCCTACTACAAAACTGAGTGGTAGCTTCATAAAATGACTCTTCTAGGATATCCTCTTAGTTTCTCCCCAGGTACCCACCAGGAGAAATGAGCTGTGAAGTTTGAATGAGAGTATAATAGGTCCGGGTCCTGTCTGACCAAATGACAGAATGTCAGAGGGGGACTGACAGCTTCTCTCTAATCATCACTATAAAAGCAAAAGGAGAGAAGAAAGAGGGGGAAAGTGCACAGAAAGCCTGGTCTCTTGCCTAGATTTCCAGATTGCTTAGGGCTTTAAAGGTCAAACCCAACACTTTAGGTTAGTACCTCCTTAATTACTAGGAGACAACCTTTAGAGCACCATAATAGCATGCTTTTGGCATTACTCAGCAAGCAAGTATCTGCACTCCGCATTAGTTCATGCTTTGAAATATTCTTGAAGTACAGCAGAATATTGGAAGGTCATTAATCTCCCCTTACAAAGGCAAGTAAGTTTTGCCTCCAAGAGAAAAAGTTATATTTATCTTATTGTGTGTACAAAATACTCATGGTACTAGCTCATATTGGTGACCAGCAAAGTCAGGTTAACACTGCCAGATTTTGTTCCGTGATTAGGGATTCTGATGCAATGACTGGCAAATTTTCTAGCCCTTTTCTGCAGTTGACCATTGCTGTTCCCATTTGCTCTTGAATAAAACTCAGCATTGCTTTCACATACCTTCTAAGCATATTCTCTGAGAAAACAGACGTCTGAAAATCAGTAAATGAGACACGAAAACCTTCAATCCATTCAAATAACCTTTTTTGTTTGGTTGGTTAGGTTTTTTCATTTTGCAGTGGTAAATTTTATATTTTTATACTTATATTTTTCTCTGGTAAATTACGTTTTTCTACATGAGTCTGGTTTCCTTTGATTACAGGGTACAATCCTTAATTCTCTGCACTAATTTATTAAATAGTGACCAGCTGAAGTAACATTCTCATTGGCTATGGACTGCTTCCTACTCTCCCTATTACTTCTGTATATTTGTGGTTTTCTAAGTAAATATGAAAATAATTCTTCAGAACAATTTAGAACAATAAAAGATCTGATTTTGTATTCTTGCCTAGTGTGTACATATCTTTACTCATCCAAGTCATCCTGGTCAATGGACAGTATTTCTGGGTATTCACCTAAAAACCTAAAGAAAGTCTCTGCTTGAACCTTGCTTGTGGTTAGATGTTACTTTGTTAGGCTTGACTTCTAATAATATTCTTTTGTTCTTGCACTTTATGTACAAATTATTATTTAATGATCCTTAAGTTTAATTTTGTGCAAGTCTGATGGGGGAGGGGCGTGTTGCTGCCTGTTTTCCATTGTCAAATCAGTTTCTGTCTCTCCTTTTAAAGCCAATTTCCACACACCAGTTCAAATCCCTTAGATCAAGAATATGCTCATTTACAAAGATTATAATTGATTTTTTGGCCCTGTTTTTAATACATTGCACTGTAAATGACATCCCAGAGGAGAATAATCATCATACAGATGTTTGAAAGCTCCTTCCTGCCGAGTATGGTAATTGAAGTCTATAAAGTGTCATCAGACTGCACGTTGTTTCTAATTAGTACAAAGCAGTTTCTCTTAGCTTTGTGTAGTTTTACTGGCCTCTTTCCTTCATTATTTTACCAGCTGGCTAGTAAATCTTGTCAGTGACAGAAAAAACAGATGAAAAGCATGAGATTTTTCTGGGTGGTTGATAGTGTCTTGCTTTCCTTTATCAAAAATACCCATTTTTGTATGGTTTGATGCTGAGTTTCTGAAGCTGTCAGTATGCTCTTAGCTCCAACTGGCCAGATACTGCTCTGACATCTTTGAAAGACTCTTCATCTCACATCATTAAGAGGAACATTAGTGCAACAATAAATTTCTTTCCTCATAATATGGCCTTTACGATAAGGATTCTCCTTTGTCTATTTTCTGAAAAAGGAACTTTTTGAGTGACTGGTTGATGGTTGGATGTTTATGGCAGACAGTTTCCCAGGGTGTACTTGGAATGCGCAATAGTGTGGTGAAAGTGGGCAGATATAAGAATATTTTCTATTGAAAGGAACTCAAAAATCAGTGCAAAATCATTGGGAAAGAAGCTTTACTGCCTGTTTCAGCTTCCCTGTGTGAGTGTACTCAGGATCAAATCCTGAGGTCCTTATTGAGGGCTGGATTGTGCCTCCAAAACTGGACCTCCCTCTGGTAGGTTAGTTTAGCCTGGAGCAGTGTCCCTTTATTTCCTCGTGTCTTGCTGCAAGCTTTTTGCCTTAAGTAATATGGGGACTTATAGGACTTTAAAAGAGAGATAGAGGTAAAGAATTTGCAGGCCCTGGCTGCTTTCTTCAGGCACCTGTTCCAAGCATACAGAAAACTGAAATAAGAAGACTGAGGCAGGACTCCTGATGATTTTTCGTTTTTGTTTTTGTTTGTTTTTTTTTTCTTAAGGTTAAATTTGTATTTCTCCCTTACATGTGGTAAACTCCTTGGCTGAATATTCAGGTAGCACATCCCAAATCTGTCATGAAGCACTGATTACACAATTTTTTGTTGATGCCAATTGAATGACCTTCCAATAACGTAAAAGTCCACATTTTGCTTGGAAATTGAGGAGATTCAAGAACACCTATGTGAACAGCTCACAGACAATAATTTGTTGAGCTGATATATATTCTAAGGCACCAAATGAAGATTTAGGAGGCTGATTTGATCCTCTCCAAATGACAGCATCCTGAGGAAATTCTTCTGTTTCTACAAAATTTCTATGTTCGAGAAGAAAGCAATATGCAACATCTATAATCTGAGGAAGGCCTGTAGCGTAAATAATTCCAGAACTCCTCCTTACTGGTTTCAGTGGAAAGATACTTAGTACTAACAATGTATTTAATACGATACTGCTTCGCAGTGGACCCTCCAGTTTAGTGCAAAGTGTGTGTAGAAGCAAACCTCTTTCTCACATGAATTAGCTGCTAATTGTGCAAGCTCATACAAGGCTATTAAACTAAAACCAGTGTAAGTTTGATCAGAGGTCTTTGTAGCAAAGTGCAGTGACATGTTGCTTTCTGAAGTAAAAAGAGTTTATTTGGTACTTTGCTGATAAGTACTGCACCACTTAGGGGATAACAATGTGATATAAAAATATCGTAGTGAACCAGTTTCTTCCAGGGTTAAGAAATGGTGTCTGCGTCTGCATCTGTCCACCACAGTGTGAGGTCTAGTGGCAACAGCAAGCTGGGGAACACGATGTCTCTCCACGCAACCAGCCTTTGGCAAATTTTCCAGCATCTACTCTGCGGTTCTGACTTGGGTAAAACTTTCCCCTTATCACGGTCCTTTGAACAACTAACCAGTGTGTTTCTCTACTGCTTTGCCTCGGAGAAACCTGTCAACACCTTTTCTCTTCATTCTGTATTTAATGGCTATGTCAACATTGCTTAATGGAGGATGGTGAAAAGGTATGTTTTGTAGTTAGCTCTGAACGTGGCGGTGTGTCCTGACAGCAGTGATGTCTCGGGCACAGCGTCGTGCTAACGTTATATTGGTTCTGATGCCAATTCAGTCAGTGCTAGCTCAGTATCCCTCTGCAGTGCTCTTCTGCAATGCATAAATACACCCTCTTGCAAACAAAAATTCAGAAGCATCTCAGCTACATATCCATCATTTATAATTATAGTGGGATTAAAATAGACTTGAGGCTTCAGTTGGCCTCATGCCTCAGAACTGCTGTATTGCAGCAAAGGCCCCTCTGCTTTCAGAGCACAGCAATAATTACTGTGGATTGCGTTTTAACAGCCAGCCATGATTGCACAGCACAGATTCAAGGATATTGGGAGGGGGGGTGGAAGCCTTGCACTTCCATCAAGGACTTGGACGTCTAAATGTTATCTGTGTGGGCTGCAAATTAGCAGCTCTCAAACTATATGGCTTCAGGAGGCATGGCTTGGGGAAGGTTCCTGCAGATTCGTGAGACATCACCATGTGCTTTGAAGCCCCCCTGATCTGGGGAGGCTCCTAAGAAAATTCCTCTAGGTCTATCTTTATAGAGGAGATGGAAATCTGACCTACTGATGTTTGTTTTTCCAGACTATTTTGGTTTTAACTTTTCATCCTTAGTGGTATGCTGGCAGAAGCTCTATTTTGCATTTAACTTTTTGATGAAGACGGAATAGTTGTGCTTAGTGTTAAAATGTGATAGGCTTGAGGCTTTGAAGTCCATGTTCCCCAGCTGTGAATGCAGTGAGAAGCGTCTGAGTTCCCACTTGCAATATTGTATTATCAGACTGGAAAGAGCTTTTAGGGCTGTTTTACATAATTCCTGGGTTACCTGCATGCAGCTACATTTCCTTAGTAGAAAAAACATCTGAAACTGCCTGACCAGCAAGCAGTTGTTGCTTTAGACATTGTCCGTAGCGTTTGTAATATATGCTGATCTAGTCCTGTTATCTAATTGATGTCCTTTGGGACTATCCCAAAACAGGGATGTTTATTTCCTGAGGCTTTTAACAGTGTTTGAAGCTTCTTTATCAGACACAAGCTGAGGAAGGTGCATTGATTTTTAATGTCCTCTTTTCTTTAAGTAATTTTTTTTAATTGAGTAATTCTAGAAGTATGATGCATTTAAATTTGAGGATAAATTTATCATTGGATTTTGCACACTCCACCTATCTAGAATTAAATCTTTCAGGGCCAGGAGTTCCTCTAGTTCCTGACATAACAAGGTGATTTAGCATGCCCTTCATTTTAAGCGTATGAGTGATCCCATCTCACGTTTATTTAGTTGGAGATATATATATATATATGTAAAAGAAAGACTTTGGCCTTTCGTGAATTGAATCTTATGAGCTAAGCTTTTAGACCAAAGTAAAGTTGTGTAAGGCACTACTAATTTTTGTATTATGTTATTTCCACACTCATATCAATCCTTAAAGCAGTAGGGTTGGTAGTGAAGCTGGTACAGAACAGTTGTCCTGTTCATTTTTAGATGAGATCAGGAGCAGCCTTTGGTGTTCTATCAGTAGCAGCAACCCCTGTTAACACCAAAAAATTAGATTTTTCTGGTCTTGGGATCATTATATAAACTTGCTGAAGGTATCTTGATGCAAACAAGAAGAACTAATTGCGTGATCTTTGAGCTTGGCTTTAGTTTACACACTTAAGCCAGCCACACTACCTGAATAATTCTGAGCGGTCACAAACACTGATTTCAAAGGATGCTTAGAATGGATGTAATATATTATGATGTGCGTGATCTTAATCAAAGAAGTATTAGGCACTCCCAGAAGTCCCACAGTTATATGATCTTATGACAGACCCAGAGGCAAATTCAGAGTTGTCAGCTGAATTGCCTTTGGAGCCTGCCAAGCAAACAGATGCTAATGTTAGCTAAGTATCTTCATGGCTTGGCATTGAGCTCCCGTGACAGCCAACAAGCTCTGTGTGTGACCTTAGCTTGCTGGTCCACTGCTGGGAGCCACAGAGGAGATGTCCAGTGATGTCTTAAGTTAGAGCTGTACATTGCTCACAGTATTTGGATATAGTTTATTGGGATCCTGTAGTCAAAGTGTCCGAGCAGTAGATTTAAATACTGCCATCTACCCATGTGCATTAAGATTGAGAAAAGCAAATGTGGTTTGTTCTCCCTGTTGTAATTCTACAGGCTCTGGAACCCCCGGCCTCTGACAGTTGTAGCGGAAAACCCTAATAGAGTTTGACATAGCAGAATGTGAGCGTTGTTGGTCTATGTGCTACACTGATTCCTATGAGTTGCAGTAACTAAGTACATCTGCCCAGGTAAATGTAATGTTTGGGAGCACTGCGACCAGCTGGCACGGTGAGGGTGACATTCCACTGTTTCCAAAACATCGTGGCTGCGTGTGTGCTGCCTGTTGAGACATGTCCCCGGCTTGCGATAACCCCTGAGCCATGCCGAAGTGGTGTTTGGGGGAGAGCAATTTATCACAGCCAAAAGCCTGTCAAGGTCCACTCTTGGCAATTTAACGGTATGTATCACAGCACTGCAAAGCCCAAGAACGTCCTGGAGCTCTCCTTCATTTACTAGCGCAGATACGGCTGTTGTGTTTCTGCTTCCCTTGTCATTTCTCTGTGCTTAAAGACTCTGGCTCTAGTTCAGCTCCTACCTCCCGCCCTTCATGATTTTTAAGATTATATCCCCCCCTGCTTCACCCAAAAGCCTGCTCACCGGGGCCTTTTCTTCCTTGGTGTATGCTATTGTGAGGCTTCATTTGTTAGGGCTCCAGCAGTATATTCATTTAACAACATGCATACTCATTTGAACTGAATACAGGAATGTTTAAGTCTCTAGACAAGTGATTAAGAGCTTTATTAAATAGAAGTGTTTTGCAGAGCCACGGCCTGCATTATATGTCCCTTAGTATGTGTATAATCAAAACTGCTTCTCTGATCTTGGATGAAAACTCTGGAGGATCTGTTTCATTTTTTCCTGTGTGTGAAATGGGAATGCTAACATTTCCTTACTGACTTCCTTGGGTTGCTGGGGGGTTTAATGCCCAGAAAGTGCTTTGAACACGAGAACTGCTGTGACAGAATTACTGAGAGCTTTGCTTCTGGAATGTAATTGCTCAGTTAAGGGGGGAAAAAAGAAAAAGTAGTAGAGATCCAGCTGGCAGTGAAATTCTATTGAAGTTTGTATCTAATACATGGGAAATAACATTCATTTTGAATCTGGTTATTCAGGATTGTATTTTAAATTTTGGATGACTTTTCATTACTCTTTGATATATTTTAAATTAACGATTTTCCTTTAGAATTCTAAATATGGGCGGAATTTTTTTGTCCTTGTTTTATAATAGCCTTTTAGCATAACTTGCTGTTTGCTTATTGTAGAACACTGCAATTATGCACAAGCATAATCACTTCTGACAGTGAAAGTAAAATCAGTATATTTTAATAATTTGTTCACTTTCCATTTTTGGCATTTATTTGCTCCAGAAAGAGGGGTGAGGTTCAAGGTCTTTCTGTGCTCTCAATAAAACCCGGTTGCCTAGCATTTTTAACACTTGGCAGCACCATTTCTAATCTGTCTTTTGCTGGCAGCCAGGCTCTGCAGCTCCTCGGTGGGAAGTAACATGGAGCTGAGCAGAAGCCCCCAGCTCAGGCAGGCTTCCTTCTGTGCGTACCAGTTCAAACCCCGCTCTGGATGTCGTAAATACATAATGTGGTGCCCATGACGATTTTTTCCTTTTTTGCCCTTCAGCGTTCGTTGGTAAGAGGAGTGGACTAGCACGTTTCCTAATTGCGGTGTTTATAAAGTGGAGCCTGTTGCTGAATCCTTAGCTTAGGTGACCGCCTCATCTGACAGCAAACACAGAAATAAAGAAAAAAACCCAACGTCCAGCTGCAATTTTTTCTAGAAATATCAGGAAAATAAATTGCTAGCGTGTGTTATGCAGGGGTAAGCTGTGAAGAAGCTTTTTGGGGGTGTGACGTTTAGAAGCTTTCTGTGAGTTTCTTTATGCTAAAAAAGAGATTGATCTGCAGTGTTCTCTTAGTTTTAAGTGTTGCTTTTAAGAATAGCTACGAGCAGTGTTACCAAATACCTTAGTGTTACTGAAGGTGAAAGGTTTTCCAGTGAGTTTTCCAGTTTGTTCAGGTTGAACAGGATGGAGGAATCGGTGCTTCCCAGGCTTGGCTGCTCTGGACATCCCCAGCGGCTGAGGTACCTGCCGCAAGCAGAGTGCCCAGGGAGGACTAGCAGCATCATGGCACTGAGAGCCTGCTCTGTTACCACGGGTGATGCAGTACCACTACTTGGGAGCCCTTAAATAGGTATTAAAAGGAACTATAGAAAGCTTTGTGTCAGTCCATGGAGTGTTTCAGATTATGAAGGCACAAACAGTGCACTTTGTGACTTCAGTAAGGATAACATTAATGGTAATTAGGTATTCTGCAGAACTGATGACTGAATCTTTGCAATGATCTAAGCAGGTCACCTTGAACATGAAGAAACTGAAGTGCATGTAAACCGTAGCTAAAATTTTGAGAAATGTGTCCTAATTTTCAGCTACACCACATGTGACAAATGTTCCTTGACCTTATTTACTACCGAAGTAGTGGGAAACTTTCCATTTACCTCAGTGGGCAGAAGGTCAAATCTCTTTGGCCGCTTTTCCTGGAGGCCTTGTACTCTGCAGGAGGGAGATGGGTGCCAGAACCTCTGAAATAAGGGCTTTAAGATTTTAAATTAGGAATAAAAGTGGGGGGTCATTTTACAAAAGTCTGAATCTTGGTGACTTGTATTTGGTGTGAAGTGTTTTTAGCACAGAGCACAGAACCCAGATAATCTATTTTACATATTTGTGCTGTAGGCAAATTTATTTTTTTTTTTCACATTGACTGTGCTCCAATAGTTGGGTGTCATTTCCTGCTTTTCTAATTTGAGAAATACAGCTAGAAATTAGCATGTGGTTAAAAAGCTGTTGAAAACATTTCCTAAGGTCTTAAAATAAATACATTAAAAAAATTGGAGAAAAAACCCAACTCTGTTAAAGCTCAAGGCTAGAAACAATAAATCACAACAGTCATAGGTGCTCATAGAAGGGGTGCAAATTTTGGTTTTAGTTTTTAGATTCTGTTTCAAGTAAATTCTCCCATTGAGTGAGCACTGAACCTACATTCAAATGTTCTGAATGGGAAGGTGCTTTCCTTGGTCACTGAGGATATAGGGATGCATGGGCCTCTGAAACTCAGAGGTATCGTGATTGTCTCATGCATCAGCCAGTGCATGTGGAGAATTTCTAAAATCCAAGGTCTGGAGATTAAAGATGGAAAAAAAGGAGAGATTTGCTCAGTGCTTGCCAGGATTTGAGGACAGGAAATTTGTTGCTTCTATTTTGTTTTTTTTTTAACTATTATTTACTACCATCCCCAGCTGAAGTGTTCATGTTCCAAGCAGGTTTTCAAAAGCTGTTCAGCATTTGACCCTGTGGGTTTGGATTTCACATCAGGAAGAGATTGTTACACTCAGGAGTGTAACACTCTGAGTGCTAAATAGCACTCAGCTGCTATTTAGCCCGATAAACTTCCTTGTACTTGCTTGAAAGGACTAAGTGGGGCTGTGTGGATTTCGCCCTGATAGGGTTGTCCTTGCTAGCAATGAAGCCAGGCAAGGTGTCAGTTAGAAAAACAACTCCATGAAGTGTAGTGGACGCCCATCCCTGGATTTCATTCTGTTACCGATTGATCACCTTGTTACACTGATCCCTGAAGCACTATGTTCAAAGTTTGGTTTGGCCAAACTGTTGTGTTTTGCATTGCCCATCTAACACGAAACAAATGCTTACCATTTTGCAGCATAAACTCCATCAGGTTTTAAAGCCATAATAAATGAGAAAAAAAGCAAAGTGAAAGATTTGCCAGGGTGACAGATAATCCCAGGAGCAAAGGGACAGATAGATCCTTCATTTCAAACTACTTACTTATCTTCTGCTGTGGCATTTCCTTATGCTCTTTCATGCTTTCTCGTGCTCTTGTGTGTGCATGTGCTCTCTCACGTACGCTCTTTTGTGCCCTTTCGCGTACTCTTGCTCATTTTAACGTGTTTTGATGGTCTCTCTCTCTCCGTCTTGTGCATCCTTGCGCTCTCTTTTTCTCTCACCTGTCCTTCTCATATGGCCACCCAACTGAGTACTGGCTTTGTATCCTATGTTGTTTTGGTGACTTGGGAGAGGTGATCAGGTAGTTTATGTGTAAGTCAACAAAATGTCTTGTCTACCAGTAGAGTGGAGTTGGCTTTCTGGTGTGTTGGCTTTTAGCATTAAGTTTCGGACCCAGCCAGGGTGGGCAGTGTGATGTGTGAGGGTTTGCATTGTGTTTACTGGAATTTTGAGGGGTGGTTTCTGGTGTCGTACAACCCCTGGATCCAAGATGGTGAATAACACTGCTGTGAACCAGAATGAATGTGTGTTACAGAGTCTGCTGCTTCAAGTAGGAAACTTTTCTGTTGTCAAGGGTGTCTCTGCCAGCTAGTTCAGGAAAGGATTCATCTGATCCTCATACCTTTGAGGTTTTGCATGCCTTGTTTTCTAGCTGCTTGAGGAAACCTCTGAAACTTCACCCTTAAAAAACCACATAGCAGCCTTTTTCTTTCCGTCCATTTTTTTTTCACTTTTTTTTTTTTTTGGTGTCCAAGTCTAAACTAAATTCTGACAACACAGCTCAGTGTAATGGCCTTGCCTTCACACAAGATCCTGTAATACTGCTCCTCTTTTATCTACCATTTTTCCTTTTGTTTTATGGCTCTCTTTGTTGCAGCCTTCTTTGTTTTTTCTTCCAGATTATGCTCCTCAGGGACTTTTGTATCAGTATGACTGAACATCGCTTGCAGCCATGCCAGATTGCACTGTGATCTTATTGGATTTCACAAACCAAGGTTAGGCCAGGTCAGAACTTGGTTGAAATAACGTAGACTACAAGATTGCCTGCTAGCCACTGGGAGCACGCACAGCAAAAACCTGACCTAGATGCTGATTCAGTCAGCTCAGGCTGACAGCGTTGCCATGCTGATTGCGGTGGCTGTGATTATAAATGAGAAGTTCTGACCTGTTCTGGCTGGTAGGACTTCACAGCCTTTTTTTTTTTTTTTTTTGAGAAAAATATTGATGTTAATTCCAGTGTTCTAGCCCATTCCAAATCCTTTAATTCTCTATCAGGATTACGTTGTAATTCAAGAGAATATTGTATTCTCTGATCTTCTTTTCTCTGTATGGTTGCGTGATGTTGTTTGCCCTCAAAACTTGCTACTGCTGTCCCAAAAGCTGCACTTTTGTGCTGGGTGAAATAGTTTTCAAAGTTTCTTTGCTATTCTGATCTTATGAAGCAAAATAAAGTATACCAGAGCCTTCAAATGAAAGGCCTCAGAAAGGTAGAAATTATTAGTAATGGGACATACAGAAAATTATAGTTTAGCTTTTCTTAGAGCTGCTTGAGGTTTCTGACCAAAAGACTGTGTGAAGATGTGTAAGTACATTCAGGTTTTACTTCCCTGAGTGCATACTAGGTGGACAATGGCATGCAGTTGCTTTAGAGTGCCTCAAAATGATGCAAAGATTTATTATACAGATAACGCTTTTCTAATTATTGTAAAGGTATTTGGACCTGTTTGTGTTACATAGGAATAAGCTATTAAAATCCCTTAAAATAAACCTGTAAGAGGCAAGAAAGTGACCATCGAAAAGTATGTGATAGTGTGAAATAAAGGCCAGAATTAATTTGGGCAGTGTGTACCAACCTTTTTTTCATCGCACCCACACTGAACCTGAGGGGAGCTGCTGAAGGATTCGTTTGCCCACATCCGAGCTGGAACAATACTCAGGAAGCTGTGGGAAGAGCAGTACAATCAGCTAGAGATATCTTGATGTGCCCAGATGTACATTGATAGACTGAGGTCTATTAGAAAAGCTGAATACATCTAGCTAAGCAGCAGGTGTTGGGTACAACATAACCATTAAGCACATTTAAAGAGTGTAAATTGTGAAGCTGCAGCGGAATTAGTTAATGAGGTACAAAAGCACAGAGGTGACTAGGAGTCAGGGAATTAAATACTTCAGACTGGATCAGGAAAAACTTCCTGTCAGTTTAAGCTGTAGGGTAATGTGATGTCTTTCTGTGAATATGTAAAATTAGTCTGGGGAGTGAAGTCTGTAATGCGTCTGCTGTAACAATTTGCTGTGGCAGGGTGTGGAACAGAGGACCAGGTGTATACTCCTCCCCCCTCCGCCCCCCAGAGTAGTTTAATCTTTTGAAGGTTTTCAGTTTGCTTTTCTCAGTCAGCATCTGTATTTTGAGTGTCCAAATTTTGCTTTTTAAATGATTGAAAATGTTGAGCATCATGACTTTTAAATCCAAGTTTATATACATTTCTGCATAGACAAAATGGGGAATTAAAAAATAGAGTAGGAAGATTAATATTGGATAAAGGTTTGGATTTGCAACCTGATTGGAAATATTTGCCCGTTGACGTTACCCATAATTGTTCTTAATAGGTAAATTAGCTCTGTCTCTGGTAATCCTAATCGTTAGTGCAAAGCTTGGCACTGCCAGCAGAGATATGGAAGGTGTAGTGCAGAAGAAGGCTGGAAGGAGTCTTTCATCTCTGCCATCCCTTGCCAAGGGCTTACTGTACATGCAAATTCATCACCTCTTCCACTGTGGAGCATTTATATATCCTGGAGAGAGTGAAATCTGGCAGTTAATTGCTCGGTACACTCAGGGGGCCATTCTCCAATGGAAGAATCTGCAGGGTGGGACCAGAGTGGCTGATGTTGCTACAGCATTAATAAATACGTAGGGGAATGTTCTGCAGAAGGGTATGAAGAGCTTCGTTGATTGATTCTGTTCCTGCCTCCTCTGTCTCAGGAAGAGCCAGCCTGGCTAATTTTTCTTATGAAAACAGCATGACTAATGTTCACCTGCTAACAGATACGCTGGATAAGGTTTTTTGGGGGGGCTGTTGTTTTCTGCTGTTATTTACAGGATCAATAAAAGTGATTTTCCAATTCAAGGATAATTTTTTACCAACAAGCTGCATAGCCTCTAAGGTTGGAATATTGGATCTGCTCTTTTTCAGAGCAAGTTAATTTAAAAATGATAGGTAGTTTCCAGTTCAGAATTAGTTTTTCTAATAGAAAGGAGGGATGCATCTGGAAGAACCACCTTGGGGAGGAGAGAATTTTGCCTCAGAACAACATCATTGCACACTGCCCACAGATTCTTACTGTTTGAGCTACTTTTCTTTAAACAATAATCACGTAGCTGCACAGTATTTTAATGACATGCAATATAGCAAAATGCAGAGCTGTTTTATTATAACCCTGGTTCAGTTACTACTGAAGTCTGTCCAAATACTCCTGTGGACTTTACTGGGCATTGGCTGATACCCTCTGTAAAGTGCAATATAATATTTTGTGACCATAGAGAAGAGTATTTCATGCCATTGTGGAAGTATTCCAGGCCAATAGCAAGTGTATTCACACATATAAGTTCAAATGCCATTCATTCCTTTTGCACAGTTATTTTATCTGATTCTGTTGTGACCCGCTGGGAAAATCACGTATATGTTACGCAGGCGCCCACATACACACACAAATAGACACATATTTTAATAGATATTACATTCCTTCTCTCTGCATTTACCCTTCTCCCCCATTGCACACTTAAGATAAGACTCACCATTCTAAAAGGACTGTCATTGTGAGACTTCTGCAGTTCTGGTTGGGGTAAGATAAACTTTAAATGAGTAAAATCATGCAGGTGTCATTTTATAAGCAGGAGCTCGCACCTACTATCAGTATGAATTTTGTAAGATAAGAACAAAATAGCCAAGAAATGTTCTTCGACTGGAGGCACTACAAATTAATTTTACATACCAGGAAAGTTGATTAGAGTTTTACATTTAAAAAAAATTGCAATTTTAAAAATCAAACTCAACCCATCCCAAGCCCCACAGAATCACCTACCGTAAGCAGAGTCTTTCTACTCTGACTGTACTCTAATAAGACTAGGGCTTTTGGGATTATTACCTATAAACTAAACAGCCTGTGGAAGTCCACGTAAAAATCAAATGCCTTTAACTTTGAGAAGGTTTGGGTTCAGACCCAAAATATTTTAAGTCATCGTGTTCTATTTTTCTCAGAGAATCCATACATTTTTATCCAGCAAAAAAGAAAATTATATACACGCTTTATGATTCCCCCTTCCTCCATTATATATGTAGCATGTGGAGGAAAAAAAGAGGAAGGTTGGTTGGTTGGTTTGTTTGGCTTTGTTGTTGTTTTTTTTAGGCAGAACAATTTGAAGGTGAATATTTCTTAAAAAAAAAAAAGATATTTTTCTTTACTATAATTAGGGTATAGTTTTCCTTTTTTTAGATGGTGAATTGTTTATAACATTCCAGTAAGAATCTGTCTTTTGGATGGCTGTGTTGCTGATGAGAGCTACTGGCAATAGAAGCTTTCTAACACTCAACTGCTAGTTTATTAAAAGAATAATAGGAACAGATGTTTGCAATTCATAAAATGTATCAAGTAAATGGTACATCCACTTGTTATTTCAATTCCTTTGAATTTTAGTGAACTCATTTGGGGCTAGGTTTTCAAAAGAGCTTAGCCCACTGTCGCCTCATTGTTCTCAGTATAAACTGATGGGTGATGAACGTGTTTGAAATCCACAGCTTTTTATGCCTAAAGGGGAGCTGCAAACTACTGACGCTTCTAAAAATCTGGCCCATGTTTCCGATGAGTGAATACTGATCATTATAGAGGATTCATATATGCAATCTCTGAGTAATACCCCGCATTTGCCTGTGATTGTATGTATGATGGCTTCTTAATTTACTATTGCACTAGGCATTTTAATTTAAATTATGCTAATAGTGTAGGATTAACTGTGGATTATGATTCTAGCATTTACTGCCACAGAAGCAGAAGAACCCGTTCTTTTGCTCCTACAGTCTCTTTCTCCCTTTTCATCCTGATGTATAGTAATTTGTACTCAAGACTGGCCTCGGGTTTTGATGAGGTTTCTTGTTTAAGCTGATGCAGTTGCTTAGGGAAAGGGAGTTGCTGAAAATTAGAAAAAGAAGAGACTGGGATCTTTTTATCTTCTGATGACACATGTTTATAGTGCTGAAATGATTTACCAAAACCGATGATTTGAGGGGGCTCTTGCCAGCATTGCACAGTGAGCAATTCTGGTTTTGCCTTCATTCCTCTGTGGTAGGACAGGCTACATGTACTTTGCTTTTGCACTCTTGGCTCAAATACATATTTAAGAAAATAAGTGTTAGGGGGTTATACGAAAACCCTCATAAAGGGTGAAGAATAAATAATACATACAACAGGACTGATATGTTATGTTGGCCCTTGCCAGAGGAAATAGCAGGAGGCCAATGCTGTTGCTGTCTCCAGTACTGGAAAAAGCTTTGTAGCAGCCTGAGATTGCTCTTATTGAAGCATAACCTCTCCAGAGATCTCCTCCACTCCCAAACTGCAGATGTGCTGGAAACACAAATTTGCCTCGTTATGTTTGCACTTGTTTCATTGTGTAGCAACCTCAGATTGTAATGGCATGCAGCCCGTTTGCATTAGTGACTTGCTGTTGAAGTCATCTGTATTACTTCAAATCCCTCATTTGTTGCATTTTTTTGTGGAGTGCTTGATATTTCTAATGGCTTTGTGTTGTAGTAGCAGTCTAAAATTTGCCTTTTTTCTCTTTTTCCCTCCAGCTGATATTATTTCTACAGTTGAGTTCAACCACACTGGAGAACTGCTGGCTACTGGTGACAAGGGGGGTCGGGTTGTTATATTCCAAAGGGAACCTGAGGTATGTGAGTTACCAATGTAGTCCTTAATAGCTTGCTAAAACGTGGCTTTATTTTTAATACTTAATTGGATCTAACTAACAAACTTGTTTATAATCTAAAGATTCAATAAAACAGGATGTCATCTCTTTGGAGAGGAAGTGAAAGAAGGTAAGCATCTTTTACTCGATAGTTTACTGTCCCAACCAAAAATGCTTCAAAGTTAAGAAAAAAGAAGGTTCTTTTTGGTTTACTTATACATTGTTGTAATAGCTTTTGCCTGTTTGATGGAAACATTCCATTTAAAACAATGCCTTTGCTGTGATACCTTTATGTTTCACTTTTAAATTCAGTCCATCTGCAGTATCTTTTGTAGAAAGCTTTCCTGAATAATTGACATTTCTTCGAAAATTCTGCCTTTTATTAAACATTGCTTCAATACTTACAGGAAATTTCATTCCTGTAGAAACAAATGTGTCAATATCATGTTTTAAATGAAAAATTAAATTGCATTTTCAAAATTTTTATATTTATAAGGCTGCTTATACAGCTTTCCTAAGAGATGGAGATAGACTGTTATCATAAACCACAATTTTTTTGTTGTTCTTATTCTCCATAGAGTAAAAATGAGCCTTACAATCAGGGGGAGTACAATGTTTACAGCACTTTCCAGAGCCATGAACCTGAATTTGATTATTTGAAGAGCTTGGAGATAGAAGAAAAAATAAACAAGATCAAGTGGTTACCACAGCAAAATGCAGCTCACTCACTTTTATCAACAAATGGTAAGATAGATGAGAGTATATAGGACGTATCAGCTTTTTGCTCTTGTGCATTTTTGTGCTGACTGTATATATTTGTTCATTTTAATTTACTCTTTTAGTAATTTCCTCTTACAGAGTTTACCAAGACCATCATACTGACTCTGTTCTCTGTTATTTATGTATTTTATTCATAGTCATAGGATTTTTCCTGTTGACTCTCCATAGACATTTAGAAAGCTATCCATTTTAGCTATTAACGTTCAGCGCTATCCTGAAATATATTTTGTGACAAGGCATCACCTTACTCAGCGGCTGTGTTTCACTGGGGATTTAGAATTTTGTCTGCTGGATTTGTCATAACTTATATTCTTTGTAGATGTGTAAATGAATGTAAGTGAGAGAGATGAATTTCTTTTCTTTCATTATCATCAGAATGGTTTATTTAAGTTCTAAAGAGTTAGACAAATCTTTGGAAGGCAGTAGGAATAATAATAGGATATTGATACTGATTCATCTTTCAAACATGCTTAAGGCCTGTTGATTAAAAAAATGCAGTATTATTGCTAAGAGGGGATATGCAGATATCACATAGGGGGAAGAAAATGAATGGAGCCTAACATGTACAGGTGTCATTTAGGAACCATTTCGACACCCACAACCTTTATTACTGCTGGTGATGCATGAGACAAAAATATCCCATTTTATATCTGAGGTCTCATTGTAATCAGAAAAGAATTTTTCTTGTAGAAGTTTGAGCATAATTGGGAATTGCTGATAGAAAAATAGCGTAATCTCACATTTGGGAATTGACGCTTCAGGGCAAAGTGATTATTTCTAGTAAAAATCTATAGCAATAAATAATATTTACATTAATTCATAGTAGACAGCAAATTATTTTACGTTTTGTAGTCAGTTTTCCTTACAGTTGTCTTTTGACTTTTTTGGGGCATTGTTGCAATATTTGAAATGAAACATATCTGTTATAGCTTGGTGATTTGTGCTAGTTTAATGATTAGTCAGCTAATTATGAAGTTTGGGAGATTACTGCTGCACTTCTCCCTTGGTCAAAATATCCCTTCTGCTTCAGATAACTTTAAGAACGGCTTCTTCCAAGTGCATGGTACAAAAGCAGATTATTAAAAGTACGCTTCTCTTTGTAATTTTAAAGTTCGGTTTTGGAAACACTGAGGAATACCACCAAGTCCTCAGATACACTGCTTTTACGGTTGGCTTAATAGACCTTTATATCAGTTTTCTGGTTGATGCTAATATGGGAGGGGAGAAAGGAAGAAATAATCAGTCTTAGTGTTGCTATGGGTTAAGCCAGTTGCAGCCACCACTGAGCAAGCCTAGGACCTGGAAAAATACTTTGGCCTCTGTTTTCCCCCCTTCTTAATTCTGGAACATTGCGGCAGACCTCGTTATGATGAGGAGAACAGAAGTGGTGCCACTGGCTTAGCCTTTGGATGGATTCTGGCTTTGAATTACCAAACGTTTTTTGTGTGCCAAGGAGGATTCCTAGCTTCCTGGCATAGCAGGGTTGAAGTCTGAAGATTCACTGCTTGGCATACCCTTAAAGATAGTTTTAACTTTAGGATACAGAAGGCCCATGTTGAATTCCTCACTGACTCACAGGTTACCTTTGAGAAGTCATTGACAATGTATATCAATTCCATGCTTATAAAATTTTCCCTGACTTGTAGAGTATGAAGGCATTACCTGTCACACATGCTCATATTGGGCAGGTTGTAGAAACATCTTGAGTACTGGTTTATATTTATTAATTTCTGAGCCTGCAATTTTTGATATTTTGCTCTCTGGTAGGTTAGGTTCTAAAGCAGTTTTGGTCAGAAAAATAACTGTGAAACAGCACCCTTTATTTCTGCAGGCACAAGTGGACAGTGCCCATTGAATTTTCTGGGAGGAGCATCCCTCTGTTAGGGAACATGAGGGAAGAGTCTGTCTAAATGTCACCCTCAATATATGAGACTTGACAAGTCTGCGCCTGCCCAAATCTTTTTCTGTCCTTCTAAGGAGAACTTTTGCCTGAAGCTGTTCCCGCACAGGTCACCTCTCTCAGAGGGGATCTTGGTTCCTTTCCAGTTCACACGTTACCAACAAGTCGTCAGCTAAGCTTTGATCGCAGCCTCTTAGTTAATGGAGGCAGAAGGAAACCACTAAGGCTTTTGAATCCCACTGTGGATTTACAGTGCTTGCAGTTAGCAAATTTCTGGTTTGCGCTGTAAACTTGAACTGATTTTGTAGTATAATAATAAATTATTAGGATTCATTGGTACCTTTTGTACCAGAATATATTGGGGCTGCTTTCGATGTGAACTGCATCGGGTAGATCAGAATTTGGCCCATACAGATCCTTTCATCTGAGGATTTATGACTGCTTACCATACATTAATTAATTTAAACTTCACAGCACCCTTGAGACAGAATGAACACTGAACCTCATAGAGATGTTTCTATATTTTGCGAAATATAAGCATGCTTAGAATTTCTAGGGAGTTTTTAAAGTCCAGAGGCAGATGAAGGAGAATAAAACCAACACACATAATACTCTTAACTCTGATAAAATAGTTTTCACTCAGTAAAGGGGTAGGTTTATCAACAGCGGTCAAATCCAACAATGGAAAATTGTTTTTGTGTTTTTTCTTATAATTCATTTTACAATGCTGTATTTACAAATTTTAGAATAGATAAGCAGGAATGCACTATTTACATGTAATAAAAATAAAAAGTGCATGACGTGACCTATATGTATTTTTAGTAATTAATTAATGTGACCAATACAAATGAAATTTATTGAATATTTAAATGGAGCTTTTTAGTTGCAGATTGAACTAACCTCTTGTTCTGTAGATTGAACAACTGTAATATTTTTGTTGTTTGCAAGTTAGCATATCAATATAGTTAGGAGTTGCATAATAGTAAAAACACTCAGAGTACTGGAGGGATTGATTTTGAAAGAAAAAAAGGTCAAAGTTAAAGTTGCTATAGAAATGCAAAGTGATTCATGTATTCCTATCCTGCCTTTAAAATTATTTGTACTAGTATTTGAAAGAAGTATTTGGATCAGCCAAACCGGGGAGAGTTATGCTCTTCAGTGTACTTGGGGAAAGAGGGGTAAAGGAAGAAAGTGGGATGAAATCAGAAATGATGCAGGAACTGATGTCAATGAAAGCCGTGGTGGCAGCTGAAGTGCAGAAGCTTTGGAAAGGCTTTGGCTGCTCCATGAACAGATGAGTGAAACAACCAGTAGAAGCTTGGGGACAGATTTTTTGCAGGAGAAGAGTTGGCATTGGTTTTTCAGCCTAGAGAGTGTTAGGGTTGGCAGGCTGGGTGCACGATCAGAGTGGGAGTGGACAGTCAAAGTTAGGGAAAACTGCATTTTCAGCTACTACAAAACCAAGGACAAACTCCATCTGAAATGTTTCAAACTTCTATTTGTTGGCTTCAGAAGCTCTTTGCTAAATAAGAGGCGTACTTACTCTATCATCATGAAAAAGGGCGAGTTTAGATTTAATTCCATTCCATGTAAGATTTAATATATTTTTCTCTCCATTTCTCTCTCTTACCCTTAAACCACAATTCTCTCAGGTTTTTTCCTATGTTATTTCTCAGCTGCTTTCCCTTAGGAGGGAGAAACGTCTCATTTTTCTACAGCCTTACATTTGCTGGAGCTCCTGGTGTTACACCAATACACCACTGCCTATTCCCACAATGGGCCAGGCAGGTATCATTGGTCTGACTGTCCACTCTATGCTCTTCTTGTGCTGTTTATAAGTAACCTAGCAAACTGTTTATGATATCCAGATTATTTCCTTGCAAAGTCAAATTGTCAAACTGAGGTTCAGCAGTGAGCATTGAGTGGTTTTGGTCTATTCTACCCGCAAACTGCCAAGTTGGATACGAGAGCAACATGTGCTCTACATGGTCTGTCAGCTGCCAGAAACCTCTGACTCGTTTTGAAGGTATGGGATGTGCTTTATGAGTATTTTTTCTGTTGGCAACATTTTCTGGATGTGCAAAATTAAGTGACCCAGACTGCTTCAGCATGGGACTTGTCTAAATGAAGGTGGAGAAACTTCATTAAGGAATATATTGTGAAAGGTGAGTAACACATTCAGAATTCATATGCTGACAGTTGTTTGTTTTTTCTTTTAAAGATAAAACAATCAAGTTATGGAAAATTACTGAAAGAGATAAGAGACCAGAGGGGTACAACTTAAAAGATGAAGAAGGAAAACTTAAAGATCTTTCTACAGTAACATCACTGCAGGTAAACTGCTGTTATTGTCCAAAATCCAGTTGTTTCTGTGTGAAGAAGGTAGTCACGGGTGCTAACTCAGTAAAAGATGTAAATATATACCTAATGCTAAGCATATGTATGATTGTTCTCATTGATGTTTTAGCTGACCGATAACGGTCTTGAATATGCCACACATTTTCAAGTCACAAATGCTTTATTTTATATAGTGAACAACGCAAATATGTTTAGAGAGTTTATGTCAGTTTTATTCTTCCTGATAAAATTCTATCAGCATGACTTAACGTTTTCACACAGGATTATTTAGCCTGGTGTGCTGGAAGCAAGAATGCAGAAGCTTGTAATTAATATTAAACAATGTTCTTGCCTCATTCAGAGCAACTGAGTTAAAGACAGTACACCAAATTTCAGTCTCATCTTTATTTCAGTAGTATAAAAGAATTATCTTCTATCTATCTGAAGAGTGGGATTTGCAGTAGTCTGTGCTCCAGTGAACGTCAGGTTCTGCATTGCTGAACAGACGCAGTCATGGAACTCATATAAGTGTGCATGACAATGTAATAGATTTTTGCTCTCACACTTTAATGGCTGAATCCACTCCCGGTGTTTTGGCAAAAGAAGTGGCTAAAGGTTAGAACTGAAAGGCTATGCTGTGTAAAAGCTAGCATTTCTTTATTATTAAAAGCAAACAAACAACCCCCACCTGCAAACCAGGCCAATATTGTCTATTATGAAAAAAGCCTCCGAAGTGTGAAGATATCTATATTAATGGAATATTTATCTATTCTATATGATTAGGCAAACAAAACCATTCCAGATTGCTTATAGTCTGAGAATTCAAACACTGAGCGGACTATTGTTTTGTTCCTTTAGTGGCAAGCTAAACTCAAAGTTTTAACTTCTTATGTTTAAGTTCCTCTTTAAACTATCTTGTGAAATGATGTATGATGGATTGTTTCTGATGCATGTTCAACAACATCAAATAGTCCCAATCATGGACCACAGCCTTACAGTGTTTAATGCTTTAACAATAGGGAATAAATTGACAGTGTCTAGTTATTGAAGCATGACACTGAAGTGACACGCAGGGAAATAACAAGGGCGCAATGATGACTGATAGTCTGTGGTCTTGGCTTTTCAGGAGTATGTGTGTAGGTACGGTATATACACGTTGGCTTTGTTTTCCAAGACACTATTTATTATGTTTTGCTGAGATTATAACCTTTTCACCACCTGACTTTTTTGAGAGACATCAAGTAGCAAAATAAATAGTATAAGTGATTTACAACAAACAGCAAACTCTTTGGCAAAAGCAAAATATTGGGACTTTGCTGCTTGTCAGAGCCAGAGCCTTCTGCATATGTGGGACAGTAGCTCCTGCTGTGGGACTGGCCTGTTCTGGGGCAGCTGCCAGTGCCTCCCTTTCCACAGTCCAGGCTTTCCAGTGCCTCCCTTTACATACTCCAGGCTTTCCAGTGCCTCCCTTCCCACAGTCCAGGCTTTCCAGTGCTCTGCCTGGTTCTCTTGTCTCTCCCTTTCTCCTTTGCAGGGATGGCCTTGCCCAGCAATTCATCCATGGAGAAATTCAGCTTCCATACACTGTGGAGAAGTTTTATAATGTTACAGTCTTTGAATGCTCGCTCTCCATTGAAACTCTCATTACCCTAGCAAAAATTATTTAAAAATCTTACTCCCGTTCTGGTTTGTGTTTTGGTTTTTTTTGGCAGGTGCCTGTATTGAAGCCTATGGATTTGATGGTAGAAGTCACTCCCCGGAGAATCTTTGCTAATGGTCACACCTATCATGTCAACTCAATATCCGTCAACAGTGATTGTGAGACATACATGTCAGCGGATGATCTCAGGATTAACCTCTGGCATTTAGCAATCACAGATAGGAGCTTCAGTATCCTTTATTGTGGTTCCTTGCTCAGTGTTGATAGTATTAGTGGGGCTTAAGAAGAGAGCTGTTTTGAAATATTGTTCTGCAGATTTTAAAATATACCTTTATTTATCAGAATCTCTGCAGTATTTGTAACAGAAAATGCTCAGATATCATGAGAGACAGCTAAGGTTTTGCAAAAATCAGGGAATTTTATGTGAAGAATTACAGTCTTGGAGTTGGTTAATGACAAGTAAAAAGGAAACAGGAAAATACATACCATAGGAATGGTAACTGTCTGCCTGATTAGAATACTCTGTACTGTTATTTCCTGAAGACATTTCACGCTGAACTACTCCACCTTGTTTTGCTGAAAGGTTAGTCCTTACTGTGACCATGCCCCCTGTTCTCCATCACCCTGCTTCCCAGAATCCTAATGTCTGAGAAGTGCACAGTTTGGGGGTAAGGCTCAGCTGCTTTGTGTGAGGAGTTATGTCTGTGATTAATGCAGTCGTTGCTGTATCAGGTGCTGGCATCATCCTGAAAGCTGTGTTGTGGGATCATTCCCGTCACCTGTGAGGCTGGCCCTTGCACTGCAACAGGGTGGCTTGGAGGAGAAGTGAAAGAAAATGTAGCCAAGAAAAGCGATTGTCTGTGTTTTTCAGAACATAAAGGGACCACTAAGAAAAGAAATAGGTTATGGGGCCAGCTCAGAATGTTGTGTTCCTTTGGTGATTTCTTTTTAAGTATTTCAAAAGGAGTTAGAAGCATATTTCTCTGTGGATTTGTATGAGGGACTATTAGATGTCAAAGTGAAGTTGTCCTACTGGGGGCAAATTCCTAAAAGAAAGCACCAGTGTGACAGGATGTTCTCCCTGTCTCTGGTGATTGTTTATGTTTCTTCCTTCATAGGCCAGATCATCTGTGGAGCTCAACCCAGGCTTTGTTAATGTGACAGGAAACATTTTCATTAAATCAAACAACTCTGTCCTTAAAAAACTGCCTTTGCAGGATCAAGTGACAGCTGCCTTTACCCTAGGGATTGTAGGGAATACCTCCTCAATTTATTTCCAAATTAATCTTCTTTTTCTGTGTTTCACCCGTCTAGATTAAGCAAGTTAAATAGTGCCCTCTTTAATGTGACTGTTTATATAGGGCTAATTTATATGTGGTTCATCAAAGTCCAGCCTTCGATATCCAAGCAACTGTACTTCCATTCTTTAGTAAGAGAGAACAGAGTGGGAAAATTGTTTTCCAGGATGCCTACGTGGAGTAGCAGCATGGTTCCTGACAGTGTCATCCTCACTATAGTTTGACCCGACAGTCTTGTCCCTGTCCTGGACACCTATATACCTGGCAACTGTCTGTTCTTCTCTACTGTGTATTGTCCTCTTTCTTCTAAAGCAGAGCAGTGAGTGAGACCAGGCACAGCAATCTCTGCATGTCTGTGTATGATAATCAAATCACATTCCAGAATACTTATGCAAGATAAGTCTTTGTTTTTGGCAGTCCCTTTTATTGTGTTAAAAGCTGTTTTATAAACTATAGATTGCCAAGAGAAATGTTTCTGACCAGGTTTAAAAACCCAAATAAATAGTTATTATAGTTTGTGAGCACAACATGAGGTTTTATTGTCATTTGCCATGCTAAGAGCTTACTGACAGAAATATCAGCCCCAAATGAATTTTTAAATGCCAAATGTGTGTAAATCCTTGAAAAGAAAAGGCTTACTAGGGGAGTATTGATACAATCAAAACAAAATTATTGTGAATATAGTAGTGTAAAACAATTCTTAGCATTTATGCAGAGCTTTTTATCTTCACATCTTTATATATGTTGATCAATTTATCCTTACAAAAGATTAAGAGGCTGGTAGATATATGAATTTGTCTACCATTTTGTGATGAGGAAATGGAGGCAGAAAATGTAAAGAAATTGCTTATGAAAGCTGTACATTTCATAGCCCTGATTAGCAACAATTAATTTGCCCTTTGTATGAAAACACTTGTACATAGGCTTCAGAAGTACTTGGCCTCCAATGATATTTCAAATTCTAGCAATATACGAGGAAAGAGCTGAAAAACAGACTTAGTCTTGCAATTAGCTGCTACCATATGTCTTGATGGAAAAGCATGGACAGCAAAATTATTTGAGACTGAATAACTGTTTAGGATGTTATTGCTTCTACTCCTGCATGTTCAACTGCTACATTCAGTGATAACTGTATGGACTCTGTTTCAAGCATTAGCACACTCCTGTCATTGAATATTTACTGATAAAAATTGGTTTAGAGTTTCTGATTGAATCGTTGTTTTAACTCTTAAAACATGATACAATTTATAGCAGCATGCTCAATTTCTGAGTATGTTCCAAGGGTGATGATGAGGGGGAAATGAAGAGTGTGTTTCTGAGGTTTAGGGTAGGAAACTTTTCCTGTGTCTGAGATGGTGGCTTTGGGATGCTTACGTGGGTGACTTTGGGATAACTGGATTTCTGTCCTGGATTGGGATACAGATATTGCTGCTTCTTTTAGATACGCATGAATGAACATCTGGGAGAACTGTGATGAGAGAGTTTAGGCAGTGATAGGAAAGAACACTAGGTAAAGGGATGATTGATGCTAGGGGCAACCTGTTCTTGCTCGCCTGGCAGTAGATTGACTTTTGTGGCTGGATACCAGTACATATTCAAGAGAGTAGACCGAGTTAAATAGGCTGTGTCCACTTCTGTCACAGACAATATAAGCTGTGTCTGTGCTCAGTTGTCCAAAACAGGTCATCAGGCAGATTACTTTTACTTAATTCTTTGATAAACAGAAAAGCTGAGATAAGTGTTCCAAAAGAAGGTGAGATAGTTACAGAATATTGTTCATATTGGGGAATTAACTGGGAGACCACAATAGCTGGAAGAAGAGGAGATGAGTAAGTTAAACTTGCATCAATCTTTCCGCAGGTATCTTTTTGTCCATACAGAGCCCTATAAGACATTGTAAAATTCCAGGGTCACGCTTTCCACTAGATTTCAAAATCTGTCCCGTAAAGAAATTGCATTTCTGTCCTACAGAATACCCAGTTACATAAAACTCTCCTGGAATTAGATGAGCTTCTGGGAAAAACATTGGGTGTGCTGATTGCAATTAGGACTAGACATATTAAGATGAAAAAATTCTGCCAAGAAAACAGTTTAAATTATAGATGAATGTTGCTGGGCTTGGTGCCTTCTGCAACACACTTCGGGGGACAGGCAGGAGGGGGCTCAGGCAGTTTCAGAAATGCTTGCTTCACATCTTTGCAAAATGGAAATGAAGCTTCTTGCTGTTTTACATGCAAGGCGTGATTCCTTGAAATACATGTTTAAAACAATAAATAGAAAACATTTTGGTTTGAAGTGGCATTTGTTAATAAGGGATCTGGCAGTGATGTGTATTTGTCTTTCTACTTTCCTTCAGAGGCAGCACTGCTACATATAATGAACTACAATCTGTTTACCCAAGAGGCTGCTTGTGACAATGACACAAACAACAAATACAGTGGTAGAGTTTCTGGACATTCAGCTCATGTTTGAACATCTTTACAAATTGCATGGGAAATGCTGGAGAAAGAATGGATTAGCAGCAGTATGCTAGGGTATTTTTCAAGTACAGTATTTTGTCTTGTAGAATTTTATTTGAGAACAGTTGGGTTATAACCATTATTTTAGCAGTTTTACAAATCACTGAGGATTGTTCATTTCTTTGAAAATGAAAAGACAAAGCAATGCAGACCTGAAGTTAATTCTCTTTCTGTCTCCTTTGGAAAACATTTTAAATCAGCTTTGCAGAATTTGACCAGAATATTTGCCTTAGGTAAAGCCTTAGGCAAATAAAATACAATTAGTGGTTTTCTGGTTTGCTTCTGTATTAGCATAAACACTAACTGGGGTAAAAAGCAGACAAGTGAGTTTTATGCTATGGCTGTGTAAATTTTCATGAGGCATATGCAAGACTTCAGTAAATTGCTTCCCACTTGCAAGCAGATTTGCTCAGTATTGTTCGGGCAGGAGGAGGCAAGGGAGAGGGAGATGAGAGAAGAGGAAGGGGGAAGGTCAGCTGGTAAATAATTGCACATATGAGGCTTTTCTTCGCTAAAAGGTTTAATGTGTTTGGTTGTGTTATGGAGAATGAGTGTCAGTGTCCTTAATTATGGATGATAGTCTTCACTGGAAAAGAAGTGAAGTAAAGGTTACTCTATTTGTTAATGTTTGGTCTGAAATGGCTTAGCAGTGTTGCCCATAGCTTAAGCCTTTAGATAAGTCATGTTGGGCGCAGTGAATGAGAAAACAGGACTGCTGGAAGCATACTGATAAGGCTTACTTCATATCAGCAGCAATCTTTGGACTATCTAGCTGTACTAAATATTCTTTATGAGAATGTATTTGGATTGCAAAACAGAACTGTGTAGCTCATAGCACTCGAACTCCCTTCATTTCCTGGTAGCACACTATTTCACTCTAGAGGCTGTCATGGCATTGCTATGGAAACAACATCACCGTTTCCAGCATGTACTCATCTTGAGACTCATCTTGACTAAAATACTCATTTCTCAGTCAGATCGATATAGTCCAGGGTTATCCTGTTTTAATAAAAAATTCCTTCTTCCGTGTCCCAAAAGGGTTAAGCTAATTAGCAAATCACCATAGGGCCTTCTTATAGTCTAATGTATTCCAGTATTTGAAGCATATCATGGATAGTCAGATTGTTAGGCAGTGTATCTTGGGGAAATCAATTTACTTAAGAAGTAAACAACAACAAAAAAGAAAAGAAATCGAAAAGCCAAAATAACATGGTACATTGATGGAGACCAAGTCTGTGGCAGCCCATTGTGCACCTGAATATAATGCATATATAGGGCATATATAGTGCTGTGGGAGCAGCCCCCAGGCTGGGGAAGATAGTTAGCCTTACGAAATTCCTGTTACCTGCATCAGTGCTAAGCATTTGAATGCTAAACTGAAAGCAAATCTGCAGTATTCTCTTGGCATTTGGGGAGCTGTAAGCTGGCAAGTTTAAGCCCTTGAGTGTGATAAGGTTGTTTCTATAAAAATTCCTCAGCCAGGATGACTGTGCACAAGCTGTGTGCACAAGGATGCATTTTCTGCACTCAGGAAAAAATGCCTTTACTCTGCGAGAACCTGCTGCCACCTCCACCCGCAGCACTGTTTTCCTCAAGCATACGCTTTCTGTTTGGAGAGATGGCAGACATTATTTCTCTTGAGCGCTCCATGTAATACATTTTAGCACTTCCTATTCTGTCAAGAAAGATTCTGCCAATCCGTATCATGTATTATACCATGGAGTAATATTCTAGCTGAGTTGCTACCAGCAACATTTGAGTAGCTTTTTCTCAAATTTGTGTTCTTGTATTCTTTACTTCCCAGAGTCTGTCCCTCTCCCACATGCATTGTCTCTGTCTCTCTCTTTAAAGGAGAATGAAAATGACTCCAAAGCTAAAATCAGGTCTGTAAGTTAGAAGTAGAGGGTTGCAAGGTACTATGTACCCTGTTTTCATGGTTTGGTGAGCTCTTTTAAAGTGTATCTATTGACAAATGGTTACTTAGCTTTTCTAATTAAAACACACCTACTTGAACAACTGAGGAGAAAATGGCTATTTTCAACGAGCTGATTAGATTCTGGGTTGATGTAATGCACTCTTTAGTCCCCACTTTTTTCAGCAGGGAAATACCAACCTTCTAGTAAAAATAAGAGATGACACTGGTAAAAACAAAGATTTTGACACTTAACTCACATCTGAGTACTGTCAACTGGAGGTTTTCTGTGCATTTTGATAAATGTTGAATTGTACTCTAATTTGAGGTAAACTACTAGAAATGCTGATTAAAGGCTCCTATCTTGCAAAGCCATGGGGAAGGACAGTATGTAGAGGAAAAGGGATAAAAAATAAAAAAGAAGAAATTCTGTTGCATGAAACTTGTCAATACATGAAGTTCACACAAGGTATCAATAATTAACTGTTATGTTCTTTGCTGCCTTGCTGTTTCTCACCTGCTGATAACTACATTGTAAACAGTCATGATAGAGGTCTTTCCTCCTTTGTATTACTGAAGTGCTTCACATACTTTAACACAACCAAATAGTTTGCAATAAAAATATTTTAAAATAATTTTAATAAAATTTTGAGGTTAGTCAGTCTTATCCCCACTTTATACTCAATTAAACAAAGACTGTTAGACCCAAATAATTTTGCTGTAATTTCAACCCAGAATCTGAGTGTTGCCTGGTGAGATCCCACTTTACATTACTTCCATCCATACTCTAATTCTGCATTAGATAAAGTGGCAAAGTGTGGAAGAGAGAATAGTCCTGTAAAACAAGGTAACAGAGGTGAAGAATGGTAGGAAAGTGTTTTGTTTTGGAAAAATATAAGTCAGTGCATTTTTGCTCCATAAAGATCTGTTAACTGCCAGAATGCAATGGGATGGAATTTTACTGAGCACCAACAGAGGCTTTTTGCTAGAGATCACTTGCTTTAATGGACAGAGAAAAATAGTTTAGCGTTTTTAAAAAAATCCATGACAATTCTAACCTTGCAAAAGGTAATCAGAAGCAAAAACATTGTTGTCAACAGAAACGAATTTTTACATTGACAATGCTTAGCATTTAGTCATTTGATGATGAATTTAGGAAAAGTGTCATAGTACCTAAGCCTGCTTATCACTCCCAGGAATTTTCCGATTAAGTTACTCTTATCTGAAACAGCGGAGAAGTAGATGGAAATTCATGGTTATCCATTTAGCAATGATTAGTGATTAATTCCAGCTTGTTTTTTAAGGGTACTTAAGGGAATTATTGAAATCGTGAAAAGTAGTCCCTCATCTCTGGAGAGATTCTTTGCATTAAGTAGTATAAGCAATTCATATCGTCTTTTTCAGATGCCCCAGAAAACTAGAGGATAAAGTTCTGTTTTGTAAGGAGGTCTGAGATGTCTTTCATAGCTGACTAGAGTTTTCACACTTTTCCCATACTGACTTAAAGCTTAACAAACACATCAAATTTATAAATGGTTGCCTGAGCTGGGCTGTTCCATACAGTATTTTTGGGCTTTTTCAGTTAGTATTGTGGACCTGGAAAAGTAAGTGTGACTATACTATTAGATCTGACTACACTAGTTACTGAAGAGGAAAGAAGGATGTTTTGCTATTGTCAAGGTGAAGTACATATATGTTATTTCTTGTCTAAAGTGCTGACCCACCTGAATTCTACTATTGTCCTTTTATTTTCCTCTTGATGGGCTTATTCAGAAATACATTATTGATCTCATGAAAGTAAAAAACGCTTTGTGTTTTCTTTAGTTGTTTAGGACTTTTTTTTTTTTTTAGGAAATCTTTTAGTTATTTTGGACCTCCTCATTGTACTGAGAAGTTCACAAATAATGGTATCTGAACTGGAAATCAAGACACAGATTTGTAGTCAGGTGGGTTTGACAGCTTGAACTTCCAAATATCAAGTTTATGCATCATCCTAGGAGATCCAAGAGCTAGGAAGGTGACTGAATCTTTGTTAGCTGATGTAAGAGTTAAAGTAAATTTAATCAATGTTTTTGGACAAAAAAAAAAAGGTATAGTGAGATGCATTTTGGTATCTTTTATATTTTTTTCATGTATCAATTTGCATATACTTTAGATGATGTTTATAACATTAAGCCTCAAACTGTGATGTTTTAAACAAAGTCCAGTAACCACTTTATATTAAAATATTAACTACATACCACACCTTACCTATGTGTACAAGCAAAGCTAGGCAGAGTTCCAATGTCAAAATTGTGTATGCACTGTAAAAAGAATATTTTAATATACAGTAAACTGGAGAAAAACAGCTCTTAACAGAATAAAACCCAGTCATCATTTTAACGGAGCTGTTAAGCAATATTACCAGATAACAATGATCAAATAAAGCCTGATTTTCTTTAAACGGTTTTAGATTCTGTAGGGGTCCACACTAATTGGATATGTAATACTAGATAAATAATAATTAAGAAGAATATAAAAGGAAGAAAGAAGTCTCTCACTGCTAGACTGGGGACCACGCTGGCTCTGTGGCTGTGTAATTAAACAATGCATCAGGCACCTGTTCTTTGTAACCGCTGTAGTCAAACGTGGCATAAAGTAAAGAATTTTAAGCTTTAAACAAAATATCTCGTGACCACCAGAATAAGGATTTTAGAAATGTAGCTGGGAAAGTCCTTGATGTGTGTTTTGGCCGTCTGTTAGGAATAATGCAGTAGGGATTCTCTTACTAAAATCAAACAAGAAATGTTTTTAGTGTCAATTGAGGAATAAAATTAGTAAATAGGTAAGTATGTGTAACTGTAAGTTGTCATCTTCTCTGAACTGTATAGAATCCCTATAGTAAACGGGAGCCTTTCATGAAGTCTCAACAGACTCATTTGTAAGAAAAATTCTGTGTCCCTAATACAAAGTGCCAAGAGAGAACTGCATTTCTAGGATCACCTAAATGACTTTGTCTTGTAGACACTAATATAGATACAGCTTCCACAACAGGCACTGAATTGGTTCTTCTGCTTCTGTTGAGGTTAAACTACATCCATTTTGGACACAACATTATTTCTGATGTGGTCATCATCTGTTGTAGAATATCTTAATTGAGTACAGTTTTTAAGCTTTTCAGAGCGGGAACAGTTGTGTGTTTATACGTCATCTTGTGCGAATTGCAGTCTTTATAACTAACTGCTGTAATTCAAATAATAGAGAATAATTATAGCAGTAAGACTATGTGACTAGGGACTATACGGACCTTAAAGATTATTTTTTTCAAGAAATACAGAGAAGTCTCAACATCTTTTAGAAGACTTTAGGTCCAGATTTAGGGAGCTCTGGAAACCATGAATAAATTTGCAAAAGTGGTCTTTCAAGACTTTTGTTTGGTTTTGTTTCTTGCCAGAGGATAGTTTGTGATCCTTGTCAGAAACAATTGCTTTTTAACTCTTCTCATCACCTTAAATAGACTCCTATCTCAGGAATTTGACTATCAGCCAGTCAGAGAGAATTGGATGACAGAGCACATCTGATAGCCAAAGGAGCGATATCAGAGCTAGTTAAACAGTGTTTTAGCATTGAATCACTGACTGAGACCCTCCTGCCAGACAGCTGAAATGTACATTGCAGCAAAAGCAAACAATACATGGCTGGAGTGCCAGATATCAGTGTCTTCAGGGCATGGGATAGTGCTCTGAAAATATTCCCTGTCTAGCTGTCCTCCAAAAATAAATAAATTGGAAGAGTTGAGCCCAGCTGTGAAAAACTAATTATAGCTGAGGCCTTTGCATTCTTGGCAAATTCCAGTCTCTTCCTTTTTCTGGAGTTCCTTGTAAAGAAGTTAATTTAAGGTGATTTGACCATAGCTGTAGCCTTGGGATAATTACTGCACTACAGATTTATTGTTTAATAAAAATATTAATTCGTTAATCAGAATACATAATTTTCCTACTTATCACTCCTGTCCATACACAACTTGAATGAGTAAGTATGTGATTACGTTATCCTTTTAATGGATTTCTTTATCTAACCCTTTGTCCTCTCTAATGCAGTTGTCCCGAAATGGAGACCCATACCCATTATTCAGGTGCTGCAGAGGTAAGGAAAAACATAGCCAGAGGCATAAAAATACTCTTGGTTTTTAAAACTGTATAGTGAATTGCAAAAAGGAAAAAGAAAATTGACTGGAGTTGCAGCAAATGATAAAGAATAGTGTGAAATCCTGGGCCCGTAAAAGCCATTTCAGAACTCTTTAATAGTACATTAAAGAACAGCACTGGGATTTCATTGTATTCATGTGTTTGTAGAGTGATTTAGACAATGCAAGTGTAGAAGGTACTTAGAATTTTACAATAGGTGCAAAGATGTCTTTTCACAGATCTCCTGAGAGCCAATTGCTTTCCAATTTAATTGGGACTGTTATTCTTCTGATTGTAGCAAACAGGTTACTATTTTGGACCAGGAATACCCTTTAAAATATCATTATCTCGGGCTTTCTCAAGTTTATTGCTACTGAAGAGAGAAAGAGCACTTAGTAGAGCTGAAATGAATGTTAGCATCACCAAACAGATTTCCTTTTTCACCTTAGTGGTTTATTCCACTAGAATTTTCAGGTTTTATCTGGAATCTGAGTTCCTTGGAAAAGAGGGACTTGGGAACGATAGCAAGGAATATTAAATTACAGATAAAGGGTCACATCATGGAGCTGATACTTAGCTAAGTAGCACTCATACTTTAGTGTAATGTGGCTGCAGTCACTGAAGTTATTCCTGTGGAAATGGGTTACAGAATTCAGTCCAAGATTTATTGTCTTACTAATTTTATTTCTTCAGTTGATGAGTTTTAATCAGTATGGTGTCATTGTGGAAGCTTTTAAATTGCATGCTTCTGTTTCCCTCTGGATTAATTTCTCATTGAAGCATTTTAAAAATGAGCCATTCTCTATTGTCACAGGTGCAGGTGGTGTATCCGACTTGAAAAACACGTATTACAAATTTATTGAAAGTTAGACAAAAAAACCATTTACACAGTTCTAGGTACAATTATACGAAAAGATAATGTATAAATAATTTAATCAGCTCTGCCAGAGGGAAGAATTCTCTTAAATGAGTCTAATTATTCTCGTTCCCATGTGAGTTTGGACTTGAAATTAACCTTGCAAAGCACAATCTTTTGCAGAGGATTAACATAAAGAAGAAGAAAATATAACTTGCATTGCTCATTGGCCAAAATCTTTTAGCTTGAAGACTATTCCATACAAGAATGGAGGTGTCATAAAAATGCTCACATGATCATCTCGGGTATTGTCGATGTTGCTGCCTGTACCTTTGTGTTCTGTTTGAGTCTGTGAAACCTGAGACTGTGGAAGCTTTTCTCACCATTGAGGGTACTCCTCATTGATGTGGGCATTTCTCTCTTTTCTGTTTTTGTAATACACAATGGCAAGGACTGCACCTCAGTAGTGCCATTGCATGTGAAATTGCGATAGTTAAGGGAGGTCACTTTTAGGGCCTTTGGAATAAAAGTGCTCTGTAAATAAAGGCAATATGAACGTTAACAAATTTACAACACCACAGTTAAGAATAAGACTATTTTGACTGTTTTCGTACTGACTACAAGCTATGTGACTTGTCTGGAATCAATGTTCCGAAAGCAGATCAAGCAAAGAAGCAGGCATACAGCTGTGAATATTGAACCCCTTTGCCTTGGAGAATGATATTGGTGTTTCAGACTCCTGGAATCCGTATTTCTCTGCAGTGCCTAGAGACCAAGCTGATGGGCATTTTTGTAAATCCTTTCACATAAATTAAGCAACTAGATAATAAGTCCTGCCAAGGTTTTAATCATGTGTCTTATATAATTTAATATAGATGATTTGGAAAAATTTCACTACGGAGTTTCTCTTGAGAACTGAATCTGTTCCTCATATTCATTTTCACAGTGCTCATGTCCAAGGATTTCTTGGCAGTGCAAAGTTAGTTACAGGCAGAAATATCAGTATAAATTCTGAATGGTATTTTTAAAGTACCTGTTTTTCAGAAGTTATCTGGGTATTTTTGAAGATAGTTATATTTGACTACTTCCGTAACAAACATGCAGGGAAGGGAAGAGCGTTATGCTCTAGAAGACACTTGTAGCTAGCTCAGTTTTGCAAAAAATAAGTCCTTTGTGACTTGAATTGTAACTTCAGTTCAAATATGGAATTATTCTGCTCTACTGGGGTACAAATACTGCTGTATTGGGATTTTCTGCAAGGTATATGGAAGAATAAATTGCATATAGGGAAAGAAAAATCCCCACCAAAATGCTCTGAAGAGTGTATACCCTCCAGCTGGAAGCTCTGTGTCTGCCTTTTAATAGGCAGATCTTCTTCAGCTGCATGGGATTTTGATAATTATCGAGAAGAAATTTCTTGATGATATTACCTGTTATTGCATAGGTTATTAATTTAAAAAGAAAAAAAAAAGGACATTTTATCTCTTCTTTCCTGTAAATTATGTGGGATAAAATCCCTGGCTACTTTTAAGGTGGAGTTTAGGAAATTATGTATATTGTATTTCACCATATTATGAGGGACTGGATTCAGCAAACCAAGTAGGTCCCTCTCAGTTCTCTTTTAAACATCTCATTGTTTTTAGGAAAGCAGGTTTGTGAATGATGAGATGATATTGCTTTAGTTTATAATTTGTCCTTGCCTTATTATGTTAAAGTTGCACTCTTTTCTTGGAGCCCTTGCTAGTATGTGGTACATGGTGCCACTTACCGTACTACATCAAAGAGTACTGCCTAAGAGAAGCTGAGCTAGGTGACTTAATAGGTCTCTTCTATTAATAATCTATATGTACCTGATGTTCTTCTGATATTTGATATGTTCCAAATGTAACAAGCATCCCACAATAAAATAATAATTAATTAATATGCAAATATATAAACTAAATATGACTTTGCAGCCTTTCAATGATTGAATACACAGAAAAATGCATATGTGCATTTACGAAGACAGATCTTCCTCTGTTGACTCATCCACTTAATTTTGCTGTCAGCTGTGTATATGCAGGTAATGATTTATTTGCTCATGAAAATTTGAATGTGCTTATGGTTGTGGCTAATGCAGGCATGTGACTGTGTCTACAGATGAAAATGCGGTTGTTCTATTCTGAAACACAAGTCAAAAATTAATTTCTTAAATAAATTAAATTTCTCCAGTATCTACTTCTAAATTCATTATTCTCTAAGTTAATAGCTGCAATGTGTATGAACAGGCCTGTCTATGAGAAAGATGGACGTGACTTGCACCATTTTAAATACTCTGTTTCCTAGCAGTGCTATTCTACAATTCTCTGCTTTCAGCACTTATTCAAATGTTGCAACTATTCCATAGGCAGTTTCTCTTCTATATCAGATCTGTTTTTCTTCAGCTGGCATACAGCAAAGTCTGTGACGTTTACTGAATGTAGGGCAGTAAAAGCAATTTCCTAAAATTTCACTAAGTACATTTGAAATACGTTGATTCTTTTTTCAAGTAGCGTTTGCTTAATGGAGACTTGGGACTTCTTGCTGCTTTCTGATTATATTCTACTAACATAATAGGAATGCAAAATAATTCTGATGTACAAAGATCAGAATGAGATCTCTCCAATTCAGAATGAGTCTTTGGACTGGTCTGCATTCTGGGGAAAAATTCTACAAGGTAAGTGTAACAATAACAAAAGAACCTCTCAAAACCAACTAACCAAGAAAAGAACTGAGTGAATACTCACATGCCTGGAGAACTGTGGGTAGCGGGGGGAAGAGACCACCAAAGCACAATCCAGAACTATTGCTCTTGCTGGCCCTTAAGCTGACCTTTGCCAAATCTTTGCCACTTCATGCCTTAGTTTTATTATCTGTAAAACATTGATGCCAATACTGACTCTCCTTTGCTTTGACCTTAGTGAATGGAAAATATTTCCTACTACTGCTTTTAATTTCTTGCCAGATATCTCCAATCATGGATGAAACTTGATACAGAAAGTCCAGGAGTTGCAGCTTTGGTTCAGAAGTTTGGTATTTAAGTACTGTCCTTGGCTTCCTGTTTGTCATTGAACAAATCTTGTTAGTCGCTTAGTCCTGAGTGTCTCTGGTCCCTGTCAGCTGCCAGTTAAACCAGTGACACCTTGGTTCCTAAACATATTTAAAGGGTCTGAATGTTCACCTCTGTGCTCCTTGTGTTGTAAGTTTTATGGTGTTAGAGGTGTCCTGGTTTGAGGTAAAACTGAACCAACTTTCTGTTCAGTAATTTTATTTTCTTAGCTAGGCCTCTCCTAACTCTCTGAAATTAACAGCATGTTGTGTCTAAAACGGTTCATTCAGAGTGATAAGACAGTTTGTGCCAAGGAATGGTACACAGAAAGGCTCTTGCTTATACTTATTGCTATAACAGTCAAGGTCAGCTAATTTCATTATGTGCCCCATTGGAGGGTTGGAAGTGGAAAAGCGTAGAGGGGTCGCACCTGTGGGGAGGAGTGGACAGGACAGGTGACCCAAAACTGACCAACAGGGTATTCCATCCCATCTGCCCCATGCTCAGTATAAAAGCTGAGGGATCAAAGGGTCAGCTCTCTTTCTTCAATGGCTGACATCCGAGGAGGACCCTGTCTGTTCATCTGCCTTTGATCCCGATCAGTGTGTTGCTGACTCCAGCTCTGGAACCTGGTTCCCACTCGTCGCTGAGTCCAGCCTGGGACTTCCCCAGTGCCTGCTGGTGACATTGTCCTGGGAGCTTAATATGGTTTTGTATATACTGTATCTATTTCATTATTTTCCTTTTTATTTTGTTATTAATAGTTCATTAAAGTAGTTTAGTTTCTTCTAAACTTGTACATCTCTTTATCTCTCCTCCTCCCCTCCATGCACGAGAGACTGGGGGGGAGCATCTGTCGCCGACCATTGGCCAATTTGGCCAAAACCACAACAGAGGACAGAAACAGAAAGCTAAATTAGGCACGAATCTGACTGAAGCTTTAGATATTAGATTGTGAGGAAGCACAGGCCATCTTGTACCGGCAGTGGTACGCTGAGCATAAATGTGAGGCCCAAGGAGCACCACTCCAGCACGCAGACCTCCTTAGTATCCACACTGTATGAATGTGTATTACAAATAAGACAGGAGGATGTACTCAATATATCATCCTATCTCTGTGTGAGCTAGATCTCAACAGTAGCTTGGCTTTTATACCTCTTGTTTACCTAACATGGACAAATTCTATTTTGTGGGTAGTCTGTCTGAGTAGCTGGAAAGCTTGCTGCTACTGGAGCCTCTTAGCTATGACCACGTCTTTTCTTCTTCTGGTAACATCTCTTTTTCATGTAACTTAGGCTGTAATCCTTGAGTTAAATCTCAGAAGTCCACAGAACTGTGTTAACATTACTTAATCTTTTCTTTGTATGCACTTTGTACTTGTTCTTTATATTATGAGCAATCCCTTTACTTTATGTTTGCACAGCACCTAACATAATTGTCTATGACTTGGCCTTCCACACAGGGCTAAAAGCTCCTAGCAGTTTTTACTCTTTATGTATCTCGTAATCGTGATATGAAGAAAAATACAGGAAAAAAAGCTGTCAGAAGCCGTTGCACTGTCATAATGGCACTATCTAAACACCTTTGATGGAGACGTTTTATTGTCAATCAAAATAAAACCATTTAAATTGATATTTTCAGCAAATCACAACTGCTATGGGACTGTTGTCAGAGTTCCCAACTCCAGTATGGTGTCTAAAGAATCACTGTTATAAAGACCATGGAACTATAAATGGAATTGGGCTGACATTGTACTACTAAGTAATTTTCAAGTACGGATCAATAACTTGCATTAGCAGATATTAGGTCCGAGGCAGCTTGAAGGAGCCCACACTTTTGCAGCAGTTTCTGCTTTTGTGGTTCAGAAGAGTCAAATGGTACAGACAATGTAATTGCAACTCTCCAGGCTTTTAATATAACCCATACAGTACATGCTTTTAGTGGAGCGGTGGGCGAATGCTGTGTGATAAAAAGCATCGACACTGTGGCTATTAGGTAAATACTGGGTCATCTCTCTGCCTAAGGTAAAACACTGGAATTTGAAGAAAAGGCCAAATCCATTAACCTATTGACAATCCATTCCAGAAACCCTTGACTCTTGGACAACAAGTCTTAAAGACAGAGATTCGGAAGTTGGACCCTATCCAGTTGTCATTCAGCAGTGAAAACATATGGTGTATCTTTAGGAAAGTGAGAAAAAAGGAGTAAGTGGATGGTTATTTAAAAGTTAGGGCTTGCTTATTTCTTTCATAATAAGATTGATGTAATCACATCATGGTGTTATCAAGCATACTGAGGCCTGATTCTGTCTCTGCTCCCCTGATGGGGGGAGAAGACTGGAAGAAAACTGTAGCCATTTGGAATTAATTCCCTCAGCTGGTGCATGCTATAGGAATGATATAACCACCATGTAGGAAGTGTAAAACTGGTAGAGCTTGATTTGTAAGCATCACAGTTCCCTCCTTGTAATGAAAAAAGTGTGCACTAAATGGCTAACAGGAAACCACTCACAGAAATGCTTATATTAAAAGTGTAGAGCCTCAGCAGGACCACAGTAATCAATTACCCTAAACCGAAGCCCTGGCAGCTTCTATGAATTGCTATTGATTTCAGCTACTAGTCAGTGAATCTTTCTAGGACTAGGCTAGAATGTAGGTGTGAGATGCAGACAAAATTAGGAGCTGGAACAAACCTCGGTGGAAAACAGAGGAAATGGCCAGGTTTGGGAAGATATGTTATGCTGAAGTTTATTTTTTGAAAGTGCTTAAAAATTGCAAAAACCCAAGTCCCACGCAGTGGTAAAAATGAAGTATCGCATCAGCATATATTGAAATAGGAAAGATGAGAAATTTGGGTTTTTTATGAGCTTGTTATGGAAAATTCTGTCTGGTTTTCTAAAGAAAGCCTCTGTCCTTCATTGCAGTTGAATAAAGGGGAGTCTGTTATTTTTTTTCCTGTAGCCTTCATCTGACTATATCAATGATTTCCTTCTTGCAGTGAGCCCTCAAATCGTATAAAAGTTATTCCAAAGTAGTGATATAACATTCAGTCCTCTATATGCTATGGCTTGTGAGTTGCAAGTTTGTTGTCTACAAAATTCAGTTTCTTATAGAATTCCTTGATGGTTTCAGGAAGACGAAGCAGCTATTTCTTTATGCATACTGTTCACTTCAAAGGGAATTTAATCTGTTTTGAGGAGACTGCTATGTTTCCATTATCATACAAGGAAATTCATTCTGGAACCTTTTTTGCTCAGCAGGAACCCTATGTATTTTCCACATTCTTATTATACATGTTTTGGCATGAGCATAAAGCAGGCGTGCTCATTTATATTCTAGCTGATCAAGTGGAGAAGTCTGATTAATGTGAATTTTGGATCAAGGTGCGGGTCATCTTTGTAACCTGCACTAAAAGGAACTTTATGGAGTGACTTCTCCCAGAGGAGGATATTTCTGTTAGATCAGTGGCCCAGAGGCAGTGGAACAAATCTTCTTCCTCCTGTCATCCTCATTTTAATATCATCTGCACAACAGCAGCACAAAATACTGGATTAGAACTAAACATACCATATAACTGAATCATGTACTCAGATTGCATCCCTCACACTGCGTATTGTTGCAAGCTGTTAATCATGCCTTTCCTTATGCTCTTTCCTCTTTCCTCTCCCATTGTTTTGCTTCCCTCCTTCCCCTCCCTCAGATCTTTCCTTAAAGTCTCCTTTCTCCTCTCAGTCAGGTCCTGTCCTGTCCTGCCTGCTCCCTCTCCTATGTTATACCTCTGTTCTTGAATAATTTTGGGAAAGCAACATAGATACTTATAGCCAAAGTTAAAGGTTACATTGCCTTAAGAGTATCTTTTTTGCCTTTCCTGAAACTAACTCCTGGTCTTGTAGCTCTACTAACCCGACAGTAAGAACATCACCTCTCAACCGTTGTCGTCTCCAAGCATGCTAGACCTTTTATTTCCATTTTGCTGTGGGGAGAGCATCTAGAAAATCTATTGTCCTCTTCATAGCTTTATCCCATTTCACTGAGGATGTGGAGAAGAAACCTTGGATATAAGATGGCAAACAGTTGGGCTAGGATGGACAGACCTGTTCTGTTTTTTGTGAGCAAGCAAATATTTTCTGTTCCTTGTTTTAATGTCAATGAATTAAAATTCCAGCCCATTGCTGGCAAGGCACCAGTTCAGCCTTCCCTTAGTGCAAGTATCTACCAGGGATCGAAATGCCTTGTTCTTAGCAAACGTGTGGGAGTCAAAGCAGTGTGAGGATCTTTTTCATTTTCGTAGGGGAAATTCCTACTCTGTTCAGGCGCAGAACACCAGCTCTTTTAGGGCAACAGAATTATATCCTAGTACACTGCTAGTGGTGAACTCTTTGGTCTTTCTGTCTTAGCTTTGGTCCTAGTTGTTGTGTTGACACTCTGAAAATGAGCCGCATTACATGTGGTACAACAGGAGTCAGATGTGACTGGTATTTCAGATGTGAGTGAACTGGGGGAGAGGGACCGTGCCCCACTCAGGACATCCCTGCAGAAGATATGATTGCAAGGGGAAGCCATAAGCGTAGGAGGTAACTCTACAGATTTGTGCCATTAGAATACTTTTCCCTTTAGCAATGAAACTTTCATTTAATCAGTTTCTGCCAGATTCCCTCTTCTTTGAGCTCTTCAAGTTCACCAAAGGGCCTGTTTCTGAAGCATGCTGTCTGGTCCAATTTTTTAATATTTTCCTGCCATGAGACGTGCTTAAAAGGAAGAAAAAGACACAAAGGGAAGATGGAAAAATAGAAATGCGAAATATCCCATGGGAGGTGCTTGCCCTTACCATGTCATGCTAGTTTAAATACAGTTCCCACATATCACATGTCAAGCTGTACTTGATTGTTTTCAAATAGATGGCAAAAATCACGAGAGGAGGAAAATGTTCTTTTGTGTGACATGTTCTTCTTTTGATGCATTGGGTTCTGTAGCTGTCAAAGCAAAGGCTGCTTTTCCCATCTATTATTTCAAATGTATTTGGGGTAAATCTCTTCTGCAACTCTCTATTCCCTTGGTTGTTTACTTCAATAAAAGTGGTATTGTTTTATTTTGTCTAAATCTAACGAAACGATGAATTTTCAGTGCATTTTCTCTGTGATCCTCAGTAGGCAATGACATTCTTTCTCAGCGGAGATTTAGATCACATCTGGAAATGCAGTCTGTTTCAAGTATTTTCTGCTTTTCTGGCAGCAGAATGGAATATTTAATTTCATTATTCAGCATAGGGTTATTCATTTCATGCAATGAAGGGAAATTCATCAATATTGTCTTCAACATCCAGAAAAATGATACTAACCATGACTGTTTCACATACTCTATTTATATTTTATATCTTTCTCATCACTTAGCAATTATTCATCTCTCTGCTGAGAGGTGAGATTCTTGTATTGAGTTACTATAATTTCTCTGAACTCTGGAAAGCAATTCAATCTCTGAAAGCAATTCCTTTTACTTAAAGATATTTCTTGAAACAGATTCACCAGATACAAATAACTGAATAAAGGTTATTTTTTCCTGTTGATTTTCAAGAATATTTAGTGATGCTTTATAAAAGGGGTAGATCAATGTTGCCCCATCTTAACATTCATTGCACTAATACTAATCATGATGGATTCTGGGAGATGGATGTAAATGTGATAGTGCAAGTAAGTGGGAATGCAGCTGAAATGCAACATTAATTCATTCCCAGTTGTTATTAAATGTCACAAGATATTCATAGTTTTGCTGATATTTTCCTTTTTAAACGACTTGGTGTAAAAAAACCAACAACATCAGTCTGATGTATTTGTCTATGCAAAGTCATCAAGATAATTATCTCTGAATCTTTTGTATTATGTTTAATTTCAATGCAGTGTCCCAGATCTGCATTTTTTTTAAAGATCAAAGAATAGAGTGTAAAGGTGGTGATAGACTGTACCCCATTCCCACAGAAATCAATTAAAGGTCTTCCATTTGGGAAGTGGGCACAGTGGGAACAGAAACAGGCTTAGTATCATGATATATAATTTCTCTTGCCATCAGTAAAACAGATTTTCTCATTTATCTTATCCTCTGAGATGTTTAAATTTTGAACGTCAGCTGATTCAAATTTTATGTTTGGGGAATCCAGGCGCTGAGATGATTTGTGTTTAGGGCACTGAACTGGGACTCAGTAGATCTGGGTTTGTTCTGTCATGCATTTCCCAGGTGGGCTTATGCAAATCCTTTATTGCCTCTCACACAGCCTCCTCAGTAAAATAGGGTAATGTTACTCTTCTTGTGCAAAGGATTTGTTAACATTTGGATGGCTTATCTACAGTGGATTGCTGAGGGCCATATGAAAATGTACAATCTTATTTAAATGTATTGCTTTACATATATATCCTTCTTTCACTTTATGCTTCTACACCTACTGCTTTCTTACAGCCCCCTCATGGGACTCTTTCTTTCATTCTTTTCTTTATGAGCAATCTTGCACAGGCTGGCCTTCTCTAAATACATGCTAACTGGGTCCTGGTTTTTAAGCTCACCAAGGCTGGTAATATGTATGAGTAGATATATATGTGTTGGGGAAGCACTATGTGAGCTCTACTTCACGTGAATAATCTTTGGTGATCCAACTGACAGGTTTGTGCTTGTGAAACTAGATCTTAGATGTATTTTTGTTCCAGATATATCCATTTAAATGATTCAGATATACAGTTCTCAGTCACAGAAATTCATATTGATTTCAGTAGTGAGCATCGTTTGCATAAAAAGCCAAGAATGCCATTTCAGATCCTTCTTTTGCAAGAATTCAAATAGCAAAACCAATACTGTGCACAAATTTTTTAGAAAGGATATTATATTAGTATATATTCACACAAAACTATTTGCATAAATGCTTCTGCGTTTGCTGCATTTGCCTTGGCAAAAAGGTACACTTATTGTTTGAGGCTTTTAACTTAAGCTACATGTATTTTTTAGCTTAACTTGCATGACCATAAAAACCAGTGGGTCTTTAATGGAGTGTGCAGATCTGAGCAGTACATTTTTCCCTGTCAATCAGTATTATCTGGGATAGAGCAGTGATTTCAGTAGCAACCACAGGAGATAAAGCTACCTGCTCTCATATTAGTTTTAATGAAGGTGAGAATTCCAGATCCCCTGGAATACTCTTTCTTTGATGTCTTTGCACAGCATGGACAAATGTTGGCCTACTAATGGCATCTGCTGTAAAACCATTGTTGATTACTGGCTCTTTGAGTTTCGCGTAGATGAGGCAGGTATGGAAATTTAAAAACACTCTACTGCTAAACAAACGAGTATATCTTTATCAAAAAGCATTAAATGTATGGACATTTAGGTAATCATGCTTCCTTCAAAAAGGCAGTAAGAGTCGTGGTTTACCTGCATACAACTGCATTTTCCTTAATGAAACTTCCGTTCAGACATTGTAGATATAAAGCCAGCCAATATGGAGGACCTGACAGAAGTGATTACAGCCTCTGAGTTCCATCCCCATCACTGCAATCTCTTTGTCTACAGCAGCAGCAAAGGATCCCTGAGACTCTGCGACATGAGGGCATCAGCTCTCTGTGACAAACATTCCAAGCGTAAGTCCTTGCTTCATTGAGCCCCAGATGTCATTAATGTCTTATTATTCACGGACAGCATGTAGATGTGTGCATACCCCAGTCTATTAGCTTCTCAGTTACAGGCATAGTTGAAAAGAAAACAGCAAAAGCAAGAAAATTTTCTCATCTATACGAGTATTACCTAGGAACTTGATTACAGTCATGTCTGTGACTGGCTGCCCTTGTAGTTCTTATTGCAGGAATCAGTGAAGAACCCACGACTCTATCACAAGAGACATGGTTCCCAACAAAGGAAACATTGGGCGGGAGGGGAAATACTTAAGTGGATGAGAATACTGTTCTGAATACACAATTACTGTTCTGAATACTGCAGCAAGTAAATTCTGTCATTCAAACTGCCTTCAAAACTTTGAATCCATTTTCTGGATTAAAAAATGTTGGAGTCCTTCCTAAAAATTTAGCCCAGCATTCCCTATATGTACTTCTTCAACAATGTGTCTGTACAGAAACAGAGGAAGTAATGCAAGAAGTAATATTGGGGAAAAAAAAGAAAAAAGAAAAAATATTGTGTTGGTATAGAATGTGTCATCTGTCCTAAAGTGCCTTTATGTAGCCTGTAAGATTTTGAGATGGAGCCACGAATTCAGACAGTTCATATCTGAAACGTACGTAAGAACAATGAATTGAAATGTTGAAGTGTGGGGCTGTCTTTGTTCTTGAAGTAAAGGGTGATGGAATATGCATGTTCATAATGTCTTGCTATCCGCTTTTTATAGTCTAGATAAGACAGAATATGGTTCTTCCCACCAGTAACCTGGCAAGCCTGGGCATTTCACCTGGTGCAAACAACCTCTTTATTCCTGGTCTTCTGAAGCTGAAAACCACCAGACAAAGGCATTGTGTTGTGTGGCTGGTTCCTGTGAGGAGCTGAGAACCTAATGAATGAACTGTGGTGGCTCTGCTTTAGCCACCTTCAGGACTAGAGCTTCCAGAACGCTTCCATCTCACAGAATTGAGTCTAGGTTTTTTTGCAATGTTGAAACAGTGGGAAGGAAATTCAGGAGAAATTCTCCTAGTGCCAGGGGCACATAAGAGGTTTTATGTCAATCAGTTCCTACTTGAACCTTTTTGAGGTAGGCGGATCTTATTAGTAGGAGTGGGAAGTGGGGGGAAGAAAACATTTGTAGATTTAAGTGAGACATAAGTGGTGCACGGATTTAGCACACAAGCTATTTTTTAACTGAAGTAAATGTAGTAAAGAGCTTATGACTTTTGGTGCAAGGAGAAGTGCACATCCTCAGAACCTCTTAGGATGCGATCTCCAGTTACAGAAAATAACCTTTCAGGACAATTTCCTAAGCAGAGAAGTGTTTTACCTTTGTTAGCTGTATCCCCTTGTACTTGTAGGGGAAATACAATACCATGAAGTGAAATGCAAGCATGACACAATCTGGCACATTGTTGTGACTTATCCTGTCCCGCTTAATTGTTTTGTTCCATAATACTTTCATTTCTTCCTGCTAATAAGGCCTCTGTGCCCCTGTAACTCAGTGCCAAATGCCAATCGTAACTTATTAAAACAACAATAGAGTAACCCTGGATGAAAGAAGGCATTTTATGCCAGAAGGGAGCGCAAGGTCTAATGGTCATTGATTAAACCCTATTTTCCAGATCTATGAGTTAGAAAATAGCCATTTAATGTAGCATTGCTGCACTGAACTCAAGTCAAGCTCATTGAGAAGCTGCATGTGTCTCCACACACATGTACAATACAAAATTGATACAGCAATGGTAGAACTTCCAAAGCATTAAAAGGAATAGGCCCATGTACTGCTGATTGGAGTAGTTTGAATATAGCTCTCGGAGGCAAGCAAAACTAATTATATAAAGCCCATAGCAACCTAAAAGGATATATCATAAAAAGCAATCAGTGTGGGAAATCAAGTATTTGTACAATTGTCTCTCCAGGACCTTCACTGTGCATCTGATTTCTCTTTACGGTTGCTTTACATGTGGTGCATACACGTGATCAGTGCCCTACTCTCCTCAGCTCGCCTTTCCACCTTTCCCCATAACTGACTTCACTTCGCTGGTCACTGTAAACCCTCACGTTCTGCCGTGCAACCCTACTTTCTTAATTCAGTCTAATATTACTATGTGCTGTATTTCAGATGCTCTTCTGAGATTGTAAAGGATGTACATATTTTTAGGGATAAAAGATCCAATGTAAAACTTACAAAAAATGCCTGGATACTGAGCATGTGTTGTGAACTTTTGGTTTTACTCCTTTTCAAGACCCTTTGTTATCCAAATCTCTGTAGCTGGGCTAAAGTCTGTTGCAGCTTTTGGGGGAAGGGCCCTTCCGTTTGTACAAGTCTAGGGAGTGCCATGAATAATTACTGTGCCATACGGTATAAATAAATTACCTACTAATATCTGTAGTGTAAGTCACTGACAGAGGATGTTAATAAATTATATTATTTATATTATATATTATTTCTGGTTTGCTAAACTCAGTGGCAAAATCTGTTTGGCATTAGCGACAGCAACATTACAAGGTTTCCCTTATAAATCTTTCATGGCTCTGACATGGAAGAGACAAGAGACTTCTTCCATATCTACTCATCCTTGGTGCCTATGCTGAGATTTATTAGCAAGCTGCCAATTTGTGTGATGAGTTGTAATGGGGACCTCTGTCCCTTAGAAAAATGATGTCAGACCACCAAATCTATCCATAAGGCATTGAAAGAATATCAGGTCAGTAGCTGAGTTTTAAATGGTCATTGAGATACGGATAAGGTGTGATAAAATGTGTTGTTTTTCTAATAGACTACCTGAAACTGCTTTTTATAACACCTCTTTAATAGATCATGAAATGCTGGGCGAGCAATCGGAAGCAAAACATATGTGGCCGTTACAAATGGATATCCAGGAAAGCCCAATCTGTAACCACAGGGGAGATACATACTGTTCTGTGTTAATATCAGATTTTACAAGTAGTGTGAGAGAATTCTATTAAAGTATTCTGGAGAGGAGGTGAAAAGAGATGAATGTCCCTGCTTATTTAGAGTATTAGAGGGATGGGAATAAGGATGAAGGTGTTCTTGCAGTCCACAGGGTTACAGGTAAAGATTTAAAACAGGCATGAAAGTCAGATTCAAGCAGCAAGAAATAGGGAATTCATTTAAATAATATGGAAGCTTTCATCTAAATAGTGTAAGGTCATCTTTGAGGTGTTATTCAGGCAACATACGTGGTAATGCAGTGTAGAAAGAAGGCAGTATATGGGACATCTGTGACAGCAGGAAAACAAGGGAAGCTAACAGCTACAGAAGTATCATTGTTTGAGCAGTTACCTGGGAACATCCAAGAAATAAAAGAACTACCCCCCACTCCAAATTGCATAAATTCTTATGCAAGGGATTCAGGTGACAAGCGAGACAAACATAAGGACACTGTTAAGCAAGAGCGTCCTGACTAAAAAATGCTTATAGCAGTGTAATATGCAACTGATCAATTAACAAATAATTACTAATTTAGTTTTTGGTCTTTTCTTGCTAATATTATGTTCAGAGCTCCTTATAAATGTGCATGGAGATAATATCATTCTTCCAAACAGCTTGTAGACTAGATAGGTACATATGGCTGTTCCAACAAATCATCTAATGAAGCAGTCAGCTAAAGAAAACTGAGCTTGAGCAGGTGAAGTTGGGGAAAAAAATGAAGATCTTTTTCAGTTGTGCATCAAAATTATTAAATTCAATATTAAGTGGTAGATAGAAACTGTATAGTTATGCAACATGGAAATTTAAGTCACTCAGGAGTATAACTCCTATTGATATTCCGTGTAATAGCCTTAATATTTTAAAGTCATTGCATACTTCAGAAGTTGTAATCTATTTAAATGCTGTATGTTGCTTTAAGGGGTTTTTTTAGTGTTCATTTCTTAATTTATATTTGTAGACTAAAACCCTGTTTGTAATTCCCCATTACCCATGTGCAAAATTTACAACAAAATACTTCAAGGAAGGAGGAGCTGCATTTTCAAGTTTATTGCTCCGTGTGCCGTGATGCCCTTTAAAATACAAACTTTGGGGTTGCATAATGCAGTTAGCCCCTGTCACCATTAGTTCATGCTTTCCATCCTCCATACAGACTTCAAGGGCCATTGAGATTCCCCCTCCCTTTGACCGAAGAAGCATTTGTAGGTGATGGGCAATCCCAACAGCCATCTTCTCCGCACTCTCCCCGAAAGGGGCAAAGCATCTCAGCTGGTGCCTTCCCTGGGATGGGTAATCAATATCTTGAAAGTATAAAATGGTCTTTGGAGCAATGCAGAGTGAATTCGGGGTTTGGTTTCTGACCCAAAGATGCCACCCAAAGATGGTGGTGGTGTCTTTTTTCCTTGAGTGTCCTTTTCCACATCTTTATTTGAAAACTAGGCATGAAAGAAATGCTGGCCCTTCCCCAAGGATAAATGCCTCTGTCCTGTCATTCTGACGTGTAACTCAATTTGGTTATCTGTTGGGTTTTTCTGAATTTAAGAATTCAGAACTGTGGAAGCAGCCAAAAAAGAAATGAAGGATAATTTACTTGAGCATGTTGAATTTTCAAAATGAAATTAATTATATTTACCAGTCAGTTAAAGGAGGTTGGAATTTCAGAGACAAGACAGCTTTCAGACCTCTAACTGAATATGGATTATCTTTCATTTGCAACAGAGAACAACCAGATGCACAAAAAAGCCTATGACAGAATATCCCTGCTGGATTTGCTAATTAATATTGACCTTTCCAAATGAATGATGCTTATTGTGTGATGGCAAAAGAGACAACTTGTTTTTCTTTTTTGTGAGCTTTACATTTAAAATACACTTTTTATTTCTGCATCTGGTCTCATGTCAGGTTATCATCTGAGAGAGAGACAGCTGGCATTCTCCCTTTGTGCATTGAGAGGCCACTGTCAAAGTAATGTCCACTTTAGGCAAAATCTGCAAGGTTTCAAGTGACAGGAGTGAAATTTATCTGAGCTTCCGTAATGATGTGACCCGGTGCTTTAGTAAAGGCTTGTTCTCCTTATCCTGTTTCTGGATTTATTTTGTAAGTGTGCACTACAAAGGCTGATTCATTACCTACAGTTCATTGCTGATTTTGCATCCCCAATGAAAAAATGTGCCTGTATCCTGATAATTTTGTAATTATGACTGCCACTAAAGATCTGTTACTACAATTTCATGCATGCTAAACTAGATCCTGGAAGGGATCCTTCCTTGTGCAGGAATTCCATTGAAATTTGGTAGAAGATTGCCTTTAGCATGGGCTCCAAAGCTTCTGTTCTGCTCAGTTTGGATGAATGTATAATAAAGACATTTAAAACACGGCTAATGAAAATTTGAAAGTGTTTCTACAGAAATGCAATTACGTCTATATAGTATTTCCTCCCGTTGTTTTAGATGTGTTAGAATTAAATCACAGGAAGAAAAAAACTGATTTTAGGTACCTCTAGCTATCGAATAGTAAGAGGAAAAAGAAAAGCCTGAAGCAATGGTAAATGATTTATGATTGAAGAGGTGTTTCATTAACCCCTCTCCCCCAACCACACACAGATAAAGCAAATAATTGCTGTAAGATTGCTTTAATTATTCAGTCTATTAAAATTCCTGTCTTGTTTGCTTGTTTGCTAATTTTTTAATAGCAACAAATACTACTTTGCAATGTCTCGTGAAACCAACATTATTCTTTCAAGATCCCGTTTCACTGGGGAGAAAAAAACCCTCACTTATCACTAACCTTATGTATCAAGATCGGGAAGACTAATGCCTGAGTTTGGCTGTAAAGGAGTGGTAGTTTTATGTCCCATTAACTCAATGGGATTGCTCACAACACGTGGCATTAAACACGCACATAAGTCTTTGTGAGACCAAGGTTTAAAGAGGCTTGATCTTCCAGATTAGCTCTGTATTTTTTTCATTTCCTTGGTCTCTTTAGCCCCATTTCTCTTTATTAACAAACTCACTGGCAAAGTTACATTAATATAAGCAACTCGGTAGTGAATCTCCCACCCACTGTTCTTTAGCTATTGATCTGGCTTTGCCTTTCAGCGCTAATGCACTATCCCTTGTGGTTTGCGACAAGCTGCAGCAACTCACTGCAGATGGTAAAACAGATTCTTAAATATTGATTTGAGGCTCCACTTTAAAAAGCCATACTCTCTAGAGGTATTGATGAGAAGCCTGGTTTTAATATTGGGTCATTGGGTAAAGGAATGCTTTTACAGTAGGTGGAATTTCAGTCTTGTGGTGGAAGTAGCTTCAGAAACTTGCTTTTACTCAAAAAAGGAAAATGATGTGTAAGTGACCAGGGCTTGAAGAAGTGCCTTCTGAATTATATAAAAACAAATAGAGAATTGAAATATAAAAATAGACTACTTTTCCAGCTTAAAACAGGATGAGCAACAACAGGCTATGGTAATATAAAATGTTAAATAATTGTGTTTATACTTCATGTCTTATAAAATAAGTGTATTTTAGATTGCTTATGAAGGTGGACTTAAAATTCCTACACATGTATAACCATATTAATCAGTGCAGAACATGAAGGCAAGATTGACACAGCAAAACATCCTGATCTTGAAAGATAATTTCTGAAGGAGGTGTATGTATTAGTGGATTTTCTTAATACAAAACAATAAAACATTCAGAGATAGAGAAAGATAGGGTAAATAATAACGGTAAATCAAACTATTATCATAAAGAATGAAGCTAAAAGGCGTAAAGAGACCATGAATTTCAAAGGGAGCTTTGCAATTGGTCTTGATTCACTTAGAATGAACTCAGGAACTCTTTAGTATGAAAGTGAAAATTAAACAGTGCATACTAATGGCTATACCTTCGCAGACCAGAGGTCCTTCTAGTTCAGCATTCTGGCTCTGATAGTGGGCAGCAGCAACATCAGCAGAAAATGTAAGAACAGGGCAAGTGTGTAATCTTTAGCCTCTGCAATTTGCAGTTGGAAACTGGTTCAGGGATTTTATTGCATTTAACAATGCTTAAACGGATGTTTGGGGTTGGTTTTTTTTCCTTGAATTTGTGCAGTTACTTTTGAATGTGTGTATAAAGTTTACCATTCACAATATCTTTCAGTAAAGTCTTTAGTAGCTTAATTAGGCGTAGTACGAAGAACCATCTGCTGTGTACTTACCCCTTCCTAGTCTGACTAGGTGACCCCTACTTGTCGATTGGAAGAGACAGGGTACAAAGTGAACTGTCGTTCCTTATTCATCCTTTCCATGCCACTCTTAATTACAAGCCCCTCAGTCTTTCCTAGTCTGAGGAGTCACAGTCTGTTTAGTAATTCCCTGCATGGAAGTAATTTGATATTTCTCGTCATTGTTACTGCCCATTTCTGTGTCTTCGTGAGACCCCTACCACACTAGAGACAAGACTAGAACTACACATAGCTCAAGATGTGAGCACATCTTGAAAAGCATAAATAATGCTTTCTATGTTGAAGGATAGTAATAAGTGTCATGGACTTAAAAAAAATGAATGTGATTAGTATTTTTATATAAATTCGGTGAAATTTAGCTTAGGTTTTATATACTAAACTTTATGAGATATATGTGGTGGAGCAAATCACAGCTGTCCTGAGGAGTGGTACTAATTTGCCATCTAAACATATTAGAGTATAGTTAAATCATTTGTAAGATTTTTAAGTTAGGATCATGTTTTGTGAGAAACATTTAATTAGTATAACCATGTATTGTACAAAAAAAAAAAAAGAGAGAATATTTAGAAGTGTTTATTTATCAGCTGTTGAGAGAGCATATTGGTGGTTCTTCTTTCTGCAAGATGCTGTGGCTAGTCTGTCAAGATGGGTGAAATTCCATACATATCAAAGTGCCATTTTCCAGTACATTTTAATCTGGTATTGGATCCATTTTCATTTGGGATCTGAAATGAAAGAGAGACTTAATTTAGATGATAAATTGTTTGGCCTGGGACTGCATCTGTTTTCTGTGTTTATGAAACTTAAAGCCTGTTGGGAGATTACCTGATCCACCACCAGTATTTCCAGGTCCAGTTGAAATACACCTTTTGCGTGTGTACCCCAGAGGTTATCTGTAATAAGTCCTTAATTCAGCCGAACTGCAGACTGTTTGCATGCTTGGATAATAAAAAAGGAAGTTATTCTCCCTCCGTTGTTCAAGCATCTTTGCTGGCTCTGGCTTCTATGGTCCTTTCCCTCCTCATTAACCCTGTTGCTTCTTTTTCCAGTGTTGCCAAAACTGTCTTCACCCATTTGTAGCTGTGACTGGACAGCTTTCTCCATCCATTAGCTATCTTTGTAGGGAGAGAGCGAGTTATTTCATGGTGCAGGATTTCCGAGGACTTAAATCTAAGTAACAGCGCTTAAATGCTGTAAAAACAAAAGTTTTCAGGACAGGATGGAAACTATTACCAGTATCTGCTAGTAAAAAAGCTTTAATAAGTTATTATTTCTTCATAAACAGAAAAAAAAATAGCTTCAGAATAAGCTTGGCTTTTCTGCTATAGGGAATGACTTTTTAAGGCTGCTTAAAATTTTATCCTATGAATGATGGAATTTCTTACCAAATCTGTGGAGCTGGTAAGCTTTCATCTCTGAGTTTTCACTGGTTTTGTTTTTGTTCAACACCTCCCCCCATAACCCCCGATAATCACATGTTTTGCAGTATATATAAGCATGATTCATCTTTGCTTTTCTTTTAAAATACATTTGGCTTTGTAATAGCAAAAAGTTGGTTTTATCTGTAGTTCTGCTTTTGGTCGGCATTAACAGAAGTTTTCAAGGTTCATGTCTTTAAGGAGTACACAGCGTTATCAAGGGTCTTCTCCCTTGCTAGTTCTCTTTTTCTCTTTGTTTAGTTTACTGATATTTCACAGGAAACCCTTGCAGTTATCATCAAGTGCTCAGGCCACAATAACAAAATTTTGCTAAAGCTTATACTCTATGTTTCTCTCTCTTCAAAGCAATGAAAGTTTTGTTTAACTGAATACATTTGACATTTCTTTTATCCCGTCAATCCGTTATACACTTATAAATTCAGATTAAAAAAAAAGTAGCTGCAGATAATCTTTCATTATATTATGCCCCATATTATCTCAGATACTGTTATTGCTTTGCCTTTAAATAGATCATTCTTTGTTTGGTTTTTTTTTTAAACATCATTGGTATTTGTATTTTGGAACCATGTGCCTTGCAGCAGTGCTGTGAGTGCTTGTGTTTTTATTTCATCCAGGCAAAAGAGTTAAGGTAAGAGGAAAAGGAGAAGTGGAAGGAATTTTGAAAATTCAGATGGGTTATTACCCAAGGTCCTATACTATGAAGTAGAGAATAGCGCATACTCCTTGTTGCCATGATTTTGGGAGGAATGCAGAATTTTGTTTGCTATATTGGATTCTGACACTGCACCCACCATATGAGCCATTTTTAGCATTATCATTATTTTTTTCGAAGTTCACATATGCCAGAATTTACACGCTGCAATGATTAAAGCTCTGTCCAGCAAACAAAATATTAATTTTCAGTGGTGCAGGAGTCTGGAGAATACCAATGACTCCATCAAAAATGTGCGTCTTTGGAAATGAGACAAACAAAGAGAAAATCTTTTATGAGAATGTGGATTTTCATGTTTTCTGAGCCTGAGGTATTTTTGGTTATTTTTGAGATAACGGTTTGTTGACTACTAAAATATATTTTAGTTACAGTCTACTCACTGCTTTTCAGTGGAGTGCGCAAAGCGGTGCTATTTGATTTATCGCTTTCCTCTGTTGCTAGCTGTTTGATATCCCTCTTCCACAATTAGGTATTTAGGCAACTGGAATATCGTACAGCAGCAAAAGGTAGCTGGCAAAGCTGAAGGGGGAAGGCAATATCGGTGACTACCAAGTCTCTCTCCAGAGCGTTACAGTGGGATTTCAAAACATGCATTCACACCTTGTGGCCCTTGTAGTTTGTATGGGGTGTGTTGAGTGGAGGGAGACATTCCGGTCTACACATAATCAGACCTGTTTGGCAATTAATGTAAAACTAAGAAACAAGATGTGTAAGAAAGGTTACGTTCACATGCATAGCCCTAATTTTTGTCAGCCACTAGTTCTTGATTAGAATTGAACTTGAAGATTAGTTTAGTTAGGTTTTTTTCTTTATTGGATATATCTTGTCCAAAATGTATAGCTTTCAAGTTTGTGGAATTGGGCCCATATTAAAATAAATGTGAAGTTGCAGTGGCAGCACCTCCGACACCCAGAGCGCAACTCACCGGCTTGATGAGAGCTGCAGGGGTGTTTGTGGGAAGTGCCCAAGCACCACACTCTTCTTAGCTACTGCCCGAGGCCTCTGCTTTCTTTTGGCCAGTGGCTGGAAGGGAAGCTTAGTGAGATGACCTTCCCACCCGCTCTAGCTGTTCCTGACTACTTTTTTTTTCTTTTTTTTCCCCACTTTAGACATCTGTACATATTTCTGTGTGTTAAATGCACACCTTAGAGATGCCTTTCCTATGCACTGATTCTAAGGAGAGTGTCCATGTCTACACTAGATCAGAGAAATTCAAGAAACACTAATTTTTTTTAGGAGAGACGAGAGTTTGTTTTTCAGCAGATGGCAGTTCCTTTTGAGAAAGAAGCAGCATGTTTTTATGCTGCAGATTTTCTTCAGGATTCAGGAAAACAGTGCTCTGGCAAGTATCCTTCACCCAACCCATCCTTTTCTCCGAGGTCTGGACTTCTTCTGTGAAAAGCTACCCTGTTTTTTAATTTGTGAGCAGGAAGCTGTGCAGAAAGGGACTGGGCATTTTTATTTCCCTAAGCCAACTTCCCAGCTTACCCGTGTATCTGCCAGTAAGGGGCAGGAGTGGCCTCTTCCTTAGAGGCTTCTCTGCAGCACTGGCTGTATTTAGAGATATGCTTAGCTTCCCTCTGTAATCCCATGATATTTCTTCATTCCACAGTCCTGTCATCAAGGTCATATTCAGTCTGAGCAGTGTCATGTGAAAGCTCAGCCCACCACACCATTTGTGATTGCTATATTCATTAGTTTGCAGCTAGACAGGTAGCTTTGTGTCTTTCATATAATTAGCACTGTGAAGGTTATCCAGAACAATATTAATGGAAGTTAGATACCCTTTTTCATGGCAAAAGTTAGTTATTAAGAAGTTAATCAAGAAATTAATCGAGGAGTATAATAGAATTTGTAACTGAATGTCAATAAAGTTCTGATTCCAAGTCCTGGTCTAACAATATTTATTTAGATATAGAAAATTAAGCTACATTTGAAGTCTCACGTTTTGAGTGCTGATTGTCTCCTGGCATAAGGGTGGCCTCCAAAAGATAAGTCTAAACTGGACTGAACAGAAAATGTGTTTCCAGTGCAGGCTGGCAAACCTGATTTTGCAAACAGTGGGCTGGCACCATGTTTTCTCCTAATCAGCTTGAATAGGCCAGGGTTGAATTTGAATTGCTTGCCTGAACTGAAGTCCAGGGCACATGATTGTCATGTCACTGCTGTCCTGTCTCCAATTACTCAACTTGTATTAGCCAAACAGAATGAAGACTGCTTCTTTTGCAGTGTGCGCATAACCTTCTGTTGCTGCTAAACCAGAAATAGCTAAGACCCAAGGACACTGTATCTCACCTTCATCTCCTGAGGCCAGTGCCTTGTTCTGGTTGCTCAGGCACATGCTGCTCTAGTTGCTAAGCTTTAACACAGGGAGCTGCTGCTTAATTTTCTGTAACAATTTTCCTGGCTTGGTTATGCTGACTATAGGAACTATCTGCTAAGAATTGCTGCCACTAAAATTTCACCACTATCTTTCTTTCTGTAGTGATATGAGGCTTTCATGCCTGCATTAGTTTCTGCAGCTAATTAATCTAAGTCTTTCTAATGCTTGCTGTGCTAAGGATAGAAAAGCAATAAACGGTGGAGATAAGGGATGAAATGGTTTAATATCTCATTAATTAATAAAATAAAGAGTATCCAGGTACAAATATTACTGCTTTCTAATCATTGAGAATTGGATGAGACACATAGAGCCCAGAAAATAAATCTCAGCTGTAAATGAAGCTGTAGTTCAGTTAGTGTGGGTTGGTTTTTTTTTTTCTTTCCTGGTTTTAATAGCAACTTCTTCACATCGTAATTAGGAGGATGAAATTCCTGCCAGCCAAGTACATAGTTTGGACAGATTAAAGGGAAGAGGCATGAGAAATGATAATTGCTTTGTGCTCGTCAAACTTCTATTGAAAATCTGACAGGATAATTACAAAATACCTGCTTCACAGAATGTCTAGGCAAATTTTTAGAAAGCTATTTAAAGTTGTTCGTTTACAGTCTGTCTGAAAAGAAAAGTTTTTTTCCCCCCTTTTTGAAGTAGTTCATTACCATTTAGATGTGTGGTACCTGTTCAAATATAGACCTTATTCTCATGTGCACGCCTGGCTGCGTTCCACTGCCCACCCCCAAAGAAAATTGCCAATAATTTTTTGCATTACCCCACATACTTCGCCCACATACTCACCCTTAACTTTCAGCAGAACATTGTTTCACCTGATGGAAAGTGTAACCTTGTTGCTTTCAACAGTCTGAATCATAGTCATAGATAAATTAATTGAGAGAGAAATGTTACAGTGGACTACACAAAAAACTGTTTTGACTGACAGTAAGAAGTTGTTCTACTTTCAGCACGTTTTCATGTCTCATCATGTGGCTTTTCTTCACCTGCTTTTGAAACTTGAAAATGACACTCACCGAATTGCCAGTTTTCAAAGAATTTTCTAGATGTAGCTGCCAAAACCCTATGGATTTTGCGGAGAACTGAAAGACCCCGGAAGTCTGGCTTTCTACTAAAAATCTTCATATGAGGTTGTTTGGATCACAGGGCCACAGATACCTGCAGAAAGGCAACAGGGTTGCTCTAGGCACATGGTAGGCAGGACTAGGGTTAGTGCAGGCTTTCTGGGGAAGGATGGAGAGACCTTGGTGATTAGTGGACTTGTAACAGATGAAGTAGAGCCCACTAATGCCAGTTCTTTCAAGTTCCTGCAGTTCAATGTGAGGTATCCAGTATTGTTATTACGTACAGTTGAATGGGGATGACCAGTCTCCTTGCTACAAGAGCTGGATTTCCCTGTATGGAGGTACTGTAAGCAATATTTCATGATTCCCTGCCTCGGATCGTGCAGCACACAGAACAACTAAGCAGCACATACAGTGGGTTTAGTGCTTTACAGAGCTGTCAGCAATTGCACTTGAACAAAGGAGTTCATGTATCCACATGGTAAATCACTGTCTATTTTCTGCTCACGTCTCAGGAAGAGGTAACTGCAATTTGTAATTGCTTTTCAAAATTCTCCTGTTTAGTCTCAGATGCCTTTCCAGACGTGACCAGTGAGTAGCCTGCAGAGTGGCCAGCTGGTTCTGGCAACCAGGGCAGGGTTTGAGTAACCACCCTTCCCAAGGATGCCAAGACCGTTGCAAGACCACGTGTACACCTTTTATTAGACAGGGACGCATGAATTTTGGTTATGTGTCAGGAAACAGGATATGGGAACCTCAGAAAGGATGAATATAGGTGAACTGCCTTGCTGTCGGTAGCTGTAGTGAACTAACTAGTGTATTTACATAGTTTTCCAAAGTGATGCTTTGGACCCATAGCTATATGGTTAATTATTGTAATATTTAAATTTTACAGTTTGTATTTTTATATAAAGATAAAAGAATAAATTAAGAATTAAGTGCTGGGCATATATTTCATTCTATATCATGTTCATTGGTACATTGAACTACATTGTTTCACAAGAAATGCACAGTAAAGATTGTACAACAGAGCATTTTTTTATAGAATTCTAATTTCTCTTGCTTCTTTTTTTTTTTGTTGAACAGTTTATGAAGAACCAGAAGACCCCAGTAACAGATCATTTTTTTCAGAAATTATCTCTTCAGTGTCAGATGTCAAATTCAGTCACAGTGGTAGATACATGCTAACAAGAGATTACCTCACCGTCAAGGTTTGGGATCTGAACATGGAAACAAAGCCTGTAGAAACGTACCAGGTAGGTATCTCCTATGTCTTGAAGTGCAGCAGTATAAAAGCATCTCACTATTCAAAAAGTGAATATTTTCCTAAACTTCTCATTGCTTGGTCTGAGAAGCAGCTAGCTAAGAGAGCTGCTAATCAGGGTGGTTAAAATCCTCACAGTGGCATCCTTGTAGTTGGAAAACAGCAATTTCAGCATTAGTAAGGAAGTATGAGACCTGGGTGGTCAGGGTAACACTCGCTGGGGACTGGGCTCTTGAAAGAAACGATGCTTTTTACAAGGGAATGCATCTCTTCACTTGGGCATCTGTTTTCAAATGATGTATTCCACTATTAAAATTTAAAAGAACCTGAGGAAAGGATTTTATGAATTGCTTAGTATTCTGCTCCCGCTGGGACTGCTGAGAGTTTACACCTTTGTAAATTCAAAACTCTTTTTAAAAACTTCATCTATGTGTTTCTCCCTTGTGCCTAGTTGTAGAAGCGATCAGTGTTAAACCCTAACGTCATCACTGACACAGCAGTTTGTGAATGCCAGACAGACGCATCTGGTTGCCTGAATTCGTTGCGATATTATCCAGACAAAATGCCAGTGGCTCCAGCCAGCGCTGAGTTTGTACTCTGACATCTGTTCTGTTTGGCAATAGAGGGCTGAGCTTACATTTTTTGACTCTGCCTTGAAGAAGGAAAATACGTCTGTGACACAGAAACTGCTTGTTATGAAAATGCAATGAGAAAAAGCTGTTAAGCTACCTACAGAAGAGTATGGAAAGTAGGAAAAATGTCATTCATCTGGCTCGTACTGCGTATGTAGAGGCAGTCCTGTGACACTGCTGGAACAATCCCTTGTTTTCTGTGTCTATATAATGGCAGGGCGGGTGCAGGAGTTCACAGTAACTATCATTAAGATTGGTTTTAAAATAAGATGTAATGAGAGTTTGGTAGCGTGACTTGACAAGACAATTAGAATTTGACATCAGTAACATCAGAGGTGTTTATTAGCTAGTGTTTAGTAGACAAAGTGGGCCCCAGTATTTTCCAATGCACCCACTGCATTTCAGTGGATACTCTTCAGTGTGTCTCTTGTTAGCATTGGAAAGTCTGAGCCTGTATAACTTTAAAACTACAAAACTGGTTTTGCTCTGAAAATGGCAGTACTTGTAATGCTAAATAAGGCACAAATGTTGATATACTGTGAAAATGAAGTGGGAGGGTAAGGGTGAGACTGTGTTTTATATAACAGAAACATATATCAGATTTTAGGAACTTAGGTAATATATTATTTTATACTTATGCTAATGGAGCAGGCAACCTCGTCTCTGGCGAGGAATAGCTGGTCAAGCCAACCTTTTTGTCTCGACTTTGACTCCTGCTTTTATTTCCTCATGTCGGTATCTGTGAAACAATCTGGCCACGTTTAAATCAGTCTGACACCCAACAGTGGGGCCAATTAAAAAGTTATATTTCTCCATGCTAAGATGTGGAAAATGAGTATAATGTAAATTTTTCAGTACTGATTATTATAGAAACTTATTAAAGAAAAATAAAAGATCCCCAACAACAAAACCCCTGCAAATATAACAGTGTTCTTGCTGCCTTACTTTAATAACCTATGGATTGCATTTCATTTTGAAATACTTATCCAGTGCCTTGTAAAAAGTATACAGATGCATTCCTGAGCATTGCAGCGGACTAAAGGAGAATCTGGAACTCAGGGGCCTTAGGAAGCCAATAGCACAGGATTGCGTAGAAATCACACTGTGCAACTGCTTTGGGCAACCTTTTGTGTTTTTCAACTGCAGAGAGTAGAGAATTGCGTTCTTAAGAAAAATTGGTTTAAATTACTCTTTTAAATAATTTTTAGAGGTATTCTATCTGACATACATAAATCTCATATATAAACTTGGAAATCTCTCAAAAAGTTTTTGTTTCACCCAAAGACAACAAACAAACCTAACATTTTCAGTTATGTATCCACATAATTATGATGACATACATATCATTAAAAGACTAAAAGATATTAAGTAAAAGATTGAATTTCTCATTTCATCCCCTGCATGGTAGCCACTTAGATATTGCCTAGCTGAGAGACTCATGAAGAGGGTCACAACAGGAGATTTCCCCACAGAGTTGTAAGAAAGAGCAAAGTCTATAATTATATTGCTTCATTATCAGGTTACAATCTTAGTATCACAAAAAAAACCGTATTCCTCATGCAAGTTTTTTTCCTGATCAATGCTGTGGCTAAAAGAATGCTATTGCATAGAGCAGCCTTGCTGAAACACTTTATCTGCTGACGGTGATTGAATGTGATTTTCTCCTGTGGAATGGCCAGTGCTTGAAAGTTGCAAAGCAGCCCTGCCTAACAGGATGCTCTTTTGATGCTGCTCGGGTGAATTACCCCAGCAGCAACCAGAGGTGAACACGTTCATAGTTGATAATAGCTTGATCTGCTTTTGGCAGGGTCTGTTGCGTAGGGATTTGGACTCATGTGTCGCTTACCAGTGCAATTCCTCATTGTGACTATTCAGTCCCAGTGAAATAGCTCCCCGCGTAGTCGTGTCACTGTGTTAGTCTGGAGCACAGAATGACTACGTAGTTCCATGAAGGTCTGACCTAAAACAGTGCAATTAAGAAAAGGAGCATGCCTAGGGTAATTAGTTAGGACTTGATTTGGTTGGGATTCAAGTACTATTCATATGTGGTAAGAACAATGTGTAACAGACAAGGCAAATCTGATTTTACCCTCAATTGGTCGTGGCTGATGAACGTGCAAACAAGGCAAAAGTTGTTTCCAGTTAGTTTTTGAGTCATTCTGAGGGTCTGAATGTGGTCAAAATGTGGTAGAGGGTCCACATGAGGAGCAAGCTAGTCGCTCAGGGCAGCAGTGCAAGTTGGCAGGAAGAGTCAGTCGAGAAAAAGGAGATGAGACCTTGAAGAGATCAGTAAGAAATCTGACAGAGCTGATTGATACAAAGGCACGGCTCCAGGCTGTGGAGTTGGATGCACTTTGCAAAGGGTGCATACGTGACGGTGGCCATGACAGATGGCTGCTGGAAATGGTAACAAGAGGAAGACCTAGAAATGACAGTCAATGAGGTAAACGCGATCTACTTCTCCTGCCTTACCCAGCCTTTCTATTTCTTCCAAGTGTTGGGAGCTCACAAAGATGAGAAAGGAAAAGAACTCCAGTTCTGTAACAAAGTACACTGCTACCATAAAAAGGCTTTCAGTAAAGAGAAAATGACAGGATTTGATTACAGAGGGTGCAAGAAACTGCATCAGTACTAAAAATGTTCTGACTTATTACTCACCATGAGGGTAAAGGCATTTAATTGTGAAATGCTTTATCTGCATCTACCACTCACCTATTATTTGCTGTATAAGACATTATCTGTTGATAAACAGCTCAGTTTTCACTCATCTATTAATGAAAATTGGTCCGTGTCTAAAATTTATAATCGTTAGTAACCTTACATTACAGATATTCTTAGGATACTGTACAATTGGCTATTGAAAAATGGGTTAGTTTAAAGAAAATATAAGTGAAAGGTTACTGTCCCTCATCTAGACTTGAGGGAAGTTACCTTATGAGAACAAATGTTTATGCCCTCAGGCGAGAGGAGGTTGCTGAGCACCCATGAGCAGGAACAGTCTCCCTGGACTTGCAAGAACCAGTACCTCTGTATGCCAGAGCGAAATTACACCCCTCAGCTACTGGATTGGTGTGTGCGCTCTGAGAGGCCATCTACACAGCTTTCTACAACAGCCAGAAGAAAACATCAGGAGTGAAAGTGCATTAATAAATTTGCCTAGGCAGGAGTTTTCTAGCTCGTTTTTTCCTTGTGGAATGAAACCAGTCATCCAGAAGGAAAACTAATCAAACTCAGACAAGGATTGAAACGTTTTGTGTGAGATCTGTCTTTTTATGATAGCCCGTGTTCAGCCGAGATGTATGTGGCCCAGAGGAGTGGTCTTCTGCTGGTTAGTCCCACTTTTCAAGTATGTAAGTGAGAATTTACAATGTTTTTAATTCTCAGCCAAATAGGAGATATCTTTGGGCTAAATTAGTGTTCTAATTTGCAGCCTGTGCAACTTCAACCTTGTACTGTATTTGGCTTCTGAAATACCTTACCCAAATATGTGTAATCCCATATACTACAGGCTCTTTTAATAGAGCCAAGTTCTTTCTGCCACAAGTGAGAGTCCACTTATCTTGGAATATGACGTTTTTGTTACTATTTAAATTAGATTTCTTGCATGTTAATTAGCACATCTAGGGTATCAGCTGGTGAAATGTCTTTGGGAATTAGGCTAGCACTGAGAAAATCAGCCAAGCAGGAAACAAACATGTTGAAGAGGGGTGGTCTGCAGCCTGCTGAGGGAGGTATGCTTCATGCCTTCCTGCAACAATAATTCTGTAGCACCTGGTTAATTGGGCTGTGGAAAAGTACAGATAGCTTCTTTAGAGTTTAAACACAGTTATCTTCTGCAAAGCTACCAATCTGTGCAGCATATTTGGAAAGTGAACGTAGGAGATAAAGTGGGGGGGCTGGTTGTGGATTTTTATATATTGTTTTATTTCAATAATAACAACAGTTATTTTCTTTGAAACAGGTCCATGATTACCTTAGGAGCAAGTTGTGTTCCCTCTATGAAAATGACTGCATCTTTGACAAGTTTGAATGTGCATGGAATGGATCAGACAGGTAATCCATCCTTGTGTCCATCACTGTCTTCATTTAGCAAAAGAGCTCCCGTATGATGGGGGGCAGTCAGAAAGTAAAGTGTTACACGTGGTTATTTTCCACATCAATTTACATCTTCGTGTATCAGTGTTCAGGTTGATAAAAGGTGTTTGGGTAGTGGTGCAGTTGTGTCTCTGACCTCGTTAGACACAATGTATACCTGGTTAATCTTGGCTCATGCCTTAGGGGGAAAAAAAACTTCAAATTTTGTCTGTTTTCACCAAAATCCTAAGTGGGCTGCAAAAGTTAAAAAGAATGCTGCCAACTTGCACAGCCCCACCAGCATGATCCTCTATTTACACATGAGCTGCCTCAGAAATCCAGTTCATTTACTGGAAACAGGGAGTGAGGAAAGGCAGTCACAGGCACCCACTGATTCTCCCCAAACCACTGCCACCTTCCCACTGACATAAATGCCAGTTTCTTCTGATACCTACCCCCCATTGGAGCAGCCGCTTTCCCTACGCACTGGAGAGGTCCTGGTTTTTATCTTGGACATCATATCTTGTCGAATATTTTCATAAGAAATATTGGCACAAGAAGCCAGAGAGTGCGAGCAAGGATGAAATGTGCTAATGCCATAATGCTAGCAAATGGTGACAGTACTTTGGGGAGCAGGAATATTGTACTGAGCAGTCGAGAAGACTGCCATAATAAAAGTGGATGAAATCCAAGAGTATAATGCAAGGTGAGGATTTTAGTTAAAAGAAAACACAAACCTTCATCTTATCAGTTGGAAACAACTCACAGGGGCATTCATACACTAGGTGTCTGTGGAAGGGATTAGCAGTCTACAAAATGCATGTGAAAGAGAGCACAGAAGCCAATTTTGAATGGCACACACTGACTTCTGGCTGAGCAGAGCTAGGAGCCAAAAGGCAAAAGTTTGGCACTCACTGAGAGCCTGGAACAGTGCCTTCAGCGCACTTAGCCTTTCATTTGGGAAAAAGGGTTCATCTCATTGTATTTGAAGCAGACCTGCCCCCTTGGACTGGGCAGGGACTACGAAACAGAGTGTGGGACAGCTGTGAAAAAGGCAAATGTGATCCTTGAATGGGCAAGACTGGGATATCCAGCAGAGAAAGGAGTAGTGGTGACATTATGCTAGGGTCTAATTCAAAGACCTTTGCACTGCAGTTACACGTTTCTTGTCCCTCATCTCCAAGGTGGATGAACTAGTCGGGCAAATGGACAGCTGCTCTAAAGAGAGGAGAGGGCAGGAGTTTGGTAATGATCAGCTTAGCAAAAGAGAAGCCAAGATTATACTTGCTTTTATTAAGTATATCGAGGCGGTATACATAGGGAGGAAGGGAATAATAAGGATAAATGTGAATGATAATGACACAAGAGCAAATAGGTATTGAGTGACAACAGGTAATTATAGCCTGGAAATACCTTTTCAGACAGTGACAGTGTGGAGCAGTCTTCCCATCCTGAGTAGTGGAGATATAAGAAGCCCAACTGTTTTGATGATGGCGCTCAGGAAATTTGTGAAAGCAGTTATACGAGACATTGGTTAAAACGACAAGTGTCTGAACTTGGAAGTGCAGAACAACATCTCTTGTAGTCCTGTGTTCCACAAATGCGGATAAAGGGTAATGCTGTACACTGTGCAAGGGGCATCTTCTCTTTGGACTACTTCCCTTTCCTTAGTTCCTGTCCTACCCAATGGAGAGACTCTGTCTTTACTAAGAAATAAAACTTTCACCTTCTATCATTTATTATGCAAATGAAACTACATAATTCCATTATCTCTGTTGTCTGCATCCCAGGGTAATGTGTTTTCTGACAAGGATTAACTCAGCATTGAGTATCCCCTGTGATACAAAGTGCTGTCCATTTAAAACCACACTGGGCAAAATACTTCCCAGATTGCTATGTCTGCAACTTGGGCACCAGCTGTTGTGGAAATGGCTTTGATATGGTCAGAAAGTGGGAACGAACCACTGAAGTTTTAGGGAAAGATGTGGGTTTTGGGGCTTTTCTCTGAGCCTCCCAAACCCATGCACAAATGGATGTTTTAGCAGAGGGTTGTCCCAGCAGCTGGTTACCACTTGAGTTTGGTCCTGCTAGTCGTACCAAAATCAAAGCATTTCTTGGAAACAGGGACAGTGCTGATCCGTGCCTAAATATGGCACAGGAGAACAGTGCAGTCAAATCATTTAGATAACATGAAACTTTGACAAAGATTCAAGGCTTTTCAGGTCCTTTCAAACCATTTTGGTTATCCTTGATGGGAATTCCCAGTGCATTGTACAGGATGGACAGCCACTTGTTCCCAGGAACAGAGTCTCTCTCCTGCAGTCAAATGAAGTGCCACTGTCCTCATTAGTGTGCGGTAAGACCACTCTCTGGATAGTTGCCTGGTACTAATAGAAATATTATTCAATATCAGGATTTAAAGTGAGCATAATATTTTCATTCCTACTTGACTGATCAGAAAGATCAATGCAGTGAGTAATTATGAAGTGGGAACATTAGATTGTGAGGACTTCATTTATTGTACTGCCCAGACACTGAGGCGTTGTTAGTCGTGCACAATTACCAAATCTGTCACTAAACACAATACACTGCTCTTGATTGTAAGAAACTGTTGAGTAGAGTAGCTGGCAACATTTGACAAAAGATAAGGGTTCTCTTCAATTGGAGCTGTTTCTTTTTAAAAGTCAAACGTATCAGCACCAGTGTTCATCTTTTGATGAACACTCGCTCTTCGGAGCTTCTTGCCTCTGTGTATGAGAAGTATTGTATTGTTTTGCTACACGCTACAAGGATTATGTCCTTTTTGGTAGATCATAATTTAAATTATATTTGATTTAAATTATATTTGGTAACTCTTAAAGAACAGTTCATTTGAATAGTAAAGACACTTAATTTGATCTTTTTGCTATGTATTTTTTTAAAAAGGACTACTGCTACAAGTAAACGATGCCTATTAACGGTACTCTTAAGAGTTGCTGCAGTACAGTACTTATATTATTAAAATGTATACATCACAGTAATAACTGCAGTTCTAAACATGTTATTTTTATCTTTTGCAGACTTTAAAGCTACAGTGACAATTTAAGGTGACAGGATTGTTCAGTTAAAAATGAAAGCATGTTTATTGTTTAGGTGACAATACTTTTTATTAATTTTTGTCATTACTAAGGAGTTAATCTAGGCTATGATAGAACCTGATGGTGAGGCTGTTTACAAAAAAAATCAATGTACGTGAGCTCTGATTAGAACGTGATTGATGCTCAGTTACTCCAATGAACAGGAACTAATACGATCAGACAGAGCCGATCTCATTTGCTGAAGGGCACATTAATCACTATGTACTTTGGCAACAACGGTGGTAAGGGGAGGGAGTCAAGCAGGGGTCTTACACTAATTCAACCAGATGAGCGCATATTATCTGTAGTTGAGTATATTACACTAAAATCATGCTACCTTTATAGTATATACATCATTACATGACTATGTAGAATGTTTGAGCTCTATTTATACAGCAATTTCATCTAGTTCTTCCATTCATTTCCAAAGTCAAGTCTTTTAGTAATGACCTGCAAGACACTCTTTTCTTCCCACTGTCAACCAAACTCATTTTTTTATTTCAGTTTTACATCAAAAATTAGCACTTTTGCGGCTGTTTGTGAATTAAAGAAGCCCGTAAAAGAAAAAAAAAACCCAAAACGTAGTAATTCTACATGGTAGTAAGTGAATACCTTAATTACTGTTCTTTTTTTAAGATTTCAAATGAATGGGTGTATGGGAACCCTTCCAGGGAGACTTCTGAATACCATCATGAGAAGTGAGATGCTGTAAGCAGATGAGTGAAGTCACATACAACTGTTCAGTCAGTCCGTTCCTACTGAACTGTCATTCATTCCACTGAATATCCGTCAGCCTTCACTCTAATCAGGCAGAATTGGCAGGTCCCACTGGACGGGATGTTAACAGTCTATTCCTGCCTGGCAGCACGCTCCATGCTGGGGAGCTAGAAGACATCATTTTGTTCTCAAGGCTTGGCATGTCAAATATTAGCTTGGAAGGACTTGGGGATCCCCTGTTCTTATAACCAGTCTTATCCCAGCCAGCTGTACCGGAGTGCCACAACCCTGAATCTGGTGTCCTGAGCTTTTCCATCAGCGTACTCCCCAGGAGGTTTGAAGAAGTTCCTTCTTTGGGATGAGGAGTCAGTTGCTTCACACAGCACAGCGTAAAGGAAAATTCCCCAATATGCCAGCAGGCCCCCACTGCTTGCAATAGTGCTTCCTCGTTTCCCTTTGTTGTAATAAATCTCACTTTTCATTCCTATGTTTTTGAAGAGTTTTCCTGGAACCAATCATTTCCTCTCATAAGGTCAGCTTCTCACAAAACCAGATCTGGTGGGCCTTGCTTCTCAGTCGCAGGAGGCTGCAGATGTGCTGTTCTGTGCTGGTACACATGCTAGCGAAACCTTGCAAATTTAGGGGCTCAAAATATAACTGGGGAGACAGTTTCAGGTTAAAGAAAAGGTCCCTTTTCATACTGGGTGGCTTGAGAGACTCCTTTGCAGAGATTTGCAAGTCTGGAGGCAGGCTCTGCTGGAAGCTGCTCTCTGAGTCTCCTTCCCTCACACCTGCTTGGATTCGATGTCCCGCCTCTCTTGCCTCGGGGCATGAGGTTCTGCTGCCACATTTATCATGAGGGGCTGCTTAGCTGTTTTAGTTTTTCTATCATCCTTAAACCTCGTGTGTGCTGGTCCTTGAAGCCTTGCTCAGCCTTAGTCCTGTCACACCATCCCATGGCTTCCGTGGTGTCTTGAGCAACAGTGAAGGAGGGGACATGAGCTGAATTTCTCCGGACAATAGGAATCTGTGGGTGAATAAAAATTTCTATGCATCTAGGAAGACTAATCTGGGCCAGAGTTAGCTCAAAAATTATTATAAAAGAGTCTTTTAAACAACAACAAGAACAACAAAACCAAAACAAAACCATGTGAAGTGAGTACGGGTTGGTTTTTAAGCAAGGCTTAATTCCAGCTGATGTCCCCAGAGCTTCAGGGCAAGCCTTGACATCCAGGAAGGCAGCTGAATGGAGCAATTTTGATAAAAACTGTTGCGTGCAAGGATGGCCGCAACAGGGATGACATTTAAGAGCTTGGCTTGCAATAAAGAAATCTGAATGAAGTATGGGAATAAGAGATAGGAGAAAGACAGGGATACGCCAGTTCTTAGGCACTGACATGTTTGATGAAATCTCAATGCCTAAAAAATATTGTGGAAGATCTCATTGTAGTTTAGTACAACTGATGAAATCCTATTCAGATACCCCTGAGGCTGGTGAAGTAGGGAATTTGTTGACCTTCCAAAAGATGCAGAACTTTTTAGAGGGGAAAGCCATGTACTGAAGCATTTCATTTAACAAAGAGTCATTACCAAAACCAAAATATTGAAAGCCAGATGTTTTAAAGTATTAGGATGCTTAAAGATGCTGAAGCCATCAATAGCTGATAGGGTGCTTCTGTAGACCCTAAAACTCTGTCACTAAATTAAACATCAGTGGTACAACTGCTGGTGTCATGCAAAATAAAAATGTTTTGAAAATTGTCCATAGGTAAACATTTGCTGGTTTAGTTTTGCGTATTCTTCTTACAATGCAAGCAGGAAGAACTTTTCTTCTCAAATCCTTTGCTCCAGACGATTTTACGGATTGGAAATCAACTTTTTTTAAAAAGTACCTTACCTGAAATATTGCTGGCTGCCAGATCAGCTTCACACCAGGTGAAGAAACCTGAATCACGCGTGTACTGTATAGAGGGAGCAGTTAATGTTCCGCTAATTTTGAAACAACCTGTCCTGCCCAAATGGGCTTTAGTTCCTGGGAGTATGCTGGAAGGTCATCGATGTCTGGGTTGTGACTGCCCAGCTGAAAAGCAGATGGCGCACGTGGTTGCATGCAAACCCCATTTTTACAGCCCTTGGCAAGAATAAAAATTCCTGCAAAATAGACAACCAGCAGTGCTTTTCCTTCCCTGCATCCCCTGGTAAGCTGGTATATGACCAGCCCAGCAGATCCCCCAGCATCCTGACATCTCTGGTGCCACAACCTGCACTACCAAATTCCTGCCAGATTCAAGAGCACAGGAAACACTCATTTGAATGTGATGAGAGAGGAAACCCACCCACCAGCTCATTTCTCCAGCCTTCAGCCCAAAGGAGAAGGCAAGGCGGGAAGCCCAAACCCCTTGAGAGCTGAGTTGTCTGTGAGAGTAAGCACGACTGGAGGTCGTGGGAAATGACAAAGAGCGGTGAGACCTCCAAAGGTAAAATGAAGAGATGAAAGGGGGAAAAAGGGAACAGAGAAAGGGAGATGACAAAGTGAAGCAGAAGAGACAGGACAGAGCAGAGAATGGAGGATGAAGCTAGGGAGGATACTTCACTGGCAGGAGAGAGAGAAGCAGATAATGTGTTTTATAAAATTGTAGAGCAGGATAGAGGGAAATGGAAAAAGAGGAAGGGAGAAGGAAGAGAGGGGGAAAGGAAAACCTACCTGGAAATTGTGGTAGAGACCAGAATCAGAACTGGAGGGGAAGAAAGAGGAAAAAAAAAGAAGAGAATGGCAACTAGGGAGGGAGTAAGATGAAAAGTCAATTAATAAAAGTAGGATTGGTCTGCACTGGGGTTTTCTCCTTCCCCTTTTATCTTTTGTAAGAATACGTTTGTTCTGCTTGTAAAGAAAAAGGGGGGTAAGACTTTGGGCATGAGGACCCAAGTTTGTCACTGAGATGCCTCAGAATGCATCATTAATAAGCAAGAATGCCCCAGTGTCGGCGCAGGCTGGACGCATTAGTAGGGCTTTGTGTTGCCACTCAAAACACTCGTACCTGAAGACTTGCCAGAAACCCTCAGACCTTGCTTGGGGCAGCTCTAAAAGAGGGAGTGCAAAGTACTCCGTGCGCTCTGCACCACGTGGAGAGGAAAACGTGTTCCCCTCGTGGGGCAGCGCCGGGGGGGTAGCATGGAGCTGCGCAAATGCCCTTGGGGACCTGCCCATACGGGGTGTTGCCTCTTCTTCCAGGGCACCGGCGAGGCTGCCAGTGCGTGAAATGCAGGCAGCAGCAGCTGTGTCGCTGCCATTAGGGGGTTTTCCTCCTCCTTTTTTGCTTTTTTTTTCCTTTTTTAATTTTTTTTTTTTTGAATCACGCAGCCAGTAGCTGTGGTGGTCTGAGCTGGGTGGGGTCTATCAGCAGCTTTGCTCCAGCCTGAGCTATCAGTACGCTGCTCCTCGGGGCGCGCTGGAGCGTGTTCTGCGTCCTAAATGCCCCTGCGTGGCGGAGATGGTGGTACCTCTGACCATGTGGAGCACAACTCCACAACTTTATTTAGCTTGCTAAATAAAATTAAAGGTGGTCAGGCAGAGCTTTTCCAGGCTGCTCCCTTACAGGCCTATGAATTAGTATAGGGCGTTTCTGGTGAGGGGCTTTGTTTGAGTTCTTGAACCATCCTCACTTGCATTTGTGCAATCACTCGTCCTTAACACTGCTGTGCAGAGCAGAGTCTGCGAATACAAAACACTCTTCCTATACTCAGCTACAGTTTTTATTCTAATATATATATATATATATATAAAAAAATTCTCCTTATGGCACACATCCCATTATTGTGCATTACATTTTCCTGAATGGGAATAAATTGCAGGCTTACATCTAGTTCTCACTCTCTTTTATTGTTATTTTAAGCAGCAGGTAAGGTTATAATCCATCTGTGTTTGTGACCTTGAACAAGAATGGGCACTTTCTCATTTACATAATGCTATTTTTTACTGAGCCATTAAACTGCAGAAAAACAGGGCCAGCATGAAAAGCAGTCATCTACACATGTTAAAAAAAATAACTGCAGTAAATCCAGCTGAGGAAAGCAGACTTTTAAAAATATGCGAGAGTTCAACAAATTAAAAAGCAAATGGACTGTAAAGGCAGTTTCACTGCAAGCAAAACCTCCTAAAAATAGTACTCTAGACAAACACCTCTCTGTGCATTTGGGGCACTGGTTCTCTGCCTGCATGAAAACTGCTCCCCTGACGGTTCCTGCCCTCGGCGGGAGGGATGCTCCTCATTCCCCTGGGAGCCACAGCTCTGCAGCCCATGGCACAGGGTGCCTCAGCGTTAGAAATGTCTTTCAAAATTTTGCCGGCGGGGGGGGGGGTGGGGGAAGCCCACAGTACTGTGCTGGGCTGTTTGCATCACAAATTGTGTTTGTTAGCACTGAGATGTGAAATAACCTCAAGTTTTTCATGTTGCGAATAACCGTTACAGCAGGAGCCGTAATGACAAGACACGGTGATTTGGAAGGAGTGAAGCGTTAGATTTACTGCTGTTGATTCAATTTCTGAAACGGGCACTAAGCTTGATCAATAGGCTTTCTGCAGCTTCTGGGATACGTTTTATCAAGCTGTCACACCGACTCTTTTGTTTCTTTAGCTGGTGGGATTAACTTGTGCTTTACCAAGCAGGATCGTGCCAGGCCTTTGCGGGTGGGGGAAGTAAGGGAACCCTCCCTGGGGCCATCCCGGGGGCAGGTGCTGCTTCTGGAGAGAATCAGGGCAGCTCCTGGCCAGGGCTGGCTGCGGCTGCGGATGGACCAGTGCCTCTGTCGCCCGTCCCCAAACTCATCAGCGGTGCAGCCAGCGGTGTGCTGCCGCAGACCTGAGGAAAGCAGCCTCTCTGCGGGCTGTAGGCGAGGCATCGCTGAGGGCAGCGCACGCCGTGCCTCCGTGCTACGCCTCTCCCGATTCGCAGCGGTTTCCTTTAGCACTTCAGGAGCTGCAGAAAAAGCTCAGTGTGGAATCATCTGCGGCCAAACTGCGGCATGCCACCCGCAAACATGGGAGTGGGATGGAGCTGGCAGTCCTGCTGGTGATTCACGGCGTACAAATCCAGCTCGCCCGCTCTGCTTACCCCACAGCGGCTCTGAAGCGAGCGGAGCTGCTGTCACTCACGTGGCAGCTGTAGTGCAAAGGCAGTTAGCTGCACGGCTCCCATTTGTGCGTCTTTCAGGGTGTTATTCATTTGTATTACGGTAGCTCCTAATGGCCCCAAATGAGATCAAGGCAACGCTGGCTGGAGGCTCTGCGCGTAGTGTAAGGCAGCTCCCGAATCCAGGAGCATCTAATCTAATCAGCTAGTGAGCGTCTGTACGGCAGAGTACGCTTCATGCCTTTGACTTCTCCTACGGTTGCATGTGCCGTGGTTTCGGGGCCAATGTGCTGCTCGGTGCAGATTCCCCCCAAGTGGGAAGCAGCAGCAGCAGCAGAGCGCTAAAGCAGCTGTCGTTTGAGTTGGAGGTTAGTTTATTAAATGCGAAGCACGTGAAATATGCTCTGTTGGGCTGTACTAGAAAGGCAAATAGCTCCTGATTGCCTGAGTCTTAGAAGTGTATGGCTTTTCCTGTGGAGACCTGACTGTTCAGGGTGGATTCCCCTTCCAGAATGGAAATTCAGAAAACAACGCCCTATCTGGGGCTGAGACAGGAGAGTGGAGTGTGGCCCTGGCTTCGCATATGGAAAAAGTTCACAGGGGATGAGCTTTCGAACAAGGCTCTGAAACCCGTGATTATGCTAATCCAATAACCTGAGGGCCATGGATGAAATCCCAAATTCATTGAAGTTAGTGACAAAATATCCTCCCCTAGGGACTGGGGGAATGAAGCAACTGGCAATCCATTATTTCAAACTACAAGCTGATTAATGGGGTAATTTTTATATAGATCAAGGGATGTTTTCTGTCCCTTTCTCCCAGACCCAGAAATATATCCTGACTTGAAGCTTCATTCAAACTTCGTACAAGAGATGACAGAGTCCTGTTTATCAATGTGTTTATTTCTAACGAGCGTTACAGATAGATACAAATGTTAATGGTGTTGAGACTTGCAAGGCCCATGGCTTCAGAAGGGAAATAAATTTACTTGCGCAAACTCGGTGTGATTTTTCAAAACCTTTCAAAACACCTTTCTTCAAAATACTAAAATACATAATTATGTACTAAATCTTGCTATCGTATCACAAGGTTTGAAATACTTGGAAATTTTTTTTTAAAGACTTTTTCTGGAATCGTGGTAAATCTCAGCTGTCAGAAAAGGTAAAGCTCTGGAGAAAGAAAAAAGCCTGAAATATATGACCCTTAAGAGCTCATAAAAAGCTGGAAGGTAATTAAAAATAAGTTATCAAAGCATATTACGTTTGTTGTCTTGGGAAGTCAGTCTCATGATGGTCCTGACATTTGTTCATGCTTCGGGATGCCACTTTGGGGGTAACTGTAATTTTCATTGAATGCTGCAATAGGGAAGGGGAACACATTGGTAGAAGCAAACTCGCCACTTTGGGGAGTACTGGGGAAATATCCTGGTTTATACGCTTTCCCAGCTGAAACCAGAAGATGCCTCATCTTAAAGTTAAAGCTCAACTGTCCTGACCCAGCCATGTTAGCAGACATCCCAGGAGCTGCTGTTTAATTTTGTCTTTGGTTTCTCTCTCTCTCTCTCTCTCTCTCTCTCTCTCTCTTTTTCTCTCTACAGTGTGATAATGACAGGTGCATATAACAACTTTTTTCGAATGTTTGACCGAAATACCAAGCGGGATGTTACCTTGGAGGCATCCCGAGAGAGCAGTAAACCACGAGCTATTCTTAAGCCCCGGAGGGTCTGCGTCGGAGGCAAACGGAGGAAAGATGACATCAGTGTTGACAGTTTGGACTTTACTAAGAAGATCTTGCACACAGCGTGGCACCCAACTGAGAACATCATTGCTATAGCAGCGACAAACAATCTGTACATATTTCAGGATAAAGTGAACTCAGAAATGCACTAGATTTATCAATATCCCTCTATATTTGCAAACCAGCCTCTTGAGAGTTGTAGAAGGATGTGATCGTCACAAAAATTGTGGCTTCTGTGGTGGGATTTGTAGGTTGCATCCTTTCATCCCTCAGCCTGTATCATTATTGGTGGCAAGCCAACTCTTTTCCATCACTGCAACTGTATGAGTAAAAGGCACGACTGCAAATCCAGTTCTGTGGTCTGTATTGGTTCCTTTAAACAAACAGGGGTATTTATTTATCCATTTTGGGGGTGTTCCTGAGGAGGGCTGGGGCTCCTCAACCCCCGGCAGTCCTTTCGAGCGTCTCAGTGGTTCGCAGGACCATGCTGTTCCGCTGCGCTGCCTGCTTTTGCAGCCCACAGCATTTACCACATTGTTAGAGCTTTTTGCCTCAGTCTCTTGATTATTGCGGGGTTTTTTTAGTAACGTTTTCCTGACTTTCAACTAAGCCAAGCCTGTTTGAGTGAATGAATAGCCACATCCCTTTGGAGCACGTGGCACGTTGGAGGGGCCTCGTGACAATTGTAACTGGAAGCAGAATCCCTGCTGGTGAAAAGCTGAAAACCCATCCCATTCCCTTCTTTACAACGCCCTCTTATTTATTTATTTATTCACATTACTAACTTTGTGATTCAACTCCTTGAGCGAATAAGTGACAGAACGGCACAGTTACTCAGCCAGCTTATTTTAAGAAGTTCATAGATCTTAGAAGGTCATAGACCCCTTTGCTCTGTTTAAAACAGTGACTAGTATCTTCGTCACGTGGAGGACTATTAAAAAACCGTGGTGTTGGCACTGCCGAGGGACTGGCTGGTCAGACGTAGCCTGGCAGGTGACACGCAAACCCCTCCTGCCGTTTGGGGGTTGGAGATCTGGAAGCCCTTGGCTAGAAGTAGTGTCCTTGAAGGCAACGATCGACTTCAGCGGGGACGAAGCTGCATCACTGCTAAAGCTGCATCGCTGCTAGACACTTCAGAAGGTCCCGCGCCTGTTGATGGCAGCGTGGTTGTTTTAACCCTGGCCTTTGGGGAACACGGGCAATGCCGTGGTATCCGTAACTGTAAAAAGAATGGTACTGTGAGACGCGGCACTGCTCAGTGAATTTTAACGCTTTTAGATGAGCCCACTGCTGGGCGACAGAATTATTCCTGGGGAAACAGGAAAAATCAAAAACTCCATACCACACAATGTTAGATCTATCCCTGTTTTAAAATGAATAACAACGTTAACGGAAAAGGAAGGTACAGGCAATGGGTGTAGGGCATGCAGGAATTGTGTGGGACCGGTGCGGTGGGCAGGGAGTCCTCTTAATCCGGGAAAAGAAAGCTCTGCTGCATCCCTAACAGCTCTGGCAGAAAAAAGTAATATCCCAAAGGATTTCTCCTCAAACCATGAATAAAAGAGCACAACTCAGATGACCTGTTAACCTGCCCATATTAAAACTCCTCAGAAAAAAAAGTGTCTTTAAGCCACGACGCGCTGATTTCTTGGTAAGTGGAGAAGGTACCGCTGAAGGGATCTGCAGGCTTTTGTATTCTGGTTTGAGGGAAAGAGCAGGTAAAAATCTGCTTACAAGAGCTAAAGAAAAACAAAGTCCACAGCTTTTATATGACCTCTTACCACAACACATGAAACACGTACGTTTGAAGTTTTCTAGATCAAGGCTGTGTATTTTGTGTGTCGAAGCACAACCGCATGTGCATCAGTTTCCAGCCACACTAAACGCATACGGTATGAAATGCGTAGGTTAATTTTAAAGGGAATGAGGAATGTTTGTTTATAAAATACTGTATGCTATAGCAGGCACGGACAGTATATGTACATATTTATTCTAATGAAATTTAACAAAATCGCTTTTCCTTTTTTTTTTTTTCCTTGTAAAAAGGTTTAAGAATGTGGTAAATTGTATAGAAAACTTGTTAATGCCAAACTACTGCTTCAAGGGTGTCATACAATTTCTTTGACTTTTGGCCTCCTCCATTAACCTTTGCAGCTAAAAAAAAAAAATAAAACGCTATCAGCTCATATTGGCATTTACAGCTAGTACTGTAAAACATATATTTAGCTTTTAACATTCTCAAGTAAGATTCTATAGATAACTTATTATAAAGCAGATCTTAATAAAACAATTTTTTGTTTTTAATTCGAAGTACCTTACTCTGTTACAGCTTTGGGTACCAAAAAGAACATGTTAAAATTAAAGAAAGAAATATATCTTCGGAGCTTTATAAAACTAATGAAATACCCGACCAAAATACCGTGAAGTGATTATAGAGGAAATAAATAGAAACCTCTCAAAGACCAGTATTCCATTCCTGTCTGTGACATCGCTACTACAGATCGGTTTCCTGGTTTCTTGAATGTATGGAAAGTTAACATCGTCATTGTGAACGTTTCCAACTTTCTTTCTCTTTTTAGTTTGAGCTTTCGGTGGTGTAGAGTAAGTGATGGTAAAGTTGGTAAATCTGATTGTTTTGAAAGCTGTTGTTCATGGCTGCATTCTTTGTGTTGCACAAATTAGCTAACTGTTGTTGAATAAAAATATAAATATGTTAATACCAGCTTTTTCAATAAAACTACAACCGAAAAGGCATAAATAGATGACTTCAAGGCACAGCTTATTTTTAAGCTAGACGTGAAAGAGTTGTTGAGCTCCTTTTACAAAGGAGGAAGAGTCACAGGGATTGGGACTCAGGAGAAGAACCAAAGTGTTGTGGCAGGTGGAGAAGCAGCGGCAGCGCCGGGGATGGGCCTGACCTGGGGGTTTAGGGTGATGAGGAGTGTGCCGTCACAGCAGAGCTGGAGATGAGACACTTTTGGTTCACACCTTCGACCAGCTTTTTCCTCTACTCATAGACTTTAGAGGATTTGAGTCTCAGTCTCCTACAGATGGAATAAGAGACACGCGCAATGTGAAGGGACACACACAGTCACAGGGTAAAAAAGTGGCACGAGTGTCATCACTGGCCGGCTTGGTGACCTTCCAGCGCAGCGGACCGTGAGGGCGCGTCTGGGATGTGTCCAGGCCTGGTCTCCCAAATGAGACAGACATTGGCCCGGGTGACAAACCAGAGGGCTACCAGCAGAGCAGAGTCCCTCTTCCCCTCCCACTGCTCTCTTTCTACCTCTGCTCCAGGGGAAAATTAAAAAAATAAGAAGAAGGAGGAAAAAAAAAAAAAAGCTGGCTTGGCACACTTAAAGCTGGGAAAGCGTTCCCGCCCCAGTCCAAACTGATGCCTGACGTGGTGCTTGCCCCAGCTCTTGGGCTCCTCTCAGCCCGAGGCAGCCGCCCCTGCCTGCATGTCCTACACAGAGCCCCAGGGTGTGAGAACCCGCCGGGGCATCAGCACACACGAGCTCGACACTGAAAGGCTAAGTCCTCTTTCTGGATGCAGACCAGAATAAATTTGCCTCAGCTGTGGGACTAGGCAGTGTGGTGCTTTGCACAGCTCTCCCAGAGTGAACGTGCTCATTTTTTTTTTTCTCCACCTTTTTTTTTTGGGGGGGGAAGACACAGTCAATCCCACTCATTTAGATGGACAAACATGACTAGGCACCGGAGAGAGAAATCTCAGCTGAAAATCAACACATCAAGCAATACACTATTTACCTTTCCAGTTTCCCTTTTCATTCCCAAATACCCAGTAGGAGCAGGAGCCAGATGGCTAACTCTCATGCTTTTGAAATTTTCACACGCGTACTTAGGAGCTGCATACGGCGATTTAACCCTTTATGGGTTGGAAGGGGGATATTCCACGAGCCACCTGCTTCTCCTGCTTGGAGCCAGCACGTCGTCTGGCTTCCAGGCAGAGTTAAGTCCTTTGGAGCCTTCCAACGTTGTGGTTATTAATCCCTGATGAGAGGGCAAGTGTAAGGATTGTTCGCCTTCTATGCCCAATTTTTCAGTAACATTATTATCACCAATTTGCTCCCACTCCCAATAACAATCCTTTTCCATTTGCTGTCTTCTCAGCAAATTGCATTAAGGCTAAAATTAGAGCATGAATTCGCTTACCTTGCTCATGTGGTAGAACCTCAGAAGGCAACGGGATTACTGGAGTGGGTGAGAGTCAAAAACTTGGGCCTAATTCTATAAGCTGCGTGTGACAGGGTATGTTTCCTTGGTTTTGTGAAGCCATGAAACGGTCCGGATATTGTGTGCAAAACAATATACAGAACAAAAGCAATATACTTTACAAGTATTGCCTCAGGGATACAAACACAGTCCCTCCATTTGCCACCTAATGACAGCAGCTGATTTAGCAGCGTGGTCAGGTACCTTTACCGTTTACTATTATATTGATGATCTATTGATTATGGCAGAGTCACAACAAGAAAGTGAAGCAGCTGCTGAATTGCTGAAAGCGCATTTGCAGGACCGAGGCCGGGCAATTAATCCAAAGAAAATACAGGGCCCTAGTGCTACTGTACAATTTTGGGGAATAGTTTGGCATGGACAGATTAGAGAAATATCAAACCAGGAAGGAAATATCAAATCAGTTCAGTTCGCCATGCACACTGGAAGGGCTTGCTTTCAGAGCACACCATGAGAAACCTTTTCTTGGAAATTCTTTTGTTTTTTCCTTCTCTCTGAAGCTGGCTGAGGATCAAACTCCCGTTCACGTGAAAGTGAGCACAACTCTTTGGGCACTTGGAGATCCTACATCTGGCCCGTGATGCAGAGCGTTTCACGTGAAGCACCTGGCTGAGCAAACTCCTCGGTTCCCTCAGCTATAAAAGCTCCCATGAACACGGATCAGTAATTAGGTACAGCTAATTGTCTTACCGTTTGCCAAGTGGAGACAGTCAATGAGTAGGACAAGATCCTTAAACCAACAATTCTATTAAACAATTATTTTAATTACCATGGTGACGCTCTATATTCTTTTTATATAAAATATAGGCTGCTCAAAAGAATAAAACCTACAGTAGCGACTCAACTGGAGGACACAGGGTGGTTTTCTGAGCAGCCACCCCTTGTTTTAGGACTAGTATTAGTCATACGAGGAGCACGTGCGTGTCTCGTGCAGCAGCCTGATCCAAGGCACCGCAACGGATCCCCAACAGATTAAATCTAGGACCAAATGCTTCAACTGGTGATAAACTGACAGTGCTGCAGGGAGAAGAGCAGCTCAGACAACTCCAGAAGCCACATCGCCACCTTCTGTGGCTTCATCATCATTTCTCCAACAGGAGGAACAGCCCTAGGGAAAAATTCACTGTAAATGATAAATAGGAATTTATTGAAACTGGAATCAGGGTGTCAGACTGGGGGGCAAAGAGGTCGGTATTCTTCCATGCTCTACCTATAAAAGAAACGCTGCCCAAGCAAGACACCCGAGTGAGACCCTGCTGTCAATAACTTGTGCCAGGGTCCCAGCCCCGGCAGCCTCTCGCTTCCATTTCTCCTTGGCGGGGTTTAAACACCCCCACCAGCTCTGCTGGGTGCCCTGGACCAGGCTCCTTCTCACTTTAGTGGGAAGCTGCAGAAGGAAGCAGAGGTTTCCCTCAGATAGGAGAGAGACGGGCATTGCGATGTCTTTGCGATACAGGAGACAACGCTCACGGTAAATTTATGCACATCTGGGATTGTGTGGTGGAAGAGGTGGGGAGGAGAACGTTGGTGGTTCAATTATCGTCCTCTGACATCTCTGCTAACACCTCTCTGAGATCAACAGCTGTGGTCTCCATTTCTCACAGCTATTGATCCAGGCTTCTGCAAACCTGGATAGATGTTGCTGCATCAATTGCACTCTGTCAATATGTTAAAAATACCCTCTGCAACCCTGGCAGGTAAAGACTTATTTTAGTATGAAATAAGAGATAAGCTGCACTATTTTATACTGCCTTCCTCCACATATTTTGTGAACAAGTAGGGCTCAGCTGGGCTTCTTTTTTAAAAGTTTGTCTGTTTTGAGCTGCTATTGTCATACGGCTAATGAACTTCCAGGAATCCAGCGCTACTTTTAAATCTGGTATCTCCTAATCACTTTGTGGAGCTGCTAAAAATCTCGCCTTGCACAGCTTATCCCCAAAGTCCTGTCAAACCAGTCCCAAACCCAGACTCTCCCAAGATCTGCCCTTCATTATAAAAGAGCGGAGAAGTCGGGTCGTGCTCGGGAAGGAGAGCTGCAGTCTGAAGCTATCTAAAGCAGGGACCAGAAAGATTTCCCGTGCTCCCTCTGCGCAGTCTGTCCCCAGCCTTGTCCCCCCTCCCCTGCCCCTGCGCTGCCTTTCTTGCCGCCTCATCCCCATGGCACCCACGAGACACCCCATGTTCTCACTTTCGCCTCCTCCTTGGGCCACATCCAGTGGCCAGAAGCCACTAAAATCCCGCTGAGTCCCAGCACTGGACCAGCCCCAGCAACCTCTGCAGGCTGCGGGAGCAGGTTCTCATCGGCATGATGGTAAGTGCCCCGTGATCCCTCCGTCTCCCGAGCTGTCAGAGAGGGAAGTCCCATTTGCCAATATACTATATTTCAAGTGGAAGATGTGCAGAATCGGAGAGGTTGTATCTTAGCAACCACCAATGCATTAAGAAAGCAGTTTAACCGTTTAAACCTTCAATTAAAAAAAAAATCCACCACAAAGAGACGACTGTCGTGTACAAGAGACAAAGCCCTCCTGGAGATTCACCAGGAGGGACGCAGCCGCCTTATGCACATCCACCTGCCAACATCACCCTGCGAGAATCTTTTCCCTCCCCAGCATAGACGAGTCGGGTGCCGTTATGGCCCGTACCCGCATCCTTTGCTCTCTTGTGGGAAGTGAAGTGGAGGAAAGGCATCTTTTTGCAGAGAAACCCTGAGGTTTTGTATATTGGTCTCATCCCCACAGGAGCCAAAACAAGATCTTCAAGAGTTTCCAAGGGGAAATAAAGAAGTTCCCCAATGAAAACTCAGAGTGAAATAGGCACAGGGCTGTGATCGCCCTGTGTGAGACGTGGTGATGCAGCATCTATTCCCTGATTTGTACAACTTAGAAATGCAATCGTTTCCCTCCCAGGGTAACACCTTGATTATCAGTATTCAGATACACCTTTCCCTCCGTCCTCTTCTTCCAGAGACTTGGGCCAGGAGAGAGCAGAGCCGGGCCTCTCTCTGCCTTACATGAACACCTCACACAAGAGCTCCTGTGAGATGTTCTCACCATGCCTGCAGCAAACCTGAATTTCATCCTTGACCTGACAAAGTTACAAGAAAAACAACAGGGCTTCTGCAAAACTTAGTTTAGATAAATCACCATATTCTGCCTTAAAAGCTCTCTGCAAAAGAAGTCTCACCAGCTTTTAATGCACATTATATTGTGTTTTACCTTATTCTGAACTACCTGATCTGTGCCGTGCGGTGACACGCTGCAACCGCAGGATGAACCTCAGCGTAGTGCAAAGGGGCATCTTTATTCTTGGAAAAGGAGGGCCCAAATCCCTCAAAAAGGACCTGGTCCAGAAGGAATCACAGAATCTTCATGGTTGGAAAGGACCTTTGAGATCATCGAGTCCAACCATACACACACAAAAAAAACCCAAACCCACCAACAAAAAACCGAAACAAACAACACCCTAGAATCTCTGCCCCTAGAGCATGCCCTGAAGTGCCAAATCTAGACGTTTCTTAAATACCTCTAGGGATGGTGACTCAACCACCTCCCTGGGCAGGCTGTTCCAGTGCCTGACCACTCTTCCAGTAAAGTAATTTTTCCTGATACCTAATCTAAACCTCCCCTGCCGCAACTTCAGGCCGTTTCCTCTGGTCCTGTCATTATTCACCTGGGAGAAGAAGCCAACACCCACCTCTCTACAACCTCCTTTCAGGTAGTTGTAGAGGGCAATGAGGTCTCCCCTCAGCCTCCTCTTCTCCAAACTAAACCTGCCCGGTTCCCTCAGCCTCTCCTCATATGGCTTGGTCTCCAGACCCCTCACCGGCTTGGTAGCTCTCCTCTGGACACGCTCCAGCGCTTCAGTGTCCCTCTTGTACAGAGGGGCCCAGAACTGAACACAGGACTCGAGGTGAGGCCTCGCCAGGGCCGAGTACAGAGGCACGATCACTTCCCTGCTACTGCTGGCCACGCTATTCCTGATACAAGCCAGAATGCTGTTGGCCTTCTTGGCCACCTGGGCACACTGCTGGCTCATGTTAAGCTGTCTGTCCACCAGCACCCCCAGGTCCTTTTCCACTGGGCAGCTTTCTAGCCACTCTTCCCCAAGCCTGTAGCCTCCTCCAAGGAGGAGGAGCGGTGCAGAGTCCCTCAACCACAGATCGAAAATTTTCTGCACAGAAAGGTAGGTGTCAACCCGTCACCACGATCCATAACCAGCCTCTGAAGGGAGTGGGAGCAGGCCTGGCGCTGTGAAGGCGGGTGTTTGTAAAACCCACAGACCTTATGGGACGCAGAAAGGTGGCAGCCGTTGTCTTTCTGGCTCTGGCCTCATAGAGGCACTACATGGAGAAACTTAACATATTAATTAAAGCAAAATGGAAGCAAAAAACAAATTCTGCCAGAACAGTTACTGGTCCCAAAGAGTACCCGTGCTGTATGAGAACTGTGGTATAGGGCACGTGCATGTACTCCACGTATCCGCCTCCGCTTAAAGACTGCATTACCTCCAAGCTGCAAGAGAGAAGAGCTGCCCTGGGCTAGAGGAACTTCAGGCTACAGGCCTGAAACACTCCCATGGAGATTCACTTTTTAAACAACGATTGAAGATCAATTGAGCTGTTACTAGAAGCAGCATTAGGAGAGATTTATGAGTCATCCATTTATGACTCTAGGAAAGCATCTTCTGTAAAGAGAAGACTGAAAAATCCATTTATTGCAAAACCACTTGCTGGGCTCATCACCCGTCTCTCCCGCTGGCGCGGGGGCACAGGCACAAACAGCGCGCTGGCCACGGGCTGCCTTTGGGGATGAAGTTGGTAATTCCTTCAATGTATTTCCTGCCAGTAGGTACTTTGAACAAAACTTAGCCCCAAAAGAAAAAAAAAAAAACCTGTATGGCATAGCATCCTTTTGCTTGAATATGTTTTGAAGTTTTTTTAAAAATAGAGGGCTCTTGGAGTATCCAGGCGGTGATACCCATCCTGACCTTCAGATGGTGGCTTCAGCTTTGATTGTAGACAGACTCTTGATCAGAGTTTGGTCTGTAGACTGCTTCCAAAGTGTCTAATCCCTATTAAAATAACATTTTCGTTACCTAATTAATTGTTTGAAGCTATTTTCGGTGATTGTTTATTGAAGTTGTAGTTTGTCACCTGAGGCAATATCATGGCTTGTTGTCGTGGAAACATCTCCGCTGTCACCAGCGCTGGATAGGGAGGGAGGAACAGGAGGGGGAACTACAGAAGAGATGCTTTGTTGAAATGCCTCACTCTCTAAAGTGAAGAAATTACTTCAGACAAAGGCAGGCCACACCGAGATAAACACGCTCTGATTTCTGAGATATTAGGGGGTCTTGTGGGCTTAGTTCAAGCCCTTTCCAATTCAGCGCGACACAGCTCCTGCTGTCAAGCTCTGCCATCTCCTGTGGTTAACAGCAACATTTGCAAGGCCCTTTCTGATGCCAAACTTGCTATTATTGCACAAAAATCCTACCAGCTTCAAAAATAGAACAAGAAGTCTGTAGCAACCTGCTGTCATCTCTCTATTTGAGCCGTAAAAGATGAAAATTCGGTCTTTCAGGGTTTCTCTTATCAGCCTTTACCTGGTGTGTGGTTTTGACACAACCTTTCTGCTTTCCCCAAATCTATGCATTAATTTATAGTGCACGGAGATCTCGAGCAAGAGTTGCAGCTCTAATTTCCCTTAAAGCAGCACGTCTTCTACCCAGGTTTTAATCAAACTCTGCCACAGATTTTCTCTGTTTCTTATTGTTTGGGTCACAGAAGGTTGATAAAAAGGTTTAAGCTGTGATGAGCGCTGATTTTTTTTTTTTTTTTTGCATCTAACACATGAAGAGACAGGAGAAACCAGAGTTTCCACCAGCGGGGACGCCAGGACTGCGTGTTGTCACCACTCACGTTACAACAGAACCAAACAATGCAGATCAACGCTGCCAGATTTATGTTAAAAGATCTTAAGAGACAGGGACCTTCTCAAAAAGATGCTGAACTGCAGAGCGGCCAGAGCACACATTTTGCCATGCGCTGTTCCTGTAAACTGTTAGTTTATCATTACACAGTATTTTATTACAAGGAAAAATAGATTTCTTTTTCCATTTTCACGGTCCTGGATTGCAGACACGCTCTGCAGCGATGACTTTGCTCATCATTTGTGTAATGTTTGTAACTGGGAGGCGGGTGGGGGGGGGGGGGGGGAATTGGGTCTACAAATGGTTATCTATTTTTCACAAAAGATTTTTCTAATGGCATTCCCTCTCCGAAACGGAGTAAAACCAGCACACCAGCACCCGATTCTTTTGTTCCTTGGCGGTGCCCTCTGGAGACGGCAGCGGAGGCAGAGAAAGCGCAGCGTGAACCTGGAGTGCCATCTGATGGCACAGGAGACAAACCACACGGGTGACGGGTTCACCCGCCGAAGGCCGCGGCCCCGGCACAAAACTGGAAAGTACCGTTTTTCTCGCCAGAAGTACAGAGTAGGTAAAGCAACCAAGCACGCAGAGGCTCCAGACAAATCTGTGCTCTCTCTGGAGGTTAATGAAACATATATAATTGCCCCTAAACGAGTAGAACATAACCCAGGCTCCCCGGGACTATGTTTTCTGACTTTCTAGAGAACACGTTGAGGTACCGCTCATCAGCAGCTGGGCGATGGCTGGTGCTGCCATGCTTCTGGCACCCTACACCGAACTGCAGCTGAGAACTAAATCTCTGCCAATAATTAAGACTGGAAACGTGAATTGTTAATTACCTTCGTACACCATTCACTGATGTCTCCACGAAGCCGATGCAGATGTCACCAACACTGACTAATCCAGCCTCACACCTAACGAAATGCCAACCAAAATGAAGCTACAAGCTTGGCTATAAAATGGAGGGCTTTTAAGTCAAGCTTAGGTTTTTAACCCATGAAGCGCACTCCCTCTTAAAAACTAATTTGTTTTCCTGAAATGTACACTGACGTTTAACTGTAAGATTCAGAAACAGGGTTAAGAGAGATTTCACCTGTCGTAAGAGTGGGAAGTAAATCAGATGCACTGGCAACAGTGCAGGAACTCAACTGGAAAGGCAGCGGTGCTGGCAGGGGCTGCGGAGTGGCCACCCTGTGGCTCGGCCGGAGCTGGGAGGATGGATGCCGGGGAAAGGGTTTGGGGCAGAAGAGAAGGCGCAGCCCCAGGGCTCCCGGCTGCCCAGGCAGAGCTCACAGCGTGACCGCGCTTGGGGCAAATTGCCAGGCTTTAGGACAAAAGCTTTTCTCCCTGGCTTCAGCGCGGGGAGCCATGTGCTGGTCTGCAGGGAGAGCCCGCTTAATATTTAGCCACAGAACAGCAGCGGCTGTGCAGGCTAATGCTGAAACGTAAATGGAAAATTAAATGATTTACATCATCACACAGGTCAAAAACTCCACTTCCCACTTACATTAAGAGGCAGGGTACTAAATTTTAACATCCCATTCTGACTGCCATACACCCACACCACTAGTTATGTGCAAATCTACTTCACTTTATTCTTTGTAGAGTGTAACCATTTAAATTCCCTTCCTGTCCAAGTCGAGCGGACTTTGCAGTCTGACCTCACGAGCAGAGGATACACCTAAAAGCTGGCAATGAAACTCTGTGCGACACTAGTGTCACGTGCCAGCGTGTCCAATAGGAGCTTCCCAAGAGCGACCCATCGCACCATTCTCTCTGCTTTTATATTATATTTCTTCTATTGCCAAGTTTGTTTGTTTGCTTGTTTTCAGCCACGCTCCTTCTAACACCCAAACTTGTGTTGTGCATGGACTCAAGTGGCTTTGGAGGTGCGATGCTTCTGTTTCACAAATCTACATCGTTCTCTCTACATCATACAACTCAAGCAATAAAGGCAAGTACTGAGAGGAGTATTCTCATGGACTAATTTCAGGTGCTGCAGAACATCTTAAATTAAGACTCCATTTATACAGTCAGGAGAAGAAGACAGGAAACTCAAACCATCTGAGAGTTTCCTCTCCAAATGGACCTTTGAAAAAAAAACCACCCTGTTGCACATCATCTAGATACAAACACCTTAATAAAAATAGTGCGATTAGAACAAAATTTGCACCAGAAAAATGTTGCCTAGGAGCGAGAGCCCCCTGCATCACCTGGGAGCAGGAATGGCCCATGCTGACACCCCGCTTCTGCACACAGGAGCAACAGGGCTCCTGGCCACCATCAAAGCCCTCCAGGTGGTGCAATGCAGCCCCGCACCTTCTGTGGGAGTCAGAGATCCCTCTGAACAGCCCAGCACCATGAAAGTACTTTGCTGCCCTAGGCAGAAGCTGCTGTCACCTCACAGAGCTTGTACAAGGTGCATTTTCACTGCTGAGCCTTGACCTTCACAGCAGCAATCCCTCCCACACCGTGCCATCGCAAGACATACCATCTCCCTGCAGAGAGCTCCTACCAGCGCCGGTCCCAGGATGAGAGAGGCAGCAGCAGACCGTGGCATGGGCGTAGGCACCCCCGCATGTCACCTGGCCCGACTTTTATTCCTGGTGGCAGGTGGGAAAGTTCAAAACCAATTGAGTGCAGCCTCCATTAGTAAATCCATCCCCCATCACACTGGAGCTGTCACAAACCTTTGACAGAGCCTTCTCTTTTCTCTGTGTAATGGGGATCTGCGGGAGGGAGGAGGATGCAGCAGGCTGTAAATGTGTTGGGGCAGATGATCCAGCTGGATCCACCACAGGGAACATTGGTTCTGCTGCAGCGAGCGTGAAGTGAAGCAAAGCAAACCACCTTCAAGCAGGTAGTGCCACCAGTCCCCAGGTCGACACCTATGAACCTGGGTCAGGCTGTGAATGTCTGGGCTGCCAAGTCACACGAATTATCAGTGTTGTCCCTGGCCTGGGAGCATAGCTTCAGGTTTTTTGTGAGTTTGAAGATAGTGCCCTACTGTCTGGAGACAACTGTAAGAAAACCTGCATGTCCTTCACGAGGAGTAGTGGGAACGCATGGGAACACACCAGAATTTCCCTGCTTTATTTTCCCTGTTGCAAACTGAGACTGTTCAGGAGGAATTCACATCCCAACCCACAGGTCACCTGGGAAACAGGGAGAGGGGAGTTCGGGTTATAAGAGTCTACCAGAAGGGGCAGGGAGGGACAGATAGCATCTAGTCCAGAGGACACACTGCTTCGTCAGGAGAGCTCGAGGGGCAGGTTTACGTGGGTGAAGGCAATCCAAGGTCTCCAGTGGCTCTGGTGCAAAACCAAAAACAATGTATGCACTCACTGTGTATGTTATACACAGATATTACACACTGTGTATATTATACACAGATATTCCCCACGTTACTCATGGGCTGGGCACACGCTTCTTGGCTACAAGGCTGTTCGTCAAAAACTTCCTGCTCTTTTGTTTTTATCGTATTTTGTAACGCGTGATCGTACCCTTTTTCAGTAGGATTGCGAAGATCCTCTGTTTCATCGCCAGCAGTTGCAGCCCCTCAGAGGAAACAGCCCCAAAAACTCAGTACTCAAATCAGAATGTGCAGTAAAACACACCGCTTACTGCACAAATTTAAATGAAAAATTTTGTTGGATGAAAATGCTGAAATGAGTACTGCAAAGCTGCAATTTTACAGAAGATGCTTCCTGTAGCCGTCAGTGGGAAGATACATATTGTATTTCTTTCTATAGTCATGTAAAATAATTCACAAAGGAAGGTTGCAAGCAGTGTTTCTATGTTCCCTTTCTGCTTCAAAACCCAAAGTTCAAGTTTATTAGAGGCGATGAAAACACAAGTTTTCTTAGTGCCGAACATCCCTCCTTAATGGGAAGGCGATTCTCATGTTTTCCACATCAGGCTGTAATTTATAAGAGGAAGTTGCAGGATGCTAATGATTACTTTTTTTCCAGAAGAGAGGCTAATTAAATCTTTTGAGCAATAATATGAAAACAAATGAACCGGCTTCATTAACACGTATAAACAGTAATATGATTTGTTTGGTTGGTTTCTAGGCGTCCTATTTGTATTTAAGTAACATTTGCACGTATGTAGGAAATGGCTAGAGCAGGCAGATATGTCTCTTTACAAGTTGGTGAGCGCCACCTAAATTCTGCTGCATGGATTAATATTTTTCTAACTTAACGACTGAGCAGCTGGTTTTCCTTCATCTCTCTCTGCAGCTGTGCGGCTGAGATTGGAGCGCAGCCTCCTTTAACCTCCTTCATTTGCTCCTGAAGGTGACCCTTACCCTGAAAGGCTGCCATGGATTTCAAAAGTATTAAGAAAGTATTCGCAGTCTTGAAACTCCTTTTGCCTTTTTCAGTGAAAATAGAGAAGCCAAAAGGCAGACGGACATGGGGGTGCTCCGGAAAGGGGCATATTATTTTATGTTGAAGGCTCAAGTTCACTGGCTGGGTAGGAACGTAAAAGAGCACCTCGCTGCCCCACTGGTAACATTCTTATTACCCTGTAGTACAAAAAAAAAAAAAAAAAAAAAAATTTGAAGCAAATTTACAATTACTAATAGCTATTTCATAGCACTTAAGAGAAAACCACTTCGTTCCAGGAAATAAAACCACACCTAATTCCTACAGCATTCCTTCTCTGGAAGTACTGGACATAATACAAAGTATAAACTCTTTGCATTCTTGCCTCCTGCAAGAGGCTGTTAGTCATTCCAGAGTGGGCTCTTAAATTATTCAGAATTTCTATATGCGTTTTCTTGTTTTTCTGTGCTTATAGAAGAATGTACCAGTTTGGAGAACATGCAGTACTTTTTCTTGTTACTTTTAGGATGAAATTCAAATAATGAATATTTACTCCAAATTCTGTATATTCTAAATGCTAAAGCTGAGCTTACAGCAGAACAGCTGAAGCTAATTTAGATGTGTCAATAGCCATGTAATATCCTCCTCCTCCTCTTCAGTTAATTAATACTAATGCAAAAGATTGAATTATCAGCCTAGAGAAAGGGCACCTATCTTTGGAACTGTTTATAATTCATCATGTCTTCAAAAGTGAGTAAGAAAATAATAAATGCAGGATTAATTGAATAATTAACAGCAGCTGCCACATTCTGACTCTCTCCTTTCCAATCTCGAGGATGGACTGGTTTGGAATATTGGGCTGTAGCACACACAAGTGGAACCAAGTTATTTTGTGCTCCGTTTGCTTACAAGATGTGAAGCAGATGGAAACACCCTTTGCAAAAACCACCTTGCCTGGAATTGCAATTGCTCATTATGTATTAGCAATTTTGGGCTTGTCAGCTAAGATACGGTTTAGTAGAAGGGATTTATTTGCTAGAGGTTTCAGAACACTGAACACCAGACCGACAAGAAAATGGAGTACCTAGCCACTATGTTACCATTAACGTATGCCCTTTTTCCATAAAAATATTAAAGGATCAAGAAGGAACACTTGAGAACTGGCATTATTTAAAGGTCTTGAAGTCAAGTTTACTTCCTTTTTCCTTTTCAGATACACAGAAGAGCTCAAAATGTATGGAAAAATGACCTCCTATGGGCTAGTGATCAGAACTTCCCACCTCTGTTGGAAAGAAGCATCTGACAAGCTCAACTGTCCCCATCAACCTGTCACTACAGAGCATGTGATTTAAGTCTTCCCAGGATCTAGCTAATTTAGGGGCTGTTTTTCACGTAAGTGCATAAAGGGGAATTGTATAACTTGGAACTTGACCAGTACTGGTATCAATATCCTTGAGGGAGCTCCCCCCCTTCTAAGGAACTAGAGAGTTTTAGCCAATACTTCTAAATCTGCAAATATAATAACAGTTATACGCCAATATCCCTGTATAATTTGCTCAGAAAAGGCTGAACTAGAAGTCTCAGAGTTGTTGGAGTTAAGCCTCATAACAATATCGATAATATGTTACAGCTGGGAACTGAGGTACCTGGATTAACACTTTTTTCTCATCTTAAAAAGCAACTCTTTCTAAAGAAGTCAAGAAAATACTCTCCCTCTTCTTGCAAGACTCCCCACATCTGACTTCAGTCAATTTGTCTGTTTCAGGATACGTAATAACTTCTTCAAAACGCACCACAGCAAGTCAGTAAATTGACATCCTTACAAAGAGTAAAAGCTAAAAACAGAAGACTTTTTAACACTAGTTCTGAATACCAAGACTGTTGCCTTTTTTCTCCTGACAAACATGTGAATAGAAGTTTCACAATTATGTGTATATAAGGAAAAAAAAATAATCTGCATCTTTTGCGCTCAAGTTTCAGAGTCAGGAAGAATATTTAGATATTTTAAAGGAGCCTATGGACGTTCTAACGAAAGGAGGAGAAAGGGCTAAATTTGGCCCATTTTCAGCCAAAATGGGAGCAGGAAAGTGAAACCATGTCAAAATTTGCATTTACCTGCTACCTTACAGCATTTCTTTTCCCCAGGTGGAAACAGAGAGATGGCTGACAGTTTTCAAAACTAGAAGCACCTGGAAGACACAATTCTACTTTATAGATTTTCTGATGGGCTCAAACAGGACTACGTGGCTTTGGATAGCAGAGGCTTCTGCCCTGCAGTGTCAGGCTTGGCTGCGAACCGGGCAGCACCCCTGTAGGTGCCTTCGGCTTCTTCCCAACTGCAGCCCAGGGTGATGATCAGGAGGGTGCTCGTAGTCGGAGTGCAGCCAGGTGCCTCCTTTTCCCCAAACCTTCCCCTTCTCTATCAAGAGTTTCCACTGATAACGGTCCCCCCTGCCCCAACCCCCCAGTGATGACATGCGCAAAGGCAAGTAGGATCTAATGCACCATCAGTGGAAGAGCAGCCAGGGAAACAGCGTGATGGATCTGTGAAACACTGTCATCCAATGGTCAAAAAAGGTAGAAAGTCCCAACGAAAGCAGGGGTAAGGAGCACGTCTACGTTTCACAGCTACAAAAACTTCACCTGGCGTACTCAAATTTTACTGCTAGCTTGAAATAACGTGAAGTACAACTGCAAGTATCTCACACCAAAAAGTTTTAAACATTCCAAATGTTATTTTTCAGTTAAAGCTGTTATCAGCGCAACATAAACGACTGCTCACAATACCAAAGCGTAATGAACAAATGTTGTACCCATTTAATTCAAGTTTGTATCTTATGTTTATTTGCACAATACAAATCATTAAACAAACATACTATTTCAGTTTCCACTGTAGACTTTTAGATACTATTTTCAGTTGCTTTGGCTTGTCCATTACCATCTCAATACCAGCCTTACTCTCTGGTGTTTGTCCTTCACACACCAGCATGGATTATATCGTAGTGTCATATATGTAGCTATCATAACCAATCAGAACAAATAGAATATTTTGTACAGAATATTTAATGCAAAATGGAAGCTTGAGGACTTTTTACAACCTTGCTGGGGTGTGAAATGGTGTGCCCTTCCAAAAAAAAAAACAAAACAAACCATTAAAGTCACTATCTGCTGGACAAATAGTGAAACAATAAGTTCTGTACGCAGATATCACCACCAGGTACTGACTATAAGATCACTTTTTTTTCTAGAAAACACCAAATAAATACAAGCAATATATGCAACATAAGCTGTTGTCAGCTACCTACTCTAGGTCATACCTGTGAAAATACAAACGGGCACGTTGTGAATATTTAAAGAGTAAAGTGCTTTTAACATCGAGCAAGTGAATGCATCTAAGTGTCGTACCACAGGCAAATATATATCCATTTTGGACAAAATAGTCACCATGCAATTAGTCAGCAGCAACCCCCTGCATTCATTTACAATACTAGACTAGTACATATTACTTCAGTCATACAGGGTTTAAAGTCAGGATACGGTGTGTACACTTACAAAACTCAACCAATGCTCTACATCAGCATACATTTTGAGCATTGCTACAGCAAGGTGGTGGTTGGTTTTTTTTCCCCACCTTTTAAGCAGCCAAACCTTTGGTAGTGTAAATGCAGCGTACACTGAAGATACCACTGAACCAATACAGAAACTCATTATGCAGCTGACAGGAATGGGAAGAAGAAAAAATCAAAAGCGAATTTAATGGCTTTATGCACTGTGCTCCTCCAGTCATGCTCTATTTTCACATGCCTTCCTGCAGGTAAGAGTTTAGACATGCAATTCAAGCAAGTGATTGCTTTCAGTTCAAAGACAGGCCATTTACTGCCAAGACGACCCTCCAGAATTGTGCTGAATTCAATTATACTTCCTTGTCTCAAGTTCAACAACACTTTTTTAAACTCATTGCTTGCCTTCAGCACAATATCTTTGGTTATATCATCCTCCTCTATAGACTTGGTTCCATTTTTGCTACTGAAAGGCATGCCCACAGTTATTTCAAATTTGTACCGATCAAACATTTTCATGTGGCAGTTATGCTTTGTCAAATACTTGAGACGACACAATTCTTCCTCCTCCAGCGTAACATTTTTGGGGTCACAAAGAGGGTAGGTTTCACCATACAAGCATCTCATCCAATCGCCAATAAAAAGTGGAAGCATATTTATTGCAGATTCTGCACTATTGTCGATTTCCGTAACGCGCACATACTTGAACCGCCCAGTCCATGTCACTCTGTGTCCTTCCAGGTGACTACATAAAATCTGAGTACGTGCCATGTTAGTCTCCTTCCACGACCGGGGTCCGCAGAGGAAAGCATACTGATTCCATGTCAAGGTGGAGTTGTAAACTTTCATTCCCTCTGATCGATACACATAGAACCAACAGAACAACACTACGGCTGTAATCCACACCAGAATGAGTTTCACAATCGAGCTTCGAGTGAGGGATTTAACCACTTCAACCACAGAGAAGTTAACCTTCGTCCACCATCGCAAGAGCAAAGGAACAGCACACAAAACCAGAGTCACCACAATTTTCACGAGCTCCAGAGACACAAACCACTTAATGAAATGGATAAGACACATCAGTGCGATGCCTACACCTAGCACCGGGAGCGCAAAGAGAAACAGAAAATAACCGATTGATGCACGCACAAGCCCAATGCCAGAGGACTCCCGCAGAATGACCACAGAGAGTTCGCACCACATAAAGCAGACCAGATATGGGACCAGGTAGCAGTAGGTGCCTTTGAAGTTCCGTAGTTGTGCCATTCTAAAGAAAAGATAGAACAAGTACAGAAACAGAAGGCATGGGACACTTACATTTATCACAAAGAAATGGCCTACAGGAACAGTAAAGAAGGTTTTACCTAAGAATTTCAAGTAGCCAACATTCCCAGGCAATACCTGCAATAGGGATAAGCAACCTGCTGCTATCTCAGTCATTAATGCTCTTCGTGTGTAAGGTTCTGCACATGTGCTTAAACTCATGTAACTTGTCACTGTGAAGAAAACCGAGACGGTAGCTAACTCTGAGCATGGTATACAGTCTTTGCTTGCTATAGGGAAGGAGAAAATGACAAAGAATACTGAGAGTAAAAAATAAATGTACGGCTCTAAGTGATTCCATCCAAAGTTCACCTCAGCTTGCTCAACATCTAGGTTGGGTTCAAACCGAAGCAGTAAGTCAGTCAAAGTGCGGAAGTTTTCCCAAGCCTTACTGTCCTGAAAGACTTTCAGTGTGCAAATCACCATAGAAATGAAGGACAAATAGAATATGACTAATGGAATAATGAAGGCAAAAAAATCAATTGTCAGATTACTGATGATGAAGAAAAAGATGAGAGCATTGATATGGTGTGTTGGAACAATGGTGGACAGCCAATGCATTCCTGCCTTTGATGCAATATCTATAAGGTATTCTTTAATTTCCATAATGGCATGAAGCGGATATTTTACCACCTGGAAAGAGAGAAAGAAGAATTTTATTTATGAGCATTTTCATATCTTCACATCAGATATTCTTAGCTGAAGCAGCAGCAGTCGGTTGTCTAACCTCAGCTGACATGAAGAGATTTATATTTCAGACAAATGTTGCCAATAAAATGAGATTACTTTGTCTGAGATTATTAGCTCTATTTTGATTAATTCAGTCAGATGAAGCTCAGAGGCGATTTTGATTTCAGGAAAGATGTATTTCATTACCTTTGACACATACAATTAAATGGCTTCCTAGTCAAATATTCTGCTCCGCTAACTTCATACTGAAGATAAACTACATGGCTGCAGTCCTGTACTATCTTAAGTCATCACTTGAGCTGTGAGTACTGTAGCTTTAAAGCACTTAACTCTGTCACTGTTTTGCAAGGACTATGCTATACATTCTGATATGCACATACACTACAGAAAGTGATGTATATAATTCACATGCACTAACAGGAAGTCTTTACAGCTATAGTTTACCTTTAAAACAATTCTTCCCAAGCCTCTAGAGATGCAGCTGTCAAAATCTGGTTTGGAAGCAGCAGAAGTATCTTTAACTATAATTACTACACGTTTAAGGATTCTTTTGAACTCCACAACAGTAACTGTACAGGATTTTAAAATTCTACCCATCCTATGTGCCATTTTCCAACACAGTCACCAGACAACAGTGGAATTGCTGGATCCAATCCTCTCCTTATGATCAACCACACACTTTACATAGGATCAATGAAAAGGTCCAGGATTTTTCAAACACATATTGCACCTGCACATCAGATGCCGCAAACAATCTTCCTTCCCCCATAAAAAGATAGTTTTTATGTTTTCCCAGAACTTATGCTTTTATATTAATTAGTTCAAGGGAAAGGCCAAGAATGTTTCAGCAAAGATGTCCCTGTTTTTCGTAAATGCATCTCCTTCAGAATATTAGTTATCCAAAGATTGGAAAGAGATACACCCCTCAACCCGCCCCCACCCTTTTTCCCCCCACCCCTTCCATATGACAATGGGGACAACAAAATTACAACAATTATAACAAAAACTGTCACATCAGCAGCTAGAAACCCCCTTGGCTGAAACTTTCAACTGCCTTGCTTGAAATTTACACCAGTATTGAATGCATGCACCTTAATTTTCCCTTCTCCTTTCACTACCTAGGAAAGTATCTATATAGAAAATCACTAACAGCAAATTCCACCATTCTTGAATTCCTTCATAACAGACCCTTTTCACACCTTGAGGCTATGGATAATTCTTCCCACCTGCTTGCTCCTGTTTAAGTATGAAAGATATGAAGCATATAATAACATCTATAATAAAAAAATACAGCAGTTATGATAGGGACATTTAAATTCTCACAGATATAATGAAAGTAGATTGCCCTCTTTGAGGGAAAACCATTATCCCTTTTTCTTAACTATATGACTCATATATATGAAACTGTAAACTTATAGGTGAAGTCCAAAAAGAAATTATATCAACAATTCTGGTAGTGACCTATATAGACTAAACCTCAGCTTTGAGAGTCAAATGCAAGTCACCTCTGTCTTGTCTGAAATGTGTAAGTTAAGAGCTTTTCAACATAACCTGATCAGTATTGTCTTTTTACCTTCAGTCGCAGGGGTAACTCTTCAGGAGTCTTCCCTGCCAATTCATCATCTTCCTCTTCCTGCATGATCAGGTTAGATGGGATGATTCCCTTCGCATACTTCTTGGTAATTTCAACAAAGTCATCCAAAGCAATAAATTTTTTAGCTAAAAGATAAAATGAAGACTTTGAGTAAACAGCATCACTACAACACTGTACAGATTATGAGTTGGAATTTTCTTTCCTGGTATTAAAGAAGATCTACTCTGGGCCTCAAAAACTGAACTACTGACAACACAGGCTTACCTTGCAACTTGTTCTGAAATCTGTGCTGAAAACAAGCTGCTTGTTCCAGCAGTATATGACTGCTCTAAATATTGTCAGACCAGCAGGTAAGTTTATATTATCAGTAAGCAGGAGAACCGAGTGAGTGAGAGTGGTGTATCTGCAAGTATTCCAAGGGAAAAAAAGACTACTGGATTATGTCACAGAGTTTTAAATCAGAAGTTATTATATCTTTGGTAACTTCTAGAGAGAAATCTTTAACTAGAAGTCACATTGAAAATAAAGAATTGTACAGGAATAGTAATGAATTATCTGTACTTTATTAACTGGAAAACTGGCTTTTGATTTGGCATTTAACATTTTTTTTTCTGAGTTCAGAAGTTACACACATAATTATGGGAAATGCCCAATTATTCATATCTACAAGACTAAATATAGATTACTTACAGTGTATTAATTCAATGCGGTATGTGGCTATACAAACTGTATCGGCTGTGATCTAAAACAGATAGCCAGCAACAGAATATACTTTGCTCAGTTGTACACAGAGACAAAATTTATCACTCTGCCCCGGAAGATCCTTATCCCCGCCTCTGAGTAGAAGGGAGGCAAGAAGTTACTTCCGAAAACTCTAGGGATGCTGCAAGACAGAAGATGATTTATATGCTGCTTCAAACTCCTTTCACAGCCTTACATTAGCATGGATTAGCTAGTTTCTATGGTAGACAAGCTTGATGTCGTTTGTAAAGGAGACTAATTAACGGCAACTTTTTGTTATACACTAAAGCAAATGACATTGCTGTAGATAGAAAGAGTTTTGAATGACAAAAATCTGTAACACACCTCCTACACAGTAAGTTTAGCTAGTCAGCTGATACAAAGATATGAAAGCTGGCCTGCTTAATACTAGTTCAAGATTTTAAAGAGAAAGACAACTGAACAGCTTCAATAAATTTAAAATCAGAGGATCAGTGGGTTCGAACCTACTATTTTTTAAGAAATGCTACATTTACAGAAGTTTACATATAAATATATCAGTACTTAATATTGAAAACACTGTAGATACAGAACAAAATAAAGTATTTGTGTCAAGATAGCTGCTACAGGGGTGTTAAAAGAGTTCAATAGAAAAATAGCTTTTGCTTTAATCTCACAACATGGATGTTGCCTTTTGCTTGAACTTCTGTTTTTATTCCCCCCCCCTCATTACATCAACCCATATGTCCCACAAAATACCATCTGACATGCCTCCCAAGAAACAATAAAGGATTTATTTTTGCTAACTATTCTTATCATTCACAGACTGTAAGGCAACATCATTTACAAAAAGAAATCAGTGAGCCTCCTTAGCTGTCTTGGTGGAGTTCAGATCAAGCCTAATACCAAATGTGTCATCTATATTTCTTATCGTGACAAAATATGCAGTGGTAAGAGAGTCTTTTTGGTGTGGAATGAGCAGACATGATTAGAATCTCACAAAAATTCCTTAACGGCACTTTTACAGGATGGTGGCACATCCAGAAAGGGAAGGAGTTATCAACTTACTGTGAATAGATGGCCTATCAAACGTAACGACATGTACACTCTCAGGCACGCAACAACTGTCCATTGACAATATCAGCTCTAATCTTCTGTTTATACCTCCACTAAGGATAGCCCAGATCAGATATCTGCAAATGCATAACTGACTTAAAAACTATCTTCCAAGTATTGGCAATGTATTAAAACTGAAGGAAGAATCTCCCGCTGGCAAGATAAATGGAGAAACTCAGTAGATCAGAGAAGTAAATGCTGGGGAGTAACAGCTGTCTTGTTCATCTATGAAAAGATAAAAGCTCTCTAGAGAAGGGCGAACAGCTTAACTCCTACTTTAAGTGTTTGATGAAAACTTTTCGTTTTTAAATGTTATTAGTATTTTGTCACCCAAGTGTCTCTCAATTTGATATAAAACACGTATGTTGTAGATTGTACTTTATTATTCACAGATTTTTTTTCTTCAATTTGGTTATGACAAATTCCCCTGCCTCCCCCATCCATCGTAGAAAAAGAAAAATATGCACATCAATTTCTGCCTACGCTTACATGTAGGTTCATTTACTCTCCTGTTATTTTATCTGCCATTTAAGCCTTCCAAAAAAAAAAAAAAATTGCCAGTTCCTTTTCTGACACTCTTTGAATTACTGAAGAATTGAGAACAAAACGACTTGCTTTGCACTCACGCTCTATCAGCAAGTGCCAGTTCAGCTAAGGGATGGAGAGAACACTAGTGTCATCCATTAAGCACCAATGGAACGTAGCTCCAATGAACCCAGATACAACTTTGTTACGATACAATTAGCGGACCATGAAACACAACAGTCTTATCCTTGAATGACTATTTCTAGCTTTCCAGAAGTGGCAAAGAGTTGTAAGAACAGCTGACCTACTCTCACCAAAGTTTTGATAGGACCAGAAGCTTAGTCTCCTAAATACTCTTTCTCCCATCACCTACTCCCTAGCTCATCTACACAGGCACGCATCCCTCCTCCTCTTTTACTTCTGTGAAAGTTAACGTGAAACCGAAATGCTCCACTCTTCTTAGGAACGTTATTTTCAGAAGTCACCTGTGTAATGAACATAATCCTTGAAGGTAAAGGCCAAACTGGCCTAATGAAATGTAAATCTGATCTTTCAAGGAGCTTAAACCTGCAACCCCCCAGATTTGGCTCCCTAATCCACATATGACGATTTAGTTACACATATTCTCAACTACAGATGTATTAGTAAGTAACATGCTTTGTGACATTTTAAAGTGCTCTTCAAGAACTGATCTAAATTGCACATGAACTATTTCATAAGACCTGCTGCATTTCAAGAAAGTGAGATTTTTTTTTCCCCCACAATGATTAATTGAACCTTATGTTAGATAACATTCTTGAAAAACTACACATGCCGCATTGCTTATAATTCATTTTCTTAATTTAACAATTTGACTTTCCTCCTGAAGGTCCAGCAGCATATCAGCATTTCTTAGGTATGCAAGACTAGGGAGAATTTTATTTCAATTCCAACACCCCACCGTATCTTAGAAAACTCACAGATTTAGGTCTACAAGTCTGATCCTGCGTGTGTTGAGCGGTTTAATTCTCCCCACTACATGAACTAAGCTGCCTCTAAGTTATGAAAGAAATATCTTGGTGCATCTTTCCTATATCAATGCTTGAACAAATATGAAAAGACAAACATTAATTATAAGGGAATGGCAAACAGAAGCGAGGCAAACAGAATGAGGGATCTGTCTGCATTAAATGGTTGCATAATTAGTTCCCTTATTGTAATCAGAAAGCTTACTACAGTTCAGAACAAAAAAAATTACTGAAAGTGCAAATTTTTTTTTGCTGAATAGACTGGCAAGTGCTGAAAGGACAAGAATATAAATACAACAAATGACATGCAAACTCCTTTTAGTATACTAATCACTGACAATTTGACTGTAATGGTGATGTCTTTGGTGAGTTCACATGCAGATCAGTTATTTATCTTGCACATATAATAAACTGACGCTATCAGTTTATAGCAATCCTAACTTGCTATAAAGTCTTACCTCTGGCAGCATAAAATTGCTTAGCAAAACAAAATAGAAACAAAAACCACAGGCAAAGATTGAAAAGAGCAGCATGCACTCACATTCACTGCTCACTAATCGCTCCAGCATTCTTCTCTGCTTCTGCACCGACTTTGGGACGGGGCCAGGCTGCTTCTCACCATCTGGTTCAATAACAGAAGTTTATGGAAAGTCAAAGCAGTCAATTAAATTGATCAAACAATAACTGGAATGTTCTTTAAGCTGCAATATCTGGAGAATGGTATTTCTTCAAAGTCAGGAAGAGACAAATATACCTATAAACAGGTAAGAAGTGGCTATATAGCTTTCTATATTCCTGTTACTTTACTAGAAAAGGCATTGACATAGCTAACACATACTGACATAATGGTGGAGTGAGCCAGGCATCTTGAAGACTGGGTTTGTAAATTGAAATATCTAGTAAGATATCATCAGGATGCTGTTAAGGAAAAAAGTCAAAGCTGTAAAAAATTTATTTTCCGAGAACAGCAAGTGTCAAATGAAGATATTTTTAATATTTGGTCACTTGTATGAGTGCTTAACTGCATTACAACTTAAAGCAAGAGTTGGCGGGCCTTTTTGAACTAACTTTATCTGTCCAGAGAACATAGTATTAAAAGAGAGTTAGAGTTGTTAACACTGTTACTTTTTCTTAAGTATGTCATACGTTTACTTTTATCTCATGTCTGATAGAGTCTTTAACTTTCTAGCTGTATTCCGCTTGTAAGTATATATTTTATCAATACCATAAATCAGTTCATAAACAAACCTTCATTGTCAACTTGCCCAACATTTTCCAGCAGTTCAGAAACTGCTAATTGCTTCTTCTTTTTTGGGTTTAATTTCCAATACATGACTAAGGCAGCTTTCCTCACAGCTCTCTCCAGATCAGTCTCAGATGATAATTTTTTCACTTCTTGCTCGTTCTCAGAAGTAATGCCTCAAGAAAAGAAAAAAAACATTAGATACTATTATCCCACACCCATGCAGAAATGACACATTTGCCCACAACTTATTTTTCTCAGTTTAGTCTGAAACTTCTCAAGTTTCATTCACATCTAAGTAAATTACTCAAATGCCCTTCTGTGCCCTTTGCTTATCAAAATCTAATCACATTGCTTAAGTTTAAACTGTACTTCAAAGACTGCACAAGACACCTTATGCCTTGCTTCGACTTTTGAAGTACAGCAGTTCAGGCAAAAGGTGGCATGGATGCGCATGTGACATGTAAAAGTCAGCAAGAATTTAATGAAAGGGTATTTTTAGTGGTTTTTTTTTTTCTTTAAATAAGAGTTCAGATAGTTGGCAGATGTGAGGAGACCATTCCAAGCGTGGGAAGTAGCATGAAGATGTGAATCGAAGTGGGAGAAGATGACAGTGAAAAAGACCAATTAAGAGAAGGGCTGTAGAGGGGCAAAGAATGAACAACAGCAGATATGTAGGTGGTGTGTGGTTACGTATGACCTTCATGGTCAAAGAAAAGAAGCTTCAATGAAAGGTGGGGAAGAGAAGAACAATCATGAATTCCATGAAGAAATTCAAGCGAGTAATGAATATAAATGCTTTTATGAGTAGTATCAGTAATTAATGCTTTTTAAATTACCTATTTGAACAGGCTGTCAGGAACTACTCACGTAGTTTTGCCATGAACATTCCCATTGTATTTTAACCCCTCTTTTCAGTGTTAAAATGAATGTAGTATTATTTCAGATAAAGTGGGAAGTGCAAGTAAAAAGTCTGAGAGAACCCATACCTCTTCTGTCTGCCAGGCATCTACGCAACAGTTTGACAGCTTCTCTTCGACCTTGCTTAGCAGCAAGGATGAACCAGTCAACCGCACTACAATTGTTAAGTTCTTCATCCTCCTCTTCTGCTAATCTTAAGAAGTGTTTCCCCACCTAAAATAAGACGGGAACAGAATTCCTTCAATTACTTAAATATACTCTACTCTCTCTCTCTCTGTCTCTCTCCTCCCACCCCCTGGAACTCAACTAGAATAAATTCTCTCTGAACAAAAGGTCAAAACATTTGCTCCTAGCGCTAAAGAACATAGCTGTAAGTCGATCTTCTGCAGGGAAAGATCAGTTTCCAGAACTGGAAGCAAGAAGGAATTGTAACACATTTGGCCAGGTCAATGAATTAGTTGCTGTTGGTCTTCGGGCATTTAGCAAGATCAGGTAAAGCTCACAGTGTTAAAAGTTTTCTTGAATTCTATAAGTTTTCTTGAATTCTTTTCCTCCTATGACGATGCTCAGACAACACTGTTATCCTCATTTTAGAAACACAAAAATTAAGTGTAATAACCTGGTGCCACTGACATTCAGAAATTCAGATGAAGTTATCGACAAAGGGCCTGACATAGAAGGAGGCTTCAGCAGTGAAATCCCTGACTCGTAGCAGTTTAGCCACTGAAGGGCAAAGCAAACACAATTAATTAGTGAATGGAATAAAACTAATACTGCTTATGCATCATGCAAATTAAGTGAAATAGCCTGCAAAAATTCTCCTATTCAGGATTACAGAAATTATTGAGCAGTTGCCTGTATTACTGTTTTACGGATAAGAAAACACACCACCTTCTTTCTTCCTTCTATAAAACCAAACTATATGATAATATCCTAGCAAATATATTTATGCAATAGCATGAAAGACTTCTGCTTATCATACCACCTAACTGCAGATGTACCTTCAGCTATTTATTTCAGAAAGGAATTGCTTGAACAAGTTACACGGTAAATAACATCCTCTGACAAGAACAGCTGTTTCTTGAGCATGTTTATATTTCAAGAGCAGTGACACCTAATGACGCAGCTCTTAGGTTTGTAAGGATCTCTTGGATGTAGAGACTCATATTGCAACATTAACCAGCAGATTTTGGAATTAATCGTATTGCACAAGGCTACTGCACAAGTAAAATGACAGTGTGACACCTGTTTTGTGATAGAAGTGTTTTTTGCCTTGCCTGTGGGGCTCTTTTTGTTTAGCTTTTTTTCGTTGTTGTTTGGGATTTTTTTTTGGGGGGGCTGAGGGTGTTTTTTTTGGTGTGTTTGTTGGTTTTGGTTTTTTTTTCTTTTCTTCTTAAGTTCAGCATTAAGATTTAATCATCTACGCCCTCCAAAAAAAACCTACAGAACCAACCTCCGAAATCTGAGCAACCAGAAAATATTTTTCCTTTGTTTTGATTATAAAATTACAAGCTTTTGTGTATGTTAAAAATTTTGGTAGTAAAAAACCCACCTCCAAGTTCCATAGCAAACATCAAGACTTTCCATGAAATACTACTGGAAGGTCTACCAGCTCTCTTGCGAACAAGCCACCATGCAACACTGTGCAACAGCCACCTTCCTCTGTCATAGCAAAGCTCCTACATGGAACCACCTGAAGATGGCTGCAATGCTCCAGCCCACAGCAGTCAAAAGAGGAAGAACTGATGGGAAAAGGTGTTAACCTCAGATTTGTCATTTAAGCAATGAGATATTCTCCTCCATGAGCTAAAACTGTGAAATGAAGTCATAGTTGGTAATGGCTTAACACAGTTAACAGGCTTCATACTGTACTTCTCCAAAGGTTGCTTTCACCTGTGAGCTTTGCTGACCAAGGCGTTTATCTCAAGCAGTCCCCTTGCAGAGATCCTCCGGTGAAGACACAGAGCTGTCTTTTCTCTATTACAGAATTCCAGCTGTGGGTGTCTCATTTACATAATTGCTGCACAGTTATTTCTCAATAAAGAAACTACATAAAGCTACAGTAATACAGGTTGACAGCCACTCAGGGTGCATTTATTTCCATAGTCATAGCAGGGTTATTTTTGAATAAACTCATAGTAATAACTACAAGTCAGTGAACTGAGTGATTTCTTGTGTTTGACTTTGTAATTGTTAGCAAACAGCACAACAGTGCCATCTCAGCTTCTCATTCTTACTCCTACAAAGGTAAGAAATAAAACCAGATTTTTTTAACTGATTCTAAAGGGACATATTCAACAATGGAGAAGAAATAATTTTTTTTTAGGGTTTTAAAACTAAAAGTTAACTCCCTCTCCACAAGTCACAAGCAATTTGATTGCATAGAAAAGAAACAACTGTCTTTTCCAGACAGTCAATTTATCCTGAGTGTATACTGAAGCAAAATTAAATGCTGGATCTCTTTACAAAAAGAATCCTATTTTTCTGTGGGAATAGAAGGTGTCCATAGTTAAACAGCTAAAGGAAGGGAGCAAAGGTGGAATGAACTGAGAAGGATAAAAAAAATATTATCTATACACGTATCTAGGCGTGCATCACAGGCTTAGATTACATAAGGTATTTCTTACTCAACTGAAAGTTATATCCTGAAAGAATATCTATGGGGTTTGCTTTCTTATGTGTGGAGGAATAGAGCCAAAATGTGGATTTTATAGTCCCTCAAGGCTAAAGCTTCATCCTCCGCAAAGCCACCAGCTGTTTCAAAGGTGAGGAATTTGATAACCATCTCGGGTTACAACTCCAAGGACAACCTGCCCCTCAAACAAGTTTAAATGGAGTGTAGGAGTGAGCCTGGCATTATCATATCTTTTTTTATTATTTTTTAAAACCAGCTTTAAAAGGATTACTTTCCCATCCCCGCCTTTTTATTTGCAAAAAGACTTGTGATCCTTGGGGAAAAACCCAAACCACACCAAGCATGCAGGAGACCATAACCATGCCCTTTTGCCATCAAAGCTGGAGCTGGAAAAGAATGTTCAAGCAAAACACTAGCCAAGTTAAATGCGAATTAAACCCCTTCTAAACAATTTTAAGCTATTTATACTAGACCAATGCACCAGACCACGGAATGCAGTGGAAAACTGGTACAATTTTTCTGAAGCCCAAGGGACACCTGAAGTGCTAACACATACAGGGACAGAACTGCCATTATTAATTTGATTATATCTGCCACCACACAACTAAACATGCTAATTTCAATAAAGAAGGAGGGGCTTCTTTTCTAAAATGTGTTAATTCAACACAGGAATGGTCTAAGAGCAAAACATCAACCAATCTCTGTTCCTGCTAAACCATCTCAACAGCAGTTTCTTCCACAGAGTCCATGCCCTGAGTCCTGGTATCTCTGTATCCAGTGCAGTACTGAACCAACAGCATTTAATAGTCCCTATCTGCACAACTCCACGAGTGACTCTTTGGCACACACTTTTTAAAAAATCAAAAGCAGTTCTGTACCTTCTCCACGCTCTCAGCCTACCCTCCTCGTTTTCATGTGTCCTAAAGGCTTACTCAAGAGTTGGACCTGAAGCCAGTAACGCTCCCAAGCAAGCAGCATTTCTCAAGGCGGAGAAACCAGCTGGCATCACATTTCTTTGAATAGTTTAAGATCAAAACAGACAGTGCAAGTAAAGAAGAGATAATAGTTCTACAGCAGGCAGTGCTATTTTTAGAATTAAGAGCAAACAAGACTGGACAAAGCGCATATAAAAATTACCTCTGTTTGTGCTTTTGGTTCTCCAGCTTTGGCCCTCTCAAGCAGTTCCTCAAAGAGCACTTCAGGTTCTTCCTTCATGCCCTCTATAAATTAATTTGATAAAGAAAAGTGTTTACTAGTAATATTTGAAAGTATTTTATATATTATTGATACATGTGGTAGAAGAATTAAAGGATCATATCTAAAAAAACCCAACAGAAGTGTTTTGCAAGAACAGTGGAAATTAATGCATTACAATATTTACACTCCATCTCAGTGTTGTACTTCAGCATATTTACCATTACTTGTTATTTGGTACCTGCCACAGGATGACACATACAGTTCACATTTTCTCATTTACTTCCAAAGGATTAATTTCTCAATAGAGAGTATTCATTACAATAAATATGAGCACATGTGGAACATGCAGCATGGATCTGCTTTTGTACTATGACCATTCTTATTCTTGATAGCACTTCAGACTTTCACCTGGCAGCCTCTTTATTTAGTAATGAAGCCTTTTCAAGAGTTTTGAAAAATTAACCTGCCTTTAAAACAAATCCAGTATATTTGAAAGCTCAATTCCTCAGTCTTGGGAGCACACAGAAACACACAGTACGCAGAAACAAAGAACCATTATAAACCTGTTTTGTGTCCTGCTCCACACTGGCACCTTATTTTTTTCTTCTTTCCCGTGTAGTGTACACAGACTTAAACAATTTTTTTTCCTACAATGCATCATATTGCTCCACCAGTCAATTGTAAAGGAAAAAAAAATAATCTTCAGAGCTTTATCTGACAACCAGTGTTTGTAAGCATCATGCTGCATGCCACTTGATGAACAAAGTTTAATGGAAAAGCTGACAGAGGCTAGAACTGATACTTTTAATGAGAAGATTTCTCATAAATTAGTCTGGAAGAATTTTAAAAAGAAAAGTCAGTAAAACTTGTATGCTTTGAGTTGTATGGGTAAGGTCAGCAGATCACTGATTCAGAATAACAGCTTTACCAGTCAACCGAGAATTGTAGTTAGAAAGGAAGATCCAAACTCAAGAGCAAGCATCAAAGCTTGACCCGTATGTACCATGTTACCCCACAAGGTGACCGAACACACTGTGATGCTTGGTAGACGTGTACTGAGGACACAAACAGCATGAGAGAGTACAGTTAGGAAGCAAAGTTTCCAAACGTAGGAAACCGCCTGAAACAAGCTTTCTCAGAAGCTTTCTGGCATCTGCTCCAAGTTACAGATTTCAGCCTCTCCCTAATAACACAAGAAGCTGGTGGGCAGCCCCACGAGCTGAGGTGCCATTTAGTATCAGCTCATTTTCAAGTGGTGGGAGGAAGGAAGAAATAAACCCAATTCCAAATAATGTCCCGAAGAACAGGGCTACTTAGATTCTTTAAACATCCCTCGTACTGGGACTATTTCCAGACAAGAACAGGCTACAAGCCAATGCTTTCATTAAAATGGATGTATTTTAACAAGAGCAAACCATGAAGTAAGTTTTCTCCATCACCATGCCACAGTTTTGTCTGCCAAGCTCCACTTGGAAAAATATTAATGCCAGATTGTAACATATTGTCTGGCTAAACAAGGCACATAATGAAAAATAATTTTCATTTAGTACTCGGTCTTTTCAGAAAGCTGTAAAAATATTATTGTAAAATAGGCAAACAGCATCCCAGCAAAATTAACCACTTAATCTCCTTGCTCTGATATATAACCACCAGGACTGAACTCTAAACAAGACAGAAGCCTGCTTTCCAGATGGCACCGCTCACACCAACAGACATCACTCAGGGGCTTTCTGCTTACAATAAACAAGAAGTTACAGGAAAGAGCATACTGTTTGAAAGAAACATAATATTAATCCGTCTACCCCACCCAAATGAAAAAAGCTGGGTAAGGCAATGCTTTTGTGTTTCTTCCTGTGCTTTCACATTCATTAGCTTACTTGGCATCAAGACTTCTGCAGCAACAATCTTGGCTATGGATTATTTTTTTTTTTTGTTCAGGTTTTTCTACATGTTGAGAAGAGACCACCACAAATATTTCGCTGGTACTCTGAGTAAAGCAATACAGGAGGCACCGTTCAGAAGTTACTGTTTGATAATGAAGCGCAATTTACGCACACAAAAAGCAAACTATATAAAGCAGTTTATTAAACTTATATAAACCCTGATAAGAAGGGTGGTTCTCTTGCAGCTTATACAGGCAAAGCTGCTTGCTTTCTCTCCTGCTCTACTTCCACACACAAGAGCATCGCATGGCTCTGACCCCTTCCATCTCTTGCTCAGATGAATGTCTGTTAGTTAAGAACACTTATTACAATAGAAAGCTGTAAAGCATTCCCAATGCTTCTTCATCACCAGGCTATAGTTACTTTATTGTAATTACATTGCAGACTAACATGTAAATAATGTTCTTTGCAAAGATGTTAAAAAAAAAAGAAAAAAACAAAACTAAGAATGTGTAGCCTTATGTTCCAACTTCACTGAGAAAAGAAAATAAAATGAGCTGGTACTGCAGGCAGACTTGTTGAAATGTTTGTTCTAACAGAGCTGAATACCAGGGGAAAGAAAACCTTCCTGCTGTTATTTTCAACCTACTGCCCTGTCCCTCCTGCGTGGTTATCACTTCTATGTACTCTCACATCTGACCTATAAATATAAATAAAATTGTGTCTGTGGGTTGGTTCTGTAGTTGTAGGGCAAGAGCAGAAGAGCAGGCTGTGTGTTTTCAAGGTCAAATTTAGAATAGCTTGCTATCACAGTGTTCCCATAACCAGCAATATTTTTCCTTTGCTTAAAGGATAAGCACAAGGCTAAATGAAAGGATAAAGCATGAACGAAGGCAGTTTCATGGCTGCCTTATCAATTTACTTTCTCATAAACTATTTAGGTCAGTCTGTGAAGGTAAAAGGTCCAAAATACAGTAAACGTGTTTTGGAACAAGGATGGACAACACACTTTCTTTCAATTCAGCTCAACAGTAGAAGAAGCACTACAAAAGAGTAAATGCACCCACCATAAAAATACAACAAAAAGTGGTGATCTATAACTTATCACCCGTGTTCTTAAGTGTGTTTTTAGTTAGAAAATGTCTTGATGTGTATTCCTCCCACATAACAGTACTGCAATGGAAATGCTGTCAGTAGAAGCTTTTATTTTCCACCTTTGCTGAAAACTCACATCTATTTAATGTCAAATTTTACTCTGTCTTGAATATAAAAATTTCCAGAAGAGAGGAACATTCATCTTGCAATACTTCATGTATCTTTTATGACAATTAAAATAGACTTCACTAGCTGTTGCGTGTCAGGTGCCTTTATATAAGCCAATGAAGTCTATCAGTTATTCAAGGTTCACAAGCCCTGCAGTCATTCAAATGAAAGCAGGCTAGTGAAAGCACGTAAATTTTAGATTGCATGTAGCATATATATGTAACAAACAAATTAAGACAGGGACATGGAAGGTGGTTAGTACTTCATATTTTGCTGTAGCTCCTACCCTGCCACCAAGACCCTGTGTAAACCTTAGTTCATCATCAGGCTACTCTGTGGTTCAGTTCCTAATTTACAAAACAAGTTAATTCTGCCTGCACAGACACTGGTCACTCAAATTATTTAGTGGGTATTGGAACAATGACATTATTAATAAAATTTTAATGTTTTATTTTTATTATTCTGTGTGATTAAGCTGAAGATATGAAATGATCCTTTAATTTTCTCTGTTCCATTAAAAAAAAAAAGCAGGAAACAAAAAAAGATTTGTGATCTGCAAAAGACGAAGCAGATGTGTTTTTGAGTCTGCTGCGTTTATGTCCTCATACTACAGAAAGCATTTAAACCTCTGAAGGGTTACAGAAATATCCACTTTTGACATTCAGGCTTTTCATTTAACAGGTTAAAGCTGCCACTTAAAACCTAGTTTAAAGCACTTATTAAAAAAAGACTCAATACAATGAAATTGAGAAAGGTTTGTGTGCATTTCGCAGTCATCTATGGCATTTACAAGAGTAAGATAAAGCTGTGTATTATTAGCTGATAGGCTTCAAAGATGCTATCAAAACATTACTAGTCATTTCTGTTTACTAGTAAAAAGCATGTTTTACAACTTCAGAAAAATACTCAGAACGCAGAAGTCTAAACACAGCTGTTTATATAGGTATGCTGTAGTCAGGCTGATGAAAACTAAAGACTACTATTTACTTTCTGATACTTTATACATTACTTTGCACATTGTCCAGCTTTGCTGCTTTAGGCTTAAGTGGAAATTCAGCATTCACTTCAGCATAGGCAGGCATTTTTACTGTTTTTGTTAGGTTTTGACCAGGAATAGGAAATGTTGCAAAAGGAAACTCTTTCTAATATCCTTTAGGTATACAACTGAAACACATCATGTGTGCATCTGTGTGACTTCCATCCATGGATTCTAAAGCATTTAAAGGCACATTAATAATAATCCATACTGGTAAGGAAAGATTTTTAGTTATATGTAAACATGCAGAGCGGATCATACACACCCAACCACCACATAAAACGACCTCAGTTTTTTTAAGTGCTCTTCTAACTGCTGGGAATCACTGCCTTAAAAAAAAAAAAAATCCATTAAAGCTATTTAATGCAGAAAGACTCAATAGAGCACATACTGAATAATAACAATGTTTGTTGATTTACTTTCCTATCAACACAAACACATCAAAGCTCTCAGCAGAGTGGATTTACCCAGAACAAGAGAGTTTTAGCACGATGCCTGCTATGTCGCCACCTGGCCAGGTACACACTGCTCGCTCTTCTGAGGTCACAGCTACACCACCTGAATTCTCCAGATAGAACAAGAGGAGAAAGACCACAAACAAGGGATACCAAAGCCAAAAACCGGTGTTTCAAAGGATCACAATCTCTCACGCCTTTTGAGCTTAACATCTTATTTGTTCACCCAGTTATCGGGGGCCAGCCACACGACAGTTATATTATCATGCACGACAGATCAATTTTTACATAAACACAAGCTGGCATTTCCAAGTGCTTTAGTGTTTCGAACAGTGGAAATCTAATGAGAACAGGATAAAAGGAAAACTGAAAGCAGTTTCTCAGACAGAAAATAATAATGAAGACAAAGTATTCATTTGAAATATCTAAGTTTAAAAGAAATTACAGGTTTTACAAGTGAATATTAAAGCTGCATGGAAACTCTGCTGAACAAAAGATTAATGCATTAAGCAACACCCACACTAAGTGTACAAAGGAAACCTGTATAACATACACACTTTATATGATCACGACTACAAGCATTCATTTGGGCTCAGAAAAAAAGCGTCAGGGAGGTACAGAAGGAGGAGGAAAAAACCCATGTGTTGGGGAGAATAGAGGATCTGAGATGACAAGATACGAAACAAGATTTCTGGATTGGCCTTCGCATTTTATTAGTACAGCAAGTGTTCCTGAAGTGACTGAAAATAGTCAGGAAGAGCTGAGTGTATGCACAATACATCTGCTGTGTTCAGTCCTAGCTAGTAGCAACACACTTCCAAGCTCACTGAATAAGCACCTAGAAAGGTACACAAACATTTTTACCATTTCATGAGATTTGCCAGTTGTTGCAGATGAAAATGGTTAGCAAGGTGGCCCAGCAAAGCACATCAAGCAACGATCAGTAATCAAACTCCCAAATGATCTTGCAAATTCTAGATTTTGTTGTTTTGTTTTTTTTTTTTTTTTTAAATACAGGATTTTAAATGCACTTTCCTTGATGTTTTGAACAATGAACAAAACTGAGACACACTGAGAAAGAGCAGAGCAGCAAAAAGGTCAGACAACAGCAATTATGATACCAACTACCTCCCAGAAAGTATCACATTCAAGAACGACAGTCATGGTAAGGTTTTAGATACATTTAATAAATAACTTCATGAGATAACTAGTCAGAGAAAACAAAAGGCAGAAAACAATTTTTGCTTCTAATGGAACAACGCACAGTGCCTAGTTTACGAGATTAGTGAGCCACTCTACTAATAGCAAGTTAGATTTAGTACCCAGATAAGAGTGTCAGAAGCAAAAAATCTGCTACAGTCATATTGCAAAGCAAAGCCAGAATAAAAAAAAAAAGGGGGGGGGGGGGGGATAAAGAGAGTTCTTAGAAATAAGAATGTATCGTTGTAAAGGCAAGGTCATGCCAAACCAAAGAAAAACAGAAAAAAAAAAAAGGTTTAAAAACATATACCATGATAGACCAAGAGAAAAAGGTCTGGAGAACAACTCAATACAGAATCCATTGCTTCCTTTTTACGCCTTTCTCAAGCACACAAGGAGCAGTAAGCTTAGCAGGTAGGGACAATTCAAGGGTAACTTGAATTCCAGGGAGTAGCACTGAGAAGCTCTGGTGAAGGAATCTCGAACTTAAACAAAGACGCTAAGGTTTCTTTTAACTGTGTTTAAGACTCTAGTTTCTCTTAATTGTTTATGCAAATTGAACTATATACGGCAGCACATAGCCTCTTACTTAAAACTGAGAAATGGAAAGCAGCAAGCATGATACCAGAGACCATTAAATCTGACATCCATACAAGGCAAATATGTAAAAGAAGAAAAAAATAAATCTTAAGCCTATGGAGGGGACAAAAGAGATATACTGGGTAAAATCAGCAGATCTTGTGAAAAACCCTTGACATAAGATGCCCCTGAATGAGCCAAAACGTTTGAGAACAGACAGATCCAGCTCATATTTCTATCTCCAAAGGTAGTAACGCTTCTCCCAGAAGTCGTCTAAACAAATTGGAATGTAGGCTGTTACAGAAGTAAGAGATTAAAGAAACAATAAACAAAGAATAGAAATACACAGCTCTCATTCTCCCAGGGAAAAGATTATCAGTTTAGACACACAGGGATATACGATAAGGTGTATATTATTCAATGCATTTATGTGTAAATGAAAAAAAAAAGGGGAGGGCTAAAATGGAGGTGACAAAGTCTGTTGATGATTCTGTGTTACTCAGGCAGCAAAAAACACTTCAGAAGTGACGACTGCAAAAAAAAAAACCAAAGAAAACCTGCAAAAGGATTTCATGACTGATTAAGTGATAAAAGGCCAGATGAAATGCACTAAATGCAGACCAAGACTACACCTTATCATTGTACACACAATGATAGCTCTGAACTATTATCACTCAGAATAAAACCTTGGAGTTTGTAACATACTGTTCTAAGAAAAAGAAACAGCCCAGTGCTAGTAAGACACTATTATCAGAGCTTTTTAACCTGGGGAAGAAACTGAGGAGAATGATACTAGACACACCAAGAACTGGCAAAGTAGAGAAGGTAAACAGAGAGACTATTCATGTCTTACCAAATGCAAAAATTAAAGGGCAGGTTAAAAGTATTTGGCCAATGCCAAATATTTACATGTGTTTAAAAAGCAACAGGACAAACCAAGAGTAGAAGAAAAAACCCAGAAAGCACTACGAAATACTCACACCACGGAGCGAGGAAGCCTCTAGGCTGCAAGGTGCTGAAGAACCTTCTGAGAAGGAAACAGCTGCCATTGAACATCTTTAACATCCCAGTAAAATATGAATAAAATCAATCTACAAGCTGCTCCATGGCTCTAACAGACATGCTGTAAACAACAGCGTAAAGGACTGTAGCGAAAGAGATAACAAGAATCTTGACCCTGAAGTTTGTCAACATTAAGGTTCTTCAATATTAATACCAAGCATTGACAGCAACTTCTGCGATCCTTCACACAGAGTTCACAGACTGTTACTCCAGGGGTAGTTCAGGCAGGAGAGAAGAAAAACCTGTGCTTTTTAGTTTCATTAGCTTTATCCAGAAAGCTCTCCACTTAATGTAAAGTGGACTTAATGTAAAGACTCATAAGTCACAGATGTCAAGCATCTCCTCTCAGCTCCATGTTATTAACTGACAAGAGTAATTTACATGTTTGATGAAGAGTGGTACGAAAACAACCTTTTATCCACAGGTCTCTCCACCAACTAAATCACTGGGGTGGGAGCAGGGAGGAAGAGTGCCTTTTTGACGTTAGATCTTCTCCCACACGTGAACAAATCCTCCATATATCATGAAGTGTACTGATGTCTGAGCTGATCTGTGTCACATCACACAGTACTGTACCTGCTTGAAGCTTCAGGCATACATCACTCTACTACTTTAGCAAGGCCTTACTGTAATTGAATCTGAAAGGAAGTACAGTCTGGATTACAAAGAATAATACTTGCTTTTACTTTGAGAGGATACTAGTATGAATAACCTGTGCTCACTGCTCAACTCCACCCCTCCCACAGAAAAGACAAGTATAGGATTAGTTACTCAATTTGAAAGAGCCTCTTCCATGACTTTCATTATGATGAACTTGAAGCTGGATTTTTATCTTTTAGAGATTTCCATGCCTCTGAAATGCAAAATGTAAAGCTTATCCCATCCATAAGATAATAGAACTGCCTAAGTAGCTCTTGCAGACAGAGTCAAACTGTTCTACTATCATTAAGTCCAGAGTAATAAATGCAATCTGTGCCATGACTTTCATCAGGGAAACTAGAGTTTATATTAAGCTGTAGCTATCTAACTCAGCACTGGATTACCTTGAAAAAGAAGACGACAGTAACAGCTTAAAAACATGCTATAAATCCTGTCCCAAAGGATATTAGGGCAGTGCACAGATAGGATGTACATCACCTTAATTATTACCATAAAAATCCACAAAGAAAATCAGCTTGCTGGAAAGACAGTCATTTTTTTAAATATTCATTTTTCATCCTCAGTTTGCATTTAAGGGCCCCAAAATGTGTTCTCTGTTCCCTGGATTTCAACGCCTTCTGTAGAATAAAGCTAAAATTAACTAAAATAGAAAAGGCATCATTTGGCTTCTTAAAAACAGCAGGAGCCAGCTGCTGAAGACAACCCACCTGCAAAACCTCTGTATTTGCAGACTGCTTTGAAGCGCTGGCGTCTGTTGGCTCTAGCCAACTGAATGGCATTCTCAAACCACCGTTCTAAGGGCATTCTGTCTCCTACTCCTCAGCTTTCATCAGTCTTGTTCTCTATTCCTTCAATATTTACCTTTGCTAGAGAACAGTCAGAAAGAGAAGCTGTCATAGCTTCTTATAAAGTCAGGAGAGGTCTTGCTACAGAATTCAAAACTCTGATAGGACTGTATTGTAATCATCTGGTCTTTTTGAGCTACTTAAAGAAAAGAAAGAAACAAAGCATGACTGAAGCATCAGAAATAATAGCCTGTCACCAAACTGAAGGAGTTTATCTTTGTTAAAAGATGGGAATGAATTTGCTTTAAGAAGTTCACAAATTAAATATACTAGCTATAAAGTATAATTTTCTCGCAGATTTTCAGCAATAGCTCATTTACTAGCATAAAGAAAATTTTACAATGTTGGAAACTGAAGATTTTATAACATTAGGTAGGAAACAAGCAACAAGAATGCATGCACATACAAAGTAAATAACACAGGCATATTTCTTCAAGCAATAAATAGTCAAGCCACTGTTGACTAGTCAAGTCAGACATATTCCCTTAAGGATGTGCCTACACAGGGATATTGACCAAAACAGATACAACAGAACATACTTTGTGCAAAATCTCACTAGAAGGTATTTCTTGTGGAGTCATGTCCTATATAACACCTCCAGGATTTTTTGCAGGAAAAGTTTCTTCTGTAAGCAAATATCTTTAAGTTTATAAAAATCCAACAAATCCAAAATTTTCAAGGAACAATCCATAGCTTTTTATACAGACTGTTTTCACTATGAAACAAGCTTTCTAGACTCTCAGACGCACTTAGGAGCAAAGGCATACACATATTAATGACAAAATAAAAGTCGTTTTATTTGCTAGAAGATGCTACGTAAACATATCTCCAAAGTGAAAGGTGTCTAATTTCTTTCTTTCAGGAAAAAGAAATTTAAACTGTTCATGTACAGGCAGATTCTCTGTTATCAAGGTGCTTTTAGAAAAAGTTGATCTGTACATTTTGTAACAAAAATTAAGATTCTAATAGCTTTTGTGTGTCACTAGATTGTACTATTGAGCTTTCAGTGTTCAGCGGAGCCCGTTTGAATCTCTACAGAAATCCTCCTACTCACTTTCCACAAGCTCCAAAAGTTCGGCGGTATTGTGTGAAGTACTTATGTAGAAGTAAAGTTTCTGCGAAGACTGACATTCCATTCAAAAGGAGGCATTAAGCATCATGTAATAAACATGATTTGTACACATAGAATATAATGACACAAACAGAACTGACTGGAGAGAGAGAAATATTTTGTACAACAAACGTCACTGTTTTGATAAATGGGTTTATTAACTTTAGACACTTATTTGCTCATCCATGAGTGTTGAATCCTTTCATCCATTCAGAAGCCTCCTGGATTCTTATATTAACTGCAAAGTAAGGGCTTGGTACAATTGGGAGTACATTGAATGTTTTTCTTCTATGCACTACAATTTCCATGGTGAGATCTCAAGAGGTTCCTACTTGCCCCAAGAACAATTAAAAGTATTTATATTAGCATACATAGCCAGGCATTCTATTTTTAAAGGTGATAACAGGGATGGGAGAGAAAGGAGTAACATTTGTTTACAGAGGTGTTGAAGTCTAGGACTCAACTGTGCTTTCTCTGGGAGCAGCAATGAGTTTGTAGTTATGATAAAAGTCTTAGTCACACCACAATTGCAAGTCATCAAATAGCATTGAATTGAAAAAGGAACAACTGCACCCCCACAAAATGAAGGCAAATTGTCAGGAGAGCCGTAGAAAAAAAGAAAAAAGCATGTAGGTGGAAGACTAAGAGTGATGATATTATAGAGACTATAAATTTTAAAACTGGAAGGAAAACTATTCTTAAAAGGTATTTCTTCCCAGCATAGCTATTATTGTACAATGATTGTTTAAAGTCATTAAAATAATCCTATACACAACTAATGAGACAGCCCTGCTGCTTCTTCTGTGCAGGCATCTCTGATTAAATCCTTTATTGATGAGCTGGGATAAATCTAACATGTTCCAAAACCAGAAAGTTAAAAATAAATAAGCTTTTTGTCAGTGCTCAGTTGAAAAATCATCATTATTAACCCTCCCCACAAAAAAAAAAAAAAAAAAAAGAGAGAGAGAAGTGCATCCTGCAGAAAAGCAATGCGAGAAAGAGTTGAGATCATAAAACACACCAAGCCCACATGTTTTTGTAGGTGAAGACCTAAAGTTATCACAAAAACCTGCACCATACTCAATCGAATTTCAGCAATTCTGCAGTTTAGGCTCTTCCCCACACAGACTCTGGCAGTTCATTAGCTTACCATCAAAATAGAGCGGCCCTTAAAAAAGGCCCACCCCAAATTGTTTTCCAAGTCCACAGTACCATATCACCTTGCTTAGTAACACTTCTAATAGTTAACTGACTTTGCAAAGGACTGGTTTTATTTCCCAGTTTACTGTTTCCAGTCTCACCTTCGAACTTTCACAATAAAGTGGGTCTGCTGCTGCAAGGGGCCCTCTAACAGAACAGCTTCAAGCCTCTCGATTATTGCAGTGTAAAAGGGATTTGTCGCTGTTTTATTTGAAGATGAACGTACAGATATTAGGTACCTCCAACTGTTTTCCTCTGCAAAACAGCCACAGAGATTAGCAGTTCTTGCTGCTGATGAATGCAGATGCATTATATTAGAGAGCTGGTTCAGATGAGGAATGTACTTTTAACATTCCAACTCTTCCCATTTAATCAATTTCTTTGCACAGTGGAACACGCATACTGGATTCCTTTTGGAGGAAACTAAATTGAAAGATTGTAGTCCAACTGCTACATTAAGTTTTTAAATGTGTACAATAGGCAGGATTTACAGAGCTACTCCTATTTTCATTACTTGATTTACTAAGGTGAATATAGCTCTTCACCTTCTATTCTTCAGCTGCTCATTTCTGTCCCTCTAACACCCTGGGACTACACTAGAACAAACATTTTGTTATCATAAACAAATGCAGATTAGGAAATTGATCCACCTGAAAAATAATGGAGGAAGACTGAGCACTTTTCTTAATCTGGTTCATTGTGCAAATGCAAAAATTGTTATCAGTAACAGTATCTCTGTTATCAGCTGAAGAAAACATTTATATATTTCAAATGGTGAAAGAGGCAAAGATGGAGAATCTTTCCTCAAATAAATGGGTATCTGATCCTAATCCCTCATAAGGTAAAAACACCAGCATGTTATTGACAACACTAGCAGCAGTCCTCAAAAAGACAATTCCCATTGTTCTGCACCAACTATGACTATGTCCCAAATTTTTATGTGAAAATAGAGTCATTAACTTTTGTTTGGATAGAATCCTTTCTCCCCCACAGCAATAATTGGCAAATGAGCTTTCCAGGAGCCCGAGTAATTACAGGTGAAGTGGTGAAGTTTGAAGGGGCATTAATAAACTGACAGATAAATTGTTAAGTAATTAATACTTCAAGGCATAATCCTCCCCTTCTAACAGTCAAAGATTTTTCTGAGATTTCTTCAAGCTTTGCACAAACATTTCACTTTGCCTCAAGAGTTAGTCTGTACAAGCAAACTGCCAGAAAATGAAGACACAGAAGTGCTAAAAGAGAGCTTTGAAGCAAAGGCTCTTCGTAACCTTAAGTGGAAGAGGCTAACGCTTGGAAAATATTTGTAAATTAGAGAGGTTCCCTATTCGTTAGCTATCATTTAGCAATGCGTTGGAGACGCGCTGTTGTACATTGTTGCAATGTGTTGTAAACTGTTTAGAAGAATTTTTTGTTCTATTTATAAATTCTAAGTCATGCAATTCATAAAATAATTCTCTTCCAAGAGATACAAAAAAACTTATAACCTTCTTAAGTACAAGCAGAACTCTGCACATCTACAAACAAAACATAACTGACTTGTCTGCAAAGCTCTAAGTACAAATACCTTCCCCATATGTTCTCAGTTCTAGAGCCGAAAAATATTTGTACATATTTCCTTAAGAGCAAAACCACAGACAAAACAAAATTAGTTCTTTAACTGAAGACGCATTTCTTCAAGCACTGCAACTTAGCTCTGCGATGCTCTCAAAACTTCCCAAACTCTCACCTTTGAATTCCTACCTGATTCCTCCTCTCCAACCTTACTGGCTAGCAAATGTACATGAAGAATGTAAAATACAAATATAATCTCTGTCATCTGCATATAAAAAAAAAAAAAATATATGCACCACTGCCTCCCAGATTTCTCTGTTATCCTAGGATGCTCTCTTTTACCTGCTGGCTGGCAGAGAGTTCCCTACCAGTTTTTAAGACAGTTTACATTCTTGAAGGTACTTAAGCATTACAAGAAATGGTAACACCTACAGTACCATAAATATTCACCTGGGGTGCAAGTCAGTCTGGTTTAAGTTACCATTATGGCTGACCCAAAACAGTTACTTGAATCCACAAATCCAATCCAAGGCAGGTATCCAATCACTATCATATGGTGAGAACTTTCTCTCAACTCTGCTATTTTCATCTGAATCAAAAGTGAAACATCCAGTGGGCCACAGAAACCTGTTTTCTAGCTCAGCAATACAGACCACTTACCTGGAGCGTCGATTCATGTGTCTCTTCCAAAAACATTAATAGCAGCAATATCCAGATAGTCACTTGGTAACCAAGTGAACATGTTGAAAGTGCTTTTTTCCTAGCTCTGCTCTGTGTGCACATAGAGGAAGCGGTTTCACTAGCAAGAATGGTGTTTTTAAGCCTATTTGGAGAATCTGGTGTTAGGACCTCCAGAGCTCTTATCTGAGCTATTTCTTTTTGCATTGCTTTAGGGCTGTATCTGAAGGAAGGAGGATACAGAGTGGATGAAAGATGAAAAAAAGGGGCTATGGTTCTGTCCAGATGCTACAAAGGGGCCTATGCACGCGGAAGGCACAAAAGTGTCTTAGGAGATTTGAGTCTTAGTCTGTTTCAACAAACTTCACCAGACTTCATTAGTAAGCAGCCACTGGTCTGTGTTGCTATCCACCACGGTCCTCCTGGCACAGACTACTAAAATAATGGCAGAACTTCTTTGTTTAAGCAACTAGCAACTCTCATGTAATTTGCTTACGTGAATACTGATGACTCAATGGTTTGAAAATTTCGGAAGCCCTAATTAGTAGTGTATATGCTTTGCTCACTAATAAACTTCCTGTCCAGGAACATCCATGAAAGAGTAATAATTTCTTCCCCCCCCCCCCAACATGTACACAAAGCAGTAGCTTACATAGGCAGAAGTTTTCTAGAGAACACAACAGCTTTGGGTAGAAATAGGAATACTCTTCTTTTTGGGTTGGTGTTTTTTTTTTTTTTTTTTTTTTTTAAAGCAACAAAAGCAATATCTACAAATCATCTCAAGCTCAACAATTGAGTATGTTTTTTATTAAATCCAGATTTGATTTGCACAATAAATTCTCAAAGCACTGTTACCTCCCATTGTGAAATAAATTATATAAGGAATAACAAAAACACTACCTAACAATATATTAGCAGAATATAGATTGAAAAATTGCTATGAAAAAACCCTGTAGTAAAGGAGTTCGATCCAAATTAAGTACCTGTGCAGCTGAGGATGTGTGTGTGTGCTTAAGTGCTTTACTGAGTCAGAGCCAGGGCATTCATTAATTTGCTGGATTATGCTGCAAGATACGGATAATGCTGCAGGAGTAGGAGATGGGTGTTTCCAGGAAATAAATGACTTAATGTTCACATTGATGCTATAGCCGTAAAGACAGCATAGGTGAGTAGAAACTGGAAGAAGCAGCACAGATCAGAAATAAGATACGTTGGCAAGAATAATTCAAGAATCACTGAGTGTTGGAAGTGACCTCTGGATATCATTTGCTCCAAGTCCCTGCTCATGCAGGACTATGTAGAGACAGTTGCCCAAGACTGCGCCCAGACGGCTTTTGAGTATCTCCAAGGATGAAGACTCCACAACCTCTCTAGGCAACCTGTGCCAGCGCTCAGTCACTCTCACACTAAAAAAGCTTTTCCTGATGTCTAGACAGAGCCTCTGTATTTCAGTTTGTGCCCATTGCTTCTGGTCCTGTCACTGGGCAGCAGTGGAAAGAGCCTGGCTCCATCCTCTTTGCACCCTCCCTTCAGGTATTTATAGACATTGATAAGATCCCCCTGAGCCTTCTCTTCTCCAGGCTAAGCAGCCCCAGCTCTCTCAGCTTCTCCTCACAGGAGAGATGTTGCAGTCCCTTCATCATCTTTGTGGCCCTTTGTTGGACTCTCTCCAGTCTGTCCATGTCTCTTGTACTGGGGAGCGCAGAACTGAATACAGCACTCCAGGTGTGGCCTTGCCAGTGCTGAGTAGAGGGGAAGGATCACCTCCCTCCACCTGTTGGCAACACTTTGTCTAATGGAGACCAGGATACCAGTAACCTTCTTCATGGGAAGGGCACATGGGCATGTGTGAGATAAGCTTGAAATAAAACTGCCTTTCAAAACAGTATTTGAGATGTGCATTGTACATCTCCTCTTCTCCAACAGAAATCATAGCCAATTTATTAAAAATTAAATTACTTCTGTTACAAATTTGAATGTATAGAATCTCGTGCAAGATATTTAAGTCACCAATAAAGAAGAGCATTCTATATATTTAATAATATTTATTGAGATAGCTGTCTGTACAGCAAAACGTGCTGGTCTTTTCCATCCTCTTTTACATCATTCAGAGTTATAGTCACCATCAGTGACACATAATGACTATTCAAAGTAATTGACTTCTTAATCTTCCAAGAAAGAAGTTGGAACAGCCTTTCCCAGAACATCTGTTCTAGTGCATATGTCCTTTCATACAACCAGACCACAACACGCCATGGCTAAGAGACCAGATCCTTCACTCTTCTTAAATCCATCAGCAACCTGAATGTTATTTATTGGTAAAGCCTCTGGTAATTCCACAAAATACCTTCTCTGTCAGTTCAAGTATTTCGAAAATTACTAAAGTGCCAAGATTCTGTTTGAGACATCACTTTTTTCATATTTGTTTCCATATGCATACAAATGACTGCAAATTTGTATGTCCCTCTATTTGTATTTCTTTCTGAAGTCCTACTAAAATCCCTGTTCTGACAACCAGTGCTGCTGTGTGCGGAAGAAAAGTTCTCCACTTCCTTTCTTTTAAAAGAATTTTCATTTCTAGAAACTGTTAGCATTATGACAAATGACATAAATCTAAAATAACCAGAGAAGAAAATACTAAATGAAGAAACATGATCTTATTGAACACATTAGCTGTCTAAATCCACTAAAGTCTTGGTTGTTAGAGACTCCAGCATGACACAATGGCAATAGTTGCTCATTCTGCAGCATTAAATATTTGCTTATAGTAAGATGGTGATGGAAAGGGCAATGACAGTGGCACCAGGCACTGAGAATATTTTCATGGGAAGAGACTTAAAGTAATCAGGAATGAGTCATAACTGAAATGGAGAAATACATCAATGCTTCAAAGTCCTCTTTTACAGGGGCACAAACAAAAGCATCTATAATACAAAACTGCATAGGAATATTAGTAAATACACAGGCCTGCAAAGAGAATTAAGACAAAACTCAGTATGATTTTAAAAGGACAGTATTTATATGGAATAATAAAATCTCCAAATTAGCCAGAGAATACTTATCAGAATGTCTCTGTAAAACACCACTAGATTGATAGTTTGTACTCATTTTCAGAATCTTGCATGAATGTGGGCACCACCAAGAGAAACCTGTTTTCCTTTTTCAAATCATATTATAACCAAAGATAACCCAAGATAACACCATACCATATTACTAATACTGTTGCTATTCTTTCCCTGTTGAATCATATTAAGAAACTGGAGCATGAAAGACGAAAACATAACTGTTAGCACTGATCTTAAATTAATAATCATGTAATTAATGTTAGAAGTGTCAATTCTCCATCATCTCCGATTTCTTTTACAGGTGGGCGAGATGACAAAGTTGGTAATGATACATTGAGGCATGTTAGAAATTCAGGTATCCAAAAAAATTCTCTTCCATCTGCAATCTCTTTTAGTAACAAAAGAGCCCAGAAGGTTCCAACAGTCAATTTTTAATTAGATGCAAACAGCAGATGTGCTAAAACAGCCACAATATTGGCCTGAACTATGCACAGAGCTCAGCTGCATCTGATACATGTGTGAATATCTACATGGCATGTAATAATTTTAAACTCTTGCATAGCCTTATTACCTTCAATAGAGTGACTCATATTTAGGAGTGTAAGGGCATGCACATAAGCTGTTTCAGAATCAAAAAATCCAATTTTACAGAAAGTTGAGGAGCAGCAATTTTGCTAGACCTTGAACACAAGTCCTTCTTCCACAAGTGTTAGATTACCAACTGAATTTGAAACTGGAACTCAGCAGCTGAATGGAGGAGCCAGATATTTTTCTTTCTATCTTTTGCATGTGACATTTCTCTCATCCCGTTTTCAGTCTTTGAAACTCAATGGGTTTGCACTGAAGGGAAAAAAAAGCCTCATTCTGCCTTTCAAAGTGTATCATGATTCTTCGTCGAACTTTTTACCTGATGGCTAATCTTAACTGCATTTCTGTCACTCTGGTTCGATCTATCAGTTTATTATTCCCTCAATCTACATTACAGTAGTATCTATTCATCCACATTAAAATTCATATAAAAGTTATGGTTAGCATGCGATCTATCCACCTAAAAAAAAAATCAAATCGAAACCTTAATATTATGCTAAATTACACTTAATTCTTCCTGCCAGTTTTTCAAACAAACTTCTTTCCTGTTGCTCTGTACACTTAAGAAAAATTGGATGGGAAAATTCAAAAATATGCAGAAAGTAAGCGGTAGAAGAAGAGTCTCTTCCACAACAGCAGCTTAAAAGAAATCAGAGGTATTTATTTTCCTACTTTACAGAGTCTCATTAAACAGAGTTTAGAATACATATACACACAATAATCTCCCAATGTTTAACATAAGCCAATTTTGCATAAAAATTGCTTTCATACTTACCATTTTTTTCAGCTTTCTCCCTGCTATGGGAGTAGCCAGGAACTGAAGAAGGAAACGTTGCAGCATCTCCTGGGGATGGTCCAGATTTCTGATTGTTCTCACTGTGGTCCACAGCAGCAGCATTTAGCTGGGACCTTCCAAGATGCAGCTGGAGGTGAGAGGAACTTGACGGGGGATCAGGATCTGAATTCATTTTAGCTGCAAAAAGAAGAGACTAATGACTAATTATCAGATAGTAGGGTTATAACACAAAACCAGAGTAAAAATTTAAAATCTGAATATAGTTATATAATTAGCTGAATAAAAAGCCTAGAAAAGGGCAAGAAGACTGATAGCAACTTCAAGATGTATTTATACATTCTTTAATAATTCCAAGCATGAGCACCTATTGTTGAATAAGACTTAACCATATACAGCATTGTGCCAGAACAGTGACTGCCTTTTTTCCTAATTAAATAAGAACTGATTATCAAGTGTAGAAAAATGCTAAAATGAATGAATCAGTCCTGTAAATACTGCATGTTCTACTTACACACGCAAAGACAAGCCCCTAACTTTTTATGGAACAGTAGTGACATGTCTATAACGACAGAAAAATCCACTTCACATCAAGCACCTGGTTCACAGGCACCACCTAATCAGGCGACAAAGAAAGACAAGAAAGGTAAGATGGCAAAGAAGGAGAAGGTGTACAACTCTGCCACTGGAAATGCGAAGAGGGACACCACCAAAGATGCTCTTTATAAACATTCGCAATTGAAATACACATGATCCAAACCAAGCTGACTTTACTTACTACTAAACTACTATCCAATTTTATAAAAAATAGTATTTATATAGAAAGCCACTAAGGCATGGAGGGAAAGGCCTTACAATTCCTTTTAGCTTCCACCACAAGCCCTCTCCTAAACAATGAGTGGAACTCTGTCCTCTAGTAAATTAAATCAATAAGCTTTCATACGAGTACTTACTGAAAGCTTAGCTTTTACAAGACAGGAAGTAGCAAGCTACACGTATCCTGTCCCAGTATAACACACAGTAACTAACTCTTGCTGCTTAAGAGCAGCTTCCCTCAAGTTAAGCAATTCAGAAGGAACACTGTGAAAGGTGTCTGGCTACAAACTATATTTTTAATTCTGTACGTTCAGAATACTGGCCTAAAGATGTCCTTGTAAAGATGAAAGCAGTAAAGCCAAAATCAAGATACAATACCCAACCCAGCCAGCAACTACTTCCACTTAGAGAACACTAAAATCACAACAGGATGCTAGAAGTACCAGCAGTATTACCACCATTAAATATATTCTTTGCAATTTAGACAACTTGCTTACCAAAATTAAGCTTCCCTAAATCAGAAAATACTTTACTGATACAAGTAAATGCATTTCTGTATTACGTTTCTACATCAAGTTATAAATAAACCAACGCAGTTCAGTTCAACCTTCAAATCAAGTCCTGGGAAAACACAGAGATTAAAATACTTTCCCAGTAAACCACCACGAGTATTTTTAACCATTATACAATCACAAAAGTTACTTTGCATCCGGTTTTAAACTTGACCTTAGCGTTTCGACAGACGACCGAGCGAGAGCAGCCAGGCTGGGGGGCTCCGGCCCCACCAGCAGAGGATGCGCTGCGCAGGGACACTCCGGCTCTTATGGGGCGAAACACTTCCAGAAAGGGCAACTGGGCAACAAAGCTGTCCCCAACACACGTGCGAGGCACAGGAAAACACTTACCTCGGTGTTAGCTAGCTAGCAAAAAGAAATTACTCCCGTCTCAAAAGTCACTCTGCCCTTCTCCTGTAAGGGCCACCACCAAGTTTCCCTGCTACAGGCTCAGAGGCGAGCATCCAGCCCTTAGAGCTGACTTCAGGATTTTTTTTCTAAAAGCCTGAGAACGGGGTCAGGGTAAGACTTTGGGGGAGCCCGGGCTGCTTTAGGAGCCATCCGGCGCCGCGGGTGGGGCCCGCCCGGCCGAGCCCCGCTGCCGGCGGTGACTCTGCAACTCCCGCCCGCGGAGGGACGGGACGGGAGAGCGGAGTTCGCTTGGCCTCGATCCCCACAAGGCCAGAGGGTGCCCGGGAGGCGGATGCCACTCCAGAAGGCCGGGCAGCCCCGGCGCGCAGCCGGAGCACGGCGGGAGGGAGGGAAGGAAGGAAGGAGGCCGGCAGCTCGGGCCGTCCTGCCCAGGGTCCCCGCCCCAGACGCTTACCGAGCCCGGCAGGGCGAAGTCACCAGCACGGACTCCCGGCGACAAGTTTCTTTGCGACTCCGGTGGCGGCTGGGCGCCAAGTGGGGGCCCGCCGGGAGCCCGCAGCCCTATGGGGCGGCCCCGGCCCTCCCACCGGCCGCCGCCCCCACCGCGCCGCACTGTGCTGAGGGGGCAGCGCCGCTGCCACTCACCGCCCGCCGGGGAGGCCTCCGCCGCTGCCGGGCGGGGCCGGCGGGAGGAGGCGGAGACAGAGGCGGGCGGGCCGGCCGGCCGGCGGGTAGCGGTAGGGGAAACGAGCGCGGCCGGGGCGGCGGAGGTAGCATGTCGTGTGAGGCCTCGTCCCGTGATGTGGCAGCGGGCGGGGGGCGGCTGCCCGCCGGTGGGGGATGAGGGTGTCTTGACGGGGCGGGGTCCAAAATGGCAGCGCGGGTGGCGGCGCGGCGCCCGACCTCAGGGGAAGGTCCGTGGGGCGGCGGCCGTGAGGCGGCTTCTGGCGGGCCGTGAAGTGAGGCCGGCCTGGAAGCGGCGGAGCCGGGCCGCCAGCGCTGAGGGAGCAGCCGCCAGCGCTGAGGGAGCAGCCGCCAGCGAGTGTCGGGGTACGCGCCTGACGGCTTTCCCCGGCGTCCGGCCCCGAGTCGTCTGAGGTGCGGATAAAGCCCTTTTCCTCAAGTTTGTGCCTTAAGTTATCCTTTTAGGGACCAGGAGGAAGGGTTTGGGACAGCTCTCCCGAAGTCCCTTGTGTTAACCAACATGGAGGCGGGCAGGGGTTGGTGCCCTGTCAGCCGGGGTGGGCCGCACCGGCTGCCCCCGAGCCGGGGCGGGGGGCATCTGCCCCCTGCCGCAGTGCTCCTCCCTGGGGAGCAAAAGGGGTGAAGAGAAGGGGGAAAAGTGTGGTAACCGAGTCACTAGTTATTTCTAAATGTCCTCTAAGTTACTACCACGTACACTTGTACTTCTGCCCCATACACGGAAAGCTCCTGGGCTGGTAGTGAGCTGTAAACTTATCTGCAAGTGTTGCCATTGTATTGGTAGTAAACTTATTTATTTTTAGAAATAATACATTGCTTTTTATTATTTAGCTACTTTAAAATAAGTAAATCATGGTCCCTACATGGTACTGTGAATAGCTTCTAATTAAAGAAAAAAAACCCCAACCTCACAAACTCAAAATAGGAGATTAGATTTAAACTTCAGCCATTCACGTGAATAATTTAGTCATTGAGGTTGATTTTCGCAAGTTCTAGTTTGCAGCAGATCCTGGGGAGCTATGGTATGTTTCATTTTTAAAATGTCAGTTAGATCCTACTTGTTGATGTCACTGCATGTTGGGGTTTTTTTCAATCCCCAATCAAAAATGCAGTCCCTGGCATCCTTTTTTCCTTGCCTTGGAAATCATAACAAAATTCTTCCTTTTAACTAAAATAAGTTTCAACAAACATGAAGTTAAGCTTCTGTTTACTTTGAATTAAAATCAAATTTGGAAAGAACCAGTTATTTTTAAGAAGATGATTTGTGGTCTCAGTCTGATGTGGTTTTATCAGGAACATACAATGCCTGCCTTGTGTTATCTGTTCTGTTGTTTCTTTAGACTGACAGTATGACTTAACTCAGATATGACAAACTTCTACTGCTGCAATCTGCTCCCCTTGCTATTCACATTTGCTTCAAGATATTGTTCTATACAATTGATTTGATATTTAGTGGGTGTGCTTAACGGATGTAACTTGCTTAGGGAACAGGTGGAAATGAGGGTGGTAGCTGGAAAAGTAACTAAAAAGGGAGTGTAAAATGAAGCCTCCCCTGCTGCTTGTGCCCGCTCGTTTCCAACACAAGGCACAGTCACACATGGCATAAGCTGTTCCAGGGGAGCTCAGTGCAAGGTTAAAACTGCCACGCTGACTGATAACCTCCTTAACAGTGAGACTCGATGTAAAATATATTCTCTGGTTGCTTATCGCTGATCTTACATTGAAGACGCAGGTTGGTGCCACTGCTGAATTTGATCAGGTCCTTACGTAAGAAAAGGCCAATTAAACCTTTGCAGTAAATGAATTGTCACGCATACCTTATCTACTCACGTACATATCATATAAATACATATAACGTTACTGAGAGTAAACCAAGCTCAAACCTGATGGCAGCTTCCATTACCAACTCCGCTAATTTCACTTTGGCCTAGACTTTATCACAAATGATTAGGACCCATTTGGCATTAACACATTGTTACAGCTACGGAGAAGAAACATGGGAGTACTGTAATAACTTGTCGCAACATCTTTTTTATTTCCGTTATGACTCAGAGAATCAATAGAATGGTTGCGCTTGGAAGGGATCTCTGGAGGTCATCTGGTCCAAACCCCCTGCTCATGCAGGTCCACTTACAGCTGATTGCCCAGGACCGTGTCCAGATGGCTTTTGAGTATCTCCAAGGATGAAGACTCCACAACCTCTCTAGGCAACCTGTGCCAGTGCTCAGCCACTCTCACACTAAAAAAGCTTTTCCTGATGTCCAGACAGAGCCTCTGTATTTCAGTTTGTGCCCATTGCTTCTGGTCCTGTCACTGGGCAGCAGTGGAAAGAGCCTGGCTCCATCCTCTTTGCACCCTCCCTTCAGGTATTTATAGACATTGATAAGATCCCCCTGAGCCTTCTCTTCTCCAGGCTAAGCAGCCCCAGCTCTCTCAGCTTCTCCTCACAGGAGAGATGTTGCAGTCCCTTCATCATCTTTGTGGCCCTTTGTTGGACTCTGTCCAGTCTGTCCATGTCTCTTGTACTGGGGAGCACAGAATTGGACACAGTACTCCAGGTGTGGCCTTGCCAGTGCTGAGTAGAGGGGAAGGATCACCTCCCTCCACCTGCTGGCACCACCTCCCTCCTCCTAATGCAGCCCAGCATACTTCTTTGCAACAAGGGCACATTGGTGGGTCATGTTCAACTTCATAGAATCATCTAGGTTGGAAGGGACATGTAAGATCATCAAGTCCAACCATTAACCTAACACTGCCAAAACCACCACTAAACCATGTCTCTAAGCTCCACCACTGTCATTTAAATACTTCCAGGGATGGTGACTCAACCACTTCCCTGGGCAGCCTGTTCCAATGTTTGGTAACTCTTTCTGTGAAGAAATTTTTCCTAATATCCATCCTAAACCTCCCCTGGTGCAACTTGAGGCCATTTCCTCTTGTCCTATCACGTGTTACGTGGGAGAAGAGACTGACCCCTGACTTGCTACAACCTCCTTTCAGGTAGTTGTAGAGAGTGACAAGGTCTCCCCTGAGCCTCCTTTTCTCCAGGCTGAACAACCCCAGTTCCCTCAGCCACTCCTCATAACACTTGTTCTCCAGACCCCTCACCAGCTTTGTTGCCCTTCTCTGGACACGCACCAGAACCTCAATGTCTTTCTTGTCATGAGGGGCCCAAAACTGGACACAGTATTCAAGGTGTGGTCTCACCGGGGCTGAGTACAGTGGGACAATCACTTCCCTAGGCCTGCTGGCCACAGTATTCACGATACAGGCCAGGATGCTGTTGGCCTTCTTGGCCACCTTGGCACACTGCTGGCTCATATTCAACTGGTTGTCGACCAACACCCCCAGGTCCTTTTCTGCCGGGCAGCTCTCCAGCTGCTCTTCCCCAAGCCTGTAGCACTGCATGGGGCTGTTGTGACCTAAGTGCAGGGCCTGGCACTTGACCTTGTTGAACCTCATACCATTGGCCTTGGCCTATCGATCCAGCCTGTCCAGATCCCTCTGTAGAGCTTTCCTACTCTCAAGCAGATCAACACTCCCATCCAACTTGATGTGATCTGCAAGCTTACTGAGGGTGCAGTCAATCCCCTTGGTGTCCACCAGAGCCCCCATGCTTTCCTGCTTTCCATCTGGGTGACCCCCAGCACATAAGGGTGCTTGGGGTCATTCCTCCCCAGGTGCACTTCCAGGACTCCCCAGGACTTTGCACTTCCCCTTGTTTAACTGCATTTGGTTCCTGTCAGCCCAGCTGAAAAAAAAAATCCTATTGCTGCAAGAAAAAATAAAAAAGGTTGCAGTTCGGCCAGTTTCTTTTTGTATTGGAGAATCAATAATCCATTTACAAATATTTTGTAAGTTTACAGAGTGACATTTGTTGACTTTAGCTGATTTCTGTAAACATTGTTTACTCAAGATAAAATGAAATGTAGTAGTAGATTGCCTGAACATCTTAAGTGCAGTACTGAGATATAGGTTGAAATTGACTGCTTTTCCATGTAATCATCAATGAGTTCTAGAAATATATTTGAACAGGGACATCTAATCATCCAAGCAACTCATATGTTAAACTGCATGTGATACAAACTGACATTTTCACATTCTGCTGTGAAATTTCTATTTCAGCATCTAGATACGTGTGTAGTATCGAAATGTTTAAGAAAAGCCTGTTTCTTAGGAAATTTAATTTGTAACAGCAAAAGCCAAGATTGTGCTAAGCAACATTTAAATACAACATTTTGTTATTAAATCAATCAATTCAAACTGATTTACCTATCATATTACTGAAATTAAATCATATTCGTAGTACTGCTGGCATACAAGTAGTTTCTCAGCAATCCAGAGGAAAAACTGTTTAATCAAATTGTTCCTAAAATGAAGAGAGAAAGCAGTGATCACCCAAGAAAACAGACCTGCATGAAGTATGAATCATTCCACTGAATAGCCTTCAACTCTGTGTTTGTCACAACACCTCTGAATGAGTCCGTTTCTTTAGTCCACGGTACGCTCAGAAACAGATTTGACGTAATGGCTCTGGATATTTCTGAAATATGTTAATGCTAGTAAAAATATTGTCAGCAGTGCTCTTGTAAGAGTAAGAAGAGCTGAAAAATTCAGAGAAATGCCATGTGCATCTTCAGTATTTGTGAAAGGAAGTACATTAGGGAAATGAAAATATCTCAGTGATGCTAAATAAACTGTACTAAAAGCCGTCTCAAAGATCATCTTTTTTTGCCCCACCTTGCCAATTAAGAGAACAGCTGTTATTTCAAAATCACAGGTTTTGTTGTTTACTCTGTTACACCCATTTTAACAGTATAATTTAATCGATGGAAGCATTACATCAGCATAAAATTAGTGCAATAAAAGCTCCAGCATACCTCATGAGCAGCTGGGTACTATTGTTTCATTAGACTGAGGACCAAGCTGAAAACAGATATTTTATTTATTTTTTTTTCAAAAGCAGTGTGTAAATCTAAAGTAACAGGTATTTTCTGTCAGAAAGATCTTAATACATTAAGCATACTGAGACGATAGACATAGAATCTGGAGAGTCAAAAATATGATGTCAGCAGCTAAGACGTTAGTGCCATTTGGGATGGACACATGGGAGAAAGAATGAATAAAAGGCAAGAGTGGGAGGAAATGGAAATAAAACCACAAGAAAGTGAGCACAAAAAGCAGGTAAAAATAGAAATTGAGGATGTTTGTGAAGACTGGCAATGAAGACTCTTCTTCCCAGATCTGCATATTCAATACGCCACTGTCACCTCAGGCTTGGCATAGCTTTTGCCTAAGTACCTGTTTTCAGGTGCTAAAGTATGTAGGGTAATGTGAGCATCTTTCCCCATCCACTGCTCTTTTTTAACCTCTCTTTATTGCACTGTCCGTATGCCAAATACTCTTTGGATGGCAGCATGTGAGTAGTATTCATCATCATTGCCTGATATAAAAAAGCAACACTGTTGTTCTCCCATTAGGTCGCTCAGCTGCGAGGAAAAAGTCATCATTTTCCTTTTCACGAATACCTACGCTATAGGTGATTATGTGGCATCTGATGTTCAGTGTGCACTTATTTCTCAGCTATCTTTTCTAATCATGGACATACGCTGTGAAAGAGGAAAAGATTTTACAATCGGGCACAGATACAACCAGATTCACACAGGTGATAATTAAGTAAGGCTGCAAAAGTCTGACACAGCAGCTATTGGGAGGCAGTGAATGTTTCTGATTCTTCCTTTCACAACTTCACTCTGAGACAACTACTGCTTTTATTGCTAATCCATGATCTAAATGGGACTTGGCTGTCTAACGCCTGAAGCTGCACGTGAATCAAAGTTGTACTTGTTCTGTTCTGCTACAGTCTAGAGAAAAACGGGCAATTTTCCTAGAGGGAAGTTATATTACTTCAGCTCCTTATGCACAAAAACCCAGCAACAAATATCAACAAAGTCTGGAACTCTTATCTTGAATCAGTTTGATGTTGCCAGAGATGAAATTTTGTCTAAAATGAAACTGGACATACTTAAGCACTGAAGATTTCTTGATAGAAGTAACTTCATACCTTACAGTTTGTAAATAGTTTGTAAGTAAATGAGCTTCCACTGAGAAGTACCATGGTCCCCCTCAAATAATGTATTTAACGCAGATAAGTTTGCATCAGTCTTTCAAATTGCCAAGTGAGTATGCCACAAATTTTGTCCTGTAAATTGACCCATTAGTGCTCTTTCCTTTGCAAGTCAAACATAATCTTTTGCTCACAGTGACCTCTAGTGAGAATGAATGAAACAATGTGCTGCCATCCACGGTACTGCAGGTAGAACACTGTATGCGTTCATACTGATACCTGCTTAAGGGGACATGTATGTGTACCATCCACTATGTTTGACTGTATGAGAGACTGCTTTATGGATTAAACAAGCAAGCAAAACATGAACAGGAAACCATAAAACCAAGAACGTTCCCTCAGCCATACTAAATAAAAAAAGAATTTAAAAATATTTAAGATTTTTGTGAAATTTTGTTTAGACTTTTCTTTATTAAAAACTCCATGTGTGATTCAGGTAATTTCCAGCATTCCCAGGTGCCAAAGATTGCTTTTACTTTCTGAAGTACAGCCTTGTACTGGATTTTGTATAGAGAGACAAATCAGAAGGCAGTGATGCAAGAATTTCTACTAGGACTGCTATAAAGTGTACAGATTCTCCAACCCTGACTCCAATATAGTTATGAATTATCCTCAATATATTACATACATTTTTGTCACCCAAGTATATTGGAGTAACCATTTCCCCCTTCTCTTTTGCAGAACAACTTGAATGGATTAAAAAAAAAAAGAAGCTTAAAGATTTTTCTGTTCAGTTCCTCCTAAATTGCAGGAGAAAAGAAGAAAGTGGAGGACATCATTATAGCAAGTAAGTTAGCAAGGAAATTCCCTGATGGTTGGCAGTGTTACATCTGGAATGTAATAGTTAAAGGGAATTTAGCTCTGGAATTAGTTAATTCAATTCTTGAATTCATGCTATAAAGCACCTTCCCACATTTCAGGAGGAATAATCGTTGGCCACTTTGGATGAATAGAAATGGTCATTTCTTTGTCAGACAAGTTCATATGGCTTGAAATACAAAGTGTTAATAATTTGCAAAGGATGCTACAATTTTTTTTTCTATAAACTACCTTCAGTCCTTTCCAGGATTCCATCTGCTACACAGGAGCAAACATAGACATGTTGTTCCCTATCCACAAAACATGTGTAAATTGCGGTCTGAAAACTGAGTTGCTACATCTCAGCTTCAGGCACCTGTAGTCTAAAGGATTCTGTAATAGAGATTGTGTAGAATTTAATTAAGTTTTTAAAAATGTGCAAAACTGTCACATTGAAAATTAAATTTCTGACAGGAAATATATGCTGTTAGTCCTATACATGTCAGATCAAATTCTATCATATTGTGGCTTTCAGTGTTTTAGTCAGGAAACCTTCACAGACTCATATTAGTCATTAAACTTTCAAATCATATTTATGTCAATATTGCTACCTGCAAATTTCACTGCTTCCTACTAAAAAACTGGCCACTTATTTCAAAGCTTTGGATACAAGCACACTGACAGAAATGTGAAAAGAAAGCCAAGTGCTAAGGAATTATTAAATAGAGAATTTCAGAATTATTATTTGTAAAGTTCACAGTATTCATTGTCAATTACATAAAATAATCATGAGGAAGGGTTCAGACAATTTGAAATGCAGATTTAAACCTCTGTTCTTGTCCATTCAGCTCTTATCTTCCCAAAACCTTTTACGTACAACTTTTCTACTATATTTCATTATGCTTGTTCAGATTTTATTGATGCATGTCAGTACTCCAATCCTGCATCAAAAGCAACGGAATTTACTAACTGTGACAGTGACTTTACCTAACATTAAAAGGAGTGTAGGGACAGGTTGCAGCTCTTTAACAATGCTGTTTTGTCATAGCAGATTAAATCACCTAATTATTCTCATGGTGCAAATGTAGTTAGTCTTTTCTTGCAGGATGGTGTTTGTCAGTTTGAGCCATTTCAACACCTTCACAATCCTGGCTGTAGTTACTGTTATACACAAAAGGCTCCCACCAGGTGGCAATAACGCTCTTCATTCTTTAAAGCATTTGCTGTATTTTAGGTGGTAGAAATGTATGTTATGTACTAATGAGACGGGGGAGAAAGTTGTGATTTATAATAAAGTGAAGTTGATATAAAATGTGATTTTCCTGAACTCTTAAGGTACTTATGAAAAGTCATTTGTAAGTGGGAACAGACTGCAAGGTACTGAGCAATATCCATTATTGGGTTCTTAAGATCTATTTCAATATAAATACAAGTAACATATTCTACTTGGTTCCTGAGAAACTGAAATTGTTTAAATTTTCCTTTTGATGAAACTGCAGACAGCAGACAGTGTGAAATGCTAATTTACTAGTGGGAACTTAAACCTCAGAGGTCTCACAATTTTAGCTCAAATTTACACTGATCAAATTCATACCTTCAGCTACAAATTAAATGCTGCTTTTTGACTTTTAATCTAGATGTATTTTTGTAAGTGCTGTACAACTGCTATACTCCTATCCTGTATTTCTGGAGTAGAAAATATCTGCACCACATGCACTGTAGGACTCCCATTTGCCAGAAGTGGTGGCCTTGCTGTGCACTCACTTTTCAGATGCTGTGCACATGGTCAGCAATCTTTGTATGACACGTTACAGACTTCACCTGCAGAGCTGTGCACCTGCTTCGAACAGCAGTATGAGTTTCACGTACTCAGGGTTTCCAGATTTATTGCAGTCCAGTTAGAGTTGCTGGTCTGACAGCATGCAAACAGTCCTTGACCAGTGAGAAAAATCCTCAAATTTCTCCTGGAAGTTTGCAGGAAGAAAAAGAGGGCATGTGTGAGGCAGGAAGAAAAAGAGGGCATGTGTGAGGAAAGCAAAAGATATAACCATTGTGGTATCTCAAAACTAGTCACACAATAGTTACGTGAGTCTTCAGTGTCTTGTCATGCACAGGCATGCAGTGCACTCATTTATTTTCTTGAGTTCCCTATGATTATACATCACAAGACTAAGTGCCCAAAATGGTCTTCACAAGGAATGAAGGTGACAGCATCTAATCAGTCAAGTAGTAAGTCCTAAGGAAGGAGGTGAAGATCAACACTACAAACTTTCTCACACAGAGGAAACAGTTTAGAACAAATGCCTGTTTCGGCTCATACAATACAACCTATGTACTTTTTAAGAACTGAGGTCATCTTGTATACTTTACATGCATTTTTTGTACATTTTCAGTCAGCAGAACTCTATGTTCCAGAAATATAACTGTCATTTAATAATTTACACAAATCCTATGCAAGTAAAATAATTTTTCCTGCTCCCTCATGTAGAGGTGTACATACATAAAATTTCATAAGCATTTCCAAACCATTTCACTGTAACCTCAGAAAACAGAACTGGTCAGCATCCTATCTTGTACATTCTGAATTTTAACCTATTGCAACTTGTGTGATCACATAAACTGCTCATTTTCATTTTTTTCCAAAAAATGCTTATGCTTGGCATAAAGAAAAAGCTGCTGTAGGAAAAGATGATAGCATCATAGGCATTATTTTTTTCTACTGTAGCTATATAGAATTTGAAATTGCAGAGACAAGTAATTTATAACATTGGTTGAAATAGGATATTGCATTTGGTTCAGGTTAAGGAAAATGTAAGGTGATTTCAAGTTACTGCCTTTGATGTAACAGCTTATGAAACATAACTACTAGTTTTATCCGAGTATATAATGAAACATCCATAAACCTGAAAAATGATATTTAATATGCAATTTAGGAACAGTTTTAGTTTTCACATGTTTTTAAGAGGTTATTGGAAGAAAAGCCTTTGAACACAAATAGCTAAGACAAAAAGGCTGCTAAAGATGTTCCTGAAAAAGAACGTGAGTTAGGTTTTCCTTTTTTTCCCCATCTTTGTACTCGGTTCTTCATCTATCAGTATTTGGTTTACCAGAATTTTGGGCTGCCCAGTATGCAGTTAACACTCTCACCATTAGTGCTGAGTCAGATCCTTCCAAATTCTTTGGTTTGGCCCATTGTACACAATAAATTAATTTTTTTTTCCTCACTGTATTGTAAGCTCATATTTGTTCTGCTGGATGCTCTAGGTCATTCTAGCATTACAGTTTGCCCAGATTCTTATTAAGGATGTATGACTGGGACTGCTTTTTTCCCAGGTGGATTGGTATTTCCAAGATGAACCTTTTGTCATACCTTATCGTCCATCCACTTAGACTCTTTGAGTTCCATTCACTTCTTTCCTCTTTATGTGACAGTATGCCTGAATTATTCCTAGAATTAGGCTGAATATCTCTGTTAAATAAAGCTTAGATTAGGCTTAGATGAGACTAAGCCATAGATGCTTATGATTTCTTCCTCCCCCATTTTAATTTTCCATGTGTTTTGGTTAGAAATGAACAACAAAATGTTGTGCAATAAAACCCTTGGAAGATGGAAAATATTGCAAGACTTTGGGAAAGAGATAAGTACTGTCATGCATCTGCAAAACGTTCTGGAACCTGAGAGATGGCATATTCAGTATGGCAGTGCACCCCTGCTGTGTTGATCATAGTGTGCATACGAGCAGTCAGTGTGACATGGCTGTGAATCCTGCTCTACGTGAGCCTTACATGTCCTGGACTTGTCAAGGTGTTGAGTTTTTCCAGTATTAATGTGTTGAGCTGGCTTAAGTTCGGGCTGTGTAAAGAAAACAAGGATTCAGCAATAGTTTCAGACCAAGAGTCTTGTAAACAAACATCATGAACAAATAAATGACAGGCAGATTTCAGCCTGCAGGCTCAAATAACAGCTGTTTTAACAGCTGGGAGTTGGAAAGAACTGAGTAATTTTAGAAACAGAACCATTTTTAGCTAGTTAAAGGCAACAAGCATACAAAAGAGCTATGAATATTTTAAAAATTACTTGTTTTCTTCAGAAATGGTACTTCTTGAGCAAAATCAGTTGCTACAGATCAAGCAATATTTGGTGGGATGAGAAATCCAGAGAGAGAAGCCTGCAGGAAGAATTCGCAGGGAGCGAGGTAGACCCTCCTAGAACGGAAGGTGGAGAGAACTGTTAAGATGTCTGTGTTTCAGAACACAGCTTCTTGCAACTTTTTAGTTGACAATGCTGTATGATTACAAGAATATTTGATAACTGCTTGCCAATTTAATTGCCTCAGAAGAAAGAAAACTGTGGATTTGTTGAGGTAAATCATAGCTGATTCCCTATAGACTGCATCTCGGGTCCAATTATGAAAGCAGGAAAAAGAAATCATCTGCATGGACACATGCTATTTGAGATCACAGTCCTGAACAACTGGACTTTGAAAAAACAGTCAGCCTGGGAGGAGATTTCTGATACTTTAAACAGACATAATCTTATGTTAGACACATGAAGTCTTTTAGATGACCTCAAATTTCTTTTCTCCTTGTTCTCTTTCTGAACAGCGTGGCATTAATTCACAGGAAGGCTCTCAGAAGTCTTAAAAGATCTTAAAAGCTTTTGTAATCTTAAATATGATTTGTTGCTGTAACTTTAGTAATAAAAGAGAAGATTTATCGCATTATCATTCATTATTTGCAGATGAAACTGAAAGAGCACAGGAAACGTGTGCAATTTCACTCTTTAAAAAGAATTTCTAAGTAACTTGAAAGCCACAAAATCTTGCCATCTCAAAATGTTTATTTCTAAAATGGAATAAAAGCTGCTTAGCTTGAGGAGACAGATGATGTTAAAGAAGAGTAATAATACTTTAATTGTTGGCTCCTAATTTGATTCTTTTACAGTAGTTCAAACTTGAAAACAAACAGTCCAGTAAATGCAAAAAAATATTATTAGTTCTTTGTTTCTATTGAAAGTGTTACATCAGTAACTGGGTAACTTTTTCAGAGCAACAGTGAATTCTGGATAATGTTAGCAGAAGTTAGAGGAAAAGGGACTTCAACTTTTCATTCATTAATGACTTAAATATATAAACACAGGATCATCAAGATCAACATGAAAATGGAAGCAGTAAGACTAGCAATAGCAAAAATGTGAGGTTCGCAACAGCAAAGACTGATCTGTGAGTTAAATAAATCATTACAGTCCTTCTTTTGCCATTAAATTTAGCTATGACTGCCTATGCCAGAGCTGAGGTTGAAATAACTGGAGGATGTTCTATAACATGAAATGAAAAGGATACTGTACAACCGTGGTGCACCAGGTAGCTATCAATAAAGCAGACATCCATACAGTCCAGTATGGTGTAGCAGTCTTTTACGAGGACCAAGGAAGAAATATTCCCTGCGTTTTCGTGTGAAGCACAGCACCAGCAGAATAATTCTGCAGCCACAAGGGTGTTCTCTAGACCTGCTGCTGTGGGATAAAGTATTTTACTCCAGTTCCTAACAAATGAATGTATCTAGTTATTCTTGAAAAATGTGTTCCCCTGAATAGTATTTTCCAGAGAATGTCTCTTTCAATCCCCAGAAAGCTCTTTTTAAAGTTGCCTCAAAGGCTAAACACAACAAATAAGTTTTATGTGGTTTCAAATTCTCCAGGCTAGAGGTCCATGCATGAATGGTGCTCTTCTGGCACAGGATTTCAAGGCTTCAAATTGCCACTGAAGATACAGAAAGAGCTATTGCCTATTGAATTAGCGAGCTTCCCTGAATCCGTACTGCAGATGCTCTTTAATCCATATTCCCTCAACGTTATTATCCATCTTCTAATCTTTTGTTTTCTTTCCCTTACAAATAAGAGGGATACGTTCAGTCAACCTATTTCTAATATACTGAGTTAAAGCACCAAATGCATCTTCACACTTAAAAATTCCTCTCTACAGCTAAAAAGATTCATGATTACACATTCTATTTTATAAGTAATAATTTCCCTTTCACATAGTTTTTAATATGCATATCCAAAAGCTTTCTAATCACACTGTTCCGAGATAGATTCATCAACAGAATAGCAAGTTACATAGCAGGTTTGATAGCCCACACTCCAAAGTTGTAAAAAGCATCTGCAAAGACACTTACCTACACTAAGGAACCCTGGAATCTAGAAAAGGCATGCATTACCATTTCAGTTCTCTTCTCTTTATGCATGTCATTTTTTAAAATCCTTTTTTTAATAATTTCTTTGTTACATTTCTACTCATACAGTTACAATTTTCTGGCTTTGAAGAGATAAAGACCAACACTGAAGATTTGGTATGTATCCAGCAGTGATAGAGAAGAATCAGTATTGTAATATCATGGGTTCTTTTAACACTGAACAGAAATAAATCTGTACGTTTTGAATGAATCATCTCAGTGTACCTAGACACATTTATAAAAATGCCAGCATTAAAAAAAATTACAGTAATAATAAGCAAGGTTTAAAAACTCAAGTGTTACAAAAGAAGAGTCAAGTCTCGCACTTGGGAAGGAATAACCACACTAACCAGTACAGGCTGGGGTCCAGTAACCCACACTAACCAGTACACAGTGGAGGCCAGCCAGCTGAAGAGCAGCTTTGCAGAATAAGGCCTGGGGGCTGTGGTGGACAAGATGACCATCAGACAGCATGCCACTGTGGCAAAGAAGATCAGTGGTATCCTGGGCTGCATTAGGAGGAGTGTCGCCAGCAGGTCAAGGGAGGTGATCCTTCCCTTCTACTCAGCACTGGTGAGGCCACATCTGGAGTGCTATGTCCAACTCTAGGCTCTCCAGTGAATGGCCATGAAGATGGGACCAGAACATCTCTCATATGAGGAGAGGCTGAAAGAGCTGGAGCTGTTTAGTCTGGAGAAGACAAGGTTCAGGGGATCTTATCAATGTTTATAAATACCTGATGGAAGGAGGTAAAGAAGACAGACTCTTCCCAGTGGTGCCCAAGAGGCAATGGGCACAAACTGAAATACAGGAGGTTCCCTCTGGAAGTTTCTCAACTCTTTTGTTTTCAGTTACTGAATTTATCCAGTGAATATTCCATTGAATCTACTGAAAGCAATGGGATTTAAATGCGAGGTACATGATGTACATGATAGATGTGAGCTACAGTATAGATATAATGCATGTGATTGTACAAAATGCACTGCCAAGTTAGGTATCTTAGCCTGCATAAGGGAAGAAAAATAACATAAATGTTGTAAGAGAAGTTCTGTAAAGTACTGCTTTCCTGTAAGGTGCTCTTTTGCTATGAAGAGACCCGAAAAAAAAAACCCAAAACCAAAAACCCCACCACCATTTATATGTCTGACAAAATAGGTCATTGTTTCATTCCCCTGCTTAGATGAAAAAAAAGCAGAATGGTGAAGACCAAAAGTATTTAGTAAAGCTAGAAGCTAGTATCCACTAAATAACAAATAATTCAGACCCATTATTTGCTGAAAGGATAAAATTGTCGCCAAGGGTTACAGGGAGACTAGGCTGAACAGAAAAAACTCCACAGGCAATGCTTTTAAGACTTTGGCTAATCCTGACTCCACAGATAAGAAGGAATTTTTTTATGTGATTGGTCTCTGCCAATGCATTTAATGCAGGTACATATGGTCAGTAACTCTCATTGCTATTGCAAGTCCATTTCATAGATGTGCATATGCAGAACCTCTTTGTCCTCTTTGCAGCTTCAAACACCCTGAGAGGGTGAAAGAAGACAGGCTATGTTTAAATTCTACCCCCCATAGCTCTGTTATAAAGGAACTTTGTTTCTAGAGATACACCATTCATACCCTCTTTTCTCTTTGGAGTTCCCCATGTCAGTATTTATGGGAGTTACTTGAGAATTTCAGTCTGAGCAGCTTTGTTCTGTGGTAATTTCTCTTTCTTCATTGTGAGAGGACCAGGGTTATCTTCTTATTTGCCAAGAGTTGCATGTAACACTTCTAAAGTGAGTGCAAACATACTCTAACTAGGGTTGGAATCAGCTAAGAATAGAAGGTGGTCATCAGAAGACATACAGATCTCAAATGAAATGCTTCCTTAAGGATGAAGGAAACCCTGACAGTTACCTGAACGTATAGTGAAGATTTATAGGTGAGACATATAAACAGAGAACAATGCAAGTGAAAAATGAATCTACCACAATAAAGAAGAGCAGCCAGGAAATCCGTATACCCCTTAAGCGGGACAGGGCAATGAGCTCAGTAAGCCACTTTAACTGCATCTCATACATGAAAAGGCACCGAGTTTCTTGGGAGAGACTGGTATCAGGGCTGAATTGCTGCCTTGCCTCAGGCCTCATGTTGGCCATTTTCTATAGCTCTGTTTATCTGCAAAAGCTACTTAACTGCCTTTCTGACGGACCTTATGAATTGTTAAATAAGGCAAAGATTAGAGAAAGTTACTGTCGTATATCAGGCAAAGTGGTATACTTGGAGAAAAGGCCATCCAAGCTTGTGGACACACAAACACTTCAGGTATTATGAAACATTAAAAAATTTTTAAGATATTAAATACTAGCAAAAACCCATCTAAAAATTAACCTAATGTTTTTAGTTAAGCACTTACTCGTACTTCCATCTGTCTCTATTTTATTTGTTCATATTAAGAATATAGAATTTAACATTAAAGGCTACAATATTGACTTAAGATTTTTTGTACCTCCCTCCCCCCAAAAAAACCTCCAAACCAAACAGCTCTACAGAACAGTGATTCCTTCAAAAATTGCTTAATAAGATAAAAAATCCAAAGACAAAGAAATTAGGATGCAAGTAAATGCAAAAACCACAGCAAATATACCTAAAAGGACAGGAGTAGGTTGCAAAGGCAAGTATAATTGTGCTCTCTCCTAATATTGGTCCTCTTACCTTTGTATTCCTAATATCCTTTATCTTAGGTCCATATATATTCAAGCAAATGCTTACAAAAACCCATCAAGGTAATATCAGCTATCTGGCTTGTAACGTGTGCCATCTCTTCCTCTCCACTGCTTAAATGCAGTTTTAATGCACTTGCATCAGTCACAGGTATAGTAAGAAATACACTTCTGAGATACACTTCCTGGAAATACTGCTCCTGCTGAACAAATAAATCATGTAATTCTGACTTTCATAAATGGAAAAGGAATGCAGGCACATTTTAAACATTTGACAGAATCTGCAGTTCCCTATTTGCATTTCCCTGGTTTTCCCCAATATATTAATCAGAAGATGCCATTATATTCTCTATTGAATGCAGAATTCAGATGTACTTTTCGTTGAAGGAAATTACCTACCTTCCTCAATGGAATTAGAATTTATCAACAAGGTCAAAGCAAACAAAATACAACATTTCGCACAGCTCACTCTGAGGATTGTCTTCACTCAGTCTCCTGCTGACTTTGTTAACTGCAAAGGAAACTATTGAAAAAAAATGACTAGATGATTACAAAAACACAGGACTGGAAGAGATTCAAACCCAATCCTCTACTACTTCTCTCCCTGTCCTAGTGCTGGATCCACTTCTCTGCTGGAATTCATCCAGGAAAGATTAAACAAAATGATTCTCACTTTCAAAGACAATCTGCTACAGTTCTCTTATTTTACCATTACAATGATTCCAATACAGAATGTTACATTTTATACAGCTAATCTACGATCTGGGATAGCTCAATAACAGGATGGATCAAGAAGCCAATACAGCATGAAGAATAAGTGGCTAGGTAGCAGTACAGTAGGGATTACATTAGATTAAAAAATGATAAATGAAGAATGTCATTCTATTTCAGATAAAGGGAAGTGCCATCATAGCGTGTAAGGCATATAGGAGGTAATCCTTTCACTACTCAGGATTGTAAGGCCACAGCTGTCACATTTCAAAACCCAGGTTCATACTTTGGAAAGAGGCGAATTGCAGGGACAAAGTCTAGAGGAGAGCAGTGAGTGATCAAAAACCTAGATGGAATTTAGAAAAAGGGTGGAAAAATTAGTCTTTCAGCCTTAGCAAAGAAGATACTTCAAAATATGCAAAATCTACAAAGAGAATGCTTTCAGTGCTCAAGGGGGATAGAGCAGGTAATAATAACTTGCAGCAAAGAAGATTTAGATTAGACATTAAAACTTTGCAAGAACACTGAAACAGACCATCTGGTACAACCATCATCAGAAGGTTTTTTTAAGAGGACGCGATACAAACTTCTATGAGGAATATCCAGGTAGTAGGAATAATGCCTTGGAGAATGAGATAGTTCAGATAATCTATCAAAATTCCATTCAGCTCTGAGATTTTTACCAACGTTCCTTTATTCTTCAAATATAAATAGTTTCTCAGTTTACCACCAAGGGTATTCACTTTGTGATCCGCTCTTCTTTTAAAGAAGTTTTGAGAAGCTTCGGAATATTGATATGTATTCAATTCCATTTGAATTTTGCAATATGCCACTTTTAAAAGGGATGATAATAATAATATTCTGTTATTATTTGCTACCTCTGTTAATCTCACTAAGTTAACCTAAAAAGATTTTTCTGCTGGACACAGCTGAGACCACTGATCAGCCAGAGTCTTTTTTATTTTTGTAAGAGCCAAATTTGGATATCTGATCAGCATAATGCTTTGCTTGCTCAAAACATTGCTTAGCTAACACAATGGCTGAAAATATTCATAGTTAGCAATTTAAAAGCCAGCAATACATTTGTCTTTTATTTTTTCGTACTTTTTTTTTGACATACATATGTGAATTATTGCATTAATTAATCTTCATACAATAAGAGATCTGCTGTTTACACATGTTCTCGGTGACATCTGGTTTTAAGATAAAACTTTCAATAGCAGAGTGGGAAGAAACAAATCTTCAAGAAACTCTTGGGACACTGGATTAAAAAAAAAAACAAACAAAAACCAATTTAATTCTTAATTTAGATTTCCTTTAGCTATCTTAATCTCACCCTGAACTCTGGTGGACTGAGAGGGGGCAGGGAAGGTGTAGCAATTTTATAAACTTTTTTTAAAAGTTATATGTCAAGACTAAAAGATTATTTCAATAAAATGCAATTTGAGGTTCACAAAATTTTCTAGGCTACAAATTTTTAACTCACCTAATCTTTCCTCTGGGCCATTCTCAAAGTCTTTAGAAGAGGCAAAGATTTTTTATGGCTAGGGCCCAAGCCGCTTGGAATGATTCATGTAAGAATACACTCTAATGGGGTAAATTACCTAAATAATTTAATGCTCTCATAGCCTTTGATAGGTACACAAGGAACTGAAAATTCCTTTGGAGGTTTCATTTAATTTTCCCTTTCTTTTCTGAAGTAAGAAAATACTTTGCATTACACTGCCTCACAACTGGCACCAAAAAGCGTTATATATACAGTGTGCCCAACTCATTCCATTTGAGCAAGAGGGGCATCTGTAGGGGATAGGCAGGCTAAATTCCAAACGCAGTTGCACAAACAAGTTAAATAAAAAAATAAAGTAGGGAAATGATGCGGAAATTCCGAGCACCTTCTGGGTGCTTTGCCAGATTTACCTGGCTTTGCCAGATTAAACCGATTTTGCACACTGGGCTCTGGGGTATTGACAAAGAGTGTTCTGTTTGCCTGTTGTTTTTTTGTTTTTTATTTTTTCTGCAGTCTCCTTAGATGGGCTTTGGGAAATTGGAATGACTGTACAGCGAGTCAATCAATTTTCATACAATACCTGCAGCTTAAATTTGTCATCTCAGCAGCTCTTTTTTTTTGAAGCAAATCATGAAACAACCAAAGGAAGAGCCACAGAGGGAAAACCCTGTGTTACGAAGTCCTGTGGCTACAGCCAGCCCTCGGGTGCCCGGATAGAGACTGACCAAGCTGCCTTCAGAAGCAGCATAGCCATTAGCCCAGCAGGCTGTCACCCAGCCAGCTCACAAACAATGCTAGCTTAGGGATCTCGGCAGTTCAGTCAGCCTGTCTCACTGACTATCCTTTCCTCAATTATATATTTTTTGTATCTTCTCATAGCTTAATTTACATATACTTTCTACTATCTGTTCGACCCCACTACTACATTACCATGGCTGGACAACAGTTGAATGGACCTTTTTGTAAGTGTTATATGTATAATATCTTATTGGAATCTTCACCGCAACATTTTCATACTATTGCTCTCTAACTGGGTCTGCAATTACATAGTTTAATTAAATTTTGTTTGACATGCATCCATGTTGCTTCTTATTCTGTATTTGCAATGTGATTCCCTCCTCCACTATAGAATGATAGTGGCAATCTACACTAGCATATACTGCAGTTGGACTAGATGATCCTTGTAGGTCCCTTTGAACTATTCTATTCTATTCTATTCTATTCTATTCTATTCTATTCTATTCTATTCTATTCTATTCTATTCTATTCTATTCTATTCTATTCTATTCTGTATTACTCAGTTGCATACACTATATCCGTTCTTGTTTTGTCATATCAAATACATACCTTTTGAGCAGTCTTATTTTTCTCAATTCCAGCTGTGCTGCTAATACAATACCTTGAAGTGCCCAGGACAGTGGACTACTGGGATAGCTGTCAAATATCCAAGTTCTGGAAGGCATTTTTCTGAAGCCATCTAAAGAAAAGAGGAGGGAAAAAAGACTGTTATAGTTCACTAAAACTTGTCTGAGGTCATAAGAAAATATAAAAACATCCCATATTATTTGGACAGAAGTCTATATTGACACAATCTTAATTACTCAAGTTGTTACTGAACTCTGGGCAGTGTACTTTAAGACATTAATTGATTTTTTACCTTTTCCTAAGGACAAACATTGAAAAGACAGAGCTAATGTCATTAACCCTGTCTAAATTTTCTGCTTATTGTAGCCTGTTTTATTGAATGTAGGTGAAATTGCCTCTAGAGTGGTATAAGGAGAGCAGAACTGTATGGACAATTAATAAATTTTTTTTGTTCTTACTGTAAGATTAATTATATCAGATACTACTAATTTTTAAACTTGAGAAATATTTTTATTTTCCTCTGTTGCACATTAACCTGTCACTTAACAGAGATTAAATATGCTGTTATTTAAGAACAAAAGCATATAAATTATGCACCACCACAAAATCTACAGATAGTTAGGAAAAGCTTCTGTTGTTTTGCCTTTGAGCACTTAAAAGAACATGATAATATAGGAGCAATTCCAGTATCTTCACTGACAAATGTCATGCTAGTGCATCACTGGAATGAGTAATGAAGTACCTATTATTTCATCTTCCATGGGGTATAACTCAGTGATTCCAGTATCCTCTCTTTTGGATAGCAGCTGGTCCTATCCAATTTCGACCTCTAAAGAAAAGACCACGTTCAAGATTCAAAGTCCTACTCTGTCTTTAAAGAGAGCTGCTTCCTAGTGAAACCTTGCAGATCTCCTATGCTCAATTACACCCTAGTTTCCAAAGATACACAAATACTTGGATCCTCTCCTCTTTTAATAGGGAAAAGAGAAGGAATTTATTAGGCTAGCTACTCATTTCCCTTTCTTTCTTCACAAAGATGAACTTCATGACAGCAACCTTTTTTTTCATTCTATAGGAAAGATATATCCAAGGGAATCCCTCAATATGCCCCAAAACAAGGACCTTGCAGTTATCTGCGCAACAGCAGTAAATTCTTTCTCGATTCTGTATACTGATTGAAGATTTATATCAGTGTGCATAACAGAAGCTGTGGTGTTTCTAAATGAACATTTCCAACTATCAGCTATCCTTTGAAATGATGCATAACCGTGTATTATGTCCCAAGTGCCTGCAGTTTTGAATACATAGATACAAGAAAAGCACATCTACTTTGTAACCACATCATAAACTGCTGCAGAAGTCATAAAATCTTCAATCTGATTAAAATCTGATATTAATTGGATGATTAATAAAGCATATTTTCTTTTATTTTTTCCTTTGCACTTGAAGTTTCTGTTACAGGAATGCTACAACTCAGAGTTGCCAAACATATATATTATTATCAATATATACACTATAATAAGATCTTGTCTTCAGAAAGTTGAGGTGGCCACTAAACAACTCATCCTTAAAAAGAAAGAATAAGAATCACAAAGAGAAAAAAAAGGTCCACCAAAATGACACGTTTTTAACAGCCATGTTTAGCAGCCTTTTTCCAGCAAAGCTCCGAATAGCTCAGTGCATTATGTACTAAAGCAAGCGTCAGTGAACCACAGGCACACATCCTCAGAGAATTCCTTCTAAGAAGTATAATGGCTGTTATTTTTACACTTTTAATCCCTAGCTTCTTCTTATTACAGCTAATCATCTCAACATACGCATTAAAGAGAGCTATGCAGGTAGCATTAGAAATCAATTGCCATCCAAAGCCCTAGTGCTTGCTTACTTCTATAGCAGCATCTTTGACCAAACATGGATTAATATATCATAAATCTTCAGTTTTCCCTTTGGTTTTAACATGAGTCAAATGCTTTATTCCCATATTCTACAGCATAGTCATTAACTTCATCTATTTATACTGTCATTTTTAATTTGATATGTGACTGCACAGCAAGGCAGCTTTTAACCAAGTCAGCTGTACATAAAGCCTACAATAAATTGTAATTTTAGGGTGTGTATTCCCAGAAGACTCTTCCCCTGCTATTAAGGAAAAAGTGACTTCTCAAAAACAGGTGCAAGAAAATATTAAAAGTACATACATATCCACGCAGCCACATGCCCACACACGAAAGAAAGGAATATTGTACAGTCTACTCAGTGCGATACAGAAAAGTAACTTGTGATTGTTAGAACTACGTTTGGAAGAGAACATATTTCAAGTCTTAATTGCAGTCTGATTCCTTTGGCTGCTACTGATAACTGTGCATGGTAAAGTACTCCCTATTAGAAACACGTGTTTGTAACACATGCTATTTCTGGATATTCTACCAACACCCACCTATGGCAGAACCCGTCAATAGGGTGGGAGAGAGGGAAGAACAACTCCGAGAAGATATACCACAACTTGTCATATCAGCATTTCTACCATTTGTAAAAGAAGATTTGATTCTGACAAAATATGTGTTATAGAAAGAATTCGTTCGATGCGCACGAGGCTGTAGGCAGGTGCAGGCAGTTCCTGCCCTTGGCCAAACTGAATGGTGTCCCCCACCAGTTACTCGACCACTTTACGAGCTACAGACACCAGCAACAGTTTCCCTTTTGGTTCAGCAGGTACAAATTCTGTTTTGAAATTCAACAGCATGGTAGGTGATGGGTTTTTTTGTGCGTGTTAATGCCACTATCAATTTTATACATGACTGCACAGCAAGACGGATTCTCCAGGGGTATGTAAGTGGCACCTCTGCTCTGGGGCCAAGATAGCCTTGACAAGAGATTCACCCACAATGTGGAGAGGCAGCCCAGGCATCCCATACGCAGACACTTAGCAGGCCAGCTGTCTGACCAAAACACATCTCAACTACTACAGAAAATCAGGTCAGCTCTTCCCAGCGATCTTGAATCTGAAAAAATAGTATCTTTAAAGAATTTTAAATTAATATGAAAACATTACTGTTTTAAATGAAAATCCACTGCAAGTGTCACAATGCTGCTATAAATTAGAAGAATAAACCTCATTCCATTTCAATGACTCTGAATCTCCCAGGCTTTCTGAAATGGATATCTTGAATCCAACTTTTCTGGAAGAATCATTCCCATAAAAGATCACACCCAAATCCTTTAAAGCGGATAATTACAGTCAGTCTACTTGAAGTTCCCCTAAGATTTGTTCATTTTTTTTCTTTCTTCTCCTGAGCAGTATTAACATCAATAATAGTCAGTGCCAAGCAGTGAGAAGTTTTAAATATGGCTATATATTATACATAATTGTTGTAGTGTTGCTATGCACTGTTATATAGTTGCCTGCAGATGGCTACATTTCAATGGGAAAAACCCACACTCTGTAAAAAAAAAAAATCTGTCCTTAGATGTGTATTTCTGATTTCTAAATAATAATATTAATAATAATATTAATATTAACAATATAACAATAACAATGACAACAATGATAATAATAATAACAATAATAATAAAAAGTAATCAATGCAATCCTTTCACATTTACAGCAGCAGATAATCTGGTCCCCTGCATGTAAATCAGTTTCAGAAGTGCTCTAGGATTTTTTTTTCATAAAAGAACCTAAGAGCTTAAAGCATTATGATTATTCAGAGCTGAAGTTTTAAAACTTCTCACACTTCAAGGTTTAACTGAGTAGGAGGACCACCACTGTTTACAAGGGATTTTTATTATGATTAAAAAGTCCGGGCAAATTTAGAGCAAGGATTCTGATATTCTTCTGCAGGCTGCAGGCTTAAAGCTCTTTAAAACGAGTGTATCAATATTAAAAATGGATTAACTTTTCAATTACGGCCTGTCCTTGGAATTTGATTTTGCTTTCTACTTAATATAGTTACGTCAGCATGAGTACAATAAAGTCAAAGTGCCTCTAATTCTAAACTGCATAGCTGTAAAGTTACCAAAAGGTTTTTAATGCATTTTTAAAGTGTTACTTCTAAGCCTCAGTTCTATTCCCCCTCAACTAAATGAAGAGTTTGCATTGATTTTGAGGAATTCAGAACAGAGCCCAATATTTTCTTGATGATGTCTCACATGGTACTTTCCAGATTCAATATTTCAATCTGCTTTACTAATCACTAGGAGCAGAGTTAGAAAGCTGGTAACACAATGGCCAAACAAACCGTAATAATATATCAGCCACTGACTGGACAAAACATTTGTTTTCCTTTGTTGACGTCTTCTGCATTTCACAACTGCGCACTCTGTGTGTGTTTTTCAGAAGCCTCCCACATTATCAGGGACACCACAGTTACCAGGAGATAGCTGGATTAATTTCTGACCGACCCACAGAATTCCTGTGTGAACTTGGGCAAGCCTTGCAGCACCCAGCTGTTTTCTTCCAGTAAGATACAACACTGATGTAAACAAACAAACAAACAAACAAACAGGTCAGATTTTAAATCTTTACTTTCAGTCAATATTCCAGTCTGATGGATATTCCGTGTCCACTAACAGCATTAATTCTTTGGGGATGGGAATATCTTTACAGTACATCTGTGCAGCGCAGACAGGGCAATGGGTCCCTCAGCTTGAATCCAGTAATGATTTCTAGACATTAGTGGATACCAAACCACAGGCTCTCAAAAGGATGCTCTGGCTTTCATGAAGTGAAGGTTGCTCTCCAGCTGAAAGGAAGAGCAGCTGATCTGTGTCATATCTGATCATACAGATCAGATAGATCATAGCTGGTCATATAGATCCATGTCTGACAGTAGGCTAATCTTTTTGACTCTTTGCAGACAAGAAGATGATCATTTTAAATGAAGTCCAATGAAGTACTGAGAAACAAAGTGCTAAGCTAAAAACTTCACCTTGTTATTTATTTTTAAGTACTTTCAAGAAAAAATGGTTTAATAAGATAAGAAAATAATTTGCATGTAACAGCCCTATGCATCAGCCCATTATATATAAATACAATACAGAACAAAACACTGCATCCTTGCACAAGACAAAGCACTGATATAAGGCTATACATATATTATTTAAGAGCTCCAATTACCTCTCTCCCTGACCAGGGCCAGAACTAAGGCCCAAAATTCCTATTTCTATAAAGAATAGTTAGATAGCAGCTAAAGCATAACAGGCTTATTACTGTTTCATTAATCCAGACTTGGAACATAGCCACTATTAAATATGTTGACATATTTTTAGAGTATATATCAGAGACTTACACCTGATATTGTCTTGGAAAATGGCACAAATAAACTATATGAACTAATTAACACCAGCTGGGACATTCAGTTCTCATTGATTTTAAAATCTAAAGCAGCATTTTCTCCATGGAGGAGAAACTCTCAGGGTTATTTTGGCTACAAGAATTCCTTTAGCTCTTGTTTGAAATGCCTCCCTTTAGAAAGAAATTTGCAATGCATGTTGCCTTTTGGTCTCAAAAGGTGGTTCTGACTCTTTAATTGCCTTTTCTGTTAAACTGTGCATTCCACTCCAAATTTGTATCTGAAGCATTCAGTTTGGCCATCAATAGTGTTATGGTTTTATCTGCTAGACTGAAGTGTCCCCTTACCAAATTTCTGTCGCTATGTTGCAGCCCAGAGCCATCTTTCTGAGGAACCCCATCAACCGACTTCTTTGAGCGTGTTTCAGCTGACGCATGTTTCTTCTATTTGTGGTTCTTCTTTCAAATCTATCTGGCTATTTTCCCATATCCATCTTGTCTTGTGAAACTAATATAGACTTAGCACCCCAGCAGCAACAACACAACAACCCCAAGTACAGTGGCAATAATGCTTATTTTCTCCTTGATACTGGGCCTATTTACACAAATACTGCATTGAGCGAATTATCATGATGGTTCCCACTCCCTGAGGTGTTTGCATTTAACTAACTGAAATTCTTTTCTACTGAATCTGGATCAACAGAAATATCCTCACCAAGAGAATTTTAGTAAAGGCGCGTTCAAAGCCAATTTATGGCAGGACAGAAGAGGCAGAAGAGGTTTGCTAGTTGAACTCAGCAAGTAAAGGCTGGGGCCTGGGAGCCACAAGCAGCTATTCTGTTCCATTCTAACAAACAATGAGGTTTTAAACAGTATTTTTGTTTAGAGCTGTCTGGCACAGATCACAGAATCACAAAATTGTAGGGGCTGGAAGGGATCTTTGGAGATCATCTAGTCTACCCTGCCTTCCACAGCAGGTTCACCTAAAGCAGGCTGGACAGGAGTGCGTCCAGGTGGGTTTTGAATGTCTCCAGGGGAGACTCCACCAGCTCTCTGTGCAGCCTGTTCCAGTGCTCTGACACCCTAAAAGTAAAGAAGTTTTTCTTCACACTGAGATGGAATTTCCTGTGTTCTAGCTTGTGCCCCCTTGTCCTGTCACTGGGCACCACTGAGAAGAGTATGACCCCATCCTCTTGACACCCACCCTTTAGATATTTATAAGCATTGATGAGATGCCCTCTCAGTCTTCTCTTCTCCAGGCTAAACAGCCCCAAGTCTCTCAGCCTTTGCTCATAAGAGAGGCGCTGCATTCCCTTGGTCATCTTTGTAGCCCTCCTGCTGGACTCTCTTCAGCATTTCCGTCCTTCTTGAACTGGAGGGCCCAGAACTGGACACAGTACTCCAGGAGCGGCCTCACCAGGGCAGCGCAGAGGTGAGCGCTAGCAGTTGAGTCAACCCGGCAGCTCCGTGCCTAATTCTTGCGTGCCGCTGTAGGGTGCGACGTGAAAAATTAAGTAGATGAGTACTTCTCGAGGCGCACGGGTCCGCATCCATTGAGGTGGCGAGCTGAATAAGGGGGAATATTACACACACCCCACTCGAGCTGGCATGACTCCTGTTCACACCGCTTGACACGGGGCGGGGGGATGTTTCTCCGGAGTGGGGGTGGCTCGCCTTGGGTCGCGACACTCTCAGCCCCGGCGGGTTCCCCAAAGGGAACCCGCCGAGGCTGAGTGTGGCGACCCAAGGCGAGCCGCTCGCTGGCTCGGGGCGGGGCTCGGGGCCACCTCCTCCCGAGGGCGGGCCACCGGTGACAGCTGGGGAGGGAGCCCGGCGCCGGCAGCGAGGTGCGGCTGCCGGGCGGTGCGTCGCCGGGTGCTTCGCCGCTCCTCGCACATCGCTCCAGCGGGGCTTCCTCCGGGGAAGAAGCCGGGGCAAAGGCTCGGCGGGGCTCTGCCGCCGTTTTCCGGTCGCGGCGTGGGTGAGGCACGAGTGGGCGATGCGGGGGCGGCGCGGAGGACGGGGTGGGGGATGGATGGATGGATGGATGGATGGATGGATGGATGGATGGATGGAGGATGCGGCCGCGCTCGGAGACTTTGATCATGCGAGGTGCCTGAGGGGGAAAAAGTGCAGCGCGGGGTGGGGCGAGGCCGTGCTCGTCTCCGCTCGCCCCGACGGGCGAGGAAGCCCCGGGAAGGGCGGCCGGTCCTTGGCGGGGCTAGACGCAGCCTGGCGCCGGGCGGGGAAGAGGCGGCTCCTGCCCGCCGAGGGGGCCAGCTCGCCCGGGCTCCCCCCGGCCCTCCCGCACCTCCCCCGCAGCCATCAGCCATCCGGGGCGCGGCCGCGGTGGGGAAGGGAGACCCCCGGGCCCCGCGGGGATGCTAGCCCTCCCGACCACCGAGGGGCTGCCCGTGCTCACCCCTCTATCCCTGCCGGCCTCCCCGCCGCCGGTACCTGCGGGAGGGTGGGATAACGGTGGGGCGCATCCCTGTCTTCCCGGCTCCGCCACCCTCCCCTCCTCCCGGGCTTTACCTGGGGTCCCGGCGGGCATCCCCGGCAGGCTGCAGCGGGTCGGACCTGCTCTCCCAAGCCCAGCCCTGCTGGCATGCGTTTTCTAAAAGCACATCTGAGGCCTGCCCTTGGAGGGCTTGCGGGATGAGGCCTTTATTATTTTTTTTTTTTGCAGGGTGCTGGCTGGCTGATATTTACATAATATCGCTGCTTAAGAGTGACCTCTTCCCTAATTGGAGGCTTCCTTTCCATTTTCTATGGCAACACTAGAGAACAGATCACTCCGGGGGGTTGGATGAGAAGAGTGTCTGTACACAGTGTCATTTTTAGTTATTGGTTGCCCATTAAGGCTGGTTTGTCCTGGTGAATGGGTGAAATTTTGAGAAAAGTTCTTTACCTTGGCCCTTAAAGCAGCTGTCAGGCCTGTGAGTCATTACAGGTTTGCAGGATCTCTATTTAGGGAGAGGATGGACACAGGTTTAACAAACAAGCAAGAATTATTTTTGTTAGGTATTTACAGATTACCAGTCATATATTACTAGCCTGACTGATGACTCCATGTACCACGCTATCTAATCAAGCAATCATAAGGAATTATGTTAATTTAAACATATGGTATTTTATTTATTTATTTATTTATTTATTTTAAAAATTCACATGATTATTAGAAGGAAATCCTAGGAAATTTTGTAAGGGGGAAGCAAATGGGTCCCACTTCATTTCAAGATTCCTTTTGCTCCCTGAGATCCCTGCCTTATGCTTAGGACCCATCATGTATACACAGTAATGTCTTTTCTTACATGACTGGTCTCACTGACAGTAAGCATGATGTGCAAGTGTATTTATGCAGGAATGGGATTCTGTAATGCTTATTAGGGTCTTCTGTGTTTCATCTCTGTGAGATGCCTGTTTCTGTTTCAGGTTTTATATGGCTAGGCGTTTTGTGTTCGTTTTCCACAGCCTGCTGAAAATAAATGTTTTCTGATTGTAAAGACACGGTAATTCATGGTGCATTTAGGCAGGACGGTTTTTATGAAGATTTTTAAATTCTACTTAATTATCTTTTGAGATGGTGCTTTTGTTCTGCATTGAAAATATACATACCTTACTATTAATAATGCTAAAATTAGTTATTTTAATAGAGAAGCTGTGGTATTCTGTAGGGCTTAGAAAATTTGTTTTCAATCTCTCCTCTCTTTATATTTCTCAGTCCATTGGGATTACTTTGTTTCTTGCACACGAGGTAGTGTGGGGTCTTTTTGGTTTTGGGGTTTTTGTCTTTGGAGGGGTACAGGTAGTAAGGATGTTAATGTGAAGTCACTCCGTATGTTGGAGTCTTAAAGAGAAGGGCCAAGAATCTTGGATCCTCTAGAAGAGGTGATTCACCTTATGGGTGGAGAGACCACTGGTTGGAGAAGTGCTCTACAAGTTTAAGGAGGCTACCTCCTGGGACTCCTTCACTGAGGCACTGGGGCTTAAGCCTGCTACGTGATGAGATACTAGCACTGTTACGAGGCTATTGGTATAGAGATTTGCTCAACATGTTTAAATTCTCTGGCATGCAGATAACAGGTTTTGGGTTTGTGGTGTGGGTTTTTTTTTTTTCTTTTTGGAAATACTTGTAGCAATGCTCACTCTCCACTTAAATATATGTGTCTTAAATTGTTGTTATGGGAACATAAGAGTTGTAAATAGCCTCAAAAGAGGCTATGGGTTGAACCTGAGGTAAAAATAAGGCTTGAATTTGAAAAGATGTGCTCTGTTAAAATGTTAATCTCAAAACACAGGGATAGAGAGGTTCCTCATCATGCTTTTACTCTTAGAGGTCCTTCTCAATCAAATTCACTTTTTGTTTCCTATAATTAGTATATATGTGTCCCTGAAAATGTGCATTTGTGGTTTCCTCCAGCCCCATCAGAATTTCTGCTTTTAAATATTATCTGTTTAAATCTTTATAGTTATTTTCCTGTATAGATTGTTTTTTTTCCTGTTGAACATTTTGATTAGAATATGGTAAAAAATAGGAGATACAGGACTAGCAACTATGTTGAGGAAATAAATGGGCCTGGGCCACACCGCTAGACAGCATAAGGCCAGCTGGAGGCAGAAATACATGTCAGGGGACAGAAAATAATGAAGAAGGTGAGGCTGGGTTGCCTCTTCGTATAGAAGCAAGGTCAGTTGCATGCTGCCACCCTCTAAGAAGACATATGGACATGTACCACTGATTATTGCCTCTCAATTTATCTATTCATTTATTAATTTTGAACTAAAGTTGCTCTGCCATCAACAAACCATTAAATCCTTCCTCATGTTCTTGTCTATAATCCTGACTTTTTTTTCTTTCAACTTTCATTAACTCTATTCTGCTTCATTTTGAAGGGACAACATGCAGATTTAATTGCAGCTTCGTGTACTGATATGCACAAACACATTCCATCTCTTTTGTTTTTCATTAAAAAAGTTCCATATTTAGAACAGTTGCTGATTTATTGGACTTATTCCAATGTTACTCTGCATTATTCAGTTTCATAGTTATTGTTTCATAGATTATTCACGTTACAATAAAACGTGGACAACTCATGATCTAAAAAAGCGCCTTTTTCCATCTTGGGAAGGCTTCCCCTGGTATGCAAATTTTGTAACTTACTTCTTTTTTAACTTTTGCTAAGATTTTTCAAAATATAAAACTTTATTAGCCCTAATTTCAGTATTAAGGAAAATACCTATAGTAGTTCCATAAAAATGGTATAGATTCATTCTCAGTGGGGCAAAATGGAATTGTAGTGCTAGTAGTTTAAACTCATTTTTAACTCATTCTTTTGCAGTGATACTTTCATCCTTTACACATTATTATCAATCATAGAAATTTTTTTTAGCATATGGAATGCTTTTGTAGGCCTGTCTTTAAGATTGCTAAAACTTTAAATTGTTTACTTCCTTACTTGCAATATTCCATCTCTTTGTTTGTCTAATAAGAATGACAGCTTAAGAGAAACTTCTGCTATGTGCTGTGACAGGTGAAGTCTTCCCTGTTTACCCTTTACCCAACACCAGGCTCATAGATCTGCCATTTCGTTCCACACAGCTACCTTTGAATTTGACGCATTTTTTTCTTTACCATATATGCTCTCAAACACATTCATAAATGCAAATGAAGAGCCAACTTTATTTGTGAAGCTCCCACTTGCAGCTGTTAGTTTAAGTTAGACAGGAGTGGGTAAGGGTCTTGATGTAATGAGGAATACAGTGTGAAAGGTTGCTTTTCCTGTTATTTTATTTTTGTTGGTTTTTTTAGGCACAAAAGCTTGTAGTCACTATGTATCTTGTTAACAGTTCACAATGGGAAATTATATGTCAATAAAGAGAAAGACAGAGTGGCAATTTATAACTTATCTTTCTATCCTCTGGTTTTAAGAGAGGTGTGCCTAGTACACGTTATATAAAAATATATAAACACACTAGTGCTGTCCTAGTAACATGGTGAATAACGTGATTAACTGAGACCAGTTTCTAGAGGTGAAAGTCTGAAAGTTAAGCAAAAATTGCTTCAATGGTGAGATATTTAGAAATAGCAAATAGACTTTTTGATGTTGGTTATGCCCTCCTCCAAAAGCACAGCCCACATCAGTTTGCTTTGCTTTGGTTTTGCTTTGTTTTTAGTGGAAGATGGTTGAAGAGCATCTTTGTTTTGTTTTGATGATGACAAGAGAACTTTCATGTAAATATTACTTGCAGATGTTTTTAAAAAAGCTATATATTTAGTCTGTGAGGTGGCATTCTGTAACCAGTGTAAAATTAAGAGGGGAGCTATTTATATTATCAGCTCAATGTGTATTTGTTCATGTGTTGCTTACTTGTTCCCTACTACGTGCTGGAGGTAGCCACAACTGTAGGAGGATCAAGTTGTCTCTCGTAACTCTTTGGTATTTGCTGTTATCGTCTTGTTTTCAGTCCATCTTAACAGTATTTTGCCTGTTCTCTAGCACCCTACCTTGAAAGTAAGGAAAATGGGAGCGGTTTCAGAAAGTATATTTTCCATATTTCTCAGTGCCATTTTGACTTGACTTTCATCCTCTTGTATAACTGACAGTTGTCCTCCATTTCAGTTGTCTCTGACAAGACATTAGTATTGAACATTTTAGTTGCTCTATGATAGCTGTTAACTTTCCATTCAGTACGGAAGTGTCATTAGTGTCACCCGGCTGTATTTTGCAGTTTCACTTTTGATTTGGCACTGATGTTCAGCATGTGCTGCAGATGAAATGCATGGCTTCCTGGGTGTAACCTTAATAAATGGTGTCCCTTTAGCTAAGGTAAACCTGGTTGTCAGCTTTCATTATGGGCACAGTCTGCTTATCTGGTTGCTTTGACTACGCTATGCAGGTAAGGAGGTGATTTTTTTTTTCCCCTGTGAGTATAATGCACTCAAGTTTAATCTTAATATTATCTATTTATTTTAAGATGAAGTGAGCCAAGTGGCATGTTGATGTAATTGAAACTGAAGTCTTATTACTGCTATTATTATTATTTGTATGGTAAGAATAAGATTGAGCCACTGCAGAGCAATCTTCTTTGGGTTCTTCCGAAATTACCTTATTTCTCTTCTTTAATGATCAGAACAGGGAACATCTTATCTGTCTGAAGTAGACCTATTTTAATAAGGCTTTCCAAAATGTCAGTGATTATGAGGCTGAGATTTCATCTTCTTTTTCTGTCTTCTATCTAGAGCAGTATCCAGCATCTGGTAACAGTTTATTTACTGCACCATAATGCTTCTATTTATGCTAAGACAGTGTTGTCAAATATTTTGCATTTCTTCTCACTAGCTTGCATTTGAACTGCCAAACAAAAGTACAAGCCTTTTTTTCTTGTGAACTACTAATTCTCTGAAGAAGCTTGTTCTCCACCTTTATAAATACTTGTGCAACGTGATGCACTTGTATCCTGAGTCTAATCTGGGCACGTTTTTGGGGTGGAGGTTTTACTTTGCGAGATAGTGATTCCTGTTCTGGTTGAATCTCTGAGATACTACAAAATCATAGAAGTACTTGTAACTCCTTCTTGTAGTTCTTTCTGCACTATCTGGATGTAAACATGCTGTGGTCCCTATCAGGATGGGGAGGGTGCGTTGTGATGTGTTGCTTCTCTAAACTGCTTAGAAATGAGAGGTGAAACCCCAAGAACACAGCTTTCTCCCTATCAAGGTGTAAAGCACCACTTTCACAATGTTTTTACCTTATGTTGATCTACTCTGAGTCACATCTTGGCATTTCCCCTAGAACAGATCGTGTCTTAATCATTCATTGCTGAACTTGTTAGGTATAGACTATATTATAATTATACTCTTGCTAATTGAGTGTAGCAGACCTTTATTTCTTAAAGAAGAATTCAGTCATTTTTCCTCTCATATCCTTTCCTGGACTCCCAATTTCTTAAACCAAAAAGAATGATCTGCAAGTGCATTTTATCCCAGCTTCTTATATCAATGTTCTTTGAGATTTACTCATTTTAAGAAAGATCCGAGTGAAAACCTATCTATCTGCACTATGGCAAAAGAAAATAATTCAGCTGACCAATACGGATGATGGACTTAATTCTCACAAAGGCAGACTTCAGCTTCTCTGTGCAGCATAATCCTTCTAGAAGATAATCATCCTATTAGCTTTTGCATGAGGCTTTGGCCACTATCACATGCGATGGGGAGGCAGGATGGGACGCTGTGCCCAAACACTTAGTGTCTGTTCTGGTAATTCTGAGTCTTTTAGTAAAATGGCAAACTCGTACTAAAAACTTTAATTACATTTGCTGTAGCCTGGCTTCCTACGGAAATGAGGCTTAAATGCTTCTGCTGTCTCATAGTCCCCTATGACTAATTTTTACATTTGTTGGCCAATTTCAAACTGCATTTGTAAGAAGGGTTGAAGTCTCGAAGATAAATCTGCTCCAGAACTCAAGATGTATATATTTGACTGGGAAGATTAGATGAGCCTTTCTGTATTTTTAAACCAGTTTCACTGTTGATTGGCATTAACTTGTATTCTCTGCAATGAGTTACCTTGACAAGTGAATATTTTAGGGCTATTTCTTTTATTCCTGACATGTCATTATATCCCACTATGAATGTTTTTTGGTTTGGGGTTTTTTGTTTGTTTGGTTTGGTTGTTTGTTTTTAATGGATTGTCATCATATGTTCAACTTCTCAGTATTTTTAGATTCTACGTTCTACCAGCCAGGAAGTCAGGGCTGTTACTACCTCTTGCAGAAAAAACCAAAGCTTTCCTGCATTCAGCTAATTGTACCAACCCTGCCGTTATACTAGTAACAAATATTCTGTCTATGTATTTTTCTTGCAGAATATTTTTTTGATATTGTCCACTGTGTAAGAAATCCTGAAATATTTTGGTTTTTCTTTGACTTCTTCTTTTTCCCATATTTTCACCTTACTCCTTCCTAGATGACTTCTGGTCTAGAAGGTAGATGGCTATTTCTGCATCACAGTGGGGAACCATGACCACAACCCTGGTTAGATATATCTGAGCTAGATTTAGTCTATCTATTTAGCTAGTTATTAGGAATCTAGCTATTGGGTAACAAAGCAGTGGTTTCTAAAAGTAAAAACAGTAAATGCAGAGAATTTTTGTGTGCATTCACAAATGTGCACTCAGAAAATACTTCAAGGATTAACATACAGATAAATGTGTTTGTGGAGACAGTATATCTGAGGAACTGGATGAAATAGAAGATTCCTGCATACTAGCACCATAACATAATTTCAGAATAATGCCAGATTATGCTTTATGAGGGGACGTATTGGAGATGTGTCTGATTTAAACAGTGTTTAATCAGAGTAATGTACTTAATGTTTATATTGTCCAGGAATTGAGAGAGGCTAATCCTTCAAAGAGCACAAAAGCAACATAGAATTCTAATTATTTGCTGTTTCCTCACACAAAGCAGAGGAATATCTAAAAACTGTAGAGGGAGGTGTCCCTGTATCACTGTAGGTAATAAATACTGTGCATTTCTTACACGTTTAGATCTGTAAATCTACAGTCCTGTCGGATGTCCGTAAAGCAGAGCCTTAAATATCATGATTGTCAAGACCAATAATTCTCATCTGCAGAAAAAGCAAAATATACTGCAGGTTTGCTCTTTCATGTGTAGTATATCTAGCTCTTGTGCACCTGATGCAAAAATACGTTACTGGTTCAGCTGCCACAATCAGCTGTAACTGGCATGTGGAATAAGGGAGCTGGAAAAAATCCATGGTCCTGCACTGGAATGCAGTAATTGCCAGCTCCTTACTGGGAGGTGGGACCAAATGCGTGAATCTATCACAGCGTGAAGCTTAGATCTGCAGAATAACTATCCTGCTCTAGTTATTTCAGATTTCAGATACCCTGGAATAACCTCTCTGTTTCTCAGGGAAATTATTTTTATTGGAATGTAAATATATTGGGAGAGGGAAAAATTAAAATGGATGATGTATTCTGAACTGACTGTAAGAGAGTAACTATTTCCATGGTCAGTTTTCTTGTGAAAACAAGTCTGAAGAAAGTGTATAGAAAGTAGGTAAGTCAGTAATTGTGAGAAAGATGCAGAAGGAGATGAGTGAATTAGAATATGCTACAGAGAAAATAAGGAAGAGTGGGCGTCTATGTAGGCAGCTTTGTTGATGGCAAAATGCTACATGTTCTTGTTTTGCTGTGTGCTTTTTCATGATGGAGGAATGGATGTTCTGCACAGTTTAAGCCATGTCATTCTGTTTTATGCTGTAATGTTTTGGGTTTTTTTTTCATACGCAGAAGGAATCATTAATTTAAGGCTTAGATCTCTTCTTTAGTAATGGAACTGTACAATGGAAAACCCGTATTTTTGAGAGTTCTTGAATCACACAGACCATTTTTTATTTTTCCTTCTTATATCACCTGAGATACACTCCACCCCACAGGTTATACAAATGTTGTCGTGGGTTCTGTCCTGCAACGGTTGTAACTTTTTGAATAGAAAAATAAGAACCTCCTTGGTACTGACCAGTTTGATTCTGATCTCAGCTACAGTCTGCGTAACATGGATCCATCATCCATACATCCGTCAACTTTATTGCATGTGTGTTCTGGATTTACACTGGATGCAAATAACAACTAGTCTAGGCAGAGAGGCTGGCGGTAGTAGTTACAGTCACTGCAACTGTGACCAACAGCCTTACCTCTGTGCATGGGAAGAGCTGCTACAGTTTTGAGGGGGTTCAATACATATATATCCTTCTTCAATCTGCAGTAAACTCTAAAAATAGGATTTTTTTTTCAGCTTTTAGAATGACTCATGCCATTCTGACTGGTGAAACCTGCCCTGAAAAGCGGGAGCGTAAGTGGGTGCTTGTATGTGTTTTGATAGACAAATGTGACCTTGGGGTGACAGTCCAAAATTTTAGCAACTGAAGAGGTGCACAGACCTTCTTCCTGGTATAAAATGAACTCAGTATGTTAGTGAATTAGAATGTGAATAAATTCTATCAAGTTGTATGGTAGTTCTGAGACTCATTAAATCTACCTGGGAACTTTCATGTCACAAAGATTCATGTGATCCCTGCCTGCTTTGCTAGGACTTCGTTGGTTGTGCTTAGTTTTGTCGTCAGTTCAAGGTGAGTTCAAGAGCTAAGCCCTTCTCATTTGAACTGCTCTAGAACTTATTTCTTAGCATTTTGTCAGTAAGCTTCAGTGTTTCTGGGGAGCAGTATTCTTAATCCACCAACGTGTTTGACTCCCAACTGCATGTGCTCACTGTTTGAGTCTGTTCTATTTGGTGGCAGACCTCAGGCCTGGATTAAGTTTTCCAGAAGGGGGACTCTATGTGTAGAAGGCAGTGGAGATGCACAAGCAATGCTGTGTTTGTTTCTGAACCTTGGAGGTGTTGACAGGTCACGGGGGGAACTTCTGTATGCTAACCTGGCAGAACAGGGTTATTGTTTCTGTCATTTTGCCGGTATCGAAAATTGCTGTAGATTCTTGAGAGACTGACACTTTGGGTGCAGGACAGGCAATGTGCGCTTGCTGCTTCGCCGTACCTAGTGGATTTTGGATGCCAAGAAATGGCTGTGCATTTGAAGCAAGGGAATTCTTCCAGTGAATGCATGCAAAGTTTTCCTCACTCTTGCAATGCTGGAATATCCCAGTAAGATGGCTAAGGCAATAAAAGCAGTGGTGAGTGATGGTTTAGTGAACCTGTAGTTCACTACAGGGTCTGTGAGCCTCCAGTTCGGTATTGGAAAGCAAGTTTTTGGTGCAAGGCTCCAGCCAGTTTCACAGGTGGTGTTCCTGGCTATTGTACCAATGAAGACAGTAGGATTTGAGACTATTGTTTCTGAGTGACTATCAGTAAGGTGTATACCTATAGCTTGCATGTTGCATGAAGCACATAAGCAGCAAGGAATAATGCTGATCTTTTTGTAGGTGTCAACTAACCACAGAGTCTTCTTCATGAGTATCAGTGTGGAAATCCTCAGATGTTCTGTGTTGGGTGCTGAGATCTTTCGTATGTGTTTTGGGGAAATAGGTTTTAACTTTCTCCAAATAACATATTGGATAGCCTTTCTTCAGTTTTTGAGAACTTTCTTGTTCATTTTTGCTATGGCTTGTGAAACTGTGCTTGGCCCCAAGGAGGTTGGTGGAAACTCTGCATGCCAAGGTGGTTAGTGGGAACGCTGCATGCCATGTGCATTTATCTGACTGAAGGTGCTGCAAACACCATTGGAATGTGATCATGACCATTGCTGTCCTCATTCTAACTTGCTATGCAAACAGCACATATGCCACTCCTGAGAAAAAAAAAAACAACCACTTTTTTTCTTTATATAAACCACTGTTGCAGAGATGATAAATGTTACATCTTAGAATAAATTTTGGGGAGGGTAGGAATCCACCTGATTGTGTTCTGAATCTGTTGAAGCAAACTGCAGGCCTCTTTTCCATATGGGTTTTAACTTGCTATCAACTTAGAGGCCTGTAATATGCTGGAGTTCGCTGTCTTGTGACTTTTCTGAGGTAGCACATACAATTGTATTGCAGGCTGTTTAAACAAAATGTCAAGAGCAGAGACATGGCTTGTAACCCACGTGTTGAAATTCTGGGACAGGCCTTTAGTGCTTATTAATAATTTCCCTTCTATGGAAAACTGTCAAGTAGTTCTTGATTTTTTTCCTCTTTTTTTTCAGGTAATATTTTCAGTATGCTTGGCTGAGATGTTATGGCTCATTGACAGCAAAACTGGTTCTCTATGGAATGTGGCCCTGCACACCCACTCGTACTTCTCTAACTGCAGATACTCTGGTTTGTTCCTGCTCTTCTCTCCTTGCCAGCAAGGTTTCTTCTAGTGCCACTTCGGTCCCCTTTGTATTAGAGCCAGTTGTACAAGACCAAATAGTCTCTAGCTTGTCATCCCATTACAGACAGTTCATCCCATCCATTATGGAGTTTTCATCTCTTCAGAGATTTTTAACACATAGAATCATAGGATCATTTAGCTTGCAAAAGACTTTAATATTGAGTCCAGCCATAAATGTAACACTGCCAAGTCCACCACTAAACCATGTCCCTAAATGCCACATCTACATGTCTTTTAAATACCTCCAGGGATGGTGACTCAAGCGCTTCTCTGGGCAGCCTGTTCCAATGCTTGATAAGCCTTTTGGTGAAGAGATTTTTCCTAATATCCAACCTAAACCTCCCCTGGTGCAATCTGAGGTGATTTCCTGGCATATCCCAGCATCATCATCTGTGCTGTGTTATCAAAGCTTATAGATCACATTGGAGCAATATATACTGTGATTCTCTGGTCAGCTAGTGTCATTCTGCATTGCAGTATCTAGGATTGTTTGACTTAGATGAACAGGATGTTGGAGAATGGCTGAAGATTTAAATACTGTTTAAATCCACATAAACGAATAAATAGCTGAGCCCAAGAGGAACATGGGAAATGAGTTACAGGAAATACTTAGAGAGCTGTAGAGTGGCACTGAAGACTGTCAGCCCTTGGTGCTGTCGCCTGACTTCAAACTGTATTGGTTAGTACATAGGCAGATGTGAAAATGAAGCTTTAAACTATAACCATGGCAAGCTGAGTTTCAAAGTCAGCTCTAGATCTGAAATTTCTTTTCTGCAGGCTGTTAGTAGTGTTTGTGCTAATAAACAGCTTAGGATAACCTTGCAGTATAGAGAGAAATATTGGTCTCAATGGGACTGTCAGTTAAAATAACATTTTGTTTTTTAGCAATTTACAGTTTCGAGCAAATCAATTAAATATCAAAGCTTCATTACTTCAGCAGTTCAATTAAATTTTGCAGTTCTCTGGTTTTGTAATGTTGGAGTTGACTGGCAAATGCTGTGGTGTTTGTGTTCAAAGAAACATAAACAATTAATGTTTTTCATTGCAAGAAAAGATTTTTTTATACCATTTCAAATAATGCTGGGTTGCATGGGGGCCTTAACCTGAAAGATGTGGCCAGACTTGTATACTTGCACCTTGGGTATGCCTGTAGTTGAGCTGTGCAATACATTACAGAATTGATACCTACATCAATGCAACTAACAAAGAGACAGTCTGCAAGCTGGATCAGAATTTGACTCTGCTTCTGTTCCTAAGTATGTGTGTGGGGAATAATAGTCTCGATACAGAGGTTTATTTCATCTTTTAATGTCAGAGGAGTTTGATCTGCTGCTTCTGTGATTGGAACATTGCTGTGGAAGTACGTCAAGGAGACAAAACTATCATCCTGTTCCTGATAATGCAGAAAGCAGAGTTCTCAAAACTGGTGGTTGTTTAGGTATCCTCCTGCCTATCCACATGGCAGAAAAGGAATAAATTCTTTTGTCATCCTTCTACGTAAGATTCTGAGCCAGCAGGAGAATGCCATGTTCATAATGTTGATCTGTATGTAAGTTGGAGCTCTTAGCTTTGCATTTCCTAACACTGCTAAAACTCATTCTGTTTTTCATAAGTAGTTTTTATATTCAGATATTTCCAGTCTTCGTACAATAATCTGCATGTTATTTTATAGTCAGTTGGTCCTCCTCCTCTTCCTGCATAACATGATTCTCAGATATTGAAGTTTTCTTCCTCCATTATTCATGAAGCACCTAAGCCTTCTGCGTAACTTGAATTTCAGCCTTTTTATGATATCTGTTTCATTCCATGTTTCCTTTTTACATAATTGCTTCTTTTCTTCCATTGAGATTATCTGTGTCTATAGTATGGAATATGCATTTCAGTCTGCACAGATCATCTGTATGTGCATTTGTGCAATATACTTTTATTAATATTCATAATGTCTTGATATTATAAATTTTTAATCATAAATGTTAATATCAGGTTCAAATCTACCTGTATAATGCTGAATAAACACATTTTATAGTAAGTTTTATTGTTGCTAAACATGGGATTTATCTTTCTGAATTCAACATCAGTTTTCTACTGGAGGATGGCGTTGTGGTGGATGATTTTAAATTTACAGACAAAGTGTTTTTGTTCAATGATTTTTTTCTGAATTGCCCTTACACTAGGAAAAATTACGTTTTTTTTCTTTCTTCTTAATAACAAGTTACTTATTTTCTAAGTTCTGATTTTGCTTTTAGCATCAGGGCTCACTACCCTTTTTATTTTTTTTTTTTTTTCTCCTAGAGTGAGTGTAACCACCCTTGTAAATTTTAAATATGTTATAAATCTATTATTCAGAGTTTGAGGCTCAGTCCATGTGCTGAGTCACTGTTTAATCCACTGATTGTCTTGTTTGCTTCTTGGACATACAGATTAGCTTTCTTCAGCTTGGGAAGCATTCTAAAAATCTGTCTTCGAGTTTATCAAAGCAACATTTATCAAAAATGGTATTTAAACTTTCCCCCTCTATCTTTCACTTAGGTGAATGGTTCTTGTGAGGGAGTTCATGGTCTGGCCCTTACTGTGCAGTAGATCCTAATGACTGGGTATGGAACAGGATTCACGTCTCCCTCTCTCCCAGATTGAGCTGCATTAATGTGTTCCATGGGAACAACCAAGCCAATACTGAAAGTGCAATACAATACATACAATATTGCAACTTTTGAGATACTTTCAATCCTTCAAATTTAGAACAGAAAAGTAGTAGTTAAATAGGACAGTATTTGAATGTAACAGGTGAATTGTTGAATATGGAGGGAAACAGAGGAGAACTATCTTCTGCTTCCTTTTCATGTTGCTTTCCCACTTTCGCAAAGAGCAGCTTTCCATGTTTCAGATGGTAGCTTAAGGCAAGAAAATCTTGGCAACAAAAACCATCACAGAAAGTTGGGAGCTCAGGCAAGTTGCATTACACAAGATGTTTACATTGCATTCTCATGGTGCAGAAACAGTGCCTTAATTGATAGGTGCACCACATGGTGGAAAAGATAATGGGATTCGCATTCTGTCTCATTCCCATCACAGAATAAAATCTCTGATGTGTTTGCATGTAATAGTTAAACAAGACAAGGGCTCAGATTGCCAGTCATCAAATCTGCTGTTCTCTTCCCTTCTTCCCATAAGCTTTGTATTCTTTTATTCTTTTCCTAAAAAAGGCCATTATATGTTTGTTCTTTTTCCTGTCATCATGTTTTTTGATAAATATACTTAAATAAAATAAATTTAAACTATTTTTCTTTGGGTCACTCCATTCTTTCCTTTGTGAAGAGCTAACTTAGTGGAAGAACTTTCCACTGGACTATAGCCTTAGCTTTGCAGGGAAATAATTACCATTTGAAGCCAAGATACTATGTTTGTGGTCTATTGCCTTGTTTGGCTTTGGGAATGCCACGTCTCCATTCCTGGTGTAGTTGCTGTTCTCTGAATCATTAAATCTGTTGAGCTGATAAAGCAACAGAGAAGGGCATCCTAGTGCCCCTAAGAAAATGTGGTGATCTGAAACTACAGCTCTTTAAACTGCATTTTTAGTGCTTTACCTGTATATAAAGGATCAGTAGACACAGTGTATAGAAAGCAATTAGTGACACTGAAATTCATACTTTATACATACATGATTTTTGCATTATGATCATTTATTGAAATGATCTTCAAACTAATGACCCTTTAAATATAGCCAAATCAAGAAACAACAGGTACTGAAGTGTGTGATGCAATGACAAATCATAATGATGAATTCTTAATTTTTTCTTTGGTTTGTAGTTGGGTCTTTTATTATCCCTGTCCTTGTTTCTTACACTGCTGTTTTACATTTCATGCTGTGCTGATTTCAGACAGTACCATGACTGTATTTGGCAAAGTGTTTACTGTAGGTGACTTGGGTCAGAAAAAGTTCTGAAAGGATTCTGAAATGCTTCATCCTTTTCCCTGCTCCATTTTACCATCTATAATCCTAATGTGCTGCTTTTTATGTACACCTTTTGTCACTACATCTGTCTTTCAGCATGAAGGAGTGAACTAAACTCCTTTTAGAATTTCATTAATGCCACTTCTGATCAGTTGGCAGATGTTACCAAGTGACCGACGCTCACCCTGGCCCCCGCTGATCCCCAAGTGCCATATGTGTCTGCCAGACAGGTGGCTGAATGCAGGACACTCCACTGGGGAAGCCCGATGACTCTCCGTGGATGCTCTCTAAAAGATGAAGACATTTCTAAGATGGATGAGCATTCTTGTCTGTAGATTTTTAAAGCATAAAGAGGCCACTGTGATAATAACTCACTTTTAACATATAATTTGAGACCTAAAGCATCTTTCAGTAATTTCTGCATGTGTTCCTTAACTTGTAAATGTAGGCAACTGCTCTCTCTGTGAATGCTCTAGTGTCGAAGAACTTACCAATTTCTTTACTTACCTAACTCCATTGACTACTTATTCTCCTGCCTCAGGAATCTCTTCTTAGTAACACTGTGACTATGGCTATATAGAAAATATAATACAAATAAAAATAAAGCTTGTGTGTTATAAATAGGAGTTAAATTAGGCAGAAGTTTATTTTTAGGTTACTGATAATATTGATGATCAACAAGAGTGTTCTTTGTGCTGTGCAGCAATTTTTACAATGAAATTGTACTCTCATCATTGTGTTGACATGAGAGAGCAGGGAACTTGCTGGCAGGCATATCTGGGTTAGGCTGCAGTAACTCATTAGAAGCTCCTAAAGCAGGATTACATAAATGGGACCGTATCTTCTCAGGTTAAATATAGTTCTGTAGTTTAATCTAATACGTGTCTACCATAAAGTCACCCTATATTGACTGACAGTAGTAGTCTGATTTGTTCACCATTTCAGTGCTATGCTTGCTTAAAAACAAAACAATGAAAACATAAATAAAATTCACAGGTGAATCTTTCATGGAATTCATTGTGACTTTATTGCTGTTACTTAGGATGAGGTGGGGTTTTTTGAATGAAAATAATAACTAGGCAGATTGGAATAAACTTGAAATATATACAGCATACTTTTCATTAATCTATTTTTTCTTTAATCAAGTTATAAAAAGAATTGCTTGGTCTTCTGTTTTAGGCTATAATCTTGAAGTGTGCTTCAGCAAAAGTACACATAGTGTTAGCTATAAAAACCTACCAATTAAAATATATAATTTTGCAATATATCACAATCACAAACAGAGTAAAGGAAATGTATTCAAGATAAAGGAATTAATAGATTCCTTTGGTCTCCTTTTTAGAACTGCTACATTTCCATTAAAATTATGAACTGAGTCACGGACTTCCAGTTCCTTAGTAAGATGTTGAATATTATTTGATTTTATATTACTACTCTATAAATACTTAACTACTTGTATCATTATTTATAAGTAGTGTTTTCTAGGGACATTATTCATCAGCTTCTGGTTCCCATTCAAAATGTTGAAAAAAACCCCAAACAAAATATAACTCACAAATTCCCTTTTCCTAACATGAGAGTTCAGGTAGGTTTTAAACAGCTTTATTCATCAGTTTCTCTGTAAGGCCTCACTTTGACCTGCAGTCAAAAATGACATAATTTTTCATATAGTTGGCAGGATGCCTAATTGTGTGTGTATTTATATGTACCTGTATATATTATTGGTTATACGCAGCAGCAAGATAGATTGAAAAGATTCTTGCCAGTGCCTTGATTTAACTTTCTGGTCTTAAAAAGCCTGGTATTGACACTGTGAGGTTCATTCTGACGGCATCAGTATTGATTAGCTGTTGGGTGAGCAGCAGCCCTTTAGACAGTGCTGAATTCTTCAACTTCTGTCTGTTACACCATGAGCTGCATTGCTTTTTATCTGTGGAAATGTGGGGACACACCAGAGGTAAAGTTATGTTCAGTTCCAAATGTGAAGCCAGTGCCACGTCTGCTAGAGGTGCACGTGCACATCTAGAAACAAGCACCATTTGGCATGACTGAAAGCCTTAGCTAAAGACATGAAGAGCAAAATTAATATTCATAATGCCTGTGAATTTATTTTTTTTCTCAGGTAAGCTGTACAAGACTGATAAGGTCATGCCATGTCCACCAAGTGCAGCCCAGTTATAAGTTCAAGTTATAGTAGTAACTGTTTATTTTTTTCAAAAAAACCTTGTGAGTAGCTGGGAATCTCAGTCCTTCTATTAATTCACTGCATGCAGTAAATTTGCTATTTTTTATATGTTCTTGTATTCTAAACAGAGAGTTTACTTTGGCAAGTTAGTGAAGACATAAAAATAATTACTTTCGCACTCTTCACTTTACTAATGAAAAGGAAATTATTTATTGACCGTAAGTCTTAATTTTAAAGACTGGGAGCTGTGGAAGTCATATTTGGTATATGTAGAACAAACCCAGTTCTCACTGGAGTATTTCCATTAGAAACCTCAGAGAAGGATTTGGGAAGGACTTGTGAAAAATCACATATTCCCCTAGTTAACCAGTAAATTTTAAAAAATCTTGGCTTTTTGTTTGCTTCTCAGCAAAACATCTTCTCAGGCAGCATCTGAAAGTTCAGCTAATACTTCCTTTGCTTCCTCTAGAATTTTAGTTCTTTGGAACAAGGACTACCCTGTACAATTAATTCTAGCTTTGTTGTCAAGGCAATAAATGTGATAATGCATCCAGTATGTTCTAGCATGTGTTAGAAGTATTGTAGACAGGCGACATATGCTTTAACAAGATGTGGCTTTGCTAGTTTGAGTCTGTCTATCCCTGAGCTTTTTATCTGTACCAGCTTAAGTGATGTTATAGATGATGTTGTTTTTCACCTGGACAAGACTCTACGACATTCTAACAGCTTTGGTTTTTTATCCCTAGATAAAGACAGCATGTTTATGTGACAGGCAGTCCCATTTTCAGCTTGTTCTCTAGGTATTTCTGAAATTATAAGTAGTAATAATCGTTATTGCTATTAATAAACTACTTTGTGCAGATTAACTTTGAAATTGGTTGCTTTTCAACTCATACAGTAACTGATGCTCCCCTTAGCGTGTTTTGGCATGTGTTTAATACTTTCATAGATGCTCTAGAAATAAGTACTGTAATAACAAAATCATTTTCACACAAATTTTTATTTTGGAGTATGTGAATGAACTCAAATTGCCCTCTATAGTCTGTAAGGAATTCAGCATCTCTCTTGCTAAAAAGATATTTTGCAGGTGTTACTATAAAAATAATTTCTATGAGAAGTCACTTTATCTAATATATGTTTTAAATTACAGTACAAGATTTGCCAGAAATGTGATACATGCGTTAGTACTAGGGAAGCAAATTCAGAAAATTCATATATAAGTCAGAAAATGGGGAGAGGAGCAGTAAGAGAGTGGTTTGTAAGGCCAGCAGGGACAGGGGAGCTGTATTTCTGTCTCGAATTTCCCAGGCAGAAAAATGTGCAGATGTACTGCACCCAATCGCTATTGCATGCCCTAGGTGGTCACTAAATGCGTCAGATTTACTGTTCATGGGCGGTAGCTTCTACGTTCTTAAAAGTTTTGGCTTGCTCACTATGCATCACATATGTATAGGGTTTGAGTCCAGATTTTTTTTTTTTTTATATTATGGGCAAGTATACAAATTCTTTCTAGGCAGGAAAAGTGAAAATGTTCAGGTAAAATCCAGGTCATTGATGTCTTGCATTGTGTTTTATATCTCTAGTTATGAATGGCCCTCGCTGGGAGACAGCCCTTCTCTAATGCTTTGTGCTTCTGTTCATATGGGTGTCTTGCTCTTGGTGGCAATTCCGCAATTAGAATTACACTGAATTGGAGCACTTACTGCCAGCACTTAATTAGTGTGAAATAAATTTTATTTATCTATTTAGTTATTTATCCCGCTCTCAAGATCATCTGAATTTCAATAGCCCCTGTGTACATCTGTTTATCTAAGTTTTTTGCTAAGAAGGCTGCTCAAAAGATTGCAAGGTGTTTCTCCATTTTATTTTCTGAAGTCGGGTTATGTAATATTTGTAAATAATACTGGCTCAGTGGGAATGATTGCATCGTGGCCTGAATATCAATTTGTTTTCCCATCATCTGAAACCAAGCAAGACACTTGTTTTGTTACAATTCCAGATCATGGTGACTTTATTAGGCCAGAGAGGAAGAAAAGAATAGCAATGCTATAGCAGGGGTGCATAGACCTTTGATTTATCTAAAAGTATGGGTGACAAAAAGAGCATCAACTGAAATGTGTAATGGGCTTAACATTGTGTATTCTACCTTTGTAGTGTGCTGTCATCGTTCTGTATCTTCCAACACGTTTTTGCTGAACTGCTGACTAATGGGTTTGCACCAGCGCAGTGTGTTTCTCCACGTCATTCTGAATTCCTGCTCCCCTCTGCTATGGTTCCCTTTTTATGATAACTTTGAAAAATTTTACATCCTTTCTTTTCTGTATTACTTTCACTTTTTGAATTTCAGTGTAGGTTCATGAAGTCCTCTGAGCCAGAAGTTAGGAGAAATGCTATTATATATGCATGCTCTGTTCTTAACTGTCTCTGAGCTGGCACATCCGGCCGCTGCTGGAGGCAGGACACTGTGCTAGGTGGGGCTCAACCCATCTGTACCGGGGTGGTGGTTCTTAGCAGCCCATGATTCTTTAGTCTTAGTGTAGTGCTGAGCAGAGGGCATCTATAAATCTTGGGTATAGTTGTTACCCAATTTGAGAGTTGATTTTAATAGAGTTATATAATTACAGGAATAAATGAGATAAATTAAAATGCAATTATAAGGGTGGAAGGTGAGACAACAGGCAATGCTATAATAACAACAACAATAAGAAGAATAAACTTTAAAAAAAATTGAGGTGTGGGGCGGAGACCTACAGAGAGGAAGAGCACAAAGGAAAGACTGATTTTTATCTTTTTCATAAGGAAGTAGTAACATCCAATGAGATGAAAGCGTTTTCTTTGTATATATATAAGGATGACAGCGAATTAGGTCCACTTTAATCAGCATGGTAATACAGTCTTTCTGTATGACACAGTCCCTTGGCAAGAATAATCTGATCTGGGCTGGCCTAAGTAGATGATTGCATTTTTGTTGAATTAACCAGAATAGATGTTAGGAATGACAGCATAGTGCTGTAATTTCCAAACAGCTGAACTTGAAGGTTTTCACTTTGGGATTTTAAGTAAAGAATTATAATTTTCACTTTATAGTTTTGCCTTCTCATGACATAGCAGACAGCCCCATATTACTATCTGCAGCCCAGGTGCTATTGTATAATTTGGTTTTGCTTTTTGTTTACTAAGCTATCATTTTGCTGTGAAATAGTAGCTTAATTGTGAAGACTGAGGTCGTTTTGCCACGTGGTAGAGTTTGCATCTGACATCTAGCACTCTCACCTTTCTCGCTATAAATGCTGCTTGCTTAAGAATAAAATTTTGGAAACTGCTTAAGGTTGAATAAGTGAAAGTGGCGAGATGTTGGTAATAGTCCTTTACCTTTGATTGGTTCTATTTTCACGAGATAAATTAAATAAAAATTATTGTATAGATGGCATATTTCTTTGATTGAAAATATATAAAATTTTCCAGTAAGAATGCCAAGATACATATTCAGTTTTTAGGAACAACTACTGCCTTATTTTCAGAATACCCCTTTGCTTCACAAAAGTTTTTTTCCTGATGGTTCCCAGCAAGAGAGAGGTCTCCGAAAAACCCGATTCACAAGCAATTTTACTTAGTATCTGAACACATATGAACTATTACAACGCAGTTTTTTTACTCTTTGTATCTAAAACAATTTCTTCTTCCTATGGAGTACTAAAACTTTGCTCATAAACTATGTTCGGTATCTCATAGGTTCAGCTGCTGGCTTCTGTGCCTTCCCCTGTGCTCTCAAGTGACAGCTTCCCATTTTCTTGCTGTTTCCAGAGAAGGAAACCATCTCAGAGTAATATTCTGATTAGGATCTCTTTTAGTTTATCTTTTCAGAAGGATATTAGATCAACCAAGTTTAATTTTTTAAAGGTCTGGTTCCGAGACACAACTTGTCCCTGACCTATCTTATTTAGCCCTAGCATCTGCCCATTTCTGTCATTATTGTATCATATCAAGTCATATCATAGCTTCTGGAAATATCCCTTTAGTTTTCTTTTCCATGATTCTACAAAGGTCTTGCAGATATTGGAAAGTCCAACACTCTGTGCAGAATATTGACCAGTGCCCAAACAAATCAGATTTTTCCTTTTCCTTTTCCTTTAATCTCTTCTCTTTCTAGAAATCTCTGTAGCATTTCTAATAATGGGCTTGAAGTCCGATAACTGGGAATTCCGGGAACTGTCTGTACCACTTCAGATGATTTAAAAATCCATTATTTGCCAAATGCACCCATTTAGTGCAAATATAAAGGGAGGAGCATGTGGATGTTAGCAGTGTTTTGGAACAGGTTAAATGGTCTTAATTTCTTCCTTCAAACAAAAATGATGAATAGAAAATGTCACTACGTTTTAGGCAGGAACTCGATGTAAAAGCAAATGTCATTATCAGTGCTTGGGTCTGGTTGCAACAAGTTGTAAAGTACAATTTGTTGGATTTCTCTTCATTTTTTCCAGCTATGTCTAATTTCATATTACCAGATAGATCAGTATGGATATTTAGTTTATAAATAGATGGAAAAAATGATCACATCTATTTGACTACGTGTTTTTAAATTTAAAAAAAAAATTGAGTGGGTTTTAGGACATTAAAATCTCATTAGATGTTTAATAAGCAGGAGTATATGAAAAAGCTGGACGTGGGCTTGCGATACAGTTTAGGCCATAATTTCATAAATGTTTTGGAAGCCAACACTGTGATTGAAAGAGGTTTTCCAGATCTCCTGCCATGCCCAGCTGCTTTTTCCTTTGCCAACCTCTCCTTTGTGCTGGCTCCAGCATTTTTCAGATTATGAGAAGAATTGGCTCAGAGAGAGTGACAAAGGTTGAAGGAGAAAGGAGAATAGCTCACTTTTAGCTTGGATTGGTTCTCTCTTTTGGCTTACCTCTGCTGTGCTGGCTCAAGGTAGTGACAAAATTACTTCTTTTTAAGGTTTACGTTGGCTTAAAGTGTTCATGAAACTATGGCCTTAATTGCGGCACGCTGCAGAGGGGGAAGGAACACTGTCACTGTGTGCCCTTCTAGGGGTTGCCTCTGATATCATTGACTAGAAACTTCTCTTGGGATGATATTGGCCTCAGCACCCTTTTGTGTCCTGTTCCTCTGCTCGTTTCTGTTGTTTCTCATGACCATTTTCCCCAAGAGCAACTGACTTAATCACTGATGCTCCACAGCAGCCTTTGCTGAAGTTTAATCATTTTCACTCCTTCTGTGCTGAATTTCACACAGCTTGGGCACCGTGTGCTCCTGCAAAGCTGTGATCAGTGGTCGGGTGTTGGAGTTGGTGAGTGTCTGCAGGCTGCGGCAACAGCATCAAGTTATATGACCACCAGTAGGTGCTAGTCTGGGTGAGGCTATAGGGAAAGGCTCCATTCACAAAGACATTGAACTGCCCAAATCTAAAGGTGCAGTTCTCAAAATGTTTGCATAGCAACTTACACTCTGTAAGTGTCTGAGTTTCTAAAAGCAAAATTGGTAGGTCAGCTTTTGCATTTTCCCAAGTTAATGCAGATTTTTTCCTTGCTAAACCAGTCACGGTTCACCAATGTTTAACATAATTTGTGTCCCCAAAAGGGACCAAGTAGGTGCATCATGCTAACGTACACTGGTAAATTGTGTGTGCCTTAAAAAATGTAATTACTGGAATTTTTGCCTAGAAATACAATTAGAGGGAGAGCTAGGGTCCTTTTCTGTGGATCTAGAAGTCTTTTGTTTAAATCAGAAGCAATCCTAATGCAAAATATTATAGGATGCCAGTTCCCTATTGAAACTAGGTCACTTTATATAAAATAATTAAAGATTTATTGGTCCTTAGGGAAGGACCTACATCTCTAGACTAGTGTTTGGGTCACTCAGTGGAGAATAATGAATCACTAGTTTGCTGTGCAAATATTGTAATCGTTATAATTGTGTGAAGGACTGTTACAACACACTCTTCGAGTTGCATCCTGAAGATAAAATTGACACCTGCTTCATTTTTGAAGAAAGGGCATGGGGAATTGAATTATAAAAGAGGGTTTAGAACTGTATTAAGTGGAGATGCCCATCTTAGGAAATCTTGGTGTGAGAAATACAGCTTATTGCCTCTTCTCTGCTGGGAATTGTATAGAGAGGGAAAAGTGAACTATCCCATTTATTGTAGAGGCAGAGGAAAGGCTGAAGGCTGGATATTCCACCTCCCTTAAGTGATCGTCATCTGAATTGTGCATTTTATGATGCTGCAATTGCCAAACCCCTCTGTGGATTTACCCCAAAATCATTAACTAAAAATGATGTAACATAATCACCATTAACACATGGTGCAGCTCCCAGCAGTTCAGTGTGCTGCCATCTCAAATATTCAGAATAACCTTGAAACTTAGAGCCATGTCTGTTTTTTTCCTTCTCAGTAGCAGCTTCTGGACAGAGTTGGAAACACTATTTATCTCTGAAAGCAGCTTAAATAACAGTAACGTGAATGCTGGGAATATTGATGACCTAAGATATTTGTTCACTTTTGGCTGATCTTAATGCACTGGGCAACTGGAATAGCAGAACTATAATTATAAGAAAACATAATGAGTAATATCAAAGAATAGTGAAAAGTTTAATGGCAGATTCTTTATCAAGTGCTCCTGGTTCATTCATTAATTCATTGTTCCTAATGAACAGTTTCATATTAACTGGATTTAAAAAGATGGTCTGCTAGCTGACAGCAGTGGGTGATGGTTCTCAACTGCAGCAAAAAATGACTTAGTATTGGTTTGTCTCAAGGTAAAATGTCATGCGGCTAAAACAAAGCCATCGAAACAAACATATAAGGAACAGTAGTGTCCTTACATAGTAAGAATGAGACCTAATTTAGCCCAAATGTTGGACAAGTCACTCATGTGGCAGTGAACCCACCATGACTGTTTTATCTGTGTAGTCTTCTGGTTCCAGTAGTAAAATGTCTTGGCAAAGGATGGCAGCCTCTTAACTTGTTTATATTAGAAAGTTAGATAAAGCAATGTAACAATGACTGTCATTAAAAGAGGACTTTATGCTATCATGTATTGTAAAGTTTTCTTATTAGCCCTGAACAGTGAAGCAATTAATGGTTTTTTTTGGTATCTAATTTTAAATTAATGCAGGTAATACCTATGTACACCTGTATCAAATAGTTTCTCTGTGTACATGAAACAATATTGTGGCCTACCGGTATCTTAAGGGGCCTACAAGAAAGCTGGTGAGGGAGTTTTTAGCATGTCAGGTAATGGTAGGACTAGAGGGAATGGATTAAAACTAGAGATGGGTCGATTCAGACTGGACGTTAGGAAGAAGTTCTTCACCATGAAGGTGGTGAGGCACTGGAACAGGTTGCCCAGAGAGGTGGTGGAAGCCCCATCCCTGGAAGTTTTTAAGACCAGGCTGGATGGGGCTCTGAGCAACCTGGTCTAGTGGGAGATGTCCCTGCCCATGGCAGGGGGGTTGGAACTAGATGATCTTTAAGGTCCCTTCCAACCCTGACAGTTCTATGATTCTATGATTCTAATATGTTTTAGGATTGCTTTGGAGGGCTTTTTTTTCCTCTAGTTGGGAACATCTCACCTTTTTACCTGCAAAGCTAGTTGCCCCAAGTAATTTGAGCAACTAATTTGCATTAACTCTCTGAAATGCAGAAAAAACAGTAAATCTAATTCTTTCCAGCTCTCCAAAAAATGACACTAAAATTGATTCTCTGTGCCTATAAATGTAGCAGTTTCTGGTATTCTAGCATTCTTCTGCTTTGAAGCCCTGTACTCAATTAACTTTTATCACTGCCGTAATCATTCTCTCATTGCCTTTCTTTTCTGCAAATATTATAAACTCACTGGAGTGATGGGGAGGGCAGACGAGATGATTGAATTTTCGTTTTCAATTGTGTGTATGTAATACGGGTCACCTCTTCTGAGAGGCTTTGTATACTGAAATAACTTTTTTTTTAAAAAAACATTCTATTATTTTAAGTGAAGCAATTTCATGATCACTGGTTGGAAATTCTGTTTGTACTCTGATCTGTTTCTAAAGTAGGCAGAATAAGAAGACATCAATTACATAAATATGCAACTGTAGATTGTAAGGGTTTACAGTCACCAGGTACGCTAAAGATGAGGCTTTGTCATGAGGAGGAGCAGTATAAATAGACTCCTAAATAACTCTTCTTGTAGACTAAGTGTATCACAATTGTACTTAAAAAAATTTTTTTTTTTTACTGTGTCATGATAATGTTGTATCATTACATAGTTTTCCCATCTTATTCTGATATAATATAAAATTAAATTGCATTATTTAGTGATATATAATTCTTCTCCTTCCTCCTCCTAAATATATCTTCCAGTAGCCAGATAGCTTGCAGAGTAGTGGTAGGTAGAAGCGATGCTGTGATGCAGTTCTCTCCTAGTCTGGTGGAGGCAACTGAGTGTTTCCAGGATCCATTGGAAAACAAGGCAGAACTTGCAAGTTAATGCATGTAGCTGCGAATGCCCTACAAAGTCAGGACATCCCTCGTAAACTAGCACATCTAGTTATGCAAGGCTCTCCTGATATTTTGTGTTGTCAGGAAGGCAAAAACTCTTCTGTTTCTGTCAATGTACCACAGCAAAGCAGACTTTCTGCAGGATGACAAATGACAGATTTTTAACACTATTTGACACAGCCGCATTAACTCTGTTGCTGAAGGAATGAAAATAATAATTATTATTTTTCTAATTCAAAATCACAATATTATGTAGCAGGACTTCATTTAGACAGGAAATATGAAATCATGTTACTTCTTGCACTACTCATTCATGTGTTTGGAACATTGTTATTTTGATTTGAAGAATTTGGCAAAGAGTAAGGTCTTGTCTGTGGGTCATGAATATATAAATCTTTAGCCCATAGTGGTAAATTTTAGTTTCCTTCTACACCTGAATTCATACAGGAGAGAGTATCTTCTGCTGTGATGACTTTCTGCCAGAGTAGTAATCTCTCAGGCCTTATGGACAGATACATAGTTTAGCATTTTTAAAAATTACTGAAGAATACCATATTCTCACTATTCTTGTGAATTATTAGAACACTGATGAGTACTATGGTTTATAAGGAAGAAGCAGAAAAATGAGGAAGCATTTTGTTCTGTAGTTTACTTGAGTTTGAAGGACAGTTTGTGCAAACATACCAACTGATGGTACATTTTGTGGTAGTAAAGCATTTTAGGTAAGTCATGTAGTACTTTTATTTTGTAACACGAAAATTTCATAGTGATTTTAGAAGTTGGCTTTAGGAGGCCAATGAAAACTTCTTCATTTTTTCATTATAAGAAATAAATATGCATTTGGATTTGTTAAGCCATTTCATACAAAGGGTAATGGTTTTAAATTAAAAGAGGGTAGATTCACACTAGCTACAAGGAAGATATTTTTTACAATGAAGGTGGTGAAACACTGGCACAGGTTGCCCAGAGAAGTGGTAGATGCCCCATCCCTGGAAACACTCAAGGTCGGGTTGGGTGGGTCTCTGAGCAACCTGATGTAGTTGAAGATGTCCCTGCTTATTGCAGGGGGGTTGGACTACATGACCTTTAAAAGTCCCTTCCAACCCAAACCATTCTATGATTCTATGATACGCAGCATTAGTCCCTCATGTATGTCCCTCCCTGTACCGAACAGTAGCTGGCAATAAGCAAAATGAAAGAAGGAAAACAGCATTGTGTTCATTTGACTGCATTATCTCCTTCTACTATTTTTAAGTTTCATGATTAACTGTCCAGTGTCTTTACATCTGCTGGATCTTTTCAGACCTCTTCAGTTTTTGAAGAAATAAGCTACTTCTTGCAATAAAACTTCAGTCAGATATTCCATTTAAATCTTAGTCTTGACTCCGTTGTAGATGTTTTTGCACAATGCCCTCGGGTCCTGTAGTAGCTGCTCTGTCTCTCTTGCATTGTGTAACAGGAAAGTTTGTCCCAGAGAGAGAAAGATTCCAGATGTATTTACTTCTACTGGGGTTGCATTGCATTTGTTTTTTTCAAATCACTATTTTTTTTAAAAAGGACTGTGCTATTCTTGAAAAGCATGGTGTAGCTTTACAAGGTAGTGCTGGTATGCCTCATACTCAGTGAAAAAGTAGTAATCGAAAGTGGTTTGGTGTTCATGTAAGTCACTGAGTGCTCTGAGATGCAGCAGGGTTTCAGTTTGTGTTCGTGGTTTTACAGTGCTGACCGTGGTTCACCAAGAATGAAACACAGGCTGTCCATAAATGAATGAAATGCAATTCACTCTTCTGCCAGAAAGCGCTCCTTTCTTATTTTAAAGATAATTCAAAGCAAAGCACCTGTTCCAAATACGTGGTTTTTTTTCTCCGAATATATTGTTCTTAAAGTATCCTAATAACTAATAATTCAGATAACTTCACAACCTGATCACCTGGCTGTCATCATAGTGTTTTGCTGACAGATTTCTAAGCTGATAACCTTGCAGATGGGACAGCCAGATCTAACGTTAATATTTTCTAGAAATGCAGAAAGGTTGCTCTCTCTTTCTTAAATAGTGCTGCACATGAAATGAAGTCTTGCTTTGTTTAAAAATAGTAAAACCCAGCTGCTCTGGATTTCCTCTGTGAATTATTAGGGTTCTACAATGACACTTAAATTTTGTTATTTACAGCATAAAATGCTATTGTAGAAGTCAATAAAAAAGTTTTTAATGTTCTTGATGGAGCCAGGAAATGAACAAAATTATTCAAATCATCATCTATATACTGTCCAAAGGCAGCAGCATAACCTGAATAGAAAATAGTGTCTTCAGTAGTGTCTTCTTCCTATCTGGATTATGTGTATCTGTAAGAAAATTTGAAATTAAAATAAAAAGTATTGTGAATCAAGTGTCTGGTTTTTAAAGATAATTTACGGTAGGAATTCAGTTACTTTTGTAAATACCAGTTTGATTTTATGTGGTAAAGAACTGTTTTTTACTTCCCTCTGAAACTTTCTACTTGGGAAGCATTTCTTTTTCTTGTAAAAGGATACATTTGATAAGAAAAAAAAATCACTTTACAGAGGTGCTCTGTTGTAATTCTGCTTTTATAACCTATTACCATTTATGTGTTTTATTTTTTCCAGTCAAGATATTCCTCAGGAGTAGTTTCTTTTTTTACTCCTCCTGCATTTTAAAAGCATTAGTATGAATTATGTCCTATTGGAATACTGATGCAGGCTTTTTTGGGGGGAGGGAGGTTGTAGGGTGCGGCAGTAGCCCACTCTGCATCTCCTCTTGTATGCTGCTGTTCAAGAATAGAACAGCAGTTATAGAGGTATGTGTTGTTTTTGTAGTACTAAGGCATTGATAGAATTTTACACTAGTGGTCTCAGTTTATTTTTGAGGCGGTTAAGAAAGGCTGGATGGACGTGGTTTTGGTCATGCTAAAGGTCAGTAAAGTGCACCTTTCTTATTAGCACACTAGAAATCCCAGACTACAGAACTGCTCTCCTTGCCTGAAAGAATTGCTGTTTCCACTATACGTACTAGTCTGAATTCGTTTGGACAGAGGATGTCTGATGATAACCCAGGATGCTTCTCAGGGTTTCATTAGATTAATTCATGGCTACAGGAAGCTTAAAAAGCCTTCCCAGTTATCCTGTAGTACATGAACTGTTTGATTATGCAATCGAGTTGGAAAAAAACTTGGCAAGAGCAAAGCTAGAACACTACTGAAAACAGTTAACTCTGCCATAAATCATCATCAATGATGTAAAAATTCGTCTTAGCAATAGCGTGGTTTTGTTGCTTTTGTTACGAAAGCCCACTGATCTACACAAAATTTTTATTTTTTCTAATTTTTATTTTTTCCTTAGATGCTTTTGGTTTTTTAGCCTCCGGTACCGGGAGAGTGTATACTCCCCAGATCTTCACAGATTTTATAAAAATACTTAGAAAAGCTTTTCTACTCTTTAACATTTAGATATATTTTATGTAGTTTCCCCAGCTAGAGCTAGCATAATGAGAAATAACATCTTTATAAGGATGGAAAATAACAAAGAGGAAGATGCTATACTGCGTGAAGCAAAATGAAGCTGTCAGAAGTGACTAGAAACCCAGTAACTTATTTAAGGAGGCAGGATTTTGTTATTTTATATCCTTACCAACAGAGGTGATTTAAGTGCAGAAAACAATCATAAAACAATTTCTCATTAACAGCATCCATAATTTAACAACTTTATGTATGGTTATAGGAAAAGTAGGAATATATCTACACAGCTAATGAAAAGGAGGTAATAAATAGACAAAGTATTCTAATGCATTTAATAGAATCCCCTTTCGTATCTTGCAATAAGTTAAAATAGGCAAGACTGCAAACACGAGTGTGTTATACACCATCAGGATCAGTAATGCAAAAACATGATTGAAAATTAGCTTCTGGTGTAAAGTGGAGCTTCTGGAGAATTGTGATATGAATACAAGCAAGACACTACAGGAGCAGGTCTTAAAAGTGTGGGTTGATTTTTATGGTGGTACTATTAAATAAACAGTTAAAGATAATTAAAACTGAACCCACCATGTCAGGGAGTAGCCTGCCAATGGAAAAGCAGGCTGAAAATTATTTCATTAACCAAAATAATCAGCACCTGTTCTGCCACTTTTTGAGCACTTTTTTCAGGAAAGAATTAACCTGATTGATTGGTTCTTGTGGTTTCTTTGCCTTTGGGCTCTCTGTCTTCCAGTTAGGAAAATCCTTTTGTTTGCCACAGCAGTCTGTCTTCTCTCAAGCAAACCAACAAAAAAAAAGTCCCCCCCCAAGCCCTTTTGTTCGTCAAGAAACCAAGTACATCTTGAATGAAGAAAAGCTAGTTGGTAAGATCCTTGGCAATAAATAATCAATAAATGATTTCTCAAGGCGTGGATCTCCTGATGCTTTTTGCCTGTTTGAAGACAGATGCATTGCTTTTTGTTATTTCTGTATAAGGTTTTCTATGTTGACAGAATTTTTTTATTTATATGTGTGCACACAGAAATGCACATTTCTTTTTTATAAAGAGAGAGAATAGTTGTTTGCTGGGTCTTTTTTTGCCTCTGTTCTGTCTCTAAATGAGATGAGAATTAGCTTTCAGGGCTGGCAGCTAGTTGGGGAGAGCAGGAGGTAAAAGTTTATGTGATGTGTATAAGGGGAGATAATGCAAATAAATGCTTTAGGGGAAAAGGTTCCAGGTTTCATTACTGGCCTCTAATGATTAAACAGACAAGTTACAATGTTTTCTTAAATACTACAACTTTAAAATTTCTATAGGAACTTAATATTTGGGGTTGGGATAGAGATATGTGTGTTCTAGTGTAATCCACAGATCTATGGGCTTTCTGTGTCAAAGGCTAGAATTATGGCTTATACTTGCACTGTACGAAGTGCAAGTGATCAAAGTATCAAGTATGTTGTTCTCTAGAGTACTTGTGACCTGCATTATCCTTCAGTCACACAATTCTAGTGCTCTAAATCGAACATCCTACACAGTAACACACCTGCGCAGTAACTGTGGATAGTTGTTTGAACTCCTGTGAAAGAGGCAATGTGTATATTCCCCTTGTTTAGGGGAAGATTTATCTGCCTAAAACTCCTTTGAAAGTGGAAGATATTGTTGCCTTGCCTTGCTACTTAGCAAAGTAATTTGTTTTGTAATCAGTAGCCTATAATCCTGCTCCGTAAAGAAAATTCAATTTTTGTAATTATTTCATATAAATTAGAGAGGATAGAATGGACTAAGTCTAAGATATGCTCTGAGTTTAGGATCATTTTGCTATGAAAATGGTTTGTGAGTTAAATGTAGTCTTGTGTCCTTTTGAGGGGGAGTTAGACTACTTCATCCCAATATATGCTTTAGGATTTTCCTTTGATCCCGAAGACAGAATGTAAGTTACTGGATAAGTTTATTCATAATGTGAAAAAGTAGTGAGAAATACAATATGTTGATACCTCTTGACAAAAAACTCAACACACTGACTTTTGAAAAAAATTCTAAGTGGCTTTACACTCTTGCATAGTGTTTACTGTAAAGTCTAATGGGATATTAAGCGAGGAAAGTTGAGGCAACCAAGAAATTCATGCCTTACCTCAAGCAAAAGTAAGGCTTTCATAACAAGATTAGTAACAGTTGTTGATGATGAGATTTAAACGGATTGTCCTAGTTTGTTCTTTCACAGACTGCTTGTGTAATCTTGGGCAGGTTTTAAAATCTTTTTGCCTCAGTTCCCTACTTAGAGGACTCCTCATAGAAAATACAATCAATTTCTTCTTTCTTTTTTTGTTGAATCTTTCAGGAGAGAAGAGATTATATATACACACACACATATATGTATATACATAAACCCAACAATTTTTCATAGCTTTTCTCTCTTCATTTCTCTTCTAGGGAAGCTTCAAGCTGTTAGGGCTCAGGATTTCAATAGAAATAGGGAGACTGAAGCTATGAGACAGTGATTTTCTGCAGGATTCCTCTTATTTCATTTTAAGGGAAAAAAGTTCAAAACAAGTTTCTGTTAGCCAGCCTGCCTAAATACTTACATTTATTCTTTCCTGTTGTAAGCATGTAAACATGCAATTGCATGCTGGGGTGTTAGATACATGAAGCCATTTCCCGTAGAAAATGCTGCTGGATTTCTTCCTGGTCTTGCTATGGAGTGAGGTAAAGAGCAGTTTTTAACTTGAGCATTGTCAAGGGTGAATTCAGCTTTGTTAGACCTATTGCCTTTTAAGTCTTCTTGATGTGAACTTATAGTGTAGTTGACACGGACTCAGGATGCTATAGCCTGGTTGATATGAGCTGACTTGTGCCACTGCACTGGTACTTGCCTCTTTGGGTAACAGACACAAGTATTCTTGTGTAGATGGTAACAATGAAAAGAGCCTGAACTATCCTTACGTGCAGACTTCTGTGTTTCCTTTTTGATAACGGAGAGTTGGCTTTTATATAAAGTAAACATGCATGCAATAGAACCTATAGACTAGTTTCTAAATATAGATTTGATGTGATTGGTATCAATTTAGTATGTTTGGAAGGAAAAAGAATGTGGCATGGAATGTCAATTAATTGTTCTTTTAATAAATCTGAGAGTGGAGCAGAAGATTTAATAGTGTCACTGTATCATGCAGAATCTATTTTGACATAATAATCTCCTAACATTTCTTGAAATATTTCTGCGAGGACTTTCTTTCTCTTTTTCCTTAAAGATGCCTATATATGATTAGCATCTAAAACACAAACTTCCCTAGATATAATACTATATTTCGTTAGCTTAACAGTTGTTTGTGTTCCGTCTGTATTATTTGAAATAGGATTTCTGCTAATGCTTACTGCTTTAAAGGACTTGCATAGTATTATTTTACAGATAGAATTTAGGCAGCCAGTGGATAATGGTACAGATATATAGAACTTTGAGTATCTTTTGTGGAGCATCGCTGAAATAATGGAAACTCTGGAACATATGTGTCATTCATATATAATTTCCACATCTAGTTTGTTGTTTCCCCTTTAAAAATAAGCAAAAGCCTTTATAGATTTTTTCAACCATGTCTTACTGTAATATTAATATCAACGATATCAATAGGAATATCATATCTAAGATGAATATCAGCTATGTGTTACTGTAATAGTGTTGTGTGAGCTGTGTCTTGTGGCTTCAAGTGTGTGTGTGTGTGGACATGTGCACGTGAGAAATCTTTATATCATGTACTTGCTACTGCAACCAAATGAAAGAACGAATCTTCACCAGTCAATACACTGAAGTGTATTGGACACCAGCTGAAATGGGGAAGAAAGTGTAAATAAGGAAGCTAATTTCAGACATTTGTAAAGCAGAATTGCTGATGATAGTGTAACAAGTATAAATAAACACATTTTTATCAGTGACTTTTTGAGGATTTGTGGTTATTGTAAGGTAGCATAAAAATGGTCTATATAAAACCTTGTATCTTTCAATGAAAGGTGATTTGCTCAATGGCAATTTTGCTAATTCTAAATATTGAGGTATGTGAATTGGTACTCGCCTAACTGGGTTTTTTTCCCGTCATCTCTGGCAATGCGAGTTTTAAGCCTTTAGGAATTGTTAAAAAGCTGAACAGCCATGATAAATGTCATGGAGTGAGAAAAATCTTGCCATACCTTAGTTATGAATTTTCCTAAGCCTTCATTAGGAAGTAGTTACAGTGACATTGAGAAAAAGCCCTCAAGATACGAACGAAACAAACAAGGTATTTCAAACAGGACTTGTTTTTCCTACAGCTTTAGGAAATCTGCTGTATAAATTACCATCAGATTGCTTTTTCTTTTCTCTTTTGTGTTTTTTCTATGCATTTCAACATGACAACTTGACATGATAAAATATAGGGTAAAGATTGCAACCAGTCTTTAGATAGTTATTTTATCCCTCTTCTTCCCAAACTGAGCTTTAATGTCCATTATTAATTTTTGAAACTAGAAATAGGCTTGTTCTCTATTTTTATCCAATGAAAAACCTGTATAAAGACTTTGCTTGGAAATAGAAAGAAAGTAACGGCATGGTCTTTTTCAAGTGGTACTCACTTTTAAGAGGAAATCGTTAAAACTTGACTTGGTAAAAATCATATTTGTAGGACGTGTTCTAAAAGAAAAATCACAATATGGTCTTCTAATCTCTGTCATTCAATAACTTGTATCTAATTAAAACAATCAGATGTACGAAAATCAAGACATAAATTAAGTTTTGGGTTGTGGTTTTTTTCAAGTAAAGCACTGAAAGTTAGCAGCTAAACCACTGGAAGCCTAGTCTTGTAGTGGCTCCAATGCATGGATCCTTAGTTTAATACTTGATCTCAAATAATGGCTAGTACCATAAAGTTTCAGAGAAAGAGTCAAAAACCTTAACTACAGATCTCATTGTAATCTTGAGCTGACCCATTTTTACATGTTTTTGCAATATTTAAGGAGACGTTATACTGTATCATATGGCGTCATACTGCATTTTATCTAACACAGCATGTAGTATCCTAAGCATCAGTAAGCTGAGTTCGGGGTAAGAGTAAAATCAGGACAAGAATATGAGACACTTCCCACTTAACTCTTCCATCCTCCAACTGTTTGCAGCTCAGTGGTTTTCTGTACTGAATGTGATTTCTCTGTATTTAGCAACCATCACTGAATTACTTTTCCCCAGAAATTTTTCCATTCTCCCCCTCAACCCATGTCAATTTCCAGAGCAACAGGTCCCTTCAATTATTTTCATTACTCTTCTGCCTGTTCCTTGAAGAGCCACCACCTTCTGTTTTTCCTAAGCCTGCATCCTGCTATATTTTTGTTCCAGAAGAGATTGACTAGTTGATTCCTAACTGTCTTCTTCATTATATGAATATCCTCCTCCAAACTGCCTCTCTTCTAAGCTGAAGAGCTCTACACTCAATTTTCCTTGCACGGGAGCTCTTCCATAGTTTTTGCCTCCCCACCTCATTTGCTTTATTCTTATGTTTATCCCAAGACATCTGCTGTTGGATTAGTACCCTGTTAGTGTCAGAGACAGTATGCTAGACTAGATGATCTTGGTCTGAGCCAGTATGGTAATGCTTAAGTTCTTCAACAGCCTGTGCTGTTGTCTAGTACTGCATATTGTATAAACAATACGGATGGTGAATCTGTGAGTAATTCAGAAAAAATATATGCAGACGAAAGAAGTCTGGTTCTCCCACCTACAATGAAGTTTACCAAGGTTTATATTTAACAAGAATTCTTCACGTGTTCATTAAATACTCATGTTTGGGCCAACAGTTTGATTGACCAGACTACTACTCAGATATTACACAGATTTTGCTAGAATTTTTTAGATATAGTATCCAAACTTGAATTCATCTGACTCATCTGTTACAACAGAGAAAATCTAGAGGGTCTTACTTATGTGATGACTCTCAGTGAATGTTGGTCATTTCTTTCTGTCCTTTAAGTTAAGTGGAAGTAATGCAATAAGACTTTTGGCATGTTATACAGACAACAAAGACTTAGAAGCTGTTCATATCTGAAAAAAATATTTAAGATTACATTTGTTTTGTGGTTCTTTTTTTTTGTTTGCTTGTTGTTTTTTTTTAAATTTCTGTTATGTATCTTTTTAGGTTTTGTCTTTGTAGTGAAGATGTAATGTTTTGTTTGGCCAAGGCTACTGGAAGGAAGGTAATCCTTTAGACTCTACGTACCTTGCTTTCTGAAGCACTAAGCACTTCAAAACTTTTTTTTTTTAAATAGGCATTGCAGATCTTATAGTGTCATTTTTTTTCATTTATTAACATTACTGTGGAAGTTGATGTGAGATAATTTCCTTAAGTTCACAGCCCTTAGGCTTTAATGTATGACCCCTGATTTTTAGGATGTCTTAATGAAGATTCCTTTCTTCAAATTTATTTCTATCTTATAATTTGAGAACTGTAATTTAATTTACAGCTTCATGTCAGAAAGCTTCCTTAGGTGAGATTATAGTTATGAAAAAGCAATTCTGTGCACCATCCATTGTGTATTTTTAAAAAATCTTTACTATATAATCTAAACATTCAGTATGAAAATACAGTTGTGCCCTTTGACTGTCATACTTGCCATTTTGACAGCACCATTCTTTATGTACTCATGATTTGTTGACAACTGAATATCAGGATGCGTATGGTAGATCTCACTTCTTTGAGGCGTTTGTAGTCATGCCCTAATGTTTCAAGTGGTATGCCTGGAATTTCATTCAATATTCCAGATGATTTATGAGTGATTTTGAATTTCTTCAGATTAAGGATTTAAAAGCCTATTCTTGCTTGTGTTTAAAAATACATTGTCAAGAGAGAAAATTAAGGAATTGGTAGGTTGTTGGATGCCTGTACTGCAGTTGCAACTAATGTGTGACTGTCTTGCGGGTCGAGGAATATTTTGTGAATGGCAGATTGTGGGCGTTTTATTTTTGCATGTATGTATTCTGTTAACCTTTTCTGTTAGTGCAAAATGGTTTTGATTGCTGTGGTCTCTGTAGGGGCAATACAGGTTTCTACCGTTCTCTCCACATAAGAAAGTAGCAGAGTTTGCTTGCTTATTTATTTATTTTTGGTCTCTGCAGTTTAGAGACTCTAATGAAGACTAAAGTGCTGCCAACATAGAATTTGTCTGACTACTCCATATCTAAGTTATATTAATGTCCAAATGCAGACACTTTATTGACCAAAATCTTAGCCCTGAGCAGTGAGGAAGTGTTAATGTCAGTAGTAAATACTCAAATTTCTTTTGCATGTGATTGATAGCCTCTTGTTGCAAACAAGATCAGGAGCTTAACTTGTATAATGTTTCTTGTAAATGGGGAGATAGCTTTAAAGACTGAATTAATTACCTGGTTCTTTTCAGTTGGGTGTCTGATTCCCAAGTGTGTCTCAAAATTTCCCTCTTTCCCTTGTGTATATTAATAGAAATGTGTTCTTTGATTAATGTTTTACAATATGGGCTTCCTTAGCAAAGATCAATTTATCCGTGCAAAAGTGGAGTGTGATCATAACATATTCCTGTAAAACAGAGCAATACATAATAAAAGATTATAAAGAAATCAACATGACCTGACTGATATATCATAGTCAAGCTGTGTCATTAAAATGTGCAAATAACTGTTTGGAATTCGGTATTTTCTTCTAATCTCAGTAAATAATACTGATATACAGGAAGCATAGAAAGTGCTAAGCAGATATTAATTTTATTATGCCAGTCAGTGTACAAAGCAAAATCAGATCTTAAAATGGCATCTTTATATTTTTTGCATTTGTGGTGAACAGGAGTCAAAGCTGCTGTCATAGGGCTGTAGAAGTTTGCAGTTAGTTGAACCAAGGCAGCATTTATATTTTGGGTTCAGCCAATGTATGTTTGCCACTTTCAGAGCAAGGACAGTTAAATTAAAACACGTTGTGTGTGTGTGTCTTGTTTTTGTTTTTTCTTCTCAGAAGTTATCCTGCTGACAAGCTTGAATAATTGCAGAGAAGTCAGTAGAAAACAGATCAATTATTTATTCTGTAATGAACTCATGCTCAGAAAGAAGATTGTCTCTATTGTCCTTGAGCACATAGCAAAAAATCACTGCTGGTACTTGTGCAAATAGGTTCACCACCATTTAAGATTTGATGTAATAAGGCAGATGCCTTTTGTGCCAAGCCAAGCTATCCTGCTGTCCTATCACCTGGATAACCAGGAAATCTCTGCAGCAATGCTGCACATGGTTAACTGTCACTGCTCTTCAAGTATGGGAACACTAGTAATACTAAAAAAATTAAAACTGCCTTTTCATTTTTAACCATTAAGCTCGTCCTATGACAGTGAATGTGAGACTCTCCTTCCCACCCAGACCCTCACACTGAAATACTCAGTTGACTAAGAATAAGGAGTGTTCTTGATCTGCCCACTGCATTGTCTTGATGTGGCAGGAATAGTGTTATCCAAGCAAAAAATACTAAAAGAAGGCGAACAACATTGACATAATGTTCACTGCATTCTTAAATTCAGTGGAATAACTATTATTTTTTATGCATATTCCTGTGAAGGGCAATGGCTTAAGAAGAAAGAGTGCATTTGTTACAGAGTCAGTGTTGTCAACACGTTGGTTTCACTTAGTAGCTTCCCCCTACAGACATTCAACACCAACCTGCTTGACACCAGCTATGAACTTTGGGTTGATTACCAAAGGGTAATCAAGACTTGGCTCAGTCTTACCAAAGTCATCCTGGAAAAGAAAAATGCATGGAACAGTCATAGCACCTGTTAGCGTCCTGTATCAGAGCAAGGTATACTGCCAGAAAAACTAGAATTAAAAAACGTGAAGGGGGGGAAAAAAAAAGTCAAACATCCTCCCCGCAACTGGTTACTCTTACTTAGTTGTTCCTTAAAAATGTGCCAGGATCTGTGAACACAGCTATTTGCATGTGTTTGGTATGTCATGTACAGCTGTATTGAGTTAACAAATCCTTGGTGCTGTGCATATGCAAAAGCATATGCAAGGATAGGAAAACCTAGTGGATTTGACCATCACTTCAGGGGTCAAATTTAAATTCTGACTTAAAATTTAGCTCTGTAGATCTGAGATATGTAATGACTTTCATTTTCTTTGTAATTCTTGATTAACATGAGGTTATAATCAGAAATTATTAAAAACAGCCCATGGAAAAAATACGGATTTGTAGTTGGTTGGGGTGTTTGGTTTCTGAGGGGTTCTTAACATACTGAATTCAATGAATATTTTCTGGTTTGCTTTGTTTCTTGTGTAAGTGTGCAAGCCTAAGTCATGTTTTGCTTGTATGAAAACAGATGATTAAAGCCATTCGGTTATAAGCTAGTCTGTTAAAATCTTTGAGGAGACAATGTGTGGTTTAGATTGGAACTTGGTACCCTGGCTGATTTCTGTCCTTAAAAAGAGAGAAGCCCCGCTGTGCTGTGTTTAAAGCATGCACAAAAAACCCACTGCGAGTATGGTGATTGATAAGGCAAGTGCAGTGAACGTTAGATCATTGCCCTTTCAAAATGCCTTGAGACTCCTCTAAACAATCACATTATCTTAGCCTGGCATTTAAGTGACCCTTAAATTAGTGGAAAGACATTTGAGAAATACTCTTACAGAACTGCCATGCAATGCAGAGACAAATTTATCTATGCATTCTCCCCCCCCGCCAAAAAAAAAAAAAAAATTCTGTAAAGGAATAAAAATGTATTTGGACATTACTTGGTCTATTGTCCTTCTTAAGAGTAGGATGGATAGATAAAGCACTACTGACATACATTTGTTCAACTTGTTCTTAATTGCCTGCCTGATGGAGATGACTTCTCAGAAAGATTTGATAGATCTTTCTAGGTTTCTTCTTTCCAGGTTATCTATCTCTCTGGTTAGTCAATATTACTGGATCCTCCCCTCTCCCTCACAGTATCTGTCCTAACTCTTAATCCTTTATCATCTGCTTCCCAGTTGACCCAGTTTATTCCTCTTTCTCTTGGCAACAGCTTTTCACAGATAGCACTCATCACATCTCTGTTTTATTCAAGGTTAACAATCCCAATTCTTTTCAGCCACGCCTTTTAGGCTGTTTCTTGTGGCTTCCATCTAGACGTCATAAATGACCAATTTCTGCACAAAATTGGATGCAGTACTCTAGTCTGAAGGTAATGAAGGGAATCACCTCACGTGTGAGGCTGGTGCTTGAACACACCACATGCATTTCGCCTATTTGCAGCAGTTTGACAGGGTTGACTTGTAACTGCAGATAGCTAATGGTAGTACTACAGATGATCATTTTGGAGACAGGTGACTTTATCCAACTTCCTTATCACCACCTAATTTCAATTTTACCTGTTATTATCTTGTAGATCCTAGAGATATAGTGTGCTTCAGGCACTAGTTCGTCTGCTTTTTGAGACAGATGCACAGTATGTTGTTAAGTTCCTAAAGGCACTTCTGGGTATGTGTGACCTTAAGATATTGCAAGTGATAACTCACCTGCTTTATTTATGCTGTTACTTGTCCATATCAAATTTTCTTCTTAATTATATATGTCTTCTTGTTAATTGTGGGTGGTAACATAAGAATCCCTTCTTGAAGCTCACGTGGTAAAATTTTTCTAGACATAATTCTAGGCTTTGGCATTTCGAACTCATCTTTTTTACTATTGAAGAAATTCTGCAGATAAAGTGTTTTATTGCGTATAATACACCGTGTTCTCAAATGAAATAGATAATTATATATAGGTGCATGGTTTTATTTCAACTTTCTTTAAAGGGAATTTGAATCTGGTGCCTTCTGTCTTACTGGCAATTAGCTAAGAAATGTGAAAGCTGGTGTTACGACTAATGAAAAATATGTTTATGTGCCTTTTCTAGGTGTTTTTATTAATTTGTAGCTACCTGAATCCTCTAATAAACGCCACTAAGTTATGTGGTGCTCTGAGTAATGGGTTGTGATTTCTGGGTTAGGCGAAGGGCATTGAGGAGTGCTCGCTTAGCTGGATGGCTCCTGTGGCTACACAGCTGAGTCTCAGAAGCACACTTTTGCCCAAGAGACTGATGTCCTGCAGGTGACATTCACTGAGAGGCGCTAATGATCCAACAAAGCCAGCAAGCTGCTATGCTTAATACAGTTATCATTTGTAGTGTAGATAGGACTTAAATTAAATTTCTTGGTTAGGCCAGAATTTGAAACTAAATTTCTTGATTAGGCTAAAATCTGATAAAACTAGAAATGGTAATAAGCAGGAGCCAGGTCAGGGGACAACTGTTTTTTAACCTGTCACCCTGCCTTTCTAGTTTAGGCAAGATTTGAGTTGAATGAAAGTTCTTGTACCTACTCCTGTTTTTTGTCAAAACTAAATTGTTCATGTTGTTTTAATCCTGGCCTCATTTTGGACACCAACTATTTAAAAAAAAAAAAAAAAAAGACTATAAATATAATATGTTACATAAATATATTTTTAGTGTATATAAGAATAGAATATTATGTATCAACTCTTTACCTGGATTCCTTTGGATCAACGCTTTCATATTATCTTAGAAATCTGTGGTACTCCTCTTGAATCAGGGCCTCAGGTCTGAAAACCCAGTCATCAGTTTTCTCAATTTCAACAATTTCTTACTGGGATGATGTAATAGTAATTACTCTGCTTTTTAACATGAATGATGGAGATATTCTTCAGGTTACAACACATTTCCAAAGAGCGGTTGAAGAGGACTTCCCTTTTATTCCATGCCTCCAGCCTTTGGAATCAGAGCAGATTGCAGTAAAATTTCCAAACACAATTGCCAAGTTACATGGAGCTTGGAGTAAACAAATAGCATATGTATAAAAGAATATAGTTCTGTGTGCATAAATCATGTTCTCCTTCCTCTGCAAACGTGCTGATCACTTGCTTGTAGCAGCTCTAAGTCATATTTTATAAATATGAAAACCGAAAGGGAAGGGACATTTTAAGCTAATGCAGTACAGCAGCCAGAGGATCTCATGGGATAAAGTGATGACTTTACTTTCTGTTACCTTCTGGGTGAAACAGTACCAATGAATATCAATTATCCTATAGATAAATTTTATTTTTTTCCCAAATGTTACTGCTTGGCTTGGTATTTAATAATTGATGGTAATTACATGGCTAAGTCACACATATTGTATCCAGTAAACCTTAATTAAGTTATTTTTTTAAAATTTTTCTCCTTTGTGTTAAGTGCTCAGTGGTCTGAAATTAATTAACTTTGAAGCCATCACATTTGAAATACAATAACATTTCAAGCTTAGCAGCATTACAGTATAAAGTTTAATTGAATTTTGTTTGTTTTACAACAGCTGTTATGCTTTTAGCAAATAAATTGCCATAGTTAAAGAACACTGTGAAGAATCCCACAAAGATTTTAAAATGCTTCTAGGGGAATGCTGGCTGTGTGAGGACAGAAGAAATTTAGTGCAGGTTTGCTCAAGGTGATACACACGGAAATCAAGAATTGTAATGTCTGCTAGATTTTAATTTATAATGGATACATGCAACGTAGTGAACAGCTTGCTTAAAAGCCTTTGGGCTGTGCTGAACCAAAAAGAACAAACCCAACACCCTGACCTGTTAGATGATAGGCACAGAGGGTGGTGATTAGCACTGTAATGGTCAATTCCACATAAATGTTGATGTCCACAGCATTAGTCCTCTCTAGGCTTACCTTTTAACAAAGGAAATCTGTGCCAAAAATACAAGTTCAACGTATACATGTATCCATTTTAACCCCTTTAAGAACTTCTAAATGACACGACATTAAAATGTTGGTTTCCTGGTTTAGAGAGAAGCAGCGTAAGAACTGCCATGTTGGTCAAATTTTTTTTTATCTTGGATGCATGTATATGTATACTTTATATATATTTAGATATATATATGAATGATAAAGATATATATAAACTATTGCTGTATATAAAACAACTAAGTATAAGACTGCTGAATTGTATCTAAGAGCTGCATCCCTTTTACATGGCTTCTTCAATATATTTTATCAGCAACACGTGCACTTCTGCTGATGGTTGCAGTTTCTTTGACTTTATTGTTCCATTGTCCCTAATAAATATGGATACTTTGATGCAGTAGCATGCATATGTTAGTTCTCTTTTTCTAGTATATCTTTGCTGACTCAAGCAGCAGTCTATTTCATCTGAAATTTTATTTACTGGGAGGTGTTTATATAAATACACAGTAAAAAAAAGGGTGGTATAAAGCCAAGTGATTTATCAAAGGTGGGAAAACCAAACTAAAAAAACAACAAATAAACCTGAAACCAAAGTATTTTTCAGAACATTTCTGTTCAGCATTCAAGTTATAGATATCAATGCAATGCAGAATTATATTTTTAAAGCTCATTATTTCATGCTTTGTATTAACGGTGATGTTATAAAGAAAGAGAAAAATAAATAAATACTTTTAACAGTCAGGAAAAGAGATCACGTCATAGTTAGTATTGCAGATAATTTTGAGATAAACCATCTTAACTGAATTGTGAATAAAAAACACTTGCTACAATGTATTTGGCATTGCAATGAATTTGACTTGATACTTCCTGACATAATGTTAGAGGCATATTTATTTCAAAATTAATGTGTTATAGAGCAAACAAATTTAAAGCAAGTTTACACTTCCCCTGGAAGTGTTTACTTTTTTTTTTTTGGCAAATTTAGTAGGACATTTAAAAATAAAAAAATGGGGGGTGTGTGTATGAGAGTGAACCAGCAAAAGAAAGGTGATGGTTCACTCTGCACAGGTGTGGAGGTGAGAGAAAAGCAATGAGCTGTGGTTAAGGCTGCTGAGCTTGAACTTTATTGTGAACTGGACAAGTAAAATGAGCTGAGCTGTGTAACTGCTGACAGGCCAGCAAGGATTTTAAGCTCAGCATATGTCATGATGATGAGAGCTGTGAAGAACTCCTTTGTGAAAGTGTTGGGAGCAAGTTGTGTCTGTGCCTGGTCCCCACACTCACGTTCCTGAAAGGTGGATGTTCTGCATGTTTATATGAACAGATCTCTGAAATGCCAAAGGGAGTGTAACAAACGTAGGAGAACCCACCCTGCTCAGGGTATGTCCCCTGTGCTCTGTGTCCCTCCGGCTGGCTCCTCCCCATGTCACCACTATGGAGCGTGGCACATTCCAGCTCAAGTTCCTCCGGACCTTTGCGAACACCAACATAATGCTTTGGTGTGGTCACTGTGTCTGGGGCATCCCAGAAACAGACTTTTCCTGCCAAATCTGTAGCCATTTCTGAACAGTATTTAATGACAGTATCCTGCTTTGGGGTATAGCATATGTGTTACTGTGCGTATGTAAATTTATAGAAAGAAAGGATAAAAATGTGTGAGGAGAGGAAAGAAAAAGGATTTCAGACACCAGGCTTTGTGGTGTGTTTCTACTTTTAAATTATTTACGTAGTGGAATGAGGTTAATATACTGCTCAAGAAAGGACAGTGACTCTTTAAACTGGCAAGGCAATGTTTGCAGGCAGGGGCACTCATCTAGCTTTTGTTAAAACCAGCTGATGTCAGTGGAAGAGTTAGACAATGTCTTGGGCATGCAGTCTTTTAATCAGATCTGAAACACAAGAAGCAATCTTCAAAGGCCAGCTTGTTCTGAGCTAAAAGGACTTGTTCTGACTTTAATTTGATATATATCAGCCAGAACATCTCTAGAAGAAAAGGTATTTAGTAATCATGCCATCCAAAGGATATTAATGTGATGAGGAGGATAAAAAGAAGTGATGAGGTATTTGTCTCCAGTGGGAAAGAGAACACTGTAGAACATGAAAGAGAAAGAGATCTCTGTAGAACATGAAGATGGGAGAGGAGATGGGGCAGAGGGAAAATATAATCCAGTATATGAAAAAAAACCAACCCTGTATTGAGTTTGTAGCTTTTGTATATAATAGTCTTAGACTTTTCTTTCATACATGTGACGTGTGGCTTTAGTGCTGCTATTGAATTCAAGCAGAACCAAAAATTTCAAAGCCTTTACTCTTTCTGTGCGTAGCAGTAACTGAAACAGGGCTTGTAGTGTTCAGTCTTGGGGACTGAAAAATCTATGGTAGATAGGTTGCACTTATCAACATATATTGATTGCCTGTTTTAAGAAATATCACTAACTCTTTGCATCTCTGGATGCCTAAATGCCTTTTGACTGGTAGATGCATTTTCAGTAACTGTAAAATTCTATATGATCTGTTGTGAACCATGCCACTGTCAGACATGAAATCCTTGTGGTAGAGACACCTGAAGAATTCTGTTTGGTAAATAACAGGACTGCAATTAACAGAGAACTAGAATTTAACAACCAGCACGCTTACGTTTTACTGTATCTCTACAGCACTCTTCCTTATGGTGCTTGTAGCAAAATGGCTGGAGAGGGATGTCACTCCATTGCTGGGTAATTGTTCTGTAAAGGCAAGTACCTGAGGAGCGTTTGGATTGATTTCTTCTCCCATCCCCCATTACTATGCTTTTAATTGGAAGCAGCTCTTTGTTCATGTAAAACTAGCGTGAAGTCCTTTACTGAAAGATAGTGATGTCTTTGTATCAAACAGTGCCTGTTTCAAACTGTTACCCTTGTCTATGTTTAATTGGACTTGCTGAGGTTTCTGGGAGAATGAAACTTCTGTCATCTCCTCCTGCGAATCACTTTAACATGTTTTCTCTGAGTAGAAAAATCTCACTTTTATGAGTAGGTGGAATAATATGCTAGCTGGATTCTGATATTTATTAAATTTTTAAGTCTTTGTAGAGACCTGTAAGAGAACACCGAGGAACACAGAATTTGCAGATGTACGTACGTACATGTGTCATTTTTACAATCATTATGAAGTCTTTAGTGAGCACACAAGGTCTGTGCTCTTCGTAGCTGCTATGTAACTCTGGGAAACACAGATACTTGTAACTTCGCTGTTAGAATTGAAGGGTTTACTAATAATATACTGCAAACCGAACAGCAAAGAGGTTGCTCAATTTGTGTCTTAATGGAGCTGATTGATGCTGTTAGGCATAGAAGGTGTAGGTTTCCTTGGGAGGCAGGGTTAAGCGCTGAGCTGCAGTCCAAGCACATGCGCCTCGGCTGCCCCGCGTCCTTTGCACAAGTTGTTGCTGACTCACTGGGTGACCTTGAGTAAACCTCTTCCCTTGGCATACGCGGTCTGCAAGGGAGAAGTAATAGGAGTGACCTGTGTAGTTATTCTTGGATGAAGAGTTCTGTGAAACTGCAGATTTTATGGAAATGATTTGTTTTGTTTCATGTTTTACTAGCCTTATGATAGGCACTGTGTGTTGGTAATAAAAAGGAAGATCTATGTGTGGAGGGACGGAAAGGAGGGAACTGGGATGGAGAGTTGATAACTAGATTATAAGTAGGGTGTTGAACGACTTTATCTTTGGCTTCCCTCATTTTAGAGTATATGCTAGTCGATCCAGCAACACTGATTCAAAGTTATGAAGAGGGCTGTGTTTTAAAAAGCAAGAATAATAATAAAAACTACTGCTGAAATTTAAAAATTTCTCCCAACTTAATGTTACTTGTAATTTGACTAGGTATGACCTTGTGTATACATACATGACTATGCTTAGGAATATATGTCTGATGGAATTGGAAACAGATAATAGCATTATGGTGGACTGCCTCTGAAATTAATCTACCCCCTCTTGACAGATAATTTTGTCCTGTTCAGACAGAATATATTATATCTTTCCAAATCTTTGACCTGTTTCAGATAGCTACTGTCCTTCCAGGAATTTGTCTCAAATTACTGGAAAAGTTTAAGGGAAATACTATGTGATCCTGCAAGATCTTTGTAGCATTGTAAAGCCAGAAGCTTATACTTTTCCAGTTGTTCACATGATACCAGCTTCCAGCTGGCAAAGATCCTTGGCATAGCACTTGCCTCTCGTTTTGGCTGAAAGGTTAAACGTACTAATTCCAAATTTGCTTTTATTAAACAACATATTTTAAGACTGCTGGTACGTGTAAGGATTTGACTTTTAAAGGGAAGGACTGCCATAGAGCTGCAAGGAAAGTATTTTCAATAGTTTCTCAAAACCTCTGAAAAATAAAACACATACCGTGAAGTATCACTGTTGTGACACAGTGCAGATTTCTTATGAGTATGCAAGGCAATTTAAAGCGAATGTTCTTATTTGTCACATGTGACTGTTTCCAAACTCATGCTAAACGCTGATGTGAAAATGTCTTGCTTTTTAATTAATCATATCTGAGTCGATTAAGCTAACTGAGTAAATTCTAGCCTTTGCGTAAGGGTTTTTCAGGGTTAAGGTATAAGAAACAGACTCGAGGTTGTTCAGGCTTAGGCATCCAGTTGTTTCCGTACAGGGCCACCCGTATGTATTTGCTCATACCCATATAAATGCTAAATGAATGCCATACATATTTATATACTGCATGAACCGCTGAGGCAAAATAGCAAATAAACAAGCCATATGCGAGAGAATCTAAAAGGCCTGAATAGCCTAATAAATCTTGCATTAGACTTAAGTTTAATAAACACTAGGCCCTAAGGAGCACCACTGGAAAAATAGGAGGTTTTTTTGGAAGCTGAAACCTTTGATCTTCCATCGTGTGAAGGACTTTGGACATACAAATACGTGTAATTACCTTATCAGTGACAGATGTATGAAGAGTCCTTGTTCAGGCTTTAAAACTGCAAACTCTATAATATCTGCAATAGTGAGGAAGAGAGTTAGTCCACGAGTAAGCTTATATTCCCTTTGAGGGCAAGTCTAATTGGCGAATTTACACCAGTAATCTCGGTCACTTTGATAATGCAGTATTGAACACTGTGTGGGGGAGTGGGGAGGAAAAATAGCCTTGTAAACCTTCATCGCTCCAGACTATGTCTTTGAGTAAGCTGTATAAGAGCAAGATAAAACAGCTTCAACTGCTGGGTCAGTCCAGGGCACAAAAAATGATACTCAGCATCTTGAAATGGAACTGGAAGCAAACTCCTGCCAACAGAGAGCAGTGGCACATTCTTATCCCATTCAAGGGGTGAGACCATAGAGTCTGTGTGGGCTGGACTCCCTGCTGGTGCAGCACCAAGCAGACAGAACAAAAGTCATTAAGCCAAGCAATTAGAGTTGCACTGAACTGTTTTTGAAGCCTATGCATGGCTGGAAACTCCCCCTGGATCTGTTTATCAGGCAGAAAATACTGTATAGCAAGTGTGTCAACATGCATTAATTTGTTCTTAAAAGTTCTTGAGTAGACTCACTGGTCTTTAAGACAGTGTAAAGGAAAGAATATTCCGATAAGTTTCTTAATGCACTCAACACTGCCCCTACTGAAGTGCTAAGCTCCCTGATTTTATTCTTTACTGTAGATTATGTAGTATGGATGGTTGTATAATACTTCGACGTTCCTGTCTCTCTTGCATTTATATAAATCCTATGGTAACGTGAACATTAATGTTATACACGTAAAAGGATGGTCTATTTCTGTAATGTCTGAGAACCCTAAGACCTGTTAGCTGTATGGAACTTATCTAGAAGCAGATTTGGTGCGAGAGAAAGGGTCTTGGAGGGGAGAGCCTCCAGGAAGCAGGTTGGCTCCTTTGACAGACTTGGGAACAAAAAGAGCCCACAAACTTGTGTAAACAGGCTGAGAGTGTCACCAGTCGCAGCCTCCAGCAAGGAAATCTGAGTCAGGGAAAACATTTTATGTTGAATGTTTTATCATATTTATTTATTTATTTATTTTAAGTAAAAAAGGACTGGTTCTTAGTGTGAATGAGGTTGTGCAGTCTCTGGCCGTGCTGACTGAAAGCTTGTTGAATCTGTTTTAAAAGAAAATACGTGGGGCATTGATATGCTTGATATTTAATGAACACAGAATATCATTCATAATGTCAATTATTAGTGATTACTGGTAGTCTTTAAGGAGATAATTTCACGTGGATAACTCTCCCCCACCCAATTACCACTTCATCCCAGTCATCTTAGTTACGGAGAAACTCTTTGTATAACTTTATTACATAAAGCATAAGCATTATGCTTCACATAAGCACTACATAACATACATAATATAGATTTGCCTACTTTTGCACACAAAAGAAACTGTGTCCCGCAGTTTGCACACCATATTTGTCACACAAAATTTAGGAAATAGTGTAATTAGCTTACTTTCCAAGTGTGTTTTATGGTGTTAAATCAACTGTACAAGCAAGTCACATTCACATTCTTCTGAAACACCCGCTCAGGAATTCCTGTCTTACTTCAGAAAACAGAGCTATAGTAAGACTTTTCTTTGCATTGGCAATCCAATTAAAACAACAAGGTGGCAGGAATGATATAAATTCCTATGAAAGCACTGTTGCATGATGCGCTGACTGCCAGACATTTTGAGGCTTTTCATCAGGGAATTGTGGCATAGTAATCTGCAGTAAGGCAATGCAGAACAACACAGAAATAAACTTCAATTGTTGACCTATTTTTGGTAGTCTGCCATTGCTGGCAGAAGTTTAAATGAATCCCAAGGAGTGATTTGTTATGGGGATTCCAAAACAGAAAACTGTAACAGAAAGGAGGCAGGATCGAATAATTTTATGTCTGTCATTGTTTCTACTATTCAAATAAAAATTCAGTGTTTCATCCACCAAAGACATATTTTGCAATAAAAACAATAGATTAAAACAGATCAGGAAATTTTCCATCAATGTTCTTGGTAGTCATCGAAGAAGTATTTGTAGACAAGACAAGGACAAGCTTATCATATCTTTGAGTTCTGCCATATCAACTTCAAGGTTAATATTAAAAATAAGTAGTAAAAGTAGGAAAAAGTTCCCAAAGTCGTTCTGTCCTCTCTTCTTTAGGTTTGTTCACTATATACGCTAAGCGTATTTTGCTGAGGATATGTAGAATGTTCTATAAATGTCATGTCACAGTATTTTCTTGCTGGTAAGCCTTTGTGTTGAAAGGGGATGCCACTGTGGCATGATCTGTGCTTTTTCTACCTTGCACTGTGAGGCATTCACAATGTTTTACATTGAAGCTTCACTTGTCTTTGCTTTCTGGCGATTCTTTTAAATATCTTTTTTTTTTTTTTTCTATCTGGTTTTGGTGCAGCCACAGCAGAAGGTGTCGCATTTTCTGTTGTAATATGGTGTATTAGGTGGAAACTGAATGGGTTAAGGAGAGAGCAAGTGATGTATGTGGGATACAAGTGTTTGTTGCTGACATGTTCTAGCTGTCAACTTGTCAAGTCCCATTCATGAAGGGCTGCATCTGTGCTGCTCTTACTTATGAGTAAATAAATTCTTTACTCTGCTGGACATCCCAGGGAAGCTGGTGCCAAAGCAAATATCACATTTTTAGAAATCAAAGACTAGAGGCAAGAATGGTAAGATGCAATCTTCTTGCATGTAATTTGTATGCCTGACAAATATATGTCTTACTGACAAATTATAGATCAAATGAATATTATGGATATAAAGCTTTAGACTGGAAAGCAAGGTACTGTAGTAAAGTGTCATGGATTTTTGGAAAGAAGTATGCTTTTTAATACTTGAACATTCCTTCCCTCCTCCGACTATCGATGAGAATAACTGCTGACAACAAGCCAACGGTAATGTACATTCCTGTTACAAAGCATTTGCCAAGCAAAATTTCTAGCAACTACTGCAGAGAACTCACTGATGTGCTCAACACTGTATTCCCAAAGGAATTGCCTTTTATTTGGGTCATTTTTATCACTATCTACTATGTTTTATGCTTAGTCATTTTAAAACCAAAAAGCCTTGTTTGCAAAAAGTCTGTACAAGGATATAGGGAGGGCTTCCGAAATATTCGGGGAAACTACTTTGCTGTTACCACATGCTAAGGATGTGATCGTTCTTTATCTTATTCTTCCGCTCTGAAGATTAGAGTTGCACCCTGCATGTGGATATTTGAGGTGTGGAGGAAGGGTTAGTACTGCTCTTCTCCAAAAAAAGTTCTTTTGAGATCTCCTCGCCCCAGTCCTATAGTCCACAGACTCTGCACGTATGGACTGTACATGACATTACCCCAATTGTCAGAGGAATTGCCCTCAGATGTTCTGCTTTCCAAGAAGAAATCTAAAATATCTGTCCACTTTAGTAATGTATCTTTTTAAACCTTCTGCAAGTAATGCACTCTGTTTAAGAGTTAAAATGGACTAAAATGTCCCATATGAACAGATCTGGATAAAATCTCTGAGAATCTGAGTGCTTTGCCTGTTCTGTGAATCTAAAGGAAAGGGTGGAGGTTGGCATCAGTGTTTACTCTCTTACCTTTAAATTTAGATACGATGCTTTCAAGATACAGTGCTACCTGACATGGTGGAATGATGTGTGAGAAACATTTTCACTGAGAATTCCGTGTATTTAAATTTGTAATTAAAAACCCCAAGCAAACAAACTTGGATACTTTATGGCCTTTCCTAACTATTTGGGAAGTGTTGACAAGTGTTGCAAGGCATTGCCATGTAAACAGAAATAAAGCTTTCATTTTTATAACACTGAACTTTTGTCTAGAGAGTCGTTACATAATAAAGCACATAACTGAATCAATTTTCTTTATTTAGCATATACTGCCATAACTACAGGATGCAAGTATGTTGGTGACTTTATTACATTAAGTGAAATTAGTAATTTATAAAACATCAGCTCATCTTTCCAATTATTTCTATAATAGTTTTGGTTCTTTGAGGAGTTCTTGGCATGCATGATATATTTTGAGTTCTGAATGAATTTGAACAAGTGTGGTTTATGCTCTGTTTGTTTGTAGATTCCAGATACTTTTCCACAGCAACAGCTTCCCCTCTTTATCCTTCCCGCCCTACCATTAGAAGTAGATTTGGCTTAGCAGTTACTGGAAATGAGAAATTAAGTATCCAATTATTTTAAATTATTTTTGTATTACCATATCTTTTAAGGATCTCTAGGAAGATTACTGAAGTCTTATTGGGTTGTAGGTTTCTAGTGGTTGCTGGTAATTCGTTGTGAGTAACACTAACAATTTCTGGTGACTGGCATAATTAATGTTTCAAATTTGCCATAGCTTCTGCAACGCTTATTGCCAATTAGTCTTTTTTTTAAATCTCACTGGTTTGCTATGCTAATGAAACATCCACTTTAAAAAGTACATATTGTTACATTACTATACTATTTTTATTATATATGCTATTATTGCTGCAATTTGAAGGTTCTCGATCGATGTTCATCCTTCTCTCAAAACTTTTGTAAACACTGTTCTTTTTATATGGAGAGATCACCTGGCCAAGAATTTTATTAAGATACTTTCTATTTCCAAATTTACTAAAAAAATTAAATACAACTGTTAATCTTGATGACAAGATTTCTATAATTTAAGAACTTCTCTTTTAAATGAGTTTGTATTGTGGACTCAATTGATCTGCTAAAACTAAACACACTTTTAAAAGTAGAAAAATTACCTGGATAACTTTTGAATTTTAAGTTGCGGTTTTGGTTTGGGTTTGTGTTTTTTTTTGTTTGTGGGGTTTTTTTTTTTTCCTTTTGAGACTTGAGGTTTACACTGTGGGCATTTGACTCTGTTTTCTTGTCTTCTTGCTGACCTGATGCTGGTCTTTACATGTCTTTGAAAAGAAAATTCTTGATTTATCTTAGATGTTTCTGCATTTACATGTTAACGTGGCAAAAACTTCTTTTTTTTTATGCAATGTATTTAAATTGCTTCCTGAAGGCCAGAAGAAAGTAATAAAATGTTGTTTTATGTAGAGTAACAGTATTGGAATATTTACGAACGAGGCAACTCAAAAAGGATAATGAAGATAAGGTAAAGTCAGACGTACCTGACGTCATAAAAAATAGAGGTTCTTGGCCTCCCTCTCTCCCTGAGGAGGCTTGTTACTATATAAATAAACTGAATTCCTCTTTTCCAACCTTCTGTGCTACTTAAAGATGCTGACTAAGCTGTTTCAGCACTTTGATCTCCTGCCATGATCTGGCCCTAGCTCTACTTTCATCCTCTTCAAAAGTATTCTCTCACAGCAGAGAATTTGGCCCTAAGGAAAAGAGTATGCAGATATTTTTTTTTCTTTCTCCATTAAATACTGCCTAGATGCTTGTCTTTATTGAACGAATAAGCTGCTAAGTTATTCCCCGAGGATTTAGTTTTTCAGCCACTAACAACAGAATCGACTCTGTAACAATTAACCAACCACTAGAAATGAGTGCAATACTTCCCAGCAAAGGAAATCATTTAGAAGTTACATTTTTGGGACTGATACCATTGCATGCAAGCCTGATGTATTCTATATGAAGTACAGCTTTTTGTGAAGGCTTGGACTGTGTACAAGGTAATAGATAAATCCATCATGTTCAGTGCTGTTCCGACAGGGTATCTTGCCTGGCTTCCAGCTCTCTTGCTCGAAAGGCCAGAGACTTTGATAAGTTCTGTGTTGTGTCTGCCAGCCTTCTGCTTTGGAGACCCTGGTACGGCCATGTCTGCACTAGGCATTGCTGAAATTTGTTTGCCTTGTCCAAATCACTTTTACTTAATCACTGACTTGTGCTTTAACACAAAGGGTATACTATGAGATTTATTACTTAGGAGACCTTACTCTTTCCTGTACTCCACAGTGTAAATAAAGGTTCTGTCACAGGTGTTCAGAGACTATAGGGAAACTGGGGTAGGTGATGCTCGTGAAGGAACTTGACATTCTTTCTGTCATTAAGCTGTCATAGTGGTATTTCCCATGAAGATAATTTTATTTCTGTAAATAGATTTTTCTGTGCATGGGAAATATCAATCCAAACTAACATGGAGTGCCTGTCAACAAAAAGTTGAATGCTTCTATTCCTTGTGAACAAAACATGTTGAAATATTATCAAGAAATGCGAAGTGAAACAATACGAAGGCTTTGTGCATCTCTTTCAATTGTTATTTTTTTTCAGAGAAAATTATCATCATTACCTTGTCTATACAGGAGAGTGAGACACAGGCATAAGAATACAGTTCAGGTTTTCTGAAATTGTCTTATCCTCTGTTCAACAGGACACATAACTTCCTTATGGTGGCATTTTTTTGGTATTTATAAAGTACCATGACAATGGCCAGTCTGTATGTGACAATTTATAGGTATCCACCATGGCAAGCCTGTAGCTCCCAAACAAGTAACTTGTATCGAAATGGAATGTAAACTTAGTGTTAGCTATGAAGACCTAAGTCTAGATTGTCCTGGTCTGATTGTCAAGTAGCAGTTTTCATCCTGCTTTCATTGAGGACCATCTAGTAAAGACAACCATGAATTAGACTTTGCATATGTGTTCTTAATAGAAAGAAGATGCCACGTGTATTTTTGCATGCCATCTTTTTATGCTGCATTTTATTACTCCATGTAAATAGATTTTTTTCATTGTATTACTACCATCAAAGCTGTTAATCAAATCTGATTTGAATTAAATCTCTTTTATTTTGTTTAACAGATGATGTCACTAATATTTCTCAGAAATCCCTCCTTGCTGATGAAAAAGAGAATGGCCCAACAGAAGTAGGACTTGCGGTGTGGAAAGTCCCAGTACAAACGTATCTAGTGGCTTGACTACTGGTGCTGCTCAGTCTTCACCCCTTCAAATTAAAACCAAACACAACTGCCTCAGAATCCTGTGGACAAAAGAAAGGTACTGTGCTTTGCCAACAAGTTCGCTGGGTAGGAAGAAAATAAATCTAAAATACAGATATGATGTTATCACTTTATTAAAGACAGTATCATTTGAAGCTTTGAGTTTAATTTTTTTTTTTTTTTTTGAGCACTGAGATAGACTTTAAACCCAACCAGATTTTGGTCAGTAAAATAACCCAAATCTGTACTGAGTTTTTATCTTTGCTTTAATATGGTTCTCTTTACACGGAGCCTTTCTCTGTTCAGGGAATACATTTCCTGATGATATCAATGTTTTCTTTCTCATGATTTTTTAAAATATAATTTTCTAAGGCTTTTTTCCCCCCCTATGGAATCTCAAATATGCAGTAAATAATGTTGCACAGTGTCTTATGTTTATCATATGCTTGCTAACTTGACCACTGTCTTACTTCAGCTACACCTGTCACTGTTAATAAAGAAGAAAGACTTTAATTGCTTTGGTCTCAGCTGGATGCTAAGCTGCTTTGACAGACGTTCCCAACCTTCTGTTGACTCTTATATCTTTATAGTATGCACAAGTCTGGGTATTCAGAAGGCAGCTATATATGTGTGCATTAAAAAACCCCACAATTTTTTGGTTGCTTCGAGGGACTATCTACTTCTTATATGGGGAAAAATATCAGTTTCCTCCTACTGGAGACCTATGGCAAGGATGACAGTTTAACACAATGCCTAATTCCTGGCTTTTTCATGTTGCGGTAGCTCTGCAGTAAAACTGCAGTGATGGTGTGGTTACTAGGATTAGAAATATTAGGAGAACTGAGCAACCCCCACTTTGTGTAACTGTCCTTACTGCATCAAAATGCTATTGGCCCCTAGAAATTATATTCTTATCTAGAAAGGTGTTGCAAATATTGAGGTTTGTCAGAAAATTGTAATGCAGAAAGAAAAGGAAAGCAGCAATAACCCAGGAAATCTCCTTTCCCAGTGGATATTTTTCAGCTCACGTGTTGGAATTGTTGCCTCTTTGCTGCTCATGAATACTGCCATTATATTGAATATAGTGCGCCGTGAACACTTACTTTCCGTTTCTGAAAGGAAGGTAGAGTATGACCCTAAGTAAGGCAAGTGCTATGGGAAATGACAGCTGTAGAGTGCATGATCATTACTAAAAAATTCACAAAGAAGGAAGGAGTAAAGTAAAAAATGTAGGGTACAGAACATGCCTTAGGGCCCCTCTGGGTAGTATTTACTTGTCTTCTATGATGCTCAAGTACAGCTAATAGTTCATTAGTATCTTTGATTCTAATGCATCAGAGAATTTCACTGTAGTCATTATGAAGCAAGATATAGAGAGTGAAAAAATATTTCAAAACAATTTTGTGTTCATTAATGTAATTAATTTTTATTATAGAAAAAATTATGGTAACTAAATTTGTTTTGGGGGAAACAGATAAACTATTGTGACCCTAAATTCTCTCTTCTTTAATTGGGAGGGCAATTCAACATTTACTTCTGACTGGGTTTATCGCTTTATGGTAAATGCAAGAGGACCTTGAGTCATAAATGTATCTAAAAGAATCATCTTCATATCTAGTTAATAATAACAGAAAGTAGATGATGCTGATTTTGAAAAGAATTAAAACGCTGAATTCTAAAGTTGAGCTGTTGAATATTATAACTTGGCTTTCTGCTAAGGTGAATGCGTTTTGATTTTTAAATCTCAAAGGAATGCTATTTAAAGGTGGTGGTGTGTGTGTGTGCTGCCCCCCCGCTCTTTATCCTTCACTCTGTCCTGTTCCGGTACATCCAAACAGTTAAACATAGATTAACAAATTGATTTAGACTGAATATTTTAATTAGCTGACTCTGCATAATGAAAATGAAACAGTTAAAATGTGAGAGAGTCTTCAACAACTAATATATTTTGGAAAGTGATTTTTGTCATGCAAATTATCCATAAGGAGATTTCCCATGGCAGGGAGGTTGGAACAAGATGATCTTTAAGGTCCCTTCCAACCCAAAACATTCTATGATTCTATACTTGAGAGTAGGAAACTCTAGAAATAGGAAAATCTTATGAAAATCTGAGCAGAGGAATTTCATTCTCTGGATTGCTTACCCACATTTGCTCAATGCTACAGGAGGAAAACCCTCCCTATTTGTCTTATGTGATTAGTCTTATTTCTTGCATATCAATGGCTTATTTATTTGGGTAGACTGTTTCTGATATCTCCACGTTATCTCCTCAGAATGCTAGTGTAAACACAAACATCCATGCAGGAATGATGCTGTTACATCGTGCAGCTATGTGCAGGCACTTTGCTTTAGAGAAAGACTGGCTGCTTCTGTGAAAAATTAGGATTGCCGCAATGTGTTGGGTAGGCAGCCAGGCACATTTAAAATGTATCTTTCTTTGTTTTGCTGACTGACAGTGAAATCTGCCAAAACTGATGCTTTTCCCTCTCTTTAAATTGATGTAAATTAAATTTAGATAAACTTTGGTATTACTCTCATATTTCCATTTATTTTCTTAACATACTTTGAACAATCCATCTGTGCTGACTAATCCTCTGTACAAATATTACTTATGTTCCCTGCCATGTGATTACAGATCCATTACTCTTCAAACACAGAAGAGTAGTACTGTAACGTGCTTGTGTCTGAATAGTTTCTCTTGCTTGCAAACATAACAAGGGAGTACATTTGGGTAGCTGATAGCTGTACAGCTGCTGGCAGAATTCCCACATGCATTTTACCGTTAGATAAGTTGGTGGCTGGAAATGGTCGTGTTGAGATAAGATAAGTAATGTTTCACTTAGTCATCTAAAAGTACTTCTCTGTGTGTTGAATGTTTGCAAGAGGTGTTAAAAAGAAAACTGAGCAAACTGTTCTGACACCTTGGAAAGGTCTCTCGTATATCTAAGACTTGCTGTCTGATATTAAGCATAACAGATCTTCAGTCTATTATGAAGCTCCTTGTATATTCATAAATGAGTATGAATGGAAAAAGAAGGTATGAACTGTGAGGAACCTATAGCCTACACGGTATGCATTCAATAAGTAGTAGTAGAGACCATGAAGTTGGCAGTTTTGACAGTTCTCTAGATTATGCTGTCCTTGTAATACCTGGTGTTATACCTGGTGTAATACCTGGTGAGACTCTCTCGTAGTTATGGTTATCTTTCTAGCTTTTTGTTTGTTTTTCTCAGCTCTTCCATTCAATTAATTTGTAACTTCAATAGCTCTGAATGATGTGTTATGAATATTAAATAGCTTTGTTAATATGATTTGATTAGGGCAATATATTGGGGGGGGGGGAGGGGAAGGGATGTTTTATGCATAGCATTGCGTAAATGTTGATTTCCAGGAGAATAGTTTTGAAGGACACTAATTATCTCAACACCTGAAACTTATCTTTTCTGAAGGAAATCCATCCTGTGCACATACACACACTATATTTATACATATTTATGTTCAGTATATCATGAGGATCTTTGTATTACAAGTAGTCCTAAGCAAAAACATATTTTTAAAATGTGCCTTTATGTGTTTCCATATTATAATCAGCTGGAACAATAGCAATCAATTTCATGGTGTTGCTCAGTAGCTCAGCGCTGCAGTTCTGCAATCAAGTACTCTAGGGTGCCATAATGTATTATTTTGAGGAAACTGCTTTCTATCAGACTTCTGTTTAATTCATGGAGTCATGGAGACCTTTCTGCTCCTTTTCTGCCTTGTGCAATCTTTTTGCACATCCTATATTTTGCATAAAATTTGGAGTCAGTGTGCCTGAAAAATATTACGTACTGAAACTCTTCCATCTCCCAGCTGAGTTCACTTTTTATTTAGTGTGGACTGTGTTCTGTGTTTGTGTCAAAAACTAAACTTTAACACAAACTAGAAAGTCTACCTTGAGTTTGTTTGAAAAGTTACTTCAGATGTGAACATATTTAGTAGAATCACATTTATTAACTTTTCTGATGCAAATATGTATTAGTAGCTCTTGTGTGTGTTGGTTACAGCAGGAAACAAATGAGGAAAGCAAAATATGGGGAAGAATGAATGTCTTGTAGGACCATACGTGTGAGTATAGAAACTGAATTGAATAAAACAGAGCATTGGCCCAGAAATGCTAGTTAGCAAATACAACCCACCACAATGAAGAAAACAACTGTTTCCAGTGAATACACTCTTTTGGGTCTGGATGGAGCCGAACAGCATAAATATACTTCATGACTGCAGAATCGACCAACAGAGTTCTGATTTGTGTTGAAAAATTGCTTGCATCAGAAATGTTAATTTGAAGATACAGTACTAGCATAGACTACTAAATGGTGTCATTTTCAGGTATTCTTCTAAGTTCTGTTTTACTCACTTTCTGTGAGTATTTTGCTCTTGAAAAAATAGATTTTGTCAGCTATGAAGTCTGAAATTTATTTCACTGATTTGAATCTGTGTGATCCTCTTTACCTGAATTATTTTTAGATGTTGAGCCACTGTTTAGATATTCTATCCAAACTACAAACTTGAGCATTTATTGTCTGGAAAAAACACCACATTATCAAACCCAGAAGTTTTACTGGCTATTGAAAACTTATCAAATGTTTATCATCACACTGCCCTGCTCTGGGGCATACTGCTTCATGATCCAGGACGAATTCTCTCTATTTACACTTTAGGAAAGGGAGATAAGAGAAGCTAACAGTTCAAGTTTGTTAAAAGAGTGTGACAGACTAGTATGTCTGAGAGGGACTCCTATGCAGACAGAATGATGGGTTTTGTAGGTGCACTCTGAAGTCAGGACCACTAGGGTTGCAAACCTCTGGTTAGTCCTGAAGATGACCAAGATGAAAAATGTTGAAGGGTGGAAGGGATCAGAATTAAATCCTTCGAATAGGAGAAAAGTTTAAATTTGATAAGTTGGCAACCCCTGAACACAGTCCTGTGCAGGCTTGATAAGCATCTTTGCCACAACCCTGCTAGCCTGTGCACTACTTCTTGCTATTAAAACAAAAATAGAAGTTTGGGGGAGAAAAAGAAATTCTGGTTGACTTGTGTGAAATCTAGCTTAAAATTAAGAAATGCAAAGGGGAACCAGGTGATGGAATACACTGAGATGTAAATGACAAGTCCCATCTGTAGCAGAGACATTTCTATTGCTTCATTGAGGAGCTTCCATTTCTGTACTGAGGAAATACTTTATTGCCTTCTGATTGTTTCAGACAAGAGGTGGAAAGGGATGCAAAAGAATTATAGTACTTTACTGTGCTTCTGAAACGTAAGCTGGTACTGTTTCGCCTTTGGGATCAGTTGCGTGTTATTCTGCCTGTTCAAGAGTGGCGGTTTAGTATTACTGTGCTTTTTCAGGAAACTGTGGAAAGCTGACTTCCCATCTTTCTCAAGTAAAATAACTTGTGTTAAACTGCTTGCAGGAGTGCAGTTGTAACAATTTCCTGCACAAACATAATTTTACGTTTCCCCTGCCTTACATTTAGTGATCTATATATGAATGATTTTTTTTTTTTTAAGTTAATAAAAGCCAATGAAAGAAAGGGAGCAGGGAAAAGTGGTTATATTGCTGGTGGAAAGCAGTTTCGAAGTGTGCTGGATGTTATTATAACCCAAGAAAAAAAAGAAATTTAGTAGTAGAAGGGAGGTGAAGAGTATTTGGGCATATCACTTAACTTCCAACGATCAATCTAAGATTGAAAAGTGGACCCTCTATCCAGGACAGTGAAAGGAAACCCATTACCTAGCTATTTACTGGTGAAGACCTGCATATCTTAAAGGAAACATCTAGTAATTTCCTGTACTTAATCCTTTACAACATTTGGGAAGTGTTAGTGAAGATCTCTATGGTTTGATGTTTCCAAATTTCTACTGCTAAATAAATAATAAATAGTATATGTTTGTAGCATAGGCATTTGAATTGATATTCCATGGGTGAGGAAAGAACATGGTCACATTTAAGACCCCCTGGTTTTCACATTGTTCACTGAAAAAGGCAGCATTTCAGCATTTTCCCTTTCCTGTACAAGGGCAGTGTATGCAGGTAACAAGTAAGTCTTAATTTGTGTGTAACTTTCTGCTTTCATTTCACCCTTTTTTTTTTCCTTTTCTTCCTCTTCTGATATGCACTTTTCTTCCTTTCCTTTCTTCTGTCTTTGAGAACTGGTGGTTGTGAGGAAAGAGCAGACAAGCAGCAGATAAGACTCTTATTTAGTCTAGTGATAAGAAGTGGGCTACATCACTGAGAAGATTAGCTCCCTTTTTTCCTTTATTAGAGCCTTCTTAAGCAGGCTCCATTCTGGTAGTCTATTTCCCAGGGTATATGCCTTCCACCCCCTACCTCCCCACCTCTTACAGCCCCGCTCCCCTCCCCTCCTGTTTTGGAAACAGCTAGTTGAGGTTTTGTTAGCATAGCTTTGTTATTTTAGAGGTGAAAAACTGCAGTGTTGCTGCCATAGCTGTGCTAACCTTAACCTTAAAGCAAAAACTTATTCAGAGATTCACCTGAAGTTTATGGAAGTGATGTGGAAAGAATAGGGGTTTTTGGCAATACCTATTTCCATATTTTTCCACTGAATCATCAGTAAGAATAAGTGTGCCTGTAAACTCACTGCCAGCACTCCAACTTTTGAGGCTTCCCTCTGCCACCTCTTTTAGGGGATGAGGAGGGGAGAGGGACAGAACTGACTACTAAGGTCAATTCATAGCAGAAATTATATGGATAGGAATACATTTTTACACAACTGTGGATGCAAAGTTAGGATTGCTACTGTATCCTATTTATGAGACAATGCAACTTGAATAAAGATTTTGTCCGTAGTCAAAGATGATTTACAGAAACACTTAGACCTTGCAGAGAATGGCCGCCTTTGCAGGCACCATGGGAAGAAGGAGGTTGTGTTCATAATGAATAAAAGGACTGCTGTAAGCTTTAAGTGAAATGTCTTGAACTCAACTTACCTAAAAACGCTGTACCATCTTTATGGTCTCCTCTCTGAAACAGTATAGTGAAATGAAAACTTGATTTTCCAATGAAGGAAAAATGTTATATAGGTAAAAAGGATAAGGACGTTTTCCTCAGAGTGAACAATAAATCACTTTTTAATTCCCCTAAATGACCAAAACAGCCTGAATATGACAGCGTTCGGTAGTTTGAGATACACTGCTAGCAATGCTGTGCACCCCATAAGTTAGATACCCCCATAAACTGGATACACAACTTGCTTTCTAGAAAGCTCAAAATTGCATATACAAGTAACCATTCTTTTAAATTTAAGAAGCTTTATTTCTGTAGAAATGTATTTGTGTGCATTGATTAATTTCTGAGCTTCAAAATACTTTGGGTCAATCTAATTTGGGCAGCAGTCAGCCTCGTAGTCTGTAGTGGCTTGTCACAGAGTAATTCTGGAGTTTGTATTTATATCTAATTGCATGTTTCTCTCTTTTTAAGCTGAATTATGACTGAATGTGTTTTTTTAACATTCTGAGGGATGCTATCCTTAAAATTATGATTTTGATACATGTTTCTGGTTAAAAGTATTTTCTGCAATTTTCATGGCCACCACATTCAACTCCAAGCATCTTCAGAAAGCACATTTGTACTTCTGGTGGCCAAATTGCCAACAACCTTTCCAACAAGCCTGGCATGGTTTGAATCAAATTTTCTGGCAGTTATCAGAAGGGTATTTTACTGGTAATCTTCTCACGGTGGTGAAGCATTTTCACTTTGTGGATATTGGAGGATGGTTACACAAAGAAAATCTTTAGTTCACAAAGTTTCTCCTCTGTGCTTTTCTTGTGCTTTGTCATGCTTGTCTCTGTTCTGTTTAAGCTGAGAAAGAAATAAAAGTTTGTCTCCAGGCTCTTGCTGTGTTAGTATCTAGCTGTGCATTTTACTGGCTGTAGTTTTAAGCTGCTGCACTTCTCCCTTTTGGAATTTAGAGAGATAAGAGAGGAAAGAAGCTACTGTCTGGGTGAAATATCCAGTTTAAATATTTTATCCCAGGTGATGCATTTGCCTCAGCCAGTCACCAGAGTGACTTAAACTCTGTTCACTCCAATGAACATTCACTCAAACATCAATACTTGAGATGCTAACATTAGCTGGCTGATTATCAGAGCACTGTTATGAGAAAGTTAACAGATCTTGTGAGGGAATTGCAGTTCTGTGAAACACTAAATTTGATGATTCCTGCCAGCTAGCAATTCTAAAGTCTTGCTAGGTTTCATAGGCCTCGTTTCTCATAACCCCTATTCAATCTCTCACATTTTAATATTGTCCTCAGAATATCTTTCTGAGTGTAATACCTGTTTTACTGAGAGATAAGTGGTTTGTTCAAGGTCATACAAGGAATCTGTGACAGAACCGTAGATGGAACCAAAAGCCATCAAACCTTAGCCTGTGTGTTACCCATAAAATAATCATTATTATTATTATTATTATCCAGTTAGATTTGAAGTTAGACTTGAATGTGGTGTGTCTTGCTTCAAGAACATAGAAGTTGAGCAGGAGTCCTTGATACAGCAATCAAACGTAAGTTTGAGGTCCTAAATTCCTGACTGCAGGTAGGTACTTTCTGGGGATTCTGTGACTCTTCAAAATTTAAGTAACAGCACTTCCAGCTCTGTAGTGTATATGTTTATTTTGATCTCAGGAGCCAAGGAACTTGGCTTTAAATGTGGAACATGATGGCATCTTTGGAAAAAATAAAGCATGTTAATTTATCAGTCTTACTGTATTACTGGAATAGGCTGACATCTTTATTTTGGCTAAGAGCCTTGATTTTAATGAGAAGATTTGTCGAAGTCAAGCTGGCCCTTGGTAGGTGAGGAAGTTTTGTCATTAACCTGCTCACTGTTACAACGCTCTTTATTGTGCTGACTGATATGCTCGTGCTGCTCTGCACATAGCTGTGTAATTCTTCTGCGATGGAGCAGTAAGGTGGGAGTGTGGGCTGGCTGGCACAACGCGGTGTAGCTTGCAGGTTTAGTAAAGGTGATTGATTGTGCACAATAATTATTGAGATGAGAGACAGTGGAATCAAATCATGCCACCTCTGCTTCACTGTTCAGCTGGTAACTAGATCACATCCAGATGTCCTTTTTCTCCTCCTTACACCTACTTGACCTCTCAAGTTTATCCTATTGATTTACAAAATAATAAAGTAAATATTTATCATTCAGTAAAGTGTTAGATGACCCCAGGTTTTTTCCCCACTGAGGTTCCACGTCTTGAGTCATCAAGTTGGGAATCTGAACCTCTCTCCCCAAGCCTGTCAGTTGTCTTGCACGTTTTCTACACAGCTGTCATCCCTGAAACTTTCATTTTTCCAGTTTCAGGTTTTAACTATTCTAGCCCTTTACGATAAAAATAATAATAATGATGGTTTAAAAAAAAAAAGTCCAAAGGAACCTTCCTGCAAAAATCAGGTAAATAACTAAACAAAAGCAGTCCAGTATAATCCAAAAGCCCAAATTTGGCAGGATGCTTAGTCTGTAGGGTGTCAGTGACAGTGAATAAAGATACTAGAATCTGTCTCTGTATTTGGCATTTATCTAGCACTAGTTGGGAAATGCTACACCTTGCCCTTTCTTCCCGCTCCTGTTTTTGCTCTTAAATACTATGCTTTAAAGGGAGCGCTGCTCCTCAGTGAAAGCCCAGGGATCTCCCTGTGTCACACTCAGGCTACAATCAGCAGGGCAGGATGCTGCGCATACGTTCCCCCAGACAGCAGGCATCTTGTCAGGTCTCCTGTGTGTGCTCAGAAGAAAGGAACTGGCACAGAGATGGGAGGAAGAGCTCTGCCTAGAGCTGCCTCTCTGGGGTTGCAGTTAACCCCGCAGCCTGAAGGGCTCTAACTCTCTTAACGGAGCTGAGTTTGGAAGGTTGTGGAAGGAGGGGTTTGTTTTATCATTTTTAGTTGCATTTGAACTTTGCCTTTTTATGCTACTGTCTCTTTTTTATTTTATATATGTGTCACAGGACTGCTGTTCGTAGCATTTTATCTTTTAATATTGTTAGTAGGGTGATTTTAATGATTAATCCACAAAACAGTGCTATGAGTGTAATTGGGTAAATAATAATAAAGAACGATCATCCATCAAAGCCAATGAATGGGTTGTTTTTTTTTTTATTGACTTAGAAGGCCTGGGATCAAGCTCATAACTTATTGAGAAGGAATTCAGGTCAAGCTTTTAGTAACTCCAAGCATATCATGGTGTTGTGCAGTGCAGAAAGGGAGTTGCAGAGGGCATCTGCATCGGGTCTGGAAGGGGCCAGCAGGGCTGGGGGGAGGAACGTGGCAGCGGCGGTTTGGAGGAGATCTGGTTGACTTCCTCTCCCTCCTAATCGGGCTGTATTCGAGGCAGTGCTTGCCACCACTTTCCTGCATGAAGACTATGTCATACTGTATCGTAAGGCAGCTGTGCTGCTCACTGGGCACTACGTAGATGTCTCCAAATGTGCCGTGGTGTTGTGCAAACACATTCATTGTGTATCTTTGCCTCTGCTTTTTGTTCCCATCCCTTTATGTAAATTTGTTATTTTTGATTGTTCTCTGCTGCGCCTGTAGCTTTGACCTGAGCAGCTGTAGCAATTTGAGGAGATTATCAGTTTCAGGGTATGAGACAGGGGTCTTGTGTCTGAGGTTAGCATTTTTGCACCCAAACGGTTGCATTTCTTTTATTGGCTGGCAGTGGAATGGCAGTGACAATTGTCTACAGTCACAGTAAGTAGTTCATTTGAATTCACATTTTTGAAGTGGTCCAGCAGTTGTCCTCCAAAATAATCTATACAATCAGAGACCTTTTGTTCCTTTAAATCTTTTTCCATCATGTAACCATCATGTGGTTCGTGTTCTGAATGGCTTGCAAGAATTACTGAAGATACTGTCCCTTCTGTAAATAACTTCAACGCAGTATTTTTAAAATATGTATACATAATAAATTCAAATTAATCTTGGTGACTAAATGCATTTGTGATTCCTTCCCTTCCCTCTGCCTTGTCCTCTTCAGCTCAAACATTCCCTTTTACTGTGTATTAACTTGTGATGTTTTCTTGTAAATTAAGAACTAGTGTTTTTTTGGATGGGCTGCTCGTGTCCTTTGACTAGAATGAGGCCATTAATGTGCTGGATGCTATCCAATGCAGTAGTACCAATGAAAAATAATTATTCAGTGTTTTATGGTTGTCTGTAGTAGGTACACATATGTTTGAGGGTGTGTACAGGGTTTAAATGAGTTTGATATACTTTGATTATTATTTTTTTGTGTGTTATGCAGTGACTTGGAAACATGTTTTAGTTGCACGTGTTTTAACAGATGCATACATGACAAAGGCAACCAGCTAACTGAAGTGAAAATGAATACATTGGTGAAATTCATTATGAAATTTGCCAAACTCTAGTACTGTTAATTGTTCCATGAAGACCTGGAAGGCAGTGATTTGTGACGGGATGTTAAAATGTGGGTACTGATTCCTGGGGGCAATGGGAGTTTTCTGAAAAACTGTAGCGATACAGAATCTCAGCAGGTCACCTTTTCTGACATGCCATTGAAGAAAATAATGGAAGCAATTACTATTCTTGGCAGATGAGCTAACTTACCCTGTGGATGAGCATAGTATTTGTATCACCTGCTATGAAACCTTCTGAGTGAGGTGTCATAAAAGCCTAACTCATGCTACACTGGAATCTCTACAAAGTAGAGAAGTTACCTCTGTTGAACTGTGCTCAACAGGATAACGTTACTGTGAGCTCTTTCTGCAAAACAACAGTTAAAAATATTTAGAGTTTCCTGATGATCGCTTTCCATATAGTTTAGACCTATAGGTATATTGTTATTAAAGCAAGAATGGCTCAGGACTGTAGGCTGTGAGTCTGCAAAAATGAATGTGGAGCTGTTAGTTAACAATAAATATGCTTTTGGTTTTATCCACCAAAAAAAAAAAAAAAATCACAAATGGCACTTACAAGTGTTCCACTGTAAGGAAACTCTGCATTTCCCTCAGTGGGATAGGATTTAAAATAACCCTCAGAAGCTCTACTGTTATAGAAATAGACCTGTCTCTGTAGGTAGCTAACAAATGAGTACCTAAAGTGTGACTAGTCTACAATATACTTAGAAAATTGTTCTGATAATGTGTATTTATATTTTTTGGCTGTGAAAAGTATTATTTTTACATCCTGTAGAGATGCTTTTGCTTTTATCCTTTCAGTCATGTTTTGTTACATGGAACTGAGAATTGAAGCAGGAAATGTAGGTCATCTGAACCGTGTGAGAAATGTGCCTTGGGCATTGAGAACTATGAATGTTGCCATCCTCATACAGTCACTGGTTGATTTTTAACTGTTTTCTTAAACTGTAACATAGGTGAACTGGCAGTTACTTCTGAAGTTTTCATCGTACCTGTGTTGGCTGCATTTACTATTGTTGGGTGCTAGGACAATAAAATTTATTTTAAACTTCTTGAATATTCAGAAATGTGCTGTACTAAGAATGTATTTACATCTCATGTTCACAAGCATAATAAGGGTTATGGGTAGCCCATAGTAGGTTCTGCAGAATTATAAGAGAAAGACTGAAATTAAATGAAAAAACACTATTTATGTGGGAAAGTGTCTAGATGAAGACGGTTCCCCTTCCAGTTCCCCTGCCTGTGCTTTTGCTTGGTGTTTCAGCTGAGATGACTCATTAACAACTTCACCTTCCAAAAATCAGGTTGAAGCTGAATAAAGTTGTTCAAATCTGAATTAAGACTGGAATACTGAATTTTGGATGACACCATTTACTAAATTTTTCTTGTTACCATGCTAGTTTATCCATATTTATGACTTGAGTTTATGGGTGTACTTACTGTTCTTCCTGATTACTATTTATTACAGTAAGACTTGCTGTCTAAAGATATAACCCTCCACTTATTTCATGTATTCAGTACAGAATCATGTTTAAAGACTTGCATTTCTTTAAATGGAGTTATTTTTCACCAGAAACTATTAAGTTCCTTCTTTTCTTACTGTGAAACAACAAAAATTCCTTGATGCTACACTTTCACGTTTTTTTGCAATAATTATTCTTTTTTTCTGTTATGTTTTATTGATTTTTAATATCTAGAAGTATCATATAGCAATTCATTACTTAGTTCTAGGCCTTTCTTGCTAAAACCAGGGAAGAGACTGAAGTAACGATAAAGTACATCGTTTAAATCTGCAAAGCAAATACAAGAGAAATTGGAAATTGGAACTTATGATTGGAACACTGTTCAGCTGATTTGGTTTTCCAGGTACCTTAGGCATTTAATGGATTTCTGAAAACGTCTAGCACAAATGGAGTAATATTTTGTTAATCATGTTAAATATTTTGATCTCTCACATGCCAGCCCCCTAAACTGTTGAACAATTGATTCAAATCCAGTCGTTTGTTTATTTTGTTGTTGTTCTTTTTCTTGAATTACAAGTGCCCCTATACCTATCAAGTAAAGTGAGACATTTGCTATATTCCAAAAATGAAAAGGTGACTTGTGATTTAGGACCCATTACTCTTTCCTACCTTTTTTTGTGAAACATGAAATATATTCAAATGATCTTAAGGTTTGCAATAAGTGTGTAGAACTCACAGTGCAGGAAGTGGCTATTTTTGTTCATGGAGTGATTGTGACTGTATTGTGGTGGCTTCATGAACTTGCCTCTCAACTGACATATGGCGAGTTAACAAATAGGTTGCTGGTTGAAGCTTCTAAGTCAGTAAAGTCAAATTTTGTCAGAGTAGAATATTTTTTTCCTTCTTTTTTTCTCAGTGTGTTTACAAGTTTAATTTTTTTAATATTTTTTTTATTTTTTTAAAACCTGACCTTTATCCAAACAGTAAATGTGGGCAGTCAACTAGAAGGGAATCTAGGCACTTCCTGGTTCTAACCCTTTCATTTGGGAATCAAGATGCATGCTCTTCCGCTGTAGCCCTTGTGTGACTGGGATTTGTGCCTCTCTGAGTGCATAGAGAGGCTTTCTGTTGCCATAGTTCCCGCTTTTGAAATAGACAGACTGAAGGATATATCTAGGGAAGAGTAAAAATGGAAATGTTTCTATGCCCACCAACACAGGTTGATGGGTTGTTTTGGGTTGTGGGTTTTGTTTTGTTTTTTTTTAATTAATGCCTATAAGAGAAGAGGGTGATGTCCTTCAGGTTCTGGGCCTAAGCTTTTATTTTACCTGAACGGTACAATTTTTAACTGTTGTGAGTAGTAGGGAAAAATTGAGAACAATGTTTTGAGATTCCCATTTTTTTAAATTCCGAAGAGTATGTCAAAGAGTAGTGCTGAACTCTATTTTTAAAGCTAATTTAAGTGCTAAATTTAATTTGAACAGCTTTGAAAATGTGGTGGTCTAAATATAATATGCATTATTTAAAAGTAGACAACAGCATTATTCTGTTACCTTTCTTTAGGACCTGAGTTGTTATAGGGTTTGAGTGATGGTGACTCTGGGATAAAATATGAACTCTGCAGTCATTGAGAGTTTTACATGCCCAGGACATCAGAGACAGGCCATCCCCTGAAGTGTGTAAATATAAGTTTAGATGTTCATATTGAATGGTCTAGTATCTTCATAATATGCTTCGAAACATGGTACGGCCAGGAGTGATTGTTGTTACTGAACAAAATACACGTGATAATTTCTAAACATTTCAGGAATAATTCCTCGATAGTATCTGAATACACCAGATAGCCTTTGAGATAAGGAACAATTTATTTCCCCTTCCAGCACTGTAAATGTTGTGGAATAATTATAGATTGGATTTGCACATCTATGTTATTTTAGATTTTCTTTACAAATCGACCAGGGAAATAACACTAGCAACTGATTTTGAACTCAAATTATCCATACAGTTAAGGATTTTGGATGAAATATATCGATTAAATAGTCTTTAGTTTGTCTTTAGCATCATAGAAACTCCATAGACTAATAGCATGGAATTTCTTTACTAAGAGCAGTAATTTCTCAACTTTCTTCTACTCACTAAAGAGTTCTTTGTTTCAAGTCACTGTAAGAGTAATACTAATTTATTCTTCTTGAATCAACAATTACGTGTAAAATAACAGTAGCATCAGCGTTAATTTGTTTTGTACGGTCGGTTTGATACATAAATAAAATAAAAAAATTAAACTTCCTGTTTTTTCATATTACAAAACAAAACAATGATTTCCCTTAAGTTACTTAGCTAATAACTGGTATAGTTGGTATTTCTTCTATTGCTTTTTATAAATGAAAGAACTCCATGGGAATATTGTCAAACAGACTGAGATTTGGTGTTCTGAATTCTGTTCACTTTTTGTCGAATTTGACTTGTCACTTTGAGCAAGGTGTTTAACTCCTTGGTTTCTGTTTACCAGTCCTTAAAGGAGGAGAACAGAAGTTATGTGTTTAGTTGAACTCACCAAATTATGTTTGTTTGTACAAACCTGAAGTATTAGTTGTTAAGCCTTTAGAAAGTATCTGCAAAAAAAGTATGCGATTTTCATTCTAATACAATTTCTAAAATAACTGTCAGCGGAAGTAGGTTGGAAAGAGCAATTTACTGTTTGAAGAAATTTGGTAGCAATTTTATTGGAAATATAATACTCCGGGAATGTAGTTCAGTATTAAAGTAGGAACCTCTCTGCTTTGTTGGCAGTTTAATGATGAAAATTATATGGATATTTAAAATGAGCAGGGGACGTGGGTTTGGAAACTAATTCAATATTGATAGCACTTGTTGCTCAGTATGTTCTTGTGGATCACCAAGTTATTAGAGAAGAGCAGAGGAAAAAAAGCCTCAGATTAAGCTTCTATAACTACTCATGAAGCAAACTAGTCATGGGATTTCCTAATTACTGGAATTAGGTTTCTTTGTGTGCTATTTATATTCTCCTTGAATATTCCATAAGGCTGATTTAAATAATTGAATAATTTTAAGCTTAGAGCCATACTGGGGAATGAAAATGAAGTTAAATACCTTCATTTTTTTATTAGAGCATTTCAAATGGTATCAACCCTGAACATAAGCACTTTATATATATATGATATTTTGAAGAAGTAGTTTTAAAATGTTTTTCCAGTTTTGTGGTATCTTTTCCATATAACCTGATGCTGTGAGACTCAGTGATAACTATGAATAATACAATTATGAATTATAACTGATACATTATGGTTAGAAGTGCTTTCTTCTTACTACAGGAAATAAACTATTCCCACTGATACACCACCAGCCTCAGTTAATTTATGACTGTCCCTGTGCCTCTTGTGAGTCCTGAGCATGGTCCAAGTCAGGTCTTGAATAAGATATGATTTCTGTTTATATGCTATATTCATCATAACTGTAAAGAGTTTCTGTAGACATCAAGCTACAGTGGGTAGAGTTTAGATAAGATGATGAAATATTTTGTAACTTCTTCTTTTCTGATCCGTTTCTATCAAAGTCTAGTACCCTATGCAATATAGTATATACTACAAGGAAGTTCAGTGTGCTTTAAAACTGGATGTTAAGTCTGATGTTTGATTCTGCTCAATGCTGCAGCCTAATTCTGTTCCTACTACTTTGTTTCTTCCAGGACATGAGAGACTGCTCCCACGATGGCAGAGATTTGCGTGAAAGATTTTGTTGAACACTGCATGACTCTTAAATGCTAAAAGCAGAAGGCACCAGTTAGTAGCTCAGTGTGGAGCAAAAATTTTATTTTAAACATCAAAAATAATTATGTCAAAGAAAAGCCGTGCCAAGGGAGAGAAGTCCGACATGGAGACTGAAGCCCTGCAAGCTGCTAATGAGGAGCTACGAACTAAACTAACCAACATCCAGATAGAATTTCAGCAAGAAAAAAGCAAGGTATTTGTCTATCTTTTGTGATATTTTTTTTTTAACCGTAGCACTTAGAAACCAGCAAAGCTTGAATCTCAAACTTACTCACTACTAAAATGCATTAGCCTTTAAAGGAAAAAATGGGACAAAGAAGTGAAATCAGAAGAAGAACCACTAATGAAATGAAATTGGTGCCAACTATTTTAAATAATGTGCAAAAGGAAGTAAATATCCCCAAACATCCAGTGACTGAAACTTGCAGTCGCAGCAATATCAGTGGCCCTAGCTGGTGTGACTTAAAGGCAACAAGGGAGTTTTGTATTTGATCTTAGCACTGAAAACTCTATGTTGTAAAAAGAAGAGTCTTCAAAGTCAAACATCAGCACCATAGTCAAAGCGTGTCACTTTAAATGCCTATGGAGAATGTAAATTAACTGGAAATCAACTGTGTAGGAGTCCTGATATGATTTTGCTGAGGTTATGTGTGCCGTTGCTCTGAGCTGTTAAATGATGCATTCAATTGCTAATGAAACAGATCCATCAATATTTGTCTATCATCTAGCACATATTCAACAGGTATTTGAGTAATCAAGAGAACAGCCAGGAGAAATTGTCCATTCATGAAGTACATACATATTTGTAAAGATTAGCATTTGCTTTTATATATCTCTGTAACAGTTTAAGATATGGACAAGCCAATAAGGTTATTTCTATTCTATTAGTTTATTAGTCTTGATTAGTGCATTTGACTTTGCACAAGACCATCCTGGAGATGAATCCATGTGCAGATGGAGTTATCTCTGTTTGGTGATACTGTAGTTGCAAGAGTTTCAAGGACTTACCAGTGGAACAAGTATGCACTGAACACTTGTTCACTTTATACAACATAGCTTTGTTCTAGCCTTGTTTCTTTTATATTGGTGTAAAATTTGGAACACATGAATAATAATATTCCTGTATGTTCTAGTTTCTTTAACAGCCTTGTGTGATACTCAGCTTTGAATGGTCTTATTTTTTGATATTTTGAATAAAAAAAGCAAACAAAAAACCCCTACAAATAAAATCTTAAGAATTTACTTCTTACAGAGGAAAAAGAGACAATAAACCCTTAATTCTTGTTTGATTGATACAATAGGTTCAGTATGTATCAGCCAACTAAATTCGTGTTGCTTTGGAAATTTTTATTCTTCACGGAAGAAGCAAAAAGTCGTATCTTTTATGGGTTTGCAGTATTGATGAGTGAACAAAAAAGTCAGGGTTTTTTGCTATTATCTTCCTTGTCCAAGTTCTACTTGGTTGATGTAATGAGAATTAATTATAAAACGAGAGTGGCACAAACTACTTGTGCCTCTTAAAACCACACACCAGGAAATTTACTAGTGGCTGATACCCACTAAAATTGAACTTAGCAGCTGATAAATTGTATTATTTCACTGTCATTTTTAGCATCTCAGTGCTTCTGTTTGGCAAGAGTCTTGTGAGCTGATGGTACATTCCATTTAGATTAGTAAATTATTTTTTTTTAGTTATTTTGACATTTCCCATTTTGTTCTGTGTCACTTCTTATGTAGAAATACAGATGTGAATTTTATTATCATCTTTTAATTGCATTTAAAAGAGCACATAATTATGAAGTTATCTTATAACTTGGACAGAAGAACGAATTAATTTTGAGTGTTTAAACTACTCATATTCTTAAAAAAATCTACAAAAAGATTACACAAACCCTAAGAAGAGTTTAGCCTTGACATGCTTCCAAGTTTGATGCTTTACCTGTAATAGTGTCAAGTTTAACTCTGATTCAACTAAGAATAAATTGTAGCTACGAGACTGTGACAGCTGTAGGAATATTTTCTATAACTCGTCTGCCTATTTACATACATGCAGTCTGGTAAGAGTTGCTTCAGTTTGGTTACCTGTTCATCTTTCTACAGTTTGAGAATTTCTTATTTTGTGTTGAGGTTGTTATAGGAGACACATCTGTGTTTGTGCGCTTATGTGTGCAGGCAAATGGGTGAGCTCACATGTGTAATATGTAGTTGAATATGAAAGAGGAGATTACAGCCAGGGTGCTCTAAAATCCTACCAAATAGACAGTGCAGTCTACAGTAAATGCTGCGTCATGTTGAAGTGCGTTTCTGGGAGGATGGGGGAGGTCTTCGACCTCTTTCCCACATGTTTGCTGCAGTGTTTACTCTAAGTTGTTTAGCTAGAACTGAACTGAGTAGTTTATTTCCCACCATCAGGACAACAGCCTGCTCTCTGTCTGTGCAGCAGTTATATAGGATGTCTTGAGTGAGAAAATGAGCAAATTAAAGCCATAGAGATTTTTTCCTCTTTAGATTGTAGTTTAAAAATGAGTGACAAAACCAAGAGAAATTACAGTTTGCTATCAGAAAAGGAAAACACTCTGCCTAGAGAATTCTAAATAAATTAGATGGCTTTATTGGCATGGAGGTAAGAGAGAAAATATTGAAGTTGCTAAACAGACAGCTCTGTGGCCCGTGGGACATAAACTGTATTAGGAAAGGTAACAAACTCTTGTGGGGCCAATTCATTTAATTTAATTCTCCTAAACTGTTTTGTCCCTCACGTATATGCCTATATTAATGATTTATCTGAGGAAGAACCTTCTAATTGATGAGAGACATCGCAAATGGAAATTCGTCTTAACATACTTCTGCCTGCAAAATACTGGTTTCTCTGAAATAAAATTTTACCCAAGAGACATCCAAAACTTCGTGCATATCTTCCCTGTTAATTCTGTTTCATTTCTTGTTGAGCCATTTAAAGACATTTCTCCTGTAAAATTGCTCCCCTCCATGCTTGCGTGATGCCTGATCCAAAATTGATAGGTTTGCAGTTCTTTGAATATGCATCTTTGTGGATCTTGCTAGTGGTGTTCTGGGCCTCTGGTGTATGAACAGCTCGATTCATTTATATTGCTGAAGGGGCAAAGCAAAAGTTGTGGCCCTGCCTTAGTTCCCTTGTACTGTCTCTTGTTTTGGCAACATTTGTTTGATAGGTTTGGGCAGCCTGTTGATACGTAGCATGTCGTCTTGGGGTTGTAGGTTTGCTGCCATCTATGAAGAGCCTGGAGAAGGAAATGCATCAACTGAACGTGGGCTCACATACTGCCCTCTCTCTGCTGGTGGAAATGTTTGATTGGAAGACATCCAACGTTTGTGTATCAAGTAACAAAAAAGAATTGACCAAAGCACAAAAATTATACTTATTTTGACATGAATGGGGGCAAGACTTGCTCTAATGGAACCTTAACGTCTGGTGCAGTAAGCACAAGGGGGTGCAGTGAATGAGCACGGTCTTGGCAGTCAGAGTCAAGAAAATGTGAATCAGCTCAGTGGTTTTATAAATGCCCATGTTGACATCCATGAATACTTAAGAAGTATTACAAAGTACCTATTCCTACTGAGATGGTTAGCAAACATTAGAAGGCAGTCTTCCAATACTTTGGGTAATATTTCGTTCTTGATAGCAAGGTGTTGTAGTGTTTGCTGTCATTATTGCTCCGTCTTCACTGAATTCTGCTATTGCTTTTAAATATCTGTATTTGGCTCGTGACTGTACATTTTTATAGTTGAGATCACAACACATCTAGGAGTTAGGATAAATGAGATGTTTCAACTCAATTGCTGCTGTATCACCTCACAATTTTATGGATTGTTTTTGTCAGTCCTCATGCTTTTCCCAAATATCTTTGGGGTTTTTGAGCTTTGATGTCAGATGTTGAATCTGTGTGTAACAGTGATTCCTTGTAAGTTGAAAAAAAAAATCTGTTTTCAATATGTGAAATTAAAAAAAATTAGATAGCATGTCATACTGTCAAAACAGCTTTATTTACAGGGGCTTAAAAAAAGTCGTATGGAAAAGAGTTATGGCCAGTATGTATGGAAGAACTCTAAATACAGCTGTTGATTTGAGAATCCAGGCATACTGAATATATATATAAAAATGAATGTTATTCCCATCTGCTATGTACGGAATAAGAAAGGAGCCAGCTAACTTACTCAACTATAAGGAGTGTACTGAATGGAAAGGAGGCACTAGGGTATTGTAATTGGGAATGAAATATGGCAACCCTTTTGGAGCAGGGAAATGGGTGAAGTGTTGGTAAAACCATGTATAGTTACTCCTGCCACTACTCATTGGAAATAAAAGGAAGCACATCCCTTTGGGTAGGTTGTTTCCTGGCAGCAGTTGAAGGGCATTTGAATTCAGCTGTTCTCTATGCTTGATATATAAATGTAATTTCTCAATACTTAACAAAATCACTAAACTGAGAGAATTTTGGACATCTGTCAAACACTAGACAGTAAGTAACAAAGTTATTAAGAATAAATGTGGCAGTGTTACTTCAATCAGAATTCAAAATTATTAAATGAGTGAATATGCTAGACATGATAATGCAATTTCTAACACAGATAAAACAGATACTGGTGAGGAATGAGACATCGATAGACAGATATGAAGCAATGATTATCTTTGATTTGGAGAATCAACAGGAAAGTATGATAATTAAACCTGTTAGATGGTATCACGTTGGAAGAGGTCAACAGAAAACAGAGTGGAAGAGATCCTAAAAAACCCTGATGTTACAGTGTGATCTACAGGAAAATTCTACTCAGAACTGTAGTACAGCCTTTAAAATTAATGTATATTACCAAATTATATATCTAAACTGGAATAAAAGGGCAATCACTGGAGTCTTCTGAACTTTCTAGGGGATCCAAATATAGCACAGGGAAAAGCAATAAGTTTCAGATATGAACAGAAACAAGTTTTCTGGGATCCTTTGATATTGTCACATTAGGTTAGAAGGTTATCAAAAGTGGAAATGCTTGAGGCAAAAAAGATTGCAGCAGATGTGGTGCCTTGATTTTTTTTTTTAATTTATTTGTTAGTGGCAATGGGCATGCAAGGAGAAAAATGGGGCCAGTGTTAGGTCTGCCTCTTTCATTTTGACATCTTCTGTTGCTTATGTTTACAGCAGTCTTGCCTAAGTCAATAATTTTTAATGTCATAATCCAGTGCACGCTGAAATTTTAATAGAAAGGATGCTGTTGGCTGGACACCAGATTACACTATAAGGGTGCTTAAATAGGAGTAGAGTTTACATATTTTTTAGAAAAAGCAAAGCTTACAGACTTCTTTTGTTCTTTATGAAGGAAAGTTGCTATTGCATTTGGTTTTTAAAATAAACAGTAGTGTCTTTGCTTATTGGTCTCACCCCTAGTAACTTGCCTTTTTCACAGCTGGCAACAGATTGCCTACCATAACCTGAGTTCCTGGCAAAAAAAGGCTGTGAGGAGAATAATCCCCCCCCCGCCTCCCAAGTGATTGACTGCTGTGCCACAAATAAACATATGCATTTAAATTCAAGAGAAAAAAACTAGGTAGTCCTTAGTAAGTTCTTATCATAACATTTTTGTTGGGTCAGTGGTTCAGTAGCACTTTGGAATATATATGGCTTAATAGGTTATTGCTGTTTAGGAATGCATAACTTTAAAATTGTGTCATTGACTCCAGTTCATAACACTGAACTATTGTATTTCTGCCTCAGTGCGCAAAGTACCTTGTCAAAGAAAACAACACCAGATGCAAATATTCCATGTTGATGTAAGTGTATTGTTTTAAAGAAAATCATTCTTTCAGGCCCTGTTCAGACATAAGAAAGGGAAGAAGTGATGATGTTTGGCATTATTTTCCAACAAGCTAGCTTCTGCTTTGGCAACAATGATGTATCAACGTGCACTGATTATTAAAGATTTAATTTAGAAAGGCAGAAAATACCTGTTTTACTGGTGTCCTGATACCCTGCCTGACTTTGTTTCCCTATTGGCTTCATTTCTTGGTTATGCTTCATGTTCTGCCTACGAACAGAACAGCTTTCTTCATTTAAATTAAAAAAAAAAAAAAAAAAGAGTGCCGGAAATTAAAAAAAGACAAATTGCTTTAAAGTTTAAGTTCATTTTGAAACTGAGACTTAGGCATATGGGAAAATGCCACACTACTATTTTCATTCAGTCAGTTGCTCTGGAAGCCAGACGTGTACAGATCCGCATAGTGTGCAGGAGAGAGGGATGGAGGGAGTGCGGAGAGGACAGCTTATGGATTTCGGGGAAAACCTAACAGACGGATCTAACTTTCCATCTTCTCTGGCAAGAAGCTATAACAAGAAAAGACTTTTTAAAGTCCTTGAGAATTAGGATGCATCTTTTTTTACTGGGTGATGAGTACAGGCATTTAAGATGCAGTGTAAAATATCCAGGGGTTTTAGAAGGATTCTTACTCTTCTTGTTTACGTTGCTCTTGCTGAAGCTTTGTAAGTAAAATGATTAGTGAAATATGATAATATTCAATTACTCTGAGTGGTTTAATGTGTGTTCTTACAGACAGCAACAATGCATATAGATATTGCTTTCCCTCAACTCAGTGAAAGATGAAAAGTTGAGCAAGTATGCTATTTTGTGTAACTCGGTACTCCTCCAAAATTTTGGAATCTGTTTCTCATATATTAAAAATGCTTTTAGGAAGTCAGATTTAATAATGTCTTGTATTAACAACTGCCTTTCAATTGCATGCTTTATGTAAAATCTGACTAACTTTAAATTACTGTAGTTCTGGAGGAGTATTAACCTTGTTTATACATGCCATTATACAGTTTGTTTTCCTGTATCATTGTTACTAGGTTTCATTGCTCAGTTTCATTTCAATTTTTCTTGCTCATCAGTAAGGAAATAACTACTAGATTTAAGTAAATAATGAGTGTTGGTTCATTTGCAAATTTATCTATAAACTCATCCATTTGTGATGGTAAATAGGTAAGTGGCTTATCTTTGTTACAGTATCACTGCATGGTTTGTGTTAGAAGGAACCTTGAAAGGTCACCTAGTCCAACCCACATGCTATGGGCATGGATGGGAGACTCTTAGACTCTCCCATGGAACTGGGTACCCTAATGCAAGCACTGAAAATCAGTGCTATCCACTATAGGCTTGGAACTAAATGTCATCCTACCAGAAGAAATAACATGTGGATATTTCCTGCAGATAATTTCCAATAGCCAGACTTAGCATTTTGGGAGAAAATTAAATAAACAAATCCATCTTTCTTCATGAAGATGTGTTATCGGAATCATCCTGTAATAGGGTAACAGTATCTGTGCAGTAAAATCTGCTTCTGATGGTGTCTGATTCCACAGCTGTAATTATAGTGCTCTCCCAGCTGGTGTTTAGTCCACAGTGTATCTAGAAGACTAATTTCACGACAATGTAGATACCTTTCCTCCCTCTCCTGCTCTAGCCTATTTCCTTTCTGTTTTTATTTTATTTTGTTTTATTTTTAAATCTAGGGTAAGTTTGAGTTGATTAATTCTCAAAGTTACTGTTGAAAATAACAGGATCATAACACCTTTGGCACAGGGAAAGTCTTCTGTCCTTGCTGTCTGAAGACTTCAGGTGAAGTTCAGACTCTGGAAATCCTATGTTGGTGCTGTGGATTTGATGAGTAACATGTCAGTCTCATTTTATGGTGACACTTAAATTAAGTAGTAATCTTGGATTTGTTGGATGGGCTATATCTGAGGCTCTTGAGTTAAGATGTCTTGTTTTGCCTAAAGCAAACCCCCTGAAAGGCCTGTTTAGAGACAACTTGCTTTCAATAAAAAAAAAATGAAGGTTTCTAGGCCTTTCCTGAACTAGCATTATTGCTTTTAATTAACCCTTTATTTTTTGTTTTGTCTGTAGAATCCAGAACCGTGCAAAAAAGAATTTATTTTAATTATACCTTCATAGTAAATGGTAGTATGAATATTAATAGAGATCTCCCATCCTTTCTGCACTAATCTGAGGCAAGCTGCAATTCCAGTTTAGTTTAGCATAAATTAAATGCATTGTATGACTACAGATACAGCTTTGTATAGCACAGATGCAAGCAGTCTAGGAATATTGTAACAGTGACTAACATCCTGCTGCTCAGTAGCCTCCTTTTACCACGAAGCACTGTTAGGTGTGTATGATTGTATTGCCACTCAAGGTTAAAACACAAGTCTTTGAAATCTCTGCCTCTGCCTTTGCTTTAGATGAGAAGTACATGTGCAGAGCCCATATTTTGGCAGTCCCTGTGATAGGGATAGTAGATAGATGTTACTAACATTACGCATGATGAAATACATTATAGCCTTTCTGTTATACTATAATAGAGAAGCAAGCCTTTCTCTTCTCCGCCCCCCCCCCCCCCCGCCCTTTTTTTTCTTTTCTTTTTTTCTTTCTTCTAAATTAATATCTAATCCCACTTGGAAAAAGCATTGCTTTCCATGCAGCCTGCTGAGCATCACTTTATAATGAGGTTTCATCACAGTGGGTATTACTATAATGGGCTATAAGACCTTTCCCCTGCTCCCTCCACAACCCTTAGAGTCACTGGCTTATATTTTCTGAAGTGTCTGGGGACTGTGAATAGCCTCATTTTTGGGGTGTCCTGTCTGAAGCCCTTTGAGTAGACTTGATTTCTCAGTAGACCAATTCTTCTGGCTTATCTAATAAGGACTTTCCCTTTAAAGTAGCTAAGAAATTAAGAAATCAAAAATCAATGTCTTTTTTTCTCTCCCCCCTCCCCTTTAACTTAGTTTTTATTCCTCATGTTCCTACTGATAAGAACGCCCCTTTGTTCATAGGATCTCTCCTCTCTGTTCCTTTAAGGCAAGATCCTTTCTCATCTGATTAGTGGGAAGTACCTTAGGTCAAGTAGTGGATTTAAGTACAGTAATTTGGGACTCAAATCCCAAAGACAGTATGTGTGTAAATTAGGTAAATCAATCTATGCCTGTCTGGTCATCCCATCTGTAAAAGAGTGATAGTGCTGCTTAGCTACAGAAGGATGTTGTGGGAGTAAATTAATTGAATGTATGTGAAGATCTAAGTCGTTATGAGCATGCATGAAGCATGGTCCTTCAAATACTAGAAAGTTTTCTAGCATTTCCTTCCTAACATAAACATGAACTCTTTGCTCTGTTTGATTCATTTTCCATCTGCTTGTAGATCACAGTTATAGATGAGAGTTGATGGAGGAGATGAGGGGAGAAATAGATTGGACGCTGCTTGGGTTTATTTTATTCCCTAAAACTGTGAGAACTTGTTCCCAATAGCACATTCCCGTGGCAGATTCCTGCACAACACAGGGCTTTTTTCTAGCCTTGTTTCTCCAGTTTACTGGAGAGAGAGGTGTCAGGTATCCAGTCTTTGCTTTTGAATATTCAGGATGAAGCTTTAATAATGTTTAAGAAAAATTTGCCTTTGTGACTTTTAAAAGTGTGGTAGCACTTGTTAATCAATACTTTTATTGATGTTCCAGGTGGGTAAGTTGAGAGAGAAAATCCAAGAGGTTAAGCAAGAAAGGGAGCAGGAGCAGCACAAGCACACTGCCTATGTTTCTGAACTGAAAGCCAAGCTCCACGAGGAGAAAATGAAGGAACTTCAGAGTGTCAGAGAGCTACTGATCCGGCAGCATGAGCAGGAGGTAGCAAGAATGGTGAAAATTAAAGATGGAGAAATTCAGCGTTTGCAGTCAACAGTCAATGTCCTGCGGGACGGGGCGGCTGACAAAGTGAAGACAGCGCTGCTGAGTGAAGCAAAGGAGGAGGCTCGCAAGGCATTCGATGGTGAACGGATGAAGTTGCAACAGGAGATCTTGGAGCTGAAATCTGGCAAAAAGCAGCTTGAAGAAGCTTTGAACAACATTATGCAGGCGGATAAAATGAAGGCTGCTGACCTGCGCATGGCTTATCAGTCCCATCAGGATGAGATTAATAGAATAAAGCGGGAATGCGAGAGAGAGATCCGCAGGCTGGTAAGTTCATTAAGTAATGTGTGCTTATTTCAATTTATAGCAGCTATTAGTATATTGCTGTATGTGCCCACAACTATCGAACCACTCTTTTGCCATGACACTGTTCATCAGTGCTGGCTGCTATAGTAGGCCACTATTTCCACTACTTTCTCCTCCTTACAGCACAGATGAACCTTGGCTCCATGTTTAGCCCAACCCAATCCAAAGCTTTAGCTCACTTATAGAATATGAGTGAACCAAGACTTTCCAGGATGAATTTTCTCAACAGATCAAAGAAATAAGACTTTTCCTTTCCCACTTGCTCAACTGTATTTCCTTACAAATTCCTGTTGATCAAAGCAGTCAGGCATTGCTCATTTGGCAATGCAAGAACACCTTTGTGAGATGACAAAATCAACTTTTCAGAGAGCTTTTATATTTATATTGGAGGAACCAATTGTGCTGAACCAAGACAATGTCTTTGCTGCTTCTGCATCATTATCCAGGTCATTTGATTTTAAGCATTGTTGCCCTTTTTTATTTTTTTAAAACTTCTGTGCTTTTTGTATTGCAGCTGAAAAGTTAGGGCCTAGGACAGAAGGCTTTTTTCATGCTTCATAAACCCTAGGACTTATGCCCAGATGGCAGACTACGCTGTTTGTATAAAATTCAAAACCAGGGAATGTTTCCCAACAGCGGGTGCCCCAAATATTTCAAATTATGCAGCTTTGTAAAATGTAAAGAAAGTAAGATGGGCTACTCACAGTAGTGCATTTAGAGAGTTCATCAAATGACGCTTCTGTTTGGTACCATGATATTTTCCATGTATGTGTATATATCTGATTATTGATCTGTCTAAACTAGCAGTACAATAGCTATGCAAATAAAATCTAAAATTAAAAAAACATAAGATTTATCATATATCAAGAAGTACAGACTTTAAATGGTATGAAACATCAGTTTTTTTAAGAAAAATGTTTTATCAGTTTTTGTTTACACAGGTATGTCCTCTTATTTCTTGTATTTCTCAGGAAAAATGATGGTGCGGGCAAGCTGCAAATGTGTTATCTGTTTAATGGTGGTGATTTTCCGTCTGAGACAATGAAAGCTTTTAATGCAGTTAATATTTATGCTTTAAATAAACTGGAGGTTGATGAAGTCTCAGGGGTATCGTTTCCTTGATTAATTAAAGACCACTGCAAAGACTGACAATGTGAGGTTTCTGTAAACCTAGTTTCTTTCATATTTTGTTCCATGTTATAAATGTAGAATTTTAAAATCCTAGTACAGGATTTTACAGGTAATTTCAGAAAGTGTTAGAGAGGAGAGGGTTGCTACGTTGTGGCCTGTGTTTTTCTAGAGAACAGTTTCTAATTAAGTTTAACATTCTCAAACCCAAGAAATGGTGAGGTGAGGCACCGCAAATTCTGTCATCCCAAATTGCCGCAGTAAACACACCTACACCGTGTCTTTGGGTGGTATTGTAAAGGAACCACTTTTCTCTTTCAAGAGTGGAAGCTTTCAGCCTGCTGCAATAGGAAGAATTCATTCAGAATTATAATTGGAGCCTTACTGGGCCTCGGTCACTCTGTACATCTAAAAAGGTATTTGGACAGTGTGCAGATAACTCCTGTTACCCACGCCCAGCCCCAGAGGAAGCCTGGTGTCAGTCTCAGGGGCTTTCACTGGATCTCTCCCCAGCCCTGCCTCAGGAGAAGCACAGGGAAAAAAATATCAGGAGCCTGGTGTTGCCTTGTAGTGCCTTGACTCCTTTCCGATAATGAATTTTTATTTTTTTTTTTTTCATTAAATTGCGTGGGTTGCTTTTATGAAAGAGAAGTGTTTCTTCCAGGAATTCATAGCAATTTAGGCAGTTTTTATGGCAAAAGGCACTCTCTAAAGCTGGACCAAATTAAAAAATACTGCAGAGTTCCTAGATGCTGCTCTCTTCCTCTGGGAGTGGAACTGCAAAATCAGATCATCAGGATATTTCCCTTCCCCCTCTCCCTTCCATTTTAATTAGTTGAAGGGATGCTTGCCATCAATTTCAGATTAATTGTATCAGCTGCGGATTTGGGGTACTTGTGTTGGTTTAGTTCCTACCCTTGTGGGATGAAATTACAAGGATGTGGCAGGCAGTGTTATTAATGTTAGCACAGTTCGGTAACTGAGCTTAAATTAATGTGCTTTTTTGTATGAGTTGTGCTTTATGGCAATATGAAGAAATCAGCATCTTTGGTATTAACAGAGTAGACGGGCTGGCCATGTTATAATTCAAATTCAGGTAGAGTAATTCAGGATTCAGTGTCCGATTGTTTTGTCAGACTTGCCTGATTATTTTGCATTTTAGATCACAGGTTAGTTTTCCAGATGTATTTGTATAGGTATTGCAGCTTAAAAAAACAATCGATATGTTTACCACTGATTTTAATACTCATGACTCTTGCATTTTTTTGGCTTCCTGTCAAAAAAAGAAAGTAGTGAGAAAGGAAAAAAGCAAAATCCATTGCCTGTGAATATATGGATACAATTACATTATGTGAATAAACAGCCATGCTTATGTTGTAGAAATGTCAGTATTTTAGAACTATCATTAATCAATTTTGAGATTGTCTTCACAGTTTTGAAGTGAGCCATGAAAAATACCTAATAAGCCTCTGTACAAACAAGACTGAGTGGGGCGGATCCTAGTGCCTAATAAGGGGAAGTAAAATAGCTATTCAGCAAAAAATACAGCACACTTTTTCTGTGGGCAGTATGAAATATATTGGAATGTGTGAAATTATATTGGAATTTGACAGTTTCTGTAATTGATCTAATATAACAGTTATATAAATGTTTTCATTAATTTAAGGCATGCTTGTTGACAGGGTTTTTTTTTTATTTATTTATTTTCCCCAAAAAGAAAATATATTCTTACTGCATTGGCACAATGTGCTGGCAGCTAAGAACCAAAAGTAAAAATAGTTAGTAAAAAACTGGAGAGACAAATGAGACAGGTGTCTTAAAAGTAGAAACAACATGGGGAACAAGATAAGAAAGCTATTACTTAGTTTTTTTCAGCCAATATGTCCTGAGTAGTGGAGTCTGAACAGTTGTATTATTCTGTCAATATAGTATGAAAACTGCTGATACAGATTCAGATACTTAAAACCAGAAATAACATTAAAAACCAGCAAATAGGAAAAAAGAAAAAAAACAAATCAGTAATAGCAAACTGCAAAATAATCTGCATGAAGGAAAAATGTTAAAGCCTGTTCTTATGGATAATTTTTTTCTAAAAAAAGAATACACAAAGTTGTAATTGTACTTCTTCATTCATGGAGTTTCGCTATAAAGGGCCCCGAAGCATACATTCAGCTGAGGACTGCGCAGGGCAGGCATGTACATACCTAAATAACGCTGTATCAACAGGCTTCCATTTTAATGGCATCCTTGTAAGCAGTGTGTCTGGCTTCCGTCTGAGATTTGGGTTGAACAAGGTAAATTTAGTACAGATCTGATTAATAGTGAAAGGAAGTTGAGTTTACTAAGTTATGTTTACAACGTAGCTTAAAGAGCAGAACTGTACTCTGAGAGCATTTAATGTTTTAATCTAAATATAAAAAAAAAAACAATATATTTTAGCTAATTTTTCTTGGGCCTCAATTAAACTTGTCATTTAACTGATTTATTTGGGTTTAAAAATCAAGTTTAAAGTTTGTGTTCAGTGGTAAGTAAAGTTTCTCCCTTTTGCCTGAAATTGCTGAAATAGCACATTCAAATTGTTGGTGAGTTTTGGCAACCGATCAACCTTATTCTGTTATCAGCACAGCTGTGAAGGAGGGCATGAATATTAAGTATCTCATATTAGTTAGAGTTTACATTCATTCTGGGACTACCTGGACACTGTTTTTAGGAAGGCCATTACTTTGCAAGGCACGTTTCTCTAGATACCCTTTCTGCAGAGGTAAAATAATGGACACTTTACAGTGCTTGCCTTGGAAAATAAATGGAAGAAACCCAATTATTAAAAGTAGATTGAATTATATCATCACTGTTTTACTCATTTATAGTATTTCTTGAATCAGAAGGGAAATGAATGTTTATTTAGTCAGACACTGTTAATATAAACATAATATTTAAATTTTGGCATAAACAGATGACACTTGTGTCCTGTATTTTGTGGTGTAGCGTTTTGGTAAATATTTCCTCTATTGGAAATGTCTTTAACGTCAAACCTTTCACCTATTTTACAGACAAATACCATTAAACCTTGTTAAAATCTTTGCACCTATGGTTTTCCCAAATATTCCTAAACAGCCTGGATTAAAATGAATTGAAAGACTTATTTCACTTTAATGTAAAATAGTTCTAGTTTTTTTAACCACAAAATCAACGCAAAAGATCCCACTGATCTTATTAGGTACACAACCAGATCCATGATTAAGAGGGTACAGAATATAACAGATGAATTAAATTTGCTTATTTCAGTTGTATTTTAAATAACCTCATGAAATTGTCTAAAGGGTAATGTGACATTACTGCAGATTCATAATAGCAATGAAGAAAAATCCTTTTGCTGTTAATAGAATCAAAGTGGAAGAAAGTGTTTTCAGGAGTCATTTTCAGAAGTTCCTATCAGCCATGATTTATGAAGATAGGTGCACTTATTTAAGTGTCCTTAGTCTCCTTAGTCCAAATTATCTAGTTGCATGAGTTAAAAACTCCTTCAATGTGGAATCCTTCTTCTGTTCAGTGTTTCCCAAATGTATGTAATGCAGTACCTGGAAGAAGGTAATTCAAACTAATAGATTAAGCAGCTTTTAAAGGTAAAAAATCAAGGCAATTTCACTTAAACTTCTGTTCAAGGAATGGAAAAGCCCTCTGCTGAAATAAGTTTATGTATCACTTATATAGTGATATTTTTATTATTATTCTTTCATTTTTGTGCCTGTGGATAACACTGTTATCTCATGATTTAAGTGAAGACTTCTGAAAGACTGAGAGTAACATCTTTTCAAAATTAAGAATTATATTGTTACAATTCAGGACAAAACCAAATTTCAGCTCGAGTCCATCACAAGTTACCGTTTTCTAACCTTGCACAGCTCTTAATGTCCTTGTCTGCCTGTAAGTTCTTTGTGTTATTACATAGCGTTGGCATTCAATATGAGAAGTGCAGTATCAGACAATCACAGAAAAATTTAGATGGTGAGGATTCTCTTGAGATCATCTGTTCCAATGTCCTGCTTTCCAAGGTCTGCTTTGCAAGTTAGATCAGGTTGCTCTGGGCCTCCTCCAGCCCAGTTCGAAAATCTCTGACGATAGAGATCCAGAGTCTCTGGAGAACCTGCCCCAATGCCTGCTCCCTGTGAAATTTTTTTCTTTTCTCTTTCTTCAAGCTTTGATTGTTACCCTGGTCGTTTTGCTGTGCATCTCTGAGAAACATCTGCTTTGTTCATCCCTGTACCCCACTTTAGATAGTTGAATGGGTATCTGCAATTGTAATGCATCCCGCGGTCTTCTCTTTGGCTGGCTGAGCCAACCGGTCTCCCTCACCCATTCCTTGAATGTCATGCAATGTAACCCCGTAGCGGTCTTACTGGCCTTCCTCCAGCTTATTGCACTTGTGCCAGTTTGTCAATATCTTTTTTTTGTGCTGGGGAGCCCCAGAGTGGCTCCTGGTCTGGTTTCACAAGTGCTTAATAAAAGGCAAAATGACTTGTCTATCCTTCTGGCTACAGTCCTCTTGATTTGGCCCAGTGTCAAGTTAACTTCAATCGTTGCAAGCTCTCACAACTGACCCATATCCAGCTTGCCCTTCAGGACACCCAAGTTTTTCCTTTTTTCTTTCTTTTGTATATTTTTTCCTTCCTCCTTGCAGAACTGCCAACTTCACTTGGCGTCCAGCCTTTTCTACTGCAGGAATTTAAAGCCTCCCAGGGCAGGACATTGTATGTGTCCTAGGTGAACTTTATGGGGGTTTTTTTGGCCGTTTTCTCAAACAGGTCAAAGTCCCTCTGCATGGTGTTCCTTTCCTCTAGTGTAGTAAAAGTGCTCCCAAATTTGGTGTCATCCACAAATTTGGGGATGGTGCATTCCATTTCTTCATCGGGTAGTTGATAAAGTTGTTAAAACTTGTTATTACCTTTAAAATTCACGGGGTAAAATTTAGATGACCAAATAAAAAGTTTTTGCCTTCTGAGAGATTCAGCAATTTTTTTTTAGTAAAACATGAAAAACAGTAGGAGCAACAGTTTAACACTCTACCAAAACCGAAAATTGCATCCTTTGCAGTGCTGGCAACTATTTTCTAATAACATTCACTTTCACCTGCATTTCCATTACTAGGATTTTGCCATTTTAAGGCAGTGAAATTCGTATCTTTAGGTTACATTCAGTAGCGGGGGTGATACAGAGACCTTTTGTCTCTGGAATTTCTGGTGCGGGGGATGGTTGGCTGTTGGCAGGGGCACTCCGTGATCCTCTGCTGCCCTGAGAAGAAGGATGGACCCTGGCTTTTCTCACTTCACTTGTGCAGTGGCGCATGTTCCTTGAACAAGATCTTGAATTTTGAGACTGGAAAGCTGAGTTTGGAATCATCCAAGTGTGTGCAGTCATGCATGGCTGGGTAGAGCCTGCTGTAGCATGCTTCTGATCAGCCGCTTAAACCCGCATGTACTTCACACACAGCTGCTGATACCAAATTGTAGACTGCTTCTCTGGATTTTGCCATCTGTTGGAGACGCGTGTTTCAGCTACATTCCAAGGCTGAGCTAATCTCCTGCGAAGACCCTTCCATCACCTCCAGCATGTTAGGACTGGAATTAATACTTTGCTTTCTGTCCTCTGAAGATTTATGCTTGTCCTCTTGGGAACTAACAGGGCAGCATTCCACTGGGGGCTTTTTTTTTTTTTTCTGAATCAAGCAGACCTAATGAAAGCTTTTTATAGTGCAGGCTCAGGATTTTGTTTTTATTCTTAGTATTTTCTAAGGACTCTATTGTGATAGATAGGTCACAAGTCTGACTTCTATACCTGTATGCCTTACCACATAAAAAAAAATATGTAGGAAAAGCTATTGGAAGAAAATATTGACTGCTAGTTTAGGAAAATTACACATGAAGTTAAGAATAAGTCCCATCTACCTGTGTTTATGACCCTTACTTCTCCACTGAATGGCTGGCATCTTTTGTCACTCTTCCCCAAATGTTCCTAAAGAAGCCGCAAACAAATGTTTAAATAGGTGGCCTTGTCTGGTGCAGCGAATGCTGTGCTCAACACAGGAATATTTTAATTCCTGCTTCCAGGTGGGTTTTCAGCTTGGGATATTGTGTTAGGTCTTAGTGTCCCTTTATAAATGGAAAAGGTGTTAATTCCATTTAGTTCTATCATTGTTTATTTGAGTAGCATCTCCTTTTTGTTTTACCTCGTAACTAGCAACCCTTCTGTCAAGATATCCCTGTTTTCAGTGTCAAGCATTTAGTATAAAGAATAATTAAATGTCTTCTGGAGAAGAGCAGAGTAGAATTTTGTTCTGCAGTTGGCTAGGAGATAACTTTGATAAGGATGGGTAAAGAGGAAGGTCTTAAATGCAGCAGCTGGCTTTTTCCACTTTGAAAACTGAGTATGTCACTGCCTGGATAGATCTAGCTTTTAATTCCCTGGGAATTTCTCTTTCAACTTTGTGAGAGGCTAAAGTTCTCCCAAAGGTCTCTGACTTTCTTTCACTGTGGCTATTGAAGTGTGGGATAACTGGCAGGGGGATACTTTTTCCAATGGCTGGCTTGGTTCTCTTTCATGTTTGATAAATATTATTAAAACACTTATTTCTGCTCATTTCTCTTAGCTGTTAGGGGGTGGTTAGATACTTGCTCTTAGGAAACTGTGTAATTTTGACACAGGCGATAAATGCTAGCTCTTCATTGATATAAAGCAGGTAATTGCTGTGTTCAGCACCTAACTTTTGACAGCACAAAACCCATTAATTAAGAAATGATACCTTAGAAAGCTATAATTTTTAGCCAGAACTCCAGAGTTACTTATGCTATCCAAGGTGATTTCTCAGTTATTTCACTCTGCAGCTGCTTATGGATGATCTTATTTTCTTTAAAGTCCTCTTTCAGAGGGTATTTCTGATACTTTCTTCTCAAACCATGTAATTGAATATGTGTCCTAACCTCATGTTGCTCCACTGCCTTGCTATCGCAGACTTTTTATACTGAATTGTGCCGTGCTTAATTGCAAAAAGAAAAATGTGGCTATTCTAAAGTGCATTAGAATCCATGCAAAACAGAATTTAAGAGTTCATGTGTTATATTGCATAGCTGCCAAAAGTGGGAAAATTGGCTTTTAAATTGAGAACAAAATTAAAACGAAAGCAGCCACTTGGAAGGAATTTCCGGGATAATGTATTTGATTTAGCATAATACCTGTGAGCCCAATGCATGGATTGGGATCTCATTGTGCTAAATATATTGGAAGAAAAGTTGGTCTCTACTCTTCGTATATTAGTGAGAGGTCTCAGGTACCTCAGTGAGAGGTACAGGGAGGAAAATGAAAGCGGGAGTAGGAGATTAGTGCAGTCAGCTTTCAGTTGCCCATGTAGCGTCCCAGCTACATTGTGCCACAGATGCAGAAACCTCTTACAGGCACCTGGCATGGCAGGTCCTGCACCATGCTCCCCAGACCACAGGGGGTTGAGGAGCACGATGGAAAGGCATCTACTTGCTCAGAATCTGGTCATGAATCATCAGGTGAGAACTTACCCGTCCAGGTTTATTAGCTTCAGCTCAATGCTGGCCTTGACATCACTTCCAATAGCAAAATTCCTGCAGTTCTATAATGTGCTTCCTATGTCTTAGTTTCTCAGGGATTTGTTAGTTTAGGTGTCCTGTTCGATGACCAGACAATATATTGTGATCTCAGCAGTGTAATATCTGTTAAGTATTTACAGTTTTTTCATCGTTTCCTTTTGTATATTAGAGGTGTCATGAAAAAGGAGAGATATAAGAGGAATTTGAGGAAGGTCAGTCAGGTAACTAAATGGATATTTGTGGTGTCCCTTCAAGTAGGAATAGTGGCATGGAGAAAACATGAAAATGCATGACTGCATATATGACAAACTGATACTGGGGAGGGGACGTAGCACCCTAATATTAGATAAGGGATGAATGGACTCCAGTTAGACTGTGAATGTCTTTGACAGTGAGATTGATTTTTGTTATTGTTGTTTAAGGTAATAAAACCAAAAACAGTTTAGAGAATCCAGAGATCAGAGTTTTGTGAAAAAGAGCGTCATTAACAGTAGCATTCACATTGGACAGTGAGCGGACAGGACTGCATTTAAGGCCAGAAAGGAGAACGTTGCGATCACTAAGGCATGATACAAGAACTCAGGTAAAAGCCTACCTCTGTGTATGGATTTTAGAGCTGATAGGCAAAAAGAGTCTTTAGATGTAATCACATTGCACTGTGAGAGAACAGAATTAAAGGTTACAACTACTTTATGTATGTAAGCAATAAGTAGTTTGGAGATGGCTCCCTAGTGATCTAAAACAGACATTAAAAAGCATGAAAAGAAAGGAATGCTATGCAAGCTAAAGTAATAAATTCTGCATTCTGCTTGGTGAATGAACATTGTAGTAATAGAATACAGGGTTAAACCTTTAAACTTGAGAGGTCATGAGGGGACCACTAATTGTTATTTCACTTAATATCATAAAAGTAAATAATGTTCAGCTTGTCTACAGTAGTCATAAATGACAATTGGAAAATATCTCAAGATGGAGTGTGTATTTGTATATATACATTTATATGTACACTGTGTGTGTTTGTGTATGTATCTGTATACACATATACATATCATATATCTATAGAGAGAGAGAGAAAAACATTTATGGGAAAAGCAAACTTGCATAGGTGGAAAAGTTGACAAGTTCTTAAGCATACAGCTTCTTAATCTGCTGAAAGGCTTCTATACCTGAAAGCTTGTTTCTTTCCAACTCTGTCACTTGGTCTAATAAAAAATATTCCTTCTCTTTTAGACTGTGTGGATTCCTAGACAATCTTGGCTATGACAGTGTTGCTTCCACAACATGAATTTGATCAAAATAGCAATCTGCAGGAAACCCAGATTAATTAATTTTGATTTTCACTTAGGTAATGGAAGATACTTCTCTCCCTACTGAAATAAAAACCGTACTACATGGTCTAATTACACAAGGCTGTTTTCCTTTATGCTGCCAACTTTTTTTCTTTGTGTAACCAAACCTGGCAAGAATTCGAGGAAAGAGTAGTTCGCCATTGCTACAGTACTGGCCCATGCCAGACTTTGTGTGAGCTTTTACAACTATTAGAACATGTAAGACTAAGCTAAGATGAAGTCTTTTGTGAGTGGTTGACCTTTCTTCTTTAGCTGTCAGCTAATGTTCAGTTTAAACCTAAACTATATATCTCCTTTTCCTAGTCTTGTACCTCCTCTTTCTTTGCTTGCCTGCCCCTTGACCTACCATCTCTCCCACATGGAACTGAGGGATGCTCCATCACTGTAAAATATTTCTCTTCCTTTTTTTTTCCCCTCTGGCATAATTTGTACTCTGCGTTAAGAAAGCAGATAGGGAAGACGAACAAGTTTGCTCTGAAGTCTGCAGGTCTGAAGAAAGATGGTAAATCTTTAGGTCAGGCATTGGAGTAAATTTAAGAAAATTGAGGCATTGACTGGGTTGATGTAGTTACACTGGGGAAATCAAAGGTGTAACTGTCCCCTTGAGGAAAGGAGACTTGTAGTGTGACTCGGGCTTCTGAAACAGAACTTAAGGTAGAGGCATTACTGCTGCAGAGAGGCGTTACTGCTACAGTTCTATTCACCTTTATCAGTTTGTAATAAGTTAGTTGCTTAGAAACTCTTTCTGTTAGTTTGTGCTTATAAAAAAGTAGTCATATTGTACTTTACCTCAGTAAAAGTATTGCTCTGTGTAGTAATAATGCTCTGTGTATTTGTGTGTGCATGTGCATACTCTGACATGAGTTGGAGATTCTCTAGTGCTTACCTGTAACTTAAAATATAAGCTCAAAATAAAAAAGGTTGTGCATCCATTGCTTTTATATTGTTACTTTCAATTATTATCAGTTCTCAAAGATTTTTTTTTTTATTATTTGACTGGAACATGGAGTGTTGCTTTTTTTCTGAAAGTTCCACCACATGTAGATTTTATGGTAGAAAAAACAGTAGTAGGAAGAGCAGAGGGGAATTCTGCCTTCTTTCCTGCTTTCCCCTAACTCCCACCCCAAAGCCATGCTCTTCCATGGAGTTTCTTTCTAATGGGTGTGAGCTTGTGTCCCTCGATCTATGGAAGTGTGTGTGAAGGATGACATGGGCATGATTTCACTGGTCACATCTGTTTCGAACAATCTATTCCGCTGCAATTCAGTAAGGAGCAGTCCATTCCAAGACTGTTGCTTTCTTTCTTCTTCCAACTTAAGCACCTATGTCATTCTGTTTACCATTTAAGTTGTGAGAATACGAAAATTATCAAATGTGCTACTAATTGGGTAACTAAAATCAAGGCTGCCTATGTAACCATGGTTCTTCCTTGTTAAATATATGCCTTGCATGGCCAAATTTCTATCTCAATTACATACATGTTCAGTGTGAACACCTGTGTAATTGAAAGTGAAACTTTGTCCACAGTATTTAGTTACATGACATTTTTTCCTCCCAAGGGGTCCCTGATAGATGAGTGTTCATGACAGATAGCATTCAGTGACTGAGGCAGCTGCTTAATTTTTGTCATTGCTCTTCACTGCACAGTCCCTCTGAAGCTCTGCATGTTGCAAATTCTTCCATTAATAAAAACTGCATTCTTTTCCTGCAAGTCCTTTCTGGCATACTTGAAAGTCTCACGAATTTGAATTAACGTATTGGGAAGTGTTACACCAATTTACTGGATGAGGAATTGAGACCCAGCAACCTTCCCAAATCAGGAAAGAAATCTCCATCAGAACCAATCTCCACCAGTTCTAGTTGGAACTTAAAAGTAGCTTGACCAGCTTATTGACTGCAAATCCGACCTTTTTATCTTCAATCATGACGTGACTTGGTTCAGCCAGGCCATCTCCTGCCACTCAGGTTCTGTACGCAAACTAATGTCATGTGCTTTGTAGTATGTGAAAGGAGTAAGGCAAGAATCCCGAAGAAGCAAATTATATCTAATCATGTAATCTGATTGTGTTAATCCTGTACATCACTCAGACTTAACTATAAGTTACTTCTAACACTTTCTTTTTTCTTCTTTTTTTTTTTTTGTGTGTGTAACGACATAAAAGTCTTCTATGAATGTAAGGCTATAATAAGCAACAAATATATTATTTGACAAGTTCATAATTTTATTTTACTTTTTCAAATAAGAATTCCATGGGTTTATGTTGGCCAAGAAAATAATTTAGTAAACTGAAGGAGATATAGCACAGTTCCAATATCTTGTTAATGGTTAACATGCTTGTTAAGAAATGTGTTTCTATAGTAACTGCTGCAGATTGTCACTTCCTCTAGCATTTGGAATAGTACCAAAGTGAATTTAACACTGATGCTGCGAGGGACAAATCCTATGAGAGCTGCAATAGATCACTGCTAGCAGTGTGCTTTATTTGGTATCGAGATGTATGAACAGCACAGTTCAGTAACCGTAGATGGTGTTTAAGAACTATTTCTTCCTACCCTTTATTCTAATGCTGTGTGTGCATTTGCTTTTTTTCCTTCTATACAAAGTCTAGTCCTCATTTGAATCTTATAGCAAGGGCACATAAAATACATAGGTATGCTTAAGATTTTAAGTTTAAATGTGTGTGCGTGTATATGCTACCAATTTCTAAATGTTGGTGAAGAGATTCACCACGTGTGATTTTTCACTATTAAAGAGAGAGTCAACATGAGGCAAACATGTATGGCTCAAGCTTTAAAACAAAGCCCAGGTGAGTTTTAAAAAGAAGTGTTTGTCTTATCTTGTACTAGCCCTGCGTTTCTTCTCTGAAGCACAGCAAAGGGAGATTTTTCTTCTGCTTATAGAAGTGTGTATCCTCAGATGAAGTGCATGATTTCAGTGGCTGTGTATTCTGTTTCAGCGTTTGTGTCTACTTTTGTTTGTCTTTTGAGTCGAGACTGCACTGAGCAAACTCATGATCAAGTGAAGGCTTAAACTTTTTTTAAGGGGAGGGGAAAAGGCTTCAGAAGAGATATATCTTTTTTAGCAACCACAGTTTGGCTGCTGGTGTAATTCTGAGAGAAACAGAACTTTCTTTTTGCACGTTTGTGGATATGCATTCAGTGAACATGTGGAGATGTTACAGAAACTTCCTTCTTGCTTTATTTCTTTCCAGATGGATGAGATAAAAGGCAAAGACAGAGTGATTCTGGCTCTGGAGAAAGACCTTGGTGTCCAGGCAGGCCATACACAGAAACTGCTCCTTCAGAAAGAAGCTTTAGATGAGCAGCTTGTCCAAGTGAAGGAGGCAGAACGGTACCACAGTAGTCCTAAGAGGGAGCTTCCAGCAGGAGTGGGAGATATCAGCGAACTGATGGGAAGCCCGGTAAGAAAATTGTTTTCTTCAAGTGTTCAACACAGGGTAATTGCTGCCTGGGTGTTCTCTGGTTACTTTTAAAATACTAGAAGGAATAATTCATGGTAAATGGCCCTGCACTGTGCTGTTTCACTGGTGATTTAGAAACTCCTTGGATTTCTTGAATTTCTAAGAATGTTGAAAAATATGTAGACAGAGAATTTACACTGTGAACTTCAGCTGTGAACCCCATTATTTCATTGCTATTTATTTCATAACTTTATGAATGATTTTAACCAATGGCTACTAGACACTATACTTTTCAAAAACTATGCTGTGGGATTTTAATCTGTCCTGTTTACTTTTTGCTTCTAGCTGATAGTGAGAAATCTGTTGAGAATTAACCAGTAATAGGTGAAACATTAATTAGCTGGCTTTTTTAAAAAAAAAAATTAAACCTTTACATACACTTCACAAGTAGACACTTTCCATGTAATATATCATGTAGCACTTCCACAGGATGTTTTTGTTCATGTTTCAGTTAATTAAAAGGAGTTTTCCAGACATCAGTATAAAGAGTCTATTTTAAATTTACACAATCCACTTGCTAAACCATGATATTAAATTTATGGATAATAAAATATTTTTTTAAATGTAATTTTATATATCTATATGTTTTTGATGTAAAGGAGCAGCATTTGGATGAACGAGATGTGCGGAGATTTCAGTTAAAAATCGCTGAACTGAATGCTGTAATAAGGAAGCTGGAAGACAGAAATACTCTCTTAGCAGATGAAAGAAATGAACTGGTAAATTAATTAGTAATAACACAGATGGTGACTGGGAGGGCATCTTTATGATAAAAGATTTAATGTTGGAAAGTCAGTGTTATAAATAATTTACAAGTTAGTCCTGGTTGGCCTCAATCGATTCTATCTAAATATAACAGAGTTTTCTATAGAAATTCACTTTGTGACCATAAAAGACATGGATGGAATCTCTCTTGTTCTAGAAAAATAAAACTTTATAAATTTATTTTGGGGTCATCTGAATCAAATTGACTGGTAGCTTGCCTGGGACACTGTGCAATGTTGTGTAAAACATGCATAGTGTATGCACTTAAATTACTGTATTAATCTTTTTAAAATTTGACATTGGTTTTGTGATGTGCTTGTGCTAGCTAGGAGTTAAGCTTTCTTGTGCTGGAGATGAAAAATCTGCCATTTCTCAAGGGAAATCTCTTAAGTAGGTGAAATTATCCTAGGAGAGTGATAGTAACTTACAAAAGAAAGGATATGACAAGAATTTTAAGAATGAATTTTATTAGCCTGCATCGCTACTTAATGGCTTGTGCTGCGGTTAATGGTAAAACTCCCATTGACTGCAATGGGAGGTGAGTTTTTACAATAAGAATCTTTACGCATTTCCTCTTATAATGCCCTATCTCTAGTGGCAGAAGAAAAGATTTTTCATTCTAATCAGATGGAAATTTACCCTCATGAAAGCTGTGTATCTGATTCTAAAATAATGCTATGATGTACGGTGAGGGCAGAAGGGGAGGGCGCTCTTGACACGTGTCAGTCCTATAGATGAGTGAAGCATTGACATCTTCCTCCTTGCTTTGTTAGACTTAGCTCTTCATGTTGAGATATGAAGGCTTTACTTTAGAATAAAAGGACTTAATTATGACATCTCAATGATTATAGGAAGAGCTAATTTTTGAAATTTCTTGTTCAGTATCTTGGCTGAATCTAGATTAGTGAATTGAACAATACTAGAGTAAATTGGATGAACTGAGAACATAATTGTGTCTTTTTCTTTAAACTTTTCCTCTTTGAATAGCTGTATAGTCTAAACTGCCCTCTAATATGACAAAACTGATTCCTCATTAACAATGTGAGTTTCCTGGGGTAAAAAGAACGTGCGTTTTAGCCTGGGTACAGTTTACCATTTTTCCTACTTTGCCTAGGTGCTGAGTGTTTGTTGTTTGGGGTTTTTTCCCCACTTTTACTGCTACAGTTGCTTTTTTCTGCTCTATACTCTCAAGAACATCTTGCCTTTTTTCAAGATTGCGTTATATAAAGACATGATAATTCAGCCTCCTAATCCTTTCTGTGGACATAAGTAATTCAAAACATCCTCGAAGAATGCTGAAGTGCTGCAACATCTGTCCTTCAGTGTCCCTCTAGATGGAGGCATGTATGACTCAGTCAAGTGCTCTTCTTGATGCTTAACCTAGAGGCATAAGAAATATATTTTGGAAAAGATATGGAGAAGGTTTTGTCATATTGTGAGACAATATTACATAAACTCAGTAATACCAGTAAACTGGTATGATTAAGCATGCTGAAAAATAATTTTCTCCTGAGGATGAAACAGAAAACCAAATACTCAATGAAATTATCTCAGGAGAAAGATTATCTTTTTCTCATTTCCAGTTAAAACTCAGTAAATTGAAAAATCTTTTGATTGGAAAAAAAAGATATATTTTTTTTACAAACAAAACAGCTGAAGGATTGATGTAGCAAAGAGAGTGAAATATTGAATACACATAAATGCAAGAAAAGGCAGTAATTTGCTTCACATAATTATCTAACATCATAAAACCACAGGAACAAAATTGAGCAGCTTGAAAATGTCAGCAGAATGCTGAGATTGAATCTGTGCCCTCTGGCTGACTTTCTCATTGCTCTAATTACACATTAGGTACAGGGTTTTTAAAGTACAGTAGGAAGAATTTACTCCTACTAAGGCATAGTGAAAACAACTACCCTAGAGACCTAGTTGCTCACAACAAGCTTATAAACAATGAGATTAGTTTATCAGCAAATCATTTTTATGGATCATCGTAAGTGTTTACCAGGAGCAAAATCCGTTGACCAGATCTAGTGTTTTTGTAGACTACAAAGGTACTATTTCTTATTTGTTTGGACTCCTGTAATTCTAAGTTCAGCAGTAGTCTCTATCAGATGCCGCTTAACAAAAGAACTAAACTTTCTGAATGAAGGAAGAAGGCGAGTGAAAATACTCATATTTCTTCTTTCCTACAAGTATAAACTAAAGCACAGCTAACTCTGTTCCTTTGCCGTTTGCAGCTGAAACGTTCTAGGGAGACAGAAAGTCAGCTGAAGCCTTTGGTAGAAAAAAATAAGAGGATGAGCAAAAAAAATGATGATATGTTGCAATGTATCCAGAGAATGGAAGAGAAAATAAAAAATCTATCAAGGGAAAATGCAGAATTGGTAAGTAATTATCTCTGACATCATGTTATAAGAATACATTGCACACAGTTACTTTTGAGGTGGAAGTGCTTGTGAGGCTTTTACTCTAATATAGACATTTCAAAGTCCTAAAGTCAGCCAATGCAACTGAATATTCATACTCTAAATTCAGAGAGGCATGTGCTTTGTGTTGTATCAATTCATGCTGATTAAGGGAAGGGATCACAGACAAACAAAATGTGTTTGGAGGCTATAAAAGTGTATGACTAAAAATCAACGTTAATAGATGCTGCTTTTATGATTAAAAGTCAGAACTGAATTTGAGCTCTACTATGTTAGACCATTGAGTTCACTTGAGTCCCAGATCATGTTCTTTGTTTCTGTTTTAATTTATCTTATGTGAAATATTAACACTGAGGCATACAGAATGTGTAAATTTTTTTTGTTGTTGGAAGAGGCCTTATTTGTAGTGGAGTATGCACTGATGAGTCCAAAGAATTCTTGATTACTACATCACACGTGAGAATTTTCCTCCTGTTCCAGCAATAGATTTTAAAATGTTCTTTATGTTTAACTTTTTTTTTAATTTTTTTTTTTTAATTTTTGTAGAAAGAGAAGTTATCTGCACAACCAGCACTGAAGAGGCACACATCTTTGAATGATCTCAGCAGCACACGGGAGGAACAAGAAATTGAGTTCCTCAGACTGCAAGTCAAAGAACAGCAGCATGTTATTGATGATCTCACAGTGGTAATGTTTATGACTGGTATACACACATGCATGCACACACATCTATAGGCAAGCTAAAGATCTGAGAGCAATATTTTAACTCCAGTTGTTGTAGTGATACAGAAGTAGTTCTTTGGCATGGAAGGGTTCTTGGTATTTCTCAGGTAGTGAACTGATTTATTTGGAATGTGTTTGAATCTCTGTATTATAAAATATTTACCTATTATGAGCTGCTTGTGAAAAGAAATGCACCACCTAACTTACAAATTGGCCATCAACAACTGAAGAACTCAGAGGAAAGATCACGTTTCAAAACTTAACGGCAGAAACGTGTTGGATGTAGACCCTGGTGCTAACTCAACCACTCCTCTGATCTAGAAGTTCTCCTAAAAGAAAGGAACATGCAGGATGGGCTTCATTTCGCCTAACTAAGCATCTCTAACTGAGCTGGCCACAGTAGCTGTCTTTATAACAAATGGAGAGAAATATGCATGATTCATCCAAAGGTAGCAACATAGTTTAAGATTGGAATTGCGTAGCTGCTACCCTCTGACTATGAAGACCACTTGAGATGATGCTCATAGATGTTTGCGCTGTTTGATTAGGACTCTTTTGAATTGTCTTAGAGTTGTCTAATGCTATTTAGTGTAACGTATGATACGTTCTTCTGGTGCTGGCAGAAATGACGTGTCATCTCTGAGACCCCTGCCCTTCTGGAGCAACAGCTGGAACTCAGGCAGACTGTTCTAGAGAATCTCAAATGGCACTACTGACTGTTACAAAATGATAAAAAGAATTTAAGATCATTCTGTCTAAATAAAAAAATAAACAATTGGCTACAACATTGAAAATAAAAATAGAAGATCCAAAAAGATAAAACAAGAAGATGTGTTACTGCTCTGTCTGGAACACTGTCTCTATTCTTGGCAGTTCCTCTGAGATTTTGACCCAGGATTTCTCTCTGTAATCAGTGCCAAAGACTGATGTCTGTATGCATTCTCCAGTGTCACAGTGTTACAAGCAGTAGGATGTTATTCAGACACTACGATGTAGGGTCTGATTCACAGAGCAATGCTGCTTTACTTTCCAAAGACAACTGTACAGGCAGGGACTGTGACGTGATATTAAATTATCAGTATATGGCAGATATAACCTCACTTATATTTCAGTGTAAAGTGGGTATGGAAGGACTCTCTTTTTACTGTTTCAGCCAGTAATCTGAGGAAATATATTGTATCCTAACTTTGGTCAACTTGTGATTAGTGTGCAAGTCAAATAAATAAATATTTAAAAATATGGTTTCATTTTGGCTTTGTTTCCTATTTACAGATACTTTTTCACTGTCAGAAATAAGTTAAATTGTTAAAAAGGATACTACTTTGGTTGGCAGTACAAACAAGGTGCTTCGCCTTCGATATGAATGCAGTGGAACTCTGCACTTCCATTGTGCTTTTCAGCTGTCTTTTCTGGCTCAAACTACACCTCTACAGAATACAAATGTATCATAATTATCAAGAATGACCCACATGTCACATACCTGATTAATACAAAAGTCATCAGCTTACCTCCAGCTGAGACCAGTATGATACACAGAAATAAGAATGATAGTCTTAGGCAATAGGGTTCTCTGAATTGATTAGTATGTCATTTTTAGGGTATCTTTAATGTTGTTGAATCCATGTAAACAGTAGTTTTCCAGTCAGCTCTTAAAAGGAAAGCTGTCAAGATAAACTCCGATGATTTCAAAAGATGCTAGTGATTCAGCAAATAGTGTTTTTTAATTGGCATTATTATTGTTCTGGTAGCTTGATGTATTACTAAGACTGTAAATTAAGCAGCCTTCTTGCAAACAAGTTTAGAAATGGGAGAAGTGGGGAATTTTTGAAGTGTTTGTTCATTCTGCACTGAAGTGAGAGGAAAGGAAAGGAAAGACAGAATGAGAAGACTAGCCAGTTTCTCCAACTGTTTGGACACCTGCTTGGGATGTAGGAGACCCAGGTTAAAGCAGGGACTGTGCCTTAACCAGGTACCTTAGGAGGGAACGTTATTCTTCAACACTGTCTAAAATTCAATTTTGTGTTTTCAGTTTGAGCTTAATATATTAATTATTCTGCAAATTGAAATACCTGCTCCGTTCTACCTTGGCAGTCATTACTTTTCTTTATTCTGAAAACCACATGTATTAAAGGTGCTATATAATCTATTGTGCTTTTCTGAATTATTTTGACTTTTCCAAAACGTTGTTACTGGAACAATTTGCTGATAAAGATGAATATTTTTGTTGTGATTTCCACTGGGAGCTTCCTATTTGTCCAGTTTCTGCCCTGAATATAAAGTAAATAACTCTGAATAGAATAATACCATGCAGTGAGCAATAACTGCTAGAGAAGCACTTGGAACTGATATCATTCTTTCAAAAACAGAGATGTTTCAAACAAAGATGCAGAGCTAAGGAAAGAATCAGGAAAAAGGCAAGGAGACAGAACACCTGCTTCCTGTATTTGTTTTTTTGCTTGTCCTCTCCTTTGCATTTTTTAACCTCCTTTTTCTCCTCTTCTACTTTGGAATTCAAGGCAGTGGTTTTGGGCTTGAATGTTCATAAACCCTACATTTCCTCCAGTTACAGCCTCCTCATATTATGATATAGTTAATTATGATCTTGTTCCATGGTCACAGTAGAAAAAAAGACACTAAGTTGACACAGACTGATTGATGAGAGCACCTTTGGATTTGAGACTTTTGCCCTACAAGGATAAGTCACGTGTAACGCTGTATCTGCATATGCATAGTTGTATACCAGAGTATGCCTGATATAATAACTTGTAATTACTGAGGCTGAACTCATTTTTGGCTACTGACCTGCTTTTTCAGGATGGTTGAACATTGGAGTGAGAATGTGTATTCTGTTTCCATAGTGAGCTTCTTGGTAAAGGAGTCAAAAGAACTGTCAGAAATCTGTGCCCGGTATTTAACAAAGCCTTTTCTTGCCAACTGCCCATCAAGTGTGTAAAGTATATGGCTGAAGGTTTGTTTGCTAAAGGGATAAAGGACGTAAAGCGATAAAGTACAGCGTGATGTTATACCAATATGGCGTTATTCAAGAGGATAAAGACATTGCCTTTGAGTTAGCTTTACCATAGGCTTTAAGAAAACTTGAATGACATTTGTTTGTGCTAGGCATATCTAAATACATATTTCAAAAGAAACCCATACCAAAATGTTCTCTTTCCTTCTAGGAAAGGGAACGGTTATTACGGTCTAAAAAACAGAAGAGGAAAAGTCTGAAGCCTCCAAAGGTGAGCAAACTTTCGGTTTCCCATGCATTTTGGTTGCTGTGAACAGTGCTGGTTTCAAATATTGCTTGAAATTAGAGGTCTACTTAAACTAATGGTAGGTTTTCATATAATTCTCTTATTTTTTCCAGTGAGTGCATATTAACTTTTTCTTAGGATAATTCAGGAGCTGGAAGTTTTGTACTGCACACAAGTGTTGTTTTGTTTTTTGTTTTAAATAAACAATATCATTACACTTTTACCTGCTGTGGCCTAAATATTCAAGTGACTTGAGGTCTAAATGATATAACTTGAAACAACTACCATTTGAAAGGACAAATGCTCAGATCTTTTTAAAGAAAATACACCCTTTAAACTACTCGTACCAAGTTACTGCTTAATCACAACAGAAAACTTTAACTCATCCTTGGGATGTTACTGAAATGACATTTCTGTATGTGATATACAAATAGTAAGAAGAGTCTAACTATTTTTCTCTAGTATTATGTATTTTGCACTAGAATGCAAAGTACAAGAGAAAAATTGAGGTTGTAGAAACAGTAAGGTTTTTCTTCAGAGTGTAACTTTAGTGTTTATAGTAAGATGTGCTAAAAGCAATTTATTTTGCTGAATAATTTTTTTTGTGAAATTGAACGTTAGCTGTCTGGAGCATGTGAGGAGAGGAGAATGGGGTAAGAGGGAGAAAAATGGAAGTGAAGAGTGTAGAGATGATTATCATCTGTATGGTAGCTTAAGATACATTCTGTCATAAATCGGTGCTTGTTGTTAGTGTGATCTGCATAGTATATTCCTGGTGACCTCCAGGTGGTGCTTTTTTATTGCTCTACATTCTCTAATACCTGTATTCTGTATCCTTTGGGATTCTCTGTTTCAGTGGTAATTTCTTCAAATTATGCTTCAAATAATGGTGTGACTTTTACATATGAAGAAAGAAAAATTCAGAAGTAATAATAAATTTTGCATACATTTTTCTGTCATGTAATGGAAAACTGATAGATGCCAAATATATTTACAGTAATCCTAATCCATTCTTTCTTAGTGTAGTGTACCTGGAAGTTTGTGTGTTGAGAGTGAGTTTAAAAACAGGACATAAAATTAAATATATATATATATATATATAAAACTAATACTGTAATTTTAATAGTCCTCTCTGGTTATTAGCCCTTATCTGATTTTAAATTAATTGTGTAATATCTTTTGCTAAATTGTAGAGTTCCTCATGAAACAAAACTGCTTAATTTCATTTTTTAGGAGTTGGTAACTTGTGATGCTGATTTCTACAGGCTGAAAATTTCCATAATTGTTCATTTATGTCTTAAAAATGATCTGTGTTAATAGAACTTCAGCTGACCTAGACTCTGTACCCTTTCCTTTTACCTATTTTCTCTTGAGCAAGGTGCTGCTTTTGTGGTATCTTCTTTTTCTTTTCCTTATTGACCACAGCAAGAGCTAAACAGCATGAGGGTTGGAGAAAATGTGCATGAAACCATTAAAAAAAAAAATAATTGTGGCGGTGCTATTCTTCATGTGGTAAGAGTACTATAATTAGGGGACTGCTGCAGAGATTACTGCAAGAATTGTGTGCATATGAGCAGCAGAATTAGTAGGCGTTTGCTTCTTATTTATGATATGACTGATACACCAGAAGGAACAAATTAATCAGTAGCAGATAACTCCCACGAGTTATTCCATCCCCTGTCCCCATTAGCTCTTCAGTGCCCATATGAAATTGGCAGTTTGAAATTTTATTTGATGCTGTCTCCTCAAAGGAAAAGCAGGATTATAAAACAAAAACAAGGGAGAAAGAGAGAGAAAGTTGTGAGAGAAGAGTGAATGGGATTATATACACTATAGTAGTTATATTGTATTAGTTATTATATAACTATATAGTTTCTAAAGGAGCTAATTCATTAAGGAAGGAAAAAAGTCATCAATAATATTCTTATTAGTGTCCTATTACTTGCCGTCATACAAACCTGTAGGCTAGTCACGTGTATATGCAGTGCTGACTTGAGTTTAAACACTGTTGATGTCAGATTCTAAAAATCCAATCCTGGCATACAGGCTGCTTTCTTTCCAGGTCATCTGTGTGGTCCTGTGAGGATCAAAATCCTCAAAAGAAGCTGTATTTCCCACAATTTTCCAGCAGTTTTTAATTTAAACTATGTAGAATGGGCTGCTTACTCAGATGAGCTGTTGGGATTGTACCATCTTCATCCTCTCTGTTTTTACAGCCAGTCTCCAGATGAAAGTGGTAGAATTCATCTAATCAATCATTGCAAATGTTTGCTTAGATGTCATTAATGGAGGTGAGATATAGACGTCTCGTTCTGGACAAAGTGGTAGCATTAAGTGGTGATTGTTCTCCTCTGGAAGTAGGTATCTAAATAGGCCATATGAGTTTTGTCCTAAAACTGCCTATTTCTCCCCATGGACTATAAAGGCAGTCTAAGATGAGTTGCTTTATATGTAGACAAGTACAGTGCAAGTGTATTTCTGTCTATGGTCTGTGCAGATGATAACCTATATATAATAGTAGAAGAAATTATGGGTGTATCTGTCCTAACCAACTGCTCAGAAGAAGAAATTACTGATGTAAATCTTTGGCTTTGCCTTCCTAAGATTTGTTAAATGTAAAATTAGCATTAACACAGTGAATTATCAAGTTTGGCTGTTGGAGTTGGATCTGTTTCCAGCTGTGTCCCACTTCCCTTGACAAAGTGAAAAGCGAAATAACTGATGAGAATTAGGTTTCATGAATCTGGTCAGATAAGCTCAGACTAGAAGGTTTAGAAAGGTTTGTTTTTTTTTTTTTTTTGTTCTAATAAATAGGAACTTGGTGCACAGGGTGAAGACTTAGACTTATCTACTCTTACAGCTTCTCTTAAATGGGTACTTTTACACTCCTGATTCCTTAATTTTTGAGGTACTCTGACTGGTCAGTGTGTGTTTGGTGTGTTTGTTTTCTAATATGAGTATTTTCCTGACAGTGATTCCTCTTAGCTGGAACAGAATCCATGGCATGGCTTTCTCCATCTTTAAGACAGATTGTGTGAATGATCTGTCAGGCTAGTCCAGTAGCCTTTATAGCCCGAGTGGGTCTAAATAACATCAGTTCAGCTGAGAAGCTTTTGAAAATACCAAGGATTTTTTTTTGTTTGTTTAGGGGTTTTTTGTTTGTTTTTATTTTTTATTTTTTTTTCTTTCTTTTGCTATTAGGTATCTGTGTTATTTCTGGAGCTCTGTAGGTGCACTAGGTTACTGTTGCTATTGTAGCTTTAACTGAGCACCCTTTTAATTACCAAGGGGCTTAGGAGTCCATAGAACAGTGCTGGCAACCGGCCCGGGTTCCCCGAGGAAAGGAGCAGCACAGTGTGATGAGGCTTTATAACTTCTGTGGCTGCAAGGTGTTTAGAGGACTCTGTATACTCAGGTACTGTAGGATAGTTTTCTCTGAAGTGAAGCAATCTAACCTGAGAGAGGTTTGTTTATTTATTTATTTGTTACATTAACGTGCCATTGGACTTGTTAGGAAAAAGTTGTACCAGAGGTGAATCTTCTTTTGCTGTTTATAGCATGCTTTTTCCAGGTGTTTTTTTCTTTTTTTTTTTTTTATTTGTGTGGCTTTTTGTTTGCTTTTTTTTCCAAATTTTCATCGTGAAATAATCAAGAAACTCCGGAAACAGTATTTTTGGTATTTTGTTTATTTTTGGCACGCAGAATGGAGCCACGTTGATTCCATGATTGATGGACTCATGCATTTGAAAATAAGGCTTAATTGCCTGGTTCGTTTGGAAACTTCAGGGCTCTACGGATTTGTTTCTTTATTTAAACATTAATAAATAAGCTGTATTCGTGACAGTGGAAAGTCTGCACGCTGGTGTGATGGAGTTCATATTTCTTGTTTTATATTTTTCTTTTTTTATCTGCCTCTGTGCTTTGGTGTGCCTGTATTTTTCTGGCTGCCAAGAAATGACATATAAGCATGAAGGTAAGAAGTTACTGATTAGCTCATCTGATTGCATTACAAAGAAATTAATCTTGGATCGTTTTCATCATGTTAGATCAAGTACTTGAAAACTAGATATTTAGTTGTAAAGTGAAACTACTTTAGCAACAGAAATCAGATTATTTATATGTAAGTATATCTGATCCAAACCATTAAAAATATGAAGGTATGTTGAAACTTGCATATAATATGTTCTATGTGTCATTCTTGATTTATAACATTCTAAACTTCGTTGTTTACTGAGCACCATACTTCAGTAGAAGCGTTAATACTTGAGTTATAAGGACCTAATGCATAATTTTACTTTAAAATTATGTGAAAACAGTGATATAAATCCACATGAAAAATACTTGCTATTAAATGCATGGCAGTAGTCAGTGCAAATTAGAACTTAAATCAGAATTTTTCAACAATTTCTGTGACTATTTTCTGTTATTAAGTTATGATTTAGAAGTAACAAATGTACAAATCAAAACAAAAGAATCTTGAAGTTGTTAAATGAGAATGTTCCCATTTTTAGAAAAGTTTGCGTGAAAATTGAATGAAAATAGTGTATAGTTACAAAAATCCAGTGAGTCTTGTACATGTATATACTTTTCAATAACCATTGTGATTCAGCTTTTGAGCGATATGTGGGATCTCCCTTGGAGTTGGTGTGTTTATTTATGCTTCATTATTTATTACAGTGTTTATCAACAAACTGTGTATGAATCAGATGTCTTTTTTTCCTTTTTCTTTTTTTTTTTCCTCTCTCTACAGCTGTTCCCTTACCAGTTAATTTTTTGTGGTTTTGCTGTGAATCACTTCTTGTAGCCAGTTGCTTCAGATACTAGATGATCAACAATAAAAACAGCTATTTTATAATTATATGATGAAGCAATTCATACATGTGCAATAATATACCATGGTTAAATATCTTATCTCTGTTTTCTGTGGGAAGTGTCTGCTCCACAAAATGAGGAATGTACAGCTTCTCTAAAGAGGAAGGAGTCATTAAAAATAAGTGGTTCACTCGTAATTCCAAATACCATAGGCAGTCTGTATAGCATTTAAAAGATTTTTTTACTTTTAACTCTCCATGAAGCATTGGGGTTTTTCAGTGTGATGGGAAATACAAATTTTCTTGCATAAATCCCTCCAATCTAATAATCAAGTGATTTATTTAAAAAAATATTTTTCCCTATTTTTGCTACTAGTGGAATGTTTAAATGTAGCTCATATCTTTTATCAAAATAACGGCATTGCTTTAAGTATCTTCTCAAACCTATATACGTTTATGTAAAATCAAACCCACTGTTTTATGATTGTTTTTTTCACTGCTTGAAACAGCGTGCATGTGTGTGTGCGTGCAGGGTTAAAGGAAGATACATACTTAACCTGAGTTATTTACGAAAGTAACTGTATAGCAGAGGTATAGCAAAAACCCCTGTAAGTATGATAAGTCGTATTGTCAGTTTTAACTAAGCTGCTGCTGACCTTCATTTCATGTGTTCTCTGTGCCATATATATGACAATAACTGGAGTTTTGCTCTCCATCTTTTAGAAATCCCTTCTACCAGCCTTTTCAAAGTCAAGACTTGACTCTTATTTACTTTGTCAGCCCTCAAGCCTATAGTTTATTGCAGGGTTTGGTTGAGCTTTGTTCAAGTGCGTTTGTCCAAGGCCAAGCACCCCTGAAGCTGAAGGCATGAGCAGGGTCAGCTGTTCTTCAGTCCTCTGAGTTGCTTATCCTTGGCTGGGCTCCTCCAAAGCACGGGCTTGTTGCTTCCACAGATAATCCGGTGCAGGCAGAAAAGCAGGATATGAAAGTATTGGCATAAGACTCTGCATGCAGCTTTGTTTTGGGTTTGTTCTCAGCATCTTTGAGTAGGAAGTATCCACGCTGCAAAATGAGGATGTGGTTTTCATGGAAGTCTCTTGTTTTTTGTTTACTTGCCATCATCATCTTTACCTCCGTTTAATCTACCTTTATCTTTATGAAACTGCATCTGTTTATCGGAGTCAGAAAGTTCTTCCTCATGAGTTGACCAGGCAACCCAATTGTAAATTTGCTTGTCTTCCTTACAACTTGAAGGTAGCACCATTTCTTTAGCGCTATTTCCAACTCTCAATATTTCTTTTCAATATTACTATTAGATGATTGTAGGCTGCAACCAGTATTCAGCATGGGAGAAATGCTGGATGGGCTAATTAGTAATTAGTCCCAAGGACTAATTACACCTCAGTTTTTGTAGTAAACCTTTGTGCTTATGAGAGGGGAGTCTGAAACGTTTGTAATTGGAGTGTGAGAGAACACATTAGTTTTCTGGGCAAGTCTTTATATTTCTAGAATAGAGCTTAAACCTGTTCCCCATGTCCTTTATTTTGTTAAGTAGGAGAGAACGGTGAACAAACTAGTGCAGCGTGTGAATGCTGGAGGAAAGGATGAAATTATCCCAGGGAAGTGTTTGTCTTAAGCACCTTAGCCATAGCTCTACCTGGTGAAAGGATCATGGTGCTTCCTAAACAACTGAGAGAAGAGTAATGTGTCTTCACAGGGTTTTAGTAATATAACTGCAATCATTTTCCTGTGAATACACTAAATAGTGGTCTAGTTTGCCACTGGAAAGGACTTGCAAAAGGAAGACTGTTTCTAAAGATTGTTAGAAGTTCTTTGCCTTCTATGCTGGATCATATTTATCTGTGTGCATATGGAGAAGCACAGTCTATTTAGAAAAGACGTGTCTTTTTAGGGTTTCTTTTTTTAGAGTGCATAACATCCTTTCAGAAGGAGATTTTAGTAGAACCAATTGATTTTAAAATGCAGTCTGAAGGAAATTCTTAAATTATTATTTGAAGGGCTCATCTGGAGTGAAGCAATTAAGTGGTTCAGAACAGGGCCTTGAAGCTGTTTTCGGTAGTTTGAGTGGGCTTAGCTGTACTGTGAAACAATTATGGAGTTGTTTATCTTTGAGTGATGAGACTGTGACCTGCTGGACTACGATAACCAGGGCTGCAGGCTGTAAATGGTGTCATCACACCTACGAGCTTGATTTTATGGTACCACTTAGTTCAAGATAAAGTGTTTTGGCTGTTGATGGGAGCTTTGCTGAGGCAAAAGAATATATTAAGCATTATGGGGCTTTGTGAGAAAGTGAAGACAGTATTTTGTAGACATACTGGAAGAATGTATAAAGTTAGATAAGTCTAGGAGACTGCAGTGAAAGGTGAATATTTGGAATTCATCATGAGATAGGGGATTATAGAAAAAATAAAACCTTTTGGTATGTTGAATGAAATTGATAGCTCGCTCACTCAGCCAGTTTGGCTTTGCTGAGATGTAAGATGTCTGATGTTCTGAGTTAATAACAACTGACAATTTTTTTCATCCTCTAGACCTTTTTAATGAACAGGTCCATTGCCTCCTCTCATACAACCTGTGGTTTATAGAATAGTTTTTTGTTTGTTTGTTTTTTTTAAAAAAAAAACAAACTTTGACATCAGGATCTGTGATTCAACATCAAGTGGTGCCAAAAAATATAGAGACAAATAGATTTTCCTTCACCTTCTGAGAGTAACGTCTCTCCACTAGCCTCCCTTCTCCCTGTCTAGGATGCTTCATAACCAGCAACACTTTTTTTTTTTTATTTTGTTGCTCCTCTGAATTTGTGTTGGGTTATTGGAACACTTTTATGGTGTAAAACGTTAGGCTTACTTTGATTAATAACAGTTAACTTTTTTCATTGTTATTTTGGAAGGAAAAGTACTTGAAAAAATTTTTCTAGTTAAATGTTTAAGCATTTTTTCTTTTTTCAAATGGCAGAATATTCTGTAGAAATTTGCTGCTTTCTAGCATATGTTAGAAAACTGCTGGAAAGGGGGCTGTTAAAATGGTGAAAGAATTATTGCAGTTGTGATCTTTTATATAAAAACATCACATTTTTTACAGTTAATATTGTACAATCCCCTTCCATTGGCTATTCATTTTCTCTAGTTTTCTGTAAGCATGCATTTAATTGATTACATTGTGTAAAATTTATTAAATCTGCATTGAAATGCTTGTTTTCCCTGAGCATATTTTTTTGATCAATCATAATATTGCAGCAAACTTTTGAAAAAAATGAGAAAAATGAATGGAAAGTGCCAATTTATACATTTAAGTAGGATTTTGCAAAATAGGTATTATAAATTAATCTCTTTTAAAATTAGTATGAATGACAACATTTATTCCATATTGTTCTTAGGAATCTTTTTTCCTTTTTGGTTCCACATCTTATATGTTACATCGAATTGGGTTACTTTCTTCTTAGTAAATACTGCATTTCTCTACTGTGAATCTTGTAAGATCTGTATGATTTTGGTAATTAGCTTTTATACTTTTGCTAAAGCATTATTCTATTGGCAATTACCCAGTGCTATGCGCGGTTCAGTTCTTGGAGGTTCTTATGCAAATGATGTTGAAAAGGTAGCTAATTTAATCAGAGAACAAGGGTTTACAAAGGAACCTTTTTTCTTCCTACATACTAAAATAATGGCCAGAGAAGACCTTGGCTACTGCTTGCTGGGTCAATTGGGGTTTTCCAACTGTTTTGGTAGTAACTAAGAAAAACTAACTTTTCAGAGGCATGTTGTGGAGACATTTTTTGGATTTGATGAAGAATCTGTTGATTCAGAAACATCATCTGTAACTTCATATAACACAGATAAAACAGACAGGACACCAGCAACACCAGAGGAAGATTTGGAAGATGTAAGTAGTAGATCATTTTTTTCTTAAGTTATATAAAAATTCACATGGAGTATAGATGCAGTTATTTTTTTCATCTATTCTGCCACAGGACCTATGACAGATTTGGCAGGGAATTGCTTTGTTTTGTTTCAACTCCAGTAATGCATCCACAGTCATTGCAATAGAATTAAAAAGATAATATGCTGCCTGACAGATTTGGCAGATATTGGGCTGAGAAATAAAATTGTTTTTCTCAAACCCTTTCTTATTAGTCAAAAGAAAATGAACAGGCATATTGCTATGCCAAAAGTCAATAGTTACTAGACAATAGTTTGCCTTTCAACCCTGTAATTTATTTGACTGTTTTGATACAACCAGGATTTTCTTCCTCTACTTACAATACTGAGAGAGGCTTTTGCAATTCATTATGGCTTAAATGATCATAGGTAGTAAATACCCACTGACGTGTTTTGTCTCAGCTCTGTGATATACAGTGCAGCTGGCCTACTTTAAAAGATTGCAGGTGTGAGGACAAAGCATGAATTACATGCTCTTTTTCATCTTTCTTTCCTGTTCACTAACTTGTGCCTAATACTCTTCACTCACAAGAAGCTTCCTATTTTTCTGTGTCTAATACCTAATAATATTGTAATCTCTCTTCCTTGGAGCCCGAGTTCCTGGAGCAAAAATTAATTAAAGGGAAGGACGTTTCTTGTCCCCAGCATTATAGGAAAGACCTTGAAAGTGTTGATATCAGTTGCTCAAAGTTCAAAGAAAATGAAGACATTAAAAATACTTCATGTTAAAAAAAAAAAAAAAAAAGAAAAAATTAAAAAAAATCTTACAGATTTTGAAATATAATTTCTGTGTTTGTGTGCTTGTGATGGTTAAATGCTTTACCCTGACACAGTGGAGACAAAGAGTAAGGGAGTGATGGACTGTATGACAAATAGATCAAACCCCTTCTGAAGCCCCTGTGGCAGTGGAGTTGCTGAAGACAGAGGTGCATAGAACTGCTCCCTGTCATCTTTCCCCAGTCAGGTTCTTCTCACTTCTATACATTACTGCCTTATATAGTAACTTGCGGTGCCCTGAAATTGTGTGGTCAAAACAGTTACTGATCTCTACATTTCTGCATCATCCTCAGATCATCCTTCCTTCCATTTCCACTTGTTTTAGTTTTTTAAACCTTTATTAAACTTTGAGACTCAGTATGAGTTGTGTTGCTTGTTGTAAGTCTATCTGTCTATATAAACAAACCCATTATTGTATATATTTATCTAAAATCACTTTTTTCCCCTCTTCGTTAAGAGCACGCCTAGAGAAGAAGCTGAACTAAGGTTCTGCCAGCTCACAAGAGAGTATCAAGCTTTGCAAAGAGCATATGCATTGCTTCAAGAACAAGTTGGTGGAACCCTGGATGCAGAGAGAGAAGCAAGGGTAATTTTTAAATTGAAATTTCTTTTAACTCTGAAATCATTGAAATAGCTGAAAAAACTTGGGATAGCTGGAGATATCTTTCCAGGTCAGGGAAATGCAAAGCACAATGTTTTTGAGGATTTGAGGGTATTAGCAGTAAGTTGACAATTTAGATTCATCTGGTGTGATAAGAACAAAGATATCATTATACTTTTTTCCAGCGTGTGTAATATATTGACCATTTCAGTAGTAAGACTGTTATTGAGAATATCCCAATTGAACCTGCAATTTGGATAGCAACATGATGGATTTAAAATGGATCAGAGAATAGGTTGTTATAAGTACTTAGGTACTTTTATCATACGAGTATATTAAAGATCTGACCCAAATGTGAAAAAGGAAGTTTTTCTTCAAGTGTTTTGTTGAATGTATGAAATCATAATTTGTTTTTAAAAATCTCAGTTTGAGAGTATTCTTCCTCTAAAAAGTACATAACTAACTGTTGTTCCTATTAGGTCAGCATGTGTGATTGTTTACTCACTCTGAAATAAATGCTTTTTTATCCTCACAGCAGTCTCTGTACTACAGGTATTTGAGGTGTGAGAGAGTATGTATTCTGTTTTCATCTGCCTTCTGCCACCACTGTTTAACCATGTAGTGCAGAGATGAGGTCAGCAGAAGTTATGCTAACGTCTTCCATTCTGTTTTTTCCAACCTGGGGAGCAGAGAAATCACTTAATAATGAATTGGTGAGCTCTAAGTCAGTCCCCAGATGTATTCACTGAACAGCAGTAGCATCAAAAAAGGGCTGAGTTAACTAGAGGCAAAATTTCTTGTGCTTCATCCCAACTCCTCGCAGAGAGGAGCATGTCTAGAAATGTAGGATATTTACAAGTCACCCTCTACTTGAATTATTGTGATCAATGATCAAAGAACATGTAACATCCAAATGGGCAAGCAATAGCCATAGGGCTGGAAACTTTCTCGTCTTCATCTCATGTCCTTCATTCTGCATCAAGTACAGCTTGAACATGTAGAGTACTGACTACTGAGAGAATTGACTGATGTTGCGAGGCCACTCTCAATGGTCTTTGAAGACTCATGGCAATTGCAGAAGGTTCCTTAGGACTGTAAGAAAGCACATGTCACTCTTGCCTTCAAGAAAGGCAAGGAGGAGGATCTGGGGAACTGAAGGCTGGTCATTATCCTCTCAGTCCCTAGGAAAGGGATGGGGCAAATAATCAGACTTGTTCCCAAATGTCTGAAAGATGGGGTGAGTGGGAGTCATCAGCATGGATTTACGAAAGGGAAATCACACTTAACCATGTTGGTAGCCTTCTATGATGAGATAACTAGCTTGGCAGAGGAGTTGGATGTTGACTTTAGTAAGTCCTTTGACGCTCTCCCTCATAAGATTCTCATAGACAAACCGATGAAGTACAGACTAGACAAGTGGACAGTGAAGTGGACTGAAAATTGTCTGAAATAGCTTAAAGGGCAGAAACTGGCAGAAAGTTCGGCTGGAGGTGTGTCACCAGTGATGTACTGCGGGGTCGATACTCGGTCCAGTATTATTTAACCTCTTCCTTAGTGAGCTGGAAGATTGAACAGAATGCACCTGCAGCAAGTTTGCAGATGATACAAAATTGAGAGGAGTGGTTGATACATGAGATGGTTCTGCTGCCATTCAGAGGGACCATTCAACTGCCTTAAGAAATGCATAAAGAGGAATCTCACTAAATTCAACAAAGGGAAGGAAAAGTCCCGCATGTGGGGAAGAATAGCTCCATGCACAAGGACAGACTTGCTGGCAAGCAGTTTTGCGCAAAAAGATGGTGGACACAAAGTTGAACGTGAGCCGGCAACATGCTCTTGCAGCAAAGAAGGCCAACAGCCTCCTGGGCTGCATTAGGAAGAAAGTCCCCAGCAGATAATGGAGGTGATCCTTCCTTTCTACTCACCATTGATGAAACCATATCTGGAGTGCTGGGTCCATCTCTGGGCTCCCCTAGTACAAGAAAAACATCGACATATGGAACAGAGTCAAGTGAAAGGCCATGAAGATGATTAAGGGCTTGGAGAACCAGCTACACAAGGAGAGGCTGAGAGAGCTGGGACTGTTCAGCCTGGGTAAGAGAAGGCTCAGTGGTGTCTTATCAGCTTGTGTAAGTATCTGATGGAGGGAGCAAAGAGGTTGGAACCCAGACTCTTCTCAGTGGGATCCAGTGAAAGGACAAGATGCAACAGGCACAAGTTCAAATACAATAAATACCATTTAAACATAAGAAAAACCTATCTTCTGCCATACAGAGAGACCTGGACAGGTTGGAGATTTGGGCAGAGAGGAACCTTATGAAATTCAAGAAGGGCAAGTGTAGGGTGCTGCACCTGAGGAGGAATAACCCCATGCACCTGTACAGGTTGGGGGCTGACCTGCTGGAGAGCAGCTCTGTGGAAAGAGACCTGAGAGTCCTGGTGGACAACAGGATGACCATGAGTCAGCAATGTGCCCTTGTGGCCAAGAAGGCCAATGGCATTTTGGGGTGCATGAAGAAGAGTGTGGCCAGCAGGTCGAGGGAGGTCATCCTCCCCCTCTACTCTGCCTTGGTGAGGCCGCACCTGGAGTACTGTGTCCAGTTCTGGGCTCCCCGGTTCAAGAAGGACAGGGAACTGCTGGAAAGGGTACAGCAAAGGGCTACAAAGATGATTAGGGGACTGGAACATCTCTCTTATGAAGAAAGGCTGAGGGATTTGGGTCTCTTCAGTCTGAAAAAAAGACGGCTGAGGGGGGACCTTATCAACACTTACAAATACTTAAAGGGTGGGTGTCAGGAGGATGGGGCCAGGCTCTTTTCAGTGGTGCCCAGCGACAGGACAAAAGGTAATGGGCACAAACCTGAGCATAGGAAGTTCCACCTAAACATGAGGAGGAACTTCTTTACTTTGAAGGTGGCAGAGCACTGGAACAGGCTGCCCAGAGAGGTGGTGGAGTCTCCATCTCTGGAGACATTAAAAACCCGCCTGGACGTGTTCCTGTGCAACCTGCTCTAAGGTGACCCTGCTCTGGCAGGGGGGTTGGACTAGATGATCTCCAGAGGTCCCTTCCAACCCTATGGTTCTATGATTTTCTATGATTTCCTCTGAGGGGAGTCAAACATTGGAACACATTTCCCAGAGAGGTTGTGGAGTGTTCATCCCTGCAGATATTCAGAACCCCACTGGACAAGGTCTTGAGCAATCTGCTCTAGGTGCTCCCCTGCTTTGAGCACAGGAGCTGGGCAGGTGATCCGTTCCAGCCTCAATGAGGCTGTGATTCTAAAAAACGTTTAAACGTTAAAAAAACCACCCTAACCTACTTCCCCCCTTGAGCCCCAAAAGTGGAGAAAAGTGTTAAGTATTGTGAAATATTACATATTACTGCCTTGCTACATGTGACCGTCATTGTATTGTGCTGCTGCAACGTTGCTAATAATGCAGAAGAACAAAGATTTTCATGTGGTTTAAAGATTACTGGTGGGATGGACTGAATTTATCCCAAAGGTAGGAGCTGCCACTATCTTAATGGTTCCACAACAATTAAGAAAATATTCACAAAATTCTAAATTGCTATATTGCTGATGGTTATTAGGCATACATATGCCCTGTTTCATCCACGTCATTTTCTCTGGCTAGCATTTTAAAATGCACTTACTGAATATTCTCAAGTATGGAAACAGAATGCCTGTGGGAGCAGAATTTCTTTGTGTTAATAAGAAAAGCTTTCCAGATAAAAGTTACAGAAGAATGTAGACTGCTTGACATTATCTGGAGTTATTTACAGCTAAAAATGTTAGTCTATAACCCCCAGAGACAGTATTTAGAAGATACAGGGTTTACTTTAAAATGTGTCATATTTTGTTTTGGGTTTTGTTTTTAAGGTTCTTTGAAGTGGCTCTCAACCAACCCTAAGTTTGGGGTTTTTTTCCCCTGTGAATTACAGTTCTTATAATAGTGGAATTATTGCTTAATGGCTTTATTTGTTAGAGTTCTCAGCTTCTTACAAAAGCTTAGTCACATTTGACACTCTCTTTTTGACACTTAGCCAAGGAAAGCAATAAGGACTTTGGTGATCACTTCTCAAGCTAGAATTGGGGAAGGGGGCATAATTACATCTACCATTAAAATAAGAGTTCGGAGACAATCATCTATTTGACATTTATGAGAGACCATTAAACATTTCTTTTGTCTTTATGGGAAGGGAAACCCCAGTATGAATATTTTTGTAATAGCTTTTTTAAATTTTATTTTGCAGGGATTTGCCAACTGTCCCTTTAGCACACTTTGGAATTGTTGCTCTATCTTTTTAATCATATTTTAGTCTCTTTTGTCACATCCACACAAATTCATCTTTTGCGTGAGTCAGAAGGTAGCCTTTTGCGTGGTTAGTTTTGTAGGATTCAGTGTTCTGGTGGTATGAACATTGCCTATTACTTTTAGATGAGGCTTAAGGTAAACAACAAGGATGCAAAGATACAGAAGGAAATCGTGAGAATTTTTGAACTGCTTGGGTGTAGGAGTACCTGAAGCAGGGTGGGAAAAATACTTGCAGTAGCTCAAGGACCCTCTGACTGAAGGTCTGCAGAGATATCCTTTGTTTTAAATCCTTTTTGTTTAGTACTTTGTATGATCCAGTCCCTTTTAGGGCATCACTGGACTCAGGGGTAACACCTACTGTAGTGTAATAGTGTAATAATCATGTCGAATGAGGAAAACAAACTAGTGTATGCCATTTATGGGCTAAACAAAGTGGTTTTGGTCAATGTAATTTATTTACCTATAGGCCTTTTTCAGAACTTATTGCAATTCTTTCTCTCTTGCCCTTGAATTACTAAAGCTTATGAATAGCTTCTCAGAGCTCTTTCATTTCCTAACTGTGTTTTTTGGGTTTTTTTCCTGGGAAGAGCTTTGTCACTGAATATTTGGTGATAACATCTTTTTAGGGTAGGAGGGAAAAATACTGTTAAACTGCTGGCTTTAAATATTTTGTAACATAAATAAAAAAGCAATTATTTTAATCAAAAGCATTAAAAGCTGGCTGGACAGCCCATAAGTGAGTAGAAGGTATCTTTTACTTTGATTATATTTGTAATTAAATCTACCCGACTACAAGGATGTGTGTTCATATACACACACTTTTTAATACTTTTTTTTTTCCCCCAGACTCGTGAACAACTGCAAGCTGATCTTCTCAGGTGTCAGGCAAAAATTGAGGACCTGGAGAAAGCTCTAATCGAGAAAGGACAGGTAAAAGGCACTCTTAATGTCCTCTACCACATCATTTTCTCCCTTGCATGCAGTGGTGCCCTTGCCATCTTCATTGCTTGCTGGTGTGTTAGTGTGACTGATGCAGCTTAATTGCTATTCCATTAATAGATTACTTAAATAAAGGAAACTTTTATACGGGCTAAGAAAATGCAATTAAAGATTCATTTTCTAACACACAGCACATTAAAGCATAATATTGAAATAGCCGCGTGTACATGCATTGTAAATTCTGTTCGCATTGCCATTGGTGCAGGCTTTTCTCCTGTTTTCCGTTTTGTTTATGTTTGCTCTAAATTCCAATAAACCAAATACTCTATATTTGTACTGGAGAACATTTTTTGGTGTGTAGCATAGAAAAATTAAAAAAACAAATCACTTGCACACATGCTTCAGCTAGAGAAATGAACCACTGAGTGTGTCTGGTTACTGGAAGCCACTTGCGGTGTTGCTCTCCTGGGCTTAATCTCTTGGAGGACCCAACTACTTTCAAATTCCCATACCATCTGACAGAGTAAAATTAGGCCTTATGCTTTGGTATACCTTGTAAATACTTGACGAAGATGTGGCTACTGATGCATATTTAATAATGCCTAGGATCTTCAGGAAAGCTGATCAAGAGTTACGAGAGTGCATTTAAAAGATGTTCAGTTGCACAACTGCTAGAATGCACTGACAAAATTGGGGAGATGTTGTTTTATGCTTGATAATTTGAAATAACAATTTTAAGGTCGCAGGTAGCATATGGTGATAAGATATAGCTATCTATAGACACACATTTCAAAGACTAATGATCCTGTAGCATTGAATAAAAGCAACCTACAAATAATGCCAAGTTAATAGTATTACTATTTTTATGGTTTATTCTTTGTAAGAAAAAAATTTCTGTAAGATTCTGTATAAATACAAGGGACCATATTTAAATTAATGATACAAATTGTTTATGCTAGCTTCCACACAAACTGCAACTTGTTTAGTAAATTCCATGTAGAGAAAATATTACTAGAATTAGAGAATATGTTGTCAATCTGAAAATGATGGCTCACTGAGCTTTTGGAAGAATAAATGGAACTGAAGACCTCTCGAGGATCTGCTGCTGACATTCTAGTGTGTTAATGATAAAGGTGTTGTGGGCAAATTGCTGTGTAATTGAAAACACGTACAAAATAGTTGACTGTTAGAGTGTAAAATATAAGTACTGTGTGTGTAAATAAGATAAGTGAACATGGATACACATGTAAGAAATTACTTCTGTGATTTTGGTTCCAGAGTGTCAAAAAAAGTATGCCTGGAAATTATAATTTAATTAGTTATTACTTTATGAGATTCATAACCACATTTTCAACCTTGTATCTCTTAGTAATCTTAAGAAAGCCAACAGGGACGTGACGAGGAGCAATATGATATTGTCTCTAGTGGGCTAGTTTGTACACCTGGCATTAGCTTTCCACAGAAGCGGTCACATTGTCTTCCTGGGAGCTCTAGCTCAGTTCTCCTGACCTGTTAGCATTTACATTCAACAAAATAAATGTTTGTGATGACAAACTGACTTCTTTGTGCAGTATGTGACTTTTTTTTTTTAATTATTACTTTGTCATTTAGGTGGTCATGGTAGTGATGATGATGTAATAATACTTGTGAAATGTTCGTTCGAGGAACCAGTCCTTTAAGTGCTTTTGGAAAGCAAACAATGAATCGAGATCCTAGTGTATTATCCCAGGAATTTTTAGTCTTACTTTGCAGCTTCAGGAAACAGAAGCAGCAAAGACCTTCACAATTTTCCTGAACTTAAATTCTGAGCAGGAGATTGGAATCTTATTGGTAAAAAATGTTTTGAAGCATTGCTTATAACAGTTTATGTGTAATTTCACAGTATATGTAGATGCTTTTGTTAATCTCTCATGAGCTCAATCTGCCAGAATTCGCCTAGATGTAAAATAAGACTAATAATAGATTTCTGCAAGGTACATTGAGGTGCATGCATAAGAAACATTATATTAAGGGAAGAAATTCTTATAAAATGTTAGTAGTGGTATATAATAAATCTCAAAATATTGGAGTATGTAATGTGCCACATTGATTTTTTTTTTTTTCTTTTTTTTTTTTTTTTTGAATGCTCAGCTCTCAGTGACCTAGTGTGTATATAAACACAATCCCACTGAAGTTAAGATTTTCTCAGAAAGTCGAGTGGAATTAAATTCATCAAGAAAGACATGAAAGTTAATTATCAATAGGGCAAATTAATCCATTTTTTTTCTACTTGTGTGAACTGGAGTAGTTGAACCTGCAGGTCTGATGTTGAACCTGCCTTTTTAGCATATACATGCATTGGGATATCCACCCGAAGTCTATAAGTGCAACTCTTTGTTCATTCCTTGACCTTAGTAAAATGCTAGTGAAATGTTAAACTCAGCGTTAGATTTTTTTTTCAACAGTTATTTCATTTGTTTCAAAAAATCTTGGAAAATGCCTTTTCAGTACTTAGTATATTACTCTTAGTATGATACATTTAACATAACCCTGAAGAGCTTGCTTACTGCATGAGAGTTAAAATGCACTTGTGCGTTCTTGGATATGTGGCAAAGGGAGAAAGAATGGAAGAATATGCTAATGTAGTGGACAGTAGGTAGAAAAACTAACTTTAAAATTTTTTTAATGTAAATGTTACAATGTTTTAGATATTTTTTTTGTTGGCATTTCAAGCCTATTTCATTAGTTTCTCATACAGCATCAATGTGCAAATAGCTTGATGGCCACAAAAATATTTGCCTTAATACTTTAGTAAAGACATTTAGATTTGAAATAAGTTGTCCTTATTAGCTAGAAAATAATTTGATCTGGAGTTAGTATGGGATATTAAGTATTGGATATTGTTTTATTAAACTTATTAGAACAGTATGAGCTAAGTTATGTAAACACTTTTTTCTACAGAGAGAACAGAGTGAATTTGGCTCTTATAATCTGTTGAATATGAATGTCCAGATATGACTAACAGTGAGTTTTTGTAACTTGGCTCTTTAAAGGGGTATTTGATGAGGCCTTTTGAAGCCATGGAAAAACCTAAAAGCAAAGATCAGCTTTGGAACAAGCAATCAAATGGAAATACAGTTTTCAAATGGAGTATAGAATATCTTGCATCGCTGCCCTTTCTCCATAGCTTTGAATACCTTATCACAAACACTTTGTATTAGCCTAATTCTCACACTTTTAGCAGAGGGCAATCAACTGCATACCACTGAAGCTTGTTTTCAGTCATTTGGGGTAATTAAATTATTTTTTTTTCCCTTTTCTCCATTGGGATTTGCATTACACCACTCAAAATGGGATGATTTTGCAAAAGTTCCCAACTCTTTGAAATGAAAGAAATAGTTTTGAGTAAATAAATGTTTTTAAAATGACATAAAGTATCATATAACTGCATTCACCCACAATTGCTATATGTAAAGATTTTAAAGTATATGCTTAGCTGGAACATATTAAGAGGAACTTGTTTCTTCGGGAAAAAAAAGGAACTTTTATTTTCTCTGTAGCTTAAAATGCTATTTATACTTGAAATATTTATGAAAGCTTTATTTTTTGACGTGTGACCATTTTTACACTTGAATGTACAATGATGTCTGGAATCTTCTAATTATTGTGGTTATTCACTTTTTCTCGTTTTACAAAATATATATAACTTTAATATTTTATTCCTCTTCTTCCTCAGGATTCAAAATGGATAGAAGAAAAGCAGCTGTTAATCAGAACAAATCAGGAGTTGCTAGAGAAGGTACGTGTTCAGAATCTGGGAATATATTCATAATTAAAGGAATGGTGAAAGGAAATCAGTGTACTAAGTACTGAAACATCAACATGAAAATTGTTTACTTTGTTTATCTCCAGAAACAGAAGTTTGGATAAAAGTCTCTGATTAAAGTACCGATATGCTTTGTACTCTTTGGGAATGGGAGCTGCTCTTTATTGTGGAATTACATGTTGTATAGCCAGCAGTAGAACCCAAGCTGGCTGAAGTTCCTTGTGCCCAACAAAATACAACGTAAAATACTAAGCATAATGTGGAATCTTGTATTTTGTCAAACAGTTACACAAAGATCATTATTGCCCTGGTCACTAATGAAATTGCCTGGTCCCTTCAGCCTTCCTTTTTTAAAAATTTTTCCATACATTAATAGTGATTGATTCAAGACTATTGTATCATCTGTTGTCTGAGACACCCAGAGCTGAGCATCCTCATTGCTCTTCACTGATATTGGTGGGAAGGTTAGCTAGTACTCGGGAAGTAAAAGAATTATTTTTTGTTAATTAGTAGCTCAATATTAATACAATAGAAATAAGATAACCAAAGAAAAAATTTTGACTAAAAGTAGCTACAGCCAGACTTAATTTATTCAGACACTTACATGGGTATTATAAGCGTTATAGTACATTGTGCCAGATGTTATACTTCTGTTTAGTATCATACAAAGATCACCCAGTTAAGCTAGGCAGTAGACCAAAGCTATTGGTTGGCATAATGAAGAGTCAATTGTGAATTTCTGTTTTGTCATTGTTAGTGTCCCAAAGCACAAATCTGGAAAATTTAAAAGTAGGCATTAAAACCTCTCCATTATTGTCTTTTTTTTATACTGTAAAGAGTAGATGTCCAGCTATGCAAAGATAATGAGAAGAGTCTAGCCAAATGTTAATGTAATCTAGTTTCATTCACTTGATTCTAAAAGAAAGCTCCTATTGCTCAACTTATTTAGATGTAATATTCATATCACTTGTCATACTACTTACAGATTACTATTCTAAGAGGTCATTGACCATTTTCTGCTGGCAGTTGTCACAAATACTTTCTGATGTGATGTTCGTTCTTTGTCTCCAAGACACGTCGCAACATCTAATGAGAAACTGAAATAATTAACAGTTTTGTCTAAACCCCTGCCCCGTAACGCTGTACAGTATCTTTTCCATTGCTTACGGGATGTTATGATGTTGTGTTTGTCTCATAGATTTACAGAATGGAACAAGAAGAGCATCAGCTGAAGAACGAGATGCAAGATGCAAAAGACCAGAATGAGCTGTTAGAATTCAGAGTGCTAGAGCTTGAAGTAAGAGATTCTCTCTGTTGCAAACTCTCAAATGGAGCAGAAATTATGTTTGAACCCAAGCTGAAATTCCTGTAAAGATTACTGATGTCTGGTGCATGTTTAAGGGAAATCACTTAGGTATCTATTTTTTAAATGTTGTATCTTGGGATAATGAAATTGATGCCACTGCCTTAATGTGTTTTGGAGAGAGTGCTCGCTAATGTTTATAAAGATGTAATATAGCTAATATATATTGCATATAGTTTGTTTTTCATCTAATAAAATATTTTGTTTTGCAATATTTTGCCTTTTTTATTTGTTTCATTTCCATAACTGCTCCTTTCCTGCATGTGAAATCACTTGGTATGTATACTACAGCCTTGGTTGGCATTGTTTAAATTAACACACCTTCTCACATCTTGCATGCAGTGATCTGACTAAAGATCTGACACATCCATCACATCAATGTATAATTGCTTTTAATTACATTGATTTAAGATTGACAACGTATACATGAAGTAAAATGATATCAAAAGAGCACATTTTGATAGTTGCTTTGAAAGAATTTCTCTTACCTGAAATCCATTTACTGATGGTATAAAATGGTCATGGACTGGAAATAATTGGCATCAGTCAATGGAAAAAAGGAAAAAAAACCCTCTGAGAATGTCAAGGTTAAAGTGGTTACACACAAGTACAACTTCTGTACATGAAAGTAGAATGTTGCTGATAGCAAACAAATTCTGTCCTTTGCAAAAATGAAATAACAGTGAAGTTATTTATGAATAACAATTTGAACATGTAGCCTGTGATTTAAAGTAGAAAGCAATAGTTCTCATCACCTCATAAATGGGTCCCATGTCAAGTTTAGTAACACTAAACTACTTGTATGTGATGTGCAATTGTCACACGGTTTTATTGCTTGATAACGTTGTTCAGTTTCAAAGATCATCAGCATCCTTAACACCATTGAGAACAAACTCTCTAAGAAACCTTCATTGTCACTCCACCATAACTTTCATCACCCAGCACGTTTCACCAAAAATTTTGGCATGTGTAACTTCTCTGATAAAGATGAAAATGTCATGTCTTCATGTTATGTGGACATTCTGCTTTTTGTCTTTGACGTTTCTTAATCTTTTTTTAATCCTTTACTTTATCAACCATATATTTTCATGTCATAGCCCATTATATTCAAAATTATGGATTTAGGTTATTAGAATTTCAGTACACGTTCAGGAAAACAAAAGTGCTTTTTAATATATATCTTTATGTTTTATTAGGCAACTGTAAAGTAAAATACTGAGCAATTTAGCATTTGAATTGGCAGTTACACTAGAAACTGCTTCCTAAAGCGTAAGTGTTCTTAGAACAATCCAAAAAATTTTCTTAGGAAAAGAAAAAAAGTGCTTCAATACATCCTTCATGAATGTCTTTTTCATATGGAAGAATCACTGAAAAATAGCTCAGTGTGATGTGTCAAATTTTGTCATGTGCCAAATCTTTAAGGACTTGTTTCACAGAATAACAATGGAAGTATTTTTGTGTGATTGCAAGAAAAAATTTTTTTCCTTAGTAGGCAAGCACATAGACACAAATGTGACTGACAATGTGAATACTTTAGTAAAATCATGAATGCTTCTGGTAATCAGGGCAGTGGTTTTTTGAGAGCCATTAAAAAAACATTTTGGGTTTTTTTGGATGAAATTATTTGGATTTTGGATGAAAAGTAGGCTAGAGTAGAAAACACAACCATTTGTCTACCATTTAATGCAAACAAATTCAGGTGAGTTTAATGCAGGAAAAATAATTTCTTTAAAAATCTAACTGAATTTGGACAAGAATTAAGCTTCTGGTTTTGGATGACAACAGCTAGGTCATTTAAGTCCATTTCAAAATTAGACTCTTAATACAAAAATTATTTAAAATAGAGCTTATGAGGGATAAAAATGTATGAAGTACAGAGATTTTTCCCTCTACTGTGTAGTTTCAAATTAGGTTTGAGCTAGTTAATGAATAAGAGTTGCCATGCTTTGTAACTTGCTTAAGTGAACGGATGCAGCCCGCTATATCAGTTAAAGCATCTCATTTTGTGATTTAGGAAACTGGGCAATGCGTGGATGGTCATAGGAACTGAAATATTTGCAGTAGCTCTTTTTCATTGTACTGTCAGAAATTGAAGCTCTTGTTGTCAGTGCCTCCTCACATAATATGGAGAGGACATATGATTTTCATCACTTGTGTTCCCATGGCCTTAGAGCATTCAGAGGAAGACCCAGTGCCTTGGTTGCCCAGAGCCTTCAATCCAGTCATTTTCACAAGCTCGTTAAAATTTAAGTAAAATCGCTTATTTATTATTTTACTGTATTTCTGCCTTCTGAAGAAATAATAGGTTGGTATTTTGAAGAAATGCATGGAAGTCAAGTAGATAGGCTGGATAGGTTTTAGAAATACTATCATTTTAGATAAATGGGAATTTATAATTTCTAGTTTGGGCACAAAGAACACCATAAGTGTAAAGCAGTGCTGCCTTTCAACATATTCCAACATCCCGGGTTGTGCAGTGAATAGGACTGGGGATTTTACATGCTCTAATAGAAAGGTGAACCATAGAATAAACAGGGAGCAGATACACAGCTTTAATTTTATTGAGAAAATCTTCAGTGATAATACTATTTCATGATGGAGTTTAAATTTTTTTCTGCAGTTTCTTCCTCCTAAATTGTTCTTTGTTCCATGAAAGGAAGCAGTAGTTAAATAAGGTTATAACCAACATAAAACGCTGTGGAGTTTTTTAGGGCTCCAGTCAGTTGTTCGGCCAGTGTACAAGGGTTCCTGGCTCTGAGGAGCGTCAGTTAACTTTGCAGAAATTGTGTGTGCATGGAATCAGTTGGGAGCTGATGCCATATTTGTGCTTAGCTAAAGCCAAAATCCTTCAAATATGGGAAAGTAGGAGGAAATACCATGTATTTGGAATGTGAATAAGAATCTACCTTTATGTTGTACAGTTATGTTTTGTAAAGTTGGGAAATAAATATTTACATATAATCACAAGTGGTGTTTTTAAACAAAATCTTTCCTCAGGAGAGAGAACGAAGGTCGCCGGCATTTAATCTTCATATAACCACCTTCCCTGAAAACAATGGAAGTGCACTTCAACTGTTCTGTCAACAGGAAGGAATAAAGGTACATGTAAAACATTAGTAACAGTTGGATGGTCAGGAACTTTTTTGGAATGTCCGACCCAATATCCAAACAAATGGTCTGCCATCTTGCTGGAGGGAAGAAAACCTGAAAAAAATAAGTATAGTAAGAAAAGATACTTTTCACTGGTGAAAAGGTTTCATAAGAATATGATCTGGTAGTCTGTCAGGAGTTCATCAATGAAAATGAAGGCTGGGCAATCAAAATAGTTCACATTTTGTCTAGGGTGTTCCCTTAAAAATATTGCAGAGAAGAATGTGGATGTTGATGTGATTCATTATCAGGCTTGCTACAGTACTTTGTTCTTGATATTAAATGATTTCATCTAAGGTCAGAAATACGACATTCACCTATTATTTTACACCCAATTTAGGTAAGCACCTATGCATTTTGTTTGTTGAATTAATACGCTTAAGTTATTTGCCTAGGCCAGGGCCTTGAAGTGTGATGTGCCTGATGCAAAACTCATTCACACAGGTGAGATTCTATCTATCATTTTAGATCAAGCACAAAATAAATATCGGGATCTCCGTTGGTTAGCTTCTGCTGTGAGAATTACTCTTGTCACTTCTCCCTTGAATAGACTAGCTGTACAAATGGATTTTGTATTTGTAATTGTATTTACAAGTCCGCTTACAGAAGGCTTGTTTCTATTCAGTGCCTTAGTAAGCGCAATACTAAACTGAAATTGTAGGCTGCATATTGTTAGGGAGCTGAGTAGTCTAAAAGAAAAAAAGTTAAAACCTGATTCTTACCTACTGGTTTGGTTGCGTAGTCATTTCCCAAACCACAGCAAGAGTCATCAGTTAGCATACCATCTTTCAAACAGAGCCTCCATGGGATGCCAGACCTGCTTTTTAGCTTATCTGCTATTCTAATTTGCATGTTGCCTGTAGCAGGTACAGCTTACCAGGATCAGAATTCATATTTTTTCCATTGTCTTCTGTTGCATTTCTGAACAGACGTGGTTTTTTTCTATCCATGTTTCAGTTCACTTACCTGGAAGCAGGGGCAGTCACCTAATATGGGCACACTGAAATTGTTGACTTTTTGTGGTTTCAGTGTCTTTCAAAATTGTTAGCCATCAGTAGTAAATTAGACTTTAGAATGATGCAAAATCTGATTTGGTTTCTAAATCTTCCTACATGCTTCATCATGGAAATAAATGAATTAGAATGAGTATTTCTGGCTAAATAGGTGCAAAAACTTGCACGTCATACTGAATTCCGTTCTTCACTGGTGTAACTGATCAGCTAATGAAGTTTACATTCAACATTGTCAATGCTGATCATAATCAATAGTTTTGTTTTTAACACCAATTGTGTATTAAGAGCCACACCACTCTAAAATTTTTGGTGTGCACTGTTTAATAGCTGATGTAACATCTGGAGACACTGCTGAAGTGTTTGGGGAGAGATGGAAGAGGAGGGGACTTCTCAGGATAGACCAACTTGAACACAACATATTATGTCTTTTGGAGCCAGGATAGAATCATTTGTAGTTTCTCTCCACATATGTGTCTAGTCTTCAGGAAATCTTTCATTTCTTATTAAGCTTTCCTCACTGGAGGATATATCTGTTAGGTACAGAGCCATGAGCAGGTATATTCTGGTGTAGTTATGTAATTTGCAAGCACAGCTAATCTAGCTTTACAAATTTTTAAGGATTGATCATTCTGACTACCCACATAATGCAGTTGCACAACACATAGGTGCAAACCAGCGTGTTATGTACTGTAAGTAATGAAACTAGTGGGCCAAGACACAGCCCTGTTAAGAGTGGCCTTTACTAAGAAGCGCTGAATAAGAGAAGTTGAGGGTGCCAGCATTTAACAAGACTCTTGTGCTTTATACATGTGTATTAAGCATTTTGGACTAACATGAACTGGTCTTTGCCCATGCCCATGCTCTCAAGCCTTCCTACCTTCAAATAGCATGGCGGCATAGAGGCTGTCGACGGAATCATCCCTGGTCCATGTTAACTTGTGGACTGTACTTGGGATAGGTCAGGAGAATGTGATTCGTGCAGGTTAAACATTTCCATGAATATTTCCAAAACCCTTTTAAAGTAGAAAATAGAGTTCTGGGGCCTAGGAATGGCTCCTGACACTGTAAAATACAGACATGGTGTGATTTTATTCCTCTCTTGTTTGTATCAGAGGAGTGTTTTTCTTGCTTTCAGCGACTAGGCGTTAATAAGGATGGGTTGTTTGCTGCTTTTGGTAGATCTGGGGCTTTCTACTCACAAAGGTTGTGAGCTGAGAGTGTTTGGAGGAGCAGGTTCATCCCACTGTGCACATTCCCTTCTACTGTGAGGCTGATTTGGAACTCCACTCGTTTAACAAAGAAAATAAAAAAACCACGCAACAAATGTTCTTCGCAATTATTTCATTCGTGCTCTCTGTCATTTTTAACTTCTGTAGCTTGATGTGCTTGATGCTCCACTCCAAACAAACAGAAGAAACAGTCCTTTAGCCAGTTTATTGGTTTCGATCTTTTTTCTGCACACATCAGCAAGATGGTAAACGTGCGTCGTATGGGAACATTCTGCCCTCATACGCAGACATCCAGGCTGCTTCCTATAATCAAGAGTGACATTTGGTTTTGTCTCTGAAAGTGTCAATAACACTTTTGTAATTGTGATGCAAAGCTAATCTTTCACTCATTTACATTGCAAGTTTTTTTGCATGCAGAAGTGAATAAAGGGTACATAAAATGTAGCATATAAAAACTGTTTCTCACCTACTGTGTAAAAAATAAGTGTTGAACATCTTTTTCAGGACGTGAATATATCTGAACTTATGAAGAAGCTAGATATTCTTGGAGATAATGGGGTAACAAATTTTTAATTTCAAATATACTTCCAGTTTTGTGGTTATGTTAAAGCAATTTTTTCCCCACAGCAGGAAATAACATTCAAGAAAATGCAGAGAGTGATTTTTATATGCCTGTATTTGTATGAACGATATGAATGGTTAGGTATGACTTTTACGAACTTAAAATATTTCAGTTAAACTGATGCTCATGAGAAGTGTAATTTCTCCAGATAGGGTTTCATCTTAGCTGAATGACATAGAAAAAGCGACATAGCACTGTAGTAGGCGGAGGGAAAAGATATAAACAGGATAGGGGAGGAAAATAGGGAAGTCAGAGCTAAGTTATTCCTGAATTTTTTCTCTTGAGTAGTAATAGCAGCACCTGCTACTGTGAAGGATGCCTCTGCCAGGAGTGATTTTACTGTGAGAAAGGGCAAGGATTACTGGTTCCCTTTCTTCCCCTGTTTGCCAAATACCGTATAAAATCTTGGTCATGCAGTTTGGGCACAAACATCCATGGAGCTGGGTCCACTTTAAAAGTAGTTTTAACAGTTTGCAGTCTTTATAATACTAGTTTTAAGCTCTAGATTTAGTTTTTAATGTTGAAAGTTCTGATGCTCTTTCTTTGCATTGTTTTTGTTAATGGGAAGTCTAGCTCTGAAATGCGTTAGAGGAAGATTCACTTGCTGCAGGGCTGTAGTCCAGTGAACTGGCATTTTTTTTGGCTAGAAAAGGAAAATAAAATTTCGAAATCCCTGACAGAAACCACTTAATTTTCATTGAATGATGAACTGTTGCAAAAGCATTGTGGGAGTGGTGCACTGAAATAGAGTGGAGACTAAATGCCCTAGGTCTAGCTTTTCATACTTTCAATCATGGGATCCTTTATGGGCGTGTTTATAGAATGCTAAATGTTATACCTGATTTATTCTTTAAAGTAAAGTTAAAATTTATTGCTTGCATTGAAGGGTGGATTTCCAATCCAATTTGAAATGCCTCTTTTTGTATTTTAGAATTTGAGAAATGAAGAACAGGTTGCAATAATCCAAGCTGGGACTGTGCTTTCCCTCTGTGAAAAGGTAGAATTCAGTAAAGATTTTTCTCTGCCTAAAGGCTGACCATGTCTTCTAAGATATCACATAACTTTGCCAGGGAAGCATGGCTTTCCTGTTAAAAATGTTTCTTTGTCTGGATTTGGAGCATGTATTCATCCTTACATGGCTGTTTGGATTGTGGTGTCTGAAGGTAAAATCGAATTTACAAAATAAACCCAATTTAAAAATAAAAACATATTTGGGAGATATTTGGAGATATATAAAGTACTAAGAAGCCACTTAACACTTCATTCTCAGCAGTGCCAATGTTCTCTGCTCTCTGGGAACAGGGTGCTGTGAAGTGCTCTGTAAGTTGTACCACCATGGTCCATTTTGGACCCGTTTCTATGTATGACTGAAAAAGCTCCGAGTGGTCTGTGGTCCTTTGCTCCATAAATTACTGGGCGTAGCTACCAAAAAAGTAGTTTGCACAAGATAGGTAATCAGTTAGGTCACTCAGTTCTGCATGACTAGTTCTTTACTTCTCCAGTTACGGCGAGAATATGATCTGTATATGAATGAAGATGACATTTAGAACTAATACTTGCCTTTTTCTCTGAAGAAGCTTTGTCCATCCTTTTCACAGGTTTATAGTAAATCTTTCCTCGATGCATTTTTGAAATTCAGAGTCAGAACTTTAAAATTAAAATTTGAGCATTTTGTAATAACTGCTTTAATTGGTACAACTTTGGCAATCTACTTATCTAAATATCTTACTGTAGATAACCTAAATTAGGTAATGTAATAATCATTGCTTTAAGTGAGTCATTGCTCTAAGTGAAATAAAATTGAGAAAAAGCACTAAAATCCCTGTGTTTTTCATCACATTATAACATTAAAAAGGGGAGGGGATGATCATAGCCCTTTACATCCAATAATGAAAGTGGAAGAACCCCAGTACACAAGGCTAAGATAAAGAGCAGAAGTGGCCAAACTTTAGGGACTGGACTGGATTATTTTTCTTGAAGTAAATTAGTGCTTGTGCAAAAAGTGCCACTGGAATTAGTGAGCTTGTTTAATTTGTGTCAGAGTAGTGCAAAATAAGTTATTTCCATTAGCAATGGATCACAACAATAAATGTTTCAAAGTTGTATTAACTGAAATAGTTCCTTAAATGAATAGAAACATAGAGTTACAATGGATACTTTATTTGTTTATGATAAAGTTGGTCTATAATTTCATTTGACATATTATTTTTCTTTTTTTTGACAAAACTTATTCCAGTTCCTAGTTTGCCTTAACTTTTTTTTTTTCCTTTGTGGTCTTATCTAATCTGATTATTACAGAAATTGAACACTCTGTCAGAAAGATGGAGATTTCAGTTTTATCTTCTATAGGTAAATAGACTGCATTTAAAGAATGAGATGAAAATAGTTCACGTTATCTATGGACTCTATCCATTTTGTGTCATTTTAGTGAAGTGCCCCATGGTTACCTAGTAAGAGCAAGCTGATAGCAAATTGAATCAAGAGGGTACGCTGAGAAGCATGAAACCTTTTCCTCTTTTTCGTGGTGCACATCTGAGGTACAGGCTAATCAAGTTACTCTGATTTTCTCCATAACAGAAGGCACTATCCATGTCCAAAGTTTACTAAGAAAAAGAATAGCAGAATATAGTCTCATGCTGTCCTTAATAAAACAAAAAAGATACCACCTTTCATAATACTGTGTTTTACAGCACAGAAAATTGAGACAAAATGTGATAGGTGAGACTGGGTGATAGTTCTAACATAAGTTCTATTGGGTGCATATACTGAATTTAGTTTGAAGGAAATTTAAAGCAACTCCACTGTCTTCTCCAGTGTAGTGTAATCATCTTAGATGTCCCTCTAAATATGGGCTAGATAGCTTCCCATGTGCATTCCTACAGTTCCTTAATAACAAGAAACTATCACGTATCATCAGCTTGTAATGGGACCATTTGGTAGTGAAATGGTACTACAGACATAGATGTGCTAGTTATATTCATGTGTGCTAATTAATCACACTCAATATTTATTTAGATCAAATTTTTATATTCAGCCACTAGAAGTGATCTTTTGGAAATCAAGCCACCAGGCAAGGAATGTTTCTGGGTTCTGCGGGCGCAATTTCAGAAGCTTATTTTGAATGCTACGGCTGATTACGACTCCTAAATACATGGTTTTCTTGTCTGTGCCCCTTCGTTCCAGAAAGGCTTACAGACATAGGAAGATCAGAATTGGCATTTAGTTTGGCATATCGTTCATACCTCCAAAAAAATTAGACCTCTAATTTTTGCAAATAACCCTTCATTTGCAAATGTTGAGGGTAGCTGTGAGAGCTGCTGAGGGCTTCCCATTTCTATTGATCTCAAGGGTTCAGAATGCTCACTGTCTTGCCGAATCCTTCATCAGCAGTGAGGCTTTCCTAAGGAATATCTTCAGTCTGCCACCTTCAAAATGAGGAAAACAAAAATGATGTGAATAGAATCACTGGGGAATACGGTGTTCCTGTTCACTTTTTTTCAGCTCTGTACAAAGTAGATAAAACAAGTTTCTATTTTTATCCACCAGTCTCTTAAATAGTGGAAGGTCCAAAAGGATGAATTAATTAATTCACATTTTGCTTATTTGTAAACTTATGTTTGCAGATTTCCCATCTAAATCTTTGGGAAAAAATGGGTATGTCATTAATTCCTTTGAGTCCGAGCCCAAATGAACTCACCGAACGCCTACATTTAAAAATTCGATGTGTAATGCTTACCAAAAGAATTAAACAGGAGTAATCTAGTGTTAGTAAGCAAATCATTTTAGGAAAGTGATAATTCTCAGTGGCAAAGTTACAGTTGGTCTTAATGGGATCTGTCACTACAAAAAGAAGCATAAGTCTAAACTATACTCGCTGTAAGCTAGTCATTGATCCTTATTGTAGACCAATAAGGAAATGAAGCAAAACAATTCAGAACTGAGCGTTTCCATCCATTCTTAAATGCTGACTATAAATATAATCTTGGTGGCACTTAGTAATTAAGGAAGAACCTTCTTATCTACGTGTTTAAATATTACGATATGCAATTTTACCTTTGGAATGCAATGATCATTCTTCTTAATTCTGATTGATTTGTTTATCACCAGAATGGTAAGGGATTCATGGTGGCAACTGCATGAATTTCCATCTGTCTGTCGATTTTATTGTTCCCTTTACATTACCGATGTTGTAGAAGTGAGTCTCTTCCCACGAAGGGTGCAGCAAACAGCGCCAAATAAAGGATCAAGTTTGTCACCGTGTTTTTTGTTTAAATTGCCTTCTGGAAAAATGCAGGAGTGGTGCCCTGGAATCATGTGATGGTTTTGCAAATCAGGCCAACGAGCATTGGGTATATCAAGTTGGAAACAATCAGGCTGATTTTGCATTCTTCACCCAAGTTTATTTTGTATCTTGAACTTTGCAGGGGAGAAACCCCTTTAATTTATCATAGAAAAACAGCCTCCCCATGTTAGTCTTTAGCATGTTTCTACAGTCCTCTGTTCTGCCTGTGTTTTCACTACCTGTTTGTTCATGTCTAACTTCAAAGTGAATAGGTAGCAAGGGGGAAGCACATGCCTGGGAGTGTTGGCAACAAACTTGCAAAATGTTGGGTGCAAATTTTTCAGAAGGTCTGTTTTTTTCATTTTTTATTTTTTCCTCTTCACACTGCTTTGTTCATGTAGTGGTTGAAACAGATAGAGGGGACAGAAGCTGCACTGACACAGAAGATGTTAGACCTGGAGAATGAAAAGGTAAGGAATGATAACTAAAAATATAGTTCATTTAGCAAAAACTCATCTCAAGGCAATGTGTATAAACTTCATCACAGGTTGATTTGTTGCTTTTCTCTGCTTAGGTAATTGCTCCATGGTAGGTTTCTAGAACAATTTATTGTTTGTATTCTTTGGGGTGGGAGGCAACTGTCAAAGGTATATAGAACAAAAATAGCAAAATATATTCAAATTAGGACACGAAGGCATAACTTTACAGAGCATATGAACCAAACAGTGTGAATTTGTCTTTGTGCTTTCTCTGTGTCTGGCAACAGCATCTCCTTTTTAATTTTGGGGTCATGTTAGTAGAATTGTCAAGGATATTCCTTTGCTCTCTGGTATTCATCTTCTGGAAAAGTTGTAAAGACCTCTTACTCCAGATGACCTTTCTTGCCCCAAGGTCTTCATGCTTAAAGGCAGAATGTTTTCTCAAAAGCAATTCTGTCTTGCGTAACAAACTCAGTGCTATACTGACCTTATTTTTCCATACGTTGAAGAAAGAGTTTTGGAATGAGTGTTTGGTTTTATTGGTTTACCATGCATGCGGTACTTCTCATCTTCAAATGGTTTTACAAACGCTGATTAATCCTCGCCACACCTTTTACAGGTAGATAAGTAATCAGCATTACATTCACCTTAAAGAATGGGAAAGGGAGACAGGGAGGTTAAGTGATTTGCCCAGGGCCACTGAAGAAGTGTGTATTTGGGCCACAATCAAAAAAAGGAGTGCTCAGACTGTGTTCTCTGTTGGTTGTAGCCTATCACAGTGGTTATACTTTAACATAGGTATGATCCTTTCCACATTTAGTATTTCTTTATTTTTAACTTTTGTTAAGGATAAATGCAAAGGTTTTGGAGAGGCAAAGTGCCTACAAATACTAGATTCTTTTATAAAAGGATTTGGCAAGCAATAGGTTTTTTTCTAACTTGGTTTATTATCTTCCCACTTATTATCTGTGATCTTTTCACGTCTTACTCTGGATTCCCCTATGTCTATTAGTTTAGCATAGCAATCTGAGAGTCTGCATTGCCAATGATTGACTCTATACAAATACTATTGTATTGTGGCACTTTCAGAAGGGCTGAGCACTGGCTTAGTTGTTCTTGGAACCCACATGAAGAGTTTGAGATCCTATTCTTGTTTCCCTCCCTCTGGCTTTTTGTGGCCAGCTTTTACAGTAGCTTTTGGAGAAGCAACATGATCAGGGCAGCTGCGTTGCTGTTGTGGGACTTGCTGGTAGCTCTGACTCTCTGTAGTCTTGGGCAAGTCATCCTACTTCTTTCGTGTCAGACACATGTAACCATGTTAGGACCAGGCCTGTCATTTACTATGTGTAACACAGCTCACGGTGGTATTGCCTCTTGTACAACAGCCATGTAGCTGTTGCTGCAGTCCACATAAGAAAATAATGCCACCTAGGTAGTCAAGGTGGGATTCAGTTGCATAAAAATGGTGTCTAATGCCATATTACATTTTTAAGAGTTCTGAAGATGTCCACAAGGGGCTGAGAAATATGTCCTACAGGACCTGTTGGAGACCCCTGCTCTTCTGGACCAGCAGCTGAAGTAGCATGCCCTAAAATGGCTACAATAGCAATAGATGCCCATCTGTGCTAGCTGAATTCAAGCCCCAAGATCAAAGTCTGACTTAAACTTTGGTTCTACTTTCAATATTAATTCATAGGTAATTAAAAGAACTCCAAGTTTGCAAAAAACCATGAATAATAGATATTATAGTTCTTATACAGAGAACAAATAGCAACTTATTCCTCTGGATCTTCTAATTGCTGGTCTTGTATGTTGCTGCTATTGCCAATTACGAGCTGTTCTTAACAAGTGTGAGGTCATCCGTAGTCATTTTATGCTCTGAGCCCCTCCCAAGCATTTATTTGCTGATCAGTATGGATTTGTTTTAAATCAGATGTTTGGAGTGAGAATTCATCATCATGCTTCATGCTTAGGCAAATTCTATGCCAGTGCTACACAGCTGACAGAAAAACTGTCAGAAGTCCACATATATGTCTGTAGGTAAAATTTGGCCAATCCCATATCCAATAAAACTAACCAGACCAGCAACATGTGGGTTTTTTATACTGTTAATAAAAACTACAATCAATCATCTTAGAACCCTATGTATTTAATTTGGCATTTATTCTATATGTTGGGAAATGCAAGAGTTTTTTCCAACATTCTTTTATTCTATTCAACATATTAAATTCAATCAAAGGGCTTCTCTGCTTTCTGAATGACTACTTATTTTTTTGAGCATGAAAACCTGCCTTGAAAGAAAAGTTGGTAAAATCAAGTAACTATTTTATGTTCCGCTTACTACTCTGAAGGCATGTTTTGCAAGAGCACGGTCACCAGTCAGATCTCATTTGCCTATTCGGACAACCATTCAGACGTCCACCTCTTTCTTGCAACATTATGCTTTTGGATACTGAGTTCCACTGAAATCCCAGCCCATGTTTTTATATATATATATATATATAGAGAGAGAGAGAGAGAGAGAGAGAGAGAGAGAGAGAGACACATATATGTATAAAAAACTGTGAAAGTTGTTGAGTTTGATTTTTAAAAACAAAAGCAAAAAATCCCTGTAAATCCTAGGTATGCTGAAAACTTCCTCAGGTAACGTCACTTAACCTCTCTGGGCATCACTTTACCCATTTCAAATTGGCTTCCTACCTTTACCAGTTGAGAACTGAGCTTTTACTTCTGCTTCACTAGTGCAGACAATATAGATTACGGTTACCCCTGCGATTTCCTTAAGGGCGAGCACTGGATATTTCCAGAGAAGCAGTAAAGTGCCCTCACGCGTGTTTCTCTCTTTCCTCCCTTGGCCTGCCCTGTGCAGGTAACGACTGTTGGACCACATGGATGCACGTTCCCATTCACCTTTCAGCCTTTGTGTGCGCTTCTGTCAGGTCAAGGCCGGTTTGTACAGTGGTGTAGAGGTCTATACTTTGTAGGTACAACTCGTCAATTTGATACACGTATTTTAAGTGCTAATATTGTAAATTTGCTATTCCAGATATCCGTAGGATGAATGTGGTCATTGCCTATAGATATTCTTTGCTTTCAAGAGGAAAGCTCACATAAAAATGATGGCATTTATGATTCTTCATGAATTAGTATAAAGAACAAACACTCCCTTGTTTTTATTATTGCTCAGGACCTGTTCAGTAAGCAGAAGGGTTATTTAGAGGAAGAACTCGACTACAGGAAGCAAGCTCTGGACCAGGCATACATGGTAGGAAAAGATCAGTCGTTAAATTTTCATGTTTGAACACGTTTTATAAAATACAGGGTGTTTTGGTTTTTTTCTTTTAATTATATATAGGGTTCTTTTTTAATTGATTTATTTTTCTGCCAGACTAGGAAGTCAAATACTACTTAAATGGAGACCTAGGAAATGGATTCTACTATTTAGAAGTGTAATGATTTTTGCATTGCATCTCTTTATTCTAAAATACGTGAACATCTTGTTAGCACATCTGGAATGGGAAGAGCTGGTCTATGTGTGCACAAAATTGTCTCTGGTAAAATACACCAGAAATTACTTTAGAACTTTTCCAATTTTGCTTTTTCCTAAGCATTTGTAAATATTACTGCTGCTAACCTATCCCAAGTTGGGAATGCCTGTACTTCCTATGCGATTCCTTCCTGTGTTTTCCTATCCAACCTTACCTTTCCTAGTTTTCCAAAGGGAAGCTGCAACCTTACCTTCTCTCAGGCTAAGCAACAGTTAGGAATTATCTAAGAATTGGTAAAACTGCACACCCAGCTTTGTCAATAGTGAGACTTCAGGGAATCAAAATATAATGGCCTGAAGCATTATTTGTGCATTGTGATGTTTCTTATGTGGAAAATATTTTCAGAAAATAAGCAAGGTCTAGTGCTCAGAGCAGATAAGCGAGAAAAGCAAGCAGGCTCTATTTCTAGCGCTGTGACCTTGGGCAAGCCATTTAACCTCTCTGTGCAGTTGTTTATGCATCACTAATATGGATTGAATTACCTACCTCACAAAGGTGTTATGAAGGCTAAAGGGATGTTGTCAGATGTTCTTGATGGAAATTTTTTCAGTCTGGATGCTGGTTTTATAATAGGATCATACTAACCTCCGTAATCAGGGAAACGCTGCCATGATTCCTTCCTTTCTTTACTCTTGGGAATACAGTTCTCTGTATGAATGTAAAGTTCTCCTGTGCTCTCCGCTTTGCAAAAGTACTGCAGTTTTGGTCAGTGCATGAGAATCTGGTTAGGACTCTGACAAATGGCAAGAGACTGATGAAGGATTAGTGTACGCAAGTATACAAGTGTTCCTCTCTTCATTGCTTACGGCAACTTGGGACCAAGCCAGCGACACAGACTTTGAGCAATGGATGGCAGGACAGTAGGGCCAGAGAGAAGCAGACAGTAAGATTTCTGTTGTTCGGAGTTCTCTCTGTGGGCTTTTTGTTTTATAGGATGGTGTAACAATTCAGTTGCAGTTGAAGGGAATCTGTTCGTTATCATTAATTTTCCAATGTTCAGCATCAGAGATTGGGGTTTTGTTACATATTGAGCACAGACCTATCATCTGAATCTTTCTTAAATAGAGGAAATCAATCATTTACTAGAATGGGAAGCATTGCCTGGGTGTAAATCAGTGCCAGGGGGCTACGTGCACTCTGTGTGGAATGCTCCTCACTGCTCACGACTGCTGCTTTCTGTCTACCTGTCTGTGTCCATCCTTCCTCCTGCCTAAGGCTTCGCTTGCTAGCCTTCTCCTCTAGCTGTTGGTGGGTCGTTTGCTTGCTGGATTCAAACGGCAGCCTTGTCTGTATGTGATTTGGGTTGCATTAGAAAATCCAGGAGCTGGAAGCCACGCTGTATAATGCCCTGCAGCAGGATCCGGGAAGGCGGGCGAGCGAGTCGCTGACTGAAGCCCAGAGGGAGGATTTGCGAGCTGCAGTGGAGAAGGTGCGGCGGCAGATCCTGAGGCAGAGCCGTGAGTTTGACAGCCAGATCTTGCACGAGCGAATGGAGCTGCTGCAGCAGGCACAGCAGGTAATCCTGGTTCCAGCAGGTAATCCCGGTTCTCTCTCTCCTCCCCCTTGTTGGTGTTACCTCTGTGGTTGCCGCCACTGCCCATACAACAGCATTGCTTCACCCTCACCTCGTTGAGTTCTGCTTAGTCTACTCTGTCTTGCTCCCACGTCAAGGAGAGGAGCAGCGTTAGGACCCGGTTGCACTGGGCATGGTACACACACCAAACGAGTCACTGTCTCACTACGAGGTCCTGTTGCACAATCTGTTTCATGTGTGTACAACCACACAGTCTTCCACAGGACTCCAAGGGGAGCTGGTTGCAAGTTTAAGGCCTAAATTAGAAAAAGTCAGAATGGAAGGTTGCAAGGGCGTAACGCTATGAAAAGAGGAAAGGCGGAAGCAGTAGTTACAGGAAATGGATTTTTTCATTTTTCCGCCCCTGCTATTTCTTTTAGCTATTTGTGAAATCTTTTAACATTAAAAAAAAAAAAAAAGAGGAATTCATATGAAGTCTTTTAAGAGGCCATTTACAAGCTTTCATGGCATTGCATTAGTTCAGAAATGCCTTGTCTGTCTAAAGCACTTGCTTAAGGATGAATACTGATAACGTGAATTCAGGCAAGTTCCTGGCAAGTGTGGTAATTATTGCTAGTTTTCATGTGCAGATATTCAGGGAAAGAAGATAGCTGCATATCTCAGAGTGTTAATTATTGTTCCTAAGGATTTTGGTTCCTCTTTCTAGTAACCTCTGGAAGATGCAGCCAGATGTCTTACACCTTGAGGACTGCCCACCAGTTGCTCTACCTACTTTCTGTGCAAATCTGGAATTGCATATTGTAAATGCCAAACTCTGCTATGCAGATGTGTTCAGTGCGTTGTTGCTATCTCAGATGCTGGTTAGTGGGGCAAGGATGCGTTGAGCTTAGTTCAAGCCTCTCGCTGTTCAGGTTGGCTTTGTAGATAAATACAGGCCACAACTGATGTAATGTACTGACCTGGCACTGGTTGTGTTCATCTCCTGTCATCTTGCAGAAGTGCTCATGGTGCCAGTGTTAGAGCTGAGCTCTGACTTCCTAGATGTCTCATTTCTCTTACTCCTTCACTGTGTTCCCTGAGTTCAGAACATGTAACATTGGGATGAGGAGATTAATTTTTTTAATGGATGTCAGATCAGCGATGGTGTACAGAAGGCTGGGGAAGGTAGGCACCAGCTGCTGCTAAAAGTGTCAGAGAGTACGGTACGTAGATGAAATTTGGTAAATAAAGATGGAGCCAGAAGTTATTAGCTTAATGTTATTAGTGTAGCTGAAAATTAGTGAGAATGGGCATTTTGCCAGTCTCTTAGACAGTCTAATTTCCTAGCCAGATATCAGGGGTTTAGTTTGGACTATGTTCTGTTTGGTCCCATGGACTGCTCACTATCGGGCAGAGCACTTTTAGGTGCACATCTGGAGCACATCTTCAGTTGAGTTCAGTTCACGTATTCAGATTGGTCCACAACATGAAGTTAAATACCATGAGCGTGGAAGAAAACTTCGCTTCTGCTCCGAATAAAAATGTTAGTGTAAACATATCCTCATTAGCTGTGGATGTTTTTGTACCTGTCCAGATCCATTCTATACTGTGTCATTAGAGTTCCGTGTTGTGCCCATCTCATTAGACATGCTAATGTTACAGCTCTGCAGGACATGTTAAACTGAATTCTACTGCTTAATAAGGAGCTAAGTATTTTAGTCATCTATTTTTAACCCCCCATAGTAGACAGAAAAACAAAGGCAAAGATGGTAGTTAATTTGCCTGGGGTATGGGAGATTGACAGACTGCATTTGAAATCCTTTGCTTAGTTTCTCCTTAGTTGTTTTCTTCTTGAAGGTTGTATTTGTGGATCCTTATGGGACCAGTGGTCAACACTGATAACCTTGTAGTTGTATGCAAATGTCCATGGCTTAAAAGCAAACAAACAAAAACCTCTAGCACAGATCGGTAGTGTCACAGGGTTAATTCTCATACGATTACATTCACCTACATTAGCAGATGACAGCAGCTGAAATTCTACAAAAAATGAGAGCATACCTGTGTTGTCAGAGTCCTAAGGTATGGATGAAGCTGCTTTAAGTATAGATACTACATTAAATTAATCCCCTCTTTTCTTTTGTTGACATTGCGGCATTAGCAAGGACTCATTACACTCTATTCTGGCAAAACTGTAGTCTAGACTTGGTCATATTTGTACAGTCCACAGTGCCTTTGCAGTATGCACCACCCTTCTTACTCTGCTGAAGTGGAGGTTACGGAGAATGACACGACAGCATGATGGACCTGCAAGACTTAGTACAGAACGTCCTTGTTATAAACCCTCTCAAACTTTCCCTGAAACAAACCCCATGTATTAAAGACCCCAAGTTCTCTGAAAGTCTGGAAGTTTGACCAGTTTCAGAAGGCCTGTTTCTTTGCTTCCATTACCTTCTGGTCTGCCTGATACAAGGGCTTCAAAAGAACAGCTCTGCTTATCCTGGCAGGCTGGCTACAACCTCCTCTGAGTCAGAGTTTCTGTGTCAGACATACAGAGTAGGGGTCCAAGAAGATCTGATGATGGAGAAGGAGGAGTTCTCTCCTTCTGCATGTAGATGGTCCTTGACCATACTGCAGGATGCCAAAGTGCCATGTGATGAACGCTGCAGGTAGGCCTGCAGGGTTTCATAATAGGTGAACTGCTTCACGGAGGGACTTTGAGGATTTAGCTCGTGAGATGCTGGGTTTACAGAGCTGATAAATGTTCTTCCTGGGGAATGTGCTGTCTGAAAGGGACAGGGGCATGCGTAAGAAAGTGGGTAAACTGTTGTCCAAATGTGAGCCTGTGCTGCTTTATGTGTGCTGCTTTGTCCAGATATAAAGCCTTAGTTCTTAGCCTCTGGGTATTGACTTGGTTCCAGTGAAACAAATATATTTTAGGATGTTAGGCCCTGTTTTACATTGGTAGGTCTGTTCATCTTGGGCATGCGTAGCCCCACATTATTATTGTTCATTAGTATATAAATGGAATCATTCATGTATACCCGTTGTGTATTAAGGAAACCAGGCCTCTGTGGAGCCAAATTAGACAGACTGTGTGATTAGATCTGCTTGCTAAGGCATACAGCGCTTTTATTAAAGCCAGAGTGCAGGTCTGGGGGACAGATCCTCAGCTGAAGCATATTGAGAGCACTCCCTTTAAGTCAGAGAAGGTGCTTTGATTTACACCATCCTCTCTATTTGGAGGAGGCAAAATATGTTAATTAAAAATCTGCCATGAGCAGCTTGTGATATTTGCTTCTAGCCATAGGGTATGTGCAGTTCAACTGCTGTTCCTGCATATATCGCCGTCAAAAATGTCTCATTGTGCTACACTTATTATAAGCTCTTGTAAATCAATGCCTGGTTTATTTTTAGCAAGACTTCATTTAAAAGTAACATTTTTGCTCTAGCCAGTGCAGTAGCACGACTTTTGTGCGCTTCAGAAAATATGAAGATCATTACTAGCAAATGCTGTTAAGAAGGGTAATTTTTTATATGTGTATAACATGCTAAGCCATTTTGAGAGACAGAGGAAAAATGTGTTGGTGTAGCTATAAAAAACATCTCTGAGAAAAAAATATTTCAAACAGATCAGTACGTGTTTCTGAAGCAGTGATATCAACTTCTTAATTAAGCAAACTGACCCCCCCCCCCAAAAAAAAAAGAAAACAACAAAAAACCAACCAACCAACCCCAACTGCCGCCCCAAAAAAACAACACAAACAAATCCACACAGCACCATGGTTAGATTACCTTAAAAATATATTGTGATTGTGTTATTGGCTGAAATTAATAAATATTTAAAGGTCAAATTATGCTTTACATAAACCAGATGGGATCTAACTTGAAATGTGTTCCTGTTGGTTTGAATGTAGCTGCTTCTGGAGTTAGAAAATGTGGAAAGTCATCAGAACCAGGCTTTAAATTAGGAAGGATTAATTCCAATTGCACTGTTGGCAGTATTCAAACATGAAGAAAATTTATAATAGAAATAGAATTTATTCTGATTTCATTTTAAGTTATTTTAAATAAAAAGAGAAGCTAGAAAATCCTTCAAGGACAGCAGATTGACAGACACTCAGGTCCAAAAATGGTTGCTGCCAGCCAGAAAGGATATGACAGACAGATTTTATTAATGTAACCTAATAATTTCCCAGAGCAGTCTCATCTTTGTATAAAATTGTAAGAAAAAAGAAGTAGAAAAGGTATGTTAGTTCATTGTGTCTTCCAAAAGTGTGAATTTTTTTTTCTCTCCGAGTTGTGCTGTAGTACTGTACTGAGCTGGGGGTGTTTTATTCTAACTTGGTTTAGAATATTCTTTGGTGGAGCTCAGTTTTACAGACTAAAACAAACCATGGCTTCAGTTCTAGACCTGCAATATAATACCTCTATGGAATGCTGAAGGCATCCAAATTCCAACTCTAAATAGTTGAAATATAGCTGTAAATATTTCAACTGTGTTTTCTTTAAACTATAGCATTTACTCCTATGACCAGGTTGAATTATTCATCAGTAATAAAAGCAGAAATTGCCACTTTATTTGCATATTTTACTAGAAGGCGGCATAGGAAAATTCTTTAGAACAAAACAGGTATAACTCAAAACTGACCTCTATATGTCACTGCTATAGAGAAGGAATCACTGAAAATGCGATGTCTCAAGCAATTTTTTTCATGGACACCAAGGAAAAGTCAGAAGCAGTGATATCTCTTTTGACCCTGAAATGACAAAATATAGATATAACTGGAAATCGATAAACACCAAAATAATTTCCTTCACTAAGTTTCTTTGTTCCTTTTTTTTCTGACCTGAAGAGCCAAGTTCTTACTGATTAAAGGTCAAAGCTATAGTGGATGCCATTCCTCCATCAGTTCTCCCTGGTTTCTCGTAGATAGGACAACTTTTCACACTGGCAGAGTAGCTTGTTTACAAATCCGTAGGGTTGGATATCACCATAGCTATAAGATCATATTGGCTCAGCCATTTAAAATACATATTTGTTTCTTGGGTTGTTTTTTTTTCCTGAAAACCTTCATTTAAAAAAATTAGTTTGTTAATACAGTAATTGCCAGTGTGAAGTTAGAAACCTGAGATTTGCCACTTGATATACTATGGATGTTCAGGTAAAGCTTGGATAAATCCAGCAGTTGTTCTGCTCCCCTTTGCTGTGTAATCTGTTGTCATTGATATACCGCCTATTTTTCACCCAAGGAGAATTATTAAGGTTTAACGTTTGACTGGGAAGGCTCTTGGGAGAGGGGGAGAGGGAGGGAGGATGCTCTGCTCAGTGTACCTTGTTAACAGGCACAAGAAGGTACTGTCTTAAATTTGTCCTCTTTGGCACATTGTTTTGTGTCAGAGAGGATAAATTAAAGACTTCACCTCCTCTGGCATGTTGCCTTGTGCCAGAGAGGCTGCCTTGGTCAGAAACTCACAGCTTTGGCACACAATTTAGGAAGTAGGTAGAAGTATTACTACTAAGGTTACTTACACAGTAATTGAGGAGAGTCTCAGATCATTTTACACCCAAATCTATATAGGTACAATCTGTTTTAATGTTTTCATTTTAAATCTGAAGTGGTAAGGTGCTAGCAAAGTTCATTCCCAGCCATTTGCATACAACTATACATGAAGAGGAGCGCACAGGGCAACCAGTGATTTTAATTTATTTTTGTTTTTGCAACTACTAATGCTTGCAGTTGAGACATGTTCTGTGCTTTGCTGTTCAGCATATAATAGATTAGTGTTAATAACGCATTTTTTTATATTCATGAGTTGCTTTTTAAGGCATCTGATACCATAGCTGTCTAACTGTCATCAATATTCATCACGCACATGAGGACTAGGTTAATCACGGTTGACCTGTGGTATCGATTTGTCACGCAGCAGTGAATGTTGAGTCTTTCAAGGCATCATTGCTGCTATAATGACAATATCACAATAAACTTTGGTCATTTTCCACAGATGACATGCATGGCAGATGAGAGTTAATTTTAGTCATTTCTGTATGTTTATTTCACAATCTTTCCTTAGGTATGTTTTACGTATATTTAGGCTTTAGATCAAACCGTGCCTGCTTTGCTAACTGCCTTAGTGATGCTACTTGTCTGAATAAGTAATGATAGCCGGACTGGTGTAATACCTGCAAAATATATCTGAAAGCTCTGCTACCTTTGTCCTAAACAAGGTGTAATTGAGGTTGTACTCAAGTTAAGAGCAACTTTGTGCCTTAAAGTAATATTAGAATCAAGAAAACTCTTAACTGAAGTTTGAATGCTGAAATCCTCTAATTTGAACTCCCGAATACCCTATGTTTCTTAGGAAAGGCCAGTGGGAGTTGAGGAAAGGCAAGAAAGTGTTGTAAAGTTTGTTATAGAAGTGAAGATTAAATGTGTTTTCTTATGCACAATTCATACATATATAATGATAATTACTTACATGAAAATTTGCTATCTGAATACCAGAATGTAAATAATTTAAATGTAATGCTAAATAAATATTACATTATTTTTTTATCCCCCACCCCAAAATGAGTCTCGGCTGTCAAGAAGTCAGCTGTAAGATGCTGAATGTGTTTTTTCTTCTGAGCTCACACAGACATAGAATACCCATTCTATGTAGATTCAAGGTTAATATGGCTTTAATTATTGTTTTTCCCTAATGAAAAACAGTAAGACTGTTGATATTCTTCTGCTAGCTATCAATGTATGATGTAGTTTTAATATAGCACAAAATAAAAGACTCTCAGTGTTAAAAAATAATAAATCAAGTTTACTAGTAAATTAAGGCATATATTCACGAACAGTCATTCAGTATCAGCTTACAAAAAATATTATTTTAAGCTAAATGCATTCATAAAACTCACCGATTTTCTACTAAGACCAATGTGATTGAATATATTAACTTTCATGCTGAGAAATGCATCAGTGCAGCTCTAAAAGATTCATTCTCCTCAGGAAAGCAAATAAAGAAATGACAAATGCATAATAAAGATTAACAAGAACAGTTCTCCTACTTCAGTAACAATTAATTGGATTATCATGGTTGAGACAGCAGGACACAGAAAGGAATGAAATTTTTACCTACTATGTAAAGAAAGACCTTGGTGAGAATCAGAGAGGTAAAGTATAACAAAAATGATGTTGTTGTCATATTCAACTGGATGAAATTTATATTAAGTTTTTATGAATAAAGTAAAACAAGATGGCAAAAAAAAATAGCTTAAGGTAACGCTGTTACAGTGTGCTTGCTTGTTTCCTTATGACCATTATGCAAAATCACATTCTAGGAATATGGGAGTAAAGGGAACATTTGGATTCCTAAATCCAAACCCCTTACAGTAGCAGATCCAACAGCTTAAGTAAATGCATGTGGCAATTACCTATGCAAATTGTATTTTAAACACCGTAGAGTCTTTTAAACACCTGTTAAAATACATAAATTTAGGAAAAAAAAATCAAGAAAATAATATCTTTATTTTCATTAAGGAATTTCATCCATAATTTTATTACTGATTTGAATAATAGCTAAAGGCAAGTCAGTTTGTGTTCATCTTTTTTTAAATTTATACACGTAATGCAGTTACGCTGCTCACATTATTAAAGATCTTACATACCTGTGTCTTAATAGTGTTGAGAAGCTGCTTAAAATAATGATATAATGAAACAGTATTGATTCTTCCCTTTGTCAGACTGATAAAATATTTCCCTTGCTAAATTTTGCTGCAGAACGAGATACATTCTTGATCGTAAGCTGGCTTCAAAGATTCAAAACACGGTTCGTGTCTGATATAGTCCATCCACGGTGCCTATTCTGTAAATGTACGTCAACCTGAACCTTTCCAACATTTCAGAGCCGAGGCTCTAAGCGGCTTAGCAAATCCTTCTTTGTCTGCTTTGTGCTAAAATTATCAAATTGTTTTCTTGGATTTGCTGATGAACGTAAATCCAATAAGAGTGTGTCACAGGAACTATTAAGGTGATTTCTAAACCCCCTGATTAGCACATTCTTGTGTTTTCACAACTATAGTAGCATGGCAAGGAGCGTATTCTGCACCCAGATAAACTGATCTTGATGTTGCTGTCAGTAAAACAGTATGTTTGCTTGGATGGGCTCTCTACTTACATACTTGTCTAGCAAACAAGAACATCAGTTTTGCAGCTTGACACCTGTGTGAAGGATGATGTGGTCATCGTTGTCTGGCAGAGGAAATTTGTCTCAGGACTTCCTCTCCTGGTAGCATTTGGCAAAGCTCCTTGAGGATTTAAAGCCATCCAAGATGTTAGGTCAGGACTGGGAATGACTGGCTAATGCTATGAGTGAATTGGAGAGGACAAAAGGCTTGTATGAAGAAGTCCACTTCAGCTAGCCTGCATCACTATCCAATAAAGGATAAACACGGAAATTCTCAGAATCTACAAAGGTATCTGGGGGATCGGGTCAAAAAAACCAGAATGTGTGTAAAGGTCCATGTAGTCGTAGAGAGACACAGTCTATTTCTCATCAGAATTTGAGGTATCGTGGAAGAAAAACTAAAGCAAATGAGAAAATACACACATTTTAGTTGCTTGGTGGAGGAAATTGGACCTAGCATCTTAGAGTAGTAGGGCACCTCAGAACAATTTTGTTTCTTTGTAATGCTGAAGTCCTTCCCATGACAAACTCTCAGAATGATGATAAATCATTTCTGGGCTGATTTATTGCCTCCAGCAAGAAAATGATAGCTCCGAGACTGCAATCCAGGGCTCACTGAGCTCGGTGGAAGGATTTCCATTTATTGCAGCGCTCCTTTACAATGGGTGCTATATTAATGGGAACGGTACTTAATGCAGATGGATTGCTATTATAACACAAGTTGGGCACACATACTTCATGTGTACTATGTGGGAATACAATTAACTACTTTTTTTTTTAATAGAGCAATTTTTTCCTTTTGGCTAAACCAGGCAATGACATTAAGTAATGGAAGTGCAATACTATCTTTTCTACTATCAGCTTCATTATTTGTACTTCTGTGCTCCATAATGCAAACTGAGTTTTCTAAGCCTGTGTTATTGGAAATTCTATGTTTGTGAAAGTAGAGTAATATTTCCAGGCACACCTCCACTGTCATGCTGTGTGCATTTCACCTTAACCTTGATTCCTCAGGTGTCCCAGAGATGTGGCTTGCAACCTTGAGGTTGCAGTGTAGGCACAGGAGGCAGACCATGCTAAAAATTACAGAAATTTCCCTTTTGAAATCAGTACCTAGCTGGTTCTCCGCTGGCAATGCATTATTATCATTCCATTGGACCTGACCTGGTCTGCAAGGAATCCATTGCCTTTAATTCAATTTTTAAAACTGTATTATCCCTTTATTTGCCCCTTTGTGCAACGGGATTCACGACAATAATGAATTTTCACCTGGGGTTATCTAGCCTTTTGCTGAGTTTGGATTTATTCAGAAAACAACAATTTCCAGGGAAATTATCCAGCTGTCAGGAAAACTGAGCTGTAGGTGCAGAGGCACCTGAATTGGTCCCATGTAGGCCAGCCCAGGCAGCATACTACCTGTAGAGCAATGCTCCATGCAAGCTTGGAGCCTCTGGAGGAAGGTCAGAACTGCTGTGCATAATAATATTGTGTAGTCCCATCTTGGTGTCTCAGCCCTCTGTCACCTCAGAAAGGAAGAGTTGGCTTGTCTTAATTACCCTACCAATACTAGAAGATGCACACTAAAGGCACTTGCCATCCAAGTCTGCTTGGATGGATCCAAGTGAGGTAATTGCTTAAGTGAATAATTGCACTTCGAGAAGTGTATTCTGTTTCCCAGAAAGACAAACTTCCCTTCATGAGGTGAAAGGAAATGAGGGTCATGAGCATTTAGGAGGAATCTTATGCACATTAAGAATCTTCTGCTGAGAAAAATGTTTCATTTCCTACTTTTGGACAATTTGACAGCCCGTTGTGTTTGGATGTTCTCCAAGCATTGGATTGAAGAGGAGGGGCTGCATATGATCACTGCAGTCAGTGAACGTATAATTTATACAATTGGAAATGACTGATGGTAAACTTCCCTCTAATGACTCTGTTCAGTTAGGTAATGTCATACATAGTGCCACGTTAGGGGTGCTTTAGCAGACTTTCAGTCATATGCCTGTCTTCGCTCTATAGACTTCCAAAGGAAATGTATGCTTTAGCTGCCTGAACTTTCTGGATGTTCCCTCTCTTACCTAATTGTTAGCATTTTTAGGCTGTCCATTGGCCTTATGGCTGTGCCACCTACCTTTGTATATGTAATGTATATGTAACTACTGTTAAGAAAAATTTTATTGTGGAACTTAAAGTCCGTTCATGTAGCTGTCTGGAAATGCACATGGATTTCCCAGCTGAGCCCCATTCCTGACAGAGCTGAAGTTGCTGTTCCAGCTGTAGCTTGGCCGGCAGAGCCATCTGCTGTCAACTCCGTACAGTGGTAGGGCCCTTTCAGCCCCTGCTGCTTTCTGGCTGCTTGCAAGCACTTACTGAGAAGCGGCAGCAAACGTCAGTGCTAGTGGAAGGATGATTTATCCAAGTAGGTGCCATATAGAAATGCATGCTCATCCAACCCTCTTTCCAAAACTCAGGAGAGCTCCATGGGGGTGAAGGTAGTAGCAGGGAGTATTCACAAATCTACCCATCCATCATCCAGAAGTTTTGTGAGGTTTTATTTGCTATTGTAATAAAATCAATGACAAATTAGTATTCTTTATGCTGGCAGGTTGGTTTTGAGTGTGGGCAAGGTGGACAGTGTTAAGAATCCACGTCCACGTAATGTTTGTACTCTTCTCTTTCCTGGCTGCATTCTCATTGCGCTATTTTTGTCTGACTGTGGCTCTTTGTTTGCCTACAGTAATTCCTTTGTATGGCCCCGTGGTTTGACAACACAGTGCTATTCTGGTGAATCCTGTCAGTCCCAAAAAGGTGCGCTCATGTGACTGAGGGGCAGCTATTAACTGTAGGAACACGGGAATTGCTGGAACCCAACAGAGCACCGCTCCACTTTGTCCCTCATCCTCACTCTGACTGTGAGGATGCTGGGGCGGTCAAAGGAAACATAAACACTGTGCTGATTTTAGGTTGGCTAGCTGTAACTCCCATCCTCCCCTTTATAAAAAAAGAAAAGAAAGAAAAGAACGGCCTATGGCTTTCTTCTCAACCAAGATTGTTTTGAGAGCAAGATATGGTAGATTTTGTTGCTTGCTCACATAGCTTTTTTTGTGTGCAGTTGAAAATGCACTGGATTTACCCGGCAAGGTTCCTGCCAGCCTTGTCAAGGATAGAGCATAACTCTGTCTGGCATAGTAGGAAAAGCCTGACTTACTGATTATCGGTTTATACCCTGAAGCATGAAAGCAGGTAGAATTTCTTGATAACAATAAAATAGTTCTGCGTGATTTGTTGTCACAATTACGCTTTTGCAAACACAAACAAATCAGAATTCACTGAAAGCATCTAATCAAGTGTTGAAAACCTGAGAGTGAGTCCACAGCTTCTTGATTAGCTAATTCTTGCAAAGAAAAGGAACAGTAAAGATGTAAATGCTTATACTGAATCTCAAGCAGTCCTGCCTTTGGTCTTAATTAGTATGTGCAATTTTTGTGTTATTTCCTTCTCAGTAGTTTAATATCACCTTTGACTGAGGAACATCTCTTGCTGCTTCTAGAAGATACTTTTTTATTATAGCTAGGATCATTGCATGTAGCTTACATGTAGTTTTTTAAAGTCACATTTTTTGAAATTGTTATCTTTGTATGATCAAGATAATGCTGTAAATGCAAATAGGTACAATGGGGGAAAATAATTATTAGTATGTTTTAAATACTGTATGCGGACGTAAATCTGTTTTTTTCCTGTCAATATATTGCATATATACGCATGTATTTTTAAGGCCATCTCTGCGGTTAAATGGAAATAAATGAGTTAAACCAGATTTTTCAGGATATATAAATAGCTGAGCCAGGCTGGTTATCTTCCAGTGCTGACCCTGTGCAATCAGAGGATATTGATGGGAATAGCTACACCCACTTCATCCTCCCAGGTAATCCTCCCTACACTACTCCAGGGGAAAGCAAGTAAACAACCAGAAGTAAACAACCCCAGGCTTTGATACCTGATGAAAACTTCCAGCCAACGGTTGTGTTTTAGAACAAATTCTGACCTAAGTTTGAACTCTTAATTTCCCTAGTAAAGAAGTTGGTTACAAAATCTTACTAATTTGCAGTGTAAATCTTCTGTCATTGTGATTTCCACTTATATAAGGGGAATATTTAAACACTAGTCACCTGTCTTCAACGTATTATCCTTAGGTGGCAAGTCTGGAATATGTCTACATATACACGTCTACATGTAAATATCTGCCCTACGGACCATATCCACCCCGTATATATCTGCCTTACTGGTATAAAACTACTTGTTTTGAGGGTTTTTTTCTAGATTTTCTCTGCTAAGAAATTCAGCCCTATGCGTATTCCTTTTCAATTGCTATATTGTCTTTGTATTTAAACTGATTTTTAGGAAAATGTGTATTTCTTCACCTTAAAACTGCTCTCTGTCTTTTGTGTCTCAAAGTTTAACAGTTACAAGGGGTTATGGGTGGCAATTGGAAAACAGAAGCCTCAGCCTTTTTTTTTTTTTATAACTATTACGAATATCTGGAGAGAATAGCTGAATAGCTGTAATCTTTTGAAAAGATTAAAAATTCATAAGGGAATAATAACATCTCCATTTTTACTTAATTAACAGAATTCCCAAATCTGAAAAATGCTGTCTTATCCTAATTAACATGTTCTTTTATAAAATAACACTTGCTGTAAACCCTGAAGCGAGAAAGCCACCAGATGTTTGGGGGCTTTTTTATTTTCCTTTTTTTCTGGAGGCGAGTTCTCAGCAGATTGAAAAAAATATCTCAGATGATGAATCTTGAAGGTGAAAATGATATTTGAAAATATTGCTTCTCTCCACTTATCTCACCGTGGTCAAATTTTATCACAAAGCATAGCAGGACCCCTGGAGAATTGAAGCGTGTCACTCAGGTCTGGGATGTGGTTGTAAGTGGGAATCAGCATAACTGAAATGAGTGGGAGAGAAACAGGAGTGTAACCTGATGGACCAGGGATCTCAGAGGTGATTACATTTGCCTGCTCCTCATCCCATGGCTTTTTACAGTGATTGTAATGTTCCTGGTACATATAGTATATGAAGATGATCGCTTGAGAGATAGACTTGTCTTGAGCAGGGAGTGGATGAAGTATAAATCAATTCAAATGTAAGAGAGGAAAAGTGAAATTAATACAGCTGAGCTCGGGGTGTTTGTTACTGTCAGCAAAGCTGCATGCACTTGTGTCACATGAGGGTAATCCGATTTGTGCTTCTATATCATCTGGGGAAATCTCTGAGCAATACAGTATGATACGGTGGAGGTTTTGATTGACTTATTCTGACTGCATAATATTCAAACCAGTCATTTAAGCAAAATCTTTTCTTTTAAAACGGCAGCAACAGTAACAAAGCTATTGCTTGTGACCTGTCTGCAATATTTTTGTGGAAACTAGTATGTCCTAGGCAAGGTGAACATGCAGGGTGGATGTACCTCATCTTTAAGGTAGCTCCAGGTCGGATTTGAAATGTTCATGCCAAACTCTGGAGTTCTCAAAACCAGTACAAAAAGGTTATCGGATTGGATTATTGGAGCAGCCTTGCTACAACTGTCCTGAGCGACCATGAGTGCGGGGCATTACCCACTATTTGAGGTCTTTGAATTAAGTGCAGGTAATCAACTATTGACGTCAGTTGATCACACAGGTTTATAAATAATGATTAAATATGGTTTTGAAAGAGATACTATTGTTCCAATCAATTTGGGAGTAAGAAAATAATCTGGGAGCAGTGCAGCAGCTGCTACATTAATTTTATTGGCCTGTGCATAGAAATCAGACTAGAGGATAATTTCTCTTTCAAAGTTCAAGAGCTGTTAATAACCTTAACAGAGGTTCAGGCCAGGCAAAGGTCAGGTAGTTAATCCTGAAAAAAGCTGATAGTGTGAAGTTGCTGCTTGTTTCCCAGTGGCTGTTAGTCAGAGATTCCAGGTTTTTGCCTATAAAAAAAATATTTATGAACCTACTTTATCTGTAACAAGTACAATATACTAAAAGTGTGATAAAAGGCATCTTCTTAATATAGAAGCCCAGAAAAAATAAAATAAAAAAGAAAAAGAAAAGAAGCATAATTTACAGAAAGGAAACAAGGGGACAGAAATAAGATAGGATATTTAGACCCAACACCACTTGTGTTTTTGGAGAACCTTTGTGGAACCAAACAAGGAAAATCCTTTAAAATATGGAGACCTATGCTGAAGGAGACATTCCCTCTGACTCTGGTGGGAGGTGGCTCTGGTAATCGGACGGAGCTGAATCTCTGGATGGTGTCTTGGTGATGATCTGAAAATCTGTGTGCTCTGTTTTTCTGGTATAGCATGACTATGCCAGAAGCATAGTTATGTTTTGTAGGAAATGAAAATATAAAGGTAAAATGAAATGTAATGGTATCATCTGCTGACTGCCTAGGTAAGTAGAAAAACTTCTGTCAGTTGCGGAGAAAGAAGTGTTGTACTTCTAAGAATTTTGGTGCTAATTGGAATTTTCTGTGTGTATATGTTAAAATTATGATTAATGAATGGTGACGATTAGGCTTCCTGGTAGTAAATATAATGTTCTAAATGTGCAGCTTGCTTAAAATGCCATGGTTTCATGAAAATGTGGTGCCATCCTGCCATGAACGTGCCTAATATAACTGTAAAGGAAGTGTTACATTAATAATGGGCATTTGTTCTCTTAATCTATTTCTTATCTTTTTGATTCGTATACTTTTTGAATTAGACATAATAATTTCTATTTTGCTTTTTTCTGTTTCAGCGAATTCGAGAACTAGAAGATAAAATAGAACTTCAAAAGAGGCAACTCAAAGAAATTGAGGAAAAGGTAAATAAATGGCTGGGTAACGCCAATGGATTTTTGTTTCCATATTAGTTTATTTTTCACTGTTGCATTGATTTTAATAGCACTTAACCTAATATCATGAAATCTATTTTAAAACAAGAAAGATAAAATTTGAATTCAAGTCATTGCTGCATGAAATGAAGCTCCGTCCCTAATCTGCTCAAAATTTCTTGCTGTCTGGTTTTTCTATCAAGTACGGAAAGGAATCAAGGGGTCTGGAAAGACACTAAGCTGGAAGGGGGAGGATTTTCTGTGTTTAGATCAAGAAACAACACAAAGATTTGTCTCTGTTTGACAGAAGCGGTTATCTCAGCCCTGTTCTTTGGATAATACTGCTTTGCAAAACTTGCAAATGCTGAAAATGAAAAAAAAAGCCAATGAGGTGCATGTGGCGAACACTGCAAACAAAAAATATTTCTTGAATTAAGATAGAAACAAGTTCCAAATTAATATCCTTGTTCCAAATTTTCTCCTCTTTTGAAGAAGCTCTGACTGAGGCTTAAGGCAGCAAAAGTGTTTGGATCACTGTGGTCCCAAGCAAGAGATGGCACAAGGTTCCTGGACCTCAAGTGTTTCCTGGTTTGAGGAGTTTAGGGCATTTAGTTCTGCAGGGCGTAGGCTGACAGTGGGGCTTTCTCTAAGCTCTAGCAAAGTGTTTTAGTTACCTTGCTTTTGCTAAACCAGTGCCTTGACGCAAAGATGAGTCACATCATCTCATTTTCTCTGGTACATACGAGTACAAGCCTGCTGCTGGGCTGAGTGGAGAACTTAGGGGAGCTTTCATTCATATTCCTTCATATTAGTGTTTATCTACCTATCCTAAAACATCAGAATCTCTAGATGTTGCTATTGCCAAAATGTAAGCCTTTAATCATTGCCATTACGCTTATAGAGCAGATATCAGATTAGACAGACTGCTAATTTTGACAATGGAAGTTAGCATTATCTATGCTGGTCCATCAGTGCAACGGATGGGGAAAAGTATTGGAAAAGAAACAGCTTAATCACAAGGTTAGCAGAAGGCTGGTAATGAGGTAAAATGATTAACGTTCTCTTTGCCTTAATGTTACATTAGCAGGAGATCTCAAAAAAGCTTCTTCATTTTCTGTTGTCCTTCAGCTCCTGGATGGGTGGAGGGCTTCCTTCTACCTGTGTTACATTTGAATTTTTTTTTCCTTGGGATTAAATCCCATTCTGAATTTGACTGCCTGAAGGACAATTGTGTTGTCAGAGAATCAATGAATGATATATTTCTACTGCATTGTTCTTCTGACGGTTTAATATGTCAGTGGGTGCAGACTGACACCTACATGCTGCTGATACTGAGCACAACAATTTCTTGTGGAGGGAAGTCTTACGCTTCTGAAGGAAGGGCGGTGTTTATAGCTGAGCCTTATTGCTGGTTGTAGCTAAGGGCAATCCACCACTTATCGTTACCCTGTCACGAGTACGGCTTTTTATTTTCCTTTAGGAATGGATTCAGTTTTTAAGTTTTATGTAAAATTCTGTCAAATCAGAACATAAGGATGGCGGTATTTTTGCCCTATAGATTCTTCAGCAAACTGTTCTGCTTCTAAAGGCTATACAAAAGAACAACTTAAAATCTCAGTTTTCTATGAGTCAATACATGAGGAAGAAGTGCTGTTTAAATACGCCATGCTTTTCTCATAACTGATTCTCTACCATTTAAGTTGCATTTAGTTTGTGCCCTTGGCTTGGTGAGTCTTGGTTCACGAAAGCTTTTAGGCATGTAATTACAAGTACTTCCTTAACGGAGTCACAGGGCTGAGATGTATACTTCTGAAGTTACCTAATCCACAAATGGTACCATTTGTAAAGCTGCCCTCAAATACTGCATTTTGCACCGTTACCCCTTTTTAGAGTAAGATTGGTATACTGTATCTCTCTTTCAGATCAACTCAATTAATATTGATGTAAGACTAACTGCTGTAAAGTAATGTCATTGGATTTCATATTACATATCTTACATCTTTTTTCTTTTCTTTTTTCCTCATTTTCTTTTGATCTTATGTTATAGTTTTTGTTCCTTTTTTTGTTTTTTTCACTAGCATTCATTCTGTGGCCTTGATGACACAACTGAGCCAAGACGTGTGGTTGGTATTCTTTATATTTCTTTGTACTCAATTTTTAACTCTTAGATTTTGCCATGTTTTGAGAATCGTCTTCATAAGACCCTGAAACCATGGGGGAAGGGTATACTGGTTTTGCTTTCGCAGAGAGGAAGAGTCACCTATAAAATCTGACTTGGATGCCTTCAGTTACCTTCCTAGACTTCTGCAGAAGGCCGTTGAGTTTTCAATGAGAAATGATTTTGTGTTGTAAGATACTGACGGCCCTAACTGCAGTGGGAGCAGGTAATTATTGTCTAGAAGTTCAGGTGTTGCTGTAGGATCCTACCTTCTGTCGTGCAGGATGGAGGTGGCAAACACTGTTTTGTTTTCAGTTTGGTTTCCTAAAAAGCCCTGTAAGCATCACCACCCATGGAAAAGGGGGTTCATTTTACTTCCTCAAGATCCTTGAAGCCACAAAATAGCTTAGGAAATAACCTGATTTGCCTTTTATGAGGCGATGTGAAGGTTGCAGTGCAACTGACCCTGCATGTGCCCATGCAACATGGAAAGGGTGAGGATAAGAAACCTGTGTGTCTCTCCTTTGGGACACTGCCATCACTCCCACTATTCTTTCTACAATGTCCTGGTCCTTTCAGCTCAATGCAAAAGACAGAGTGAATTTCTTCAGCTATAGCAGGGGCTACAGTGGCAGCGCTCACACAAAACGAGAGGGAAGTACAATTTAGAAAATCAGTCCTAGCCCTCTTCCCTGGAGCAATGCAAGTTGTACGCTGCCATTCAGTAAGGATGCTAACTCAACAGCCTGTTAGAGGATTAAGCTACGGTTTAGAACTATGGAATATTTACGGTCATTTTGTTGTTGCTGCTGTTGTTTTGTTTTGGTTTTAAACTGAAAATACACAATGTTTTTACCTTTACAGTTTTTCCAAGTTTTTTCTTTGGAATCTGTTGTGAATTATGTTCCAGTTAATCAACCCCTTTGAAACTGCAATCAAGTACTGTGTGACAAAGGAACATAATGACAATAGTTACCTGAAAAAGCTATTGTATTTACCTTTCATTAAGCTTGAAACAGTATTTTCTACTGCCCAGATCATGAGTACTTTTGAAAAATCAGACCTGTGTTATCACGGGTTCTTTTGGGGGTTTATTCGGCTCCCAGTACGTTCAGTTATGAGCTTTCTGTTGATGCTCTTGAGAACTGAGCATCAGTTGGGTCTGGTCTTTCATTACTAGCATTGCTGCATACGTTTTATATTCTGCAATAAAATTGCGGTAAATGCAGATGAGTGGAATGTAATCCAAGGGTATTATTGATTTGTTATAAGTGCAGTAGCTTTCTTTTGGTTGGTAGATGGGTGTTGAAAATTAGTTGAAATTGAGCAATATTTTTACAGCATTTTGAGCATTCCTGTTGTAATTTCCTTTATTTTGTCAAAAATTGAGCATATGCTTACAGAGATGTGTTTGAAGAAAGAAGCAGCGTTGTGGTATACTATTCACCTTACCACAGTTTGAGTTGAATTTTCTGTTCTGTGGAGATTGGAAAGAACAAATGCTATTTCGGTTAATGTAAGTTTGAAAGGGTAGTGTTAAAGGAATTCACCCAACTGTTGTCTTTGAGTTTCGTCCAGCTTCTTTAGTCCAGTCAGGGTCAGAGATGCTAACATGTGGATGAACTTATTTGTTTTTAAACACTGTGAAAATTATACTGGCCAAGTTTAGAGACCCTTTATAAACATTCTATAAACTTCATGAGATCACCAGCATTTTTTAAATTCCATTTAAAATATTTCAAAATACTGTTAGTTCAAAAATTTTTATGAGTTTAAGGCTTAGGCCTGACTATAGGCTTCTGTGCTGCTATAGCGAATAGTACCATGGGTCCCCTTTGAAAAAAAAAAAAAAAATTACAAGTATAATTAGTCTCCAGAAAATATATTGTGCTGATGTAACCTGCTATTCTTCCTGTTAACAACAACTATTCAAGTAGTTAAATTCAAGGCTGGTGAAAAGCATTTTGAGGGGCTAACACAAGGATAATGGCTGTGTAGCCAGACTCTCACATTTCTAGGAGCACACATCATATTGCGGTGCTAGCGTGGAGGGCAAGTTCCTGTAACTCATCTTGCCAGAGGTGAATCTGTTTCTGATTAACGTAATGCAGCAAAGCCTATTCTAAGAGACTTAACTATAGTTGGACTCTTGAACGTTGTTCATTATTTCAAGGCAAATCTGATGGTTTACTGATAATAATTTTGGTTCTTGTTATTTTGAAGCTAATGGAAAACTTTTAGAAAGAGATTGTGGTGTCTGTGAATTTAGGGCTGGATGCCGACACTTATTTCTAAATTAATGTAACCTATCTAAAGCTCAGCAGACTTTTTTTCTTTTTTTTTGTTGTTTTCGTTTTCTGCTTTTGTTTTTTTGCAGGCTATTAAAAGAACCTATGGAGTGAATAGCTGAGTCCACGTGCAAAAGCATAGAAAATATTTATTGAGCAGCTTTAAATTGGTGCATTTTTTTTCATAAAACAATTTGCATAATACTTGAAGCTGCAGAATATTTGAATTTAAAATTAGAGATTTTTTTTTAAAGATATAGCTTCAAACTGGAATGATTTGATAATCAAATAAGGACCAGCACATCATAAACACTGAAAAAAATCTGAACAGAATTTACACTGTCACACCAATCAAACACTGGAAAAAATACAAGTGCAATTACTGGCTGCTATGTGAACTGTTATCTACCAAATGGTTTTCTTACAGTACTTGAGATCTTTGTCTCCATACTGCATGCTTTCAACAAACGTGGTTTGCATTTCACCCAGGAAACACAGAATCTCCTTTTTGATATCTATATAAAAAAGCTAAGTGTTCGACAGTAAGTTCTCTATAGTAAATAGCTGACAGGGAAAAAAAAAAAACTGTTCGAAGTTGAAAACAAATAGAGATTTACAACCCCACAGTGGTAAAAATTCATATTAAATTCAGAAGTCAGAAATCCAAAGGTGGAGAAGAGGTGGGTTTTGGAGAAAGCGAAGATGGTAGATTGAACTAAGAAAACTTTGAAGTGGGTAAGAACTGTGTGGGAGAAATTATTTTTTGAATGTTTATAGAAAATCAAGGCAATAACTTGTAAAGATAGCACTGGGAGAATGGAAGATCCCGAGATGAAAGGTCAGGAGAAGAGAATGCATGATACATCGTGCTCAGTTATCTCTTCAAGAAGAAAGAGGGGCTTGAAGAAATGGGTGTGTAGATGAATGTGATAAGCAGAGAAATAGTTGGAAATAAATGTTTGGAAATCATGGCAACCTCTCAGGTGAAATATAAAAGTGATATTACCGACCAGGAAGCAAAACCGGCACAACCTCAACCAGCAGAGGTAGACAAACAGTCAAGGACATTGACCACCTGAACGGCAAGAAAAAAAATTGGGAGAAGCACAGACTGAAAAAATAAAAGTTGAAAAGAGTTGTTTAAGATGGAGAATGGTTAGAAAATTCAAAAATGTTAGGCTTTTCTTTCAAAGAGGGAAAAGCAAATCATTCTTTCAGAGCTGGAAAGGCAATATGAAGAAATAGATAATTTTATTTCTGGAATGTTGAGGCAAGCTAAAAATATTGAGAGCACAATATTAAAAGACAACTTTCTCCTCCCTCACATTTTCTTGGGAATCATCTTTGTGTAAAAGGGCTACAGAGAAACAAGTCTGCTCCTATGGACACACTGAACTCCAACACGAACGTAGAGTGGAATAAGATGGTTATGATAACACCCCAGATGATAAAGTGGAAATTGTGATTGAAAAAAATAACATAAGGCAAAGAACGACCAAGGCAGCACAAGGGAAGCTGAGGACAAGATTTGTCATAGCAACTGAATATCTCACTGTTGGAAGTGCAGGAATCAGCCTCAAAAAGAAGCCAGGTTTCTCAGATAATTTTTAGGCTCTGAAGTAGAGACCAGAGATTTACTCTCCACAAAGAATCACCAGACAACATCATTTAACCTGCTGGAGGAGCTTACACACTCCACAAAATTCAGTCAGATGCAGGAAAGTGTGGCTTGTGTGAGGGTCTGAATAACCCTGTTTCCTGGTACAAAGCACAATTTAAATTGGAAACAAGGATCATGCAGAAGTTTGGAAAGTCGATCCCCAAAAGAATGTGTTGCTCACAATGTGTTTTTCAAAAGGTGCAAGCATTTAGAGAATGTGTTTTCAAAAACAGATTTTTCATGTTTTAGTTAAAACTTTTGGCAGTGTGATGACAGAATATGGAAAAAAATGAGGTCTTCACTGCAAAAGGAAGAGTTTTGGCAACATTCTCAAGAGAAGGACCATACTTGGAGATAAAAAGAGGTTGGGGTAACCAAACCAGGTGCTGATGAAGGAACAGAAATTGGAAAGTGTGATTCACTTGGCAAAGAAACACTCTTTCTTCTCATAGACATAGTTTTGCTCATTGCTGCTTTGGAAATGAGCCTATAAGCACAAACATGGGATGGTCACAGCATGTGGCTGCGACAGCGAGCGCACTGTGGAGACAGGAGATGGTCTTGTTACAAAGAAGGAAAGGTATGAGCAGCTTCGTTTTCTAATTTTTGTATGCATTTTGTTACATTGTAATTCATGTGTGATAGTTTTCTCAAAGAAACTGGCTGATTTGGGTGACATTTTCCATGACATTATGGTATTTTTTTAGCCTGTGCTGAGCTAGCAGAATTTGTAGTTTTGGAAAACTTTCCAGTCTTACTATCCATTGCATATTGATATTTATTACTGAGTTGGGAACAGGTGTAATGACTATACTCAGTCCATACCGAGCCTGATTTCCCCTTTCTGTGACACAGGTTTTCGATCATCTCTCCCAGCTATATAAGTGAAAAAGGAAACATTAAGTTTCTTGTTTCTGATATCATAGAATCATAGAATTGCTGAGGTTGGAAGGGACCTTTAAGATCATCAAGTCCAACCATTAACCTACCCTGACAAAAACCACTTCTAAACCATGTCCCTAAGTACCACATCTACCCTTTTTTTAAACACCTCCAGGGATGGTGAATCCACCACCTCCCTGGGCAGCCTATTCCAATGTTTAATAACCCTTTCAGTGAAAAAATGTTTCCTAGTATCAGTCGTAACAGCTTTCCTGGTTTTGTGCTGAAGTATGTGGTAGTTTTCAGGATGAAGCATCAGAAGTGTAGAGGCCTAATGGATCATGAAGTTTGAGACCAACTTTAGAAATTGTTGTATTACCCTTCATTATACCTATATCAGTGAATAAAAATGCACTTCCAAACAAGAACATCTATTAGATATATGTGAGTAGAAATCAGAGTAATGATTTTAAATGTCAGTTTATTTCCTGCCTGGTACATCCTCTCCATTTTTGTCTGTTGGCTACTTTCTGCAAAATATACGCTAAGAATTCTTTTTACAGATTATGAGTTGGGTACCAGACTGGGTCAGAGATGAAAATGACATTAACTTGGCTTTCACTGTAAATTCTTAATTAGCAGAGTAACAATGTCCACTATTATTACATATTGCTTTTGCAGAGGTGCTCAGGGCTGCCCATTATCAGGGAGCAGGATGCCTATTCACTTTGTAAATAATAAATACAGAGAAAATATTAGTGTCTCAAGGAGCTAAAAATCAAAGATACCGTTCCATTTGTCAAATTATACAGGCCAGGGGAGAGCCCTGATTATGTTGACAGGTCTCAGGAATGCATGGTCTCTGAGAAGGGACTGGCTTGGTAAGTCTAGAGGAGATCACAAAGTGGTTTGAACTTCGTTCTCCCTCTGGGTTTATACTTTGTCTTTCCACACCTATAGCTTTTAAGTATCATGGCTTCTCAAGGGACTGAGGAGTGGCTGAATCTTTTCAGCTCTATGTCCTTGTGCAGCTGACGTAAGGCCCGTGAGTGACACAATGGGCTAAAATACTAAATTTTTATGTAATTCCTTATGTAATATATGTGAATAGCATATATCAAAACATGGGACGATAAGAGAACTGTTTGTTTATTCTTTTTCACTGATTTTGTGCTATTTTCTACTCTTCAGTGGCAAAAATAAGTGGTACTTTTTTTTCTTCTTTGCCCTGTAATTCAGCATTTGTTTACAATAAAAAAAACCCCAAACAAACAAACAAAAAATAATAGAAGTAGTTGCATTATTTCCTGGAGAACAGGTCCAAACTCAGTGGTTGAATTCCAATTATAGATCCAATTCCAAATCAATACAAATGTAGCAAAAGTAAAGACATTTCACCGATGCTATTTATAGGACTATATCTACTGAAGAGAGTTTCTGTAAATGAAGGTGAACGGCAAGCTGAAGAACTTTTAGAGCTATTGCTAAAAGAGGCAAAGGAAAAGAACCCAACTTAGATTGCCTTCCCAAGTCCAAGTTTTAAAACTGCTTTTTGGCACGGTTTCATAGCCTGTCAGAGGTGAAGTAGACTTTTAAGTAAAATACTGAATGCAGGATTCCAAAATACCAGTTAAATATACTGAATGTTTCTCTGAAATAGCCATAGATTGCCTTTTGAATAGGAAATATCCTTTTTTAATCTTATGTCTTGAAACAAAACAAATGTCATACTTTTATCCAAAATAAGTATGGGATTTTTTTGGTGATAACACACTCAATTTTATGAGCTGTTTTAGTAGAAAATTAGCCTCTTTTCAAAACTTTGTTGCCCGATTCCTTCATGAATTAGTCTAATTGAATCTTTTATGGGGATCTCATGTTGTGAACTGCAGCTCCTTTCATGCATGCTGAATTACTTTGGGGCTAATGAAATGAGACTTTCTCATAAATAATAAATGTGTTCTGAATTGAGAAAGACTGGTCATTTGATCAGCAGAAGCTTAGACTCTTTTATTGCATGCTTAGACTGTAGTACGTTGGGAACCTAATAATTTGGTGTTTTTTCATCATGGATCCTTCATCTGGGAGAGAACAAGAATTTTGTTACCGTATTAAAATGCCCAGTAATGAAAGATTTGATATCCTGAATTTCAATGTTAAAATCGATACTTCCTGGATTTTCCAGGGATTAGAAGATGCAAGCATACCTGATGAACAAGCAAACAGTGCTGGAGAAGGGAATTTGAACCTCAGAATAAAAGAGCTGGAAAAGTCAGAGCAAAAACTGAAAGGTGTTCTAGAGGACTACATGGAGTCAGATTCTGTCCTAAGAAACAGGTAAATAAAAGCGGGTTTTGCATGCAAAATCAATGTGATGTGACAAATGTACTCTTCCCTTTGCCCCATATACTGGCGGTCAAATAATACATGCAAAGCTAGCAAAAAGAAAGAGTTCATGTGGGTTTGGGGTGCCTAATAAGATGCATGTGTAGGTGTTTTGTGTAGTTGTCAGAATAGAAAAGCAATATTCAATTTTTTTGTTTTTATTATTCAAATTGGATATACAGCATCATCTAAAATCTTGTAGCAAATAACCAGACAGCTTTCTCAGGAAGTTTCATTCTTAAATATTCATACAGTATAAATTCTGCTTGTAAAATTGTCCTGGTTTCAGCTGGGATAGAGTTAATTTTCTTTCTAGTAGCTGTTGTATTTGGGCTTGGTGTGAGAATGAGGATGATAATGCATGTTGTTTTAGTTGTTGCGAGGTGATGTTTTGTGTTAGTCAAGGACTTTTTCAGCTTCCCATAAAAGCTGAGAGGGAGCACAGACTGAATAAGCTGGCCCACAGAATATTCCATACCACAGATGTCATGGTCAGCATATAAATTGGGGCTGGCCGGTGGGCAGGGATCTGTGATCGCTGCTCAGGGTGGGCTGGGCAACCGGGTGGTGAGAGTGACTTGTGGTATTTTACTTTTTTTCGTATGTTCTTTTACCATTATTATTACAATTATTAATATTTTTATTTTAATTTTCCAAAATTTTTCTATTAAACTGTCTTTATCTCAACCCATGAGGGTTTTTTCCTTTCCCTTCCTTTTCTCCCTCTTCTCCCTACCCTACTGGGGAAGGGGTAGGGGGGAGTGAGCGTGCAGCTGCAAGGTCCTGGTCTCTGGCTGGGGTTAAACCATGAAAAAAATATATCCCTTTCATTTTAAGGGTTTCTTTTCAAGAGTTAATTTTGAATTTTGTGTTGCAAAAAAAGTTCCTTGTTTCAGAAAGCTTTCTGTAGTTCAATATGTTAATGCTAACAATTACAGTAACTAAAGGCGCTGTTAAGCATTAATTATGTAGTTGACTACAATAATAAGATCAAGTTTTTGATAGTCAGCAACTGCATGTTCCAAACAAAGACAAATAGTTAAAAGGCTAAAAAAGAGAAATGCCATTCAATATAATTATTTATATAATTTCTTAATTGCTTTGATTCATCAAGGAATTTGGCCAGAAATGTTTTAATAATTGGCTTTTTGACAAAATAATAATGAAACTTTTTTGAAATAGAAGGTTTCATAGGAAGAGGGCTATTTTAACAAAGATTTCAGGGAGGGGAAAATGGGAAGGCCTTTATTTAAAGCCAAAACAAAAAAGTATGAGAGAACAGTTCAAGCAGAGCAAATGACCAGCTGAAACTTGCCTGGGATATAGGAAGCTCGTTTTCAGGGATCTTAGCCAGCCCGTAGAAAGAAAAGCGATCCTGTGACCGAAGTTCTTGTGGCTGCAGCACAGACAGACAAGGGGAGCAATGATGGACAAACTAATGGAAAAAAATGGAGAAGCAGAGTCAGTAGCTGTAACTAGCCAGGGTAAAATTTTGGGTGGATGTGGCCCAGTTTCCTTTGATACCAGTGCTAGACCATGCGGTGCCTGCGGTGGGGAGGACCTCGTCAGGTTTACTTCAGTACATTAATAGGCACTTGTTTAATGATGTGGTTTTTATTTTAATCCTGATGCTTCAGAAATATGTTTTTATGTGAGATTTTTGTATGAATGTAGTGTTGTCATGCTGGGATGGAGGTAGCAGGAAATTTTGGCAGGTAGGGGCAGTAAGACAAAGCTAGAAGATAGAGGTGGTCGGGGAGATGAGTGGAAGACTGTTGAAGGTTGAATGAAGAAATTCAGGGAAGAAGATACGGTACAGCACAGTTCTGAGAGGCACAGGGGGTAACGTGTGCATCTCTAAGATGAGAAAAGAGGAGGCTTTAATACCTGCCACAGGAGATGAGAGACTGGAAAAAAAAAATTCCTTTAAAAGAAAATGATGCTTTGGAATTCACAACTGTTTAAAGTATTGAGAAAATTTGGATGTGTAGGCTGAAAAGGGAAGAAAAACTTTAATGAAAACATGAAGCTTGCTCTTGTGAACTATCTTAGGTCCCCCTACTGCGTAGAGAAACCCTATCACATCATACCACATCATCTTACACTTCAATTTTAATAGCAACAGGTGAAGTGAACCTGTATTTTGTCCACAAAGCTGGATTTTGACAAAATCAATACAGTTCTGCATTATAGGTTTCAGTACCCACTGTGAGGTATGTTGCAAGTAAGATGCTTTCCCTTTGGTCAGTAAAACACGTAACTACTCGTAGATTACCTGTAATCCTAATTTTGATGGGAAACATTTACCGTTGTCATAAAATTTGAATTTGCTAACTGTTAACCTAGCAAAATCTGATGATCAGACACCCGCAGAGACCAAAGCGTTGTGGTTGTCTTTATGGTAAGTTGTAACTCTGTATAGCATGCCAAGCTTCAGTGAGCATTAATCTTGTAAATGTGTTTGCTTGTGGGTTTTGTATTAAGCCAGCAGAGAGAGAATGAACAGAGCTGTTGCCTTTAACAGTTTTGAGAGTCTCCAGAGTAATGTGCAAACCCCAGTAGACTTGGTAAGAATTAAGTGTTTATTATTAGTGATCAACAATTTGTTACTATTTAATTGTTGGGAGAAAAATGGAAAAGTAAACGTAAATTAATGGATTGCTGATGACTGCTTATCCATCTGGAAATGTACTGTGTGGAATTTACTTCGCAAAAATCTTCATTCTCACTATCACAGAATGAAAGAGCTGGAGCTGTCACACAAAACACTTCTTGTGACAACTGATCAACTAAATGTGAAGTTGCACCAAGTTGAAAATGCAAATGTGCATCTTAAAGGGAAACTGCGAGACATTCGGGAGGACCTGATCAAGTTGGTGAGGAGGATATTGTTTCAAATGACCTAGTTTAGCTTCTCTTTGTGGTAATAATTTATAAGTCAATCTCATCTCCAGTGACCTCTCTGTTTTTAAGCAATCAATCATCTCAGCCTTTCTCTTTTTCTATAACCACAGGAATCAGAAGAACTTTTTGGTCTCTTTTTGCCCCACTTTCTATTTCTCTAATGTTTTTGACAGCCCTGCCAATATTCCTCTCATTTGGGCTCTTGATCTTTGAGATGTATGCTCCCACTTCCTTCTTTCTCCCCTGAACCCACTCACCCTTCTCCCTAGGTCAGACTTTATCTTTCTAGCCTCATAATAAAGCATTTTTTTTTATTCCCTAGCATACGTGATACAACAGCACAGCACAGCTAATACAGCCTGTTTTCTTTATGAAATGCAGCTGCTCAGCTTGTCATCTGGCTCTTGAATTGCTCAGGCATTTTCAAGCTGGGCCCCACCTGCTGTTGCATCCACTTTAAGCTTCCTGCTTAGCTTTGCGTCCTCTTCCAGCTTTCCCAGGCTGGTTTGGGTCCTGCCTTCTTTCCTGGGACGTGTTGTCACGTGGACCACCGCTCTGCAGAGCCCTGCTGGTGCGAGCCCTCCTCTGCAGAGTGCCCTTCACTGGAGCAAGCTGACCTGCTCCCTCATTGCCAAGAACATCCCGCTGCCGATTTCATGCCCTCACAACTCCTCCTCCACCATGTCTGTTGTGAAATCGTCAGCCCGCATTTCTCCCAAGTGCTAGTACTTCTTCACGTACATGTTTTGTATCAGGAAGATCAGCTGTTGGCTGGTAACAAATACAATGGGCATTTTTACCTAGTTTGCACAGCTCACTGAGGGGATCCGTGAAAATGGAGAAGGAATGAAAGCTATTCAGGCATGGCCTACAGTGAAACAATGTCTTTTGATTCTGTTTATAATAAGATACACTTTCATTGTCTCGGCATTTTAAGTCAAAGTTGAATAATCTGACAGAACACTAGTGCCATGCAGTACGACTCGTAAGTATGAACAACACTTTTTACTTCAAAGTTAAATGTATTTTTTTTAAGACTCAGGAAGCTTAGACATATATTCTCATCAACAGTTAACCAAACTATTATCCCACACCTATCTGATTTCACATAACATTTCAACCTAGTGTTCCTGTCCTCGTTGGTGAACCCCTTGGAGAGGAAAATACTGGAGATCAAAAAGACTGACCTAAGGAAGTCCTTGAAGAAATACAGTAATGTTTCTGTGCCTTCAGTCTTGCTTCAAAGTTGCCACAATAGCCCTATGATACGATACTGGTGGCTCTCCCTCTGCTCAAAACAAGGGCAGCATGTGAATCATGAAAAGCCTCCTCTGTCTTTCATTGACATCTTTCACCTCTGTGTGTCTCTGTGTTCAAACACGCTTTGGTGCAAATGAAAATACCAAAGTCTTTCTCAAACTGATTCAAAAGGCATCTGTTCCTTTCTCCTTTTTCAGGGGGTTCATAAAAGGAGCTGACAGATGACAGGTATGGTGAAGGGCAAAGGGCAAAAGCTTGGTCTCTGAAAGGTGCATTTTATATTTTCTATAATAGAACCAGAGCTTCTCTGCCTGTAACATCTCAGTGCTACACTACTGACAGTGTTAATGATATGTTTCTATATAGTTCAGAGCTCGTTGTGTGGATTCCAGTTCAAAGGCTACTTTTAATTTAATGTGTTCTATAAAACATGCAAAAGGAGGTGTTTAAAAACTTCCTGTACTTTATATACTACTACTACTACTACTAGATGTGGGCGAGTTTGTGTTTTGTTTGTTTGTTTGCTGCTGAGATGTTTCAGTGACAGCTGAAATGACAAAACAGTAGGTAATTTTTTCTCTAAATGCAGGATTTTACTGGCTTTAAAAAATTTCTGCTTATGTCATTCCTGAGCTTTCATAAAACAAGTGCAGAATTATTGCAAAATTAAAAGAAAATGATAAGGGAAGAAGAGATTTAGTATTAAGATGTTAACCATACAACTCTCTGAAATTGTAGGTTGAAAACCAAGAAAAGTCAGAGAAGAAGCAAAAGGAAAAATTACGTTGGCTTCAGGAGCAGCTGAAGACAAAAGAAGATGAAATAAAAAGCCAATCAGAGTATTTTGAGCACTACAAACAAAGGCAGAGACAACAGACAGCAGTGCTGAGAGAAAGGGAGAGTTACCTTCGGGGTGAGGTATCTAGGCTGGAAAAGCAAGTCCTAGATCTTAGTGCCCATATTGGTCTTTTGACATCTCAGTTAGAAGAGGGAATGGTGCAGTATCTCCAACAGAAGCTGGAATCAGCATTCAGTGGGACTCAGGGCTATAAACACTCTGATGTGGAAGTAATGGAATTGAAAACTTGCATTGAAAATGTGGAGCATGACATGAAAAGACACCTCGAGACACTTCAGCAAAATCTGAAGCTTTTAAGGGAAAAAGAGGAGGACAAGAGGAGAGAACAGGCAGACCTGCTGAGTGAACTCCAGTGCTCTCAGGACACTGAAGACTTTCTCAGAAGAAAATTGGAAGAATCTTGCCATCATGTTTATAATCTGAAATTATCCGAAATCAAACTACAGGAAAAAATGGAGGAGCTTTTAGATGAAAATAGGGCTTTAACACTTCAAGGTAGAGTGCAGTTGACAAAGAAGAAAGAAAAGGACTTACGAGGTACAAGATTGGAGAATGGAGAAAACAGCGTTGGCCTGGTAAGTAAAAATAAAGCAAGACATAATTAGCTTTTATCTTGATATCGCCCTGGATTACACTTGTCATTAGATGTGCAATTGAGATGCACGTGTGTGGCTTTTTCCTTCCTGCATTTTTTTCCTTTATTTCTGTAGATGCATCAGTACTCATAGCCTCTAATTCACACCCACTGGAGTCAGTAGTTGGATCTTCATTGCATCAGTGCTTTTATCAGGTACATACCGAGGGCAATTCACAAATCTTGTTTCCTTAAGATTTAAGTGACGTGCCCAAGGCAAAAGGTCTCAGTTTGCACTAGAAGTAGAGCCCAGAAGAACTTCTGAAACCTCTGTCTTGTGGACGCCATTCCATGGAGGAGTACACATAAGGTTGGGTGAGTTTTCACATTTTATTCATGCCCAAATGCTGAAGAAAAAAGCACAGCTGGCAATAAATCTTGTCTATGAGATTTTTCTGGATAACGGTAAAGAAAGGAAGATGGATTCAGTATTCATGACTGGGAGTCAGTTGAGATATTCAATGGTTTGCAGCTCCGTAGCATTGTGATATGCCCTGAATACACTGAATGGGATTTGTTTGCTTCACTCCAGCATTGCACGGGAAAGCTCTGCATGCGCTGTAATATGGCATTCAGCTTCTGCCAAGTCATTTTGCTGACAAAGAACAATTCTTTTCACAGAGAGGACTCAGACAAATTTTTATTCTTTATGCACTGAGGTGGAGGGTATTTTTATTCCGAGGATTTGTTAAATAAAGTGAAATCAGCTAAACCTCACACTCACCTACTCTGTTCAGATTTTGACCTGATATCCGAAGAACTCTCCTGATTTTAACTGCAGTTAACCGAGAGGTAATAGGTGTGAAAAAAAACCCCTTTAATATAGGAGGACAATCAGACTGTGAGTATTTCCACAACTGGGAGAAGGTAGAGGGGTTCTTTTGTCTGTAAAAGCTAGAAGAAATAAAGACAAAGTGTTTTACCCTGGTAGCTGAACGCACCTTTGCAGACATGGTGATTTTGTACCATTAGTGGTTCTACAGTCCCAAAGAAGTGAGCTCCAGGAGGTTGTCTTTGTGTGAGAGAGAAAGAGTGGTAAGATCACCCCGCAGTCACTGGCAGCACAGGTGTGAACTCTGTGGAGAGCTCGGAAGCCGTGCCTCACCGCATGTGTCACTGCAGCTGCCCAGAGGTGGCAGAAGGACTGGCTGCTGTTGCTTGTTTTTATACTTAGCCTGAACCATTGCTACAGTTACTTTAATGAGCGAGTTCACTTCTTCTTGGGAATGAAAATATTTTGAAAATATTTTGACATATTTCTAGAGAGTCTTGCAATGAATTGTAAACACGTACAACAACCGAGTGCACTATGAGGGACTGCACAGCTAAAATCAGGAGGAGCGAGGGCTTTCAGAGCCAGGGAAGAGCTATTGGTTTGAGAAAATTGAGAAAAGGAGACAGCAAACGTTGAGTTATTTGAAGGTGTGAGCGCAAGATATATCAAGTGACTAATTGCCTGAGACTAATCCCAAAAGTCTTTGAGAAACAGGACCAAATCTCTTTCATTCTATGCTGTACCCTAATAAAAGGTTATTTTTTCCTCTACATAACATTTTCTAGCCATTTCTTTTCTAAGTATTAATTTACAGCTGTGTTATTGTAGGCAGTTACTGAGTCTCAATTACCCAGTCTTTGGTATAAATGGCCATAATTTGTGTTAAGCCTGTTTACTTTGATTTGCTGCACAGTAGGTTGTGTTCCCTAAATGCTGTGTGTTGCAGCATCAGCATCAAATCTTGTGCCTTCTGCATTTCTGGTTGTCTTTTCCTCCGCTTTTGGTACTGTTACTAATTCACACGGATATTTCTAGTAGAAAATGGTTTGAAATAGCAGGGAAAAAATTTCGATATCTGTGATAAAAGGACAAGGGAGACATCTGGTGTTGTACTGTAAAACTGAAGACGGCTTTTCCCCCTTATCTTGTGTTTTACTAGGACGCATTAAAATAGAATTTCCTAATCTCATTACCTTTACCTTGTAGTATTCATGCCGAAACAGTTACAAGAAAAAACTATTTGAGCTTATCATATTCCATCAACAGCTATAAAAATGAGAAGTTTTGTGCAATACAAGGAAGATTTTCGTGCTGTTACTTTTCTGGAAAGCTGCCTGTATATCACTTTTCACTGAAAGAGTGAATGGGATCATTTGCCTATTTCACAGCCAGGAAAAGCATAGTTTGTGAAAACAACTTTATCAGACTCCTGTGAAATACACATGGCATCAGATTCCTCAGTAAATACCATATCACTCAAATGCCAAGCACATCAGTTATTCCTGAAAACTAGCCTGAGTCTTTATTGCATCTTCATGCAATAATATCAGATCCAATTAGGTGTTTTGTTCTGGTACTGTAGAGGTGATCTGTCTCTCACAGAGGGGTGTAGTCACATAAATCTGAATTTCCAAACTTGGTCTCAGGATCTTGTCTGCAATATTCCAATTGCAGCCTATGCCTGAATGAAAAATGCGTTAAAAAGCAGCTGGTTCCATGTGACTGTCTTGACTTATCAGACAGTTTCTCTTTGTGAACATTGGGGGTCTGTTGAAAGAAAAGTATGAAACACCTTTCTACACCTTTCACATGACACTGAGGTCTTGATCTCACAGTATGGTGTTCCTGGTATCCAAGCATCGGATCTTTTACATCATTTTGTGTAACTTTCTTTTGACAGAACCCACATATATGTCAATAAAAGATATCTGGGAAGAAACAAAGGCAAACTTACAGGAAAGGAATGGATGTGTTTCAAGGAATTAACATTAGCTTCAATATTGCTGAGAAAATGAAGGAAGAAATCTTGGAAGCATTGTGGTTTCCACTTAAGTCAGGCCTCACAGTCAAGATGTCATAATAGAGCACTATAATGTGGCCTCTGACTTGGGTTGAAATCAAAGTTATTCTCACCGGTGATCCTGTGGAAAATCAAGGGGCTTTTCTGACTCACTATAGACTGAAGGCTTTGAAGTCACTGCCTTTCCCATCTCTATGTAATTTTAAGGCTGCAGCTGGGCCCAAAAAGACTAAGTTTGTTTTCTGCTGGCATTTGATGCAGAACAGTGCAGGAAAACAAAAGTGACTGTGTTGGCTTGTTTTCTGCACTGCAGCTGGTTTGGCTACCACCTTGATTACGTGTTTTGTTGAGAAACATGAAACCTGAGTCTTCTGTTCACTAAAAATGAGCACGGTGCATGTGAAATGTGACCTGCTGTGTATCAAGCAATAAGGGTATCTGTTTTGCAGCAGGAATTCTCACAATTTCCAAATTCAGTCAGGGAGTCAAGATAAATGTCAAGAACAGAATATGAAATTTACAATTAATTCCTCAATGGAAAAGAAAATTTTATTTCGAACAATTATTCTACTTTGAGTTCTTCCAACCTAGGAACAGCTGTCTTTGTAAGTAGGCACTGAACTGTTAGTCTCATTCTCTACTTGGTTGGAATTTCTTTTCTCTTTGTTCATGAACATATAACTTAGTCTCTGTTCCGTCTATGATCTGACATATTGCATGCTTATTCCTCAGATTTTCTTCTTAACTCTTTGTTTTGTTAAAGTATGAAGGAAACATTAGGGGGAAGTCTAAAACCACAACATTTACTAGAAAATGTTGGAGTGAGAAAATTGTATGAAACAATAGCAATTATAATGACATATAATTATAATGAAATAATTGGTCTTTTGAATGCAAAATATCAAAGGAAATTTATGTACCTGTTTTTCATATCACAAACACTGTATAATTATAATCTTTTTTTTTTTTCTTTTCTTCTTCCTTTTCCCGTTAAGAATGGAGGTTTAATCCAGGATGACATTCAAAATCTGGAAGGGGGAGCAGTCTTGGATTCATTCAGAAGCAGAGCTACTCAAACTCCAGTTGTACTGCTAAATGCTAAAGATTCTGGTATGAAAGCAACCTGGAATTTTTACTTTCATTTCTGTGCAATAAAACTTAAGATGATTTCATTCACGTGGTGTGCATGACTTAGAAAGTATAAGACCTTCTAAAAACCTCCTCATCTGGAAACTGTATCTTGGGCAGGTGAAACAATAACTATTTGCCAGTATGATGTAAGCATTTAGTTATGAACATTCTCAAGAAATCCTAGGATCCTAGAATAGTTTGGGTTGGAAGGGACCTTTAAACATCATCTAGTCCAATCACCCTGCAATGAGGAGGTACTCTTTCAATTAGATCAGGTTGCTCAGACCCTCATCCAAGCTGACCTTGAATGTTTCCAGTGATGGGACATCTACCACCTCTCTGGGCAACAATCTGTTCCAGTGTGTGACCACCCTCATTGGAAAAAATATCTTCCTTATATCTAGTTTGAATCTATCCCCATTTAGTTAAAAAAACCCTTGTCCTATCGCAACAGGCCCTGCAAAAAAGTTTGTCTGCATCTTTCTTATGAACCCCCTTTAAGTACTGAAAGGCTGCAAAAAGGTCTCCCTGGAGCCTTCTTTTCTCCAGCCTGAACAACCCCAGCTCTCTCAGGAGAGGTTTTCCATCACTCTGATCATTTTTGTGTCCCTCCTCTGGACCCGCTCCAACAAGTCCGTGTCTTTTCTGTGCTGAGGGCTCCAGAGCAGTACTCCAGGTGGGGTCTCACCAGAGCAGAGTAGAGGGGAAGAATTGATTCCCTTGACCTGCTGACCATGATTCTTTTGGTGCAGCCCAGGATACGGTTGGCCTTCCGGGCTGCGAGTGCACATTGTTGTCTCATGTCCAGCTTTTCATCCACAAGTCCTTATTGGCAGGGCTACTCTCAATCCTTTCATCCCCCAGCCTGTATTGATACCAGGGGTTGCCCTGACTCAGGTGCGGACCTTGCGCTTGGCCTTGTTGAACCTCATGACGTTCACATGGGCCCAATTTTCGAGTTTATCCAGGTCCCTCTGGATGGCATCCTGTCCCTCCGGCATGTCAACCACACCACTTAGCTTGGTGTTGTCCACAAACTTGCTGGGGGTAACTTGCTGAGAACCTTCATGAAGCTACAGAGATGCAGAATTAGGGGATACTTACCATGTCCTGGCTGCAGTATAGTGTTTGGGAATGCTGTACAGCAGATCTGCTTTTCAGACCAAACAACATGGAAGCTCTGAACTTGACAAATTGTATCAGGTAAATTTTTCCAACATAAATTAATGAAAACTTTATAGCAAGTTTCAGTGTATGCAAATGCAGACCTGCACTGAATAATTTTAACCCATAAGTTTAACCCATGAGTTTTCATCTACTCACTGTAATGAGATGTATTTTCCATTTTTAAATGCTTCAAGAACTGGGAGGGGGACTCCAAATATACCTTATTTTAGTGCTTAAGATTTTTGTTTCCTTGTGAAGCTTGTTTAGTGTCATGCTTATCTCTGCATCATTAGTGATGTATGCTTCTGCTAGAAAAGGTAGTTTTGAGCACACTCTCACTAAAATACTTTTCTGTTCAAAACATCTGGTCAGATGTTTTGGGGTTTGTTTTTCGTGTAACTATCTGAGAGTGGCATTACAACTGTCCAGTGCTTTACCATAACAGAAACACGAGGATATGGCCGTGATGGACTAAAGCAGATGGAGGAGCTACCAGAACTTCTACCAGTTTTGGAACACAATTCCAGTGCCTTTGCAAAAGTTGCTGGTCTAGCTGAGATTGAGCAGGTGAGAGGAAAAGTTACCACTACTCTTGCTATCTTTGTGCACAGTGAGTCTGTGAATTTTGAGATAAAGTGAAGAGTTGGTGTATTTAAAAATTGATATAAAAATAGCTTTAAATCATAGCTACTAAAGATGTTATTCAAGATGAATACCAGTGTGCACTAAGAAAATTGACTTATTTGTACCTTTACTGTCATTGCAAATCTTTTTATAATTTGAAAACATTTTTCTCATCTATGTAATCAAGTATTTTATGGATGGAAAATAAATTATGATTAGCAACATAGAATGATATATCTTAGCTTATGTTTTTTGGTTTGGAACATTTCTCTTTTGCTATTACCAGGTCACCCTTGGAACACAGAGGGCAGGTACTCTAGAAGATAATTTCACTTTGTTCAGATGTACCCCAAATTACTGTGCAGCAAGACTGCTTCCCCCTTGCTCTGAGAAGTTAACTACCGATGAGGCAAGTAAGGAAACCAAAGATGAAGAAAACTTTTCTCTCTTGAAGGAAAAAGCTATAGATCAACCAGCAAAGACATCCCCTATTTCTGTGGTTGAAGCTTTGATGAGGAGGAAGCTCCAACTTACCTTGTTAGAACCTGAAAGCTACCACATATCAGCTGTCACCACTGTGAAGAAAATGAAGAGCTTGAATTTCTCTGAGGCAAATACCAGTCTTTGCTCTGACGCACTTGTTGCAGAAGGAGGATTTTCTGACAAAGCTTCTGCACTTCTTTGTGGAAAGATGCCTTGTACTGTGACTGAAATTTTCACATCAGTTCTAGAAAAACATAATGTGGAAAAACATTGGGAAAACAAGCAAATTCTGCCAAAAAGCATAAGTGAAAATAAATGTCTGGATGAAGTTGTTGATGATGCAAAGTACCACCAAAAAATCTTTAGAGGGAGAGCTAAAGGAGAAGAAATACAGAATGAGCAAGTCCAACCACAACAGGTGACCTGTATTCCTGAGGAAAGTTCTAAAGTTTTAAATAAATCTGAATTGATGAGGCCTGGGAAGCAAGCAATGGAAGCCAAATACAGCCTAGGTAGCCCACACGATGTCCAAAATTTATCTGTTGATTCTAAAGATTTAAAGAAGCATTTTGAAGGGAGCCCTGAACAAATGGAGAAACAAGGAAACCTCTCAGAAATCTGCATCTCTGATGCGAATAGGGTATATAAGGGAGAAGACATAATCAAAATGGAGGACGAAGGAGATCAACCTCAGAAACCAACTCACCAAACAGACCCTTCCAGCAATATTGGGCTGAAAGAAAAGAAAGACCAGACCGTGAAACTACGTGAACCAAATGAGAAGAATTTCTCGTGTCAAAAAATAACTGCTGAAAACATGCAATATGCATGCTGTCAGAATTTTTTTTGGTCAGAAGAAGAGAGGTATCCACTAAACATATTGTCTCCTTTGCGTGAGAGGGCAGTGTGCTTAAGCAAACTATTCCTGCCAGGGAGCAATTTTTATGAGCGTTTGTGTCATCTGTCACCACCGGAAGCTGGTAATGAACGTAATGTGAAAATGTATGCACTGGAAAAAGTGGTGGCTGTGTGTTCCCAGAGGATATTTCTACTGATGCAAGAGAACGAAAATTACTCAAAAAAGGTCTGTATATTACAACAGGAGAATGAGAGATATGCTCAGATGATGTGTGCACTGGAAGAGGAGATGGATGCATATTTTCAATACATTTTAGCAGTAGATGAAGCTAACATTGTTTCATTCCAAAACTTACTTAATGAGAAAGAAGTTGCTGGCGAATGTTGTAATAACTTATCAGAAGGAAACACTGCGAGCCCAGGAACGTTTTTCGTTGAAACCTTGTCTAAGAACCTCTCACGTGTTGAAGAGAAAAACAGGAATTCTGAGAAAGCCTCATTGACAATTGCATCAAATAAACTTCCTAGGAGTGTTTTATCCCTGAATGGAAGGAAAATGAAATATTTCCAGCTGCTTTCTGACCTGAAAGAAGAAAGAAGCAGATGCTTCAAAGAAATAGCTAAATTATTACAAGACAAGGAGAACTATGTAACAAAATATAATGAATTAATGCAAGAGAGTGAAGGCAATTTACAAAGAATATCTCGTTTAGAAGGTGAAAAAGAAGCTTTACTGGCATGTTTGGCAGAGGTAAAATGTGAACAAGGCAAATACGGGACCTTGGTTTCAGAACTTCAAGAGTGCAAAACTAGCTGTTATCAAACTATTTCTGATTTACAGAAGGAAAAATGTGTACTGAAAAGAGAAATAGACAGAATCAAGAAAGAAACTTCAGAACAGCTTGATGAATTTCAGAAAGCAAATGCAAACTTTATTTTAGAAAATAACCAATTGAAAGAATTAATGTCTTCCTTGGGTTTCACCGATGAAGAGCTGAGAAAAGGTAAAATTTTGGAAACAAAGGAAAAGATAGTAAAACTAAAAGAAGAAAGTCGACAACGTGGTCTTAAGCCAGAGAAAGTTGAAACAGCATGTAGTGTAACTCAGGCTGAAGAAGAAAGAGTTCTGGTTGTAGACCCCTCAAACTATTTTCCCAGAAAAGAGGTAAATAATAACAATGAGGTATGTTATCAAGCAGGATTTTCTAAAGAAAGGGGGAGATATAAATATCATTTGGAGGACAAAGCTAACTTCACTTTGTAATATAGAAAATGTTGTAACCTCCCGTGTGTTGGAGGTCTGAGGTGCTAAAATTAACTTTTAAATAGAAGGCAAAATACCACAGAGTTTTTTTCTGAATGTTGTATTAGAGAATTTTAAAATGATGCAGCAAGCTACAAAGTTAAAAATAATGCTTAAAAGAGTGCATTGTTCAGGGACTTTTAAAATTATTTATCTTCTTGCAGGAGTAAAAGCTTCTGGTAGAGCAAATTAATTTCCACAGATTTCTGTTACAATGGTGAAGTATTCAAGGTTGTGAAACAATCATGTCTTATTGAAAAGTATGCACATGTACACATACTAACTTTTATTCTGATAGGGTCTATTTTTTTTACTGTTTTGATTTTTTGAAATGTGTGCCTAAAGACAGGATCTTTACTTATAGTGGATTTCTCATCCACGTTTTTTCTCTGTAGTCATGAATCTTACACCACAGTGAATTTCTATGGAGATGACTATGTTCCTATAAAAGCAGAATTATTACTTCAGTTGAGAATAATCAACAGGGAAAGATTTATCTCTAGTATCTTGATTTTATGCAAATGGTTTTAATAATTCTGAAGGAAACTGTATATTGTTCTGTAAAAACCAGTGTGCCATTTTGTCTGGGTGAGAGGAGTCACGTCTTTCTGTTGTGTATGCAGGGCAGCATGTTTGAAAGCTACAGTGTGATGAAAGAGCAAGTTGAAAAGGCAAAAGAGGAACTAAAAATACAGCAAAAGGAGTTAGAAAAATCAAAAAAAGAGGTAACCTCCTACTCTGATGTAATTCTGAGGAGCAAATTTGTTTCTTTCTTGTTTTCTTACATGTCCGTTCTTTCTGCCAGGATTTAATGCTTTTGCAAAACAGAGAATACTCTGATCTGCAGAACCAAAATGTACCTCTTTGATCTTTCAGTTAAGTGATGAATTGCACAGTCATTCATGGTTGGCCAGAACTTCAAGTGAAGCTGTGTACCTCCAGCACACTTTGACAGAAGCCGGGTGCTTAATAAAGACACACAGCAGAAACTATCCGGTGTGGCCATGTTTGGGCAGGCTGCTTCCCTCCCCTCAATAGAAATGAGGAGGTGTAGAAGGCAGTAGAAGCACCCAGGACTACGATGAACCTGAATTCAAAGTAGTTTTTGAATGAGAGGCAAAATGATGTAAAATCTGACACTGCTGAGGCATCTCAATACATCCAACGATGGAGTGAAGCAGGCACACCGCCCCTTCTCTATAGACATCTATGTAGTAAACACAAAGTCCAACACCACCTACATGGAGACTTGTTTGGAAGGCTGGTTCCATGCCTGTGTAAAGTAAATCTGCAGTTTTAATACCAACCAAAAGCAGCTTTCAGTCCTGTGCCTTTCCGAATGCATTGGCTTTCACATTCCTACTTTTTATTGAGCAATCTCCACTGCACGCTTACCTAAGCAGAAATGTATTGCTTTTATGGCAAGCGTGTATTTATGGGACGGTTTCATGCAATAACAGGCATATCTCAGACTCCCTGTGAAAAAACCACTGGCAGTAACAAGTGTGTTGAGCGTGTAAAAGAATAGCGGGATTATACATGGTGGGTGTACATAACGGTTGTCCTTTGACAGCTTTATAAGACTTCCCAGATTTCAGGTGAGGCAACTGGAATGAAAGCGTGGATTTGCATGTGTGATCTTGTAATTTGAACATGACCATTTAGTTTTTATTTGTTTTTTTTAAATCTGATTAACTTGGGTCCTTCTAATCCATTTGCATGTTACAAGAAGTAGCGCGTTACACCACCTTCCTCAGTTTACTTAAAAGAATGTGAAGCCTTTGCTTTCACAAGGGAGAAGAAATTATCTGTCATATGAGGGAAGAAGCTTGCTGTCAGGCAACCGGCTGATCTGCTGAGTGGTTTGTTTGTGGTTTTGTTGTTGCTTTTTTCAAAAACTACAGTTAATGTCTGTAAGTGGAGAAAATGCATCCTAGAAAAAATATAAAGGTGAATATATGGAGGCGCTTTTTTTTCCTCCTTCGCATTTTTCATTTTTGACATTTCTCAGGAAGACTTTTTTCCCCTAGCTGATAAAAATCTTACTCTCCATTTGCTCTGAGGGCTTTCAAAGATGTAATCTCTGAAACAGTGAGTGCATTCACCACTGCTTTTTTTAGCTTTATTCAGAATACTCAAGGTACCTTCAAATTTAGAAATCAATTTAAAAATTAATCTATTTTTCTGCATAGGTATAGTTAGATATGTTTCCATAGGACTTGCTTTAAGAGTCTTACTAATTTCTTGTAATAAGATTATAGTGTATTGTGTAATTCCATTTATTTTAATCAATTTACAACAATTTAAAACTTGTGATGTGGAGATCAGACTCAAGTCCATGGTTTTAAGATGGTATTGAGAAATGGTACCACTGCTAGACTAATTGTACTCAGTAATTTTGCTTTTTAATTCTTCCCATTAGGCTCAGAAGTGGTACAGGGAACTTGGCTTTGCTGAAACAAGGTATGAAGAAATCAAAACTCGTTTGACAGAGGCTCTCTCAGAATTAGACCATCTTAAACAAGAAGTGGGGGACAAAATGCTTGGAAAGCACAACTGCAAATTGATGGTATGTACATAAATGGCATGGAGAAAAGCATATTCCTTTGGAGGGAGTGTTTTGGAGGCAGAGACAACCATTATTGTTACTGGCAACAGATTTGAAGTGAGCATAGAGCACCTAGAGCCACTGGAGCTATAAACTTGAAAGTAAGCAGATATTTTGCAAGGTAGACTGTCTGTCAGATACTCTAAAGCCTGGGCTCTGCATGGGCATTATAGACACCTCCATTTTTTTGGAGGGCTCTTGTCCTGCTCTCTCTAGCCAGAGTCATTTTCTGAAGCACGGATTTTCAGGTGGCCTTAATGAAAGGTGTTTCCCTTCTGCCTTTCCTGCTCTGTGGTTGGAGAAGTCTCCAGTGTTTCCAGCGTTTGCCCTTTGTGTCTTCTAGCCGTGAGTACTAGATTTGGAAAGGCAAAATGAAGCTGTGATGCTGGACATTTTGTGGAGCAACTACCACTGTGAATGAGTGGGTGGTGTGGATTAATGTGGAGTCAAAGGCTGTAACTGATGCATACAGCCCAAGTGTGCATCCCCAAAATCCAGGAAATCTTTCTCTCACATGAGGAAGAGGAGGCCTCATTGGAATGTATCTGTATCACAGAAATTCTGGATTTGCTGTAAATGGAAACTTTTTGGATTTTCAGGTGGCTCTGTGTCTTGATAAAGTTTTTGTGGTTTCCACCGAAATTAAGTGTTTTATGGAAAAATTCTAATTATTGAATAATTTCCTGGAAGCAGCTTTCATAAAGACTTTTCAACTAGCCCTGAAATTATTTCTGTCCTTGACAGGAAAAGTGTGAAGAAGAAATATGCAACTTTTATCAGCTGGAAAAGCAATTTTGTAGCAATCTGCAACTTTTGCAAATTTAGTTTGAACAGGTTAGATAGATATGGCTTTGGAAGAACACAAAAACACATTCTGGAAAATTTATTTTTCAGTTAGTTGCCACCCTTTTTCAGAAGTGCTTTTCATCCCACAAAGTTGTTAATAAACTCTGATACAGTAAATCACAATAATTTCTGGGTTTGCCTGTTCTAAACTTATTTTTCTGGAAGACCTCTGTCTATGACGCTTGAAAGAAGTGAAGATGTGAGCACTCTGCACCTAGAAACTGAGGCTGGGAGGTCTTTGAGGTGTAACATGTTTTTTAGGCGTGTCTTTTAGGACTTTGCCCATAGCTTATGTTCTACAGCCCCCAATGCCCAAGGATCCTAGTTCTCAGCCGAGACTCCAAAAGGCTGCCGTGATATTATTCATTGCAAGTAAAAGAGAGCTAAAATAACAAACTCCAAGATTACTGCTAGGAATCTTTGTTTCGCTTTTTTTGTTAGTTCCCGCTAACAGAGGAAACACAATTTAGCATAAGAGCATTTGGGGAAATTTTCTAGGATGCTGAGGCGGCCTTCTGAATCTTGGTGCTGTAGTAGGAGATAGGAGAAGTATGTGGATGAGCAGGAAGGGAGCAGGATACTATTTACAGCTTTGAAAATTAATACAAGAATTTTGGATGAAATGCACACAGTAAATAAGGTGCCAGGCTTCCTCGGTGAACTGCTGACTCCTGTCATGACCTGTAGACAAAAAGTCATGTTATCTCTCATTTTCTCATTGAGTTTTTAGACAAGCACAGCGCACACAAGAAGAGGAAGGTTTATTTTTATTTTTAGTGTTTAGGCACCAACTTCAAAGACTAGACATCTTGCCAGGTTTTATAAAAATACAGTGAGTTAAACGCTACGTTTTGGTTATTTCCCATCTGCAGCTGCTGGGTCCTTCACCCTTCTGGAGCTTGACTGCACAACCAAATGGTAGCTGTTAACTGGGACATCTGACAGACTGATCATAAATAAACTTTATATGCCTCATTTATGCTTTTAAACTACAGAAAACTGCTAGCAGGTCAGCAAAATGCAAAAGGAAAGAGGAAAGCAATTTTTTATTTCACAACCTCTTTTTCCATTAAGCATCTTCAGCTAAGGAGTGTTTCCATTTATCATTTAACATATTTTCTGTGTGGGAAAGAAGATGATGAGGAAAATACCATGTCTCAGACTCATCCTCAGGCTTTTGCCACAGCAACCCAGTTCTAATCAATCTTGATGCGTCCAAAAGTTGCTATTGTTCTTTTCTCTTAACACAAGAGGGAGCCAAAAAGTTTGGTACAAAGCATGCACGACCTGCTTAAGTGCTGCGCATAGAGGACTTGCTTCATTAGGAAGAACAATATTAAAAGGTCTTATTTCTGTTTTTATCTGTGTTGCAATGATGTGCCTCAGGCAGATTGGTGTGATCGATCACTTCGGTTTGCTGTTTTCTATGAAATGGTGCCTTCAGTATGTTGTAGTCACCAATGGTGTCAAAGTTGGAAAGACTGTCAGAAAGCAAAGAAAATTTAACTGTGTTGTTGTGTATCACAGCTGAATATTACCTCTTCTCTCAGTCGTATCAATGTTAATAACCATTAGAATCAAACCATCTTCCTGCATATTTTGTCAGAATGTCATATGATTTTACTGCAGTATATCATAGGTCTGACTAGAATTTTTAGCTTAATCACTGAAATGCTTAATCTTTTAGACTTGCTGATATAACATGTTACCAGAAGTGTTGAGCAGCTGTGTGTATCAACTCGATATTTTTTTTAATATACATTCACAATAGCGTAAATGTTTTCCACAAGACTTTCTTCACTCTCAGATTCTCCTCATTCTTAGTCTATATGTTTAATCTGAGAGTGTCACTTCTAGGAGCTGACTTTATGGTACTGACTGTCAATCTAAACCTTTCATTGATCCTTTCAATCTAAATGCATGAAATAAAAAAAAAAAAAAAAAAAAATCAGAGGGTGGGTGAGGAGGAGTTAAATTCAGAAGCTCGTCCTTCCACTTGTTCTGTACTACTATTGCTACACTTTAACGTAACAAATATTTTCTTTTTAAATATTTTTGAAATTTACACTTAAAATCTGATTAGTATTATTAATAATCTCCCAAAATAAAAATATAACTGGGAGAGCGGAGTTTGCTCTCTGAGATAAATATGTGTAGAAAAACAAGGGGCGTGTTATATAGCAGTTGGAGCGGGAGACTGGGGACTTCTGAGTTTTATTCTCACTGTGTGACCATAGGTTGGTCACTTAATCTGTCTGTGCCCCAGTTTCCCCAGATGTGAGATTATTGTGATACAATACAATACTTGCCTTGAAGGAGTGTTGTGAAATCCCAATCCTACACCTGCTCTCACAGGGGATCAAGAACTCCTTGCTCATAAACAATTTTAAGATTTGTGCAAGGTGTTAGTGCTAATACGTTTATGAAGGTTTGAAGTCATGCATTTTACATCAGCTTTTTCTTTTTTTGGCATACAAGGTAGGCATGTATATTGATTGGGATTTTTGTGCTTTAAAACATGATTGAGAATATTTTCATTATTTTACACGTCTCATTTGATAATTTGTGTATTTGCTCTCTAGCCTGTGTACACTGTGGAATATGCCCAGGAAACAGAGGAGAATAAAATAGCTAATAAGAGATTACAGCAGCAAGTGCTGACCTTGAAAGCCCAGCTCAGGGACCAAGCTGCATTACAAAATCAGTTTCACGACCTGCAGAATGAAGTGGAACTCCTTCAGGCTCAGCTATGTGAAAAGGTATCTTAAAGCTGTTTTCTGTGTGCTTAAGTGGGTGGACAAATCTGAGTTTAGGTTTCAGATTCTACCCCTTTCTTCTCAAAGGAGAGAACCAAAATAGCCTTCTTTCCTGGGAATGAACCTGAGGATAATTAAATGGTTTGCAGGAATAGAGAAATACCCCTGACTTCAGAGAAATAAGGAAAAGATATAAGCTGCCTGGTTGGCTGATGTGGTGGAAAGACTGTATGTAATAAGAGTTGCTGCTAGTCCCTGCTATAATCCCCGTACTGTAATGCAAGAAAAGTAGTGCCGAAATTCTTTACGGAGCCACCTTCTTGGCTTAAATTGTCAGGATTTTTAACATTCTTGATTCTCTGTATCATATTAGGAAACCCAGTGAGCTAGTGATAGAATTTTGATAGTTTTTTCTAACTTTTTTTGATCCAGCTGCTAGGGTTACATGTTAAGAGTTTCATTAACACATTTTCAGTTAGGTACATGGTTTGTATTTTTATTGGCATAGTTGTTCTGGTGAGAGCCCCCGCGTATACACAAGTATACTTGCATGAGCAGTTTTTACACTTGTGCATTGTATTTCACCTGGCGAACCAGAGCAGGTACAGTGATGAACATTTGCACAGCTACTGCCTTGTTGCGTGACTAGAACTGCTGACCTCTTAGGTGGAGACAAATTTCTGCTACAGCTTTTTTTCCCTTAGAATTTGTTTCCTATTTCTTTGGAAACTATTTTTTGAAAAGGCATGATAGTTACAGTGGGAGCCAAATTGGAACTGCCCATCATACTCTGAAACAAATAATGAATGTCATTTTCTCAATAATATTCTTCATACCCTTATACAATGTGTAGAACACGCTTCTGTCTTTCCTCTGAAATACAAGAGATGATTTTCTTCTCCCCACTGGGCATAAGTTTCATCCTACTTCCTCCATGGTAAATCCACCTATTCTAGAGTTTGCGGGTTTTTTTATTTGTTTATTTGTGTGTGTGTGCGGGGGGGGGTGGGTTGTTTTGTTTGGGTTTTTTTCCCTAGCCTTATCATGTGCTGTGATTTGCTTTAAACCAGTCCTGTAACAGAGGGTTAGTGGCCTCTCTCAGGCGTTGGTTAGGATGCCTCTTAGCAGAATAGCGACGGTAAAATGAAAATCTTTTGTAGCGTCTGGTGTCTGTAGTGATGGATGGTGCAAAGCAGATGGCAGGTGAGTAAAGGTGTTATCCATATAAACGGGCAACTCCTAATTGTTCTATTGCATTGGCAAAATGTTTTACTCCATGCCTCATCAAGAATTGAATGTCACCAGGGACCTACTGATAGCTTTTTTCTTTTTCCCCCAGTGCTAGTGCAATGTAAAGACATGTCTCTCCTGTCCTATCTACTCTGTTTCTTCCCAAGCCCACAGTTTATCTGCTGAGGACCATGCGACCTCTTTCAGCATAACTGAATTTTCATAAAGGGAGTCTTCTGATGCATATAATATACTTACTGTAGGCTTTATTGAAACACAAATTGTCAAGCAAAATGAATGCAAAGGAATCTGTACTTTATTGCCAAATAACACTGTATTGATTTGTAATAGAAATTACCTGGCAGGATACTGTATTTTTTCTGCATAATCAGAAAGCAAGTTTCCCATGAATAATAAACATTTTAATCATGAAGTACAGACTAGGTCCTCTGGCTCACCTCCTAATAGAGGACATGCATTGATCGTCTGAGTAGAAAGTTGTTGATGCTCACTTTTGAGAGCCTGCCATGGAATACACATTCAGAAAATCCCTCCTTGTCTCTTGCATTCCACAACATAATATAGCTAAGAAAGGAAAAAACCTTTTCCCAGAACACTATTTTTAAAGATTCACAGAGTAAATGGGAACATGACTTCATAACGAAGGATACCAAGTCTTTAAAGTGATGCTGCTTTGATGAAATAACTTCCTGATAAAGGGCTCCATCTAAAAACATCCAAAAGCATTTGGTAATACACAAGACCGACATTAATGCTAGTAGGACAGTGTTTGTGTGACTGGGCAGCTCCATGTCCATGTACAAGCAACTCCTTACACCGCTTCATTGTGTTTGTGATACAAGGTCACACAAATATGCAAAGTGCCTTGGAAGTCAGGTCTAAAACAAATAGCAAAAACCTGCTACAGTATTTTAAAATGACTCTTGAATAAATTAATGCAGAATGTTTTTTAACCTTTCAGGAAAAAGAACTTCAGAAGAGAAAGTCTGAAGTGAAGTTGACACTAGCTCCTCTGAAGGTACTCTATTCTCCTGAAAGCTGATGTAGGACCTACACAGGGGTGTATCCCTTTGCTTGTGGGCTTCCGCGTGTCTGCCTGCCTTCTGCAGCTGCCCTTGACTTAGCTTTAGGCGTTAGGCAAAGGCTTGCTGACATTATTGGTGACATATATGGTACTCTTTAGCCTGTCAAAAGGGGGACCTCTCATACGGGAAGGGAACATCTCTTTCCAGTTTACCTGTGCGCACACATTGCTGTTGCAGGGTGCAGAGGCACTTAATGGCCTAGCAACATAGGAATGGCAATCTATAGCTTTGGGTCAAAACTTGTGAAATTACAGATCAGACACAAAACATAATCTTGCAGTCTCAACAGGGAGTGAAATCAATGTATATGTGTTCGTGCCACATAGGCTAAGCTGGCTTGCCTCACCCGAAAGTGCCAGGAAAGAAACAGCTTCATTAGGAGGATGCGTGACGAATTTCACAGGCGAGGAATTATTAACTCTGCATTTGATGAAGAGGTGAAAAACTTGGTGAATGACATGACCCTGGCAGAGTACGCGGTCGCTTTTACACCAATATGTGATCAAGAGGTAAGTGTTTGTACTTCCTTGTAGGATCCTTCCGTTTCCACTATTGTATTAAGTCAGTGATTTATTTATTTTTAAAGAGCTTAGTGAGACTTAATGTATAGTTATAGAGTATATTTCAGCACTTAATATAAATATTGTGTCATAAAATTCAGTGGACTGGGCTGTTTTACTGCTGTTTTAATCAGGGTTTAAATCTTCTGGAGCTTATCACAAAGTACATTAGTGCTCCATGCAAAAAACAATTCCCTGATATTTTGGAAAGTATCATAGCGGATAATGCAGCACATATTATTCAATTTCAATTTAAATATGAATTTTGCATTTTCTTCCTGCAAAATGCATCACCTCAGATTTCTGAAGAAATCAGAAAAAAGGTTTACCATGAATCGTTTTAAGATTTAAGTCATCTCGGTGAATGCTCATATTTAAAAGGAAGTTAGTTACTTGCATTTTGCTGGCAAGATTAAACTGGTTCCAGTGGGATACACTCTGCTTCACACCTGGTTATGTTCAACATTATCATTAATAGCTTGGATGCCTGGAATATACTTCATATTTTTGAAGTAGCACCTACTTGAAGACATTCTTAAGGACAGGAATCTGAATCTGGCAACCTGGAGAAACAGGAATACCCTTGCTGTACTTCAGTAACCTTCAAACAAGCTCTTTTTTTCCCTTTGATTTTCTCTCTCTTATTATTTTAAACAAAGCCTGTAAAAATGCCCAAACGATATATGGTAATGTTTGTCTCAAGTATACTCAAGTAGAATCTTGCTGGTTAAAAGGGAGGGAAAACGAATATTTTGTGTTACACATTTGCAAAATATTGGGAAAGTGGCTGCCTACCACAGCAGGACACAGAATGTAGGTTCATGCTACGTTTTGTACTTCAGCCAACACAATGCACTGCAAAATGAATGCATTAAAATAATTTATTTTTTAATGGTACTGACATCTATTTTTCATCAGCAGAAGTAAAGATGCATAGAATGGGCATATAGTATAGTAAATCCATAGGATTATTTGGCTGATTATTTTGCATTTTTACACACAGAGTGGTATTCTGTATCACTGAAGAAGCGTATTCTTGTAGTGTTATTAAGTGTTGCAAGCTATCACTCAGTCATACTTGTTTCTGTGGCACGAATGAATTTAACTGCATGTTAAGGAAAAGGTAGATTGATTCTTCAAGGTAAATAGCATTCAAAATTAGGAAAATGAACAAGAAAGTTTGCTGGTTCATAAATATTTATTTTTATTTTTATTCTGCTTGTCTTCTACTACCTTTGTTTCACTCGACCTTTTTTTATGTGCTTTGGGGTTTTGTATGCTTCGGGTTTTATGTGCCTTTGTATCTACATATGCCATCGACCTATCATGAGCAGCACTGTCATTACAAGATGAAAAGGCAGTGTGGTTGCAGGATGGGACAGGCTTCTGTGTCTGGTTATGTCTCCTTTGAGTATGTCAAGTCTGGGTCCACCACTGTCTCGCCCAAGCTCACATTGAGAATGAATGTTTTATGTGACAGCAGTTAGTAACTCATCTGTCAGAAGGGAGATAATACTTCACCACCTTCAGACATTTTCTCAGACGTTGCTGTGATAAATGAGCATTAGCGTAAAGCTTCCCAATACAATAAATATCAAAATACTGGTCACACTCACACTGTCTCCGTGAATGTCTAATTGTCACAAAACTTAGCAGCTCCAAGAGAAGAGAATTAGATTGAATCTGTATTCTGATGGCCCGTGAGTTCATTTGCAACGTAGGAGTCCCACATTCAATTCCCTGCTTCAATAGATATTTAGCTATTCATGCTAAGTGGAGCACAAACCCCTTCCCATAGTATCCAGCACCGTAGTGGCCAGAGGCCTCACTTAAGCTCAGGCGCACTGGGATTGAAGCCTGGTTTTTTTGGTCATGCAGAGAACAGACTGGCTCTTGCTGGGCAGCTTGACACTGAGCTTCAGACCATTCTGGTCTGTGTTAAGTAATTCCATGTGCAATAGGGGAAACCTTTCCTGCCAAGGCAGATCTGAAGGATCCCATGAAAAATTTAGGTTTCTATGGATCCAATGGAAAGCATTTGGGTGAGAAAATGTCGAAGTGTCACTTACTCCTAATTTAATAAATTACGGTTACAATTAAAAAGAAGAGAGACCATTTCATATTCATGTGATACATTCCTTTGTTTTTAAAAATCCTATACTGAATTATGTAGACATGTGTTAAACTGAACTGACTTCTCATCTTTGGGGATTCATTTTTTGTGTTTCAACTGTTATTCTCACTGGAATTCACATCTAAGATTCCAGAGCTATGCCCAGCTTTTACTTACATGAAAGTCCTTTGAAAGCTCCTTCCCTTCCTTCCCCTCAAATTTTCACTTCTAAATCATTCCTAACATTTGAACACTTCTGGAGAAAACCTGGTGGATCAATGCTGCTTTCCCCTCCCCTCCCCCCCTTCCTAAATTAAAGATTTGCAATTGGCTTTATTCATTTCTGGACGCCGTGACAAATGGAAGCCTGTTACACGCTGGCAGCAGACCTGCCTGCTTTGGCTTGATGATGGATTTCAACCAAGAGTGCAGTGACGCACGAAGGGCTGATCCAGAGCCCTTTGAAGGGAAAAGGGACTCTGTATTCACTTCAGTATCTGGCCTTGTGTAGTTCATTAAAAAACTTTGTGTCTGGTTCTCAGAAGAAAATATATTTTAAAATTCTGTTAGGAACTCTTTTTCCATCTCCACTGTGTTGGAATTAGATGTAGATTAGATAGATCTACCCTAGCTGTGCACTAGGAAGCTCCGGCTTCTGTGGAAGGCGTATGGGCATCAATAAGTTACTCACGCTTAAAGACAAAAGTGAACTTCAGTTCTTTGCTCACTCGGGACACAATGGATGGTTGCTCATTCCCTTCTGTTTGCCAGAAATATTTTCTTCCTAATACTCATCCCAATTAAAATACTAAAACACAAAGAGAGTGTGATGCAAAACCAATCATCTTTGGAGCTTCTTTTCAGACTTCCCTTTCAGCGTTCAAAACTCTGTTCTCAGATATGATAAATCACTGTTGTCCCAGTGGCTTTATTTTTCTGATTTGCACTAAATCAAAACTTCAAATCAGTTCAGTTTAGCAGAGCAGCACGCATTTTCAGTTTTGTTATTCTTGATTATTATCACAGTCCAGTGTTACACGTAAATGTTTTTGATTGCGAAATAAAATTTGCTTGAATCATGTAATACCTCATGATTTTGTTCCAGGAGTGTACTTTTCACTGAGGCCAGATATACACTGGAGTAATTTGTTCAGAAAAGTCGATTTTTCTTCTCTTAATATTCTTTCAAATCCCTGTAAAGAGAACTAGATTTTGAATGACTTTTCCTGCTATAAAACTGTTCACCATGAAGCTCTTTAATTGTAATTTAGTTTAAGTAAGTAATTTAGTATAGTTTAATTTAATTTTAGTTTGGTTTATCATAATAAACATATACTATTGCACAGAAGAGGTTTTATTTCAATTCTTTTTCATCCAAAGAAAACATCTATGTCACTGTAGTGAAAGCAAAAATTGTGTGCAGGATAGTGAAAAAAGCTTCATCACGCCTGCCTCTCAATTTTGAAAAAAAATAACCTTTTGGGGAGCCATAGGAATGACAACGTATGTCCAATATGGATTTGAAATTTTTGAAGGCGAGAAGAAGTTAATTTCTAAGCCTTCGTCATATATTTTCCTTTTTAAAGAACTAAATTGAGAAACCATTGGAGCCCCTTGTAGAGACATGATAGTAAACTTGAGCAACTGACATAATTAAAACCTTGTCTTATTTTGTGTTTGGAAAATGAAAAGCATGTGTCTGAAGAGGACGTCCCAGGGACAAGGGCTGCCTCCAGCGGGTGCACATGGCACTCGACACAGTGCCATAGCTGGGATTCACATACCCAATGTCAGGCACAGAATATGTGGCCATTTTTGGCATTTTGTCACGTCCCATTTTAATCATCTTCTTTTAAATGCTGATTTATTTATTTTTTTTCAATCAGAAAGGCCTTTTCCTCGTTTCCTTGCTGTTGTAGAATTAATCATGGACATTATTAACAGTGATTGTTTCTCTCCCTTTCCCAGTGGAAAGTACACAGGACAGCATTCATCAACTGATGTTAGACATTCAGGTTCACTGAACAGCTAACAAAAAGGACTAGGACTGAGATTTGCAACAACTGGTTTACTTGGGTTGGTAACAGTGGGAAGCAAGAGAAGATGCTTCAGATAACTAATAGGAAATGTGAAAAAGAAGGCTCCAAATTTTTCTGAATTTAGGTGTCTACTTGCAGTTTAAGAAACAGGCTTTACCCAGTTTGACGAGCCTGAACATGAGGCTGTGCCCATGCTGCTTTTCATATGTTAGAGAACCACACAGAGGAGCAAGAGAGCTTGACTTGCCCTTCACCTGAGCTCATCCCAGTCAGTGCAGCTGTGCAGTATTTTGGGGCCTTTTCTCTCTCTTTAGGGACATGTGTGGAGAAACAGGAGTATGTTCAATTCTTTCCCTCAAATGACTGAGCCAACGTGTCCTGGTTTTATGTCTGATGGCTGTAATGGATGATCCTGCTGTACTCGTTCACTTCAATTTGTCTTGGCTGGAAGGCTTTGACTTGATGATAGATTTTATATATTCTTTCCATAGCAGATCCGAAACCATTGTCGCTATTTGCCCCCATTTTTCAGGGCAGAGAGGGAATTTGTGCAAGGAGTATAGGGACAAATGGTAGTGCTTTTTATTGCTTTTCACGGAGTCATCTTAAACCTTATGGATGGGAAGCTCCAGGCAAAGAATGTGTCCAGTGTAGTGAATTATTTGTTTTGCAGAATAGGGAATAAATGTGCAGAACAGTATCCTTTGTATCAGGGGATTTCTTCTGAGATACTTCTTGGTGGAGCAATGATTTTTGCCCCCCCCCTTCCCAATTTCTTTGCAAGAAACCACTTACCGCTTTCCAGTGAATCATATTTGAAGGAAACAGGCCTGAAATAACATTCTGTGATGCTCTCCTTAAAATGATTTGTGTATGACTGGTGAGATGAGAAGCTTTTCTGGCACTGAGGGTGAGATATATTTCACGTTTGATGTCAGTTCTTCAGACAATCACATCCATGGTGCTTTTTTTCGTAGTTAGTGGAGAGAAAAAGTTACTTACAAGGAGGTATCCTGCCTATTTTAAGTATCTGCTTTAGATAAGGTTGGAGGAGTTGGAGAAGCTGGATCCCATTGGTTGTGAAGCAGGCCAGGAGGAGATATGCTTCAGTCAGATGAATTTCACCCTCAAAGGGGAGAACAAGTTTAACTTTGGGGTTTCAGTCTTTTGGGAACAATGTTAATCAACACCAAGAGAACTTTCAAGACAAAGTTTTTTGCAGGGAGACAGTTCTTTTTCTGACATTATAGAAAGTATGACTTGAATCATTGGAATTCCAAGGGGATGAAAGAGAGGAGATGGTGGTTGTTATTTAGTAATTTTTTTAAAGAAGGGTAAAATCCATATGTTAGTTTTGACCTTCAGAAAGATTATTAAAAATACTGAAGGGTATAAAATACAGATTAAAAACAGGTAAGGGCAGCCTGGCCTTTCCAGTGGAATAACTGATAAAGCTGTTCAGTAATTGTGTAAATGGCTGTTTGTACAGAGGGTAGCTCAAGAATTTGTAGTGTCTGAGGAGATGGTACATACTCAAGGTTTTAAAGTAAAATAGGGTTTGGTTGACAAAGATTTAGATCTGTTTCCTGACTGTGTACATAATACAGATATTTTAGCAGAGGTTTTTGCTCTAATTCATGGCCAACAGCATGCGTTTCTCTAGAACAGTAAATGCAAGTAGGGTAACTGCCTTGCTTAAAAAAAGAAAAGCTTTAAAAACTAACCTTTCTTTTCTGATAAATGGTAGAATTTAGAGTAAGATAAAACATGCAGTTAAAAATATCTAGATGAATTAAAACATTTTATTCTTATCTCTGATACCACTGGCTTTTTATTTTTGCAATGTTGGGGGAAGTTGATGTGTTTTTTTTTTTTAACGTCAATCATTTCTAGAACTTGGCAGTATGCAAGTTTACGCTTCTTCAATTTTGGTGGAATATCACAATATTTTCTTTTCTTCCTAGGTGGGGTAATTTGTGGAAAATTGAGAGGAAAGCAAAAAATGTCAAAGGAAAACAGAATCAATATTGTAAAAATAAAAAAAAAAACCAAAACCAAAAAAACCCAGTGTCTGGGCATTGAGACAAAATGCAGGATTTTTGCTTAGCTACACCCATAGTACTGTAGAAAATATGATCTTTAGTGTTTCACAGTCTCATGAAACAGTGATGACAGAGCCTTTTTGAGAGAATCAAACCAACTTTCAAATGTAGTGCAGACCATACTGTGAAAACTTCATCAGGGTGGTAGCAGCTTCACTCACCAGGGTTTGCAGTAACCCACCTTTCTACTGAGTTTCACCACTATGGCTGCAGAATTTGGTCATCCCAAGAAGCAAAAGAGTTTGTGGGTTGAACGGTTGAAGGAAATAGAAGGAAAGGACAGATCCTGCAAGGATGTTATTTGTCTAGAGATGAAATGTTCCAGTGTCACAGCTTTGATTTGGTGCTGTGTTTTTTTCCGGTAGCTTTACCAGCTCTCCTGCCTCCGAGGAGGACAGTGATTCGCCTTTGCACGGGTCATTGAGCTCCAGAACTTGTTCTGCTCCTGCTGACTGTCATCTATCACCAGGGATGCCTCTAACTGTGCTTCCTGCAGTGAAGAAATTCTCATTGAATAATTTTAGATCCAATCTCTTCATGCCTCAAAACATTTCAGGGCTGCCCTTTGTAACCCCTCCATCACTTTCAGCCAGCCGGCATTTTTTGTGAGTGCTGGAGAGATACTGCACTCATAACCTTGGTTAGAAACAAAGGACTTCTGAAGCTGCCTTTGGCTTCTGTTATTATAGGGTAACATCCAAATGTATAGCTTTCACTTTCCAACTGATCTGTGCCTGTGATGTTAGGATGTGATTGGGTATTCATGCCACCCTGCCTAAATAAATGCTCTATCCAGATAGTGTCACAGGGTCCCTCTGTAATCAGTGTAGAGAAAGTCTCTTAAGGGAAGAGCAGCAATCGAAATGATGTGCCCAAAGTTGGTCAATATGAGTGGTCCTTCCATTCCTGGATGTCACTGTCTTGTTCCCTGGCCTGAAGTAAATGAGGCAGGTGGTAGCTGCTCCTGGGGAGTGTCTGGTGTCTCAGCTGGCCAGACATGCTTGTCTTTGTTACTTTTAACAGGACCAATGGCCAGAATTCAGCAGCATTTTTTCCCTTCTCTCATGGTGGAGAACCAAGAACAGAAGGTGAAATGGGATCAAAGGCAGTGTTCATTGCTTGCGTTTAGCACTCATGTTCTCTCACGTGGTGTATCCTGGGGAAGGGTCCGTCCTGCAGCACACTGGACGTAGAGGCAGACTGACACACACACCCTTCTGTCCTGATGAGCTGAGTACCAGTGTGGTGGCATACTTCAGAATCACAAGACACACTCTTCAGGGAGCCCATGAGCTCTGAGGGTCATTTTGCAAGCAGGAAATGAGAGTGGTGAGCTGTTTCAGGTCTTAGCCAGATGTACACGTCAACAGCTGGGATTCAGTGTCCCTCCAAGGCTATGGGACAGTACAGTCTCACTGATACCTGTACGCCCTAACCCTGGCATCAGAACTGCTTTTGAACTGCTTGCAAACAGCATAGTTGTCATAAAACTCTATGGTCATTGCTCCTGCAAGATTTCTTTTCCTGGCAATAGCAACAGCTTACACGCTGTACATTCTTCTCATGCAGTCATAGAACTGTATTTTGATACATGAGCTTGTCAATAAATTCTCATCTTTTTGGGGAGTCACCAGAGCAATCTTACACCACTATAGCATTTCAGAATCCTGTGGTTTAAATTTTTTTTTAATGGACACAACTGCAGTAGCTAATGCTCATTAAAGATGTACAGAGGAAAAATAATTTATTATTTTAAGCAATTCTGCAAATCTGCATTTCTGCAGCTTTTGCAAAAGGACTAGTGACAATGAGGTGATAACTCGTAATCAGATGTATTAATTTTTGAAATACATAAATAACTATTTTTAAAAACTCAAAGGCTGAAACTGTGATTAACAATCTTAAATTTGTTTTTCTGTGCAATTGCAAGAACAAATGAAACATTGATCCTGTAGCTTTAATAAATTTGTATTTGGATGATAAAATGCTACTGCCTTGTGATAGTCATTTACGTTCAGAGAGATTTGCTCTTTCTGCTTGCAACTGTTATGAAAAAGTGCATAATTAAACAGCTGCCATTTCTCTCTAAATTTGACTTCAGTTTAGTGAAGATATTCAAGAAAGATAATGTTTGCTGTGGTGTTAGAATTGATTTGGAGGTGAAATAAGATCAACTGAATTAATATTATTTTGATTCACAATAGGAGAATCTGGATGAGAATTTGTGCAGTTGAACTAATACGTTTTTGAAGTCCATTCAGCTTAATTTTTTTGAGCACACATAGGTACAAAAACCTGAATTTGTTGTGTAGTGTGGAGTGAGAGAACATGCGGGTGAAAGAATCATGTCAGAAATTTTGAGATTCTTCAAGAGGAGAACATTATGCATTTTTTTAAAGTAGTATCTTTTTCTAGATTTTTTTGCTAGTTTTTCTTCACATCTAGTTGCAAATTGTGGCTGTAGCTAAAGCTTAGAGACTTTTTTTGTTTTGAGGAATCATAGAATCGTTAGGGTTGGAAAGGACCTTAAAGATCACCTAGTTCCAACCGCCCTGCCATGGGCAGGGACACCTCCCACTAGACCAGGTTGCTCAGACCCCCATCCAGCCTGACCTTGAACACTTCCAGGGATGGGGCTTCCACCACCTCTCTGGGCAACCTGTTCCAGTGTCTCACCACCTTCATGGTGAAGAACCTCTTCCTAACATCTAGTCTGAATCAACCCATCTCTAGTTTTAATCCATTCCCTCTAGTCCTACCATTACCTGACATCCTAAAAAGTCCCTCACCAGCTTTCTTGTAGGCCCCCTTAAGATACTGGTAGGCCACTATAAGGTCTCCTCAGAGCCTTCTTTTCTCCAGACTGAACAACCCCAACTCTCTCAGTCTGTCCTCCTAGTAGAGGTGCTCCAGCCCTCTGACCATCCTCGTGGCCCTTCTCTGGACACATTCCAGCACGTCCATATCTCTCTTGTAGTAGGGGATCCAGAATTGGACGCAGTACTCCAGGTGGGGTGTCACGAGAGTGGAGCAGAGGGGGAGAATCACCTCCCTCGACCTGCTGGCCATGCTTCTCCTGATGCAGCCCAGGATACGATTGGCTTTCTGGGCTGCTAGTGCACACTGATGGCTCATGTTGAGCCTCTCGTCCACCAGCACCCCCAACTCCTTTTCTTCAGGGCTGCTCTCAAGCCAGTCACTGCCCAGCCTGTATCGGTGCTTGGGATTGCCCCAACCCAGACGGAGGACCTTGCACTTGGTCTTGTTGAACTTCATAAGGTTGGCATGGGCCCACCTCTCCAGCCTGTCAAGGTCCCTCTGGATGGCATCCCTTCCCTCCAGCATGTCAGCTGCCCCACACAGCTTGGTGTCGTCAGCAAACTTGCTGAGGGTGCCCTCTATGCCACTGTCCATGTCGCTGACGAAGATGTTAAACAAGACCGGTCCCAGTACTGATCCTTGAGGGACTCCACTTGTCACTGGCCTCCACTTGGACATGGACCCATTGACAGCCACTCTTTGGGTGCGGCCGTCAAGCCAGTTCTTTATCCGCTGAATTGTCAGTCCATCAAACCCATATTTTATCAGCTTGGAGACCAGGATGTCATGCGGGACAGTGTCAAAGGCTTTGCTCAGGTCCAGGTAAATTATGTCAGTTGCTCTCCCCTTGTTTATTGATGTTGTGACCTTCTTATAGAAGGCCACCAGTTTTGTCAGGCACAATTTGCCCTTGGTGAAGCTGTGTTGATTGTACCCAATCACCTCTTCGTTATTCTTCTGCCTCACCAGTGCCTCCAGGAGGATCTGCTCCATAATCTTACCAGGCATGGAGGTGAGACTGACTGGCCTATAGTTCCCTGGTTCCTCCTTCTTTCCCTTTTTGAAAATGGGGATTATGTTTCCCCTTTTCCAGTCAGTGGGGACTTCACCAGACTGCCATGACTTTTGGAATATAATAGAGAGTAGTTTAGCAACCTCATCTACCAGTTCCTTCAGTACCTGTGGGTGTATCCCATCAGGTCCCATGGACTTGTTCACTTTCAGGTTCATCAGATGGTCAGGAACCTGATCTTCGCTTATGATGGGCAGTTCTGTCCAACCCCTGCCATTGTCTTCTGTGACTCCAGGAGTGTGGCTGGAGCACTTGCCAGTGAAGACTGAGGAAAAGAAGTCGTTGAGAACCTTGGCCTTCTCCATATCACTTGTCACCAGCTCCCCCATTTCCTTTCTGAGGGGGCCCACACCCTCCCTAGCCTTCTTCTTACCATTAATGTACCTATAGAAATTTTTGCTCTTTCCCTTGATCTCCTTGGCTAGATTTAATTCTAACTGAGCTTTAGCTTTTCTCACCAGGTCTCTTGCTGTTCGGACAGCTTCCTTATATGCCCCCCATTCCAGCTGTCCTTTCTTCCACTCCTTATAAAGTTTCTTTTTGTGTGACAGTGTGTCCACGAGCTCCCTGTTCATCCAGGCAGGTCTCCTAGCATCCTGCCTTCCTCTTTGTCGGTACAGTTTGCTCCTGGACATGGAGAAGGTGATCCTTGAATACTGACCAGCTGTCCTGAGCCCCCCTTCCCTCTAGAGCTTTGTCCCACAGCACTTTGGCCAGCAGATCCCTGAAGCGATCAAAGTCTGCATGCCTAAAGTCCAGGGTCGTAAGCTTGGAATATATCCTCCCAGTTGCCCTGAGGATCTTAAATTCTATCGCTTCGTGGTCACTGCAGCCAAGGTTATCCCTGAGCCTCACATTGGTCACCAGCCCTTCCCTGTTGGTGAGGATGAGGTCCAGCATAGCACCTGTTCTTGTTGGTTCCTCTACCATTTCGAGGAAGAAGTTGTCATCAATGCATTCCAGGAACATCCTGGATTGCTGGAAGAGTTGATGAATGCAGAGAGGAAAAGTTGATGAACGCAGAATTCCATTTTAGACAGATGCAGGAATGCTTCACATTTAAAATAATTGGTATATTATCCTTTTTCTTATTTTGGTAAATATAGTTTCTTTACATTTAATTTCTGTGAACATTTATTGTAATGAATTCATCCAGGTGGCTTCCACTAACCCAAAGTAAACAGTCTTGGAAAATTTCATCTAGCCTGAATTTCTTAAAACAGTATTTTCTCTTGCAGATGCTGCCTCCTTCCACAGACATTTCACAGGCCAATGGACAGCCAGAGGATCGTGAGACACGTGTCAAAGGGAATGGGATGACTGGGTCAATACCTGCAAACTCTCAGCAAGAGGTGGATAGCATCCCTAGTTCTCACATCATTCCAAATGCATATGCTGATTCTCCTATAAAATTAACAAGTCCAGAGAGGATCATAGCCTTGCATCGAGAACTAAGACAAAACCATCGCAAAAATTGCCAGGTCAGTAAAAATTTTGCCATCATTTTTAGTTTAGTGAAATCTGTTACTCTTGGCAGTCACTTTACAGATCATATAGATACTTGAATGATTGCTTCCAGAGATGCACACTTGATTGTTAGTTTAAACAAGCTGAGAATAATAAATGCTTAATGCTTTTCATTATTCATTTTCTTTCCCGTTGTTTAGGAATGGCTTGGGGCATGTAAAACTAATTTAAAATTTTTGTTTTCCTCATGGTATGCTCTCTGGTAAGACCATCTTTGAAAATTGTTGGATGTTTAAAAAAATAAAAAGTTATCATGTTGATCCTGTACTATCTTTTTCTTTTTTTTTTTTACTCCAATTCTTTTTTATTTTAGTGATCCAATTATTCCTATGCCCTGAAGCTCTTTATAGTAATTTCCATTAACTGCAGGAATCCTGTTAAGAACAGAGCTGATCAATTGCAATTGCATTTGTGACAGTCTGCTGCTAAACTAACCACGCAGGAGATTTCACCCTCTCTGAGACAACATAACCTCTCCATAACTGTACAGAAACAAAATTCAGGCGTGCAATTACTGGAGGCAGTTAGCTAGCATGGTTACAAATATTACTCTACTGAATTTCATTTATACTCTTGGATTAAAATAAATGTCATAAACCGAGTAAAAGCATAGTTTCTGCTTTTGGCATTAGTAGTTGAAAAAATCATGCAAGAGGCTGAAATCTCCTTTTAGTTGAGAAATTTATCATGCAGTGAAATGGTGACTCAGAATTCCAATGACATGTGAAACCCTTAAATTATTTTATTTAGTCCAGGGGATATATGTGACAGTTCAAATCCTGATGGCATATAACTTTTTGTTTGCGATCAATGAAAATATTGTCATAAAAGAAAATCATTAGGGAGATCAGAATGCACGTACGTCTTTGATTTACCTGATCTTTCTAAACCCAGGGATTTATTTTTTTTATCTACATCACGTGTGCTTTCATTAGATCCCAATGAGAGCATGACACAGGCCTACTGTACAATTTTATGGGAAGCTACAGCCAAAATCAGCCACAACACACAGAGTAGCCCCGGATGTCCAAGGTTATGTTTTCTTTTCTTCTTCCCTCCTCAGATGCCTTCAGTTGTCTCCTCCACCTCAAACCCAAAGGCTGACTGCAACCTGCCCGTGATCCACCAGGAAGCCCCTTGGCCTCTGCTGTCAGGGATGAAGGATGCACTGGTGCCTCCGGAGCGCAGTGCTTTCTGGGCCACGAAGGGGAGGGATCGGTTGTCGAAATGTGATGATGTATTTTGGGGTCAAATAGGAAATCAGCATGCAGCTGCTATTCCCCGGGGAATGAAACAGAAAAATGCCATTATGAATAAGGCATGGCTCTCTAGAGAAAAAACAGATGGCTCAACCTCAGCTACCACAGCAAAAAGCTATTTGTCAGATGTGTTGTCAGCTACTAATAAAGGTCGAAATCCTGTGGGGAGAAATCAGCTGCACGGGAAAGAATAAAACCTGCAGAAATAAAACAAGGTAAAGCATCTTAGCAATGTGATTTCCCCATTGTTGCTAAAGTACTAATCCTTTTATAAAACAAAGATATTTTACTAGTTAGCATGACCTAGCAAGCAGTTTGAGATAACTGGAAAATTTACATGAAAAAGAGCTGTAATACTTTTTATGATCAAAATTTCTTAGAATACTTGAGGTCACTGAAACCTATGGATTTTTCAGTAGCCGGGCGGCTTTCCCGTTTTCTTTTCACCGCTTCTTGATGTTTTGCTTTTATTTTAACTGAGACCATGCATCAATCTATTAAATCACTTTAATTTTTAAGATTAACCCATTTCTTCAGTGTGCAGTGACAAGTTCTGAAAGAACATGTGGCTTGAGTGACTGTTCCCTCTGGAACTTAAGGAAATTTTGTGTCGTGGACTTCCTAGAAACCTTTTTTTTTTACAGGAGCTGGGGATGGTTTTGCTGTTAGTGTTTCTTTAGTGTCTTGGGATTATTTTTTTTGAAATTTTATTAGTAAGTACATTTATTTATTTTGTTTTAGTAAGCTGACCTACAGCAGGATACTCAGTGTATCCGTGTATGTGGCAGTATCTGTAAAAGAGCATCCTTCCATTGTTACTTTTAGGTAACAAATTGCAGCTTGACTGAAGTAGATTTACTGGACGTGTTCCCGACCACTTCCTTTAGCTGACCACTTGGGCATCATGAGTACAGTAACAGCTGGGTTCAAGGGATGGATAATTGGGACTGCACCCCGTGCTGCTGAACCCCCACACCTACATGAGGGAGGAGTGGATGCGGTGCCAGGCCACCTGCGCTAGCACAGCTGTGACAGCACTTTCTCAGAGTCCTGCTCAGAAATAGCTGTGGTCTGGGCTACATGAACCTTTGATGGCTGCTGGTTCTGGGAGGGAGGAGGGAAGAGTGCGTGTGTGCAGGTGCACTGACACCGATTGACTCTGGGAAGTTTTAACTGAGCATGGTTGTAAATCCCCCAAAAATACTGAAGTGTCTTTTATATTGGGACCCGACTGGACTTAATACTTTTGGAAAACCTCCATTATTCAAATCTCACAGCTATCTTTATTTTTATTAGAAAAGGGCATTTTTAGCACATGGTAATACGTGGCACTGCTCCTGTGCTCATCCTCTGCCTCCATTGGTTACCCCAGTTGGTTCATAGTATGTTACTACTTAGTTTGGTGCTGCTTTTCAGAAGCTAGAAACAAAATAAGTGGTTTTGAAGAAATATTAATGCACACACTCACACTCACACTTTAATGCAGGAAACCCATCTTCATTTCTCAGCAAGGTAGCAATGCAATTGCTTACAGCAGTAACTGATCTGGTCTTCATCCAGCACCTCTTTAGAAAATACACACCAGATGCCAAGGGAAATAGCCCCAGGAAGCAATGTTTTGGAGCACTGTCTAAGCAGAGGAAACACCGGTGAGGTTCCAAAATCTGGGCTTCTGCTCTCATGTGTCTTTCTCTTCTTCTTAGTGCCTGGCCAGCACTTTTGAAGACAGATATACCCGATACCCAGCCACCAGCTGCCTTGTCAAATGTTAAGATATTTCAATGTGGAAAAAACACTTGTAAATATTTAACATCGTAACTTTTTTATCGATAAAATGATGCTTTAATAATTAGCACTTGTGAGAACTTTTTTTGGAGCTTTGTCTTGCTGACAGTAAAATACAGGGCCTGGTAGTTCAGGCTGGAGGTCAGATTGTAATGCATGAAATGTGCTAATAATAAGGGTATTAATAATAAAATCCTGTGATAATAAGATAATAAGTCTTTGTTATCCTAGTGTAGCTACTACTTTGTGATTGGGGCCATAGTAACTTACCATGTAATTATGCCTTTCTCAGTCCAGTCCCTTTCTATCAAAGACATGTATGGTTTATTTTAAACTATCAGACTTCATTTTAAACTAACTAGGTGATTTGGCCCCATTATTCCTCCTGCTGGAATTGCTAATTTCCTGAACAAAGACTGCAGACACACACAGGTGTAGATGGGGGAACAGACACTCGCAAGCATATTACCTTCCTGGAAGCACTGTTCTGCTAAATGGACTCAAGCAATTCCTCAGGCAAATGGATTCTGCACTGGCACTTTGTAACTTTGCTTCACAAGTCACAGATTTCAGTTAAAAATCTTGTAGCCCCTTGTGTTTTTAATTTTTTAAGACATCCATTTTTCCTACTACAAAGCATTGTTTAAATATGTGCAGATACCACTGTTGCCATTTGGCCAGCCGTTTCAGCTGTTTTTCATTTCTTTCAAGTAAAAATGTGTGATTTTAGATACTGCAGTGGAGGAATGCTAATAATTTAACAACAATCTGTTTGGAGTGCTGCATGCAACAACATTAGAAAAGGTGGGTCAGCTAAAAGTTTTCTATATTTAAACTTCTGTCCTATTCCATTTTTTCCCACTACTGAATGGGCAAACGAACAGTGACAGATTATGCCAAATAATTATGCACCAATTGATGTACAAGAAGATTAGATGATACATTGCACCATCAAACAAGCTCCTTCAAATTCTTTAAGTACAGTCATTTGTAGAAACCAGATCCAAGACATACAGTGGCTGGCCAGATGGTTTGTGTATTGGTGTCCTGCCAAGCTGAGGTCCTTTGGGAGTCGGAGCTGGCTGACTCATATAGAATAATTAATATTGCCCCTTATTCTGTAAATGATTTGGGGGGGTTTTAAATTGAGGGTGATCAGCAGCAATGTGCTTACAGAACACATCTGAAGAGTTGACTTGTGTTGGACCACCTGCGATTTGCTGTTTGTCATCCATGTCAAATGGCATTATCTGTGCTTGACTGGATGATCAGGACACTCGGAAGGAAGCTGGACGACAGCGTGCTTCCTACCGACAGGTGCTCACTCAGCCTGTTTCCCATTCAGACTCTTCCACTTACAAAGAACTTGTTTGAAACAGCACAGAAAGCTATTTGCTCAGATCGACAGTTCGCATCAAATGGGTGTGTATTAACATATTCAGGTAATATTTTCCCAGTTCTTTTTTTCTAGACTTGAACTCCCCAGTACTAAAGTCAAAATATCTCTCATTTTAGCAGCAAAGTCATCCCTTTTCTCTCTAATTTTAACAGAAGTATTACTTAGAAATAGAATACAAATGCAATACATGGAAGTAGTGACCTGTGCATAGTGCTTTTTACAGGCTGTGTGAAAGATAAACTTAAAAAGGAAACTTACAATGTACCTGAGGCTACAAATGCACTGTAGGGTAGTTTGTACGGCCTTTGGGGGATGACTGAAAATCAAAAACCACTGTGAGGAATAGCCATTCCCCCATGACAGGTGTTAAAAAAAAAATAGAAAAAGAAAATATGAATCCATCACTTTCTTCTGACACTGAACAAGCATTTTTATGTAATCAAAGAAAAGTAATAATTCTCCTGCACTTGTGCTTTATCTATTTTGCTCTTCTCTGGTAGAAGAGCTCATAAACAGGGAATGTAATGCCAGTTTTTATGTTCAGATGAAAAAAACCAGAACACCTGCAATGACAGATCATGTGTATTTTAGGAGAGTTCTCTTTAGTCAATGAAATTAATAGAATCATAGAATAATTTAGGTTGGAAAAGACTTTTAAGCTCATTGAGTCCAACCGTTAACCTAACACTGCCAAGTCCACCACAAATCCATGTCCCTCAGCACCATATCTACATGTCGTTTAAATACCTCCAGGGATGGTGACTCAACCACTTCCCTGGGCAGCCTGTTCCAATGCTTGTATTAGACTTCTATTCCTCTTATTTTTCAGGAAAATAGCATTCACAATATTTAAAAAAATAAGTTGCCCTGTATTTTGTCTGCACTCACCTGTGCATGCAGTCTCACTTAACTACCAAGAATTCATTATGCAAGTTCAAAAGATGAAGTCAGTTGCCAGTTACGTTTTACGAGCATCTAAACCAGACATGGCTTGGTCACAGTCAGTGGAAGGGACATGGTCTGCATCTCTCTTTGAGAACTGGTCTGTTGGAGAAGGCCTGGAAGGCACGGGAAACTAGGGAAGGTGACAAAACTCAGCGTCTTTAAAGTAAATTATGCCAATATCCACTCTAGGTTGTCCTGGAGATTAAACATTTGTAGAAAATGGAGAGGGATTGCTCTGATGCTCAGCCTGTGGTAACTCAATTCCATGCTTAGGACTGTTGATATTTGTATGTATTTGTACGAGTTGCCATTGATTAAATTTTCTGTAGTCCTCACTAATTCCTGTTTATATTTTCTGGGTAGCAATTCTGATTTGTAAAAGCACCATCTAATATCTTCTTAGGAACAGCCTTTTCATTTAGCCATTAAGCTGATGGATATTAAAGCTCCTAATTAAAACCAGATAATGTATGAAAGATTTCTAGTGTAGACCTCTCTCTTAAGGCTCGATTAAACCAAGAAACTCCCGCATCTGTTCGTACAACTATATCCTCAGCAGGTCAGGCAGCTGGCAGTGTTAACTTAAGTCCTTCTTTCTTGCAGTAACTTTATCTTGGGAATAAAGAGAACAGGAAGGACTACGATGGAAAATGGAATGTTTCAGAAACCATGGCCTATTACATTTAGCTAGGACTATTGTCTTTCCCCAGTCTGTGGCTCTGATCTTATCAGTCAGGATAATGGTGAACCATAGAATAATGTGTTCATTTACATATAAATATGTACAAAATATTTATGTGCATATATATACCTATATATGTATAATTGCATGGGGCTTGGCATAAATAAAGGTAGTATGAAGTAATAGGGAGAAGTAATTTTCTCCAGATCTTTCTCTTTTTTTTTTCCTTTTTTTTTTTTTCCACTTTCCTTTGGGATTTGCTAATAGAAGCAGGGACATGAAAAGAGACTGATTTTTTTCATTATTATTATTTTAAAGATCGAATTTAAACCTTAAGTTAAGAGGAAAGTTGCAGTAGAAGTTCTGGTTGTACCTTGACTCCACTGCAGGTTAAAATCCACCTATGTATCAGTCTTCCCTTTCCCAAATACCCTAGTTTCCATAGGAAAGAAACTCACTTGCATGCTCCACCTGTCAGCCCAAGTGTAGATGACAGTGGGACCAGGCCAATGGGGGACACTTGCTCTGTAGCAGTTTAGCTCCCTATTGTCTCTTTTGCTGCTGAAAGAGGGGAAGAAAGAAGACCAGTTGTTGTATAAAATATTCTCAGCACATTTTTGCCTTGCTTTTATGTGCTTAAACTATTGAACCTTTACTGGATAAGAATTAGGCACCACTATGGAAAATGCCAAGCTGCCACCATGGAAGCTGGACTGACTAGCACCCTTATTAAAGATCTCTTGAACTGCAGCCACCGTCGTATTTCATGCAATATAACCTATCTGCCTAAGGAAAGCTCAGTGTAGTGTGGCGAGTTCTTGAGAGAAAAAGTTATGCAGCTCTTAAAAAAACAGAGAAGGAAAAAAGAAAAAGAAAAAGGAAAAAAAAGAGCTAGAGGATCTTATTACAGATGATGGGTCAGGTTCAGCAGGGTGCCACAGCAGCTCCGTTTCAGTCTGGTAATCCAGAGCAGCTGTAAGCTGGCGTCTCAGGCACTGACACCGTGTTTATGCTCAAGCCATTAGTGAATCAGGTCACACATCTAAGGATGGAGAGTGAGTTCTTTTTCGGTGGGTTACTGAGCACATTTAATCAACAATAACTCAGAAATTAAGATATTATCTGTTCTGTCTAGTCACTGCAGTTTTGGTCACGATCTGAGAACATGGAGCAGAGCAAAGGGGAGTTTCAGTAAAGGTTTCCTTGAAGTTCACCTGGGCTGGACGTGTACTAATTGTCTTTGGACAAGAGCAAGAAGCTTTGAAGTGCCATGGCCTCTCAGCACATGGCTGTCTGGCAAAGCCTTCTTTAAGTGAGAAGCTCCTGAAGCACGTTGTCGATTTTTATAACACGGCTCCGAGGCTGGAAGTCACGACTGATTCTTTCTCGCCCCTAGTGAAAGCCGCAGATAGGGAGAACGTGGCCATCTTTTGTTGCCCTCCCTTGCTCCTGCCACCTGCTGGGTGCTGCCTGTCTGCTTTCCCATCTGTGGGCTGGGGACTCCGTTTCTCAGTAGCTGCATCTTTTTTTCCAGCTGGCTGCAGACTGTCCCTTCTGGCGAGTGGGCTTTAAAACCGAGGGGTGAGGCTGCCTCGCTGGAGGGTACCGATAGTTTGTGACTGTTTGCGCAGGGAGCTTTGCTTGGGGGGCGTGTGGCTGTTCTTGTCTCTCAGAGGAGTTAATTTGTAGGAGAAACTGCAGTCCATCATGTAGCTGCTCTGTGGATAGTGAGGGGTTGGGGTCTGCTCATCTCTGCCACCCTTACAGTTTCACACACCTTTTCTGTGCTGGATATGATCACCAGATGATTTGGCTTCTGAAGGAACAGTTAGAGATCTTTGGTGGATGGTGGATCTTGGCAAATGGTGGTTTATGGATGAGCAGACAGGTTTGTCTGATGTAGATGAGCTAGTCAGAAATAAATAACAAATGTACTTTATATGGCCCCTATATGATCTGGATACCTCACCATTTTGCAAGGCAGAAATATACTGTCTGTATCCTATAGCTACTGAGAAGAAGCGTAGAGAAGCCACGGTCCAACTAAAGAGCTTTATTTAAGAGCACCCAGAGTGTTATCAATGCTAAATTAAGACATGGTCTCATGGAGGACATTCCTAAGGTTGAGCTGGGAGGTAGAGGTCTTGGTCATGTATTTTTTTTATGGTGGCTGCAGAGTTTTTCATCCCCTAATTTAGCTCTCGTAGCTCATCATGGCCCCATTGCCTCCTATCCACAAGTAGAAATTGCTGTCTCCTCAAACCTGTCAGTGTGGCTGCTCATGTGATAAATCCCTGAAGCCATTTCTGTCAAAATGAGCCTGGTAAAGAGCAGATGACCACAGAAGGAGTTCTGCAAGAAGTTCTGGGGAAACAGTGGTGTGTGGCAGCTGGCTGGCCCTTAGTGAGTGTTGGAGAGGGTACTGGAGGCAATAACCTCTTCAGGTTTTTGAAACCTAAGAAATGAAGCTGCAACTGGTGTGGACAAGTATCCCAGTGTGTTATGTGGTCTGAACTGGGTTCAGAACAGAAAGTACCTTGTGTGATGATGCTTAGGAGTGCCAGAAAAAAAATCACCGCTTGCTATATCTGACATCTGCATCTTTCCCAGATCAGCACATTCCTGTAGTCCCCCTTTTAGATGTCTCTGTGAGACTAGGATTTGCGCTGACTCTTGCATGTAGACAGACAATTGACAACATTTCCTTGTTCTTCTGTGGTGACACAACATCTTTACTACGCTACAGAATTAAGCTCTTTATTGCTTACAGCTCAGCCAACACTGCAGACTTTCACAGCAGTGGCTGTCAGATGTCTGTTTCCCAGGCAGGGAGTTTGTTCTCATGTGCTTGGGAACTGAGCTTAATTCATGCTCTAGAGGGTGGGACTCCTTGGAACATGTATAAACCTGAGTTACTCTCCTGGGGTCCCTGACAGTCATGAGAAATCAGCACTTGACCTACAGGACAGGATTCGTCTCATAATGTAGATCTAAAATAGGTAATAGATGATTTGCACTCTAGAGGTGCCTTTTCAATTCACTGACTGCAAGGATGAGTGGAGGCAGACTGCCTCAGGTGTCAAGGCTACACTGCAGAAGAAAGGGAAGGTGATTCCCACCCAAAGTCCTATAGTAGTAAATGTGACCGAGGTCATATGGGACTTGGTTGTGGTGACCTGGTAGTGCCTAGCAGGACAAAGACTTGAAATCTTCCTCCTGTGTCCTATGTGACTGCTCTGAACACTGGACTACCCTTCTCGTAAGAGATAACGGATGCTAACACTTGACACTTGGGAGCTTCTCTTTTATGTTGTTCTAGCTCTTTTTCAAACGTTCCGCCTGAGGACTTTTCCTCTGTACTTATACCTTGGATTAACTATATAGTTTTGTCTTAATTTATAGTCACCGACTCTGCTGGATTCACTGTAAGATGTTTAGGTACCGGTTTATAAATATATTAAATAGGAAATAAAATGTGTATGTAGATGTGAAGCCTTGTTGACCTGACAAATACTCCTGAGGCCCTGGGAGATCAGAAGCAGCATTCATCAAGTGAGGCATTGAGCATATGCTGGATCTAGTGCATATTCAGGAGCTTTTGCATAAAAATAAGCTGAATTCACTGTCCTTTATTGGTGTGCTGCTATTGTGCATGTTTCCCCTTGAATAGGGTAAAATAGGACAATGCAGAAGAGAGGGCAACAACTTATAAAATAGCGTATTCAAACGTGTGGTTTCAGCCTGAGCTGAAGAGTTTTCTTCAGTGGATTAGTACCTGCAGTCACTGCTGTTCTCCTGGGAAATCACATAAGCACATGTGTTTCCTTTAGAGGGCTTCTGACCTCTTTTGTGTTCTTCTTCTTAAATTCTGTGTCCTAAGTAAGGTGATATTAAAACAAATCCTTGTTGGTATGCTTCCTTGGGAGCTTTGCAGAGTGTAAAGGAGGGAAAGTAGTTTCTGCTGCTTCTAAATTAAAAGCAATTCCTCAGATTCCTGCAAGTCTCCAGAAGATGACATGTCTGCTAAGAATGAGCGCTGCTCTTCGCACTGGCAAAGTGAATGCCGGGGAAAGAATAATGTGATTGTCAAGACACATCTTTCAGTTTATTAAACCATTTTGAGAAGAAGGCTCTGCCTCAGTTTAATAAGTAGTTCTTGGGGAAAAAATATATCTAAACTCTAGCATGAAAATAAATACTCCTTGCCTGCTGTTTTCTGCAGCACTGTTGTACGTTGTATGTTAAGCCTTTTATAAACAAATGGCATATGAATAAGAAAATTGCCTTAGCAGTATTACTAGGAGTAATAACTTCTGCTGTGGACAAATCTGACCCTTTTTAAATGTAAACACATTCATATTTTATTACCTAGCCTAGCTTTACCCTCAGAAGAGGTTGTCTTGTCTGTAAGACTTATTTGAAATGTCATGATATATGACCTACTATGCATTAATGTTTTTGAGCTCTCAGTTGAACAGAGGTCGTAGCAATATATTGTTTTGTGCATCTCCACTGGATGCTCTGGAAGCTTAACATCAGGGGCTCCTTCCTGCTCCAGAATGATTGTTTGGGGACTGACTACCAAGTGTTGTACGAAATGTCTGAATCTGCTTGCCAATCTCCTCCTTGATTTTTGGTGGAAGGAACTGCATTTCCACCTGTGTGCTTTATGTTGGGACCCCTGTACATAAGGGTCTCCCCTCCCTTCTGTCCCGTGGCAGAGTTTATGCGGCTCCCATAGTCAATGTGCCTGGTATGTTTTCCCTTTGCAGTGAAACCATTACATCCCCAGCCGTCGGAAAGCTGACACCCATCCATCAACACTCAAAGAGAATAAAACATCAGTCACACAGACCTCAGGCCCGAGGAGCTGCACTGCTGCCTTGTGCACGTGAAGCCTTGGTATTTTCAGATTGCTGCAGCTGAACTCTGTGTTATCTGTTAATGACCACAGCATTAAAAAATCAACTTCTAATTTATTGCCCAATTTATAGGCCCACCTGATAGACCTATGACACAAGTTGAACTCATGTTCAATGATTAAGGTGAAATAAAAGGTAGTGTTACGTGGCCCAGTTAAATTAGATGCTCTTGATCTAATTCTGTCATTCAGCCACAGCCGTTAACACTTCTATGTCCTCATAAAAGACTATACCTCTGCTGCTGTAGGTTATCAGGGTAAAAGAAAATCATACTATAACAAAATATATAGCCAGAGCTTATATAACTCAATAGGATGAGAGATAAACATCCATAGACATAATCAGAAAATTATAGGAAGACATACTTAAACAAATATGATTTTTACCATATAAAATGTTTCAGAGATTTTTCAAAGTCATAAGAAGGCATTAGGTATCCAGATTTCCTTGCCTTTCCATTTTAGTTGGTAACTAACTCCTCTTACATCTTTGAAAATGTCCCCTAAATTATTGAATTTATATAATCATATAGGTTCAAAGATGAGGATTCTTTGTGATTTTTAAATTCTATTTTTATTAAGTACAAATTTCCGATTGAAATATTTACCCATGGGATGAGTAGCAATGAAAATAGCCGAAGAACCTCAAGGTGTTTTCACTGGAGCTTGGTAACATTCACCTTTGTAAAACCTGGCAAGCAATAGGACTGTGGAAAAGGCTTTTTGTCACCCTGGACATCAGGAAGCGGCTGCAGAGTTGACTGCAGGGCTACAAGGACAGTGTAATCCTCAGTCACGTGCTGGACTTAATGGGATTTAACAGATTCCAGAAATCTTAAATGAATGTTCCCATTAGGAAGGACACTTTTCTTCTCCACCATTTTGTGTGACAAGATCAGTATCTCATCAGGGAAACCTTCGATACAGGATATTTTGAATGAGCATGCAATAAATAATATTCTCTTGACTGTACTTGGGCTATAGGAAAAAGAGTTTTCCTGGTATAATGAGCGATAAGTAGAACAAAGGTCATTTGGGAATAAAATGTAGCTGTTTGATCCATTTTATAATTTCCATCTGGATGGCATTTGCTTCTCTCAGTAAAGGGAGCGGGAGCTGCCTATTTCTAGGCAATCTGTTCAGTTTCTTTCATGGGAAAGAACAGTTTATCTATTCCTTCCATATGGGCATACATTATTACATCTAACAAACATGTTGTTCATCTTTCATTTTATTCAGACCTTCTAAGCAGTCTTAATTCCTGGGTGCGGATTGAATATCCTCTGCTTTTTTCCCCCCCCCCTCTCTCCAGAAATCAATTAGGGTAGGGAAGGATCCCCAATATTCTGTACAGACAGGTGCTGGTTAATTTAGTAGAACAAAAGAAACTTTGCTTGGGGGGGCAGAAAGCAAGATGCTGATGGGCCCAATGATGCTGGAGGAATACAGATCTGCAAGAGGTAGCTCCCTGCTATTGTGGGATCCAAGTCATGCAATCTCTGTCATAAGTTAAGCAAGCTCTATCTCAGGATTCCCCCTATAGAACAGTAAAATATTCTAAACATTAAAAGAGTCATTATAATCATAATGACGTCTTGGCTAACGAAAGAGAGACTGTTTTCTTAGTACCGTACTGGTTAATGCTGTGGTTTTGCCACTGCCCTGAGACGACTGGATCTTATGCATTTTTAGAAGTTTTTGCTATCTGTGTGGTTTTTTGTCTGAGGCAGCCTGGGCCCTTTGATTAGCTTTCAAGAAGACCTGTGTATCAGAGAGGGTACGTCAGAGCTGCTCCACTCGGCTACCCTAGGTGGGCAGCGAGGTCTGTGCCCCGCTCCCCTCCCCGAGCATGAGATTCATTCCAGCATTAATTCCTGTCACCCCAAATGTCATGAGGCACCCGAGTGCAATAAGCACGTGGGCACTGCTGCTTTGTCCTTGGAATACTTTTATTTGAAAAGTGATTCTGCTCCCTGAATCATAATTGTTGGGGAAGTGCTAGTGTCTAAAACTTTTGGAAAAGTACCAAAATATATTCCTAGTATCCCTGTGCATAAAAGCAGGAAGCAACAGTAGGATTCGCTGCTTTGCTGGTTGTAGTTGAAGAGGAGAACCCTATGGAAATGGAAAACAAGCTTGTAATTTTTTTTCCCCTTGGCAAACCCATGTGATGTTGTTCTGCAGAAATGGAGTAGTCTGTAACTGAAAGGAGCCTAGAAAAGGGGGAAAAATTAAGAAAAGGATATACTTAGTGCCTGCTGGTTTAAGGCTATGCCTCCTTCATCCTCTTCTTACTAGCGGTCTCTAGATGCTGCTTATTCTCTCTTTCTTGGTTTGGTTTGACTTGCTGGGCTTTTCCAGCAGTGAGTGAGCTTTGCTTTACCACATCCAGCATCCCCGATGGATGCTGTTGGTCTAGACGTGTCCGGGCAGCTTGACTGGAGGGTCATCTCCAGATCAGTTCAGAGTTAAAACAGCCTTTTGTTGCTGCCACTGATAATCATGTGCTTTGTCAGCAAGAGTTGTCGCCCCTACATCAGAGCCATGAGAGCATGAATGGCTTCTAAATGTGCTAATTCAGCTGTGATTCTAGCAGCAATTGCTCCTTAGCATTTCACGCCTGGAATTGTTAGTAATTTTCATATTTATCAAACAGCTGTAAATTGAGACCTCTAACTTGCAAATACCTGTGTGACCCAAAGAAGCCTGTGAAGGATGATTGCACTCCGGTTTCAGTGGGGGCTCATACAGATTCAGGTAAAGTTTGGTTAGGGCCTGTTTCTTAGGGAATTTCAGTGCCTTGGCAATCACATATTTCATCAGTGAGCTATGAATTTTGGATTTCAATGCCTAATTTTTATCCTTGCTACTTGCTGGTTATGTTCGGACCGGGCACAAATAACCTGAGAGGCAGCGAGCTCTGACTGCTCACACAGTGGGTTTAAGGTGAGTCCAGGCCATAACACTCGTGTTTGGAATGTGCAGTCCAAGACAAGCAAAATTCTTAACTTCTAGAAAAGGCTTTCTTTTCTTGTTCTGACCTTTAGCAAGCTGCACCAGTGAACAGAGCCGCGTCGGAGGCAGCTGGTAGGAACACGCTCGGCTCCTTCGCAGCCTGCATCTGATGTGCCTCCTGTGTGGGAAGGGGAGTCCCACCAGATCTCACCTGCCACCCCCCTAAACACGAGGTTTTCCTGATACAGTGAAGCCAGGTCTTCCCTCTGCTGAGAAGCTTTGAGGTTTCTTGTGGCTAGAAATAAAGGATTTAGCCTTAATTCCAGGCTGGCTTGGCTGTCCGCCTCCTGCAGGAGTGCTTCTAAACTCTTGCGGTGACAGGAGGTGGTGGGAAAGAGTGTTGTTCAGGTTTCTGGTGACATGGGGTCTCATTATTCATAAAGTCCACTAGTCACAGTGAAATTACTAAGGATTTAAGCCTAGCTTGCTGAGTTAACTAAAGGTGTTTCTTTCATAGCCACCTTAGAGGAGGCGAGGAGGGAGAGGAAAAAGATGTAGGGGAAGAAATGTGGAAACAAGAATCCATCCAGAAGTGGAGGCTGGTGGAAGAAGAGATGAAATCGTGTTGAGGAGGAAGGATTAGAAAGAACACTTGTGTCAGGCAGGACAAAGATTTGAACTTGAATCCCTGCTTCTTGATTCTGATGATTATGTTTTATAAATCTGTATGTATTGTTAGTTCTTTAGCACATATTTAATTCTTCACTCAAGCATAGTTAAAGCCAGAAACATTATAACGTGTGGTGAGGATACAAACAGCTTCTTCCAGTGATGATGGGCTTTTTATGCTGCTTCATGATCCATACCAGAAACAAATAATGTAAGTATTGTAGTCACTTGTCTTTCTTCAAGTTTGTTTCCATGGAGCATTTTCAGTTTGTTGAAGGAGAAAAAGCACTGTAAAACCAGGTATATTCTGGATTGCCTTATGTGTATATTGCTCATATAGTGATTATGAGGGGAGAAAAAACATTTTTTATTAGATTTCTCATGAGTGCATTTTAAGAAGCAAATGTCATATGATATATTAGACTATTCTTTAAAATAGGAGGAAAACAAGGATATGTGGAGTCTCCTTCTGTTCCCCAGAGTTTTAAGAACTCATGGCTGAGCCAGTGAATGTACACATTTTTCATGTGAAATTCAGTCTTGCCATGCTGGAGGCCTTTGTCCCTCCACAGCACACAGCCAGGATTAGAAATCTTCAGGCGGGTTGACTCAGATGTGGTAAATAAAACGAGACAGCAAAGCGTGTTGTGTACGGAGGGCTGGGGAAGCACGTGCGCCCAGCTGCGCGGAGCCCAGCTGCTGGAGGACTTTTCGGGGAGGGGAGAGGGAATGGGTCAAAAAGAAGAAACAGATGTTGTCTAGGCAGGAATTCCCATTCATTTTGTTTACTCACCTGGCTTTTGAGGAAACCCCGTGACAACATGTGTTTTCAGCTGACGGTCTTTTTATAAGCTCAGCTGTGACAAATATAATACCTCGCTTTCCATGCAGAGAGCTGATGCCTGTTGCTGCTGTGTCACTTCAGTTGCAGTTGTGAATTTTCTTTTTCTCTTCCTCTGAAAGTAGCTTTATATGAGACAGAAGTAATGTCTGCTTTGCTCACACAAATTAAACAGCCAGCTGAGATTCCCTTCCTTTGCCAGAGCCCTTAGAGCTCTCTTTGTGCTCTTTAAGATTTTATCCAGACAGATCACGGCTTTTTCAATCCTGGTGGTGTGTGACAGTTGGTTCTGGCTAATATCTACGCCCTTAAAAAGTTATTAAAGTAGGCAGCATCATTAAGAATTTATTTCATGCCTTGAAGCCTTTCTCAGGCCTTTTTGTTCTGAGGCAGCAGCGGCTACTGCTGGCAAACGGGGCTTTGCTGCTGCAGAGTCACAGCAGCGCAGGGGTTGCACACGCTGTGCCCGTGTGGTACCCCCAGACGTGCCGACACTGTGCTGTGGGCATCCTCTGAGCAACTGTTACGGCATTCAAATTCTTGATGTGGTTGTGTTAGGCATAGTTTCCTAAAAATTAGCTTTATTCTTACTTGCAAAGTTATGTCCCCATGTCTTCTGCAGGCACATACCGGAACACGGCTAGGGAAGGCAAATAGCCAAATTGGTATGTTGTTTCTCATTCTTAGAGAATGGAAACTTGGTTGTGGATAGAAGGATAGAAATATGCTTGTAGACAGAAAAGGAAGATTCATTTAAAAAAATGAGCCAGCAGCTGAAAACAGATACCTTGGGGAAGAGAAGAGAGCAGACTGGTACTCTCCAGGGCTTTCACCATTTCCTGCTGAAAGACTTCCTGAAGCAGAGCTGGTTTCTATCCCTTCAGTGATCCTTGATGGATTTTTCTTCTATTAGGTTGTCAAGCCTCTCTCAAACCCAGATAAACATTTTGTATTTGCAGTATACCACGGAAAGGAGGCCCACCGCTTAATTACATGTTAAGAACCACTTTGTTATGAACCTGTTGCCGACGTTTTCATTAGTGCACCCTGGCTTTTGTCATTCCTGGTTTTTCTCTCCACTTCAATGTACTTTTACCCAAGAATCAGTCTTCGCTGTAGAGTGTAAGGTTCGTGTAAGAATCTATCTAGCAAAGAGCAGCTTCATTTGCTGTTAGCTCTTGGATTCAAATTTCCAAAGCCATTTCAGGCCGTATATAGAATAAACATTTTTGAAAAGTCCTAGCACCTTTCTTCTCCAAAATTGTAGGCTTTAGTGTAAATGGCCACTTGCTATTTTTTCTTTCTTTTTAAGTAAGAGAAGGTACTCACTGGGCCAATTCCAGAGCACAGCCAAAACATTGGCAGGTATGACTAATACTGCAAGCTGTGTTCCTTATCAGAGCTTGTAAGATAAATCAGGCAATGATAGGTAGCAGGAAGGTGGACTAAGTTAGGAAATAAAGAGGGTACCATTTCTTTTGTATTCCAGATAAGTGCTTCCATTTGAAATATTTGACATTTATTATGTCTTTGTCTCCTCTGTACAACTCCAGAGTATTTTGCACCCTGGAAACCCTCAGCTTCACAAATTATTGACTCATGTTAACACAGACTGGGGCAAAGTGAACAGGAAAAACAGAATGAGAGTCTCTTCTTGTCAGGTCTTTAAAGCTGTGTATGCACAATTAACAATTTCATGATTCCTTTTCGTTTTTCAGTTGCTACCTGTTCTGAAAGAACTTTTAAAGCCAAAGTCTTTATGTCTTTGAGACACATTTCTACCCCAAAATGCCCAAATACTCATTCTGCTGTTGAATATTAAGAAAGACAGTCAGCCATTTCTGGCTGAAGTATTGTTTTTCTCAGACTCCTGCCCTGATAGTTTAGTAGCTATTTTTTTCAGATATCGTCTTTTTTTTCCATGCTATACTATTACACCTGCTTCTTTTCATTCACTCTTTTGTCTGTTAAACAAAGTCCCCTTTTGTTACAGCAATTTTACTACCACCGTGAACCAACATTTTAATGAAAATTGTATTAGACTACCTAGCTAATGCAAAAGGTGAGTTACTTTTAGTGTTTTTCTAATCTCCAAAATATAGACTTAATAGGGAAATTCACGGAATTGATAAGGAAGTGTTGATACTAGAAAGCTATATCCCCGTTGAACCAAAATATTTAAAGCATATGCTGAAATTGCATTGTAACTTGAATGCTATATTGGCCAGGGGGTTAACAATTGACTAAATAGTAAGAACTCAGATGAAATGTTGTACTGAACTGGGGACACTGTTAAATTGACTTTGCTCACTAAAGAAGAGAAAAGCTCCAGCGCCTGCATTTACACTATGTCAATGATTTGAAAAGCTAATGAGAATAGTATTCTTGCTGTATGCTTTTTGTTTTCTCTCCAGGGATGACTTTGCCAGTTGGTTTGGTCTACGTTACTAAACAGTGGGGAGAGGCAGCCTGATGGTTGGTTCAGAGTGTCCTGTAGATGATGAATTAGGATTTTGCAATATGACTTTCATTGCAGAATACAAGGTAGGTTCAATACAAATGAACATTTACTGTTCTATCTCAAAAGACATTAAGTAATTTTTATATAATTTTTATGTTGCTTTTTTGTATAGTTTCATTTAGATAGAGAAACTCCTGTATGCTAATTTTTAGGAGTGTTAATTTTCAGATACAGCACATCGATCTTGAAACACTCAATAAAATCAATGTAACCATTTCTGATGACAAACGCAGATCTGACATTTTTTGCGCAACGATCACTGACATATAATCTATTCTGTTGCCTTACGAACAAAAAAAAAAGCCAGTAAACTAAGTAGAAATATATGTCATCAGGATGGTTCTAAAATCCGCTATTTAAAGTTGGTCTTAATATAGTTACTCTTTTCTAAGTTGAAATACCAAGTTTAATTATATTTCCTATTCACACTAGAGGCTAGATTTCCTGTTCTACATTGGTTCTGTTCCAGGACTTGGACTTAGACAGGACTTGGGTCGTACACTGTTGCTGAGTCATCCAATTTGTTATCAACTGTTTACCTGCCTCTCATGAACTGTGTAATACTTGTTTTGATCACATTCAAGATCCCCACACTCTCAAACCAAGATCACCATGCCTTTAAAATCCAGCAGCTTTGTCTGTTACTGAGGTACAGAGAGATTAAGTCCAAGGTCATGCATGGTCTGTAGCAAGCCAGGGTATCAAAGTCTGATCTAAATCCAAGGGCAGCACGCTAAGCACTTCTTATGTCAGGAAGGAGGGGCTGACAAATTAAGTTTTACCCAATAGAAATAAACATATTAAAAGCCGACATGTAATTTTGATGGGAAATTGATTAATTTGTATTAAATAGATTTAATTCTTGTGAAAGGTGCCAAACTGATTACCTGGGAGATACCAGAATCCTATATTCATCAACGGTTACAATAATTTACATTTATATAGCTATTGAAAAATTGTGTAGACTCAAAAGAGATACTTTTCTACAAAAACGAGATGCTTTGATTGCCTTACTATTAATGTTTGCATGACTATTAACGGAGGACACATGCTATTGGGTTCATTATGAGAGTCTGAATACTTCTTTCCTACCTGCTGCTCCATCTGCCCCTTTCACAAATCAGAGTTTCCTCGCTTTCACAGTAAATTCAGTGTTTCCTCTGGTCAGTCCTATTATTCCCCTTACCCATTTCACTCCCTCCAGGGGCTCTACAGTACCACTGACCATTTCTCATAGCTCCTGACAGCTGGCTGGGCAGGAGATAGCACTCGCTGCAGCTCACCTGGGTTGAGGTATGGGTTCATTTTAACCAGCACATATGTGCTGACTGAGTCAGGATCACCTGCCCCGTTTTTTCTTATGCAAACTGACATCCCTTTCCAATTAACTATTGAAAATATGTTCTATTATTGGGAGATAAATTTAGTACATTATCTTCTTTATACTACTTTGATATAGATGCAATATTAAAGGTACACACGGTATTCTGCCGCTACTATCTGTAATTTGAAATTATGCACTCTTTGCAATTCTTCCACATCTTCCTATGCATAATTAATTTTAAATATATGTCTTTGCTGCCCTTTCCAGTTCTCTAAACATAGTCCCAATGAGGGTAATGTCTCTACTCCTAGTCGTCTTGTCATTTGGATTTATGCATGTGTTATCTGAAATGACTTATGCACTTTCAAAGGGACGTTGTTTCCATCTTCTTATCAAGGACTTGATCCTGCCTTATTAAAGACAATAGTAGGCCCATTTTCTTTATTAAGAACAGTTTCCATACTACAATAACTTCCATAATGTGTGGTTTAAGAAAGATCTCTGCATATACACTCACATTTACAAACAGCTCTTTAAGCTGTTTAAATTGTTTGTGTTTCATCATACTAATACAGTAGCTGAAGAATTATTATTACTCATGGTTACCGTATGTTTGTGTCTGGGATTTTTGGTCAGTGTTTATATTGTGGTACTCAGGAGAATTTTTTGCAAGCAGAAATTGTAGTTTCATGGCTGAAGCCCTTGCTCAGCATTACAGTAAGAGCTGATTTTTTGAGCAGCCTCCTCGAAATCCATTGCTTCCTAAGGATTAAGTTGCCATGCAAAGCTGAAATTGAATCCAAATGGCCCAGACTGAACTGAATGGACTGAAGATGTAGACACCGACTTAAGAGAGAATTTGGATATATCTGCACAGTCCCCAGCAGAGGGGAGCTGGCAGGAACGTGTGCCACTTCATTTACGCAAGAAACGCTGGGTGAAGTCGGAGCCATTCCTGCAGCTTTCTGTAACACCGGGCACAGGCAGACCAAGCTGGTAGCTTCCTAGGAAAGCCCAGAAATGTACCTTTTGCTTGAAAATAGCATGAGGTTTGCCTGAATGCCAAAGGTGTTTAATTATTTAAAGATGCTTAAGCAAGCCAGCTACCTAAATATGCATGTGGGGAGGAAGGAAAGAAGAGTAGTGACTACAGGATTTAGCCTAATATATTTAGTCTGGGCTTTAAATTTTTACATATACATTACTGTCTCTAGTTGCCTTTCTGCAGTCATTGGTGGTGTGAATCTGAAGATGGGTTTGGAACCAGATATTAGAAATCTTAAATAGGACAATTTCTAGTCAGCCGTGTGAATGCCACAGCTGTGCTGGGGTCAGAGAGGCTTTTATGTTGCTTGTCTCCAAGTCTGACAGAACATCTACTTGCCATTTGAGTCCATGTAATCAAATCATGATAAAGTAGAAGCTATGAAACATAGATCACCCTTTAATATCCACTTAGGACTTCATGACCACTAAAGGCAAATATTTCTCCTATATTAAACTATTTAAACACGTGCTTTTCACATCAGCTTTTTACCTATTTTTGTCTTCTGCCATGGTTATACCCAGAGGAGGAACTGCATGAGTCAGCTATGAGTTCAGCAAGTACCAAGGTAACCCAAGTCTTTGTTGAAAGACATTACTTATTCTATCAATATTTAATGTGGAGGAACCACTGAACTGCATAATTTGATAGAGGTGGGTGTGCTGCTCCCTGAATACCTCTAACGCTCTCATGCTTTCTTCACTTTTTAGAAGCGATGTAAGAGGATAAACACTAAATGCTGTGTTCTGGAAAAAAAGTGTGTAACAAGCCAATAGTACTTGGTACTGCACATATGTTTTCCTGGCAGTTTTTCTGAAAGTCCCTTGGGGGCTCAGCAGTGTCTCTTAGCCAGTTGATTGCTCAGGGGCTTTACTGGCACATCGAGGTTGGTTCCCAGCACGCGGTATGTGATGTGCCTTCTCAGACACACATTAGCTTCTCCCGGGATTTGTGGTCCTTCGTGCAGTGAGCCCCCAGCAGACATCAAGTTAGTCATTGTAAGCAACGGGGTGAGACTTAAGTGAGTTTGCTCTTGGTAGCGTTACTCCTGGTTAGCCTTCTCCATGCTTCTTGTTGGCTCTGAAAGCTGAGGCAGCTTCTGGGTCTGCTATGGCAGCTCTTTAACAGCATCATTTGCAGTTATTACCATAAGTACACTGAGATTAGGTTTATTTCTCTGAGCTACTTAAAGAAGTTCACCCTGAATGTCATTCAAAACAAATTTGAGAATACGGAAATGCCATAAACTGTATGGCCATATGATGAATTAGTTTATCTTGCCCCTTTGGCCTCTCCACCTGGTCTCTGCTCCAGGGGCCTCTTCCAGTACTCCATGCCACTGAGCTAGGAGCTGTCATCAAAAAATACAACAGGCAAGGTAATTTTTTTTTCTGTTTCTTGTGAAATTCTCACAGACACAAATTGGTCCTTTGGGGGTCCTGTGAAGTGGGTAAGATTCTCTCAAGGGCTGTTAAATACAAGCGTTTTTATGTCAAGGATAATTGTTAAAGTCCAGGATATTATTGTATTCTCTCCCACAGGAAAGGGAGAACTTTTTTTTCACTATGATTTAGCACTTTCAGTTCCCTAGAAGATTGAGATGATAGACTTGAAGCCATAATAATTTTTAGCATGAAAGAACTAATGTAATTTTTAAACAATTTTGTGATCTTTTGTGAGCTCTTTACAGCAGAAGTCCAGATGCCAAAACCTAGAGCAGGGAAGCCATGAAATACTTTGCCAAAAATATATTTTACAAATTTCTAAGGAGTGACCAGTAGAGAATAAAGACTTTAAATGGCAAGGATTTAAGAAGACCTGCATTACTCAAGAGTGATTTGACACTCTGATGTAACCCAAGCATTCTAGAATAAAATAAAACTCAATGCTATTTCTCCTCTTTATCTCATTTCATGCACCCCATATTATGTAGCACAGAAAGTACTACAAACTCTGCTGTTGCAATCAGGTAAAACTCCTTTTAAGTCAAAGAATTAGTACTCATTTACTAGCTTGGTCTAGTATTGTATCAGAAAATGTTGCCTAGCGAGTAGTATTGCTAAAAAGACTGTAGGAAACTAATTTGTTTTGCAATTAATATTTTTTTCTCTTTCTAGACTGTCTTGGAAAACTCATGCTCTCTACGTACATTTCAAATCAGTGTTCAAATTGCTGGTGTTTCTGGCTTGGTTTCTGAGAAGACAAGTGTCCGGTGCAGTTGTAGGAGAGAAGTTCTGTGATTTGAAGTTCAGTCTTGCTCTGAAAAGGAGTGGCCTGTTGCCAGCTCTTGTAAGGTAGCAGTTGTACTCTTCATGTGAAAGTTAATGCCAATATTTATCCTCAGAGCATCTCTGTGCATCTCCATGCTTTTGTCTTTGTTGCAAAAGCGTTTTTACTTTAAATACATGCATGTTCTAATAAGGAGACACTTTAATGCCAAAGAACCTGTAAAGGGTCAGTAGTACATTAAGGTAATTCAGCAGAAATGCACAAAACAAAACCGTTTTGTGCTACTTTTTTTTTTTTTTTTTAGACTGAAGCATCTGTTTGTGATTCCTGACTAGATATCGTGTTTCTGGGTGAACAGCGTTTCCGTGTCTCGTTAAAGGCAAGTTCCAAGTGACAGCAGATGGAGTTGGAGCTAGGATTAATTGTAAAGAAAGCGAGAGCTGAGGGTGTTTGGTTTCAGTTTTAAGAATCAAACCTCCTGTCCTGGTTAACACTGAGATATTTGGATTTGATACAGATTCATAAGGAGATTACCAGAGTGGGGAGGTAAAGAGCAACTGCAGATCACCTGATTAGAACCTGGTTTTATTCACTGTAACATGGAAAAACTGTTCTAAGGGCACAATAAAGGAATACTCAGCTATGGCAAAGCTTGCTTTGAGAATTTAATAAAATTAGTGCGTGAAGACCTCTGGGCTCAAAATACAGGGATTTCAAAGTTTGAAGGATCTTCTGAAGCTTGGTTAAGAAAGTCATGATTTCACTTACTGAAGAAAGTGAGAGGCAGACATTATGTCTTGGTGAAGAGCAGTGAAAAATACTGTCTAAGTAGAGAGTATCTCTGACAAAGAGATTTTAGGTAGATGCGTCCATGGTAATCCCAATGTCTTTAAAGGTCAGGTTCTTGCAGCACATGAAGGAAATGAGTGAGAAGATCAGATTTCCTCACCAAAAATGCTTGGTCTGTAAGATGGGACATCTGACTTTGAGTTTTGCTGAGTGAACTTTACATAGCGGTGGCTACCCAAAGAAGTCCCCCTGACTTGAGCAGTTCTGCATTATACACACCCTAGAACGCAAACAGAAATAACTGCCTGCTTTGACATGCCCCTGTGTGCACAGGCTAACATCAGTAAATAATGATATTTGTTTAAATGTTTTTATTGGTTCAGTTTTTAAAATGCTCTGTGGTGCTTTTGAAAAGCCACCAAGCCAGTCCTTCAGCAGGGAGCTGTGGTAGGTCCCCTTAGTTTAAAAGAACATATATTATATTGTAACTTTGATGTATGAACAGGTATTTAGGTCTAAAGGTGATTTTTATTTTTTTTAACCCAGATCAGAGCGACTAATGTTCAGAGGTTAACATGCTCTGTAATGTTCCCTTCTTGCTGTTCTGTCTCGAGAGAGGAGATTCTCCAATTCATTACTCCTGGACATGCCTCCCATGTGAAGTGTCCCTGCACAGTACATGTCCAGGGGAGGGCACAGGCTGTGCTGTACGTTGCCACAGAATTTAAATCAGGCAGCCTGCTGGATTACAAACACAACTCAAATGTACTCATTTGAAAACCAATCTTGTTTGCTTTTGGATTTTTTCATTTTTGTTTTTAGCCTTGAAATCAAAATGGGCAAATTATTAATTTCACATAATTGCAGGCAACATAATCTTGGTGATAAATCTGACAAAATAAGAGGAGATAATACTGATCTAGCCAAAAAAGAGAGGGATATCTTCCTTGTTTATGCTGTACGCTAGTCAAGGCATGATAGTTTTACTCACCTAAATGAGAGTGCAGTGATTCTTGGCTTTTTATTGCTATACAGTAGTTTCTGCATGTTTTTTTTTAAGTAATGCTTGTAAAGCTTTAATCGAAACACTTCACACAAGATCTTCAAAGTCTATGATTATACTGGATAGCTTATCCAACAGATGCAGATTTAATATATTTTTTAATTCTTTAATTTAGTTGAAGACCCTTTTTTTTTTTTTAACATAGATGTCATTTGACCTATGCCAGATGAAACTGACAGCTGTCTTGGCAAATACCGTACCAGACTGTAATGAGGAAGTTAATAGAAAGCTGATGATGAAGAAAACTAGTTGTCTTGGGTAAAAGCAAAAATTCTGTGAGTGCTGATGAGCAAGACTTTTTAATTTAATAGTTTTTATAAAAAATGGTTGATTGACATTGTCATGGGGACAAATTAATCTAGCACATTCACATTAAGTAGGGTTGTAGAGGGGTCTCAAGAGGTAAAGAACTAATGTCCTGCACACTGTGTCCCCAGCTGGACACTCAAAGGTATGCTTTTGTTCATCTTTGTCCCAATCTCTTTTGCTGTTGTCTAGCAGGTTCGTCTGGGGAAAGATGCAGAGTGAGCAATGAGAGAAAAATGCAAGAAGTGAAGTCACACTTCTCTTGGGTTGCATGGGACAGTCTGTCAGCTTTCTTGAGCTCTGTGCTCAGCAAGAGACAGAAATTGTTATTTAAATTTTAGCTACGAAATACATACCTACATTAATTGTAACAACATAGGTTTTGCTTTTAACTATGGAATATTTTTCAGATGGAAATGTAACTTGCTTATGTGAAGGTGCCTCCTGAAGTTGTATATTAATTTGGGTAGCACCATTTATGCAGTGCACCATATACTAGTGAGTCCCTTCTTCCCAGATTGGACCTCACTGATTTTCGGAAGAAGTAACGTGAGGAGTAATGTCTTCAGTGTCAAATTTACAAGGATATATAGATAGATGGCTAATTGGTGTAGTGTATACAAGTCTCTACATGTTGTAAATGCCTAATTTGCATTCAGATTGGATGTGTTGGCCTGAGTCTTTAGTTCGCACATTTGAAATGAATCTTCCTTTGCTGTGCTACAGGTACCACAGTGGAGCAGGCAAAATGGATTTCTTCTAAGTGAATTTAAACTGGAAAATGCTCTCCAGCTGCTGATGGCTTTCAGTCCATCAGATCAGACTAAAGCTATTCAGCCCCCCCAAAACTTGTGTGGAATGGATATCAGGGCCTTTCTGCTTTCTGCTCCATCTGCTCTGATTGTACCTCATTATTTGCTAAGTTAGGCAAAGCCAAAAATATTAATTGGAATTTAATATTATTTTAAGTGAGTTTTAGATGTTTTTGTAAATCACTAAAGGTACCTTCAAACACCTCAGTAGGTCAGGCTCTATGACAACAAACCTATTTTCAGTGCTCTGTACCAAAATATTAAAAAATTGTCTAAATAAAAATATATTTCCTTCTCCTAAATATGTTTCACAAAAGAGGAAATGCCTTTAAAAGCACATATTTTCTAAATAAAACAAAATTAAAAAATATTTTATAACCAGGTACTTTTCAGACAGTTGCAAACATACGGTCTTTGTTCTCTCAATCTTGAAAAAGCTGTAGTAACTTGGGAGAAAATGGTTGTTTACTGTTAATGGTGTATTAAATACTTACTCGCCTGTTTTTAGTTGCAATAAAATAGCTCCTGTTAAATTCAACAGTAATATATAGTTCGCTTCAGTTTGGCAGGATCAAAGCTTGAATGAATAAACAAAGAATTTCCTTCTTGCTTATGGTGCTATTCATAAAATATTCAAATTTTGTCCTTTACACATAAGTAGAGCCTCCTGAGAGACGTCTTTGTTTCAACATCAGGAGCGTGCTATAGTATCTCTGGTTGTGAAACCACTTTAATCTGGAGGTGACAAACAGAAGAGATTAATGGCTTCAATTTGAACACATGCAGCCAAGTACCACATTGATTCTTTAACAAAGGCAGCACGGACATCACTGCCTGGGATTTAAGAAAGAAAATATTGACTTGGGTCATGATAATAAATACATTCTTATTTAGCTTAAAATATTTTTAATATCACCATAGTGATGGGAATACTCTATGTACACTGCAATGCCATATCAGCAAAGCCGCTTGAGTATATGTTTAAGCATACATAGAAATTTCATGAGCTTCAATAGTGAAAGACGCATGACTGAAAGTATAGATAAACTAAAGGGTTAAGCGGGTGTTTAAATACTGGAGTAGTTCTTATATCCTTGTTTTTACAAGGAGAAAATTAAGACACAGAGAGGCCAAGTGACTTCCCCAACATTTCCCAATAAGAAAGAAGCTGAACACAACTTTATTGCACTTCAGACTCTAGATTAGATTCGAGTGACCTACAAAGCCACCCTTAAAATGCAGATGGTGTCAGCATTGCTAATTGTCGATGCAAATCCTGGTGGGATGGAAAAAAACCCAGACTCTGCGCCACTAAGGGCTTTTAATAGACGTGGTTTTAGACAGATATTTTAGATAAGATATTTTAGGCTAGTTTTATCAACAAAAGTGACTGAAATTTTTAACACAAAAATAATTTATGAATGTTTTAGGCAACACTTTGATACATCTGTGGATATTTCCCCCTGTCTTTGCATTGGTTTTAGAGACTATTTGACCCTTTTCTGCAAAAGATGAGAGAGATGGGCTAGGATTCAAAGGAAGGTTGCAGAAATGATGTTGATATATTTTAATTGCTAGCCAGCATGCTGTCCTCTCTAACGAAACCTTTTCTTAAGCCAATTAAAGTAAAAGGCTTAGAACACAGGAGGGTGCAAAGAGGTGAGGAGAACTGATGTACGCTCATATTAGCTGGAGAGATGTAATCTTCATTTTCAAAGGCACAAGGGAAGGCCGAAAAAACCCTGTTCTCATCTTTCTGTTACGCTAGGAGCACAGGAAGATTTGTGCTTGGTGGTAGATATGAGTGTTGCAAAAAGTGCAGTCTAAGACTTTCTGAAGATTAACTCGTGACATGTGAGACCGCAATCAAGAAAAGCTAAGCACCATTCAAACCTCTGTGACGGTGTGACATACCCAGCGCTTTTTAAAAAACAGGCCATTTAAATATAGCTGGGAGCCTAAGGAAGGCAAGTTTTAAAAATCTTAGCCAAAAGCCTTAAAATATCAAAGGGAAATAAGTCTAAATGTTACAAGTGTGAAGTTAGACATACGGTGTGATGGTTTTTGGGTTGATGTCAATTATGCGAGTTGATTGGAATTAAGTAGAACTCCATCAATACTGGGAAAGCAGGTGGGTGGACCTAATTTAACCAGTTCTCCCCTCCATGGTCCTAACTGAATATCTTTGAAATTAGTGTGTTGCTGGAAAATGGCTGTGAACTAACAAAAGCAAATTGCAACAGATTGCAACAGAAATAATGAGGAAAAAAAGGCCAAATGCAGAAGATACAAAAGCTCTTTGTTAGCTAAATCACCCACAGTAAGAAATCAAAGCTAAAAAACCAACCAACTGTCCAACCAATGAAAAACCCCCAAAATCCAGCTGTCCATCTGATGACAGAGCTGTTCAGTCCAAGAATCCCTTAAGCCACTGTCTGCTTTAGGAAACTCCAAGGGCAAAAAAGCTTCTGCATTTTGTGTCAAGACTGAAGTGACAGAAGATTCTTACAGTGGATTTACTTCATCCCCGTCAGTCCCTCCACTGATGTTGGTGGGGTTTCTTATAATGTATGGCTTTGGGGCACTGCATTTTGAAGCTCAATTTCCCTCCTTCCTGAAAATAGAAAAGTAATCCTGCTGCCTTTGGGAGAAGGAGTTGGCTCAGAGAAGAATTATATTAGCATGACATACAGAGGAAAAAAAAAAAACCCAAACCCAAAAACTTGCCTGAGAGAGAACAATGAACATTTATTTACTGTCTCCTGGAGACAGACTTTCATGACTGCATGGAAGGTCACCATATGACTTATATGCTACTTAAGTCTTACTTGAAGGCCCACTGTGGTGTCTGTTTTGCTTGGATGATTACTCAGAATGATAATTTCTTGCCTGTCCTGGAACTGAAGCCGTTAAAGGCCAGATAAAGCTACCCATGCCTTTCTGATATGAGATCATGTGTGCACACTCAGGCAGTTTGTGTGGTAGAAAAGAAGGAAATGCAGGCTTTCTGCCTGACATTCTTACAGTAGCTGAACGTGTATTTTAATGAAACTCCAGCAAAAGAAAAGGGGAAAAAAAATACTTCAGTTCCCCAGTAACTCCCTCCATGTACATCTCCTTCATGTCACCATCCTGGCTGCACGAGCAACTTTGATCCAGCTCTGGATTTAGGTGCTGTGTCTTTTTTTGTCTGCTGAAGAACAGTCAAGCAACCCTTTGTATATTACTTTGATGTGTTAGAAACTTGTAGTAGACTGCTAGCAAGCAAGTCTCTAGTTGAATGAAAGTTAGTGACTTTTTAAAAAGAACCAGTTGAGTAAAGGAAAATAAAAAGCAAATTGAAGGAAAACGTGACCTCTGTGTTTAATATTCAATAAGCTGGCTTTCTAGTTCTGAATTTGCTCATTGTAAATATTGTGGAAATGTATATAATCCACAAATCTGGTTAAGAACTCTAGCTTCTGCAAGGTGCGAATAACTTGATCAACCATACTGTAAAATGTACGTTAGTCTTTGGACTTTATGAAGTAGTTTAATTGTGTGCTAAACTTGAAATAGAATATAAACAACAAGTTTAAATGCTGTTCTCTTAATATATTGTATCATGTACTCTAGCATTTAAAGATCTCTAGTTTAGCATTTAAAGATAAATGTATTCTGAAAAGGAGATGAAATGGGATAAATGTAACATCATGAGTAAAGTATATATGAATTTCATAGACCATTAATCTTTAATCTTTAAAGTTTCCTATTCAGGGCTATAAATGCATTAATTCAGCTATCAGCTCTTCTCTGCTATCTTGATTATGCAGGTCGCACGGAGGTTGCCATAGTAACCTTGCATTACCAATGTAAAGACAGTGAAGGATCTGTCTATCTAGATAAATAAAATAATTGAGGGGTGCTTGCAACCTGCACCCTGATTAATATAATGCCTAGGTCCATTGAATGAGCACTTAGTGCCACGCGGATTAGGCCCTTGACTTGTGGAGTATGAGAAAGGCTGGCGCTCAAAGCCAATTTGGCTGGGGTTAAACCACGACAGTGGAACAGGTTAGTAATTACAGAGGTGCTATTCACTGGGAAAGCCCGTGCGTTAGGGCATGTATGATTTTCATTTGTTGCAGTCTGCAGTCACACTGTCAAAAGACAACCTGGTAAGGATCCCGTGGGTGCACTCAGGGAAGCAGATATAGTTTGGATATTTAGAAAACCAAGAAAAGGTGGTTTCTGTGAAGCTGAGGTAAGTCCAGACTGTTGAATACAGTCGTTGAAGCAGACAGCCCAGCGCTAGTGGGGACTGGGCACGTCACCTTGTAGGAGAAAAGATGAGATTACACAGCCGTCAGGTAACAGGTGTCATTAAATGCTGGTGCTGGTCTGTCATGGGGACCTCTCCTGATGATAAAGAATGAGAAGCTGTAAGCGGGAAGAAGCAGCAGATTTCTGAATTGGATTTGCCCATGAGTTGAATATTTATGAGAGTTACTGCAGGGGCTTGAGCCTCAGCTGAAGTCTTGCAGTATTTGGGTATGCAGAGGACCCAGGTGAATTCTACAGGGGGAAAAATCCTAACTTATGCAGTTTTTTCTATAGCGAGGAAGCTTATTTTGGGGGTTGCTTTCTTTTACCAGGCCTCTGAGTTCTCAGAAAGTTGTAGGAAATCTGAGGCTTTTTCGCTAAGTTGGTTTTAGTCAAATACGGCCACTGGGTTCAAAAACAACGCAGAGACGCAGGTACAGAGAGGCACAGTAGTGGTGAATGCTCCGTTTCCATTGGAAACCAAGCCTAAAAATACTCCTGCAGCCACAGCTCAACTGTGCTACCAATTGAAGTTGCTGGCTAAGCCTGTGAACTAACACTTGAGCCTAAACCAGTGAAATAAAAGAAAGAGTTCAAGCTGTAGTCTCTCGTGAGTCTTCGTTCAGCCTTCAGTCCTACAAAGGAAACCTCTCATTGCTTTGGAAGGGTCCCAGCTCTTTTCCTTTTTGTCTGGTCCTGAAAAGCCAGATCAGTTTTGTGACTTGCATTGTTGAGACTGTCAGCCCGCTCCCTGCGAGAGGCTGCTGCTCTCCTGGCAGCTTTCTGCAGGGGGAAAAAGGGAAAGAAAGATTCTGCATCAGCAATTCCATTCATATTGCTTTCCTCCCCTCCTTCCCAGCACAAAGGTGGTTTTGTTTGTGCTCAAGAGCCAACTAAAAAGTTTGGCTGTGAAATGAGCTCTCTGGAGAGGAGGAAAGGGCTCAAAGATGTAGCGTACAACTGCCAGACGCAAACTTCTACTCGGTCCCTCCTCCAGGTCACAGGCTAGAGATGGCTTTAGCATTGGCTGGTGATTGTGTTGTCTCACACAGCTGAAGAGCAGCTAATGAGACAGCAGTTGCTCATTTGAATCCTTGATAGAAGTAATTTATTAAATTATAACATTCAATTCTAATTTCGTGATGTAATTAGATAGGAGAGAACTTTAAAGAAAAGGTGCTTCCTCGTCATTGGTGGGACACGGAGAACAGGAGGGTTGGGTATTTGTAATTTCATTGTATTGGTATTTGCTTCAATTCAGAATCTTTGGTCCTGTCAGACCAAAGGGAGAGAGGCAGAGCAACTAACCCTTGCAGCTAACACCCACCTAGGCATCTCAAGGTGGTCATTACTTGAGCAGACTGAATAACAGTAGACTCAGTGAATTAAAAATTCTCTCAATAGTTCCCACTGATGTGTAGTCTCTGCTGGTAAAATAGGTTCTACTCCTGAAAAGCTCTTATTCATATCGCATTATTCTTCTTTCTGTCAAAGGTGAGGTGAATATATTGAATAGAGGGGAGTGTTTTTCTGTACTACTCTTGTGAAAAGATAGCCACAGGCAAAGCACTGTTGAGCACATTTCAAGGTTTAGACTACAGTGGTAACAGGGTAGGCATGGCCCATACACCCAGGGCAGTCGGGCATCAAAATCAGATGGGTAACTGAATGCCCAACTCTGTGCTTAAATCCCTTGGACAGAAATGGTGGAGGAAGTTTGGAAGAATGCATCCAGCTCTGGGGGTCCCAATATAAGAAGAACATAGACCTGTTGGAGAGGGTCCAGAGGAGGACCATGAAGATGATCAGAGGGCTGGAGCACCTCTGCTATGAGGACAGGCTGAGAGAGTTGGGGTTGTTCAGCCTGGAGAAGAGAAGGCTCCAAGGAGACCTCACAGCAGCCTTCCAGTACCTAACGGGGGCCTACAGGAAAGGTGGAGAGGCACTTTTTGTCAGGGAGTATAGTGATAGGACAAGAGGTAATGGTTTTAAACTGAAAGAGGGGAGATGTAGATTAGATATTAGAAAGAAATTCTTTACTGTGAGGGTGGTGAGGCACTGGAGCAGGTTGCCCAGGGAAGTTGTGGATGCCCCATCCCTGGAAGTGTTCAAGGCCAGGCTGGATGGGGCTTTGAGCAGCCTGGTCTAGTGGGAGGTGTCCCTGCCCAGGGCAGGGGGGTTGGAACTAGATGATCTTTGAGATCCCTTCCAACCCAAACCATTCTGTGATTCTATGAATGTATTTTCCTTTGCTTCCACAAAAGACAGTGGCTTACATATTTTGAAACAAAGAAAGTGTAATGCCTCCATAAGAAATGTTAATGAAGTGAGTGTACCTGGAAGCTGTCCGGTGTCATTCTTTATGAGCCTGGTGCCCTTTCTCAGGCTCAAGGTTATGGAATTTGCAGGATAATCAGCCACATAATCCTCTGCAGCTCTGTATGTTCAAGCAAAGGTATGCGATACATAATGTCTGGGTAATTAGCCGTGACAATCTCCTTCCAGCTTTTTTGGCTAAAATGACTTGGAGAACTGACCTTTGTCTCTGGTGTCTGGTACTGCAAGTTAAATGATGGCTTGGGGTTTGAATGGAGAGAAAGCACAGTCAATTCTGTCCCTCGTAGCTGCCTGTACACAGGCGCGAGGCATAGAAAAGGCTGTGGTTGGTGAAGCTGCTCTCCACTGGAGGAGCACACCAGTTGAACTGGTTTGCATCCCAGTGTTGTTGATGAATCTTCTGAAGACATTACATGAAGATCTATTCATAAAGGAGTGAGGAATGGTGGAAGAAAATAAGTGTGAATGAACCCTTTTATTCAAAAATTAGTTCATGCTTTCAGTGAAGGTCTATTGTTCCCTTTGAGCTTGCCAGCATCCCTTAATTCATATCACTTAGAATAATATGACTTCTGGGTGTAAGGAAAATTTGAATTGTCTGTTCTGTATTGCTAAATAATGATTACCTAGGGAGATACAAAATGTAAATTGGAAATGAATGAGGTATAGCTGGTAATATGTTAGATGTATTATCTCCAACCTGAGGCCTTCAGTCAAGAGAAGGTCATCTGTTAACATTAAAGAGCACTGCAGCAGGTATTTATATTTTCATTTTTCTTCTTTCTTGAGTTGCATTTTCTCCTCATGAACAGTGCAACACTTTTCTGAGGAGACATGTGCCATGACTTCTTCTTAGACTTCCTAAATTATATTTTTTTGTGAGATGTTTCATAAAATAGAGAAAGGAGGGATCTGTACTTTTCTGAATGACTGACCTTTGCTGGTTTTCTGGAAATGTGTAATTTTTCCCTTTATTTTCTTTTCTGAACGATCTCCTTTGTGCAGTTGTTGTGTGAACAATTCAAACCATAAAGACATTAAGTCTCACTTCCAATAATCTACGTTCCTGTGTTGGAATTAAGTTTTTTAGTTTTGTTCCTGCTACATGATTACAACATACCCTACATTATGCTGAGTCAGACAGCAGTGTAGAAAAGGTACTAATTAGTCCCATGAAGTATCCCTTGTGCTTTGCTGAATTACAGAGGGCACGTTTCTTAAACTCCAGGCCTCATTTTTCACATTTAGAAAACAGGGCTGGAATTATTGGTGATGATAGGCTGTAATGTATTGAATCCTAGTTAGTTGAGGCAAGATTGTACGGGACAAATGTGCTGGAGGGAGAGAAGTATGGCCTGCCTTGAATTCCGCTCCAAATATTCCCAATGAGAACAAGCAAACTGGAAGCAGATGGAGACTTGTTTGTCTCCTGTTGCTGCAGTGAAGTGGGACTGGTTGTAGTTGGTCTCCTTACAGATGTCTGGCTTTGTCTTTCCATGGAGCAAGAGGGAATATCTGAAGCTTTGTGTCTCCTGGGGCTAGAACAGTTCTGCACTGCTGAAGGCTGGGGTTAGAACCATCCACCAGTGGTGGATGCATAAGCAACAGTGGACTTGTTATTTAATTGAACTATGCTTTTCTAGTTGTTAATTATACTCCTATGGTTTTTCATGTTTAAGCTGTATCATTATGCTTAACAAAATGTTTGTTGTTACCTGCTGTGATTTTGAATAATTCATGGTATTAGTATGCAATTTGAGACTATCATATGTTCTCTCTGGAGAAAACCAAAGGTTGATTCACTGTTTTTGTGTCTTTGAAGGTGTATGGAAGGGAGGGTTTGGCTCCCATGGTCTTTTATCAGAAAGTTAATTTTGAATCACCCAAGCAAATTAAAGAAGGCATAATAAAGGTATAGTAGTCACAATATGTTTGAAATATTTTTCTGAAATACTATGAAATAACTTGCTAAGATACAAAATAACCTGAATAAACCAGGCTAGGACCTCTGTAAACAACAGGGTCTTGTACTTTCAGTTAATAGTTTCCACAGATGTAGTCAATGACAGCATTGTGTTTATCCTAAGGCAGTGTTACTGCAGCTCCCAATTTCATTTGATTTCATTTACTTTTCTTAACGGATGGGTTAACCAAATCTAAAAATAAAAATCTTTTTTTTTTCAATTATGACAGGGATTTTCTTACATGGGTTTTGTGAGTTGCCCTGGAAACAAGAAAACACTGAAGTAAGGTCAGAAAAATGGTGTCATGCCAAGCATTGTTTCTAGTTGTTTGGTCCCTGCTTAATACTAGATAAATGATATGGCTGAGGAGTCCAGCTGTTAGCTGATACTTGGGAGGTAACTTCTGAACAAAGATAGGTGTGGTATGTTTGTTTTGATTAGAAAAAAGTCACTGGGAATACTCCACGGTGAAAAGTCATGGTGTCAGAAAAACATTTTTTTAGAAGTGTTTTCCTCCCCCATCCTGGCATGTGCTCTGGAGTCGCTTCCCTCTGCCACTGTGCCTTGTTGCAGTCTCAGGATTGCATTGACTCCATCTTTATACCGTCTGCATCAGCCAAGACCTTTCAGACTGCAAGGCTGAAATCTTCTTTATGGTTATCTTCACAGAAAGTTATGGAAGATATTCTCATTTCCCAAACGATGAAAATGCTGGTCCTCTGAACACGAAGAAGACCAGCTTAATGTTAAAACAAAGGTCATTCCTAAAGGATAACTGCTTTATAAATAGCCAGATTGTTCCCTCCACTCACTACAAGTCTGCAATCTGCTTAATATACGCACAGTCAGGGAAAAGCTGTAAATATAATGCTAAAAGCAGACGCTTGGAACTATTCCTCTTGCTTTTCTTCAACTTATGCAACTGTTTGCAGTAGCTTATTGCCAACAGAACGGTTGTGTCCTAGTACTTTGGGATTAATCTTATAAGTTTCCTGAATATGCTGTTCCCATTCCAACACCCTTGAACAGATCTGTGTGAGGAGGGTTTGCAAGACCAAGTCGTTAACTGAAAGCCACAAATACATCACCATCTGCTTAAGCCATCAGTCTAGAACTGAGCTAGCTCATGAAGTTATGCCAGCCGAAGTCCTGGCTAAAAAAAAAAAACTATTAACCAAAACCAAATATTTTGGCCATAAGAAGCCTGCCCCTCAAATCTTATCCAGACGGATCATTCCACCTGCTTCTCCTCTTGCAAATGATTGAAGTTTTCCAGAGGTTTTCCAGTGAGTCTTGCTGATCTTTCAACTGCAGCTTTATGTCCATTGATAAATGTTCTTTTCTCATCTGCCTATTCAAAGCAGAGCCTAAAAATGCAGAGGTTATCTGCATCCATAGACTTCTCTCTGCAAGCTGATCCAGAGGCTCTCTGACAGTAAAAGCATTCTTGCTCCACAAGCGTGTAAATCCACTGAAGATGCCAAGGTGATCCAGGAAATTGCTGCCCTCAAAAATTCCTGTGACTGTGTGTTTGAGGCATAGTGTCATCTGTGATACCTGTCTGCCACTGGTGTTCTCCAATATTATTATAATCTAATGTATTAAGGTGTAGGAGGGAGGGACGTATTTTATGTAAATTTAGTCAGGAAGTCTTTGAAACTAATTGCTTAAAGTGGGTGGGGAAAGCTGATGGGGTGTGATAGACATACAGAAATTTTTTTTGCTGCTTTCAGAATAGATAATGTTGATTAATTGGGCTTAGTATATCACTGCATATATTAACTGAGCACAAAATTGCTCAGTAGATGAGCCTGCTCTGTGGATGAACTTGAGAGGCCATGCTCTGGATGTTATTACAGATGTGAATTTAGGAAGTGTTAGAGCTATAATTCTGCAGATAAAACCATTGTTTTTGGTGAATTTGGTATAGAAATATTGTCCAGGCCTAGTGCCAATATTTTAATTTGTGGTAAAAATGGAATCAAATGCAAAAAAAAGAAAAGATGTGAAGCCATACCTACGGAATGGACAATTTAATTGGAAAAGTGTCAAACTCAGGAGTAACGCTGGAGAAATCCTACTTCACATACGCTACTCAGCGTACGTACCCCCGAGAGATGTCAAAGGCTTGTCTGTCAATCAGCCCGTTAGTTTACATGCCAAGTCCTGTTTGGTCTTTCTGGTTTGTGCTTGTTGGTCATGCTGACTTGTTGGCTAGAGCAGGCTCTGATCTTTCTTTGGTGCTCCTCTGGACACAGTCTACCATTCTGAAGGCGTGGGCTGCACGCCTTGTTCCTAACGCATCGCCTTGCATTTAACCATGTTAGAATATTTATAGAAAAGCAGTGATTTCATTTCCATACTAGCTGGAGTCTGGAGTTACAAGTTAGAGTTATCTTCCTGGTCTAGAACTGGGGTTTGCATAGATGTCTACATGTATTTGATACCTGAATAAAACACATTATGGTACTTACTTTAGTAGGTCAAATGTGTTGTTCTCAAATATGAGTGCATGTCATGGATTTACGCATACTTCATTTCAGCGTGAGAGCTGGGCACCTGCTGTTGACTTGTGTCCCCTTGCTTTCACAATACCTTAACCTAGTTTTAATGGAGCAAAGATTCTTACAAAAATGCAAGTCTGGACAGAGTCTCCTCCGTGCTGCGTCCTGGGTACATGTATGAAATCCCTGTCCATTGCCATGACCATTTCACAGGGGTGAGTGGTGGATGTGTGACAAGACGAAAAACGTCAAAGGAAAAGGCAGAGCATGAAGCAGCAGTAAGAATGTGATGGAATGAACTCACAAGTTAACAACAGAACTTAAAACACTATATTAAAACATAACTAATATGAATTAACTCAAAAGTGTTTCTTTCCAGAAACAAAACTGTACTTGAATGGATAGGCACTAGTGAATTAAAAAAAAAAAAAACAACAACAAAAAAAGGTTCATGAAAATGATCCAGCGCGTCTGATCGTAAGCACCAGGCTGAGAACTTGTAACAATTACAGGTCTTTGGAAAACTGAAGGCTGAGATTTCAATGGGTCTCCTTTAATAGGAAAACAATATGGATATGAGCCTTTGATGAGCAGCGCACAAGGTTATGTAGCAGTCACAGCATATTCTGTCGTACTTATTTGGGACAGAGAGCCAGATGCATCACCGTTACATAAGCCTGCTGACCTGCATATAGAGCTTTGTGGTAACAGGAGCTGCAGAAAAATAAATCCTCTTCGACTCAGACAACATGAAGATACAAAATTAGTGTTTGTTTAAGTTTGTTTTTGCTTTCTACTTGCTTTCTCTGGAGTTGTATGGCTATATGTATACATTTGGCTGTATGTTTAAAGGGGAAAACCCCACAAAAGGTATTATTCCCTAAAGGGCTTGGTTTTGAAAATAAAATTGTGAGGGCATGAATACCTAGGATAGAGAGGAGATGAAAGCTCAGTCTGCTGAGTCATGGTACAATCTGTATGTTTAGGGAGCAGGACCACAAGATGTGTTGCACCAGCCATAACAACCCGTTATTTAAGAGGTGCAGCATGGAAAAAGAGCATGCAATTTTGCAGAGGATTTTGGTGGATTTGTTTAGTTTGATTTTATTCTAATTTTAAATGAAAACGAGTATTTTTTCAATTCTTAATGAAATTAATGACACCTGGAACTGGAGGCATAAGAAGCTCTGGGGTTCCCAGCTCAAGATAGTCCGTCTGGATCCTCTGGCTGCCTGGGATTCCAAGGAGTTGCACATTTCCAGAGCTTCCAGACCCTCACTTCTTGCCTTTCTGCCTGGTGGGCTAACAGGGAGCTGGCAGCCTTGGAGTTTATGAGCAGGGATACTCTGCTCTGAGTTTCTTGGCATCCTGCCTAATGAGATCTGTAGAGGAGCCAGCAGCTTAGGAGCTCTGCAATCTCTGAGACAATCCTGCAGCAATAACTTCTTTCAAACTCCCACTTTCTGTCAACCTGCCAGGAGTACTGTTGAAGAACAGGGAAGGGGACCTGGCAGGAAATCAGGCGTGATTCCTGCAGCCTCATCAAAATCCAATGTTCCATGCAAAATGTTTCTGGCCACTTTTAGTAACCCCACGCAGAAACCCTAACATGTCAGCACCTGATCCTGGAGGTCCTGTATCCCCTTGCTTTAGATATAATGGGTGCAAAGCTCAGTGAGGCAGAAGAGAGGACGAAGAGACATTTACACCATCCTAGCATCTCTGTAGTTGGGATGCGAGTCAGCTGCAGCTCTTCACATCGCGCTGGACTGCCTGTAGTCAAATGGCCCACAAATCCTAGTTGTCCTGATGGTATCGGAGGACATGGTCATTCTAGGAAGGCTCTAGACTGGCGTAGTGACTATTATGATGGTATTGGAAAGGCAGATGAAATATGTGTTGGCACCTTGCACTCTTTCCCATACTTGATTTATGATTGACCTTGAGGTCTGGGTCTGAGTAGAGATGTTGGTCCAAGCAGTGTGGACAGGAGAATTGTCCGGGCACATGGGTGTCACCAGCATGTACTTAAAATTCAATACAGATATTTCCAATGTAAGTAATAGCAGCCTAAACGTTACTGTAATTTACACTTATAATCTACAGCAACGCAGTGACGTTTCGGCAGCTGAGGGTCCCTGGAAGGTGAGCATGCTCTTGCTTTTTCCAGCCGTAGGGCAGGAGCATGTTAATACAACAGGCCTTGTGGCTCACTGTCACGACTCTGGCCCCTGCAGGGTGAATTCAGACTAATGATGCAGTGCAAAACTGCCCAAATGACAGAGAGAATCTGGGCCATTGCGTTCATCTTGTCTGTTTTCCAAATTTTTCAGTGCTCAGGGGGACAGGATTATAACAAAGTTTGACTTCCTGCTATGTAGGTCATATGCTGTATGCTGACTCCTCCACCACAGGGGTAAAGCTGGAGCAGGAAAACTTGCTTTGCGTTTGCAAATATTGATAGGAATAGCAAACGTTTTTCTTTTATCAATAATTTTCACGTAGTTAGATTTGGGATAAAAACATTTAGGCTTTTACTGTTGGTGTTGCGTTAAAATATGTTGCAGTAACTATGTGTAGCAGCTGTTAAACTCCGCAGTCTTTAGACTGCTGTCTCTGAGCAAAATTCGCTGTTGGTCTGCGGTGGCGAGTGGACAGCCTGGCTCTGCCAACCTCTTAGTGCTCCTGCGACCACGGCTGTGCATCCCCCGCCTCTGCCAGACAGGGCTGTGCAGATGGGCACACAAAGCACAGATCAGCTCCAGAAAGCTTATGATTTGCTCACGGATTTGTAATGATACTGCTTTGAGCGATACTTTAAAAAAAAAAAAATAAATCCAACTTACTCTAGTAGTTATTCTGGCTTGCAGTGGGTTTTTCTAAAGACCAGGCAAGAAAAAACAAGCAAAAGAGAAAAGCTCAAATGTTTCTGTCGTCCTGTCTTCCTAAGAGTTTGCTATGGGGTGCAGAGCATCTAGAAATCTTCTTCCTTGGATGCTACTTAAACTGTTCTGGATGTGCATACATCATTTTTCCCTGCATGGTTGGAGGGGTAGTGAGATACAAAAATGCTTTGCTGAAATGTGAATTCACTTGCCAATTTTTCTTAGGCTGACAGCAGCAAGGCAAAGCTGCTGATCAGTCACTTGTATGACTGTGCATTTAAGGGCAAGATATTTCTTTGTTACTGCTGCAGCGCTGTTGCAGCAATTAAAAAAATGTGTCTGAGGAGGAGGCAATAACTCTGGAAGTGTCTTTGGTGACTAAACATTGTACTCTAAATATGCAGTGTCGCTGATGATTTTCCCAGTCTCCCGTGAGTCATAAAATCTTGTCTCATATTGAGTGAGCCATTCATAATGACCTTGAATTTAAAAAAAAAAAAATAAGAAATGCCTGTGACTCCATCTAAGTCAAATAATTTAAATGAATGGTTTTCTCTAGGACATTTGTAGTGCTTTTCAGATCATGAAAATTTATGAAGGACAATGGGCAGGTTCACTTTTGGAGGCATCACTGCTGTCCCCAGGACAAGGACAAAGCCCCTCTGGCCCAAAGGTTGCTGTGGCTTAGATGAATGTGCAACCCTGAGTCTTTTGGGCAGCCTTTACCCAAGTGAATAGGGAAGATCATCAGGTAAAGATATAGCATGCTCCAGAGACTGAAGGGCTCAAATGGCCTCTACTTCCAAGGGCCTTATGTTGTCCTACTCACAGTTTGTGCTCTTCTATCCCAGCAGGTCTTTCAGATTTTCATGGTTGTACTTACCTCCCTGGCTTACCCAGCATCCCGCACAGACCCGAGCGTTGCTCTGAGGCACAGGTTCATAGTCTCCCCTCATAGTCTGTTGATCCAGTTTGCAATGCCTTGCTGCAAGGAGGTTGAATCAAACTCAGAAAATAAAGCATGTTTTTACAAGATTCATGGCTGTTACCTATTGCAAATATATCTACTCCAGTAGTGTTCTACAACTGGTCTGTGAAACTGATATTACCCATTACCAGCAGAACCTTATCATTAAGATTTTTGTATTAAGGATACCTCTCTGAGGAACTGTAAGGGAAAGGAGTGGCCCAGCAGGCCAAAAAGTTTGGAAATAACCAAGTTGAACATGCTTCTGTTGCTTTTTTTTTTTTTTTTTGAGTTGTGCGTCAACCTGACATTGCATATTCGGCACTGGAAGAAACCAGTGGAAGCCCCATCCCTGGAAGTTTTTAACGCCAGGCTGGACAGGGCTCTGAGCAACCTGATCTAGTGGGAGGTGTCCCTGCCCATGGCAGGGGGGTTGGAACTAGATGATCTTTAAGGTCCCTTCCAACCCTAATGATTCTATGAAACACCGTATGTCCCACTTGCAACTGGATGTGTTATGGTGCTAAAGCACATGGTGAAGTACATTAGATGTGAAGTGTTTCTTGTGGTTGTTGCTACTGTCTGCTACCATTGGTAATTTTTTGATAATACTCACTTCATAACTAGCCCCAGTGAAACATGCACATGACAGTGATTGTCTCTGTTTTTGACTTGACAAGATAATCCTTCTGGAGTTTACTTTTTCATTGTATTGAGTTGCATTATTGTTTTGAGACGTTTCTCAGAAACAATGTGCCTGCTATATAGAAGGTACCACCCTGCTGTCGTATTTGAGCGTGTCGTGCGGTTATTGTCTCTATAGTGTGAGGTTAACTCATTTGTATTAACCTTTAAATCCATTATAACTGTCTTAGTGGGAGAGATGTAAATAACACTAAGTTCATGTCCTCAATTTACCTTAGCACAAAAAAGAGCCTATATTTAAAAAGTACCGTTAGATTTTGAAGGCTAGTAAAAGCCCTGGAGTATATAAATGGGATGGCACCTCTACAGGAAAGTCGAATCAGTAAAGTAAATGGGGTCCTGTAAAAGATGCTTTGAATACAAGGGTGTTTTAATTGTTTCTTATTTTAAATTGTAATAGGGCCACTCTTTAATTAGGAGTAGCACTGGGTGAACTCTACCATAAAAAAAAAAAAAAAGATTCCAGCTGGTTTTTCCTTTTGCTGTGTGTTCTCAACAATCTGTGATCAGACTTCAAGGTTTCCTAGTTTGTCATTTAAGATTGTTGGACTGCTTTACATTAGTGTGTTTCACCCCAAGCTTCTTGGCAAGCTGGTTTGCTTTGGCTGCGTTTTCAAGATTTTGGGTTAGCGATTGATCTCATAAGTGTGTATGTTACTGCTGCCTGCCTGCAAAGTTGGGGAATATTTGATGAGCAGGAGGTTAGACATCGGAATTCTTCTGTAAGCTTTTGCATCTCAAAGCTGCAAAGGGTTGCAAGGATATCATTTTAGAAGACATTTTTTGAAAGCAAATATATTGTTTCTATATATATTGATAGGCCATTAACAGAAGAAGTAAAATTCCAGAATGGCGCTCGGCACAGCAGTGAATTCAACTGTCCGTGCGCATTTGTAAGATTCACACTTGCAAATCCTGTTCACTGTGGTTACACAACCCTAATTAAGACTCTTAAATTGCTCTTCTACGAAAAAGTGCGAAAATGAGTGTGTGTGTGACATTTTTATAAAGAGTTCAGTAACATTAAATAGCCACACTGCTTGTATGTTGTGTATTGACTGTCTTGTGGATTCAACAGTTAATGAAATTAATGTATTTTTGCATAGATTACGATTAAGACAAATCTCATTCATCACTGTGTGGGTTCATTTTACCAGAATAACTATATTAGTTTCAAAAGAAAGAAACTGGCATAAAGCCAGAGCAACAGCATTGAATCAGATCTATAAATGTAACACTGTTTAGTATGTAATATCTTTATTAAGCACAAAAATGTAGAACAACAGGATTTAATTTTCTAACAGAAGAGAATATAACTTATTTGTGGTTTTCAACACCCATGGTTTGTTAGTTGGTTGGATTTTTTTGCCTGAGATGAAACTGGTGTAGCTTTCCCTCTCCTCTGAGATATAGGCAAGCTCTGTTGGCCTCTGGTTGTGATTGGGATCAATATGTCTTCATTCAGAGTTTAATGAGATTCACACCTCTTGAGCTGCGATGTGAATCCATCAATTAGAAATGAATTTTATAAGCAGTAATTTGTGAATAAGAAGGCTACACTGAATACTATTATATTTTATTTTATTTTGTCTGAACACAGAAATCAAATATTTTTGGAAAGACCAACATGCTCTTGGTTATACAGCGTTTCATTACCAAACAGTTGAGGGATCCCATATGTATTATGGGAAAATGCAGCTTTGCAACATTTCCTTTTTTGCGATCACTTTCTTTTTTGCCAGTTTTTCTAATCAACATTTTTCTAAATAAAGATGTTTATATTTTAAAATAAGGTACTATAAAACACACACAAAATAATTTATGGTAGATCATTTTTCTATTAAGGTGTGTGTGTGCCACAGACACATTTGATTTTCTGTAATTAATAGAAATGATAAAATGACTGGACGCTCATGATTATATTAGTTAGCCCAAGTGAAATATCTGTAACTTCATTATCAAATATTGAAGAACAGCACAAGTCTTCATGCCTGGCATTTTCTCTTATTTGTGCTACTGTACCTCCAGAAGAGTTGTAGAAGCCAGTGGCGCTTCTGTGGTGCTAAAGAAAGGATAATATGTGAGCCTCGATTGGAGCAGAGGCTCAGCAGAGTAATTCTTTTATATTTTACAGCAGAAACTCTTTTCAGGGGTTGCATAGAATCTTCTTCAAATATTTGGTCACAATAGCAAAAATATGTATTTCCTTGCTGAGTATAAAGAAATGTTATTAATTCCTTGAATTTTGCACTTTCTCCACTGTAAATGACTCTAATGATAAAAAACAATGGAAACACGGTGTACTCACCCTGGTTATCAGGGCTGAGGTATAGAGCACCCACTGTGTACTGGTGACTTCAGATCTTTAATGCTGTGTTATATATTGAGGAAATGTTGCCAGTATGAGTTGACTGAGATTATTCAGAAGCCGGAGTGAAGCAGTTGGAACTGCATGATGGTCCATTACCTGAACCCACATCAGATACTTGGAAAGCCAGCAGACATTATTTTGGTATGTTTTTATAGTGGTATCACCGTGTTTCATGTCCTCTTTCAGATGCTCAGAATAAAAGAGCATCCTCCATTTTCCATCTTTACCTTCTCAATGGAAGGAAATATTTAACTTAAAATCTTGTGTGTGCATTCATTAATTAAAAAAGAGAACAGGGACTCTCTAAAGATGCCGTGGAGATTTTAGGAATGCATGTTCGGTCCTGCAGCTGTTTTACTTTTTCCCTTCCAGCCCTGCTGTTATTTGTCTTTAAAGTCTCTATATTGGCTCATTTCTTTCTGACTTTGATGCACGCTCTGAAACTTTTTTGCAAAGCTTTTACTGCTCTACCTTCCTAAGGGGAGCAGGATGGCTTCTGCCCTGTCCTTTGCAAGGGACAGAGACCACGGACCCTGGCAGTGGACACAGAGCTCTGGTCTCCAAGGAAGTGATTGGAGTGGATGAGTAAAAGAGGACAGCCCTTTTTAGGAGGAGGTGTGGCTGGTCAGCTTTAGTTCTGTTCCACCAGTGTGAGCTGAGATGGATGAGCTTGTGCAGACCAGTCAATACCATTGACTGAGGTGGCCAGGGGATAGCAACGGCCTTGGCTGGCAGTACTGGTGCTCTCTGAGCTTCCTTAAAAATGTTAGATACTTTGCGGGGTAGACCACCTGCTCTGTGAGCAGAGGCCAAGGGACCTTGTCTGGTTCACCCTGGAGAAAAGTCAGCTTTGTGGGGACCTCACAACAGCCTTCCTGAACCTCCAATGAAGTAGTGGAGAAGATGGAGCTGGGATCTTTGCAGTGGTGTAGTGGTGGGAGGATGAGACACAGTGGGCATAAGTTGAAACAAGGGAGGTTCAGACTGGATATAGGAAGAGCATTTTCCCCACCAGGGCAGCCCAGCAGTGGGACAGGCTGCCCAGGGAGCTTGTGCATTCTCCATCCCAGGAAGTTTTCAAGATTTCATAGAATCATAGAATGGTTTAGGTTGGAAGGGACCTTAAAGATCATCTAGTTCCAACTCCACTGCCATGGGCAGGGACACCTCCCACTAGACCAGGTTGCTCAAAGCCCCATCCAGCCTGTCCTTGAACATTTCCAGGGACAGGGTCTCAACAACTTCTCTGGGCGACCTGTTCCAGTGTCTCACCACCTTTGACTAGCCCTGAGCAAACTGCTCTAACTTCATAACTGACTCCTCTGCTTTGAGTAGGTTGATCTAAATGACCTTCTGAGGTTCCTTCCTATGATCTTATAGTTTCCTGATACTTAGCACATGATGAACAAGGATAGATGAGGAGGATTGGGAGCTAGAACAAATAAATGCTGGTGGCTCACAGAGCTGGTAAAAGATTGGAGAACATCAAGTGAGTGCATGAAAATGGATTACTAATTTTTGTTAAGTTGGGAATGATTCAGTCCTGGCTTAGAGAGCAGTGCACAGTCATCACTTTTACGTTGCAAGGTTCCTTTTAAGGCTCCAATATCATGTAGAAATCAGTTCTGTTTAATGACCTTCTGCATTAGCAGTTCTTTCTGTTGGTGACTGAAATTGATTTTGCTTGTGATGTGAAGGAACATGAGCCCAGCCTCTGCATTGTTGCTCAAGCATGTACTTTAGCCCTAACAAAGAATGGGAGGCAGCAAATTTCTGAGCACCAGACATACCCATGCTGAAACTCTTAGGTCCATTATTGATAAAGACTCAGCTGGTTTTTAACCATTGTGATGCCTGGTTGGAAACTTTACCTTTGTGCTTAAGCACTGGAAATTCTTCATCGATACTTTTCTTTGGTAAAGTAACATCATGAAGACTTTTATTTTCCTCAAGAATTTCACAAAACAGACTTCCTCCCTGACCAGAGTGATTACAAAACAGTTCAGTAGTGGTTTTTGTTGCCATACTGCTTAGTTAGGTAAGTGGTATAAAGAAAAAGAATAAGAGAAGGATGAGGGATAAAAATGTCAGGGATATAAGACTGCAAGGAGCAAAAGGTTTCAAAAAGACTTGCAGCAGAGAATAAAAGGAGAGAAAAATAATGCCACATAGGAAGGAGGAAGGACAGACAAAGAGGATGAAAGGAATGTGAAACAGAAAGTGAAGAGTCGGACAAAAATAAGAAAAGAAACATACTTGATGGCTAACATTTCAAGAAAACATGTTAAAAATGGAAGGATGCAAATAATGACTTTCAGGTTTGTAAATGCTCCCTGGTCTAGCAGTGTGTGTTTGGCAAACATTCTTTATCCCTGACTTTGGAAAACTGGACAACTTCGTTTAAATGTAAATGGTGGATAACAAAAGATATGGTCACTGAAGTGCAAAAAATACATGATCATTGAATGAAGGAAGTTTGAATGAAATTTTCATCATTCTGGCCACACCAATTTTCAGACCTGACATTTTAGGGACATTTTTTCCTTTGAACAAGTCAGTAAACTGGCAACAATGAGTGGCTCCTGTGCAAGCAATTGAAGGATTAAAATTGCAACCTCTCTGTCTTCTAAAATGAGGTTAAGTTTTAGGAGCACCTAGGAAGTCATCCTTTTGATCCTCCTCAGCACCTGTGCACATTGATGGGATCACAGATCATAGTCGCAGACTAGCTATGAGAGGAAGGGGAGAGACAGGAATATATTTCAGACCATCCCAGCACACAAGACCAGCTCTGCTGTTACTAAGTCATATTAATTATAAAAGGGAGGGTGCCTGTTGTCCTGAAAAATCCTTGAAAGCTGTGGATAGCAAAGGCTGTAAGTGTGTCCCTTGGGTCTTTTTTTGATTGCACTTGGACTATAAAGACATTAATCAAAACAGAAGATGATCCATGGAGACTGTAGTAGCCTTCCCTTTCTTTGCCTGGAGGCAAGAATGAACTGCAATGGACTTTGTTTGCGGTACAGCCTGGAGCTCTATTATACTGTGGAAAGAGAAGAAATTCCCAAACCAGGTTTGTTTGGATCCACCTACAGCAGAGGCAAAGATAAGGTATAACGTCTTAAGAAGGCTGCAGAAAGCTTCTGATGTTGTTCTGAATCAGAAGCAAGTCTAAATATTTGCCCCTTCTGTTGCAAGGTGGAGATCTGAACCAGGGAGTATGGAAGGGCTCTAAATGCCTCTCATTGCTTGGACTTCTAGATGTGCTCCTGCCCACGTGGCACTCTCCTGGCTCAGTTACTGATTTCTGCACACCTCATTGGTTTTGTGTCCTATAATATCCCATCCAGCTGCTTCTCCAAAAATAATGGCCTCCCCTTTATTACTCTCCCTCACTCTGCAGGATGCTTTTTTTTCAGTTCTGTTCTTCTTGGAAAAACTTTTCCGTCATGAAGTACTAAGCCATAAAGTCTCTCTTCTTTCCTGGTTTTTAATTTTTCTCTTTTGGGTGGCATGTCAGTGAATGGGACATATTTCAGTAATGACAATTAATTACTATCACCAGTTGGTTATAATAATAATAATTACAATATACCATTTTTTTAAATTCTGTATGTTATTATTATTTCCTATACTCCTGATGTACTAAGATGTATGTTTCTCCAGTAGACATCAAGTTTTAGCCAGCATTAAATATACAGACACTGCATCACTGGTGGTATTTAGCAGTAATAATGACAGCCTCAGTGGAAATTGCAAAGCCAGATATAATATTTTGCACGCTTTGAAACTTAATATCTGCGGAAGAATTCAAATGATGAATATCGCTCTGGGAAGAGGCATAGAAAAAGGACTTATTTGGAAGGTCAGATTTGTGATGGCTGTCATCCCTGGGATGAACTTTATCCACGAGACTACTTCTCTGGATCCCTGCCAAGGAGATTATGAAATGGTGTTGGGAAGATGGCAGGGAGTGTTTATTCCCATATTAGACGGATGACAGGAACTTGTTTACAAGAAGGAGTAGCAAAAGGGAAAAGTATGGGATGTGCTTAAAAACAGTAAATCATGGGAGAATGTCTCAATGTGTTTTGAACAGTTCACTTTCTACCATGTGTTCTCTTAACACTGCCATTATATTATGCTGTGTGGAAGCACACTTCTTCCCAGATGCTTTATGTTGGCCTTGAATGAACAACAAATAATTCCTTAAACTGTGAAAATCCAGGTACTTACCTTAGTCTCCTCTTTTTTTTTTTCTTCCCTTCCCTTTTTTTTTCTCCTTCCTCTTATCCAGGGAAGAATGTATCAGTCACACAGAAGAAGCGCTACTGCTCTGAAGGAATGATGAAAGGTGCTTTGACCTGGTGGTGAGCGCAGCCGCTTCATTACAGGAAAAACTGAGAAGTTGCCCTGACTTACCATCTGCCACGTTTTAGCCGCATCCTGCAGTGGAAGTGTGTGGTTTGAGTTCTCCTTCTATTTTGTTGAGATCTCAGCATTTGCATTTTAAAGAAATTATCAAGTTAAGCACAAATCTCGGTCTTCATGGGTCTGCTTGTGTGGGCATGTAATATCTTCAGCCTCATATGGCTTTGAGCATTCCTGAAAGAGTCTTTGATCTGAGTTAGGATGTTTAGTATTTCTGAGGACGTGGTACTTGAGGGTACAAACTGTTTAGGAAATGAGACGGAACTGCATTTTTACAAGGGTAAGTAGGAATTGGGAATGTACTTCATATGCACTGAGAGGCGCTTGAAACATCAAAGGGCTGTGTCCTAATACTGCAGGTTGATTATTTCAACCACATGAATAGGTCACGCTGAATTTAACTTTCATGCTTTTCCTGAAATAGATGGGTTTGTGCACCATGGTTGATAATAGTGCACTCGTTTTGCAACCACACTGCACAATACAGATTTACACACCCGTAACCCGTACTATTCATACCTGAGTACCCATTTGTGAAGGCGGGGAGATGTGAACGCAGGCACAAGATTTGTGTGTAAGGGATTGTATGGGTGCATCCATTCCTTCTTTAACTAAAGGCTTGCACACAGCACTGTTGAAGTCAGTGGCAATACTCGTGTTGTCCTGAATGGGAGCAGCCATGGCTACTGCTCTCTCCAACTATCCCTTACGGTCTGATGCACTTTCAGTTTTGATAACTGTTTTATGACTTGTACTTCCTCTTTTTTTTTTTTTCCAAACGTTGAGCTAACTGCTAGAATGTGCTGCCTTTACAATGCTTAGTCGCCCGGTAATTCCAGATGTCCTTTGAAAGGAGGCAGAAGGAGAATAAACTGTGGAATCCCAAATCAGATTAATGTAACATGCATTTCTAGATTATGATTAGTAACAAGATGACACGTTGGCATGGTAACACTTGAAGCTTAACTACAAGTTCTTAAAATAAAGCAATGACATATGTGTAGGTTTCTATCCATTTGCATACTATCCACCTGAAAACATACATCATTTCCACAACACTCAGGCAATTAAACACTACTTCTTACTTTTGAATTAAGTGCTGAACTAAAACATCATGCCTCTTTCCTAGTATTTATGCATAATCTCCCACCATAAATTATAAATGTTGATAATGAGCCTGTCCATTTTGTAACATCTTAGGCTTTCTGCCATTGGGTTTCATTTTAAAACGATTAGCATAAGGAATGTAGAACACATTTAATTCTTTGTGGTTTCTACCACATTGATCTCCTTTAAATTGTACCACCTCCTAATATGAAAATCACCTCACGGATATTGGAAAAGCCTGTTTATTTATTAAATTGATAGACCAGTGTGTGCATTTCATGTGGCTGAGGACTGGGAATTAAAATCCCAACTTTACCTCAAATCATTGTAAGAAAGCAGTAAATTTCTTAAGTGAGATTACTAGGTGAAACAGAGAGCCTAGCTATTATTTTCTAGTTGCCTTATGGTGAAGTGAAAAGTGTTGTCTAGTTGTTATAGCCCATTCGGCTTTCTTTCCCTAAGCAGAAGTTAACTTGTTTAGATGTGCTGTCTATGGTAAACGTGCCGGGGGATGCTTTACGTGTATCGATGTTTTGTGTTAAACTTTCTCAGAATGCAAAATTGGGCACTTTGTTCTGATTACTTTATATGCACAGTATTGCTTTGACCAAATTCCTTACAGTCAAAATTAAGATGCTGCTAAGTTCTGTGTAAGTAAATATACAGTCTTCTTCTGTCACCCTAAATAGACAAAATGGGCAGTGTTACATGGAAAATAAGATTTCTTTGACAGTTCATTTATTTACATATACAATTCTATATAGAGCATCGCAGGATATTGAAAATAAAGCTTACAGTATTTCCACAGCTCCTTACACAACCTTTAAATCCCAAATTCTGCTCACACCACTATGGATGGCAGATACTGGAAGTCCAATGATTGACTCCGGCATGATAATCATGTTACATTCAGTATAATACATTTGCCAGGAAATATTTCACATACACAGCAGAGTTCCCAGGATAAACCTCCTGCTAAGGCATGGCTGATGTTTGTCCTTGTGGCCTTTTAAAAAGTTAAAAAACCCTGATCTGTTTTTCATAAATCTACCTGTATTTCTCACTCGCAGATGAAGGATTTTAGTATTTGAATTTGCCATGGTTGTGGGGTGGAGGGAGGGAGGGAGGGACATGTGCATGCTGGGTTTTGCCACTAATCCTTTGGAAATCCTTTAGTGCCTTAAGGAGGCAGAGGGGGAACAGACCTTAGGATTACAGAAACTTGTTCAAACCTCTTTCCTGCTTTAGCAGAACTCTTTTAAAATATATTGTGCCTTTGGCTCCAAACACATTTACATTAGAAATCAGTAGCCATGGGATTATGGACAGGAATTTTTGCCCCTGCACAAATGTTAGGAAAGAGAGTATACTGTTTCTTATATAGGATGTGAATTAAAAATATAGCTAACAAGTTCTGACAATGGAATCCATGCATGAACCATGATTTGACAACTAGGAATTTTGCAAGTTTCAGGTAAAGTCAAAAAAAAAAAAAAAAAAGGAGAAATTTAAATGTGCTGGATGAAATGCTTGTGCTACTGAAGTGACTGGCAAATTTCCACTGGCTTTCCTGGGACCAAAATTTCATGCTTGCTTCTACTTGGCTTAAGAAATGCTCACATCTGATTGATAGGTACTTCAGTATCATGCTTTAATGTTTTCTATGCACATAGGAGAGGAAAAGAGAGATTAGTAGTTGTGGAGATGGGCCTTGATTGGGAGCTGTTGGGATCTGTGGTATAAATCTCTGTTCACTATTGTTTCTCCGTGTAACATAGACTCTTGCTATGGGAATATGAATATGCAAATGTAAATTCCCGTGTGAGAGGTTACTGCGCAGTGTGCACTAACCGATGCCGAACAACTATATTTCTCTACTCTCTGAATTGTGGCTTTGTCTTTTTTAAAAAGAGGGTGCAAAAAGCCTGCATGAGGCAATTCATGTACTCACTGATGGTCCTAAGTAGATCTTAGGAAAACTTGAATAAGCTTTTAGCTCATAAGTGAATTTTACCTTTTAAGAATTAAGAGCAATATGTTGGTTACAGAGCCACAAAAAGAAAAAAAAAAAAGGCAAAAAAATGAGGACCTGAAAATCAGAGTGGTGGTCTTCTATTTTGCTCTCTGTTATGACAAGTAAGTTTTAAAGAATATGTAAATAGTTAAAAGAAAATCATTACATGGCTCGCAGTATGTAAGACAAGACCCAGCATGGAACAGATTTTTATAGCTTGTTTATAAATTACGCTTCTGTCTTTTGTTTGGAACTTGGAAAAAGAAACCATGTAAATTAAATAAGGAGTAAAGACTTACTGCACACATTTGTTTGACTGAAACAAAGATATTTCCCCACCTCCTGAGGTCTTAATGAGAAATCTGGGATGAATAACGTATCTTGCCTTTTGAGCTCTAGTGCTGTGCAGTTATTGAACTCCTTTGCACAGATATCAGTGGGATGGTAACCAGTAGTCATGAAGAGCAGTTGTTAGGGCCACAAATTGGGATCCCTTTGAAGAGGTGCCAGAGAATGCACAAAAAGGCTGGGGTTTATGGTGTGATACATATTAACCCGATGTACCACCGAGACTGTGGAGTGAGGGGTGTTTGTAAATAAATGCAAGAAGTTTAAAGTCTGACCCATGACCGCCCTGTAACTGGGTGTCAATTTGGTCTCAGCTAAATGAGAAGCTTCAATAATATCCAAGAGGCCACTCTTGTTTTGGTCTGTTCCATTAAAACCTGCTGGATAACTTTTCAACAAAGATTTCCACTCTAAGGCATTTGTCATAGGTATCAACTGTACATATGTGTTAATTTTCAGTGTAACTAAGGAGGATAAAGAATTGTAATGAAGTCACAAAGTCTACTTGATGATTATCACAAATTTGTAACTCTCACTTAAATTATGTAAGATATGTTGACATTTTATCTTGTTAACAAGATGTATTTTTCTATGTTAGTTAAATGTATAATTTGTATAATTTTGTATATTAAATGTATGCATATTTTAAATTAAAAACTTTATAATTTTAATTATTTTTAACTCTTAAATGGTGGTGGAGCTTCTGAAATATAGTTGTAAATACAACTGTATCCCTGGATAGCAACCCAGGGACTCCATTTTGAGGAAGGGGCCACCTGATCTGCCAATAGGGTAAGGAAACATTTGCACCTGAGCTCTTGCTTCTCTTGGTGGAGGAGGCATTCAGCTTTTGCTGATTTAGCAGAATTAATATGAATTAGCAAAATGCTGTGGGCTGGATCACTTGCTCAGGAAGTGGGAAACTTGAGCCTTCCCCGGCTTGTAGGGTTTTGGATCCATGATTCCTACAAGTCAGGAGACAGTCCCAATCACCAAATCTTGGGATGGGGGTTTGTGTGGGGGAGGAGGACACTGCAGCCAGAAATACAACGGTTGTGTAGAGCAGAGAGAGGTGGACTGACTCAGAGACTCAATGAGTCAAGTCACTCCTCTGGGAGAAAGAAATCATGGGTCCCTCTCACACTCACTCCCTTTGGGCTGTTCATGCCTTTTTTCTCTGATGATTCTGTTGTAAAATGCACAATGGCAATAATAGATGCAAAATGTACATTGCATATTCTCTGAGCCCCTGAACCAGGGAAGTCCTGTGCTGGCTCATGATGTTCGCGCTGTTGCAAGAAGAGTTCCAGCTACAACCAGAGCCAAGCAGGTAAATGATATCTTTCCTGTTGGACTTCAGTTGAAGGTTTTTGTTGTGTGAAGTAAGCATGTCTCTAGGTTTTCTGCTATCTCTCACCTAGTCTATTCAGAATACAATTACTTTGTAACTGATGCTACACTGGTATAAAGATTAAAAGTCTTATAGGAAGAGGGTGCACTTTCAGTCAAGTTCTGTCCTCTTTTCGTCAAGCTATGTCAAGACAGGATGAGATGCAGTGTCTGCAAGAGAATATACCAAAGCAATATATTTCTCCAAAGCTGCACACGTGTAAACTTGCAGGGTGACAGGGTTTCACGCTGTTACTGAGCCTACTTCTGTAGCCCCTAAAACTGCAATTTTATCTCTTTGTGAACAGAAGAACAGTATGCATCTGTTGACTTAGAACACAGTTTTTAATAAACTAAGGGCTACAATATGAAAAAAATCCATTTAAAAGCAAAGAAAGACTCTGATATGATTTTATGCTTATTTCTAACTTGAAAGTTTGATGCTGTTTTCTAAAGCATTGATTTGAGTTCTCTGAGTCTTGTGCTATCCTTATGTATTAGCATGAAGATGAACATCCTAGCTTTATACTGAAAAAAATAGCATTATTCTTTTTTATTAAAAAAAAGTGAAAAATCAGAAGTTTTAGAAACCTGAACAATGTTATCTAACTAGATCCCAAGTGTAAACAGAGTCCATCTTTCTCAGCTTTATGATGTTAAGTAAAAGATGGTCTTCATTCAGCAAACGCACGCACTATGTACAATATACTGAACCATATGGGACCATCAGAAGTCTTTTTCTGGAGGTTCAAATTAACCTCTTGATTGGAAAGAAATATCTCATAAAATTAATAATTTTTCCAATACTTGTGAAGACAGGCAGGTCACACATCACACTTCATGTGCCACCTGCATATTTCACTAACTGTCAGGGTTTGGTGTCCCGTGGAGGAACAAATTGACTTTTTTTTTTCCCCAACACGATCAATAGATCTCAGTGTCACCATTAGGAACAAAAAAAATCAATATTTGTCTACATACAAGAAAAGAATTTAAGGAAGCAACAAAGCAATGTCCTACATGCTATATTTATTTTTCCACACACCAGTGAAACCTCTATATGATATTAGTGTTAATGTGGTAGCAAGGTTTATTAAGTGAGCTGTGGAATCTTGGGCAATATATGCTCAGAAATGTCAGTCCTGATTCTGCAACTCCTAAAATCAGTGTGTTAATAATCAAAGATGAGTGAACTTTTGATTAATTCTCTAATTCCCCTCATGCAAAAAACAGTGTTCCATGGCATCCAAGACAGGAGGTACCACTGCATTATAATGAACGCAGAAAAGAAAGGTGTTTTCTTTTGGTGTGTTTTGGCAGTGCTCGGGTATGTTACATCGCTGCTTTTTACATGGTTTTGGTCCAGGAGTAGTTGTTAATGAAAAAGATGTTTATCTGGACTTGCTTCTGATGAAATCCCAGGGACCTCTATCTTTAACTTCCCACTTTTCCTGATCAATTTATAACTTGTGATTTTTCTCGTGCTGGGACCACCAGGCATGCCTGTGGGCCATAGACAATAGTGCTGTGTGGCTGGGCTTGTATTCAAATGGCATAAATATGTTATGAACAGGTCTTGTGATTGATCCACAGCTTTGAATTTGCTTAGGCATTTAATCGATCTCAGACCGGTTTATTGCAATATATTATTTCAGAGCAATAGAAAATGTTCCTTATGTAACTGCTGGTGTATTCACAGCCTGTCAGAATTGGCTGAGATTGGCTGCATGTGCGGGAGAGGAGTGTCCCAGGTTTTATGCTTTCAGTGGATGATCTCTTTGGGCACTGTAAGACAGAGGTGTAAAGATGGACTTTCTGAAGTGGGCTGTGCAGGGAGCACATTCTCCACCCCTCCTGCTTTAAAAAAACAACCAAAACCTCCTTCATTTGGGGAACTGGCATCCCTCACAGAGAAACGAAGCCCTTTGCCTCAGGGTCCCCTCTCCGTGGCCGAAGCGACAGCCAGGCGAGAGCCGGCCGGGGTTGCTGGCGCCGGGACGTCGCCGAGGGTGCTGAAGGGACAGCTCCGCGGGGGCGCGCCGCGCTCCCGCCGCTCCGCGGGTCGGGGGCCGCGCCGGCTGGCGCGGGGGGTCTCGGCGGGGCGGGTAGCCCCGGGTCCGCGGGGGTCTCGGCGGGGCGGGCACCACGGGCTGGGCACGGTGTTCCGCGGAGCCACCCCCGCCTCCCCGGCGCCCCATCCCACGGTGGCGGAGGCAGCTCTCGGCGCGATCACTTCCGTGTCAGGGCCGGCTGCCGCCGCCGTGCCTGCTGCCGGATCGGATGCCCCCGTAGCCCCGCCGCGGCGGGGAGGGGGGGAGGGCGGCGGGGCGGGGCGGAGCGGAGCGGGGCCGCCGCTACCTCCCCCCCGGGCACCAGCTGCTGCGGCAGGGAGAGGGCAGCGCCACCTTCCTGCTCCGGGGGCTTGGGACTGGTTGGCCTTCCTTCCCCCTCACCCCGGCTATCCCTCCGCCGCTCCCCCTGCGGCCGCCGACCGACCCCGAGCGGCGGGGGGCGCAGCGCGGAGATGGTCCCCTCCTCTCCCCCCCAGCCCCGCGGGCTGCCGCGGCCCCGCCCGGCCCCCCCGGCCCGGGCACCGCCGCAGCCTCCTCCTGCGGAGGGAGAGCGAACGTGCAAAGTGGGAGAAACTCCCTGCGGCTCGCTCGGGGGCGGGGGCTGGGGAGATTTTGGGAATTTCTTTTTTTTTTTTTTTACCTCTCTTTTTTTCTTTACTCTCTCTCCTCCCCCTCCCCCGAAGCCACGTAGCAGCAGGTGACTGGCGCCCGCCCGCCGGGAAGGGCCCTGTTTGCACCGGCTGTGTGTGCATGTCGAGGGCTCCCTCCTCCCCCTGCCTCCCGCCCCCCGGATCATTCTTTATACCGGGGGAGCGTGTGCACTGCGGTCCTTGCTCTGGGAATTGCTGCTGCTCCTCCTATTCGTCAAGGGCTTTCCAATCACCTGCCTCTGCCACCCTCTCCTCTCCGCTCTTTGTACTTTATTTTCACGTGCTCTTTACTAACACGGCTATTTTTAAATCCCGCTTGGATTTATTTCTTTCTCTCTCCTTCTCTCTTATTTTTCTTTTTTTTTTTTTTTTTTTTTTTTTTTTTTTCCGGGGGGTGGGTGGGGGTGGGGGGAGGGAGGTTAACGTTTGCATCTCCCTGAGGGAGGGAAAGATCCCACCAGCCAACCCAGCTCCGCCACTGCTGCATCCATCCATTCATTTTTATGGTCACTAGCAGCTTATCCCGGTAGTAGAAGGTGCAGAGAAGTGGGAGGCAGAGAGAGAGAGAGAGGGAGGGAGGGAGAGATCCGGACAGCGAGAATGGCCGAGAGAAAGAGGAACTGGAATAAAGAAGATGACCTGCCTGTTTATCTAGCTAGGCCGGGTACGACAGCCCAGACACCGCGGCAGAAATACGGGGGTATGTTCGCCTCCGTGGAGGGGGCTTATGAGAACAAAACCATCGACTTCGACGCCTATAGCGTGGGGAAGAAGGGGTCACGGACCCCGCGGAGCGGCAGCCGGCACGACATGCTGGACGGCGGGGACAACTACAGCGAGACCGCCAGCGACATCAGCGAGGTCTCCGGCTCCGTCATCAGCTCCCCGGGAGACCGGGAGGACAAGACCCCGGGCGTGGAGATCAGATACCCCGCGGGAAAGGAGCTGCTGCAGGGCCAGGACAATGGGCAGGTGAGCGGGGCCGGAGCGGGACTCCGGGCCGGGGGGTGGGGGGACGAGCCGCCGCCCCCGCTCGCCGGGCGAGCTGAGCCGAGCCGAGCAGTGCCGCAGAGCCCCCGGGGGCCGCCTTCGCGGGGGAGTTTCGGCACGGAAGGTCGGGGAGGCGCGGACCCCTCCTCCCCGGCACGGTGATGCTATAGGAAGAGCCCGGCTGGCCCCTAAACTATCTCACTACCCTCAGCTTAGTGGGGGAGGGCGGGGGGGAGAGGAGAGGGAGCGACTCCAGAAATCGTTTTCCTTTGTAAGTGATGGCGATGAGTTTTCTCCGTTTCCCTTCCTGCCGGTAAAACGCTGCCCATGCCGGGTGGGCTTGCAGGGCAGCACCGGCGCCTCCCCCCCGCCGCCCCCCTCTCTTCCCCCCCGGAACAAAGCAGCCCCCGCTGCACTTCTGGGCTCGCCGGGCAAACTCCGCGGAGCCTGTCCCAGGCACGGACCCCGGCTCTGCCCCGGCTCCGGCTCGCCCCCTGCTCCCCATGCGCCTTCATTGTCTCCCCCGGCAGGGAGCCCGTAAGGCGGGAGGATCAGCCCAAACCTTTGCTCGGGGGTTCCCCACCTCCGGGGCTGCAACCTGAGCTCATATTGTAGACTTTAAGGAAAAAGTGAGGCCGGTGGTGGGGCTGGCTAGCCCCCGCCAGCAGTGCTTCTCCGTCTTAAACCCCTCTCTGTGGCATGCAGGCTGGAAGCAGACCCGGGGGGCTGGCTCTCCTGTGAGCCGCGGCTGTCACTGATTTCCCCTTAGAAAGAAATGCGGCCTTGCAGTCATGTCCCTGCGTAGATGCACCCGTTCCCTTAGCACCCAGCCTGGAGGCTGCATGGCCTGTCCACGCTCTGCTCTTTCCACGGGCTAAATAGAGTTTCCACTCTTTTCTCCCCCTCTTCAGTTTGAGCATGAATGGGGCAGTGGTCCTCTCTGGTCTGGGGGCTGGGTGCAGGTGCCACATGGCCTCCCGTGCAGCCTGGTGGGTGCCCGCTGTGGTGGGACACTGGTGCAAGCAGGCAGGGCTTGGTGGGACACTGTGTCTTGCAGTGGTGCCGCTTCACTGCAACGACCTCAGGGTTGCCTTCAGAGGCTGCCAGCTGCAGTGCAGTCTTCCCTTTCCCAGCTCACCTGAACCCCTGTGTCTTTTCCATCAGGACCCTGGGGCAGTGGGAGGGCAAGGCACACCCTGAACATCCCCCATCTTCTGATGCCTCCTCCCCATCTTCTCTGCTTCCTAGTTCAGCCTGGGACTCAGGGTAGTGAGCACATTGCACGCTACCTCCTCGTATCTCATTGTGCTTCCAAAGTTGTCTGGCTCTGGATTGGACTGGGGGGGTTAGGAGGAGGAGGTTGGGGGTAAAAGTAGGCAAGATCTGGCCACTGGTTTAGGAAGGTGCGCTTTAAGCAGCAGCCACGTGCCTGACCTCTGTGCAGCAGCGTCCAGAGCTTTATGCAAGCTCCGAACGGTGATTTTGAGGGTTGTGTGTCAGGGATGTGGTCTGGGTGAGAAATACCTTGTACCTATGTGTGTGTTGCAGGGGTGGATGTGCTGAGAGCTTGTCGTTGTGGGGATTAACTCGGGCCCAGCTTTGCAGTGCCTTTTACCCTTCCTGCAGTGGTTCATGGAGCATTAACCAAGCACTGTGGGTGGAGGGAGGCACTCTGTGAGTCAGAAAAGACGGAAGGGTTTCCACTAGCCACATTTCCTCTGCAGCAGCTGGTGGCATAGCATCTACCTGGCCTGGCCAGGCTGTGCCATCACCCACAGCCTACCTGGGTACTGGGACAGTGAGGAGGAGGGCAGAGCAGGGCAGCGTGGTGGGGATCAGAGCCAGTGGTGGGGACAGAGCAGGCAGTGTTATCTGGGTCAGTGCCATCAGGGACAGAGCAGGCAGTGGCATGGGGACAAAGCTGGGTAGTGCCATGGGGACAGAACAAGACAGTGCCATTAGGGTCAATGCCATGGGGACAGAGCAGGCAGTGGCATGGGGACAAAGCAGGGCAGTGCCGTCGGGGTCAGTGCCATAGGGACAGTGCCATGGGGGAACAGAGCAGGCAGTGCCATGGGGACAGAGCATGGCAGTGCCATCCGGGTCAGTCCCATGGGGACGGAGCAGACACTGCCATTGCCGTGCGCTGTGCAGTTGGACCCACAGACAGGGGTTTACACACACACCCCCCGCGGTCCCCACCCTGCGGGAGCCCACGCGTGGGACCCCGCCGGTGACCTCCGCCTGCGAGCGGGGCGGTGGCGGCGGCGGCGGAGCTGGGGGGGGCGGCGTTTCCCAGCGCCGGTGCGGGAGGGAGGGAGGGAGGGAGGCTCTGGCTGGATTGATGGGCTGGAAAGGGGGGCCGAGGGGGTAGGGGTGGGGGGGACAGGAGGGAAGGAACCGCTTCCTGGGTTGAGCTGAGCGAATCCTGCTCCGACCTGCAGCCGGGAGGGCGCTGCTGCCGCCGGGAGAGGCAGCGCTCGCCGACTCCCCCGGGAGCCCCGTCCCTGTTTCACTGCAGCCGGAAAAAAAAAGGTGCCGGGTTTGCCTGGCTCCCCTTCCTCTGGGCGAGGAAACTTTGCCTCCATTACCCAGCTCTGCCGGGTCGCCCCCGCCCCGCCCCATCACCCGACCGGGCTCCGAATTATTATTCCTCTTATCACCGCCGATATTTTTCCATCGGGCTCGGCTCGCTCCTCGGGGTGTGTGGCGTACGCCCGGCGGTAGCGAGAGCCATGTCTTACCAGGGCAAGAAGAGCATCCCCCACATAACGGTAAGCGCATGCCGGCAGGCAGCGAGCCGCTGCCCTCGCTCCTTTGTTAGCGGGGCGGGGAAGGGCGTGAGGCGGGAGATGCCCCGGGGATGGCGGCGGGGAGACGGCCGGGGCCGCGGCCGGGCTTCCCCAGGGCTGGGAGGGCGCCGGTGCCCTCTCCTCGTCCTGCTGCAGCTCCGGGCTGGGAGGGATTTAATTTTAAATTTTTATTTTATATTTTTTATTATTTTTTTTTATTATTTTTTCCCCATTCCTCGCCCTCCGCACCGCCGGGGCTCAGCGCTGTCTGCTCTCTCGCCAACCCGGGGCCGGCGGCGGTGGGTCGGGGCGGGGAGGGGAGGGGAGGGCCGGCGGGAGGCTCGCCCCGGCGCTGGCGGGGCCGGGGGCGACGGTGCCGCCGCCCTCCCGAGGAGCAGGGCCCGGGGAGGCTCGGCCGCCGGGCGAGGCAGAACAAAAGAGGGAGGGGACGAGCCGCAGCACAACGTGCCCCCGCCGCCGCCGCCCCACGACAGCGGGCAGGGGCAGCGCAGCCCCCCGGCGGGGGTAGGGGGCAGTGGGCCAGGGTGGGCTGGGGGTGCGGGGAGATGGGAGGTGGGGAAACGGGGGAGCGGTGGTGGTGATGGTGGTGGGGGAAGCGTAGAAAATCAAAGAGCGCCATGATGCCAGCACCGACACCTCTGTGTGCTATTAATGCATCAGGCATGGTGGGGATCAGGAATCAAAGAGTTAATCATAACCACCCTCTTCCTATCTGTGCCTGTCTCCTGCTAGATGCTTTTATCCCCGAGCAGGACTACAATAGAGCATGCTTTCCACGCCAGAAAGGAAGGATCTGGGTCCTTTGATTCAGTATATCGTTTCCCATAGATACACCAGATCGACAGGGGCTGATGGCTATTCTTTATCGAATAGGTAGAGCTGACGGGGAGGGGGCTTTCAGGGGAAATCTCCCCCCAGAGTTTGGTCATGCAGAGGTTTTCCCCAGCACTGGTGTTGGTCTCCAGGCTGGTGCCAGCTTTCCTTTTGGGGGGCTGGATCAGTGTGTGATGGGGTCACTGCTGCTTTGGCACCGGGGGCACAGATGAGTGGGGAAGTGGGGTGAGCTCAAAGAGGCTTGGGTTCGTTGAGCTTTCCCAGGAAAGCTGGCACCAAAAGGATTCAGGGCAAGTTTCAGTAGCAGAAGAGAGGGCTGACTGGTGGGTGTGGCAGCTTCACGAGCAAACCTGGTGGTTAAAGGCATTATTTGAGCCTGTGTTACAAGGCTTGTAAGCACCTCGAGGCTTTCTCCGTATTCAAAAAAAAATCCTTTAGCCAAAATATTTGGTCAGGAGGGGTACAGCCTCCTTCTGAAAGCAGAGTATTATGATACCAAACTGCTGCATTTATAGTTTTCCACTATCAACAGGCAGCAGTTCTTGGTGGCCAAGGCTGAGCCTGGGTATTGCAGTAGCTCTTTGGGTGATGGCTCCTCTCACCTTGGTCCTCCGTGCATGGTGTGAGTTGAGGTTACTGAAGGTACCTCTGGATTGGGGGAGGCCCTGGCTCCCCTCGGGGTGAGTGTGAGGTGCTTTGTGCATGGCTTGACCTTCATTTGCAGCTGGAGCATAACAGGTTCCCACCCATGGCTGGTTGTTTGCGCTCCAATTTGGAGTAAAAGAAGAAACTGGAAGAGTTGCAAGTGTTTGCCTTGGAATCAACAGTTTGTTTTAATTTCTTCACTTCTCACCAATTTCTTCTCTGTGCGAGTGAGAGGATTGCTGGGAGAAAGAAACCCCAGACCTCAGCCTGTTCTCTTTGAAATGGGATGTGTTGAAGCTTCTATAAATGAATATTCATTAACACTAGTGAGTTTTGTGACCAAATCAAAGGCATAAATTAACATTAGTGAAGTTGGCAGGCATCAGACTTGGACTGCCTTTTTGTATTTTAGTGTTTTACACTTCTGGCCTTTCTTCTCCTCCAGCGAAAGCAAATCAGACACTCTGTGTTACACCTTGTACATGCTGCCCATCCCACAAGAGCCCACCGGATTTGTCTGTATCTTCTGAAAGCCCCATTCCAGTATGGTAAATGAGGTATTTCATCCTGCCACTAAGGAAATACATTGGAGCTTCAAGCCTTCTGGGCTCTGAGGAAACGTGATAGCTCTGTAAAGTTATGCAACAACAGCAGCAATGATGAAATCATATAAAAATGTCATTTGTTACTGTGCTTAACATTTCCTCCCCCCCACTCCTGCTTTTTGGAGCTACAGCAGCTCCTGGATTCATTGGAATAGTGAGAAACTAATTTTTGACTGTGTCCTGCGCGCTGATACTTTGCTGTGGATTTTCCTGTACCAAGTCTGTGTTCCGTGCATGGGGCCAAGAGCCATCCTGAGGACACGAGAACAGAACCCAGCATCCTGCCACAGCATCCAGCCACAGACACTACCTGCGGTCGGTATCTGGCGGAAATGTCCCTCCGGGAGCTTGCTGTGAGTCAGGTCTGTGCATCAGGAACTTTGTGAAGGAAGAGGCAGAGGCTGCTTTCAGCTCTGGTCGGCGTGGGAGCAGGTGTCCCTCTTGGGAAGACAACCCTCTGGTGTCCTTTCTGGGTTAGCCCCCTTGGTGCATGTGGGCATAACTGCCACCTTGTGCTTTGTCTGACTGTGTCTTGCCTCCTGACTCCCTCAGACTGTTAGCAGGGCCTGACTGACACCCCCTTCACCCCTTTCCCCTTTATTCCTGCTTTCCCTTCTCCCCTTTCTCCTAGAAGTATCTAGGACAGCAGAGACACTATGTTGCAGACAGGCCCCCTTTGGCACTCAGCATCTCCCTGCTCTCATTTATCAAAGCTTGCACCTGCTGTTTTTTCATTTCATTTCACCTGCCCTTTTTTTTTTTTTTTCCTTTCAGCCCCTGAAAATTCATGCTTCTTGCAGTTTATCCGGTTTGTGGCTCTCCTGTTGCCCTTTACGCATCCCATGCAGCATCCAGGCTTGCTGTTGTTAGCTGAGTGCCAGCACTGCTCCAGTGTAAGGTGCCGTTCAGTTGTGAGTCAGACTGGCGAAACTCGGCCCCTTTGGCTGTAACTGCTGTGAGGAGGACCTCTGTATTTGAAGCCCCAGACCAGTCTCTGGGTCATGTAAAATAGAGATGCACTGAACCAGTAAGTGCAAGCACTTCAGTCACGTCCTCTGCGCCGTGTTGAAGTCCTGGGGGGCAGGGGTGTCTCGCTGCCCTGGTTCAGGAGTGTTAGCTGGGAATGGAGCAGGGTGTGCATAATGTAAGGGTGGCCAAGAATGCATCTGCAGGAGCATATTTCTCAGGCTGTGTAGCACAGTCAGCCACCACATCCATTGCTGAGGTGTTTTTCTGCATGAGGTGGCAATCTTTTGTGCTTCGGTTGTGCAGGCATGCTCTCATGCAGACAGATTTTTCCGGGATACATCCCCCCGCCCATTGCTTTTAATGTTGCTATTATACTCATCTTGTGCAGCATATTACAGGGAATCAATGGGGATGATGACACTGGAAGATCTGTTACAAATTATTTTGGCTTGTGGGTTTGGGTAGTGCTTGGCACTTTTCAAGCAAGGCCTAAGCCCAGATGAACTAAAAATTACCATACATACAGAGAACAACTTAAAAAAAGCGTGTGGCATGAAAAATGTCTGTTAGAGGGCTTGTTTTTTCCAGTAGCAATTGCAACCATGAAAACATAATCAGTGTGAGCTCAGTGAAGAGGAGGTGTGAAGACAACTCTACTTAGCAAAGGGAGAATACCTAGTCACCAAAGCAAATGCAAGGAGGGACATGGGAGAGGCAAGTGGTGCACAAATCTCTTAGAAAAGGGAATAATATTCCTGGGAATGGTCCAAGGGTTGGCATATGAATGGGGGAGGGAGCTGCTGGTCCTGAGCTGGCAGACTCTAAGGCATGGGGAGACAGAGAGCTCAGTCTCCTGTGGTGTTACAGGGGAGGATCTCATCATTGAACTTAGCAAGTAAAGAGAAGAACTGGCACACGATGAGAAAAAGAAGTAGATGCAGAAAAATGAAGAGAGGCTGGAGAAATTCAGAGGAGTGGGCACAGAGAATAATTTTAGTTGTAGCCTTTTGAATTGATTGACGTGGAGAGAGCTGAGAAATAAGTAGGCTTCAGTTGAACACAGTAGAATACTTTGCAAGAGAAAAAATACATTCATCTGGACTTTCGCTGTGTGAGACTTTGGTCTCAAGTGAACTATTGAGAGTCAAGACAGAAATTTTCTGTTTGGCCTGAGCAAAGCACTGGGTTGATGTGAGGGGTTCTGGTGTGAGACAAGAGCAGTGCAAGAGCTGCCAGCTGATTTACTTTGGACACCAGGCGGGAGAAGTCCTATGGATGCAAGGTATGGTGAGTACCTGGAACGGGGAACCAAAGTCCTCATCTAGGTTTGGATCTATTCCATATCTCGCCTCGCCATGCTTTTTTCCCACCCACCTTTGCTTAACAATATGAAGCTACACAAAGATTGGTGAGTGAGGTGCCAAAAGTGTTTGAAAAGCCCATGCCCTACTGAGTGCTGGGCGTGGGAACAGTGTCTTACATTATTATTCTTCTATTGGCGCAAGATTTGAACTGATTTAGACAGCACTTATTGTCCTGCTTTAAAACACCAAGGCCTGGGACTTCTGGGTCCCTTCTTACTCTTGAATATTTGCTTAATACTCCAAAGTTGAATTTTTCCATTTCTAGCTGTTTCATAGACTTGGCCCCTCTCAGTTTACTTGTCTGCTGATGAATATTTGTGAATTCACATTTCATATTGCACTGGACTTGGCAGCTCTGGAGGTACTTTAGCTGCTTCAGTAGAAGTTGTTGGACTTCCAGCCACCAATTCTGTGATTCTGTGGTAAGTCTTTTCCTTTCCTTTTTCTGCAGGAGAAAAAGTGGCCATAGTATTTAAGCCACTTCCATCTGATGTCTTAAATTACATTCAGCGTAGGTCCTTCTGGGGACATTTTTGTGGAGATTGAAACCTTTGGCAGAAGGTCAGAAAGAGGGGTTGGGGGCAGCGATTCCTTTAACTGCCACAGCAAGTTTGTCAGTTGGTGCCCAGATCAGTGTCATAGCTGGTGCCACCATGGGGAGCTGAGCTGCGTTTTGCTGGAAACTGTGCAGGTTTGGAAAGGGGACAGTGGCTGTCTGGGCAGACAATTGATAAGGTGAGGTGGTTGTTCAGCAAGTCTGAATCTTCTTACAAGTGCTGAGAGCGACCACTGCCAATGAGCCACTTTCCTAACAAGAGGTCAGGGTCTGTTTTCTGCTTTGCTGCCATCTCTTTCATAAGCAACTTTATTCATGTGTAAAGCTTCATTTTCCTGTGTGGAATCCAGGAGAGCCCACTGGCTTCTGAAGCACTTGGGCACTGTGAGAGTTAGTTGGAATAAATTTCTTGCTGCTTTTGTAAGTATGAGAAAGATGGAACAGAGATGAGCAGCAAAATAATTTGCAGGTTTCTAATCTTGCTACGTGTAAAGACGATGGCATTGTCCCTTGGGGCAGAGATACTTTGGGATTACTTCTGCTTGGCACTTGATGCACTTGTCACAAGGTAAATTTTCGGTCTGTAGTGCACGGCCTGATGAGGTTTAAGGCCTCAGCTCTTGCTTAGGTGAATAATAAATGTCACCGAATAATAAATGTCCCCACTGATTTCAGTAAAATCTACACTCTATGTAAAATCTCTGTCAGTAAGGCTGATCACCCTTGCCCACCCTGCACACGGCTGGCTGAAGGAGTTTGCAGTGCCCGCAGCTACGAGACTGTGGAAGGGTTGTTCACGGACTGGTGCTGATGTCATGGGAGCAAGAGTTGCTACTTGCGATAACTTGCAAGGGGAAGTAGATACGTGAGGCAACATGACAACAAAAAGTGTCTAAGTGCAGACAGTACACATCTGTATCCACCGCATTTAGTCACCCAGGAATTACTATTGCTAACATCATATTGAAGGGCAATTTCTACTCTTCTGCTTCCCTTGCATCCATCTCTTGTGTCCAGAGAAGGGATTCCTTACGGTCTTAGCCAGATTTTGACCACGAGTGGTGCCAAGGTGTCCCGGTAACCTGAGACAGGTTTCCGACTAGAACTGAGCTAAAACTCATCTTCAGTTCCGTGACACACAGCAGCCAGTCATGCTGTAAATTACTGTTATTTTTCCCAAGTTTAACCTTTCCTATGAATGGCTTGTGGAGATTTCGAGATCAGCTGTAATTGATGTAACCTGTGTGTAACCCAAGAGATGGCTACAACACACGATGCAATGGGTTCAACGCTCCAGCCCATACTTAGGTGAACCCCCTGCTGATGCTAATGAATATTGTCATCAATAAGATGTTTGTTGTGCTTCCCTTCTAAAAGCAAAACAAAGATGACATTTACAGTGAAGAAATCCCCATGGAGTTAGTAGCTGTAGGAGTAGCCCTTTTAGGCTGTGTGATTAAGGAGTGAAATTGCTAGCTGAATAGAGAGTCAGGTCTCCAAAAGGGAAACAAAAGAACATCAGATCTTTTAAATGAATAAAGATGAATGAATATATTGGCTACAGACCAAGATACAGCATTACTACAATCAACATAATCCTTCCTAAATGAATTGCCATATACTGGAGTGCATTTGTTAAGAAAAGGACCTTAAAAGCAGGATTCTCCATTAGTGGCCTATCGTTAATGATGCCTCAAGGATACAGTGTTTTACAAGCAATTCCCTGAGTTGATTCAGGGATCACCCCGGTTAAAAATTACTTCCTATGGAGGGTAACCTAGACGCGAAATTCAAAAGGAAGGGTAGTGCCGATTAAAAGCAGATCTTCTATAAGGAGACAGTACTTCATGAAATCCCATTTACAGCTCTTTGATCCTTATGAAAGGATTTTAAGCAAGCATTCCTCATGGGAAGGATGTCTTTCTTCTTTTGCCATTAAGTTTAAAAATGTTCCTTATTTGTAAGTACTTTGCTAAAAGCACGGTAATTTAATGGTATTGTATCACAACTGAGTCTGAATCTGACCAGCTCTGACAATAGACAACCAAATATATCCACCAAAAAAAAAAAATTAAATCTCCTGTATATTATGGACAATAACTGCAAGAAGGAGAGCACAGAAGCACAGAGGAGCTCTGAGTGTCTCCCTCCATTGTCTGCCAGTGGCACTTTTGCCTTTGAGAAACTGCTCCCTTGCAAATAGTCACCTTGTGGAGATTTGGATAATCAAGAAGAACACAAACTTCAGCCCGTGGCTTTTGAGCCTTCCCTCTAAATTGGGGATGCCCTGTCTTTTCTAACTCTCAGTGGCCTTTTTAAAGCCTTAGCAACAAAGGATTCTGCCTCTCAAATGCTAAAAAAGTAAAGATGAACGCCTTAGCTGCAAGTGTGATAATGTAGCCTAATGCCTTCTTATGTCTATTGCCTTTAATCTGATGTCTTTTAAATCACATGCATTTGTAGGCAGAGAACTGGAAATACAGGTGGATTTGGAATTTAAACTGTTTTCGATTGGCTATTTAGCATAAAACCCTTAGTCATCTTAAGGGCCATTGACTAATCTGGATTTTAGAGAATACAGCCATTGTTGCTCTGGAGATGTAAGGACAATGGTATATTCTAATAAGTCCTTAGAATTACAAAAAGGATGAAATCACTGCTGAGTGCTTCCTCCTTCTTTAGGCTTGGAAAATGTGGGGCTCAGAGTGTTGCAGACTTTTTCAGTTGGCAGTGGCTGCAGTGCAGCAATCATAAAAGTCCAAATGCAAGAATGAAGCAGCGCTTAGTTAGACCCATATGCTGGGTATGTTATATGAAGTTCCTTGTAGTTAAATTGTAAACTATGTATATATATACTATAACTATGTAAATAGTTAAAAAGACATGATTTACTTGATTTAGAGATGAAGATGTAATACATAGACATTGCATTTGTGGAAGAAAAGCAAAAATGTAATAGCACGTATCAAAAATGCAGTCTGGACAGATTCTGCTATTTGATGAAAAAACTGCTCTTGAAATCTCTTTGAATCTTTTTCTATGGTTAGAATACATAATGGCAGATGCATTCTCTCTTTCTTTTTTTTTTTCTTTCCCCCCAAACTCCATCTTGTAGGATAGAGGCGTGGTTTTCTCTGAAAGGTGCCTGCAGGTGCAGTACCCTGGGTATCGATACTGAAAAGAAGTCTGTGGTTTGCTGTAACTTGTGCTCATTGTATTTTGACATGCTGCACCAATTTGAGATAATATTTGTTTAGTAAATCTTATGTCAGAAGATGGCAGTTTCTCAGTAGTTCCAGAAGCAGATTGAGAACTGCATGTGTAAAAAATGCATTTGAATTTTGTTTTGTGTAATATTTTTAAATACCTCTAGCTCTGAGTGGAGTAGGTGAATGAAAAAAGGCTAATTTTAAATTTCTTTGCAAATGTTCCTGCTCTAACATTTGAGTCTAGCATTTGGAGTATATTTACAAATAACCCAGGGTGATTTACTGACCAAAGTAAATCACTACAGTTGTAACTGGGGAGCCCGCTGCAGATTTCGGGCCGGCAGCATGGCTCAGGCTCATCAGCTGGGAGGTTGGTGCAGACGCTTCTCGTCTCTGCTGGCCTCGTACCATTGGGAGCATATGAAAATACGGACCCACTTCACAAGAGCTGAGCCAAGCTGGTTTAAAAATCTCAGCAAATCAGGCAATTTATACAAATTGTGCCAGTCACCAGCTTCCACGTTTCTTGTTGCTCTTACTGTAATGCAAACAATAGTTGTAAAGGAGCGAAAGCCACCGCCTGGTGTCTGAGCAGCCGGCCCCTCCTCCTGCAGCAATCCGTGCTGAGTTTGTGGCACCTCCTTCTGCTGCCATGAAAATTGCTGTCATGTCGCAGGCTAAGCTCTGTGCCTCTGCTGCCAGGTTAAGCAGGAGAAACTAGAGCGCGATTAGCAAAAAATCACCAGGAAAGCAGTGCGCAGGGTTTGTTTGAAGGTGAAGAGCTGTGAATAATAGGAAAGGCAGTATGACGCTCAACAGCGAGCTGAGCTGGGAGGTGCCGGAGTGCTTGTAAAATGGAGCTGCAGGGAGACAGCAGATAAGCATCGTTTTGCTGTGCTGATGCTGTGTCACTGCCAGGCACGAGGCCTGGAAGCAAACGGCCATGCACTGATGTGGTTGCATCATTGCAGCAGCGATGGGTGGAGGAGGAACACCTGGGCTCCCACACCCTGCAGTGAACGCTGAGCAATGGCACGGATTTACAGCGGTGATTTCCACACCTCCCATCTCAATGAGAGCAGGTTTTTTTCCCCCTTGAATCTTGGCACCTAATGAATTGCTCAGTTTATGAGTTCAATATAATGGTCCTTCTCTGTTTTGCTGTGTTCCCGCTGTCTGACCTTGGCAGGCTGGAGGGAGGAGGACGTCCTGGCAGCTTTTCCAAGAGAGCTGGGCTGGCAGCTTCTTGTGGCAGGCAATGCACTGAAAGCTTGGTATGGAGCCCTTAAGGCTCAGTAGCCAGGGCACCAGTGACTAAGACATCTGTTAGCTGAATATAGAGGTGGCAGCCACCCTATAAAGGCTTACACTATATTGTCACCTCCTGAGCTGAGTAATGCGTGGGTTGTTTGTACTGTGAGAGCACCCGAAGGTCACCCCAGTGGCTGAGGGTACATCTGGGAGCTAGGCAAAGAAAGCGTCCTGCCTGGAGGGATTTACAGCTGGGAAGGGGAAATATGGGCCAGCACTGCCTGATTCATTCATGAGCTTCAGGTCACTCCTCCATCAGCCCTGCCCCTGCTTTCCCCAGGGTGTCACAGGGCATGGAACATTGGCCAGGCAGAAGAGGACTTTCGTCCCTAGTTTTTCTAGATGTTTGGCACTTGGTAAGAAAACTGCAAGCAGCCTTGCCTGACATCAGGCCCCTGGTAAATAAGAAATGGCCCCTGACCATGCACAGTCGGCAGCGGGTCTGAGGGGGCTAATCTACTTCACAGACCCCATGTGTGCCCAAATTTCTGTCCAGGGTTTCACTGCCACAAGTAGCGGTGACCTAAACCAGTGCAGGAGCGCCCAGGTGTCGGTGGCTGTGGCAGCAGTGCAGGGTGGCAGCGTCCCTTTGCCTTCAGGCCAGGGCTGTGCCTGTGCCCGAAGCCTGTGCTTAGGCTGTCGTAGAATCATGTGTTGGGTTGGAAGGGCCCTTTAAAGGTCATCTAGTCCAACCCCCCTGCAGTAAGCAGGGACATCTTCAACTAGATCAGGTTGCTCAGAGCCTCATCAAGCCTGGCCTTGAATGTCTCCAGGGATGGGGCCTCCACCACCTCTCTGGGCGACCTGTGCCAGTGTCTCACCACCCTCATTGTAAAGAACTTCTTCCTGATGTCTAATCTAAACCTACCCTGCTCTAGTTTAAAGCCATTGCCCCTCGTCCTATTGCTACATGCCCTTGCAAACAGCCGCTCCCCAGCCTTCCTGTAGGCCCCCTGTAGGTACTGGAAGGCCGCTATAAGGTCTCCTTGGAGCCTTCTCTTCTCCAGGCTGAACACCCCCAACTCTCTCAACCTGTCCTCATAGGAGAGGTGCCTCAGCCCTCTGATCATCTTTGTGGCCCTGGGATCCCCCATGGTGGGGCATGAATACTCACATGCTGACCATGTCTGCATACAAGGGTCTGCATGAAAGTTTATTTCATGAAGTGTGCAACAAATTGCTTGCCAACGTTAACCCACGCCTCCCTGCTAGTCAGTTATGTTTGTGTGTTTTTTTCCAGTGTATTCATGGAAATGCATCTATATGGTGAGATGCACATGGGCTTTGGGTGCTGCTGCTTTAGCTAAGCACAAGCCGCCCCTGGTCCGGAGCAGGGGGTAGGAGGCAGCGCCTGTTTGCTTGGGCACAGCATCCTGCCAGGGTGTCCATGTGTCACTGAAACCCCACCTGGGATGCTTGTGCCCATCAGCACCGTCTGTGTAAAGGTACCCTGCTTTGCCCATGCTCCTGGCTTGCAGCAATCTGCAGTGTGTCCTACCAACACGCTTGACAGCTCAAGCCGGTTGGGAAAAGTTCCAACAAAACCCTTTTTCTTCTGAATTTGCTGATTTGCTGGAATGGAAATGTGTGTCAGAGATATTTCCACATCTATCAGGTCCTGATAAAAGCTGGGCAGGGCTCCACGACGCCCTCCCTGGTGGCTCGGCAGACTACCTGGGGAGCAGGGGGGAGCATCCAGATTTGCGGGTTTTTTTGCCAGCCTTGTCTCCCATGGCTTCGTATTCCTGGCTGGGGGCAACCTTAGCCGCAGGCCAGCTCAGGTGCAGGACCTGCTCTCTTTTGCAGCAATTATGAATGGTTTGCATTTTCTACGGAAAGGGAAGGTGTCAAGAATCAAAATGCTGGAAGTCCCCATAAAGAGCAGTTTTCGTTCTTTACCAGAATTTCTTAGACCCTCTGAAATTCTGAAGAAGGCGAGACTTTATAGCTAAACATTCAGTAATCCTTTATGGACTGTAAGTGAGGCTTAATTTAATGGGTGACTCACATAATTGAGGGCTTTCTTGAAAGTGCATTTGTATCCTTTTTCATTTCAGATTATTCTAATACCTAATTTTACCACTTATATATGTATATTTATATATAAAAACGCATAAAATCCTTATGTCTACAATTATTTTTCTGGGGTTGTATTTCTGCTTTATTTTGGTCTGTCTTATTTTCCCAGCCTGTCACATTTGCTTTTATTTATTATGCATCTTCTGTTTTAAAAGAAATAAAACGCAGAACATCTTGATGAGCGTGCAAATTTTTTGACTCATTAGCAGTGACGGATGCAGTCCTCTGGTAACGTTCCCTGCCCGTATCAATAAGCTCTTGCCTCTTGTAATTGGACAGTATTAATGTTTAGGAAGGCAGTTGAATGAGCTTAAAAAGAGCTCACAAGATGGTGGTCTCTGCAGGTCACCAGGCAGCGCAGTAAATCATCATGGTGAGGAGATGCAACTGCCAGCACGTGGCAAAATAACTTGTTACTGTGCAGGCTGCTGATTCCCAACTCCTGTGACTACAAGTGACAGCAGAGAGGCTGGGGAGAAAACAGGGAGCCTGCTCTGGCAAATTCCTGACTGAGGACTTGCATTTTTTCTCCATCCTTTTACGAGAGGGTGGTAACATCTGAGGCAGGTCCTGGGGACATATTTCATTGTAGTTCTGTGCCTTGGTTCCCCCCCGAGGTCATCTCACTGCTGTAGCACGTGGAGAAAAGCCTCAGACCTTCTATGTTCATCCTCTTTTGTAACGGACTGTATTTAAATTGTCTTCCCCCCCCTTCTTTTTCCCCTTAAAATGTCTGTTTCTCCCTTTTTGTTTTTCTAGAACGATACAGAGGGCTATAAAGGCTTCAAACCTGCAAAATGTTCAAATACAAGCTGGAAAGTAAATATGCTACATAAAACTGAGAAGTTACATTGAAGAAAGGTTGTTGTAACATCTCTAACTCTCACTTAGCGCTTTTTAATCAATAAGTTTTTAGAAGGGCTGTATCGTTGTCCTGGTTTTATAGATGAGGAAACATAGCAACTTGTGTAATTGTTTTCTAAAATGGGAACTTGGGACATGCATGGTTTATATGGGTGAGTCATCCTGTAATTAAACCAGGAATTGAGGCTGGAGTGAGGAGAATAAAACATGGACAAAATGAAGATTCAGAGTTATTGTTTAGTGAGACAAGGAAATAATTTACAGTAAATGGCTTTTTTATATATGAATGGGAAAATAAGGTTCTGACTGCTTTAGACTTTTCCAGCATTCACACTCACTTGGCAAAAGTCTTTCCAAAAGTGTTAGGTACTGAAGATACAGACTTTCCCTGTCTCTGAGTAGGTGTTAGAGTGCTGGCTTTTCCCTTACAACTTCTTCAGTGAGGGAATTAAATATCGGTTCTCAGTAATATGCAGTGGTAAAATTTGCTTTCAGTAAAATGCAGTTTTTGAGAATAGAGTGTAACCATTTCAATAGAGAAAAAATGGAAACAGATGATTGCTGTGAACAGTGCAGACTTGATATTTGAACGGTTCTTCACAGGAAAAATTGTTTGCTTTCTAGCACTTCAGAAAATAGCAGGAGGCAGTATCTCTCTCTGCTGTTCGTATGGTATTTCAGGTAAAGCAAACTTTTGAGGGTGCGCTTCCGACCTCACTTATGGAGTGAGTGAGATATGGCGTGGGGAGCCTCAGCGCAGAGTGACCCCAACTAACCAGCAGCCTTTGACCTGCAGGAATCACAAATTAGACAACAATTAATTCTTCCTGCCCACCAGAAACTAGATTTTCTGCTGTTGGTCTGTAACACAGTACATGAGGTGCAAGCTGTGGGCCGTGTCCCTTGGCCACCTTGGCAGAGCAGCAGAGTTGACCCTACTGAGGTGATGTTTCTTAAAGTAGCTTTCCTGGGCAGGAATTTCTTCATTACAGAGCTCAGCAGCCTCTCCTGTCCTTGTCCCTTCCCATTTCAAGCTCTGTTACTCTTCCAGGGATGCGGAGAGTCTCAGGTGAGCTCAGCTTGGCCATTCCAGCGTTGGGCTATTTATTTTGAGGCCTTCTTTTCCCTTTTTGGCCCATGTACAATAAGGTGGTGGTAAAAAGGGGATGTAGCGGGATTTCAAGTGTTTCCATGTGCAATGAGTTCTGCTTTGAGGAAAAAAGACTGTGATGGCCATGAAGCCTCATGTTCCAAAAGTCAGAAATAAACACTCAGTGAAACTATGGTTTTCCTCTCCACTGTCTATGTACCCACCTGAATCTATGGCATAGACCTTTATATAGGGTAAGTGCTTTGATGTTAATGTCTTTCTATATAACATAAGCCTATTTGATATCATCAATACATTATTATGTTTGTTTACTTCCACAAACCCACACGTCTTTCTCTTTTTTTGTTCCCCAGAGTGACCGACTACTCATTAAAGGTGGAAGAATTATCAATGATGACCACTCCTTCTATGCAGACATATACCTTGAAGATGGACTTATAAAGTTGGTTTTTTAAAATACTGAATTTTTTTTTTTTGCATGCCTGTTAGTATAGACTACTGTGATTTCATGACAGTGCTGACCCGCAATCTTGCAGCCAGCATCTCGGTTACCTCTAGATGTGGGGTGAGAGTAGAGGAGCATTTAATTATGAAATTCTGCCATTTTATCTTTAGTAAGATTAGATAAGTAGAAAATTTCTTTGCTGTAAGCTGAAGGTATTTGCTTTTCAAATAGTTCAGTCTTAGTTTCTTCCAAAACAGTCACGGTAAGTAGGCTCTCTCTCAAAGTAATACTAAGGATAATGGGTATTTTTGAGTTCATGTATGACAGAAGGCTCATTACAGCTTTTTTCCCCATACCTAATCAGGGTGAATGCAGCCATGCTCTAAAGGATTGTATGGCACAGAACTATGCCTCGTGTTACACAGTGCTAACGGGGACCTGCTCCGTCTCAGTTTCCCTGTTGGCTGATGCCGAAGCATAGCATGTTCTGGTTTTACGACATTGTTATGCATTGCTCATATGTCCCTTTTCTTCTTTAGCAAAGGTTTGGCAAAATCTTAAAATCTTCACACAATTAGACAGAAAATCCTACTGATTTATCACAATATAAATTACAGGAACTGGGAAAGTATTCCTTAGGTGAAAAAACATGAAATACATGTTACTGATAGCCTGGGAAACAGTAACAGGGATTCGTGTAGCTCTACTGGTCCTGCTTTGGCTTAGTGGAAATGGGGGTCTCTGGTTTTGCAAAGCTACATAGCGTGTACAAGCACTCTGATGTACACAAGGATCAAAGCCTTTTTCTTGACTGCTAAACATTTCCGCTAGTGACCTAACAAGTTTGGTCTCCAGAGGCTACAATTTAATGCACAGAAACATAATTATGGTTATCTGGTAAATAATTCATTACCTACTTGTTTTCAGAGCTCCTTTTCGTGAGAATATACCATCAGATTGAGAGTCCAGTTCTTTATGCATCTGTGGCTACTTACATTATTCATGATTCAGGTTATTATAACAGAATATAACAGAAAAAAATATGAGCACTTTTATCCATGGACTGTGCAGTTTTCTTCTTAATACTTCACTCTGCCGTTCCAGTTGTGGTGTTACTTGCATTGCAGAAGTGGCAAAACGAGCATATTTTTTTAAGTGGAGAAGGCACAAAATTTCAAACGCGTATCTTTTTTTTTAGTAGCAACGATCAACCAAGTTGTGCTCTCTGTGCTGGGTATTTTACTTGAGTTTTTCTGTGCTTTTGTTTGTTCAGATGCAGATTTCCTAGTAACACTTACAAGCATCAGAACTGATTTAACAACTAAGTGCATAAGATGCTGAGAGTCTGAAACTGCTGTGAATTTTTGGCCGTGGTTCCAGAAATGCAATGGTACTGGGCAGGCAGGTTGGTAATGCCAAGCTTTCAGCTGCCCTTGTGAAGTGCGTAGACTTCCCTCTGAAATCCATGCGTGCATCCATACCTCCAGAAAGTATCTCAGCTGCCCAAGCTAGCTAGAATTAATGATGAATAGACAGGCAAGATCTTATTTTTAAAAATGCCTTTATCTTGCCTGAGGAGGCATTTATAAATGCCCAAGGAGGCAAGTTTACTATTCAACACCCCCAGTCGTGCCTGATTTCCTGGACTTAGATGACCCGAGATTTTTCTTTATAAGCTGTGCAAGAAGTCCTGCTCTAAAAAACCAGCTAATTTGTGAGGGCAGCCTGGTGTGAGATGGGCTTGGGTCCCAACTGTGTTCAGATGATAAATTCTGCAGTCTAGGAAAGCGCTATATTTTCTGGGATTGGTCTCTTTTAGATTCTCCAGCTGGAACTGCCCATTGTGTCTGAATATTTAACATAACTGTTAAATGTTGCTCAGGATCCTTTGGAGAAGGACCTTGAACCCCAGGCATCCACATTGCAGTTGATAATCTTGGTTTCCAGCTGCAGATCCTGCTGATAATACAGAATTCTTTCCACAGAATGGAGCAGACACCAAAGCACTCAGCCCAGAACAGGCAATAGTGTCCTGGTTTTGCTAGGGTATAAAAGATCTGGGTTAATTTTTCTTACTCTGCAGTGGAAACTGATTGGAACAGAGGGTTGGGTTTCTCTTGCAGACTAATGAAATGAATAGTGTCTTTTAACGTTTATGTCCCTGCAGATTGTCCTGCAGAGAGGAATGTAGACATAACCTTGAATGTGTTTGAACATTAGCTATAGTTTGGAGGTTGGTAGATGCTTTTTCCTACCTATTAATGCTCAAACTGGCTCCCTAGGTACAAGGGAGCAGCGGTGCATGTGGATTTTTCCTAGCTGAAATGTAAGCCCTGCACACTTAGATGGCTGCTGAGAGGCAGTCTCCGGTATCCAAAGAGTAACTTAGATATTTAGTAATTTAAATTGCCATTGGCATGTAAATAATATATTTTGCCTGCATCTATCCTGTCTCTGTTATCCACATGAGGAAGTGAGCCCCGGTCGCCGTGCTAAGCAGCAGGTCACGCAGCCTGGTGCCTGCTGTCCTCTGCTCCGTCCCTGCCGAGGGGAAGGGTTGGGTCCCTCCAGGCTGGAGGGGACTAACACGTGTGCAGGATGGGTGACCGGGGATGGGGTCTCCGGAGCTGGGCAGGCGATGAGCCAAGGTAGAGGGAACCTCAGATGCCTGAAAGAGATCTGGGCTTGATAATGACAGAAATAACCCCATGGAGGGAGGTTTTCAGCTTTCTCAGGTTAAGCTAATGGAGAGTTAAAGCCTGACGTTTCCTTTGTGCTTTAATTGGCTTGTGTACGACAGAATTTACCAGCTTGTTCAACTGAAGACTGCAGACAGCATCAGCTTTCCGTGAGTCTGAGTTTTCTAGTTGCTGGTGCATCAGAAAACCAGCTCAATCATTTATACAGTGCCTAGAATATACAGTTATCTGCGCTATTGTATTTTTTCCCCCACAAGTAACTGAACCCCATTCTTATTAACATACACTTAGCATTAACGAGTGAGCAATTCAGGAATCCTGTCACATTATCTCTTACTCTGTGTTCTAGTCAGTCAGAATAAAAATAACCTTGAATGCCAGTGAAGATCAGCCTTCTCCCAGCCTTAATCTTGATACCAGGGCAAGAGATGGGACAGGCTTCTGACAGGTAATAGTGCAGAATGTCCCACAAAGACCATTTGGTCCCATGTCACTTCAGCATAGATGATTTCAGCCTTTGCCAAATAAGCTGTTACTGAACTGTACACAGAAAATAATGGTCAGTGAATCATCAAAAAACTTCAATACATACTTAGCACTCTTTCACTTCATTAGAGTATGTCTTCGTGAAGGGGGAACTGGTAGATACCGATTGTGGAAGAAAATAAAAATTATTTGCTTTTACACGTTTGTGTAGGTTTTCTTTAATGTTATTTTCAGGAGGTGTGGTAGTCCTTGGAGTGCAATTCCAACTTAGACATATTTGAAGGAGATCGGTCGTAGTAAATTTTTTTTTCCCAGTTCATTTTTTTAGCCACACAAATGCTGTACAAAGGTTTAGGATTGTTCTAATTAAAATATTGGGAGGGGATTCAACTAATGAAAATTAGTGCAACACCATTATTATATGTGGGGCTACCTAACTTTATACAAGCGTTCAATCTGCTCATGGATTAGAGCGCCCTACGCGAGTCAGATTTTAACAGCAGAGAAGCTTCTTGCAACTTGTTTGCGCAGTCGGATGTGCTGGGCTGCTGCTGGCATTTGCATACATATCAGTTCCCTATTTGTCATGGCATCATTAGCGCGCGCCGCACGGCTGTAAACAGGCTATGACATGCTCCCAGTGCTATACGTGTTGATGACTATTAGGCGCCAGACATGGAGTTGTATGGCTTCAAGCCGTGGTATTATCGGCTCTCCTGAGTAAGCCCTTTTGGGTTTGTTCAGCGCTGAGCGGCTGAGACCCCGGCTCGGGATGCTGGTGGGGAGTTTGGTAACCGAACGGCTGTGCTTCCCTCCAGCCAAAACCCAGAGCACTGGGGGAGCCAAGCTGCTGGAGGTGACATTTTTGCATAGCATATGAAACAAATTCTTGACCTCTTGGGGCTATTTATTAACTCTGGCGGGTTGGCCGAATTCCAATGTGAATAATTATCCCTGGTTTTTTTTGCTGGTTTTAATTAACGGTTATATTCATTTTTGGTTCTAGCTTGTTGCGATTGGCTGTTAATCAGTCGCTGTGTTGGCGCTGTAGGTGGGAGTTGCATTTTAATATGGGAGCAACAGATTCAGCAGCTCAGATGTCTGGGGTATTTGTTTAGCTGTGGCTAAATGTTTTTTTATCCCAGACAAAAGGAAATTAAGACAAGGACTGTGTGTGTCTGTAATATGAGATAAACTTAGTGAATTTAAACTACCTTATAGTTATCTCTAAGCCCAAATATATTACTGTGTAACAATGCAGAGACATGGCTTCCACACAGACCCATACCTTTTTCTGATTGGCACCATGTGAAGTAGACAATAAAAATGTAATGCGGCTTTAAAAGTTAAAGGTTAATTTACTTGCAGTTATGTCCATGAACACTGAATGTATTTTGACTGTAAGTGTCTGGAATTTGCTTGATATCAGTGTGGAGGACAGATTAATATTCGTAATAGTGAAAAAAAAAATCCTGTTTTGACAAACTGAAGAGAAAAAGATGGCAACAGTTAATTAACATCTTTCCACACAGTTATGCAGAATATTTCACTAAGTTTTAAGTTTAAGATGAGGATGAAGAATATGTTACATGGTAGATTAAAGGTGTTTGGGTCTCTTAAATATGTATTTCTGTGTCTTAGAATATTTAGATTTCTTTTTAAGGATAAATTTGCATTGCTTGTTTACAAAGTAATTATAACTCCTTTCTGATGTGCCTTGTGCTTCTGCCATATATTTACAATTCCAGCTTGCTGTCATATTTGATCTATGTTTCTCTGTTTTCATTTAAGAACTTAATATACAAAACTGGAGCCCCCAAGAGAGCATTAACTGTACATATTTGTAATTGTTTAAAGATAGGAGTCATATAAAAAAAAAAAAATCAGTTTTTAATGCTGGTGCATTACGGCTTCTTTATTGGCCGCTAGAGCAATGCAAAGCATCCGGAGCGCAGGGCCCAGCTCCGCAGACTGGGTGGCTTTGTTCTGCCAGTGCCGTGTAGAGCGGCCAGAGCGGGTGTTTGAGCTTCACCTTTCCTTTGGGGTCCCAGTTCTTTCTGTACGGACCTTAGGTTCCTCTCCCATACATGCTTCAAATAGCTTCTTTGTTTAAGTAAATTAATATTGGCTTTCCTTGCTGCCTAGGCAAATAGGAGAGAATCTGATTGTTCCTGGAGGAGTCAAGACCATAGAGGCTAATGGGCGCATGGTTATTCCTGGGGGAATAGATGTCAACACTTATCTACAAAAGCCCTACCAAGGAATGACCGCTGTTGATGACTTCTATCAAGGCACAAAAGCAGCACTAGCTGGGGGCACCACCATGATCAGTGAGTACTAGCAATACTAACTCTTCCCTCTCCAGGCTGAAGCTCATGTAGGACACGTGGGGATCGCTACAGGAGGCTCCATACCCATTTTCTGAGATCATCTGCAATGGATCTTCAAATTTCTGGGCACGGTGTTGGAGATCTATTCATCATTGTCACCCAGGGTTGGCCTAAAAATGAACTTGCCCTCAGAAAGCAACAGCAGCATGGGGAATTGTCTCTTGGATTTTCCTCTGAAATACACAACAAACACTGGGGGATAATATACCTACTCTTGGGATTTTTGAAAAACAATGTAATTAGTGCTGAAAGTATATGGCACAGAAAATCTGACAAAGATCCACTGTTCCCACCTAGTGACATTTCAGGGGCTTTGGAAATAGCAAGATGCTTATTTATGAACTTGGATTTGGCACCAGGAATTGAGGAAGTCCTTACCAGAGATGTCCTGGAGGAAGATCTTTCTTGGTGGGAAAGAGAAGTGTTTCTAGTCGTTAAAGACCCTTCTTCTGTCTACCAGATGGCAGGACAAGATTTATCTCTTTCCTACTAGCAGTGGCTTGGCCCCTCGGTTAGACTTTGTGAGGCAGTTGTTCAGGTGACATAAATTGTTTTAGCTTCCTTATGCAGAGCAGCTTCCCAGTGGGGTTTTACTCCCAATGAATTGGAATGTGGCTTTTTGTGCTGAGTGATGGTATCTATTACCTATGTTCAGCAGCAAGTATCAGCTGAAAGGATCTCTGGCAATAAGCCCAAAATGCACTGCTCTTCATTACTTTTGTTAATAATTTTTTCAGTGTATGTTCTTCAGCTCCTGTGTGGTGTTAGGTTTGCAAATGCCGCTGGTAAGCCCATCTTGCTTTGTCTCCATGCTAAGTTTTGACCTAGCCCTGCAAAGATAAGAATGTGCATGAGTAGTCGTGTCTTTATTTTATGTCAGTAGACATTGTGGCATCATCAGATGCAGAAAGCCTTGAGATAGTGAAGATGGATCGTTGCAGCGCACTCGATCTGCCATATAGTGTGGCTGAGTGTTTGTGCTCTACATCATCTCTGCTCAGACCTTCGGCTCTATTCCCAATTCTGGCTGCTGAGAAGGCATTCAGCATCTCCGTTGATGTATTGGTAGGGCACAGGGGGCCAATTCAGTGATTACGAGGCACTGGTTAATAATAAACACTGACTGTGAAATACATAGAAATGGACTCATCAGACAATAAACAGAGGTAAGTCCAGAACTTGTGGTCTCTTACAAAACAGTAAAGGGAAAAACAAACGTTTCCCAAACTGTGAGATGTTTGGCTCTCCCACTGTGTGTCTGTTGATGCTACACCAAGCTGGTTGCCAGACTCAGCTTTAGTATAGACTGTCCACAAAGTCTGCTGCACCTGGAAGAGCAGGACCTGGCTAACATCCCAAAGTTATGGTCTGCACACAAGCTGCCTCCAAAGCTGCTGTTTTGGCCGAGATGCTGGAAGGCTGCTTGTTCACGGGCACTGAGGAAGTCTGAACAGCGTGCATGCTATCCAGGTAACGGACACTGAATCTCTTTTTCAGTTGACCACGTGCTTCCAGAACCTGGATCAAGTTTACTGACATCCTTTGAGAAGTGGCACGAGGCGGCTGACACCAAATCCTGTTGTGATTACTCTCTCCATGTGGACATCACCAGCTGGTATGATGGGATTCGAGAAGAGCTGGAAATACTGGTGCAAGACAAAGGTTAGTGAGTGTAAATTATTAGTATTTTTGGGGTGTTTTTTTAATTGAAATATCATATGGAGGGGAAATTTTAAAGCTTTCAATGAATGCCTCATCCTGAACAGAAATGCACAGGCACTGGTTTTGCTGCCGAAGGTTCTGCACTACCTTGAACTTTTGTATTCACTTGCTGCTGTGTAAAATGGACCTAAAACTTTGTGCATTAATGCTCTTCAGCAGCAAGGCCAATGGAGGGAGTAGGTTTACCCTAATATAGGCATGGAAAATTAAGATGTGTACGTTGTCAGATAAAAATGTATCACTTTATGCTTGCTTCGACATGTGGAAATAGGCTCAGATATTGCATACTTCGGTTTTTATTTTAAGATAAAACTCAGAGATCAGCATTTAGGGTAATCAGCCCAGTTACCTTACATCCTCTATTTCATGAATGGAGAGAATAAGACATTTAAAGGTAGCGGTTCAGATTTTAACTAGACTGGAATCTGCCCATTTAGCTGCCTCAAATTAAGCCCAAATACGAAGGGCACATATGTCTGAGAAACTGTCATCACAGGCTAGATCTCCTTTCTCGGCAATGGCTTAGGATAATTTATTTGCCAAGACTAACTTTTTTTATAAAACATGCCTATATTTTTAAAATAGGTTCAAGTTATTAGAAATAAGGGATGCTAAAGTTAGGTACCTAATATTGAAAAAATGTCCTGATTTTCTCAAGTGCTTGGTCTCCGGTGGCTTTCCCTGAAGTTACCAGAAGATGCCTTGTTTCAGGACTTACAAAAATCAGGTCACTTATTTAGGAATCTATTTAAGACACTTGTGCGCTTGATTCAGTTGAATTAACAGGTCTACTATCATGTGAGATGCTGTAGGTTACACTACCTGGACTCCAGCTACCACTCCAGAATAGCACAGAAAAAACCTCTCATAAATCCTTTTCCGTAAATGCCAGCTCAGCATGGCAGTCTCGTTTGTGGAGGGCATCTTGGTGGCATCTGATACCTATGTGTGGGAAATTGAATCTAGCCTTCAGAAAATCCGAGTTTAGATCTAGTTCCTTAAAGTTCTGCCTAACAGCATGGATTTTCTTTCCAGAAGCATATTTTTCAAATATTTTTCGCTTGATACTTCCCTTGAAATGAAACGGATATTGATTAGGAAATATTTTCTGAAACGGCGTTTAGTTACCCTGGGTAAATGAGAATGACCCTTGTGTTGAGAAGCCTAAGTAATACTTGTATGCATCATCCTTTGTACGGTGTAGTGCTAGTGGTGACTTAGATTTGAAAGATTCTCCTTATAGACAAATGTACTATCAAAGTAGAAAAACAAAGCAAAATCCTATTTTTCAGTATTTCAGTTGTTTGCTGAGATAGTATGGAGGTGCATTCACCTAGGGGAGTTTATCCTGTATTGCAGCATGCTGGCGGTACATGTGCTGTATAACCAGATTTTAGGCAACAAAACCCTTCAATCAGCAAGATTACACATAATTTAGAGAAACTGCAGCTGGTCTTACATAGGTCTTTATAATATAGGTGATTTTTACAAGGTGGTGACATCTGTCAACACTGATGGTGCCAAATCTGTGCTGTTTCCCTGCTGTCAGCGTTAACATGGATAATGCTGCTGTGCATTAGCTGACTGTACTCTCAGGCAAGTATACTGTGCCCTGTTTCAAAGGTTAGATACTATTTTCCAGAGCTCCCGGATCACAGATGGCTCAGCACTCCCAAATTTGCCTGAGGGCTTACATTAAAAGCCTGGTGCAGACAGTTAGGTTAATAGTTTTCTCCAACTATCGAAATGTGAGCTTTCAATATAAATCTGACCTGCCTTTCAGCCTTCAGGGGAAGCAGGAATCTGTTTATCGGTTCCTGAACCGGGATGTGTGATGGGGCCCTTGGTGGCCTCTTCGGTGGCGATAGCATTAGGAGGTCACCTTTGTTCTCACGGATGCTGGAGTATGTCTCAGGCAGTCAACGTGAATTACTCTCACGTGTTAGGGGACACAAGGTAAGGGCCAGTATGAAAGCACAAGCACAATAGGAAATATTTCAGCGTGGCAAGGGCTTTCAAATGAATGAATACTATCTGCTGATAATTGGAAACATTTGAGCCAGCTGGTGCAAATAGACTTGATGTCAATGGAGTGACACTGGTTTTCATCAGCTGGGAATCTGGATTGAATTTGTTCTCTACTGATTGTCTGGTGGATGAGTTCGCTGAGTAGCAGGGCTCAGCTGATCGCGTTTCAGTGCTGCGTGTGCCTAATCCAGTCTTGTCACGAATAACAGGGGAGCTCACAGAGCTGCTGTTGAGGTGCCTTGTCATGAGGTATAATTGAATCGTTAATCAGTTGTAAATCAATACAAAGCTAATTCAAGGAAACACAGGCTTTGGAAGGGCCTGGAGATTTTGTAGAACCAAATGTTGATTGTAAAGACTCAGGCTTGTAACATTTCAGCAGCTAATTTGGGACTGGGCTTCTCCAGTATATGCAAAGGAGGAACAACAGCCTGAAATGTGTTGACAGAGGCCTCACTTGTTCCTTTTACCGCTGCACTTTGTCACTGTTAAAAAAACCCCGTAGCACTGTCTGAAGTTTGGAGAGGATCCTGTCGAGTACTCCTGGTGCAAGAGCAAACAGGACTTTAACAAGAACGTAGTATGTAACAAATATTAAGTAGTAAGGTCAATAGGCCCTGGATCAAGGCTTTTGAAAAGCCAAATATTTCCAATGAGTAGATTGAGACACCAGACCAAGGCATTAGGGAAAGTAAGCAAAGAGTCTAATCTTGGATACCTGTAAATGTAAACTGGTGTTATTTTATCTTCATGTCTTGTAAAAGTACTCTCTTTGCAGGATGGTTCAGACCATCTCTCCTGTTAGCTGTGAGATGCCCTTCCACCTTGTGTGTATCTGATGTGGTAGCCAAGGACATGGATGTGCATTTAGATGGGAGAACTCTACTTCTGCACCATGGGAGCGGTCAGTAAGGGACAGGCTTAAGATCCCACGGCGGGATCCTTGCTGGGATCCCTTCTGCTCTCATTGGCTGCAGGAAGAACATTAATGTGAGCAGGAGCAAAACTCATAGTAATTTTACCAAGGTCAGGAAAGGGTCTAAGAAGACACAAAGGCAGTAAAAGAAAAAGGGAAGAGAATATATATTATTTGGGTCAATGTATGTCTTCCAACCACAGTACCCAGAGAAAGCTGCCTTATCTCCTGTGGGATTGTGATTAAATGAATTACCTTTGGCTAGATCCCAGTGGATAAGGGAGAGCAATAGGTAACCCAGCTCTTTGCTTACAGAGGAACGTATACGAGAGGATTCAGTCCCGTGCCATTACTGAGGCTAGTCAGCATGGCTTGGACCAGCCTTGACACGTCCCTCATTGCTTCATGTGTGCGTGGTCACCCATGCAGAAAGGTGGCTCCCAGGCAGCTGACATCTGAGACGCTGAGTGGGTTTGTGAAGAGAAAACAGAGCTTTCCTCCAAGGCAGGTTGGGCAGATGTGCTGGAGGCTGCTGTCATCAGTCAGAGGGGAGATGGGCTGCAGGCATGAGACTGTAAGCATGGGCCCCAGGAAAGACGTGGTCAAGCTTAAAGGTTTTAAAGGGGAGACATACTGAGTACTTCGGAACTGTGTAATGAGGAATAGACTGAGGGATTACAGTTAGTAAAGGCCATGGGTATTTTCTGGGAACTGGAGAAACAGAGAAATAGGAAGAAAGGATGGGCTTACAGGCTGACAGGGCTCCGCAGTCCAGGCTGGATTTGCTCAGCATGGAAGTTGGGAAGGAGGGGCCAGCTCCCGCTTTGTATTTCTCCCTGAGCTGCCTGGATTTAGCAGGAAGACATAATACCAGGCATCATTTCAAGGTTTTATCCTGCATGTATCCTGGGGTATTTTAGTTTTGTAATTGTGAATAAACAAATTCTCTGTGTGCGTGTGAACAGCCGTACCCTCTGCCTGAGGTTATATTTGCTCTTTCTAGACTCTTGAAGGAGTTATATCTTCATCAGAGAGCCTTATTCATTTTGTGTAGACAACATGAATAAAACGAACAGATCTCTTTCTTTTTCCTCTTGCCCCAGGAAGCAGAGTTTTCATGACAGCTATTTTGAAATGCAGCATACGCTGCTTAGACAGCTTAGAATTTACTTTTCTTTTAAGCTAGAAAACTCTGAGATCAGTCCCTGTACCAGACTGGGGGTGTTGTCAGTAGACTAAAGAGTAAAGCAAATTTATGAGCTAATATGAATTGGTATGTACAGAAAATACGAACAGAAGATGTTTGGGATTCCCATTCCGTTAGAATACGAAGCTGTGTACATAATCAAATTTTTGAAATAAATAGCAAAACTTGTAGGGGTTTGAATACAGTTTGTTCTTGCCAACCAACACTTGATGCCAGCATTTCTCACTGATGTCTAAAATTTGGAGCTGTCATCTTTCATGGTTTTGTATGACTGCCAACATAAATCCTTCCATCTTTGCAAGGTGGAAGGAGAGGTATGGTGAGCTGCCCTTGTAGCTGGTTTCAGGCTTTGCTTCTGCTCCTTCCCAGTGTCTGCCAGCAGCTAAGCTGGGTGCTTTGGGCAGTAGGGTCAGGAAAGAGCAAGTCTGTATGCTAATTCAGATACACGGTTCCTACAGCTTCTCAGCACTTTGGGGAAACTTACACTAGAAGTTTAGCTGTTAAAAAGCACAGTTTCAGGTCAAGCTGAAGTGTTTTCATGGTTAGCTAAAGAAAGCTAAAAAGAAAACCGGTTATTAACAGAATCTTACACAAGTTTTTTTAAGCTTCACAAACTTTACATGCTTGCTTTAGCCACCGTCGCTTGTCTGTGATTTGGCTACAAGCAGTCTTGTTTGCAGTGGTGGCTGGGTTGCTCCAGGGCTGAACACAGGCAATTCAGAGTCCAACAAATTCCCCAGAGAAGAGGGGATTCAGGCTTCTAGTCCTAGGAGTTGTAATGCAGCTGTGGAGCCATGCTTTATTTCTGGCAATCACTGTTGAATATCCTCATCCAGGCAAATTCTGGGATTTGTTTTTCCTGAAGTTTTTGTTCAAATGCGATTTAAGAATCCACTTACATGGCAACACCTTTGCATTTTGTCTTGGAACAGGTGTGAACTCTTTTCAAGTCTACATGGCCTACAAAGATCTCTACCAAATGTCCGACAGCCAGGTATTGCTCTGACTGCTTTCCATTGCTGTGATCTGTCCTCTCTTCTGTCATCTCCCAGCACTTGAGGAGTTGCTAAGGTTGAATCCCAGACAAATGTTCCCACTGACCTGGGTGGCACTGGGGGAAATGTGCGGTGGGAGAGTTCTACCTGGAGGGTCAGTGCCGAGCAGTGTTGAACATCTGCATGTGTTCCTTCAGGTGTATGACATTCACTTTCTGCAAAGATTTTCTGGTGTCTCCCAACATTTCAACCACTCAGCACTGCTCAGGGTTTTGCCCTCACTTTATTTTGCTGTTACCTTTCAAGAACTCTAGGTCAGAGAGGGAAGAAAAGATGAAGCACTTGAGGCAGTGGCAGTTTTGAGGTTTCAGGAGCTTCTCAGTTGCTACAAACAGCTAAATGGAGTTGCTCTTTGGGGGAGGTGGCCTTTTCTCATTAGAGATGGAGATAACAATGAGCTTGTTTGTCCAGAGCTCATTACAGATTCCAGACTCTTCAGCTTTCCCATTCATAAGTAGCAGGTCATTGTAAACGGACAATGGCGTCTGTTAGTAGTAATAATGTTTGCTTATTCAGTTGAGAAAATGTTTCTTTCTTACTTATTCCCAGAGCTATAGCCCTCCGTCTCTTAAAAAACCCTTGTTACACCTCCAATACATGTGGTTTTAATTGGAATTTTGGACATAATAATAATACATAAATATTGTCTGAGAGGCAGTGCGTGTTAAATTCAACTCCCTGTTGCAATTGCCAAGAGAAATACATCAAAATGTTTAATGTGTGGCTAGACTAATGCCTGTTACCTTGTTTAAATGCGCATGTTGCACGCCATGTATTCCGACCCATTCAACACAAGCTGAAGTGCCCTACTGCAAAAGTGGACACTTAAGGAACCACGTCTTCAGTATTTGATCTGTGTTTGAAAACTGGGCTCCCACATTACTGAGGTCTGGTTTAAACAGGGAATATATTAGCTGAATACCTTTTGGAAAGGGAACTAGAATTTCAGTAGATCTGTGCTCAGAAATTCTCAGTAAAAGCAATAGGATCGACTATTTCCCTTCTGTGTGGATGGGTTTTGAATCTTAGAAAGCGATGAAAGATGAAAAAATGATGCTCTAGAGAAAACATTACAACTTTTAATTGCAGAATTAAAGGTGTTGGTGAAAGCTTGACACTATCTGCTCTAAGAAGGTGGTGCAAAATGCCTGTGCTTCAGAGAAGAGGTGTTTTAGCTGTACTAAAATTGTCTGTAGTCCATTGATTATTCCCTTTCCATGAGAATAATTCCATTTTACATGTGCTAAAACTGCAGAAAAGAAACTACTCACTAAACTTAGACCTGCATGGGAGGGCATGAAGAGGTAGCCCTGAAGTTCACGGGGCTGGGTGAGGCACTAGGTCTGAGGGAGATACAACCCTGCTTGGGACTCTTGAGCCTGTGTCGGTGCAGAAGGGCAGAGGTTCGTCCCGGCGCTGGCTGGTGTGTAAGGGGGTGGGTAAGTCAGCTCCGAACAGTGAAGCTCTGGCTCAGTGTAGAAAGCAGAGAGTGGAAAAGGGAGATAATTTGTTACTAGTCTTAGGTAATTACCAGCATAGAAGGAGCAAAACTGAGATGAACAGAGAGGTCTGAGTGTTAAGGTGTGTGTTTTCCTTATTCAGCAGTGTCTTCTTCTTTGTACTACCTGCAGCTTTATGAAGCCTTTACCTTCCTAAAAAGTCTTGGGGCTGTGATCCTGGTCCACGCTGAAAATGGAGACTTGATAGCTCAGGTGAGTGAACTGTCATTTTTGCTTCACTTTGTGAGAAGATAGACACAAGAGAGGAGAAGTAAAACCCTCCAGTGAGAGTATGGGTAGGAAAAAAGGAACTACCTGGTAAGTGCCTTAACTGGGCCTGATGTTCTGCACACACTGGTGGTATGACGTCTGGGATAAGAGGATGGAGGCCCTTTTGCCTGCTTTGGCAGAGCGTCCGTGAGGTAGAGCAGCGATCCAGGGAGCTCCTGGCCTTGGCAGCAGATGAGGACTGGGTGAGGGGAGCAGAAGGAAGCAAGAAGATCTCTTCTGAATCTGGCAGAGACAAGTGAAGCAGAATAGCGTAAAGCCTTGCTCAGAGATTTTGGGGACAAAAAGTGGACCTGGGAAGCTTTATGCCAATGGCTGTTGCTGCAGCTATCAGCATAAACAGCATACTGAGTTCAGAGTGGGTGGTAAAGCTCTCAGACCTATTTATTTTTGAGAATATTCTTATAAATCTCTGAAGTTTGAGAATAAGAAGCCACTGTGATCTTCTAAACATTTCAAAAATGTGTTTTAAAGTGTAACTCATGCTCTTTGAAGATGCCTCTCGGAACCAGGAAACTGGGCTCAAATTCAGTATGTTCCATTAAAATGTCCCAGATCCCCAGTGCAGTTTTGGCGGTTCAGGTCCCCCGCGTAGGTATTGTCCTCACACTGGAGTGCGCCACATCGCTGATCTGTGCAACAGAGGTATCCCAAGGACCGTGGTCGATAGTAAACCTCCCACTGGTCTTTCAGAGGCCAGGATTCCCCTATAAAGCAGAATGGGCGGGTTTGGGTGGATGTTGTTACGACTTTATACATCAGTGGCAGATGAATCTCTTAAGGCTGTGGCAGAGATGTCTCCCTCCTCTGATCCCCCGTACGTGTGTACAGCCCCTCTGAGGTCTGTGAGGCTCCGAGTGAGCCAACTGACTTATCTGCTGAGCTCTTTATCTGCTGGCTTATCCGCTAAGGACGAGGCTGCAGAGCTGACAGGGAAATTACAATAGCTAAAAACAAGTTGTCTTTGAGATCTGGACCGGGGAAGCCACCTTGTCTTTGGGGTTAAGGGAGAACCTCAAGTGAACATTTGAGCGTTTGGGCAGTGTGTAAGGGCTCTTGCCCACATGGGTTTGGTTTATTTTTTTTTTTTTTCTTCACTTTGTGGTATTCTGCACTTTATCTGCCTGGTAGCAATATACCCCCTTTGAGAGTCTTCTTTCCCATTTCCCCTCAAGTTTGGCCAAAATAGCCACTGGGCTCAAAAGTTAACTAGTGAGGAGTCAACAGACACATACAGTGCAGTTGTGTCCTTCCGTCACTGAAACCAGGCAAAAACCCTCATTCGGAGGGAAAAAAACTTCCCATGAAGTTTAGCATGATTTAAAACTGCCAAAATATATAATTTGTGGTTTTAATACAACATAAAATACCCAGTAGAATGAAAATTAATAAGAAACGTAAGTCAATATTACTCTGGGAATGGCAAAATGAAACAAATCAAATGGCACCCGTGATGTTTTGATACATTGCCCATTAAAATCAAGGCGCACTCGTGGAATTGCATTACTGATAGAAATCTGTTTCATTTACATTTTTCTTTGATCGGCTTTAATATGCAGCCATGGACTGTGAACATACAGGACAGAAAAATTATTAGGAAAAGAGGAAATAGTAAAAAAATGTAAAGTACGTTATATAGCAACATATTTCTTCACCATTGCCATGTCTCATAAAATCACTCTTTTCTTAGGCTTTTATTTAGAAGGATTATTTGGATAGTGAAAAGAAAGCTGCCTTCAGGGAGGTTTTTCAGGACTATCCTGTGTGAAAATCCAAATTTGATCTTATCAAACTACTATTCTATCTTATTAGCACTATCAAATCCTCTTACAGTGGGTGATTTTATCATATGATCTGATTTTATGACTCCCTTCAAGATGCAAATCTATCCGACTTTGCGTTCCATTCTTTTCTTGCTATTTTTTGTATTATATGGTTGCAACTTTTATTTTCTGTTGTATTTTAATTATCTGAAATCTTTAACTGGCACTGTTCAGAGCTGTTGCATTAATGATTTAGAACAGCTATTTTTAAGAATACCTATGAAACATTATGATTTTCTAACCAAAATAATCTTAATTACAAATTCAGATTAACCTTGATGGGTTGCAGCAAAGGCAAAAATATATGTGAATATTAACTTGCTCAGGTTTTGCTAGGGTATGTTGGTAATGTGCGAGCTCTTCCCCCTCAGGGACCTGGGATCAAATATTTATTAGATGACACAGCAAAGTATGTTCGGTAACTTCATCCTGGTCTCTGGGGGACATTTGTCTGTATCACAGACTCATTACATTTGTTGAACTGGGTTCATTAGAGACCTGCGGGCAGGGCAGGGCAGGCCAGGGTGGGAGGTACATCAACAGCTCTGGTCCCACTTCTGCTCCGTTGACAGACCTGGACCAAGCTCAGGTCAGAAGTGGTTGACACCACCATTTTCTTCAAAAAGGGAAATTTATTCCAATACCACTGCTTGGCTTTAAATTAAAAGATAGGTCAAGCTTTTTGTCTATTTTAAAAAATTTGTCCCACAGCTGTGAAGCTGGATAGCACAGATCGTTTCTGACAAACCCCCTTTGGTCTTAAGATGGGCTTTTTGGTGTGGACCCAGTGCCCTCACAACTAGAGGGCACTGTTTTGCTTTCATGAAAACATAAATTCAGTGATTCGCTCTGTAGGAAAAAAGCGTTACAGAAAACTGGATGCCGAAGGCAAGACTTTTGTTTGATAAAGTGTCAGCAGCGCTAAAAGTTTAAGGAAGGTAACAGCACGTCGTGGATTGCAGCCAGAGAGGAACTTGTGCAAGTAAAGGAAGAATCGCAGGCTGGAAACATCCTTAATTACTATTTAGTATATTGATTGAAGCCTGTTCCCTGGGTTGGTGTATTGGTGTCAAATAAGACTTTCTGAAAGGCAGAGGAGATTTCCGATGGTGCAGCCCAACGGCTTGAGGCACAAATAGGCTCTATCACGCTGCAGTGGCAAACCTTCCCCTGAAATCCGTGCTGGCTGTGCGGAGCAGACGCCAGGGTGGCATGTGACCAGTTTAGAGCCAGCGTTTCCGGTCCTCCTCCCCAGCAGCAGGCTTATGCAGCTGCATTTACACAGAGAGAAAAGGGACAGGCAGACACTATGGCTGTTAACCCGCCAGAGGATGCCTGGTGCAAGACTCTCATTCTGGAGCGGCTGTCAGCATTTGTCTGCTATGTTGCAGGAACAAAAGCGTATCCTGGAGATGGGAATCACCGGACCCGAGGGACATGCCCTGAGCAGACCCGAGGAGGTAAGAGACTTCACACATTTTGTCGTTCATGGAAATATTTTGTTGAGCACGCAGTGTCAGAGCTTGGCTTCTGTATGTGCAGATGATAGATGGGTGTGTGGGGGAAGGCAACGGGCTGCTTTTCCCACTGCCTCTTCCAGTATTATTCAAAGCCTTGAAAAGTCCAGGTCCCCTTCAGCCTGTTTGTTTGCCTGAAATACCCTTTTGCTGCTGCAGCAGACGCGTTCCCTTGGTCCAGGAATAAGCGTGTCTTTGTACGCTCAGGAGTCGCCGCTCCTGCTGCCCCGGGCATGGGTGTGCAGGTATTTTTGAGTGTGACCCTTGTGATTTGATTTGTGAGGACAAAAAGACGGGCTTCTAAGGGTAAAAATCAGCAGCACAGCTTGTGGGTTAGGCTTTGGAGTAACTGTATTCATTAAAATGCTTTGGCTGAAAATCTCCTGTAAGATGCATGTGTGCATGTGCATGTGCATGCGCTCACATATAAATCTACGTTTATGCCGGCAGATACATTTGTAGTAGAAATGTAGGCTGTAGAGATGCAAATATGTGAGAATGGAAGGATGCTGCAAGGCAGCTCATTTTATGCAACTCTCTTATAATAAAAACCAGGCTCTGGCAAGGATCATCTCAGGCATCTGGAAAGGGTCTCTTTAATAAGAAGGAAAAGGTGGAGACATATGGATGTCCCTTAATGTACACAATTCAGACCGTTAATGGGATGATGGAGGGCGGTAGTGGGAAGTGGCTGCTTTCCTTGAAGACTAAAGAGACAAGGCCCTGGGGATTTGAGGCTGAACTTGAAGAGATTGTTGTGGTTTGCAGATCTTAATATAACTTCTCCCCAAGCAAAAGGAATCAGCTTAATTGGTCACATTCTTCTATTGAGCTGTTTATGTACTTTTTTATTTTGCTGTTTAACTTCCACCTAAATTATTCCAAAAGAATGGAGTCATATTCTAAAAGAATGGAGTCGTTTCCTTTTAATGAGAACAAGGGCCTAAGGAAAATCTGCATTTGCAGTTTCCACATAGGAATATTGTGTCTTTATGACTGTGCATCTCAGCCCCCAGTGCTGAGGTACAGAGGTCCTGCCTCCTTCCCTCATCTAGGGAGAGAGTGGATCAAAGTCCTTGGACAACCTGAAACGACAGTCTGATTTAAGAAAAAATACTTCGCAAAACTGTGAAGAATTAAGCCATGTGGTTTTGGAAGGGCTAAATTGCTCAGCTTGTCTAGCATAACTCTTGGAGAGAAAGTTCTGTACCATGGAGTCAGTATTTGCAGTCAAAATGGAGTTTTAGATATTAAAATGCTGATACTGTGAGGCCATCTGGGAAGGAGGTATAAAACTGATGAGTGGGGAAGGGAGTCTCCAGAGCTCCTGAGAAATACTGCTCCTCTGTCTGAAGACCTCTGCTTTGTGTCCCTGCATCCCAGGTGGCTCCCTGGGAGGGGATTGCCTTTACACTTGCTGACAGAGGGGACTTACTGGGCGATGCTTCAAAGGCTTTTATGGATTATGGGCTAAATTCAGTGCACGGTGCTGAAGCTGCTGTTTAAGAATACTTCACATTCACTGTCATCTTATCCTTATGTAAAGATTGCATAGGGTAAGCTGCCAGGGAGAGCTCAGAGGTTGTCTCCAAGCTGGGGCAATGTTTCCTTCCTTCCTTCCTTCCTTCCTTCCTTCTCCTTCCAGCTGCAGGATAGAAGTCTGAAGCAGAAAGGTGGGAGGGAGGTAAGGAGGAGCCCCATCAGCTGCTCGGACATGACCTTTCCTGGGGTGCAGGGAGCCAGCGAGCTGTATTTGTGCTGGGGCAGCTGTACCCTGTTGGCAAGTCCAGCCTGGCTGTGGTTACTCCTAACGCAAAGTGTCTGAGGTTGGGTTTACTCCCTCTTTCCCAGCATTGCATCTCTCTCTATGGAAAAAGCAGAATCAGCCCCTGAAGAATTCTTGCTAAACAGTGAGAAATATGGCTCAGTCCTTCAGTTCATTTTTTCTTTAGTCTGCTTTTGCAGTGAACTTTTTCCTCCTTTTTTCCCTCAGCTTGAAGCAGAAGCAGTTTTCCGTGCCATCACCATTGCCAGTCGAATAAACTGCCCAGTGTACATCACCAAGGTGATGAGCAAGAGTGCAGCTGATATCATTGCACTGGCCAGAAAGAAAGGTAAGAGACTTTCTTATATCTCCCAAACTCTGGTTATTGTTTTTCATAGAAGCTCAGTGGAAAAACGTGAACATCTTGACTCAAATCACAAGATACAGGGAGAGGTTACCAAAGAATGGTAGCACCATCACAAACCCTAAATATTTAGGACTGGGAAAACTGAAGGGAGATCCTTCTGCATTTTTCAATTGAGAAACTCTCCCCACAAACTATAAGCACTCCCTGTCCCCTTGAAGTTTATATTGTAGCTCCTCTTTATCCCATCATCCCTTTTACCTTTCCCTTAGACTGCTGTTTCTCTGTTCATGGGAGGGAGATACTTCCTAATATGGCCCAACACACCTTCTGCGCCATTTGGGGGAGTATTTCAGGGTATTTTCCTCTGAGGAGTGGCTTGGGCAGTGAACCTGCTGTTAGAGATGCCTGATGCTCGCTCCTGGCCGGGCTGCTGGAGACTGACCTCATCAGATGTGCACTGGGGACATCTGCGGGTTGACACCGCTTGCTGGGGCTGTGGAGGAATCCTGGTTACAAAGCAACCAAAAGGGACCTGTGAGCCTGATGGCAGCCTCTTTCAAAGCTACGTTTGTGAGTCAGGACTGTTCTGCTGGTTGGTGCTACGAAGAGGGTGGAAAATATGGAAAAGCCAAAGAGCAAAATATCATCTTGATATTTGTATTCTTGGAGGCTTGGAGTATGGTGCTGGGGACCATATGCTGCTATCTGCTGGTGCTGTGCCCAACCTGGGAGTAGGAAAAAGGCATCTGTCTGCTGGAGCCCATCCTCCACCTAAACACGCTCTGAAGTGGGGCAACAGAGAGAACGTGGCTGTGATTAAAACAGTACAAATTAAAACCAGATCTGAACTGTCTCCTTTTGGATTAGAAAGGGAGCTTTGTAAATATGCTGATCAAAAGTATGTGTAGCTCAGAGAGCCTCCTGATTAATTTTTTATCATGCAGGCAAAGCCAGGGCTGATTAATTTTCTGGGAGCTACGCTGGCCATGTAGCAACGCGTAAATCATACATGGCTGCATGCAGCAAGCAGTATAATGTGCTAAAAAGCAAGTGAATTGTAATCAGTTCCTGTATATCTTTGCTTTCCCCAAGGTCCCCTTGTTTTTGGAGAGCCGATCACTGCCAGCTTGGGGACAGATGGGACACATTACTGGAGCAAAAACTGGGCAAAGGCTGCAGCTTTTGTGACCTCGCCACCTCTGAGCCCTGATCCTACCACTCCAGACCACTTAAATTCACTCTTAGCATGGTAAGACCTTCATTATTTTTACAGGCAAGTGCAAAAGCCACATGGGATGAAGCATCTAGGGATCAACTCAGTTTCCTTTAGATCAGTTAGTGTCATACACAAAATAGCGGAGAAGGGACGTAGAAAACCAGGGATGGTTATATCCCTGTATTTAGGCTGTCAGTCAGGTGAGCAGGCAGGGACACTCCAGCTCCTGGTTAGCGTGATAGAGAGACAACTTCTGGCTATTCAGGAATTCATTCTTTTTATTTCTGCTTTTCAAGTGGTTCCTAGTTGTACAGGTAGATAGTCTTTAGTCCAGGACTTCAAACTGTCTTTCTCCCTAGTTCTCTGACTTCTCCATCCAAATTGTTACTATGTGGTCAGATGGCATCCTCACCAGCATAAGCAACAGCCTGGCGGATAGACCCCCATCTGTGAGAACAGACTCAGTTTTAAGCTGTGGTCATATCTGGCAAGCACAGATCCTGAAATCAGGGCTGTCCCTGAATGCAGAGATACATAGAACTGAGAAAACTTTCCTGGTGCTGTTTTTGTCAAAGCTGATGCGGGGCTGTAAGCTATGAGGACTTTTGAGAATTAGGCTGTCCTAAACTAAATTGTAAGTGTTTGTAGCAGAGTTCAGTGGTTTTAGCTCCTGTATATTGAAAATTTCTGACCTGGGGTAGTCTGCCTTCGTCTGGGATGGACCAAAATCATGTAAGTTTACTTGTGTTTAGTTCTTGCAGCCTTGTTTTTACTTTTAGCTTGCCTTGTGTCTTTATAGGTTCCAGGGTCCTCAAGCTGAAAGACAGCAAAGATAAATGGTACATATAGAGAAGGTGTGTCAGGCAGGAGAAGGAGACCAGAGTGGATTACAAAGGAGACTGGCAGGGACTCAGGTCGAGACAGGCTGGTGACTGGTGGCCATCACTTGACAGGACAGGGTATGGGCTGACTGTTTTCAGGTTGGCAGAGAGAAGCTTATCACTAGGGAGATGAAAGGAATGTGGACAGCAGAGGGAGAAGTGTCTTTCTCATATAGAAGAGAAGACATCAGCAATGCCTTGCTGGGAACCCAGACTGTAAACCTGTCCCTGAAAGCATTTCCTGCCTGTAGCCAACTGTGGGTCTTCTTTAGCTCAAGCAAAAGACTATCTGCTTTGAAATGATACAGAAATTCACAGCTGAAGTCCCACCAGGACAGATTACTAGTGCTGGAGTGAGGAACTCAACTTACCATTCAAAACCTTATTTAATGCCATGTGATGGCACTCATCTTACCTGCTGCCTCCCCTTTCTAGGGTTTCCAATGCTCTAGTAGAACTGGAACCCTAAAAGGGACCCGTTGGTCTTCAGAAAACCTTTCCTCGTGAGGTTAGTTTTCCACGTGGGTAACTGGCAGGCTTCATGGCCGGCAGTGCCAGTGTGGCTGGTGATAGAAAGCCCCTGCATGTGTAATTCAGGCTTGGGCAGAGCTGCCCTTTAGGTGGATGGGCATGTGCGTGTGATGGGAAGCTGGGGTCAGTCAGTGGCGCTGCTGCAGCACGCACACATCTCTCCTTGCACAGGGTGGGTGAGGGTGTGCAGTCCACCAAACCCGGGTTTTAATTCAGCTGCCCTAATGATGTTGCATTGACAGCACTATTAATGAATGCACAGTTGAGCTCCGAGTTACATGTGGCTTTGGTAAGAACACGCAGGAATTTGTTCTGTTATGACGGTCTGATGGCAGAAGTGATTTTCCATAATTGAGCTTTCTGTTCCTTCAAATAAGGAGAAAGAGGAAAATCGACTTTTCTGGTTTGATCCGTCACTCTCAGTGCTGTAAAGAGTGAAGCTTATTGTGTGAGGGTAAGGCTCTTAGCCAGCAGATGTGAATGTGTATCAAAATGTTTGGCTCTTCTCTGTCAGACACGACTATATGTTTTCTAGAAGAGAGTCCCAAAATAATAGTATATGGGTCAAAACAGATTAGCTGAAGTAAGAAGAGAATTTTTAGAACCGGAATACAAATAATGACTTTTTTTAACACTAACATCACAAAGACAAACCAAGGAGTCACAGAAGTTTTCATTATCCTCCAAGCATGCAAAAATTTGGTGGTTTTTTTTGTTTTTCTAGCGGCTTAAAGTCCTAGATCTTAAATGACAGCAGCTTAGCCTGCTTTCAGTTTTAATACTTTAAACCTATACTGTGAAACTAAAAAAAGAACTGTATATTTTATCAGTCTGACGTGCATTTGTGGGGAATTTTATGCAAGGATGATGGTAAAGACAGTATTTCACTTTTCTATTGTGCTGTTCATTAGGAGACCAATATTTTACATTTATTAAAAAATCCTTACAACATTCTTCCTCTGCAAGTATGCAGCATACTCCTTGTGCTGCTTTCTGCAGAAAGTGTTGATTTTTTTCACTGAAAAGCCAAACGTATAAAAATCCAGCATGTCTCATGGGGTTTGCAGATTGGATTTGCCACGTGAGATTAGGTCCTGGTTTCATCTGTGGGCCACGCACCTGAGGTAGCCTTCATCTTCCATGGTGAAAGGCTGCGTTAGTGCTGCTGTGATACGCCATCTCTTCTGAACTAGAGATGTGAGATCTTGGTGCTTCCTGGAAGACACAACCCACCGTGAAAACCTTGTTTACAGTGAAGAATAAGATGATGAGGTATTGATGCGGCATTTAAAGATACACATATGTCCACTGTTAATTCCCACCACTCCTTCTTTTGGAGATGTTTTCCGTGGTGATCCCTTCTTGTCGCTCAGCTTTTTTATTGATCTGATGCTCATCCCCATTTGACAGTAGTGTGTATCTAGACAGTCGGAGTGCCTGTGTGCTTAACCAGGAGGCGTTGGGCAGCTCTCCAGTGACATGCTTCAGCTTTGGAAGTCTCCTATTGATTAGACTGGGGAGTGCAGTGCATGCCATTAAATGTCAGAGGAGAGGGAAGACGGAGGTCAGAGGAGAGGGAAAACGGAGTTCAGAGGAAGCAACTCCTTTTTATATTTCAGGTGTAGGAATTAATAGCGTGGTGTAAGAAGCACAACATAACCTCAGGGAAATGGGCCTGGCTGTGACATTCATGTTTCATTCATCAGAGCACGGAAAAGAGGGAGAGGGTCAGCCACAGGAAGCTTAGCTGACAGAAGAGTAACAAAAAGGAAGAAATGGCAGTGCAATCTCCTGACTTTATTGTTGTGTTAGAGTAAATGAATGTTTAACTGATGGATTTGGTGTAATCCTATGGAGTAACACCAGGCAGTCATTAATAATCAGGAACAGTTAAAAAAAACATAGCTGCCTTTTCACTATTAAATACATGGATTTGGCTTCTGCTAAAAACTGGATGGATGGATGGATGGATGGATGGATGGATGGATGGATGGATGGATGGGAGAATGATGAAGAACAAGAAAAGAGGCCAAAGGTTTTTCTCCGACTGTCAGCAATCATTAGGGCTGACAGCCCAGAAAATTGCATTAGAATTACTGATGTGTGACCCTTTTTTCCTCTGTACTTGACTATTTGTTAGCTTGCTGGAATCTAAATTTGGGGACCAGAATCATTCAGATGTTTCAGAGCTGGAACATACATAATCAGTTAAATAAAAGGATGAGAGGCTCTTGGGGACATCGTCCTTCTGGAGTGATAGAAGAAAAACCGTAGTGTGCTTTAATGTGTTTGACTCCTGTAAGCTTAATCGAGACCTAAAAATACCACTTGTTTCCTGTGGATATTGAAGAACCTATCTCTTTTTTGTCTTTCTATTTTTGCAAGATTACGTGTTATGGTTATGTTCTTCCTCCTTATTCCCAACAGCAGCTGTGATGCAGTTCTGCTCTCCGCAAAAAAAAAAATTCTCTAGGCTGAAAAAAATGACTTCTTAAATAAGGGCATTATTATTTGGTAGCTCTTTTTGTGTTTTACCCCATGCCTTTTTCTGTGTAAGACCTTTAAGTTAGATAAATCCAGAGCACATGTTTGACTTGCTCTGTGCCTTTCTTTGTTTAGTTAGAAGACTACCTGACAAAAAACTTTCTTTCCTTATTTATTTTCATGCTTCTCTTTTGGAAGGTCAGACAAGAAATATTTGCGGAAGAACTGCAAGAAAAAAATATGTGCAGGGGAGAAATACAGGGAAACAAGCTTGATGCTCATGACTTTGCACTGTAAAATCTGCCATTATTTTTCAGCGTGGTTGGGAATTAATTTACTCTGAGAGTGGCAGACATTTCATACAAGGTTCTGATCATATCCTTAATCCTGGAATAATCCTTTGTCCTGGTTAGTGGGCTTGTGCCTGATCTCTGTCGATAAGCAGCTGGCAACCCGAGGGAGCCGTAATCTGGGAGTTGAGGGTGCTCCCGGGGGAACGTGGAGATGTCCAATGCCATTGTTGCTCTTCAGTGATCTGTAGCCAACACGTAAAGGCTGCTGACGTGATTTACAGCCTATGCCACTGGCGTGTAGGCTCAAAAGGTCCATTCACAGCTAGTCTGAGACCACGGTAACCTTGGTGACGCCTGGTCTAAACCTTCTGTGTGTTAACTCCACAGCGGGGACCTGCAGGTGACAGGAAGTGGACATTGCCCATATAGCACTGCCCAGAAAGCCATTGGAAAGGACAACTTCACTATGATTCCTGAAGGGGTCAATGGAATTGAGGAAAGAATGACTGTTGTCTGGGACAAGGCTGTAGTAAGTAATTACTTACTTTTATGGACTAAAAAGAAATTGAGTGTTGGCTGAATAATGAAAGCCAGGAGACTCTTGGCCAGTACTTAAATTACTTTCTAATATATTTCTGAGAATTCCCTGAGAGAGAGCTACTACGAGGTGAAATGTTTATTTAAAACCTTCTCCGGTTTATTATAAAATCAGGGCTGTGTTTCACTCTTGACAGTGCAACACCATTGTGTTTTATAGACCTGAGGCTTCACAGACTACACCGCTCGATTTCCCAGTGGTGTCGGACTGGATGCTTCTCAGAGATGCAGGATCTGGAGCAGTTTAATGATTTTGAAGTGGACCCCATGTAAACGTGATGAACGGATTGTTTGAATTTGGGAAATGTCTCATCGTTTTTGAGAAATTACAAATGGATGGCAGCTGAGCCTGAGGCTAGACTATAAAATGCTTTGAAGGAGAACATTGCATGTAATTCATACTGGCATATTTTGCGGTGGGGTGCCGGTCTAAGTTAGCAATTTTTTGATGGTTCCATGGATCCTAATATAGAATGATTCTCTCCCTCCTTTGTCCGTCTTCACCTACACCCCCATACACACACACACACCCCCATACACACACACACACACACACTCTCTCTCTCTCTCTTTACCTTACACTGCATTGCACTCAAATGCATGCTGCAAACTGGGAAGTGGTAGTATTTACAACGCTCTCGAGAGCACTTCTCCCAGACTGTATTTAATAACCAGGGATCACTACTGAGATTCCAAGCACAGAAGCAGCTTCAGATACCTGTCATGTAGGAGCAAAGTGGGGAAGAAAGCAAAGCATTCAAGGCCAGGCTGGATGGGGCTTTGAGCAGCCTGGTCTAGTGGGAGGTGTCCCTGCCCATGGCAGGGGGGTTGGAACTACATGATCTTTAAGGTCCCTTCCAACCTAAACCATTCTGTGATTCTATGAAGTGCAGCCAGCCAGTGCTATTTCCCTTTTGTTACTCCCGCAAAGGGAAGGAGCTGCAGCGAGGGCTGCAACACGGGATTTACGAGTGAATTTAACATTCAAGTCCTGGACCACTGACTAGCTTCTATTTTGCAAATCTCATGTTTTACCAGGCAGGAAATAAGTGTTTATTTAATATTAAAAAGTTTGGCACTCTTGTTCTTCCTTGGAACGTTGCTTTTGCTTATTGCCAGGGAAGGCCCCAAAATATTCTACTGAAAAATCAAAATGCTGCTGTGTACAGCTGCTATTAAGCCATCACTGACTGTATAAAAAAGTTCAATTGGTGGTGACATTTCTCCCGATAAGGACTTTATAACTGGAGTTGAATTACTGAGATGTATGGGTTTGGTAATACTGATAGTAGAACAGACTTAATTTGCAAGAAGTGTTTTTAAAAGAGTCTGAATCTTGATCTTTTATTTAATCTCATGTACTCATATAAGTTTCTCTCTTTTAAAACTGTTAAAACATTTGAATGGAAATTACTAGCACTAGCAACCAAACCACTTGGGCATTAGTGTGTAGAGAAAGGCCCCTTAGGTAACTGAGCAACCTGATGGGATCATCTGCATTAAGGTTTTATTGGCTGTTTTTTGGGGTGCCAGGAGTAACACATTTACTTATTGGAAACTCCCAAGTATCGTGCCTCGTATAAAATCCTGCTTGATAAAACCTCTTTTTCGTGCACCATCACCATATATGTGAACCGCAAGCCTTCCCGTTATCTCCCTGATCGTTCGTCACCCTGAAGAGTAAATCCCCGTTTTATAAGCATGTTTTGCTCAAGTCACATTGTTTTTAGGCCACAGGTAAGATGGACGAGAGCCAGTTTGTAGCTGTCACCAGCACCAATGCTGCCAAAATCTTTAATCTGTATCCAAGAAAAGGCCGGATTGCTGTAGGATCGGATGCTGATGTGGTTATTTGGGACCCTGATAAGGTGAAGACTATAACAGCTAAAAGCCATAAATCGGTAAGGAGGAAAACCAGCAATAAAAATGAAGTATCACTGTTGCTTTTCAAATGTTGATCTAATTCATGTGAACACCAAATATATGTGGAGTGATACAGAGGAGTGATGTAACTGCCTACTCCTATTCTGAAATGGGTAAATATTTCAGAAGATGAAAGTATTGAAATCTTGCACTGGAAGCACTGGGATCAGGAAGGATTTCTTTTCTCTCTGCATATACCATTGCACTTTTTGTTGGATGCTTGTGGCAGACCTGTAACTAGGTGTGAATCAGCAGGTCTGCAGCTGAGGTTAGTAGAGCTGTGATGATAAATTTAAAACCAGCTCACTTTTTTTGCTTACCTGAAGAGCACCTGGTATTATGAATCACACGATTAAATCAACAGTATTCTAAATTATGGCATGATAAAATATTTTGATAATACAGCTCTGACCAGCTTCATGGTGGGGATTTTCTATTTAATTCCAGAGCTTTGCTGCATACTGCTCTGCCCTTAGTACAGAGTACCAGTGACTCACAGTTGCTTTGATTTTGACTGACTGATTTTGATCTTATGTGCTGTGTATTTCAAAGTTGTTACATTATTGTTTGGTGCTTTGGTCTTCTGTATTGGGGGATTCTTCCAAATGTTTTACTGGAATATGACTTTAAAAGGCACAAACCTTTAGAAACCTTTTAGAAGTAAGTTTGGGTGATTCAATTTCTATTTCTCTGTCTTGGGATCTCTCTGTGTTTTTAAGAAAGTAATAATCACCTGGTCTTTGTCAGTCATTCCCATTTAGATTCAGGCTTTCCTGGTCCTTTCTGGGCTTTTTTCAGACAGAAATATTTGTGCTCGCCCCTTTGAAATTCCCTTACGCAGTCACAGCACATGCATGGTGGGACCATGTCCTCTGGGAAAATTTTCCTTATTAAGGCTATCGCACTTCTACAGGCACTGGAGAAATAAGGAAAGTCCTTAAAAACAAATGAGATAAAGCCCTGATGGAAAGTGAGCAATGGGAAGGAAAAGTCTGATTCAGGAAAGTTATCAGAGTGATTCTTTAAAATCATTTCATATTGAAATGGATTGCTTTTTCTTCAGACAAAACAATTTTATACATCTCTTAAAGGCACTTGACTGAAAGTATGATACCAAATACACGTTATAAGTTACTAACTGAAAGAGACCTCGTACTGAACTCGCAGTGATTATGTTGGTTGATCCCCAGGCCGTTGAGTACAACATCTTTGAAGGAATGGAGTGCCATGGTGCCCCACTTGTGGTCATAAGCCAAGGGAAGATTGTGTTTGAAGATGGAAATCTGCACGTAAATAAGGGAATGGGTCGCTTCATCCCTCGCAAACCTTTCCCTGAATATCTTTACCAGCGCATCAAAATCAGGAATAAGGTAACGTCAGATATTTTTTCATCTTCTTTATAGCTATACACTCTTGGAACCACAGTAGCACATGGGTTTTTACTATTATTGTGCTAATATGAATCCATATGAGATGGACTGTATATGACTTGTTTAAAATGTGACTAAAAAAATGGTTCCTCTGCAAGTGTGAACTGATGTAACTTAATTAGCACCATGAGCTTCAGTGGGTAGAGCGTATAATTGCCAGTTGTGCATAATTGCCTCATGTCCAGCTGTGCAGGCTTTTGAAGGGAGGTGGAACAGTGATAGAATTCACTTTCCGTTAAAATTCAGAAAAAAGATAAAGCTTCTTTGAGAGGAGGGTTAGCCAGAAGGCAAACAGAACTTTAAATTGTTACTGCGCTTTGCATACTGAACAGCCACGCTGCAGAGAAGAAAAGCACGTAAGCCCGAGATACTCAATATATTTGGCATCTTTGAACTGTTGTTGGTGCATTTGCTGAACTGGGTATTAGCAGCATTCACAGCTCAGAAAACTTTTCTCATGTGCTTTAAAAAAAAGCTTGGGAAATGACCTAGACTAAGACCAGGCCACTTCTGGTTTTGAATTAAATCTGTGCTCTTCTGTTGAAAACCAGTTGTCTTGGCACCACTTTGGGGTTATTTGGAAATTGCTTTTTGCCACTGAGCACAAAAGTCACTGTGTGATGACAGGTAACAAGACAAATTGATGAAAACCCGTATTTTCTCCAACCAAGCATGTACCATAGCTTGTGGGGATGGCAGCTCAAATTAAGTCTACAAGCAAGTTGATAGTTTTTGTCTTTCATCATTTGTCACACAAATTCTGTCGAGCTGTGGGATACAGAAGGTCTGCTCTTCTAATGAGAAAAGGCACTCTAAAAATCAAATGCATCTGCAAAAGTTTTGCGAAATACCAATCAGTATTGCACTTTTCTTGTATTAGCCACTTCGATGACATGGGCCTTCTCTGCTCACTTACATGGGAGTGCTATATAAATTAAATTACTATAATCTGATAATTATATATAATATAATAATCATATACTGTAATATAAAATTATATATTAATTATATAATTTCAATAGTGAAAACACAACTTTAAAAACAAATATCAGAGAGTGGTGTTTTATAGTGGAGTATGCAGAAAAGTAACTGGGCTAAATAACCTACATCTTGCAAGTGGGCCTGGATTTTGGGAAAGACCTTTGATACTTAGGTAAAGATCTGTAAAAGGACCAAGGACTGATATTTTTCACTCCTGCAGCTCCCTCTGCTGCCTGCCGAGAGGAAGGGAGAGCAGATTCATGCCCGCGGTTCTTTTCCCACTATCAAATTTTATCGACTGGAAATATTTACAAAAACCCAGTGATGGTCCTATCAGCCACCATTTGGATACGTCACTACACAACTAAGGAATATAGAAAAAACTTGTCAAACAAGGGGCTGCAAAGGTGTAACTGGCACAGGATAGCAATATAAATTTATCCCTGGCGCAGGGATGGCAGTATAAATTCCTGCCTTTGCGGGGGTCCCTGTGAGATGGATTCATTGCTGCGATGGGCAGCTGCTTCCTTCTGGGCACTCATTTTGGCTCAGCCTGTGAGACGGTGGCTCTTCTGAGCCTGATGTCCCCATCACTGGAAGCAAGGAAGAGGCACTGATTTCTGTAAGAGCTGGATTAAACCCCTGTGGATAGCGGCCTTCCTATATGGTATTTTAATTTCACTGTGTTTAACCTGCTGGGGAAATGGCTCTGAAACAATAGTCTTGTAAGCCACGGAGTTCTGATGGTTTTGGTGAGCTTTGGATTCTGCGGTTCAATGGCTTCGGGCTCTTCCTGAAAATTGGAACTGTTTTTTAAAAATATTATTCCCTTGATTCCTGTGATTTTAAGGCCGGTGAGACTGTTTTGATTGTCTTTTCTCATATTCCTTATAGGAACTGTACAGGGATAAAATCCAAAGACCTCAAACTGAAATCAGAGCTCAAATGATAGATACTTTATTGCCAAATAATGAAAGATGGGTCCCATGCCACAGGTCTAGTGTAGAATTGCTTTTCTAGTTGATGACAAGAAGTGAAAACTTAGTTTAAAAATTGCCACCACTTTTCAATGAGTTCTAATGAAGATAATGAGATATCTGAAGGGGAGGAGCAGAGAAAATACAGGTAGGAGTGAAATTGCTGCAATCTGTATTGTGGGTATCAGTCTTGCAAAAGCCAAAGTGGGATTCAGCAGCTGAACCAACCCTGCTGAACAGCCTCCGAATGGAGAGAGAAGAGGTGATGGTGACTTATCTTACCAAAAATAAATATCTTAGATCAGACCTGTTGTTCTGAATCACGTTTCTCCCCGTTGACTGTGAAGGAAGCCTAAAAAGAATCTCTCTTATAATTTTTAAATATATAAAAATGGAGGGAGGAAGCTTTATCATTTCCTTTATATATAAAGCAGACTGTAGCTTTGATGAGAGCGTAGGACATGTTTTTAATTCAGCTAATGCAGAATATAGGTCTGTGCTCAGCGGTCTCTGCCTATAGGCATGAGTATAATTAGGGAGCATTACCAGAGCATTCAGTGTCTGGATTTTTATTCTCCTGTTGATCTAGGTGGGAGGACTGCAAGGAGTCTCCAGAGGAATGTATGATGGGCCTGTGTACGAAATCCCAGCTACGCCAAAATACGCAACTCCTGCACCCTCAACTAAATCCTCCCCTGCCAAAAACCAGCCCCCACCAATCAGAAACCTCCACCAGTCCAATTTTAGCTTATCAGGTAAGTCAGCCTGACTCATCAGAAATGTTATAAAGCCAGGGGTATGGATTATTGGTGATAAATTTCAATTATAATTACCTCTTTAATCAAAGATGAAAGGATTATATATGCTCACATGCATGCATATACTTACATATATATATGTATGTATGTATATATATGTTTTTATACATTCTTTCTCTAGGAATATTTTACAAATTGCCAAAAATGTTTGTAATCTAATTTTTTTTTCTGCATGTAGTCTTTTAATATTATTTACCTGGCCCATTACACTTAGCTGAGGTCTCTGGTTGACGTGACTGAGGTCCCTTGGTGGTATGTACAGCTGATGGGACTTGGGTCTGGTGCAACTCGCGTGGCTCAGACATCTCAAATTTCTTTCTTGCTGCATCACCAGAAACTGCTGGACATGGAAACCTCAACTGTCCTTGTCCATGGTTGGCAAACCATGTGCAGAAGCTATTCATATACATCTTAGAGTATTTCATGTCCTCTGTGCTCTTGGTGCCTGAACCATTTTCCATGGTACATAAGAAAATCATCCTTTGGGGTTGTTGAAACTAATTCTTGTCATTTGAAGATAATTACAAGTGTGTCAAATCCTTATACTTCAAAAGTCTACAGCCCAATTGGTAAATAAGCGGCTTCTTATGATGTTATGAAAGTTAGTGCATTTTCTCCCCTGTGTGAGCCGATGGTGGAGTTTTTCCTTCCTGACAGACAGATCCTGTCTTTAGAAACTAAAAGAAACCTCTGGGAGAAAGCCCAAGGAGAGCAAATATTTAAAAAACCCTTCTAGTGAGTTGAAATACATTTTTGCCCATACACCTGGGGCCATGGTGAGCACATACAGATATGTAAAGCTATATAAAGCAAAAAAAATGCTTAGAAATTTGACGTTTAACAATAATAACTGATAGGTGGGATTTTCATAAGCATCTGAAGCTGTGGTTTCACAATCTACTGCTGGATCTAGGTACTACCAAGCCATCTAGTGGTATGAATTTGATCCAAATCAGGCAAATGCACATTACTGTGATCTTATGAGATTAAGCAGAACCAGAGACTACGATAGCATTTAAAATGATCCAGTGCTTTTCTGGTAGTCTTACATTGCCTTTAGGAAGCTGAGTGTGATCAGACAATATTTACCCTGGCAGAAAGCTTGCTGTCACCTCAAGCTTAACTTTCAACATTTTTAAAACCAGTTTGAATTGGGTACAAGTTTACATCAGCTCAATCACTAACATCAGATTTACTGTACTGTTGACCCACGGACCCAGTGGGGACAGGTATGATAAACCAATGAGTCAGGTTTGAAAAATCCACTCTGCGCATAACGTGTTTGTTTTTTTTTTTTTTCTTCTAATTAAAACAGTAATATTTTCTACTGGGGTCTGATCTCATGAAGGGAACCCAGTCTATAGGCTGTGATCACTGCATAGGCTCTTCAAGTCAGTGGAAAGCAATTCCGCTTGTAGGGTGAGCATCAGTCTGATCCCAAACATTTCAGCCTGCACTTCTCATTGAAGCCAACTGATCTAAGCACTGAAATGTGCCTTGTAGGTCTGCTTAGCATTTCAGTCAGGGGTCTGGCTCAAGAGAAACCAGCTGATGGTGATGTGGGGGAAACATAGCTGGAACTAGCCAGGTAACATCTCACCACTGATGGTTTTTTCCTTTTCATAGCTTTGTTTCCTGATTTTTCTCTTGCTGCAGGAGCTCAGATAGATGACAATAACCCACGCCGTACTGGTCACCGCATCGTGGCACCTCCTGGTGGTCGCTCTAATATTACCAGTCTTGGCTGAAAAATGATGATGGACAGAAACAGAAGGATGAAGGATCATGGGAATAATGTCCATTCCCTTCAATATCTGTGTTATTGAACCCACAGTTTTATTTGGTACTAATGGAAATAAAAAATGAAATGTCTTTCTTTTTTTTGTATAGGAAGAGGTGATAATAGTGTGGTGTGTTTGCTTGGAACTACTTGCCTCACAATTGTGCTTTCATGCCATAGTCACCTTAAAGCATGGTGCTTCCATTGCCCCTTTAGTGACTACAGGTTTTAGCTTCGTCTCGTAACTGAATGATGGTTCCTTTGCACCCTTTCGCTGTATTAGAGTAGTTAATGCATGTTACTGAGTTATTTATGCAAGTTGCATTCTGTGAGTGAGTCCCTTTAGAACACGTTGCCAACAATTGACTAGACACAATGCCAAGATTAATGTCCGTATTTGAGAAACACCACCAAAAACACTTATGAAGGAAGAAAATGGCCATCTTGAAAGTATGCAGTAGAGTAGTATAAGCAGCTTCTGTTTCATCTTTAATTTATTATAAACCCAAGAAGCACTTCTCTCAGACACAGAAAATTTTCAGGACACGTAATGACAAATGGTCTCTGTAGCACCTGTCTGTTCCCACTCAGTACGTTCCAAGTCTGTGTCCTTCTTGTTTCCATTTTAGACAGAGCCGTAATTCATACATATACCAATGCCATTGCCACCCCTGCAGGGATTTCTCCACCTGGGCAGTAGTGGTCTCCTTCTGCATGAGATTTTTGGTACTTACAGATAATCCAGTTGCCGTTGGATTTTTAAAGTTTTTTGTACAAAGTTTTTCCTTTGTAATCACACGCATTTTTACTTACTCTACCGTATCAAGATCTACTAGTCGTGGTTCAATTTCTGAATTCAAAGCTTGTGAAATAAAAGAAATTAATTGATGGGTAAGCGTCTTCCTCTGCTTTCCACTGCTGTTGCTCAATGATTGAAAATTTGGAGTGGAGAAACTCAGGAGAAATTGTCTTTTAGGTTGACACAATGTGAAAGAAGGAACCCTCTTAGATCACAGGGGGTGTTAAATGTATAGATGTCTGCATATGCATACTATAGCATGCTATAATCTAATAGAGCTCAAGTAAAAATACACTTACTGTTTACATTGCAGCAGCCTCAGTTTTGGCCAAATGAGACCTAAACTATCTCCCAAGACCTTCAAGACTGTATCTGATTTGCTTAAATGGTAGTTGATTGCCATCATCTTCATCTGTAGTACAGAAGCAGTATGCACTGCTCCAGTTTGACCTAAACTGTATTTGAGTTTTCTCTGCTGACTGAACCGGGACAGTGTTTAGGCATGGCATGAACAAGACATGCCACAGGTAAGGTGAGGAAAGTGGACTTGTGTTCTCCCTGTGAGAGTGAAGGAAGTGCTTTCTCCTTGTCTTTCTGACGCTCTCACAAACTATGTAAGGAAGTCTTTTCTATCGCTTTTTACTTGTCTGATTGCATTGCAGATGTTGTGGGGGGTGTGGGCTATGGTGGAAGGTGGGGTGCTATGAAAAAGAGTCGTTTAGATGTGGTGTTAGGGGATACGGTGTAGGGGAGAACTTTGTAGAGTGGGGTTGATGGTTGGACTCAATGATCCCAAGGGTCTTTTCCAACCTAAATGATTCTATGATTCTATGAAATTAAGCAGGTCAGCAAAACACCTGCCCTTGGCCTTCTACCACTTTGCCCTTGTCTACACTTCAAAGCTGCTCCAGGAAACGGCTTGTAGCAGCACAGTGCCTGTGGAATTGTTTTATCTAGCTGGGATGCTTGACAACTTATCACTGGCCCATCCTTTCATGCAGCAATACATTGTGTTGACGCAGGTGCATGTGCAACATAAAGGTTTCGGAAACTAGCCTACCTGAAGCCTGTCATCTTATTCTGAAGCCGGTATGCTGTCACCTTCAACTTGCCCGGGAAAGGAACTGCTACCCTGGAAAACTCCATTTTGGTCAGCTTGCCCTAAAAAGCTGGTGGCAGAGCTGGTCAGAATAGCCAGCTTTGCTTTTGGCTTTGGCTTTGATCTGAACCAGTGAAGAAACACTGCAATTCATCCTGCAGTGAACTGAACTGATTGCTCCCAAAATAAGAGAAAAATAAAGCTTTTAATGAACAATCCCTTCTGCTAAGCATTCAAATTAATGTTTCCTATTGCCTGGAGAGTGCCCTCATCCCTAGGTTTGCTTGCTCACTTAGTGGTCCAGGTATTTTATATGAAGTGAAACAGCACTAGCAGAGAAGCCTGAGGACAAGCTGCCCTGCAATAATGCACAGCCTAGCAGGTAAGGCAATCCTGAAAAGCCAAATCTCCATCTCCACTGTCCTATTCCAACCCGTTTCCTGTGAGTGTTGACAGAGCCAGCAACAGTTCTGGTAATCTAACCCTGACAACAGAAATAACAGGTGGCTTGTGAAACTATGTGGCAAACGACATTAAATGTGGAAATTTTGGAACTGCTGGTTACCATTTCCTTGGGGTTTTTCTTGTGTGTGTTTGTGGGAGTAGCAATGGTTGTTCAGCTCTGAGTAAAACTTCTACTTCATCTATGAGGCTTGTCACGCTTGAGGTGATAGAAATGATTGTTGTGTAACTAGTATTGAGAGATTCCACTTTTCCTACTTGCTAAATGACATCCTAAACTGAAGAACCCTTTGTCTACAAGCTAGTCAAGATCCACTGTTGTTAACATGCATTTATTTTTCCACAGTGAAGTGTGGTGTGTTTGGGAGGCACTTCATGGTTCAGTGCTTCTGTGTGAACAAGACTGTGCTTGTCAGGTCAATGTAACTCTGCTAAGATTTCTCCGAGGAGAAATACACTAGCGTGCCCATGATGTTCATAAGCCCCCGCAGCCCAACTGCTGCTCCCATGCTGCTGCTGAGGGACGGCCTGCAGGAAGCCTGTGGGTCCTGTCCTGTGCCTGGGTCTCTCCACTCTGGACAAGCAATACTACCTGGATGTGATTCAAACACCATTTTTTTGGAACACAGGTACCTTACTGCATGGTCACCAGGTGAGGTGAAGGGTGCCTCCCTTGGATGGTTACTGTGATACACCATCAGAGAGCTGGCACGTGCCATTGCGAATCGGGAGGTTTAACCCAAGCAAGGTAAGTGGTGCTTCTCTTACCACTTGGAGGTCTATTTCACCTAACCTGTCCTTAAAAAAATAAAACAGTATATAAAATGTGGACTAGCTGGTGATGATGGATACATCTGCAGAACAGGAAACTATATACTTGAGTTTGCTCCTTTGTAGGAGCACTAAGCTGGGAGACATTCATTTTGTGAACTTGAGGTTGGGGAGCTGCTGTTATCTCAACTACAACAAGTTGTTGAAATCTCCACTACAGTACAGAGCTTTCATGGGTTTTTGAATTGTCAAACATCTAAAAATTTGCAGCAGGGCTATGACCTTTTAATACTTGATATAGTCCAAGTGATGTAAAACTGGCTCTTCCCTATTGCCATTTGCAGACCCCTTAAAATTAGTCCCTATGACCACTCTAAGGACTATCTTTGTCAATCAAGGGATGTGGAAGGGAAAGCTGGATCCACAGATTGTTTCCTGAGTGATAGTTTGGACCAGTTTCTCTTGTGTTTGCCTGCTACAGAGCAATGCAGTTACATGTTTGAATTTTAGTGTTTGTAGCAAAGCCTGTTAATTATGCTATCAAAACTGACAGCTGTCCCATCCATTACATTTTTCTCTTGGCAATACATTGATCTTCATCCTTAAGAACTAAAAATGCAGACTGAAACAGCTCAGATAACCATGTTCTTTGGGTTCCAGTAGCCAACAACATAAGCTTAAGGGAGACCAGAAGAAAAGAGCAAACGTACAATGCTAATATTCCTCTGAGTGTTTCCCTCACTTCCAGTGCCTTGTATATTCTTGAGAAGCAGCAGCGTCTTTGTACTCTGTAGCTGTCAGTGGAATTTCCTGCCATGACTTAATCTGCTAAGGTGCTTTTAAACCCATGTAAAATCTTGGCATTTATGACAAAACTTTTGGCTCTGCCATCACTGTCAAACTAGTTTATTTGGCACCAGTTAATTCCTGCCATGTAGGCCTGGCCAGTATTAAATCTCAGTCATTTGAACAAAGTTATAAGGATAGTTTTCCACTATGATTTTGGTGAACTTTGCACAAGCTTTCCAGGTATGTTTCCGTAAAAATAGTGAGAGGTATTAAATTTAAAAAAATGATGTGGAAGAGCTCTATAACACAGTAAAAATAGAGAGTTTGAGATACTGTTTCTTTATCATTTAACTCATTAAGTATTTGCAGTGATATGGGTAAAGTAGTTAGGTCTCAGCACATCACCTCTGCTTCCCCGCCACCCAGCCAACTTCATTTTCTATAATTTTTCTAGCACAGTGAGATGTACATGCAAGGCTATCTTTAAATGTATACCCATATATAGTCAGACAAGCTTTAAAAAGCTTTAAGCTTAGCAGCTTCTTCCTCACAACTGGAAGTAAGCCAACCTGCAAGTACATCAGCGACTCCAATGGTTCCTTTGGGAAGTCTTGGTATGGGGTGGATTGAAAACTGGCTGAAAGATAGAGCTCAGAGGGTTGTGATTAGGGGCACAGAGTCTAGCTGGAGGTCAGTGATGAGTGGTGTTCCTCAGGGGTCAGTACTGGGTCCAGTCCTCTTCAATATATTCATCAATGACCTGGATGAGGGGATAGAGTGCACCCTCAGCAAGTTTGCTGATGACACAAAGCTGGGGGGCAGTGGCTGACACACCGGAAGGCTGTGCCGCTATACAGAGAGACCTGCACAGGCTGGAGAGTTGGGCAGAGAGGAACCTTATGAAATTCAACAAGGGCAAGTGTAGGGTGCTGCACTTGGGGAGGAATAACCCCATGCACCAGTACAAGTTGGGGCTGACCTGCTGGAGAGCAGCTCAGTGGAAAGAGACCTGGGAGTCCTGGTGGACAACAGGATGACCATGAGCCAGCAATGTGCCCTTGTGGCCGAGAAGGCCAATGGCATCCTGGGGTGCATCAAGAAGAGTGTGGCCCGCAGGTCAAGGGAGGTCATCCTCCCCCTCTACTCTGCCTTGGTGAGGCCACACCTGGAGTACTGTGTCCAGTTCTGGGCTCCCCGGTTCAAGAAGGACAGGGAACTGCTGGAGAGGGTACAGCAAAGGGCTACAAAGATGATTAGGGGTCTGGAACATCTCTCTTATGAAGAAAGGCTGAGGGATTTGCATCTTTTCAGTCTGGAAAAAAAGGCAACTGAGGGGGGATGTTATCAATGCTTATAAATACCTAAACAGTGAGTGTCAGGAGGATGGGGCCAGTCTTTTTTCAGTGGTGCCCAGTGACAGGACAAGGGCTAACGGGCACAAACTTGAACATAGGAAGTTCCATCTAAACATGAGGAGGAACTTCTTTACTTTGAGGGTGGCAGAGCACTGGAACAGGCTGCCCAGAGAGGTGGTGGAGTCTCCAACTCTGGAGACATTCAAAACCTGCCTGGACACGTTCCTGTGCAACCTGCTCTAGGTGACCCTGCTGTGGCAGGGGGTTGGACTAGATGATCTCCAGAGGTCCCTTCCAACCCTATCATTCTGTGATTCTGTCTTCAGCTGGCAGGGTCCAGATCCTTGTCCCCTCTCCTGATGCTCTGCAGTGCACCAGTGGCCACAGCTGTGCTGAGAAGAGGAGCCCTCCCAGTGCAGAGGCAGTTCCCAGAGAGCACAGGGCAGGCTGGGCAGCTGCACACTAAGCCCTTCATAAGTCTCTGCTGAACACATGGAAGATGCATTTGTTCAGAGGGAAGAAACACAACCCAAAAGTTGTTGTATGTAAGGAACTCTGGATATTAGAATGGCTCCCAAAGATTGCTCTAGATGCCATGACGGAGTGAGTGAAAGTTCTAACCTGGTGCTTGCCCGGGTATTGGGTTATGGTGTGCACAGGCTGGATCAAAAGACCTTTTTGTGTGACTTACACTTAGGAGTGCACGTTTTTGTCAGGAATGAAAATGCCCGTATTGCACAGGAGCTGGCACCAGCCTGAAGGTCCCAAGTACAAGTCTTTGAAGTTGCACACCTCTTCAGTGTGATCCAGGCTGCCTTTCAGCAAGAATTCTGCATGGCAAGGCTTTTCACATTTTTCTACAGCAGACAGACCATTGAGGTGGGCTATTTTGATTCTTTCATGATAAACAATGCACTCAACAACTGTAACACCTAGCGTTTGCCTAAACTTTGTTTCAGTTACCCCCTTGTCACAAAGCTGTGAATGAGACTGAACACAATCATGAAATGTTGCAATAGTTGTTACCCTTGATGTTAAAAAAGGAGAAAAAAAGCATGGCATTTTTTTCCTAAACTTCTGCAGCAAGTGTTTTTGATATGTACCTACACAGTATCATCAAAGCTCCTTGTGAGCCTCTCCTGACTAAGCTAAAGAGAGAATGCTTTATAGATTTACATTATAAAGCAAGTGTTTTGAGCTGTGATTGCCACCTAGGTATCTCCATTTTCCCCTATGTGACATCCACGATGCTGGAGACTGCTCTCAGCTGGAAAAGCTGCTTAGCAGTTTATCTCCCAGGGACACTCTAGGCACAATCCCTGGCTCGCAAGCAATTTCTACCATCCCTTAAAACACAGGGAAGGCACAAGGAGGGCGGGGTGGTGGTGGGGGGAAACGACACACACGCACCGAACATTTCAGTAACATCAGTAGGAAGGAATATTAGAATCCGGACAGATTTAGGTTGGAAAAGGCATCACCTCGTGTCCAGCCTCCTGCTCAAAGGAGGGCTAACTTCAAAGTTAGGCTGATCAGGACCTTGTCTGGCTGAGTGCTGAAACTCTCCAAGGATGGATATTCTGTGTCCTCTCTGAACTACGTACTCCAGTGATTCACCCATTTCATGTTGAGAATCTTTTCTTCTTGATGAGTAATCGGACCTTCTGTGCTGAAATTTGTGACTGTTGCAATGAGTTGTACTTGTCTGGCTGGTGATAAAGTATTTCACAGCATCACAAAAAAAAATCTCGCACTCAGTACTGTTCTGTGTTGGCTTTGAAATAAACAGTTTTGTGGATTTAAAATTAACTGAGGGGCCAGAGGTAGAAAAAAAATAATCACTCTGCAATGACTATGACAGGAGATGGGAGGGAGATCTTCAGCATCAGGATGCACATACTGACTGTCACTATGGTTAAAACAACATAACACCATAAAATTTGAAAGGTGCTTAACTGAAGAGCAACTGTTGTGAGCTTAGCTTGGCCTTTGCTACACTTGTTTCTTTGTCTAATAAAATTTCTTGTTCAATATTTGCATCACTGACAGGGAGTGATATTAAGTAAGTGCCATGTCACACACAGGAAATCTGCACGACTTCAAAGAGACAGTGAATCCATGGAATAACTCAAGGAGACTGGTAAGTTGGTAACACGGGCAAGAGCAGCGGGTGTTTTGCCAGGAAGCTAATGTGACTTTGTGGGAGAAGAGAAGAAACGCCTGTTTGTAGAAACTCCAGCGCAGGGATCTCGGGCAGACGGAGCAGGGATGTGCCTGCACCTGCAGCCGGGTGCAATGGGGACTCGGCAGGACCTGGCATCCTCTCTGGCTCCTTCCCGGTTCTCCCTGCCCCTGCCTCCACCAGCAAAGGGATGAAAACCCTGCTAGCTGCCCGGGAGGGGGCACTGCTGCGCTGCTTTTGGGATAAGCTGAACCTTTCCATGTTTTCTAAGGGAGAGAAAAAGCCATTTCAGTCCTGCCTGGCCAAAGGAGTCACAGTGCAACCGAGGAGACCCCGCTCAGGTGACAAGAGACTCAGCTTGGGTAATTAGAGACCCCGCTCGGGTGATCGGAGACCCTGCTCAGGTAATTAGAGATCCTGCACAGATGATTACGCTGCACCCTAACTGTGACAGGAGCCGCTGCTGCACTGCATGGTTTAAAACATCACCAACTCTAATACTAAAAGCTTCCTTCTTGCTATCTATATAGAGTGCACTGCAGAATTAAGATGTTCAGAGCTAAACAGGCTGCCTCTGTTTATAAAAGAAGCCCAACAAGCAACAACTAAAGTGTCTAGATGAGGAAGGTAGAGAGACCATAGAGACCAATTGCTGAAATACCGGAATCAAACACTTGAAGTGCTACAGTTTAGGAAAAAAAGGTATTTTTACAATGATTGAGGTGAAAATTGGCCCTTTAACATGCCTGGCAAAGTCACTTTTATCTGAGGTAAACTGCATAACTGATGCAGTATTTTCCATCATACGTCAAAAGACAGCCATTTAGTTCATTTTAAAAAGACAGAAAATTTTCATTTCACGAAAACTGTAAGATTGCTTAGTGGGGAAATTTATTACACAATACAGGTGCTCTGTACAGCCAGTAAGAACTAGCTGCTTTGCATAACAAGAATTCCCACAAGAAACATAATGAGCATAACCAAGTGTGTTGGAAACAAAAGAGTGTACTTGAAGAAGACTAGAAACTGAAGTATAAAAAAATGAAACAGTAATCTGGTTTTGTCTCATTCTTCCTAAAAATAATAATTTGAAATATGAGACAAATGCAAAAAAATACATTTACAAAAATCTTTGTACAAATTTAAAAAAGCATATGTAGACTTGGAAGCACTAAAATATAACAAAAGAAAGACCAAATGTAATCTTTTGACGTACCAATACCGTCTGAAGTCTGTTTAAGTATTCTTTACATTTCTATCTATTTTTGTTAGTCCAAAGCTGCGATCAAAAAACATTAAGATCCAATCTACCACATTTAGGGCTCAAAAGCAAATAGTACATCACTATGGTAATGAAACCTGACTGAGATACACTGACCTGGGCAACCGGCCTAGTGTGGATCTGTTCTCCTACAAGCGCCCTTTCCTCAGGCATATTCCTGATCTAAAACTATCTGCCCTCCACATTCCCCAAGCAATCTGTAAGAGCTTACATTAAACATTTCTTTGTTCTGCCTTACCAAAACCCAGTGGGACTGTTTTATGAACAGCTAAAGGAAGTCAGGATTGATTCTTGGTCTGTAGCTAAAGCAGATTTCTCGGTTATTATTGATGTTCTTCGTTGTTCCTCTGTAAAGCAACTCAGTAAGTATTTATAGCTGCTGAGATTCCCCAGAAGAATGCTTTGGTACTCTGTGTTCTGACAGCTTGTACAAATGCTTTTACTACCTGTTGACTCTTTTTTTTAGCATCTTTGAGTTTTTCCTTGGTTCAGTCTCCCCTTCATGTGGACTCTGTAACTTGTCTCTGAAAGAAATATACAAGAAAAATAAAACAAAATTGTAGACCGAGTTTTTCAAATGCTACAATTCTCACTTAAACTAAATTAATTTTGATACAAGAAGAAAGGCGCTTGCAATATAATTACAACTTCTGCACTCACTGGTTTCAGCTGCCTCTGTTGAGGCCGCCAAAACAAAGTTGCATAAACGTTCCTTTGTTGGGTCCCTGTTCCCTACACACGTATCCCTTGTTGGCTGTGGGAAAGGAGTGTGTGAAAAGGGTTGATGCCATCAGGGAAAGGAGCCATCTCCTGAAGTCAGTCCCAGGCTGAGGTCACTCAGGGGATAAATACTTTCCCCCAAAGGCCTGTGGCTCCTGAGAACCAACTGTTTGCTTTGCCTGTCAACAGGATTTTCTCTGCTCAATATATCAAGCCCCAGCGACCAGCTGGCTGGTTTGATCTGCCTGTAGTAATCAGCTGGCATCTTTCAGGTTTGTAGCCATTTCTTCTCCTCTAGTTAGCAGCCCAGCATAAGCCAACTGAAACATCTATCAAGAAAATCATTGTTAGAGCTGCTACCCTCATCAGCCAAAGACTGGCGCTTGCCTTTGTTCCTGAAATAAAGGTGGAAGTTGAAAGCCTAAATACCACAGACCATATTTTGGTTGCTACATGTCAGCCAAGTTCCATTGGATTCATTTGTCTCTGCTGATTTATGCTGTCTGTGACTCAGGTTTTAAAAAACCACATTAAAGGAAATTTGGAAACAGTATTTCTCATTTCTCTACCAAAATCAAAGTTATTTATAAAATACATAGGAGCACAGACAAGCAAACTCAGATGATTTTCCTAAATTTAAAAAAGAGTATGGTGAAAAAAAAGGTCAAGTACATGTGAGAAGTAACTATTAAGGAAGAAGCTCAGCTAGCGTAGGCATTATATTTTGGATTTGACTGACATACATGCTTATGAAGTAGATTTTGTACTGCTTTTTAAAAATATTTTTTCACATACCATGTTTTTAGCCTCTACTATACCTGCATAAGCCAGAAGTCAGTCCAGAGGGCTCTTGAATATTTTCATGAGAATCATCTTTGTCTGCTGATTCTGGTGACTGAAAGGTCTTTCTTTTTGTTTTTTCCCCTGAATTGCCAAATGCATGTGGATTAAAAAAAAAAATAATCACATATAGTAGAGCTTGTTTGCTTTTGATTAACCTAAAGCAAAAAAATACACTCTAACACTTCATACATACACATTATTATTCCAAGGAAATAATTCCGTTTTACATTAGTCTAGCACATTGGGTTTTTACTATTGCTTAGTTCTCACAGAGCAGACCTTGAACTTTCACACTTGCTGAACGCTGAAGAAAGTTTCTGTGAGGTGCAACATCTGAAAGCCCTATCATGCATTTTCTTAGCAAGAAATTGAAAATTGCTTTTTACTACCAGCAAACAAGAAAAGCCAATTCATAATTTTATATGATTTGAATTAAAACAATTTGATGTTAAAAAGTCGATGTTTTTAGGGCCCTGAGCTAAGCCTCCACACGTGTCCCTGGGGTCACCGTGTCTACCAGGGCAAACAGCTCTGCACCCTTGAGAAACAACCGTCTGGGGAGAGAGACTTCAAAATTGTCCAGGTGAGTGAGCTGCTTTTCCCTTTTGGGCACCCATCTCCCCTTTCAGCACCTTTCAAATGTAATGCCAAATTTTTCATTCTGATAACGACAGCAGGGTTACATGGCTCAAAGGATAAGAATTTGCATGTTCCAATCCTGATCCCAAATGTGTATCAGGAAATACAATTGCTATTCTGACAATTTGTCCCTAAATATCTCTTGAATGAATAATCAGCTAGTCTAATTTGTTAAAACTGCAGTAAGTTCATATCAATATTTCAAGTTTCTTGATTCAGTAAGATTTTCCTTTTGAGCATGTGTGTGGGAAGGCAATTCTTCCATTCTACCAGGAGAATGAAAGCTAGTGATTCAGCTCTGCTGTCCTCCCAAAAACTTAGTTAATGACTTGAACAGAGTCGTTCCTAAAGAACACAACAAAGACATGAAAAATAATTCTGGTTTGAGCAAGGCAAAGCCTCACCTCAGTGGACATAACACGATCTATTGGCTAAAGGACTGCTCTGGAGCGAGGAATGGTGACACATTTGTGGCTGCGCTACTGACGAGCTGGGTGACCTTGGAAGGCTGCCTTACTTTTCTACATCCCTATTAGGGAAATGGCACTGATGAAAAATCTCACCTGAAACTCCACTGTGTTACATTGCAAAACACGCACTCATATGTGGAATGATGTGGGGTTTTTTAAACAATTCAGGATTGTACCAACCTGCTGGCTTGCTCCTTTTGGAAGGCTTCCTCTTCACAGGCACTGGAACTCGGGCCAGCACAGCCAACTCGCTCACAAAGTCCTGCTCTGCTTCCTGAGCACAAGGATAAACACACAACACAGCGTGGTTCTGGGTTATGTTATTCTATATGTGGCGTGACAAAAAAAGGTATATGTCATTGCAGAAACACAGGAAACAATATGGCTATCATCAGGGAAGCATTTCCTACAAGACAGTGGTGAACCTTAGCACTGATTTCAACTAGGACAGCAAAGAGACCCTTACAACCTGTCCGATGTTTTGCCATGGACTGCTTCAGATCCGTAAGTCATTTTACCCTGATTTACCCGTAGCTGATTCTCCAGCTCTGTTTCTAGGTGATGCAATCCCAGCAGCTTCTGTTTCAGAGACTCCAGACGAATTTGCTGCTGCAGTTCAAACTGAGCCAAAACCTTCTTTTGCTGCAGCACCATCCTGATCAAGAGAAATTTAAAAGTACTGATGTTGTTCAATTCAAGGCATGAGTACAATCCTGGCAAAGTGCATTTAGAAGATTTTGTAGAGAGAAAGGCTCACTAACAATATTGTCCCATCCAGCTTCTGCTGGGACAAAACATTTTGCCGTAGATTTTTAGACAGATTTACTTATTTTAATAACCTGCCTTGGCTCCCCATGGGATACAAGCTCCTTTCAGAGGTAGGAACTGCAGCAGGAGTTTGGGTTGGACTTTGGAAGCCCGAGTTCAGCTCTAATGTTGAAGTCTGCTTTCAAAACCCTTGTATGTTTCTGAAGTCAGCTTTACTGTCTGATTGCCAAAGAGACAAGCTGTTGGATGATCAGGTGTGAGGATAAGGGATTAAGAATTAGGCATTTCATTCAGGGTTCTTCAGTACCAGATGGAGACTGAGCCAGAAACATGGTAATTCAAAACTTGGCAATTGGGAGCATTGACAACTATATGCTTCACTTGTTTTATTTTGCTGGTTGAAGATTAATATTGATACAGTAGAACCTGAATGTCTGCAACTTCACTGAATCTGTATTTCTTCTGTTCTCTTGCCTGATCTACCTTGAAGCAATGCTGTCAATCACCCATCACACTCCTCAGGGAATGAGATAACAAAAATTGTTTCTGACATCTACACAAAATGAAGTTGCTGCTGTAATGGTCAATGCTTACAGAAGGTTAGCTTTCAAAATTTGCTTTCTGAACTCACACTCATAACCTTGCACGACAAGCAAAAGGAAATAAAACAATCTCTGCTGAGTTTAATAGGAGTTAGACAAATTAATGGTAATTTTGTCATTAATTTACACAGGACAGGGATTTGACTGTAAAAGAAATCATAATGACAACAGGAAAATGGGTTTGATTACTAATGGCTATGAAACCAGCTTAGATATCGAATAGTTAAACTCTTCAAGATCACATTTCTGTTTGCATGAAGGCCAACTGGATTGTATATTGTTTTAAGACACTAGAATAGATTATGGGAGAAAAAACTGAGACAACAGCTAGAAGTGAATTTATATTGATAATGAATAACTAACAGATCTTTTATGAAGCCCTTTATTACATGAATCCGTTTCTATACTAATTCAAACAAGGATGAAAAACAGAAAGTGGGCAATGATTTCTTTCAATTTAGAAGTAACAGAATGTCTAAAAAAAGAATTAGCCTCTTTACAATGTCAAAATTACAGATGCTGTGTTGTTCTGGATCATAAACTAAGAGTAAAGAAATAAAATAATTACAAAAATGTATCATGTGCATACCAAATCATACAGCTTTTTAAGACAACTTATTCTTTTGGAATTGCAATGCTTTTTTTCTGGACTTAAGTTTCATGAAGTCAGTAATGAATTAAATATAATTTTTGTTTAATTAACATTTGAGGGATTCCACTCTAAGTTTAGTGCAAGTAATCTTGATTGTCCAAGGCATTCACCGAAATCTTCTTCCCATTTTGAGTATTATTTATGCTTCAAACATTTTCTCCTCATTATGGGATATGTTTACTCAACAGCAAACTAGCAAACACTTTTGATGTTCAAAGCAGAAAAGATGGGATGTAATGAATTAGACAGCGCTGGTTCCCATCCTACATTTATGTTTAATTTCTTTTAAAATTTGGCATATGCTTTGGCATCATTTTTCATTCTCTCTTTTCAAACTGTCTACGTATAGTTCTTCCGTCTGTAATTAATGAGCATCAAAAAGTTTATTTAATAAGAAAGTAATTCTCAGAGATCAAAGAGAAGATGTAATTTGGTGACAGATATTTCTTTTCCATCAAAGACAAATACAAAATGCAAACCCAAGAAGTTTATTCAGCAGACATTTATGTAGATCTGCAAACACCCACAACATTTAAATAGTCAGCAGTGCTGCTGCCTGCTTTTACCTTTGATGGACTGTGGATGATACGTTCAGTAGGCCTTTGGTCTCTTTTTCTTTCAATGCCAATTCAATCTCTTGTTTCTTCTTAAGTCTGTTCCTTTCACCTCTTTCTGCTGAAATAATGTTTTTTGTAAAATCTTCTGCTCAAAATTACAAACTTTGAGTTGTGGCAACCTTATGATTTATGTTTTGCATCAGTACAAATCAATCCCTGTTCTAGGTAGTCTTTCCAAGGTTACTGCTCCTTAGGAATATCAAGTACTTCTTACACACTCTTGCTCTGCCAGTGTGGTGTGTTGCACAGACAATAGTTTGTGCATCATTTAGCTGAGATGGTAATGTCACTGAATTCCTATTCTTATCTATTTCTCCCACTAGGATAACTGATTAACGTGGAATTCAAAGCAGAAATTTTATTAAAAGACCTTGATGCCCTAAGCAAGAACTGTAATACCTACGCAAAAAATGCAATAAAAAGAAAACCTCCACTCGGAAGTCACTCAGTCCTGGGAATGCCTAACTCCACTAGATGTCCCCTCATTTGATGGCAAAGTATTCTGGGTACTTTTGCGTATGCTTACACTCTGTGAGTAACTTGGTGTTTATCTGCTGACCAGGCTCCTGCCTCTTGCCCCTGAAGTCCTGCCTGGCAGCAAGGCTCAGGGCATGTCTGACAGATAGGACATGTGGGTTTCCTTGCACCACTGCTTTTAAATGAAACACAGAAGGAGGGAGATAAACGTGTACACAACAGATTAGGGTACATAAAATTCATTTGGGGAGCATACGACTTCTTCTGAATGCTCCAAGAGGCTGACAGGCACTTCTCCTACAAATAGCACCATCAGGGACCAGTTACTGAATGTACTCTAGGCTGGGCTGGGCTGGCTGTGCAGGGGGAGGTACTCTCCACCTTTTTTCCTGTGGCTGTGCCAGACAGACCATAAATTCAGATTTACTAGGCCAAGGGATGCCCAAAGAAGCAAAATCCTCTAGCCTGACATTAAGCATGGTCACTGGGAGAGAGAAGCCCAGCATTATGGTCCTTACTCCTGGTTAGCTATCACTCAATGAAGTACAGAAGAAATTTCCTATGTGGCCATTATAACACCAGGGCTATCACAGAGCAGGTGGTTCTATTGCCAACATTGTTTTTTCTATCTTGTGTTTTAGAGAAAGAAGTTATGAAACTTGGTGAGGAGGATCACACTCTCAGTGTGGTAATCATGCTTAAGATCACCTAACACATCAGCCCCTTCTGAAAAGGAAGAAACGTGTGTTCTGCCTCCAGGCTGAGCTTGGATGGAAAGTAGTGGCTGGCTGTCAGGGCTTAGGGTGTCCTGGCTGGGTCCCAGAGCAGACCTGCAGGCTGTTAAGAATCACAGAGAGAAATCGAAGTGCTTTTGGGGCCAACACAGCAGCTGAAATGAGAAAGGAGTGGGGTTCTGCATCACAAATTTGGACTTAGGTTAAAGAAGGACTTAAGTGTACTAAAGCACCAAAGTCCCTTATTAGATAGTAGTGCTCACTCCTAACGTAAAAAGCACCAACAAAGCTGAAGTAGTTGATACTGAAAATCTCAGCCAGGCTACAGCATGCACACGTAGGTTTGCAATACTTTTTCACTGTAGCAGTCCATTTGATCTGTGAATTTCAGCTGGGTTTCTCTCTGGCCACCCAAATCTAAAACACTCTGGCTTTTACTATCAACATAAAAACTCTCTTCCTCCCTCATGCCTTTAGGCAGCAGAAGGATTTTCTTTTTCTTCAGCTGAAAAGAAAATATGCTCCTCTGACACATGTGATTTTCTTCCTTGTAGTTCACGGAACACCAAAACACTGAAAAAAAATATATCCATGCAAAGCTCTAGGAGAAAAAATAATCTAAATGAGCAATTACCAGAAAGCTGACTGTGGTTTTAGGAACTGGTATTCTAGGTCTCACAACCTAATTGGGACACCAGTTGAGACTCTTTAGAGGGACTTTGTGAAAACTTAAGTAACTGACTGCCTTGCTAGCTGCCAATGTATAAAATACAGATTGTGAAAAATTCCTGCACAGTTTTTGCCTAACTCTAGCACTCCATCTTCCAGTATTAAAGTCTTCAAGGTCCACAACAGGGCAGTGCATAACAGATTGGTTCTGTCTTATAACCACTGAGCATATCTAGCTCCTACTGGGGCTCACAAATCCTTCCTACCAACTCATCTCTGGATCTCAGTCTTAAGTGGATATGCCTGTTCCTCTTCAAAAACTCTCTTCTGTGGTTAAATAATCATTTCTATTTAAAATTGCTAACTCTATTTTTAGAAAAAACCATCCATTCCGTGTGTCTCAAATACTTAGCCTGTGATGATATTGCCATTTTACTAACTTGCTAACTTGATTTAATGCCAACAGCCTTCACCCAGGGGAGGGGAGAATGTTTACAAAAGGAACCAGTAATCACGGTTTGCTTTTGTTCTCCTGTCCTGAAGGAACCGAGCAATTAAAAATAATTCCAGGAGAAACTGCCTGTTTTTATGTTTGATCCAGCAGTTCATAAACCTCTTCAGCACTTTCACAACCTGTAAGAGGGTCATGGTCGACAGCTAAGAAACAATGCGCTAGCTCACACAGTGTTCCAGGATGGGCATGCTTGGCTTTTTGTCTCCTCTAATTTGTCTCCTCTAATTCATTTCCTCAACTTCAGAGACAACAACATTTCACTGAGCCAAAAAAAAGGAAGGAATACAAGAATCTACTCCCCAAGGCTTAGGGCAGTGACCGCAGAGGAAGCAGACTGTCTGCCAATGCTGTTTTTGTTTTCTAACATGGGAGCAGGGATTGCAAACCCAGATTTCCTCCCTTCTAGGGGAGAAACTTGTAGACAGCTTGTAAGCCCCTGTCATATATCCTTTATCTTTCCCTATGAATATTTGATTCATTTATTCATTTTATTTGCATATATTAATATGCAAAGTTGAACAGTGTTTATGGTAGATATTGGCTGTACGACCTAATGTTTGTACAACTCTTTGCTTTCTAAATTCTTCTGACTTGTGTTGAGGTTTAGAGCACCAGGAAATCAACTGCTGGTGGCTGTGACTATGGTGGTATCTCTGATCTTAGCTTGGTGAACCAGAGTTCACGGTTAAACTACGATCTCCAACACGGGGTCGTCACTCTGTGCACGTCTGTACCAAACTTTGAGTAACAGGGCCCTGCACCTACGACTGCAATTCAAGTAATTATTAATAATGACAGTTCTACCACTTCTCCTTCAAAGATGGAAATGGACTTACGCATTCATTTTGCTTTGTTGCTTACTTTAAATAACAAATTTCTCCTATCTTTAAAAGCAAGCTTTACAGTGATAAGAAAATTAATTTGTCGTTAAAAACCAAGAATTATCTTACAAATATCATACGTACCTTGAAAGGATTTCAGTTGTTGAAGCTTTTTCCCTTCATAGCCTTCGGTGATTTTTCTTAATTGCTGATAGTAGTTTTGCACCAGTCTATTGATATTATTGCTGGTTCCATATACACTTTCTACAGCAGCTTCCACCAGTCTCTCCTGTATTACACGGTACAAGTCACATTTCATTTTCTAAATCACAAACTGAAGTATTTTGATCTGTCTAAAACTGAAGACCCAATTTAATTCTGTATGCACACACAAAATTGTGAATTTTGTGCTTTAAAAATGCGGCAGGCCGAGATGCTGGAAAACAGGTATTTCTATTTATCCATGGAATGTTTCAACATGAAAAATAACAGTAAAATCTTTCTAATGTGCCCCACCTCCATTAAAGACTTATTATACAAACATACAAATATTTACTTTGGGACAATTTTATTAGCCTATGAAGCAAGTTTTATTTTTATTTAATTATTTATCTATGAACTGATATTAAGCTGTTAATATACTAACACTATTAATTAACCATAAAACCTTCACAAAAGATAACAATCTCCACTTCTTCATTTTTGTTATTCTCTTTCATCAAGAACTCTCTCAATTTTTTTTATGTTCCAGGGTTTGGCTTAATAAAACCTGTTTTGGCTGCTATAGCAAATCACTATAAAATACTGTACTTCTACATAAGTGTTAATTTGTAAATACTTTGCAAGGTATCTTTAGTTTTAACACAGGTTGTAATGGTCTTCTGCTGGTACTTGTAGACATAGGATAATACATAAATGAAACCGCCTTCCATTTTAGCAAAGTAGTACTCATTTTGTTTGGAAAATCGCTATTGAACATTTCCATACCTTGAAGTCCTGTCCATCATCTGAACTCTTTTTTCCAGCCTCCCGTTGGGCATGCTGCAGCAGTGTCCGCCCAATCACCTGCTCCATGTGCTGCTGAAGAAACTGAAGAGCTTCTTGGATTTCTGTGACTAGCTGCTGGTGAAATTCTAAGTGGGTTTGCTGTGTTTCTTCCTCAAGCTTCTCCTCCTCTTCCAGAATGTGGGACTCCTGGTAATCAGACAAAAAGAGCACTGCCATTTAAATACGTTGACAAATTTAGTCAGCTTCACTTTAAAAGTAAGTTCTACACCCATTCAGAATAACACTGGTTTAATACTTAGAATAATCTAATACACAGATGAAGTTTATGTGCAGTTAATTAACACATCTGTCTTTGCAACAAAACTATTGCCTCCATCCTGCCACGTACAAAAATTCTAGTTGACAAAGTCCCTTGAGAAGCAGTCCTGAAGGGCAAAGGGATCCGGGAAAGCTGGACATTCTTCAAGAAGGAAAACTTAAAGGCACAGGATTAGGCCGTTCCCATGTGCCGAAAGATGAGCTGGCAGGGAAGAAGACCGGGCTGGCTGAACAGAGAGCTGTCGCTGGAATTCAGGGGATGGAAGAAGGAGCAGGCAACTCAGCAGGACTAAAAAGATGTTGTGAGATTACGCAGGGAGAGAATTAGAGCGGCCCAAGCCCAACTAGACCTTAATCTGGCTACTGCTGTAAAAGACCAAAAAATTCTATAAATACATGAAGAACAAAAGAAGGGCTAAGGAGAATCTCCATCCTTTATTGGATGCGGTGGGAAGCATAGTGACAAAGGGTGAGGAAAAGGCTGAGGTACTAAATGCCTTCTTTGCCCCAGTCTTTAATAGTAAGACCAGTTGTTCTCAGGGTTCCCAGCCCCCTGAGCTGGAAGACAGGGACGGGGAGCAGAACAAAGCCCCCATAATCCAAGGGGAAATGGTTAGCAACCTGCTAAAGCACTTAGACACACACAAGTCTATGGGGCCAGATGGGATCCACCCAAGGGCTCTAGGGAGCTGGCAGACATGTTCACCAAGCCATTTTCCATCATCTATCAGCAGTCATGGCTAACCAGGGAGGTCCCAGTTGACTGGAAATTAGCAAATGTGACACCCATCTACAAGTAGGGCCAGAAGAAGGATCCAGGGAACTAAAGGCCTGCCAGTCTGACCTTGGTGCTGGGGAAGGTTATGGAGCAGATCATCTTGAGTGTCATCACACAGGTACAGGACAACCAGGCTATTAGGCTCAGTCAGCATGGGTTTATGAAAGGCAGGCCCTGCTTGACTAACCTGATCTCCTTCTATGACAAGGTGTCCACCTTAGTGGATGAGGGAAAGGCTGTGGATGTTGTCTACCTGGACTTCAGTGAAGCCTTTGACGCTGTGTCCCACAGCATTCTCCTGGAGAAACTGGCTGCCTATGGCTTGGAGGGGTGTAATCTTTGCTGGGTAAAAAACTGTCTGGATGGCTGGGCCCAAAGAGTTGCAGTGAATGTAGTTAAATCCAGTTGGTGGCTGGTCACAAGTGGTGTTCCCCATGGCTCAGTATTGGGGACAGTTCTCTTTAATATCTTTACCAATGATGGGGACAAGGGGATCGAGTGGACACTTAGTAAGCTTGCAGATGACACCAAGCCGAGCGGGCATGTTTATCTGCTTGAGGGTAAAAAGGTTCTACAGAGAGTTCTGGACAGGCTGGATTGATGGGCCAAGACAAATGCTGTGAGGTTCAACAAGCGTTGGGTCCTGCACCTGGGTCACAACAACCCCATGCAGCGCTACAGGCTTGGGGAAGAGTGGCTAGAAAGCTGCCCAGCAGAAAAGGATCTGGGGGTTTTGGTCAACTGCCGGCTGAATATGAGCTGGCAGTGTGCCCAGGTGGCCAAAAAGGCCAAGAGCATCCGTGCTTGAAACAGTGTGGCCAGCAAGACTAAGGAAGTGATCATCCCCCTGTCCTCAGCACTGGTGAGGCCTTGACTACTGTGTTCAGTTTTGGGCCCCTCATGACAAGAAAGACACTGAGGTGCTGGAGCATGTCCAAAGAAAAATGAAGCTCATGAAAGGTCTAGAGAACAAGCCTTATGAGGGGCGTCTGAAGGAACTGGGGTTGTTTAGTCTGCAGAAAAGGAGGCTGAGGGGAGAAACCTTATTGGTCTCTACAACTACCTGAAAGGAGGTTGTAGCGAGGTGGGGATTGGTCTCTTCTCCCACGTAGCAAGTGATAGGATGAGCGGAAACGGCCTCAAGTTGTGCCAGGGAAGGTTTAGATTGTATATTAGGAAAAACTTCCTCACCGAAGTGGTTATCAAGCACTGGAACAGGCTGTCCAAGGAAGTGGCTGAGTCACCATCCCTGGAAGTATTTAAAAGACATGTAGATGTGGTGCTTAGGGACATGGTTTTGTGGTGGTTTTGGCAGTGTTAGGTTAACGGTTGGATTCAATGAACTTAAAGGTTGTTTCCAACCCAAACGATTACATGATCTTGTAACAGCTGCATTCTGTTGCATTAGTCATTTCCAAGTGATGTATTTCCATCTTCATATTCTGTACTGTTGAATTTGGTCTTATTTCTATTAAAAATATGAACGATCTAGGTCAACTATTCTGAGTTCAGTAAGGGATAATTGTGGATGCCTTGATAAAGTGCACAGGAACAAGGCAAGTATACAGTTATGCACCTGGAATACTCATACAGTTTGTGGGGTCTACTTGAGAAAAAGTTGCTATATTGGTACTTATGGCCCTTGGGAGCGGTTAATAGCACTTGGAAACCATTTATACTCTTGGCATCTACAGCATCCTGTTGTGGTGAGTTCTACAGTTTACCTACACACTTCTTAATTTTGAACCTGCCATCTAATAGCTTTGTTCAGTGCTCTTTTATTAGAAACAAGTGAAAATTTTTTCCGTATTCACATATTCTATGCCGGTTTTAAAACTATGGTATTCCAGAAGACACCTCTTTTTTAGGCTGAAGAATTCTGGTCTCCTGAGGTCTCTGGACAATAATTGCCACCATTTTCTATGCTTCTTTTTAAATTCACTTTCCCTCCAAATTCTCTTTAGCACACTCACCAGACAGACCTGTTCTGTCTTCCTTATATGTATTAGTCTTCCACAGATTGCCTTCTATTGAGTTGCCAATGTCCCTCTTCTTTTAATATTCTTATTTAAGGCTAAATAAGATTAAATTACTGTGGGGGATTCGACAGTACCTATTTGATTCCCTCTTGGAAATAAGAAATGCAAGTAGGGAAAGGACCTGCTCTGCCCCCATTCACCTGCAGAAAATAATGATGTCCCTATTAATGCTGGGTTGTTCTGACATGTCTTTATTTATAGCTCAGGCATATGTTTTTGATGGTTTTTTTAGACAGTCGGAATGTCATTAAATCATTTCTCTTTTTTTTAAGAGACCCAATGTCATCTTATCATGTCCAAGCTAGAATTCTTTAGTGCTGTTTTACATTTTATATGAAAGCAACAGATAGACATGACACTGTATACCAGTTTAAAATTGGCACAAGATCAAACTGAGTTTAGTTCAAATAACACAGTATGTCTAAAACTCTGGCTGAGTGTCTGTAAATTAACTTTTTTTGTTGCTCCTTATACATTAGTTCTAGTTTTGGAGGTTGTTCGTAACATTTTTTTCTCTCTGACTTTTCACAATTCCACACCTACTTCTTTGGTAGCAGGAATCTTCTATGTGTAGTTTTAGATAGTTCCTTGTGAGACGTGTTTTAGCTGGCCTTGGAATGAGGCTGTAATGGAGAGAGGCCAAAGGAACAGTACTACCTTTTTTGTTAGGAAACATGGTGATTGCATCAATTAACATCCCTGTAGGAGCTAAGTGATAGGGAGTATTGGAAAGCACAGAACAAGAGGAATGCAGTCATATGCATTTGTATTTTATTATTTTATACTTTATTTCTTCTGAAAGTTAATGAGATTTTGAGATTTTTACACTTAACAAGAACTACTTCAATAGACATCAAATATGAAAATGTCAGCAGATAGAATTTCCTTATTCCTCTTCCAAGTGGAGAATTAGGGTTTGTATTATGCAAATCAGAATTAGAGGGATGCACAATATAATCTCTCAGGTAATTATCAAGACACAGCATGGAGCACAGAGCTGCAAAGTGTTGGATGGGTTCAACCCACACGTGCAGCAGTGGTGGGTTGGGAAGGGACTATCACTGACACCCGCTAGGAAGGTCCTCTGAGGTTGAAATCTGCAATTTGGTGTTGTTCTAGGTAAATATCCAATGCAGATAACTAAATAACCACCAACACTTAATGGATTAACCCTAGAAAGCACAGTCACAAACAGATCTGAAAGTAACCTGAGGGAATATCAAGCCTAAAAATCCCTTAAACTTTCTCCCATCTCTTTGACCTACAGGAGCCAGATTATTTGGAAGGATGTCAGGGGAGTGGATACCAAGCATCTCACGGACAGAGGAGAAAGAAAAAAAGAATGAAAAATGATGACAGTATAGAAGAACTTGCTAGGTCTGGTGGAGGGAAGAATTTCTTCTGATGCTCGAGTAAGAACTTTTCAAGTGCATATTACGATCCCTGGCAGAAGGAATTTATCTTACCCTGAAGCACTAACTTGTGTAGAAGTCCTTTATACATGTTGGCATTCCTTCTTTCATTAGTATTTCCATATGATACAAACAGCTAAATAAGCTTACTATGATACCATATATCACATAGCTAGCCAGTAGATGAAGTATTAGGGAATTTAAATTGTCTGCCCAAACTGAAACAGGCACATTCAGTGACCTCCTATGCCAGCAGTGAGTGTATTTTTGACAAAGAATATTTTCCTTTCTATTTGGAACTTGAACATTTTTATTTTTTGAGATCTTCTATGGCTACTTCTAATGCCAGACATCATAGCATATGAGACCTCCGGAGAAAAACTATCCGGACACTGTACCTACCACTGCCTTCTGTAACTGCCACTGGTCCTCATCTTGGCAGGGGGAGGATCCCTTCTGTAGGGTATGTTGCACTCTCAGTTCTTGAAGCAAGCTCTTCTTTCTGGACATTCTCATGCGGGCCAGGGCTGCCATTCCAACTCTTCGGAGGGTTAACCTCCTGAGTACTGAACACAGCAGAAGTCGGTGTTTTTGCAATATAAAGTTAACAGACCTGTAAAAAGGACCATTAAAAATCAATCAGGTAAGTTGTTTGCTGATTTAGCACACCTGTGTTCACCAAGTCATTGGTCAAAGAAGATACGAGTTACTGTTCACTCTGTGCAATGTCTTCTTGTACAAAGCATGCCTGGAAGAGCTGCTCAGGTGTAAAGAATGGTATTGCTGTGATAGACTTCTAGTTCTGTCACACTGAAGTTAAATTAAAATAAAAATAGGAAGAGAGAGAGATAAATAATCATCTGTAGTTACAAAATAAAAGCTTTTTTTAATAGGAGACTTGAAATAAGATGAAAAGTGAATGCAATTAGAACTATAGGAAAGTTATTTCAAGAAAATGCAGGACAGCATCTCTTGGATTACCAAGGAGGCACATGCTGAAGAGACATTGAAGAGACTAGCGTTAGCTGGCAGGGCAGACATGGCTGAAGCAAGTCTGTGGTAAATTTTAAATAGGAGAGCAAATTTTGAAGTTGATTCTGGACCAGGTGAGTGAAATCTGTGTGCACGTTCGGGATGACATTTATCTGTGCCTGCATCTAACTTGTGTGTATGTGTAAGGCACCATGAGCTCTCCAGATACCTAATGTTGGGAAACACTGAAGTCAGAGAACGTGAAAATGAGAGGTTGAACTGAAAAGCAGAGCCAAAATAAAGGAGTGCAACGGCAATATTACCAGTATTCCAAATAGAAAAGTCTTCAAATACTTTGATCTTTGGTAATGTGAAGACCATGGTGAATGAAGTAATTTTATATCTTAATCAAAATAAGGCAGATAATGCAGAATTGTGGTTTTTTGAGACGTCTCTCTATCAAAGGGATGTTTAGCTGTACAAAGATGAGATAAAACTAAAAGTTTTCTTGGTGAATACAGACAGCAAATGCAAGAGAGCAGTCGTCATCATGCAAAGCAATGGTCAGTGGTATTCTAATAGCAGAAAGTAAAGATAGAGCTGAATGGTGCTGGCCCGAACATTTTATCTTGAAGAATATTCAACTCCATTGTGACATACGGAGTGCAAAGAGAGGCTGGGTCAAGATTAGAAATCACTTACAAACATAGGAGCAGATATACAGAAAGCACACCATTTGACAAATCACAGAAGATACTATTTTTTCTACTTACCAGAAGTCATGATATCTCTGGGGTTTTTTAAGTTGTTTTTGATACTCAGACAAAAAATTAATGTCCTCTCCGTCTGAAGGTGCCCATAGTCTCTCAACACTGCTTTCCACAATGTAATGTAAACAAGTCTTTATCTGCGCATGCAGCAGTACAGTTTTACCTCACTGCTTACTGATAAAACCAAACTTACTCATCACTGAGGCATCCTAGTCTGCTTACAACACCTTGAATTATCTTCTCTTGTTTCTCAGATAGGTGCTTTTGCATGACAGCAGACAGAGCATATTCCTTTATCCATAGCTAAAAGCAGAGGAAAAGAATGACAATTGTAAGATACTCTGATTTCAGTCATTCTAGTCACCACATTACAAAACAGGGGTTTATCTGATGTTATTTTGCTAAAAACAATCATCCCCTTCTTTCAAGAAACAAACTGATGCTGAATTAAAATTATTCTACTTAGAAATATTTTTTTCTCAATGATCAAAGATCACTGAAAAGAAAGGGAGGCTTTGCACTGTTTTGGATCAGCCCTGAGCTGTGTCATTTTCCAGTTTCAACAACAGAGGAACAAGAGAAAAAGAACAATACTGCACAAAATACTGCATCAACACTTATCAGCAGGTTGCAGTGGGCTTTTTGTTTGGTTGTGGGTTTTTTTTTCCACTAGTAGAGAATGAAGGTTTTATTTTCACTGAACAAGATAAAGATATCGTCTTCCATCACACTTCTGTGTATTGTACACAGTGCTAATAGTTAGAAATGGAGATTGTATGATTAGGTTTATGGACTGCAAGTTTACAGCTCCTTCGGGGTGATATTTAGATCAAAGAATTTAATCTTTAAATGTTTTGATGGATTTGCCATTAGACGGAAAACTTTTGGAGATATAGACTTAAGATTTTTGTTTATTGTCAGAAATTAATGAATAAGCCATAAGATGAAATGGTTGTAAGGCCCAAACTCTATTACTGTGAGATGAAAAATATATTTTATGCTACACTGGCAGTTGGATAAATGCAGGTTGCCTGCAGATATAAGCAGAGCCCTAAATTAAATATAATACTCAGGCTCTCTGACAGCTTCACTTCATGTTCTAGCCTCATTCAGAACATGAGGGACTAAATTTTGTATTATTGCAGACAGCAAGGTTTCAAGACAATAGATCAATATTGTCTAGCAAAGAATTAGATGTGTAATTGCACAACTGTTAGCATTAGGAACTAGAAGCGGTACTGGGCCTTCCTACTGGATTTGATATTTTTTCCTTGGGAAGCAGCGATCTGTGCTGGAGGGAGGCTTTATCTGTGAGCACAGAATGAGCTCTCCCAGGAAGTGCAGAACATCAGACACCACATCATCTTTGGCTTTAAAATAAAAATGTACTTCTTTCTTGGACAGCACCTTCTCTGTAGTATACACAGCAACACATATAACTGAGCCCCCTCCATGCAGGAAACCTTACCAAAACACATAGTCTTGAGCAGGATGCCCGGGAGGGATGAGCAGGCAATCAACAACAGGTGACAGATGGAAAGAGTGCAGCTGAGCATGAGAAGCACAGCCCAAAAGTCTGCACAGCGCGGGGGGGCCCACCAGGCTGCTCTAAGAAAGAGCCACAAGATGTACCTGTGTAGCCAGACCCCAACTGATTTGAGTCCAGGCAATTCTTAAAATCACAGAGCACAGCCGAGCACAGTGCCTTCTCTGATGGCATGCTGCAAGCGTCAAACTAAGGTCTATCAGGTCTCCAGGTGTGTCATCATGACAGATGGCAAATACTTGCTTGAAGTAATAACTGTATTGGTACTTCCCTTTAGCAGCTCTGTGGAAATGGCTTCCTAGTGTTTCACGCTTCTCTGCATACGTCTAGTACATCCATCACATTGTGTATTTCAATGTCTCTTTCAGCAGTTGAAAGAAGGGCTGAAAATGACCTTTTACTTTCTAGAAGTATTTCAATTGTCAGTGAAAGCCTGTCTGTGGCTCAAATGTGGCTTTCCATCATTTTTGGAGCACAGTTATGAAGCTGAACAGTGGCAGTACCTCAGCCATATAAGTAGTAAAAGAACAAACAGGAAAGGAGGGGGATTATTATGCATTTCAGATGGGATGGTAAGTAAAGAAGACTGAAATTTGGACCAACTACCAATACATTCCTGTTCTTGGGAATGGCCTTACTTTGTTCAGAGACAGGTCAGTACAGAGTGGAGAAAATAACACTGCTGCACAGACTCAGCAGCTGGAAGAGAGCTTGGGCTCTCCGATTCCTGCATTTAATCAGTAAAATCAGTGACAAAAGCATCTTAAATGGGGGAGTAAAGCTCTGAGGAATGTCTGGCTCCTTGAAAGTAAGAGCCATTCCAATCACTATGAAAAAATGAGTACAAAATTAAGAGAAAGTGATAAAATACACACCATGTCAAAACTGATAAGCACATGCTGGTTCAGCTTTCTGAGTGTCAAGCATTGATGTGGGAATGGACAGAAATCTCCTCAACCTGTTTTTTCTCTGTAAGCTTCTCAGTGTTTTGCTTCCTGGCAACAAGTCCATTACAACACCTCTGGAGCACTGCTAACGTTGACCATTACTCTCTGGCAATAAAGGTGAGGAATATGCCTTTGGTAGGTAATGAAACCCATAAAACACTTTGAGTTAGACCTCAGATAAAACAGCAAATTAGACCTAAGTAAGCTCACTCTTTTTACTGAAGCTCTCAGTTTGACGTTTTTAGCACAGATTCCCAAGAAATCAAAGGAAAGCAATTTCTCCCTAACAGCCTGTAGATGGGGTGTGATGCACACTGAATGCCAAGCAAGCTCCTGAGCCTGGTGCAGCTGTCTGCTCCCCAAAACCGCTGCCCAGGCAGGAGAGCTCACCTACAGAAATCACGAGGTAGGAGCTACGTGGGAAAATCTTCAAAATTTATTTTCATCAGTCAGTCATTCTCATTTGCTTCACTCACATTCTCAAGCGTATAAGGCAAAAGTTAAATACAAAACTGATTTTTACTTTTCAACTGTAAAAAAGGGATTCTGTTCCCCCAAAGGACATCATACTCCAGATATGTATAAATGCTAGGAAAGATGATCTCAAAAAAATGCAATTCTGTAATTAAATGGGAAAAATGTCTTTTTGAGCCACCTTGAAAAGCATACATAAATACCCTGGAGAAAAGCCTTCTGGTGTTAGACTTCCCAAGTCTGTAAAGCAGGTGACCATGTAACTCAATATAGTGCATTTATCAAGAGGCAAATGAAAAACATATCTCCTGCTGGAAAATGCCTGATAAATTAAAAGATCTGTCAATATGAATGTTGATTTGTGGATCCTCCGTCACATTCAGCACTGTGACATCTATGGAATCTCCTAAATGACATGATCACCTGTCATGAGTGTCTGATCTCTGTTCTTCTTTGCTTAAGGTGGAAATCGAGTGCTCCTTTTTGTAGGGTGCAAATGCCAGTTTATTGCTTAAATGTGCATGCTAATGTTTTATACTAGGAAAGGGCCAAGAAATGCATTTCGCATTTGAACATAATATAATGAGTTGTGAGATGTTTTTCAGACTTGCTTACACAGGCAAATTTGCCAGCCTAGCTTTGGTGGAATAGCTATCTTCCTCCATGTTCTCTTTAGAGACAGAGCAGATTTTTTTCCAGTTTAGTTCAAACCACTTCCAAAAAGCCACATGCATTAAATTACAAAAGCTACTTAAGCTCCTGCAAAGAATATTGTCTCGAGGAATCACACATTTTCGAACTAGGAGAAACCCTTGTCTCTTCAAGGAATTTATTCCATAGAATCACTCATCTTTAGGAAAGCTCTGCCTCCTACTCAGGAAATTTTTACATTGAATAAGGCCCAATTGCAGTGCAGGTGACCCAGAGACCAATGTAAGAGCTCTGTCATTGCTAAGTGAATTCTTCTATAGCTCAGTAGTTACTGTTAATGATGTCAGCAAACCCTTTATTCTTTTTTTTTTCAGCTAGGAAGCCATCTGCTTTATATTATGAATGCTACAGTACACTGAAAGTGATGGGAAGTCAACTTTCTAATTTAAATAATCTATGCTTGAGCATGACTGGAACATCTGAATTCACATACAATGAATCCATCATACAGTGCTGCCCGAAGAGCTATCATCCAGCAACTGGCTGCTGGAGAGGAACTAATCCTTTTAATCCCTTGAGAAAAAATCCCAGGGTGTGGTTTCTCTACTCAACACTGTGCCCAATGATAGTAACAGGGGAACGCATAAACAGCATTTTTGAACAAAACTTTGGACTTGAGATCTCCCCCTCTGTGGAGAGTCTCCTAGCCATTTAACAACCACCCCTCTGGCCCTGAACAATGGCTGAAGTTCAACGGGACAGTGGAAGGACCAGAGCAGAGGTGCCCTAACAGGCACTCTGACTTCTGAGACTAATCATAAGTTGCACATCAGAACCTTCTCCTTCTCTGACTGTGGTTTTTAATGACAGCAGATACCACCACGCTGCTTTGGGCTCCATGCGCTATGAGACATGCCTGTAGTGCACCTACTAGACCAGGCTGCTCAGGTCATTCACATACAAGGACAGGCAATTTGTGAACCCTTGGTGAATGTGAAAATGAACAGCAACCTACAGGTTTAAGCTTGCCAAGTCAGATATTGAATCCAATCCTTGATAAAAAAGGGTAGAATAAAAAAAAGTTGAGGTCAGACATTGCTTCATTAATCACTGAATTTTTAGGTATGCCAAATTCAAACACTAAATGCCAGACAGCAGTTCTAGAAAACACAAATGCCTGCCCTTCACTTAAAGCATGTGAGCTCATTGGCATCAGTGGTTGGTCCCAAGCATATTTTAGTTTAGTTTGCTACATTTCCTTGTGACACTGAAACAGAAGAGGCAAGCAGAATTGTTTTTCAAAGTAGGTGAGATAACAGGTGAGTTACAATAAAGTAAACATCAAATGATCAGGGAGGTGCATATTGTATAACTCCAGATTAAGGAAAATAGAGAAGAAATAAAGGAAATGGCTACGAATTTCCAATGAAGAATTTTACTTTTACATTCCCCAAGGGTATTCTAAAACCACTGGTCAGCAAACCACTCTACCAGATTGAGCAGGAATCCCAGAGTTTCCTGAATCACGGGGTTTTATGGAAAAATCCTAAACATGGGTGGAAAAGTTGAACACCTTATAGCAGTCTGTAATAATGAGGGACTCAATCAGTACCTTATTAACGATATACTGTATTGTCCAGGCACTTTGGAGAATGAGGCTAGGGAAAAGTATGATTTTGTTAAGAGTTAAAAAACTCTGACAACCTTTTATTTAAAGAAGATCCAATTACTCTGTGTGTTGCAGCATACACTTGACATTTGGGAAGGGTCACACCTTTGTATAAAGAAGGTCTTTCTTCGACTAAGCTGTGTTAGTCTTCAAAGCAGTGTTTATAGAGACATAGCATTGCGTGAATAAATTGAAGGTATATTTGAATTCTAGCCTAATGCTGAAGATGACTGCCTCCCCATTTACTGTTGCTTTTCTCCTCTGGTGTCATTGCCCCCTACGCTGGGGACAAACAGAGCAGGAAAGCTGGATGTGTGTTTCTTCACCTTCTCAGAGTAAAGAATAAGTTTTATATGAAGTATGTATCGTATGTTTCCAATTATTATAGTATTAATACACAAAAATAATGAAGAAATACCTATCATTGTAAGGCCTCCTTTCCTGTAAACTGTACCCATACATACCCTCTCCAAACAGACCAGATGAAGATTTTTTTGAACTGTTTCTGTACATGCTCAAGAGTTGAGGACATCAGACAGCAGCCTTGCCAAAAAATGTTTATGTGCTGACAAAGCCATCAAACACTGTGGACAGATATTCAGTAATTACACTCTAACTCCTCTACGCAAGTCTACATGCACAGCATGTATATTCACTCCATACTGCAGGTCAAACTGCCCATCCTGCATCTGGACCTGTGTTTGGGCCTGGGCTGCATATTTGTACATAAAATACTCCTCACAAATAAGTATCTTGAAAATTTTTTTCCATACCCTTGTTTTTAGACCCTGGGTCCTAGAACGTAATATGGATCTTACTTTTTTTTCTTGCAATAGCTGTTCCTGGAAAAGCTTCCAGCGTCTCTGCCGGTGGGTCTCCCATTTTTCCAGCTGAGGGGCCAAATTCTCCTGCCATTCCTCTTTCAGAAGCTCACATTCTCCTACAGAGAGGCCAGTCACGACAGGCAGGGTCTGAAGAAACAGCTCCGTCACCAACTCTACTAAGGCATGGGAAGCTTTGGAGTACAGCTCCTAACAGAGGGACAAAGAAGGACAGAGAGAGAGACAGGTGAGAAAGGGAATCCCCCAGCCCCTTGAGGCTGTTTCATTGCATGTCTCTATGATGCCAGTCAGGCAACCACGTCCCATTGAAGACACTGGGACAGTGAACGACCCATAGAGCTAAACCCCAATGCCACTAATGCTTGAGTTAAAAAGACCAGGTTTTGTAGATGGAAGAACTTCAGTGTTTTGGTTCAAGGCATAAAAGGGTGTTTAAAATGCAACAGTGGCATAAGCACCTGAGACCTTGAATCCTAACTGTTGCCCACATGCAACTGCACTACAAAGAATATCTTGCTTTACCGGCTATGGTGATGTGTTAAAAAACCACTTATTTTGAAACTTGCTGTGGAAATAATCCGGTGCAGCACAACACCTCATAAGCACATTTTCAAAGGTGCTGATACAAAATGAATGAAGGCAAGAAAGAAGGAAGACTTAAAAGGCAGAGTACAGTATTTAGATAGACAAAATTGAACTTAGATGTATTACATAGTTGTTCCTCCAAAATATGACACTCTTCAATGCATTCTGGAAAGACAGAATTATTCAAATTCCTTCTTATACACAACAGGTTCAAGCCTAGGAAAACAAACACCTTCTGGTGGTTTTATTAAAACTAATCCCGTATGAGCGGTTTTCAATTGCTGAGGCTGTTTCACTCGCAACAAGAGTTTGGGTGATTTAGTCAGATGGCATTCAAGCTAAAAAGTCTGTTCAAAACACATAATTTTATTATCAAATACACAGTGATGATATGAGCTGTATTTGCAAACTTGCTAGAATTTGAGATAATCCCTGAGGAGAAAGCGTGAGGGCAGGTAGCTTTCCCCAGTGGAAGACAGAAAACAAGAACACATTGGAAAGGTCACATGGACACTGCAGTCCTCCAGCAGTATGAAGAGCTATTTTATGTGAGTTCTACATGATCTTACCAGTCCAAAAAGCTTTATTGCCTACTTGGTTTTACTTCCATTGTAAATGAGTGTTAGCCCTCTTAAAAATGCTTATATTTCTTTCTTTTCCTTAAAATACAGCTAGTATTTATAAAACTGCTTCCAGCATTCCTGCTGCAAAAACAAGTCAAGCCTTCTAGCTGTTGCCTTCTTTTAAATACAGGTTTAATTTCAATCTCTTAAGTGTTCAAAATCTAGAACCTCTCAATAGAAACACAGACATATTTATCCAGATGTCAAAAACATTTGTCTGTAGCTCATAGACAAGAAAAGTTCCAGTGGACTTGCCTTTTCTGGGAGACACACTGGTATAATGTATTATCGTGTAAGAACCCATTCCAACTGGTAGATGTGGTATCATAAAAAAGAAAGTAAGACCAATGCCAGAAGACCAAAAGAGTATGTTAAATTGCAAAGTTAAGAACTCAGAAATAAAGAATGACCAGAACCGAGGTTGCATGTGAAATCTCGTTCTGTGCCCCCATGATGATAAATTTGGGGTTCACATACTGTTTCCATAGGACCTTTATATCTGTTCTGTCTTTAGATTTATCAATACCCATTGAATGAATAGATTTTTTAAAAATCTTTATCTTGTATTTCTCATTTATTGTAAAATATCCAAACTGTGCACTGAATACTAAATTATTGTTTTCCTCCTGGGATCCCTCTAGGATGCTAATCACTATATTGAGCTGTTTCACAAAAATAAATAGCTTAAGAGCTCTCCGCAGTAACCTCTTCTTATGGATAAAACTGAGGCACAACACTATCAAAAGTGTTCACTACACCTTTGAGACCCTGAGCTGTCTTGATTTTTTCCACTCTTACCTGCAGCATTTTCAGAATCCAGGTCTCACTGGCTTTGTTTAATCTCAAAGTGCTAGGAATTCTTCTAAATCGGGCTACAGGTTTCTGAAACTGGGTACTGGACATAAGTATTAGAATTGGAAGTCAGAGACACAATGATCAGACACCTAATTTCTGGTAACGCTCTCCCACTTCTAGCTATTGCTCACAATCTGGACATGACAGTATCATTAGGGGAACATTTGCTACATAGGTGCATCCTGTGCTGAAGGATGGATCTCCCCTACTCCTTAATTATTACGAGTTACCAGTTGCTGTACAACAAGAGGCAGGATCTATACCATCTTAATCATCTCTGTAGTGGTGGGCCTGGCTTAGCTTGCCAACACTAATGCAAATGGTTTATTTGAATTCTCTCTTCTGCTGCTATTTATTTTAAAATTCAAGTCTCCACATTCTGGGATTTACCATAAGCTCAAAGATCCTATGTTTCTAAACTATGTATCCCATGCAACATTTAAAGAATGATCACTCTGTCTTTGACCTTTACTAGCCTTTCAGGACAAGTTAATTCTCCTGCGTCTACTGGGTATTCAGGGATATAAGAACCTTGCTTGGGTCTGAAATAGTTCAGAAGCAGTTTAGAGGAATCTGTGGCACTTCTATTGCAATCTCAAAAGATCTTAGGCAGGGTGTTAAGGAACTCTGTTCTTATAGCAGCTAAATCACTTTGCAACACATTTTGCTGCGGAACTGATAGCATTTCCCTGGCATGCTCACAGCTCTGTATTATTATTTTCTAGGAAATCTTTTGCACAGAACATAAAGAAGGTATTTTTTTACTTGCCTTCATGCCATTTTGTTTAAAGACCAAGTGAACAGAGTTCTGTTTGCACTCCCTGCAGCTTCAAATTATACTGTATACTTACCTTTTGCACTGCCAGAGTGGGTACATAGTCACACAGGAAAAATGTGACTAGGTCCCGTTCTCATAAAATTACTTACCTACATCACCTCACTAACGTGATGGGCTAAGTTATCTTTTGATCAAAGGTGCTTAACTATTTGTTTGCAAAATAGTTCATGGCCCTCTGCTAAAACTGGTGTATGAAAGGACAAGAAAGTGGGATTAGAATTCCAGAAGCAGTTTTTCACATGAAAAGTCCCTTTAAAAATGAAAATGCTGGAAGAATATATGGAGGGGAAGCAGGACTAAGCAATATATTCTTTATATCTCACATATACTGCAAACTGGCATGCAAAGCAACAGGAAGCCAGGTGCTGTAAGTCCCTGGGACGGTGGGTTTTAACAGGATTGAACACTTTACTCTGAAGTTCTGTTAGAAATTATCCTCTGTGCAGGATACAAATCCTGCCCTTCCTGGTCTTACCTGTTGTCCAGGATCACAAAATAGACTATTGTCTGTGACAATTGCCAAAATACTAACTTTTCTCAGTGTTAAGGAACCACTGGCCACTGGCTTCTTTAATCTCAACACACAATCATACGGATATTAGACCCCAGGCAGTCTTTGCAACCCAGACCCTAACACAACAGCATGCTCTGCCCAGAGGACATACCAGAGGTACAATACAACGGCCACACTGTGTAATGCAGCACTTGAAAAAACACAGTGGAATGGCCTTTTAAAATTTGGTACAGGAAACAGTAAGTCTACATTTAGGAAAGATTGCAGATGTGATTGAATTCTACCAAAGTGACCTAAGATGACAAAATATTTCAAAAGTATTTGTACTCTAAGGAGTATACTTGATCTGAAACAGCAATAAAGTCTGTGAACAGGGATGGTGCACTATGGATTACAAGGCTTTTTCTCCACAGGAAAAAAAGGAAACTCTTAAGAAATCCTACTGCTTCCAGGATCTTATTTTTGGATTACAACCCCTACAAAATAGTTCTTACAAGCTTCCTGATATGCCATCTCTTGTTTTCAGAACTTTAACTTCATGAAATTTATTCAAATTGATTCCATTAATAGAATAGCTGATTGCAGTGTTGAATGAACCTGTTTGTAGTACCTGGCAGTCAATCTCAAAGCTTTTCAGAAAATCTCCAGAGGAATTCATCAAGCATAAAAAAATACCATGGGGTATATGCAGAAACAAAATGGGCTCTGATTGAAATGCTAACTGCATCTGAATTTCAAACAAGGCAATAAATATATAGTTTTGTCAAAAACCAGGGGAAATACACAGCTTATCAGATTTCACTACAAAACCAAAGAACAATATTAATGCTTTCCCTCAAATCCAAATGATTAAAAGGTTCCTATATGCAGATGAGAATAGAGTGAATAGTGACATTGTGAAGCAGGAAAATGCATTTAGAAAGGTTAGTTGTACCGTATTTTACATGCCAGACACTGACTAGTATACATTATGTCCAAGTGTCAACTGCACAGCTATTTGTTAACTTGCAACAGCTATTTGTTAACTTGTGATACATCAGCATGTCATTAAAATAATTAAAATTTCTGGTCAAAGCTGTAAAACCCTCTTGCATGTATCTCCAGAAGCTTAACGTCTAGGATACTTGTTTAGGAGGTAGAAGATTCATCTACCAACCCATATTGTATCTTATTAAGGACAGAGATTCACTACTCAGATCATACATCCCATAAATACTCCACAGGTTCCTGGACACCACTGGCCACTAGATAATACTTCACACTCATGCTAAATGGGGAAAAGCTGATTGCATGTACTTCCTCCTCTCTTCCACGTGAAGAATTCTGGAATGCTAATTGGAAAATGAAAACAGTACCCTGCTTTTTAGCATCCTAACACCAATAAAACACAATGACATTGAAGTTATCCTTAGCACAAGCTAATAAAAAAAAAAGTTTGATTTCCATGCATTTAAAATGGAGGTTCATTGAAATTCCAGTCTTGCCCCCTCACTGGTCCTTGATTTATTCAGGAGGCAGTTTCAATCTTCGCTTTCTGTACTCCCTTTTTAAGAAACGTGCGTTTGTATATCATAGAATCATAGAACCATAGGGTTGGAAGGGACCTCTGGAGATCATCTAGTCCAACCCCCCTGCCACAGCAGGGTCACCTAGAGCAGGTTGCACAGGAATGTGTCCAGGCCGGTTTTGAATGTCTCCAGAGATGGAGACTCCACCACCTCTCTGGGCAGCCTGTTCCAGTGCTCTGCCACCTTCAAAGTAAAAAAGTTCCTCCTCATGTTTAGGTGGAACTTCCTATGTTAAAGTTTGTGCCCATTACCTCTTGTCCTGTCACTGGGCACCACTGAAAAGAGCCTGGCCCCATCCTCCTGACACCCACCCTTTAAGTATTTATAAGTGTTGATAAGGTCCCCCCTCAGCCGTCTTTTTTCCAGACTGAAGAGACCCAAATCCCTCAGCCTTTCTTCGTAAGAGAGTTGTTCCAGTTCTCCTAATCATCTTTGTAGCCCTTTGCTGTACCCTCTCCAGCAGTTCCCTGTCCTTCTTGAACCGGGGAGCCCAGAACTGGACACAGTACTCCAGGTGCGGCCTCATCAAGGCAGAGTAGGTAAGGTTATGTCCTTTACTAGATCTAGTTATTAACAAATTTTGAATCCATATAGAGGTAAAATACAAACTTCAGAATGAAGGCTATCTATATCAGCATCTTGTATCAGCTTTGACTGAAGTGACCAGACCAAATTTAATCAGTGTCCAAAACCAGAAGCAGACTGAGCTTGCATGGTAAGAGTTCACTAATTTAATCTATTAGACCACGCTGTCTTGCAGCCTGTTTGGGGTCACAGGGCAAAATTTTCAAAAGTGAGCATTTGAGGTGGAGGTCTCTTGATATGGACTTCCACCTGAGACAAGCTGTGGATGATTCACCTTTAAAAGAAGGTGAATTTTGGTACCCAAAAATGCAGTCCACTCTATGAAAAGCATCCATAACCATATCTCATGTTAATGAAATTACATAAGGAAAGTTAGGAAAGAGTAAGTCGTCTCTGAGAATCTGTACTTCTTATTTTGACAAAAATAATTTTTCCCCTTTTATTGACAAGGGAAAAAATAAAATCTTTTGCTTCAACCTCACATTCATGTTTATATATTCATAAAATGTTTATTGCCTTGCGTTTTGATAATACTCATTACTTAATAGCTTTTAGTCTAAACTCCCGTGCATTTCTACGTTCTGTCAAGTCAAATGAAATAACATTCTGGTGAACTGCTATCAGCAAAGGGGAATTATAAATGACAATAAATTGTATGTTTTTATGGTTTTGATGTTAAGGATGAGGAAAAGTAATTATCTTACCACAGACTATGTAATTCCTAGCTGTTAATTGACTTCCTTTGTGCAATCTGCATGTCTGTTTTCTTAATAATAAACTCTTAACCACCAACTTCTTTTCACATCTCCTTTCCCTATTGAAATAAGTAGGTAGTTCACAAAAAAAAAAAGGAGAAATAAAAGCGTTGGTTAACATCATCTGATATGCTAAACTTGAGACAGACTTGCAAGGAGCTAGCCATTAATCTTTTCAAGACATCATGAGAAAGAGAAACAGAACACGATATATTGGGGAGTGTGTGTGCTTTTGTTGCCATCTAGAAGAAAATTACAGTAAAAACTTTGCAATTGAAAAGCTAGTCAAGCCAATACAAAACTGTTACTGCAGCACAATATCCCTTGTGTATGGGATGACTCCGCAGGCTGTTTATGAAAATATTAGGATGAGCCATTCAGTCACCTCTGACACAATTCCTCCTTCAGTTATGATGTACTGTGATAACCAAAATCACTTTCTGCAATGCCTCAACTTGCACTTCAAAAACTAGTTATGGATCCTGTGTCTAGACACAGACTATTCACCTACAGCACACTATTTTAATCCACTAGTATGGCTGGAAAGGCCTACTCTATCCTCAAAATATAACTCATTCATTCACTTCAGGCAACAACAGATTCCATTGACCTTGGTTAAATCATTTTAATTGATTTATTCATGTGTACACAACACAAACCTACTCAATTATTCTATGCAAACACAGTCAGCTTCCAGATCATTGCATTTTTACATATTTATTCACCAATTTGGATAATTCTTTGATGTACTGTAGGACTACAGGCTACACTAGTGCTAGAGGGTTATCTCTTGATGAACCCACAAACTCTTTAAAAAGGGGAGAAAATGAAAAAATATAAAAGGCATAAAAATCTGAGATGGGCTTAGAAGATCACAAAAGGGAACAGCAATCACAAAATGATGGAGTTTTTGATTCTTGGAGAAGTAAGGAGGGGGGGTCAGCAGAACTGCCACCCTGGACTTCCGGAGGGAGGACTTTGGCCTGATTTTAAGGGTCTGGTGCACAGAGTCCCTTGGGAGGCAGTCCTGAAGGGCACAGGGGTCCAGGAAAGCTGGACATTCTTCAAGATGGAAATCTTAAAGGTGCAGGAGCAGGCCATCCCCATGTGCCGAAAGACAAGCTGGAGGGGAAGAAGGGTAGGACGGCAGGAAGGAGGGTACGATGGCTCTACAGAGGGATCTGGAGAGGCTGGATTGATGGACCTAGACCAATGGTATGAGGTTCAACAAGGCCAAGCACAAGGTCCTGCACCTGGGGCAAAACAACCCCATGCAGCGCTACAGGCTTGGGGAAGAGTGGCTAGAAAGCTGCCCTGTGGAAAAGGACCTGGTGGTGTTGGTCGACAGCCAGATGAATATGAGCTGGCAGTGTGCCCAGGTGGCCAAAAAGGCCAATAGCATCCTGGCTTGTCAGAAATAGTGTGGCCAGCAGGACTAGGGAAGTGATCATCCCCCTCAGCATTGATGATGCAGCACCTTGACTACTGTGTTCAGTTTTGGGCCCCTCACGACAAGAAAGACATTGAGGTGCTGGAGCGTGTCCAGAGAAGAACAACGAAGCTGAGGAAAGGTCTAGATCACATGTCTTACAAGGAGCGTCTGAGGGAACTGGGGTTGTTTAGCCTGGAGAAAAGGAGGCTGAGGGGAGAAATCTTATCGGTCTCTACAATTACCTGGAAGGAGGTTGTAGCGAGGTGGGGGTCGGTCTCTTCTCCCACATAGCAAGTGATAGGATGAGAGGAAATGGCCTCAAGTTGCACCAAGGGAGGTTTAAATTGGATATTAGGAAAAATTTCTTCACTGAAAGGGTTACCAAGCATTGGAACAGGCTGCCCAGGGAAGAGGTTGAGTCACCATCCCTGGAAGTATTTAAAAGACTTGCAGATGTGGTGCTCAGGTCTTGGTTTAGTGGTGAACTTGGCAGTGGTAGGTTAACAGTTGGACTCGATGATCTTTAAGGTCATTTCCAACCTAAACAGTTTTATGATTCTAACGTTGTGAGAACAAGGCATGGATCTTCTCCCACAATTGAGTGGCACTTACAAGTAAATTACATCTTTTCCTCTGTCCCCAGGATTCATTGGTTCCCTCTTTGGTTACATGGCCTCTTGCATTGAAGTTATCTTTCTACTTATTTATGAAACTAAGTCTGTCAGGCTTGCTTCCCTGCTTGGACAAACCAAGGTAACCATTGAAATAAGTCAAGTAATTCTAGCACACAGATGTTGAAGGAATGGAGGGCCTGAACTTTTTATCACATGTAAGCCTTTATCACATATAAGACCTTGCCAGGTACTTTTCTCTTGAAAAAAACATGTAATGACCTGCAAATATACCAGCTAAGGACCATAAGTCTAGGGCGATGGCTGGGCACCTGGGCTTCTGTGCTCGGTGAAGTGAATTTGTCAGAGTGCAACCCTTGGGAACTTTGTACTGGTGTCTTCCTTGAGGATTTATTCTGGTTGGTCAACTACAGTGCAAGTTTTGATACAGTACTTTAATGGGGGTAAATGGCTTAGAAAGTTGATACAGCGTGGAGGCACCTATATGCTCTAAGACAGTTGCTTTGAAAGCTATTAGTAAGCTGCTCTTAGCTGAAGGTATGCCTGAGAATGGGACCCAACTCTAGCGAACTGGATATTATGCGTCTCTCTAACTCTAGTGCTGTTACAGTACATGAACTAATTGTATATTACTCCAAATGGTCATTTGTCTGAACCAACATGTTTGTTGGATATTGGTGTTTATTTGATAAATTGCAATATTGATGATACCACAAGGATCAGAAAAGCAACTTAAGAAAAGAAAGGGCTTGGATGTGGGAAAAAAACACACTAAGGTTTGGGTTCTGCTGCCATTAATCTGAAGAGTGTGATGTGATTCATTTGGCTTCCAACCAAAGTCAAGATGGCAATGGGTACACAAGCAGGAACTTTTCTGGAACACTAAATCCTGGACAATATGAGATTGTTCAGCCCAGAAGAAATACGTGATATTTCTCTAATCCTGGGCCAGTAGAGAGCATGAGCTACTTGGTAGAGGGGACATATAGGATGCTATCGCTAAAACTTGGTTATGGAGAAATTGTGATTTAGATAACACTTCGTCTCCTCCAGGATTCAGGTAATTGGCTCCTAGCAAGACAACTCAGTTTTATTTCCCTTAAGTGCAACAGCTATTTAACTTCTGTATGTGGGAAAGCATAACTACTTTGTGCAGTTTTGCAAGGCTAATTTTCATTTGCAACAAAATAAAAACTGGGCAGAATTCTTAAATATTTAATTACTTCTAGTTCTTTCCACTCTGACTGTGTTTACTAATGTATGAATACATCTTTTTTAAATATCTTGCAGTCTGTCTTTGGATGTCTTGTGGACTATAGGCTGAGGAATACTCATCTAAATATCTGTGGAGCATGCCAGGGTGACTTTAGTTTCACTCAGTTTTTTCAGCAATATTGCTAGGGTTCCATTTCTACTGTAATGATAAAAGAACAACAGAACCCTCTACTGGTGAACTTCTCTTCTTGCCTTGTATCTCATTTCGTAACACATGCTTGCAGTTATGGAAATATGGAGATTGGGTGAACAATAGAACGTTTAACCAAATCTTTAATTTAACCTTTTCCTTGCTCATGGTAGAACATAAACAGCAGAGTCCAAACCTTCTCTAGGAGTGCAAGGCAAATGACTATCAGTTAAGCTTCAGGGAGTACAGACCACCTGGAATGACAACATGAAGCTTTGCAGTGTTTGCAGTTGTGCCCAAACCTGACTGGGACATGTTTTGTATCACAGTGCTGACTATTGCCATGTAAAGGCTGCTGGTACGCAGTTAGTCTAATGTTTGTTTGCTTAGATCTACCTGAGCTGTAGTCACATCGCTGCACTGTGGAGCACCTCAAATCCCTGTCACCTTCCCATGGGTATGTTGCCTTCCCTATTGGTAGCAGTAGCTAGTCCCTAGCAGAAACTTGGAGAAACTAAGTGAAGGGGCAAAGCCCTGCTGCCCAGGGGAAGGCTTCTGCTCCTCCAAGATGCACTTCTGCTCTGAAAGCGTGGTGGAGCAGAGAGAGAAGCAAAGGCATTGCGGTTGTGAGATGCAACTCCTTCCCTCAATGGCAAATCTACGTTTGCATTTATGCCACAGGTAACGGACAACGTGTAACTACTGCACTTCCCTCAGCTGTAGAAGTCAGAACAGCTCCATTTACCTCCCGTGGGGCTATGCTCATTTGGATTTTCTCTTCTTTCTAGCTTATGCTGCTTACAAGGTATATTCAGAAGCAGTTTGCTCTCCTAAAACAGTCTGTAGTATCTGTATTTAAGGTTAAGGGGAGACAGTGCAGTTGTTCATTGTGTTAAATGTCACAATAAAAATGTTTTATTATAGAAAAAAAAGTGAAAATTAAGATTTGTGGACCCTCATTCAAGAGATGCCAGTTGGATCACAGTACTTGCAGTTTGTCATGTCTGGCAGTGTTTGTTTGGGTCTAGGAATGAGAGAGCAGCTGCAATATGGAATATAATGGCTTAGAGCTGGTTGAATTGGCAGAGTTCAAGTTTGTGCAGCTCTCCTGGCAACTTTACAATTCTAGAAACATTTAATTCACCCAAACCAATTTTTCTTTAATGAAAAAGAAAACTTAGCTAACAGTGCTGAAAGAAATAGGATTTTCAGTCTGATCTTAGTCTTACTAAAGCAGAGTTCACAATAAAGGAAAGCAATATAATTTCACAAATGAGGTGGAACTGTGCAGGGTGAAAAAAAAATTGCTCTCCAGAGATTTCATGTGAATTGAGGGAGGGGGTGGGGAAGTTAGTAACTCTGGAGAATGGACTGTGAGCAGTGATATCAGCAGACATGTTGACTTTTCTTAAATTAAATACTTTTGTACAATTAATCTACTCTGATTCACTGGCATAGCCCTCCAAGCAAACATTTTCTTTCTCCAAAGCAGTAGTTCTCAAATATCCTGTTGCTTGCATTATTACATAAAACCATGGTAAATTATTTGTTCTAAATACAGCAGCTTTATTTTTTGATCAATTGAATTTGAAAAAGTGCACGTGGACTAGTGCTAATTAAGACTGTGTGGGTATCTTATCCTAATGTGATAGGGACTACAAGTTTCCATAACACCCTGATCTGGTCTTAATTAATCATGACAAGGACCCTGTTGAGCTGGAAGTGATTAGTTCCAGCCTAATTAAAGGTTACTGCTGGCTACAGTTTTGGGCTTCATCAGATAGATCATGTTATCTTATTTTTTCGGTGCAGACTGAAAATAATTAAAGATGACGCAAAAGCATGAAGCATCTACATATTTTCCAAATCAGTAACATAAAGGAGTGTAAAAATATTACTTACACCAAAGATCTGAACTTACTTCAGGGAACTAACTACTGTCAAAACAAATTCACTGAGAGGAAAAGAGATGAGAAAACTATTTTTGGAGATGTAGTGAAGTTAACTAAGAATAGTATCATCCTACCATGGTGCAGAGATAATTATGCTACGTAACTGAAGTCTCTCTCCTGGTAGTAATGCCAGACGTTATATGGTCTCAGCGTTATTGCAGTCTTGTCAGCCATCCAGACAGCACATTGTGGCAGACCATGTAGGGATTTTCTGACTAATACGAGTTTAGGAAAGTTAGTATGTTGGGAAGATAATGAAATAGGCAAGCTAATGTGGAAGACTGTCCTGCCTCCATCTCCTGCTTTACCAGCCTAGCTTCCTGGAGCTGCCATGATCCCTCCTGCAATTCCACAATCCTCCCTGACGCCTGACATTGTATACTGGGGTTAGAGGTTCTTCAGAATTATTTTAGTAAATGACACATATCAGTAGAGGTGGCACCTTGTAGAGACCTGTGACAGCCTCTGTGCTCTCGCAGTCATCCTCCTCCTCCAGTTCCCACTGTGCTTGACGATGTTTCTCTAACAGCTCATGGTAAGCCTAAAAGAAACACAATAGGTATATTTAAATAGCTGAAAAGGTCTTGATAACTTCTTCTGAGACTCTCCTTCCCATGCATTCTCACAACAGTAAATGTTTATCTGGAACTGTGACTGAGAGGGAAATTAAACTTGCCTTATCACCTTAACTTGAACACATACAGTCTTCAGTACGAAGCTCCATAGCCTCAGCAATTTAGGGTTAAATAATATGTACTTAATACTGGAAAACATGTGAAATGATCTGATTTGCAGCCTGCTTTCCTGTGTATGAATATCACTCATGACAGTCAGTACTATGAGGTGCAGAACTGCCATCAGACATCATCATCAGAAACCTTAGTTACAGCTGTATCACGCTGTATAGGGCTTTTGCACTGGGGTTGGTCACCATGTCCCATGGTGGTGCCTAAAAGGCTGATCTATGACTTGGTCCTGGTTTGGTCCTTGGTCACAGATTTAAGAGGGATGCAATTTTTGTCTTCAAGCCAGGACTGTGATGTGTTGGCAGGCTCATATGCTGTAATGGAAGACTGAATTTCACAGACAAATAACATCTCATTCTACAGACTAATGAGTTGTCTTATATGTAAATATTACATATTTTCACTTAAATTGCGAAGTGTCCTCTTACATCCACATGGTAAATATGGCTTTCTTTGTTAGTATGTCAATAGTGCTCTTCTAAAGAGCACAAAAGTGCTCATAAACTCTTCATGTACAGCTCATTCTCGTAGAGGTGGATTATAAAATTCACATCTATCATGAAACTGTAGTTTACCAGAATTTGACAAGTTAATTACTGTAACTTGTATGTTCACCAGGAGTAGGGTATGTCCACCCAAGACTGGGTTACTGTAACTGGCACATTTTGGCTTGTGTGCTGCACTTGATTGTTCCTGTAATTTCTGTCAGTAAAAAACAAAATGAAAATTTTCCTTTTCCAGTGGAAACATAGATGAAGGAGACAGAATGATACAGGGACTCTAACCTTTACTATCTAGGTCATGCCGTCATTTAAAAAAATCAAAGCTGTAGCAACTAAATCATTACCATCTGACTTGTGTTCAAAAGAAACTGATGTGAAGAAAGTTCATTGCAAAATCCACCTTCTTAATTGGCAACCACTTAAAATTCAGCAGAAAGGTTAGTTACTGCTGAGGCTGCTACCACGGTAGCGTGAGCCCTTTGATGAGGTGGAGGAGGGAAGGCAGAGAAGAAAAGTGTATTTGATGGGTACAACTCTGGGCTTATGGTGGAGATTCACAACCAGCTCCTTCACTGCTGGACTGGCTGTGAAACCATGAAACAGGTTTAGAACAGCTCCTCAGTGCTAAGTGGCTTGTTCGCACAAAATAATTACTGGACTATTTAAATCAAATCATGGGAGCTGCAGACATATACATATTTTTCTTACACTTCTAAGAGTCTCTGGACTCAAGACCCCATCTGTTCTGAGACTAAAGGCTCTCTCCACTGTGGCAGCAGAAAGGCTTAAATTTCTGATTTGTTTTATTATTTACACACAGGCATTTCATAATACTAAGACTCAGTTGTGTTCTGTCCTGTAGCAGGAAGTGCAAGTTGCCCATTCCTGCTCAGCCTGTCACAAGCAGATCATTAGCTTACAGTTTAACTAAGCATATTTGTTAGCTTTCTAAGGTGTACAGAATAGAGCCTCTCTTGCACAAAGCTGTGTGGTTCTAACTTTGTAGGGGAGACGTCATAATACAAAATTTCTAAGCTTTGTTTAATGAATTTGGGATGCGTCCAAGAGTTTTGAATGATATATATAAGGAAAATACATTCACAGGTGCTCAATGGCTACAAAAATGTGTGATAGAACTATTTGTCTCAAGTTATGAAAAGCCAAAGAGGCAAAATGTGTTCTACTGTTTTAAAGTGCCTGAAATCTTTTGTTTTGAAGTGAGGTGTTGCCAGACAGGTGTTGCATACAAGAACAGTAACTGCATTATCCAATTCACACAATATAATTAAAGAACTTGTCCCTGCAGTACAAAATTGCAGTGTTGAGATCAATAAATTTTGACAGTTTGCTACAGCTGGAATCTGGGTCTTCTCATACAGTAATTTATCTAAGTTATTAGATTTCATCAGAAGTTTAATGCTGCTGGATGTAACCACTTTAACCTTAAATTATTTCTTTTCATGAAAATTGAGGATCGATTTTTTTTTTTATTTCTTAATAACTTGGGTCTGTAGTTCTCAGCAGTTACAGTTTTGCAGCTCTCAGCATTTACAACTAAGAACTCTGATTTTGTATATACATTCTGAAGAATAACAATAGAGCTCTATAGAAAATATGGCCAAGAAAACACTACACTGGCCATTGTATACCATATTAAATTATCTATTGCAAACCTTTTCTAAGGTATCCTGCCAGCGATCATAATGAGTTTTCCCGCTCCTTATGTGAAATTTGATAGTCTTTTGAGCCTCAGTAACCTCACTCACAGAAAAGCAATTAGATCAGAGCAGCCTGCTTTCCTCTGTAATGCAGGCCAGATACTTTCCTGCAGAGATTTCCTATATTGATAGTATCTATGTTTCTACATACATAGTATGTTTCTACATACATAGTATCTATGTTTCTACTATACATAGTATCTAACTTTCTACAAAACATGCAATCTTAGCATTATGCCCCTTGGCATTTTGTTCCAGTGAGACAAGACCAACACTGGAAGAAAAGTCTCTAGGTAAGCCTAGGCAATAGGGGGTCTGACCCTATCCTACCTGTGCTACTTACTGTACGCGATTCTCAGGAGGACTCCAAAATCCCAATTTTATGCGACTAGGAGAAATCTGCAATATATTTAGCCTTAAAAACTAATGGAACAGTGAAAATAAGCTTTTACGTGCTCACCTTAAGAAAATCATGAACATCTTCATTACGAAAAGTTTTGCTGAGGAGACTCCCTTGTTCAGCTTTCTGTCTGTGTTTGAACTCTTCTCTCTTCTTTGCACGGCACCCCAGTCGTTTCAAGATCAGGTCTTTACTTTGCTGGATACATTCTGGAACATAAACCACCGATGATTAGATACCATAACTCCACAGGGAGAATGTAGCATCTGCTACTGTCACACAACATAAGCTCACAGAAATCTGTTAGTGAGTGAAATAGGCAAGTAATTACCATGCAGGATTTCAAATTTGACTCTTACCCTGATGGTCTTTTTAGATCTGAACTTTTAGGTTGTTACATGGTACTTAAATCTACTATGTTTTTGGGTCACTACCATCCTGCACCCCTCCTTTCACTGGTGCTGCTGCTTATGCAAAGGCAACGCGTTAGTTCAAGAAACAGATTCCCACCTGCAGCACCCCAAACCTCCCCCTCCTGCTTCGGGAAGGTCCAGAAGTGTCTCATTACCTAATTGCAGATATGCAAATGCTGCTGCAAGGACAGGGACAGTAACATATGGCAGGGAGAAAAGGTCTAGAGCAGTGCTAGTTCAGATTAGCTTGAACTGGCATGCAGCCATATCAGGCTTCCAAAGTGACTCATCCAGAAACCTGCAGCAAAAAGTTGTCAAGGTCCCTCTGATTTTGTGTTAGTACTGTGAAATATTTGGGACCGAATTTTCCCCCCTTCATCCCCCCTATCGCTCCAAGTGATTTATAAATTCATGAGGCTATCTGAACCCTGTGCTGCAGAGTGGAATTGGTGCTTTTGATGTTCTGCCGCTACTTCATGTCTCATTACCTGTCCACCTAGGAAGAACTTTATTCATTTTCCCCGCTTGCCCTGCCCCAGACCAGTAGTTCACTCCTAACACAGGCAGCTAAACGGGAATGCAAAAGAACAGTCATCTGTGGCTGCTGTTCTGCCACCACACCACTACGAGAAATTACTTTGTGGAGAAATAAAGGAGTACAGTACTGTAGCACTGAGCATGTTACTTATTCTCCATGCTAATTTACCGTGCTTATCCACAGGCTGATGATGCACTGACAAAACACTTGAAAGCGCACTGAAAGTACAGGAAAGCCTGTAATAAAAATGTCATGTGAACAAATGTAGCAACTGTTATTTTTAAACACTACTTGATTCTTTACCACTTCCTTGTTTGTTTCCTAGGAGCACAGTCTTGCTGGCTTTGTGTTCTGCTTGTGAATTATAGGTACTGTTTAATTTATATATTTAAGAGCTCATAAGCAAGGTCACCATAGACTCTCATGTGAAAATGCTGCACTCCAGATTTATTTTTTTAAAAAGCATATTTCATTTGTACCTAAAACCAGGAGGTTGATAACGCCCTTCTGCACAGGCTATACTAATTATAATATATAGCTACATGTAAACACCTACTATGCATAAAATCAAGGCTTTGACAGAGTTACTTTTGCTTTGGAACAAGAGAAACTTGACATAAAGGGGGAAAAACCACCCACAGATAACATTTATGCTTAAGGAATGTTACTGGCTGAACCTATGCAAAGACTATGCACCAGGCATGCCAGTTTTAGGAGCAAACAACCATGAAATAATCTGTATCAGGACATATAGGAATTCATGAGTATCAGCAAACTGTTCACACTGTTAATTGATGTTTTTAAAGCAGAGCAAGTCTGCTGCATGGGAATTCTGATCACCTACTATGATGAAATGACCAGCTTGGTAGATGAGGAGAGCAGTGGATATTGTCTACCTTGACTTCAGCCAGGTTTTTGATACAGTCTCCCGTCAGATCCTCATAGAGAAGAGGACGAAGCATAGGCTGGATGAGCAGACAGTGAGATGGACTGAAAACTTGCACAAAGTCCACCTGGAAGCCAGTAATGAGTGGTGTACCCCAGGGATCAACACTGGGTCCAATCCTGCTCAGCATCTTTATTAATAACCTGGACAATGGGGCAGAGTGCACCTTCAGCAAGTTTGCAGAGGCCACAAAAAATGGGAGGAGTGGTGATACACCAGAGGGTCATGCTGCCATCCATAGGGCCCTTGACAAGCTGGAGAAATGGGCTGATAAAAATTTCATTAAGTTCAACAATGGGAAGTGCAAAGTCCTGTAGGCAGGGAGGAACAACCCCAGGCACCAGCACATGCTGGGGGCCACCCAGCTGGAAAGCAGCTTGGCAGGAAAGGACCTGGGGGTTCTGGTGGACACCAGGTTGAACATGAGCCAGAAATGTGCCCTTGTTGCAAAGAAGGGTAATGGTATCCTGGGCTGCATTAGACAAAGCATTGCCAGCAGGTGGAGGGAGGTGATCCCTCCCTTCCAGTCAGTACTTCTGAGGCCACACCTGGAGAACTGTGTCCAGTTCTGGGCTCCCCAGTACAAGAGAGGCATGGACAGACCGGAGGCCATGAAAATGGAACTGGAATGATGGACTGGAACATCTCTCCTGTGAAGAAAGGCTGAGAGAGCTGGGGCTGTTCAGCCTGGAGAAGAGAAGGCTCAGGGGGATCTTACTGATGTCTGTAAATACCCGAAGGGAGGCTGCATAGTAGGCAGGGTCAGGCTCTTCTCTGTGACAGAACCAGAGGCAATGGGCACAAACTGAAACATGGGAGGTTCCCTCTGAACATCAGGAAACACCTTTTTACTGTGAGGGTGACTGAGCACTGGCACAGGTTGCCCAGGTAGGTTGTGGAGTCTCCATCCCTGGAGATACTCAAAAGCCATCTAGGCAACCGGCTGCAGCTGACCCTGCTTAAGCAGGGGAGGTTGTACCAGATGACCTCCAGAGGTCCCTTCAAACCTCAACCATTCTGTGATTCTGTGAATTGCTGACCATAAGATATGATACTATTTATCGACAAGAAGCCTGAATGTGAACAAGCAGCACTGCAGCAAGAATATACTGCACCAAGACTGTGAACTGTAAAGTAAGTTCACAGTAATGCCTGGAACAAGACCTAAAAGGCTTTAAGCCAAAGTTCCCATTCTAAGCATCCACCCTTCTCAGTAATAATGTTCTTGGCCAATTCATCAATACCTTTTTAAAACAGAAGGGTATAGGGCCGAAGCCATAGTATTTTACGATTTAATATAACAATGAGAAGTCATACCCACATTTGTGAAGTCATGAGCTCTGATCTAAGAACTCACCATTACCGAAATGTGCCAGCTGTTCCCAGAAAGCCTTGTGCAGATCTGTTAGAAGTTCTTCCTTTTGTCGGACTGAAAGATTATTCTTTACAGTTAAATGGTCCAGAATATTTGATACAATATTTAATCTACGCTTGCACTCTTCTGGTATATAGGACTTCAGTGAATCAACAATTTTCACCATAAGCTCCCAGTTGAATAATCTTTCCTGAATGCCCTAAAACAAACATAAAAAAGTTCTGTTTAGAAACAAAGAACAGTTCTTCGGTTGTGCTTGTCTTGTCATTGAATTATTCATTCGCAAACTATGCACAAAACTGAGGAGGCTTCTTAAGACCACATAAATAACAATCTTCATGTACTCAAATACTTCTGAAAATCTTGAGCGGTGTAGGTTAGCAGTGGGTTTACCACATACTCAGTTATACGAGCTAATCTAAAACTATTGGTGTTTTTCATTATTTGTAGCTGCTTAGAAGACATTAAGGCAGGAAAAGACAACAGCAAGCTTGCAGAACAAACTTTCAAGGGGCAAAGATGGACAGAAGGGCAACATGGAAGTCCTGGGCCTCTTTTCAAGATACTATCTGGCACACCAGTACGGGCCTTCATTTTTGAAATGAGAACAACCATCTGATTTTGATACCGCTGGGATTCCTTCAACTATGTGGTCAGCTGGAGTTCAGTAAATATACTAAAAATCAGTGTAATTGCCTATGGCCTAGCAGCTTTCATTGCACTATTAGAGAAGCAGCCCAGGATTACAGTAGGGAGCAAGATTTCCTGAGTGAAACTGCAACTGCTTTAGACAATGCTGCAAGGTTGGAAAGAGTGTGACAACTACTGTAATTAACAGAGACACACAAACAATGACCTTTGCGATGAGATGCACTGCTGTGATCAGCAGTGACTTCAGGGACAACTATTTCCTGTATCGTTATCCAAACACGTTGTTTGAAAACTGCCCATCTGAAGGAATTTAGTGTAGAGTAGCCCAGAATGGGTGAAGTGTGATCATTTTCAAAGACTATTTTCATACCTGGCCAGCTCAGTTTACTTAGTTGCTCCAATGCAAAACTAACAAGCTGATAATTACTGTATCTGTTTATCAGAAAGCCAAATAAAGCTAGCTACCCATTTATTCACCAAATTACTAATACATGCAATGGGCCAGATTCTGATTGTACTGTTAATCTATAAATTCCAAGTAATACTTTCAGTATGTCCTCTGCAAAGCAAATAAAGGATCTGTTAGATTTAACACAACATAAAGCACAGTGCCAATGCATTTATAAACACATTTTTCCCTCTTAAGACCGTATCACTACAAGACATTAAGGGTTTTCAATTCCAGTTAAAGTCATTGGACACACAGAATCACCCTCAAATTTAAATTAGGATTTCTCAGTCAAAGTGGAATAAATACACTGGAAGAAAAAGAAATGTCCTAATGCCCAGGGTAATGATTCTCCTTCATCATTAGATCTAGTGCTCTTGGTCCTGGCTCACTGGCTGCATGAATATCACTTTTTCCTAACATGACTGCCTAAATGGTATTTTGAGAATTAGAACTCAAGTGCAGAGAGTTCACCCTCCTGTAAGTCTTCATAAACTGCAATGGAAGTTGAACTCTTTGCAACAAATCTGAAAGAGACAAGTGGAGCAAGCAGCCTACATCATTCCTGAGGCAGGACTGACAGACTCTGTACACCTGCACCATTTCTTTGCGTTCAGATTGACTAAATCTCTCTCAGCTTTTTTCTTTTTGTACTTTACCATTGCCTGCAAATCTTGAGATTCATTTAATAAGCTTTCTATTGCAATCATCTTCTCGGTCAGATCCATCGTTATCTTCGTCGCTTTGGCACTCGAGCATTTTGATTGGTCCAAAAAAGCCTGCTGGGCTTTGTCAGTCTGCTTCCAGAAAGCTTCCATCTATGGAATATGAATCAAAAAACAACCCATGTTCTCTCATTAATCATCTAGTATTTCATTACAGCGACAGGCATATGAATCTACTGAAATACAAGTCACTGAGACTACAGACAGCTTTCAGTATTAGTTATAGTGAATATTTTGCAAGGCTAAAGAGCCTATTTACTGTATGATGATACACGTGTTGGTGGCACATAACCAGTAGGTCAATCCTGACCAGTGATTCTGTATAACTCGCTAAGTATTTGTTGTTAGTTCTCCACATATTGCATCTATAAAAGCCTACTATGTTGTTTGTATTAATGGGAAAACTAAAAAAGATAACAAACTGCAGCCCTTTTTTCTGGGAAGTTTATTTAGCTGTAGAAACAGGCATTCCAGTCAAACAAGATTTTTGCTAAAAAAGGAAAATTGAAAATTGTCACTGTTTTTCACCATCAAAGCCTTTCATAGACTCATGCTACGTATGCGCTTTATTAAACTGCGCTGGAATTAAGTACTTTATGCAGTATCAGCACCATGTATGTGCCCATTCTGGTATATTATCATATGAGTAATCTCTAGTTTTAGGCTCCCATTCCCCAAACACTTATGACTGTGCACGACTGTGAATATTCTGCGGTCTTCAATGGCATTACTAGTACACGTAAAGATAAGAAAATGTATCCATCACCAAGATTTGTATTAAGTATCTGTGAGTTTTCCAAAAAACTGTGACTACAGCATCTGTGAGTATGCAAAAAAACCCTTTATATTACTGAGGGAAGAGTGGATTAGTTCAAGGTCCCGATCTATACGAATCTGCGTACATTTTCAATATGGATGAAAAGCATCTGCTGGAATCAGAGTGACAGAGCAACTGAAGGATGGCTGCCGCTGGTGAATAACTGCCTCATGCTGCTCAGCGAGGCTGTCAGGGAGCTTTCATGTGACTAACTGGAGAACTCTAAACAATCAATTTTTCAAAGAGCAAAGTTAAATTGCAACAAAAACTTGACACAGATGTACCACTGTTACCAGGACTTCTACTATGAAGTGAAAGGCACAGAGAATCACAAGAAAGCTGAGAAAATTCCTAGTGAAGCACTTAACCATCAGACATTAAAAAATGTTAACTTCTCTATGAAAAAGGCCCAAGGCTGAGATGATGGGCTGTTTAGTTCAGGGCTGAAGTGCCACAGTCAGTCAGCGCAGGCAGCTCACAAAGCCATCAATCTGACTTGTCAGCCTCTCCTTTTCATCAGCAGTGAATTTGCTCAAACCTCAAAAACAGGACTGGGAGGGAGAGTATCTTAGATTACTCAGTTTAATGGAAAATAATATGCAGAATATTCTTAACCCCCAGTTTGCTAGCCTGCAAGCTATTTGGACGCAGTGACACTACTGTAGAGAAAAAAAACCCCAAACTTTGCTTTGAGAATCAAATGCCTGCTATCAAACTGTATTTTTTACATAAAAAGACATGTAAATGTATTATAATGTGCAGAGCTCCTAAGGCAAAATGTTTTGCTAAAGTAAATATGCAAAGCATGCTAAAAGGTAATTATTTTCTTCGTAATTATTTCAGCTCACAAAATGTTTTATAGTCTCTCATTACTCTCTTACTCAGTTATGGAGTATTGAAGAAAACAAAGTTCCTAAAAAAAAAAAGTTCCTAAGAAAGAAGGCTCATACAAGAAAACAACACTCCTAAAAGTCAGACTATACCTAGGCTTGAAATAAATCTTACCATCTGACAAGCAATAGACACTTCTCAGCTGTAAATCCAGTGTGATAAAACAGAGTTTGTATAAAAAACACGCTGGGTCCCCAAGGGAGCTGGAAATACTTTGCTGAAGCAACGTAAAAATGTTTTCAGGACTCACGCACATCTGAAGTACTAACTGTAGACTAGTCAACACAACAGTTTAAAAAAATAAAAAAGCATTCCCCATCAAAAGAGTAACATTAAAATAAAATTTTATGAGAGAAAAATTAGAAAGTTACATTATCTATTATGTGCTCAGAATATTCTCTTTCTTTCCTTTCTAAGTCTTCTAGAGTCTGGTACTCTGAATTATGGGCTCCTGACATCCCAGTATTCTGGAGTCTAGAGTCAAGTTGATTCTGTAATTCTTCAAAATCCTGGAAAACAAAGCAAATGACTTGTTAAACAGAAAAAAAAAGACATAATTTCTAAATTTGGGAGTGAATTTGTATGTCAGTTGTGGCTCATGGCTAACAAAGCTGAACAAGAGTGTTCAGGAAGTTCTGTCTCTGGGTAATGCACCTCCTGCAGCAAGTAAAGAAAACTGAAGGTATATATATATGTATGGCAGCTCTGAACTACACTCAGTACAAATACATACATTTCCTTTAGTATGCGAGTATGATCAGGACTGTTGTCCATCTCCCCTGAATTCAAGTTTTAGTAAACACTGCTCCATGAGCTTTCATACTAATAATCCTTTGAATCTATCCACAAATATTTTTATTTTAATGCACGTGGCCTATCTTAAATGGCAGCTATGACTGTATATGCTGTGTTTGAAAGCACAGAGAACTATCCAGATATGATAATCAGACAGCGTTTCCTGCAGAGTGTTAGCACATGCAGATAAACACACCTGTAATGCTCATCAGGGACAAATTACAGGCTACATGATTATATGGGTTTTTGAAGTTTTTCAGTACTTTGAAACCAGGATGATTTTTTTCTGAAAACTAGTAATACTGATAAATCCTAGTCTTCTGCCCTTACTTAGTAGCTTGGTACTGAAATGGGTGATGCTTCAGTTGCTGAAACAGGCCTTACGTAACAAGCATTTATTTTTAATATCACACAATTTTGAGTGTCAATGCATTAACTTGATACCCCATGTAGCAAAAAACATAACCGTATTTTGACAAGCTTCACAAACAATTTCATCAAAATCCCATTAATTTTTCTTAAAATGCAGAATTAAAAGAGGAAAATCCTGTCTGTGATATATCATATAATCCTCACTCTTGCCAATGTGGTATTACATACAGTAGTTTCCAGTGCCAATGCTTTTGCTTATTACCAATAGTATTGGCATTATATACCAACAGTATTTTACATAGTATCCATACTCAGCCTCGTCTCTTACGTGATATCCCGGCTCTAAGGCTGTCATGTTTCCAAGACCTTTCTCTCCAGAATATAGGAATCCCATATTGACACACTAACAACTGGTCTACGCCAGCAATTACTGCATCTAATAAACAAGATTTAGTCTTGCAGCAGCTCAGTTAGGTGCATGAAGACACTGATGCCGACAAGCCTCTTTGAGAGTGAGGCTATACTGGGAAACATGTCTAATCTATGTTACCTCTGTTGATACTTTGAAGTCATTACCAGAACTCCATCAGAAAAGGGGATTTGCACACCAACTCTCACTTTTCATTTAGTAAATACAATCAACTTTAATACTAAACCTGAGGATTTAAGGCAGAGGAGTCGTTAAGGTAAAATCCATTCTGAAATAAAAGATTAGGTACAACTGCAGAGATTCCTGATACTCATTCACAGATTGTGAGACTGCACAAACAAAATTAATCTCAACAACTAGAGCCAGAAAGCTGATAAGACTTTAATGCCTAAATGTGAAATTCCACCTGTATGTAAGAAAAAAAATAATAAAATCATTACTATGAGAAGAATTAAATACTGGACTAGGCTGCCCAGAGAAATGGGGGAGTCTCCTTCAGTGCAGCTGTTCAAGACTTGGCTTGGCAGGGCACTGCATGCCTTATGTTATTCCCTGCTTCCTACAGAAGGTTGGACCAGATGATCTCCAGGGCTGGCTCTCAACCCAGACTCTTCTATAACTCCAATTTGGAAAATAGAAAGCGGAGTCAGTAGCTGCCCTATTTTATTCAGTTTTGTAAAGCTTTTTTTTCCTTCAAATAATCAAGAATAGTATTGTGACTCCACCTGAAATGCATATTGACTGTCAATGTATGTCATCTAGTTCAGAAGTGGAAAATGGATTTTGATACAAGTATATGAAAGATAAAAGGATAAAGAGGAAAATAAGTATATTTCCTCTTGACAAAAAAAGCCTTCAGTTTCCTTCTGGTACTTTATTTCTTGCTATTTTATTATCAGTAATGATACACGGGACCAGACAAAGGCCTGATAATCAGAAGTTTTAAAATCTGAGCGAGTAAGATCCACAACGTTCTGTTTGCTTGAATGGATTCAACTACAAAATACTTGTATTCTTAACAGATTAGACACATCACTCTCCTGATCACCTCATGCAACAACAAAGAGGAAATGCATAGAAGGTAATGGAGAGAATCAACTAACAAGGGTGTTTCTTCGCATTTCTTCTGAAATAGTCTACAAATGACATTGCTGTTTAAAATGAATAGGTGAGACAGCCTGCTGTGGCAGCTTGTACCAGTTGGTGGGATTAACTCTTATTTTCTCTGGTCTTAAATATTAACCAACAAAACCACTTACATTTTCCTGAATTAAAAGGATCTTCTTCAACAAATCATCAGTAATCTTCTTTTTATGATAAAAGTCTGTGAAGCATATTTTGAGAACCTGAATAAACATCTATTTAAAAGGAAGGAAACAAACCCAGGGTAAGTGCCTGTTCAACACCATAAAACATCTTTGGGATAACTTCTGTTCATTTAAATCAGTCACTGAAACTATAGCAATCATAAGCAAAATAACACAAACATCATCAGAAGCTCTGCAGTACTTCCATCGTGAAAAATTCTTGGCTTTAGCTTCAGTAAGACACTAGAAGATGGTGTTACATTCTAACAAGGACAAGGGCATATCTCATATATCCTTATAACCAGACTGACACAGTTGAAAGTGTCCTTACTGGAGAAAATGCAGATCATTTAAAAATATAAAGCCCATTTTTCTAAAGTTTAATGAACTCCTAAACTGAAAGATACTAACATATTCATTACTATGATTTCAACTGTAGCTGGCCAAATGAAGTATCAAACATTTTTATATACAACCCAAAAGTAACCTTCTCAAGTTCTACATACCTTCTCTTACCAAGAATACACCTATTTTCCAGTTGTGTGCTTTTTTAAAAAAAAAAAAAGAAAAAAGATTGTAATACTACTGTCTTCAAAAAGATGGTTTTGAACACTCGAATAATTTTTGCTTAACCTCTTCTCTCACCTCGATTACAGTGTCAGTGTAAAGACAATTCACTTCATTACTAACTGCTGCAGCATTTTCCAACATGAAGATAAAAATATGTGAAAGTTAACAGCCACCTGCCTGTTACTCATGTACTTGAAAACAGATGATGCAGAAATTGCCCACCTTAAACAGGTAAAAACATAAATAAACCATATTTACATGTACAAACAGTTATCGAAACCAACATTCAGCTGAGCAATATCTAGAAAGTATGGTATCATTAGAGCTGAGTAGAAGAGAGAACAGTAACGCAGCCATGTTTTGAATCTCATTTGCCCATATTTGGACAGAATTCAACAAGTCTTGAACACACAACACCAAGATACCACATACTGTAAAAGGGGGGAAAAAATCAGGAAAACACTGAGAAGGAGGATATGTCTCCTTTCCATAGGCCTGATGCTAAGAAGACTGACTCTGAAATGAGAGAAAGCAGACTGGAAAAGGAAGAAAGCATGCTCTAAACTGAATTTTTTTTGCTCTTTTCCCCTGCTAGTGAAATACACAGCTATTCACGCTTCAGCTAAAGGTTAAAGTCATCTTGCCTTTTGTGGGTAATTTCTGGTGTGCCACGAAGTACATTACATGCTCATTTTCTCAGTGTTTCTGTGATTACATCACCATGTTATTAACTTATCTTCATTACAATGGATGATTAATTTGAGATCAAGTTCAACCTTCTCTAGTCAAGCTAAATTTCCTTCTGGAATCTGATATCAAGTTCCCTTCCTCACCTATTTAGGTGGGAATAATCCCATCAGAAGAGAAGCTGCTTTCCAGGTTTACTTTCTGCTTCCTCTTCTGGATTGTGTAGAAATTTGTTCAGAAAATCCCAGACAGAAATATTCTCACTGCATTAACAAATTCTATCAGAAATGACCAATCTGTTTAAATAGAGTCAGCAAACAAGGGGAGGAGAAAACACTATATTTTATGTCCAGTTTTATCTTAACTGAGCTAAAACTCAGTAATGGTAATGATTCTGTACTTGATCATAACTAGTCAGCATAAACAACTGTATATATCCATTTTGTTTTGGTTTTTTTTCCCTGTCAGCTCTGGACGCTGTGACTTCATGTAGTCAGGTATTTACAGTTAAATGGATACCTTAATTCCTCTGTCATACAAAATTAGGACTATTGTACATATGACAGTGGTACTGATTCAGTTGAAACTGAATTTTCAATTTTATTCAAAGGGCTTGGAGTCCTTTGGAGTTGCAATGTGCAAGCATTGTCCTTAAAACATAAACTCACCTATTAATTTTTTTTTTAATTATTTTTATGACCCTCAAGTTCTGGACGTTATTCTCTGAAGTTTAAAATTGAATTTTTATATTATCCAGTCTGACCTCCTGTATTTCACAGCCCAATATATTTCATTACATCTTACTCCTTTGAGAAGCTCATATATATGCAGAACAGATGAAAGAATAAGAGAATGCTGTAGAGATGCAACTCTGCTACACTACTTCCCAGCTAGTCAGCAGTTTGTGTTATTTCCTAAACTGATATTGACTAAGATGGTCAAAAAAAAATAGCTATTAATGAGACATGAGTACCTACCACATGTTTCTCATTTCTGAGTTCAGTATCAAGCAGCATGAGATCTTTTAAAAGAAGACTGCAAAGGCAGAGCTTAACATCAAACTAAAACAAAGATTTAAAACGTGTTAGTATCAATCTAAATGAGGTCACATAAAAGAGCAACACCATATAATAGTTTCATTTAATCACTAAATTCTCCTAAAAGCATTGCCTCTGGAACAGCATCCAAGTCACTTCATTTCTACGTTGCTTTCTCCTTCAGATAAAATATCTCTATATAAAAGTAAGCAAAACAAAATAGTGCTTTAACCACTTGGAGTTGCAGCTCCTTTAGAAAAAGGCAAAGTAAATATAGGCACGAGTGGCTACAACAAAAGGCAAACAAAGCTTTAAATTAAGCCAGCTATACTAAGAGTGGGCATTTTGAAAATATTCTTCATCGCAACTACTCTCCCCAGTCCCCTTAGTGACACAAATACAATTTTCTTTATTCTTGCTAATGAGAATACACACATCTACGTATCCACCTAGGCATATTTCGCCATTGTGCAGCTGAAATAAAATGAGAGCTTATAAACCATTTCGATCAGTTCTACCTGCTCATCACCGGAGTCTCTGAGAAAGGAACAGTCTTCCCACAGTATGAAATTAGTAGTTCCCAGTAAAACGGAGAGAACAGACTGCTGCCACTTGTTCTCACAACATGTTGTGTGACTTGACATTGTACGGTACAGAAGACTCCACCCCCACTGTCCACGCAACTATACGTGTGAACTGAGCATACAAGCCAAAACGTATTGTAATGTTAGGGATCTCCATATCATAACAGTGATACACCTTTTATGAGACTGCTTTTGCCAAAGTTCTGATTCCCAAAATCGCATAAAGAACAAACTAGCTTTCAATATACAACATGATGCATTTCTTCAGTCTCCCCAACCACTTTTTAGGGCTATAAACAGATAGTCCTGTCTTTATGTGGTGAACGTATGTATTCAAGCTCAGCCTTTGGTTTACACCAGACTTTTAATGATTGTCCTGCAAAGCACTGGGGCATGGTAGGAAATTACCAAATAGGAGGGCAGGCTTACTGCTTACCTCTCACATGTTAGCACTTCAGGGAAGCTGGTCACCTTGAGGAAGGCTCGAGCCTGAAATCTGTCATCGCTTGTTGTGGAATGTATTGTTGTGGAGGAACTGCACTCCTCTTTGTCTCCCTGGCTGAGGGAACCCAGGCTGCCCGATGTAGAAGTCTCCATGGCCTGATTAGGCAGAACGGCCTGCTTTGGATTCTCATGCAAAGATGGATTGGACGAGCCATCTGCCAAAGGCTAGAGTCAAAGAAAATTTACAAGGTCAATTAATACAACACAATAAGGAGATAAACATCTCATCAATTCCCAGTGTTTGCTTTCAAGCGAAAAATTAAACAATATACAGAGCAAAAGTGTTTCCATGTAAATCAAGATTCATCATACTGACAGATTTCTGCATTGCCCAGAAAAGGAGTCTTCTCTTGTAGTTATCTGCGCAGTGCATGTTTTCTTATGGAAGGGCAGATCCTTGTGGGGTTTTTCTTATGTCTCTTTGGACAGACTCAACTTCCATTAATGTTAATGGGAAGAAAAAGTCTCTTGACCAGAGTGAATACTGTCTGGACACCACGTAAAGCAATGCAGGTTTCAGGGGGAGCTGAAAGCAGCTGATGCCTTACGGAACGAGCCCTGAGTCAATGGACTATAAACAAAGATCCCTACTAAGCAGATTGGCAGTAAGTTTTCTTCCACTACTCGACTCTGCAATTTACTCTAACACAGAAAGATTGTCATTAATTTTTACAAGCAGAATCTAAAACCTTACCCTAAATCTCTGATTGATGGGATAGATCACTTTTGCCTTTAATGCAAATGCCGTGATGTTACTGTTCAGAGGAGACTCACTTTCCTGTATGGAAAAGAACAGAAAACCATTTGGGAACAGCAGAAGATCTGACAGTTGTTCACTGTAAGTATTCATTCCCCTTTCGGTTACACAACTTAGAAGCTCCTATCGATAACTAACTTTTATTGACTGTTTCTGCTTTGGCACAAGAAGTCTTCTCGTAATACTCATTGAGAGTATGAAACCCAGAAAAGAGAACTGTCTCATTACCACTGCTCCAAAATGTTTTTACTCCTGCAAGGGAAAACAGGCAATAGCTCGTATTCACAAGCTGTTTTCATTTTGGGCCTCCCCCCCTCTTTAGCAGCAACTAGAGATTTCACATGAGAGACTGAAATTATCTTAATAATAGAAACTGCTAACGGATAAGCTGCACAGATATCATCATGCCTACAAATTCTGACTTTCAATTTAAAAAAAGAAACAATAGATCAAACAAAGCCTGTCATCATTTTTTCCAGGAAGAACTTTTATAGTACAACCCTTACCTATAATCTAGAGAAAATACCAATGTTCTTCCAAAGAACTTTTTATAGATAATGCATTCTTTTCATACAATCTGCTATATCACGTAATCTGACTTTCTGCTCCTCCTCTTCCCTAGCCACTGCTTTATGCACTGGAACAATGGGATAATCAGCTTTGTTTTGCGAGGTTATGTACAGCTTAATAAAAGGTTGGCTATAAGCAACAGATAGAATGTTTACATCCAAGCTTTGGGAGATTTCCTATTCTAATTTTTTTGGTTTTATCATACGAAATGAAAGAATCTGATTTGTCAAAACACAATTTTCTTTATATATATTTTTATAGGAAATATCAAAGCGCTAATAGAGTCTAAAAATAGAAATGGAAAGAGAAAAGCAAACTACGTCATTCATGATTCTTTTACCATTGCACCTTTTCATCTCTATTTCATTTATTTCCAGAAGTCATTTTTGGATTTACTGATAAAGTTAAAAGCATGGAGTCAGCATGGAAAACACTTGCTCATACTAAGCAGTCCCACTGCTGCAGTACATACTGAGGGACAGAAGGCGACAGATCCATCGCTCTGCAACGGCTGGACGTAGAGCAGCTCCAGTCCGAAGCTGTAAAGCCGTATCGCAGTGTGCTAGAACTAACACATCCTTCTCAGCAGGCATGAGTAACACACAGTCATTATTACAGTAATTACGGTATTATTGCAATGTGTAAGGTCTCAGAATGAAAATACCTGGTTTTCTGAAGTATTCTAACCTAACTAAAAGCCTTTTCCATCTATGCTTCTTCATGAACTGGCAATTTGATGCCAGTAACAGCAAAAGACGCTGGAAATTGGAACAAATGAATAGGAAAAAAACCCACTTCAGTAGTTAGACAAATAGGTGTGAGAAAGTCCCCTCAAATAACAAGGTTACTTCTTAATGTATTATAAATGAGTTAACGTGTTTGAGAAATATACAATGTTTTGCTACATGCAGCAAAACGGACATCCACCACCAAGAGCAGAGCTTTACCTCCAGCACGATTTCCTCTTTTGATGCATAGGGTTCTGCTTTACTTTTCATGACTGTGTGCTCTTTTTCATCAGAGTGAAGCTTTCCAGAAGTCTCTGGGAATCATCCTTGTGAAATTCCAAGAGAAAACAGATAAAATACACTGAGATCATGCAGATTCACTGGAAACATCTTTGACAGCAGCCTGGATACATTCATGCTTCCATGACGAAAATTATTTCAGTATTAGTTGAAAATTTTGGAAAAATTTGGAAAAAAAGCAAACACCGAGTATTTTTGCTCCCCTGCTATGAGAAAAACTTCCTAAATGAAGTTTTATGTGTGGGAAAGTTCCTGTCAGGAAGAAATAACCATCAGAAAACGTTCACCATCACCGTTCCCCAAAAGCAGCCTGTATCGTTGGCCTTTACTTCCATGACAAACACACAGAGCCACTGGTACGGACACAGGCCATGTGGGAACAAAACCTCCTGCTGTACATGCTCCTCCCTGAGCACTAGATAGACCAAAAATTAATACTAATGTTGGTCAATGCATCCAAACATGGCATTGCAAGGAATTTTTTCAGTGAAGATGGCAGCCACCTTACCTCGACTACTTTTTAAATTATTTTCCAGGTTTTCAATTCACTGACTGCTTTTTGATGTAGTCTAATACATGGCTGCAGACACTATGCATGCAACTATCTTATGGAAAGATTCTCCTTGAATTATTTGGCCACTTAGTATATAAACTAGTGCATTTTCTCAGAATACAGAGAACTGCCCAGCCTTTGAATATATTTCATTCCTTATGACTTGCCTCTATCACCTCTCTGGAACTTAGCTGCTCAATAACACAGATCCTGTTCCTGGGTTAGCCTTTAAGATGTGGTGAATTGCAGATGCTGGTTCCTAAAAATCTACTTATGACAAAGGAGCAGCCACCAGACTCCCCCAGCAATCTTGTCACTTATTTGTCCCAAACCAGAAGTGCGCAAAATTTAGGTTGAATGATGGGGACGTGCGGAAGTAGCCACGTTGAATTCACCACTGTACCTCACACCATAGCCAAAATAAGAATTTGCTTTTCTCGACTTGTTTCTACAAATATTCATAGTCATCCAGTATTCATTTTCACTCCTTTATACCTCCATCACTATAATTTTAAAAGTATTTTAATTTTTCCAGGATTCGTTTCTTTCCTACTAACATTTCTAATCTCAAAAACAATCTCCATTTGTTTTTGTCCTTTGTTATTTTTGCAACTGAAGTGCTACTGATCTCCCCTTTACAGCATTAAGAAGTTGAATAAAACTAAGTCTAACTGTAATTACTGCAACACTTCATCAAGCTAATCTACGAGAATACTATAATGAGACAAGCTCCAACCCAAAGGCCCACAAGAGCCTCCAGGCAACACCGTACTCTAACAGAAGTATATTATCGATAGAAATGTATTACAGTACACTACATGGGCTGAAGTTGCCATGGTAAATGTTTCTTCTTAAAACTATCCCAGTGCGGCCTATGCACAGATCATCAATAAGGCACTTAACTGCATGCATCCAAGTCCAACAGATTCAGGCTGAGATCTATAGAAAAGTGATTAACTGGGGCTGAGTAACAAATGCCGGGGGCTTATGGCTGCTTCAGACTCCAGGTACTTGCCCTGCTCCCATTGCAAGGGTAACTCAGCTGCTTGGGAAGGAACATAGCACACTTCGGTAAAGTGTCCCTGCTTTTATGTTGGATACAGAAGGCTGTAATACAGGCAGTTCAGTACCAGCTATACACACAACAGGCTTGCTCCAGAGCATCCGTGGGGCAGGCAGTACAAAGAAAGAACAGGCACAGACCTAAGGTAGCCCTGTTTGATTTGGGAAATCAGACCCATAGGATACACCCTGCCTGCCCTGCAATGTGCTCTGTATGTGCCAGCGGGCAGTTTATTTTTCTTTCAAAATACACAACTCTTCTACAACAGCAGCATTGATCCTAATGACATTTAAGCACCTAAATGCATCTGAAGATCTGGGCCACAGAGAACTGACAGCTTCTATTTCCTATTGACATAACTGACATAAAGGATAAAATTGTACATGGCTATATTTGAGTTGGTAGTGTCAGTATAATAAAGATACCACCTATTAAGGCAGGGAAAATGAGCAATTGAATCAGAGAGGCTTGCACTTGCACAGGATGCATTGATCCAGCATTTGAAGTGCCTCCATTACTAGGCTAAAGCACAACTTCAAACAGAGGTTTCAAACCTTCTACAGCAAAATCTTCTACTGCTTCAAAGCAGTTGGGAGCAAGAGGATTTTTCTCTTGTGTCATGTTTAATGACGACTACACTAGCAGATATGTACACGCAGCAGAGCTGTTATAGCTGAAAAAAGGTGTGGTTAAAAACCAAGCCAAACCAGACCCCCCCCTGCAGGCTGGCAGCACGCTCCGCAGGGCTCCAAATTTCCCAGCTGCGCCAGCGCCAACCATTCCTATACCCAGTCAACCTACCACAACCTGGGACTAAATGCAACAGGGCAAAGAAGCAGAAGTCAATAACAATTCTCAGAAAATATATCTGCCCGGTAGCAGATACCTCTGCACTGCAGGGCAGTGCAACCTCTGCAGTCCTCAAATCCAAACAATCACTTTATGTAATAAAGAGATATGAACAATCCACTGCAGTCCCTAAAACAGCAAGGCGGGTATGTTATTAAGAAAATCACTCGCTTTAGAGAACCCTGTTATGTTTGCATCAAGCAAACTGTCAGATGTGTTCTGCTTCCTTTATTTCTCGGGAATATACGTGTACCGCCAGTGCAGAGTTATTGCTGTGGGTTAGTACTAACATTCTGCTTGTGCTGTTTGTAAAATGAACTTTGAAAAAGTTTGTAAAACGCTTTGGGAGTCAGACTGTTCTTACTGGTTTAGGAAATAAGTGTTTATTTTCAATTATCTCACGAAGTTTCTGCAAGCCGGGTATATCTTCCGTTATCCCCCAGGCACAAGAAGTGATGACTGACAGTCACCTGTGCTAAAGACACAGGCCAGCAGCGCAATATTCAGAGCACATAAATACTTAAACCAGCCTCTTTTCTGAGTCACCCCGTTTGTTTCAGAGAATTTTTAAATTAACAAAGTAGTAAAACCCTTTCCAACAGAGGTGAGGCGGGCATTTCGGGCGGCCCACCTACCACCGGGCTGGCCCGCAGAGAGAAGTTCACCGCCGGCCGCGCCGCTCGCCCGCCGCCCCCGGGGCCGTCCCGGGGCTCCGGGACCAGCTCAGGCAGCGCCGGGCTGGGCCGAGGCGGCGACACCCCCCGGGCCCTCCGCCCCTCATAACCCACTCCTGACTCCTCCACGCTGGTGACCCCCAGCCTCCCCGCGGCGGGGAAGGCCGGCCGCCTGCCTGCCCCCGGCCCCGCGTACCTCTCTCCGCCGGCGCGGCCCGAGCGCGCAGCGGCAGATCAGGGCAGCGGCGGCGGCGCCCAGAAGCAGCCCCAACAGGACGGCGGGGGCCAGCAGGGCGGGCAGCGCCTGCAGTGAGGGAGCCCAGAACTGCAGCCCCACCGCCCGCAGGCAGACCCCGGCCGCCGCCATCGGGCTCGTCCCGGCCCGTGGCGCGGAGAGGAGAGGGGAGGGGAGGTCCCGCTGCTCGGGGCCCCTCCGCCCCCCGCCCTCGCCGCGGTGGGAGGAGACCGATGGCGGATGGATGCGGCGGCTGAGGCCCGGCCTGGCTTGGGGGCAGCGCCTGGAAAGTCCCCGCGGCGCCCTACGCGCCCGCGGAGGGGCCTCCCGCCGCCATGCGGAGGCTGTTGGCCGGCCTGCTGCTGGCGCTGCTCCCCGGCGGACCCTCCGCGCCCCCTCAGCCCCTCGGAGCGGCCGCCTGGCGCGCCCGGGACGGGAGCCGCTCCCCGCCGAGCCCCGCTGAGGGGGCCGGGGCGGCGGGCCCGCCCCGGGAGCCCGGCGGTCAGACGGCGGCTGGGGTAAGGGCGCTGCGCGGGTGGCGGGTCCGTCCCTTGGCGGGGCGGGTCCGTGGGCCCGGGGCGGCTGATGGCGGGCGAAGGGGAGGCCCCGTCTGGGGTTTGCGGGAGGAGCGGCGGCCCGGCGGGGCTGCGGTGGCTCCCCGGCTCTTGGGCTGGGGGCGGCGGCCCGAATAGCTGCCAAGGGGTCGGCGTGGTGGGGCCCCTGCAGTGGGCCACATGCCCACCATGGCTCCGCTTCCCTCTTCTTCCTGAGCAGAGGCACTGTGGGGTTTTTTGTCTGGTCACGGCACCCTTGCCCACTGGTGTCAGCCCACTGTTAGCAGTGCCACCGGCGGTTTAGGATATACGGCTTCTATTTTTCATTCTTTCCCCTTATCTGGGTATATATATGCCAGTCTGCCTCAGAATGTGTCAGCGTCATTTTCTTTTGCCCATGTGGAGAGCACCTGGGTCTGTGCGGTGGCAGTGGAGGGAGACATGAACGATGGTTTGCGGTGTGATTGCAAAAAGACTGATCAGCAGAAAACAGTATTGCAGGAAAATGAAAAGAAAAAAAAAACACCAAAACCAACCACCTGATTTTTCCACCAGAAAAATAAATTAATGTAAATCTTGGGAAAATGTCTGCTGGCAATATTACTGCATCAAAATAATTACTTTTGAAGCACGATGCGAGTGCTGGCCCATAGAATTGGCACTATTTGCCGATGCGGAGCCCCTCGTGATGCCCTCTGGTATTATGGATGCACTCTGCACCAGAGTGGAAGAATTGTGCCGAATATCCAGACTGTATTTTCCAGTGCAGACTACTGAGAACTGAATGTCAGATAAGGCAGAAGAAAAAACAAGGAGTGCTGTAATATCATTTGTAGTTGACACACATGGATGTACAGACACTGTAGATTTTTGTGCGTGAGCTGTTGTAAAAGCACAGATGAATGAACGCCTGGAGTCTGTGGAAATCAGGAGCCGTTTGTACACTGATTTCCTAGGAAGTAGGAAATAAAGCTTGTTAGCTAGCAAGCCACATTTTCTGCATGCCTTTATGCATGCTTAGAACACTACTTTTGTTACTGGTTCATTTACAAAGGAACAGTTGACGTTTAACATTCACATTCATATATATGCTCATATAATGTGTAAGAGTAATATTTGGGATTTATATTTATAAACAAGATTTATTTCAACATGTAATCGACCATTGAACTGAAAGAGGGGATATTTAGATTAGATATTAGGAAGAAATTCTTTACTGTGAGGGTGGTGAGATACTGGAACAGGCTGCCCAGAGAGGTTGTGGATGCTCAGTCCCTGGAAACATTCAAGGCTAGATTGGGCAGGGCTCTGAGCAGCCTGGTGTAGTGGGAGGTGTCCATGCCCATGGCAGGGGCTTTGGAACTAGATGATCTTTAAGGTCTTTTCCAAGCCAAACCATTCTATGATTGCTGTTCTATATTTTCATCAGTGTTTTACTCTGGTGTCATTACATCCGTTCAGTGTACTGGTACACATTTCCTTAATGCAGATAGGGCTCTGGACTGCTCTAGAAATATCTGGCAAAGGTTAATTCCCTTTTAACATGTCATGACTATTGCTGCATATACATATGCATATATGGAAATACATATGTATATATATGTATCCACCAGGCAATTTTTTGTTTAAGTTTGACACTGGAGTTTCTTGTTCTAACATTTTTGTCTTCTTGAGATGATCGGCTACTCAAAATTCAGCATCGTATAGGTTGTTTAACCAATAACAAAAAATCAATAATGGCATTAGAGAACTTTGGCATAACTGAATTTGTGTACGAGAATTCTGGATTGCAGGGAGAGCTGTACAACAAGGTATTTGCAAATAGCTCCAGTGAAGAGCTCAGTGCCTGGGATCTCCCAGAGCAGCATCCCAGGGCTGCTCAGTGTGCTGCATGTTCCTACCTGTGTTCGTTTCTCTGTCCTTTCTTTCACTTCCGCAAGAGTTGCCTCCAGTCCCTCATATACTTGTTTTCCAGAGCAGCATCCACTTAAAACCCCGGTCTCCTGATGCATCCAATTTGCCAGATGTCTTGCTTCGTCTGTTATTTTGAGGGAAAGTGTCCTGTCTGAAGTGAGAACTATTTTCACACAAGGTTAACTAAAGTTACAGCTCTAGCAATAATCAAAGTGATGGCTTCCCCGAGCAGGCAAAGAAGAAAATTGCCCCTAACTTGCTGTACTGTAACAACAGTGGTGTTGACATAGTCGGTACTTAACATTACTCACATGCAGTGCTTGGGAGCAAACAGAAACAGCAAGTGTGGGTCACGTCACTCAGCAGACTTAGAAGATCGCTGTTAATCAGCCAATGTTCCTAACTCGGTATTATCTCCTGCAAGGAAGCATTTTTATTAAATGAAAACTTGCTTGTATGACTACTACATCTTGATCAAAACACTGGGCATTAACAATCCTTAAAAATACTGTTTTCTTTTACTGATGTTTTAGAGCTGTGATTTCTGTAGCAATCTCTGTGGTCTGGGCGCAGGCGGGAGACTGTCACAGATTGCCTCGTAAACTGCAGTTTTTAGCCTGTGGTCCCTTTGGAAGGCTCCATGTCATTTTCCTCTGAAGGAAAAATGAGCGTAATGTCAGTAGACTTGGTCATCTAATATGGACACATTCCTGCTGACTCCTCGTGATTGGATTTTCCTGTGTCCTCAAACCTGTCTTTGAAAATGGCGAAGAAAGATTGTTTTATAAGAACAAATTAAAAGGAAGCCCTTCTGCTCCACTATTGTGCAGAGGCTCAGCCTGATAATATGAAGTGTAAGTACAGTTTGAGCCCCAAGCGTGTGTAGCCATACTGAGAGACAGCAGAGCCTCATACTGCTTGACAAGCTGTGGGAGACCTCTAGAGCCGTATTGTGTCTCTTCTGGTAGTTAATTCTGAAATTCGAGGCTTTGTGGAACAGTGTTCTGTCTAATTGTAAAGCATAAATTCAGAGTAAGAGTTCAATATTGGACATTTATGAAAACAATTCTTTTTTATAATTGCTCTCTTCTGTGTTAACTTTAGGTTATTGAAGATAACCTGCGGCTTCAAAAAGATGGGATGTCTGGGAATGACAGGTATGTTACTGTTTTCTCTCTCTTTCAGCGCTGCGGGGGTCCCAGGACTCCCAGAGCATGGGTGTGAAGGTGGGTAGGGGACTGGAGCTGTGCCCTGGTGGCCCACTGTCGTCAGTGGGATTCTTGATCCTGGGCCACAGGGGGGTGTTTGCGCAGAAGTTAGGAATGAGGGTGCTCTAGGCTCCCTAAACAGCTCATCTAGAGTGGAGCCGCTGTGAGAAGACCTTAGTTCGTACCCTGCTCTGAGTCATTTTCGGGAGGAGCCCTTTTTCCTCATTAAACACAATGACATAGGGGAGCACCCTCTGATACCCAGCATTCCCAGTGTTGTGAAAAACCCGTATTACTTAAAGCTGATCAAGACCTTGTTCCTTTTCAGAAGCTAAGTTATTGTCAATGCATTTACTAACATTGTTGCAAAACCTACTCTGGAAGCTATTTTCAATGATTACAATGCAATTACAATAGCCAATATATTTTGTCCTGGACCATGTTGTTAAGAACTCATAGACCTGGGGGGTCTGGAAGTGTTGCTGTGATGCTTATACTGTTTACAACCAGTATCAAGTATACTTGTCACTGATCTCAGGTACACCGGGCATCTCCCGTGGTAGTTGCCTAATCTGATCAAAATAGGGTACCCCTATACTTAGAGAAGTCCCTTACAGCTTGGAGGAGCTGCATCTGAGTGCTGACTGCCACAGGCTCTTTGTGTACATTTGAACAAATTACTTAGTTTCTGAGTCTCTAGTCTTTATTTTCTTTGTGGGTGTATAATAAATAGAGTGCTACCTCACCCAAGTGTAGCGGAGATGAGTATCCCGAAAGGTTATGACATCCTCATACAGCACATAAATGGGGGCAATGCAGTGTCTGAAATAGGCATTCCCCCCCCATGGCTGTGATTCCCCTAAGAGATGATTTCATAGCATGGATTTTCCAAGAAATTACATGCTCTGAAGCAGTCATCTAGTGAGATGCCTCTAATTTCTTTGCCTTGTGCCATGGCTAATTCACAAATGAGTTTATTAATTTAAATACAAAAGCAAATAATTCAGATTTGCTGGGCTTCCTTGTTTTTTCCCTGTATTTATTCAATGTCATCTTTGCTACTCGCATCTTGCTTTCTGATGGGTTGCAAATTATTAACGTACCATCCACTGGGAGAGGAAATGTATTCAGTTCTTTAGCTCAGAAGAAGCTTCTGGCACTAAAGAAAAAGTGGGGTGATAGGAGGATTTTGACAAGCAATATCTTTTTGTTTGTGGTTGAAAACAGTGTGGCCAGGAGGACTTGGGAACTGATCGTCCCCTTGAACTCAGCACTGGTGAGACCACACCTCGAATACTGTGTTCAGTTTTGGGCCCCTCACAACAAGAAAGACATTGAGGTGCTGGAGCATGTCCAGGGAAGAACGAAGCTGAGGAAAGGTCTAGATCACACGTCTTACGAGGAGCGTCTGAGGGAACTGGGGTTATTTAGCCTGGAGAAAAGGAGGCTGAGGGGAGAAACCTTATTGGTCTCTACAACTACCTGGAAGGAGGTTGTAGCGAGGTGGGTGTTGGTCTCTTCTCCCAGGTAACAAGTGATAGGACAAGAGGAAACAGCCTCAAGTTGCACCAAGGGAGGTTTAGAATGGATATTAGGCAAAACTTCGTCACTGAAGGGGTTGTCAAGCATTGGAACAGGCTGCTCAGGGAAGTGGTTGAGTCCCCATCCCTGGAGGTATTTAAAAGACTTGTAGACCTGGTGCTCAGGGACATGGTTTTGTGGTGGACTTGGCAGTGTTAGGTTACTGATTAGACTTGATGATCTTGAGGATCTTTTCCGACTGAAACGATTCTATGAAACTGCCGTTTTGTTAGTAGGTAAATATACGTGTTAAATGAGGGGCTGCTACAAGCACTGAATTGTATGCTTGATTTTATAACTGAGAATAGTCCCATTGTAATAAACATGAATTTTTAACATAATTAAAGCTAAGTTTTTAGTGGCTTGGTTAATCAAGGTACTAGACTTTTTATTTCTTACTGAAGAAGTTCTCAGTGAAAGTAGTGAGATGGGAACTTCTGCATAAAACCTTTGTCAATGAAAATGTCAGTGTGCTGAAGTGAAACAGTTTGTGGCAGCACACTGATCTCAGGGTTTCTGTTGAAAGCTTTTTCAAGTTGTTTCTGGATCAGATGAGAAAAAAGCAATCCCAGAATAGCCCTGTGATTGGGGAGCACAATGGATTTTGGAGAGTTATATTAAAGTCTGCTCTGACTTACTCAAAACAGGCCTGGAAAGTAGATTTGTTTTGTCTTGTTGTTGCCCATAGTTTCTTTGACTTTGTAACAAGAAAAGCTAATGGCAACATTCAAAATTGAAATACAGTAAATTACAACCTTTGCCTGTTCATTGTTGTGTGTAATTGAAAGGGCTTCAAATTGGATCTTGTATCCTGGATGGTTTTCAGGACAGGGAATAAGTCAGAACAATAACAAAAATATGTAAGCAAGTATGTTTAACTCTTTTCTTCCCCACTGAAATAGAGCAAGATTGTTCTAGGCTTTGCTGATAAATTGTGTTTTTTCCTCTCAGTGTCAGGTAATTTTTAATTCTGAACTCAACATTTCACAAACTTGTCAGTCTTCACTTTCCTACTGTAATTTGGCAGGTTAGTATGTGTTGTAAAGGAGCCTTAAGGACATACTGGATTCTTTGCTGCAAACCTATTGCAGCACTGTTTTAATTTTGTATCATCCTATTTAATTGACATGGACAAGAATAATCTTCATCTTAACTTGTATGAAGAGCAAGTAAGGCACTGTAATGTTGTACCTGCCCTTCTAATGGTGGTCCATCTGTGCCACTAAAACATTCAGGACTCAGCCCGTTTAGTCCAGTGGTGAAGGGGCCTACAGGAGAGATGGGGAGTGACTCTTTTGGGGGGAGTGTAGTGATAGGACAAGGGGTAACAGTTTTAAACTGAAAGCGGGGGGGGAGATTTAGGTTAGATATTAGGAAGAAATTCTTTACTGTGAGGGTAGTGAGGCACTGGAACAGGCTGCCCGGAGAAGCTGTGGATGCCCCATCCCTGGAAGTGTTCAAGACCAGGCTGGATGGGGCTCTGAGCAGCCTGGTCTAGTGGGAGGTGTCCCTGCCTATGGCAGGGGCTTTGGAACTAGATCATCTTTAAGGTCGCTTCTTGGAACTAGATGATCTTTAAGGCTGCTTCCAACCCAAACCATTCTATGATTCTATGAAGGCTTGTGCTTTAGCACTGAAGGTCTCTGTTGTTACACAAAACTAATTTCTTAGTAAAAGACAGTATGCTGAACAAAGAGGACAGTTTCTTTTCTTAGATATCTGTCCTTCTACCCCCAGCCCTTATGAAGACAGACCCACTGTTGCCACAGTCTTCACATGGTAGGTGTGATGCCAAAATGTTGTACCAGGTCGGATCCTCTCTGTATTTGTGCACCCTGAGCAGCGAGCGAATGCGGTGAGAGCTGGGAGTGGGGAGCTCTCCTGCCTAACTTTATTGCCTGCGCCTTGAGTGTGGCTGCTGGAGGTCCAAAAGAGCAAAAGGTCACCACCCAAAGCAATAGTGCACAAACTCAAGAGCGCAAACGGGACCTACCTGGGGACCATAGCAAAGAAAACTGAACAGCATTAAATAGCGGAGACTGTTCTGATCAACTGAGCATTTGTCATTTCATGGCACTGCGCATATGTGGGACTGAGTGAATGGTATAGTAATATGAGTGGTAAAACATCACACCAATCTTCCAGCAGTTTCAGCTATATTAATATTTATTTTCATGTTTTCATTTTGTAATTCAATACAAAGCCGACCTAGCAGCACTGGTAGTTAGCTAGGAATATGCAGTTTAAGACAGGGTTCTGGCATATCTGTTTAGATTGGCTTTATGGAGGATTAAATCATGGGAAAATGTTTTAGTAACATGCTAATTAAAAGTTAGATAAAATATTTAACAACTTGATAATACGTTGTAGAAATGTGGAATCTTTATTTTGTGTCATTAAGGAAAACAAAGCAAAGAAAATTTCCTCTTGAAGATGGTGATATTGTCTCATATCTCAAAAGAAAGTAAAATTACTGCCTTTGATGAACTGTTTCACTTGGCATCTTTGGAGGTGTTTGCAGGAAAGCCCCAGATGAAGCCTCATGCTCTGCTGGTTTGCTCGCTGGGAAGTGTTTTGGCCTGAGGCATTGTACCCGGTGAGTGCCTGGTGGCAGCCTGGCCAGCCCAGCCGGGAGGGGGCTGTTTGGACTGTGAGTAAAGCTGAAACCGTTCCCCTGCTTTGCAAAGTTTCCCGTTCGAAAAGGAGTGGGAATAGTTTCCGTTTAGAAACTAATGGAAGTGAAGACCATGCAGCTCTGATCATGGCTTTTCTGAAAACAGCCAGAAAAGCGGCAAAGGTTGAGAAGGAAAAGAAAAGAGAGTAGAGGGGCCAAGGAGACGGCAGAGTTGGTGTCAGAATTGGGAGGCATCTCTGAAGGGGCACTGACAATGGTGTGCTCGCACTTCTGAGCAGCAGGATATCCAAAAGAAAGCTCGATGCTTGTTAGTGGAAGGCCTCAGGAGTCAAGTATTAGTCTTTTCCAACCTTGGATGAATCTATTCGTTAAAAAAAGGCAATTTCAGAACAGAAATCTAGAATAGGTGTGAAAACCACAAAATGTGTGATGCCTGTACTGTCCTTTCTCAGATATTCAGCATCCAGCTTTTCAAGAAATCATCAACCATCTACAGTCCATCTAGGACCTTATCTGAAAAGAAACAGCATGTGAATTGATAAATACAATTATGTTGTCTTGATGCTGAGAGTATGCAGCAAGTTATGTGGAAAAGCAGTTACGTTCTTGTAGGTCAGCTGGACTGAACTGTATAATGTGGATCAGGAGAAAATATTTAACTGACAGTCGATACTACAAAAAATAATGAGATAGAAAAGTGCTGCTTTACCAGCAAGGGAAGTCAGGGTATTATAAAACAGTCTATATTGCTAAAAATTAATAGGAAGGATGAGAAGAAATCTGGAGGAAGGCAGTGGCCCATGTTGTATGAACGTGTGTCACACTGATTGAATCTGTTAAAGCAAAACCTTCCACTGAGTGCTGGAAAGATACAAGTGAATTTGCAGAAGTATCTTTGTAATCATCATCAACATTGAGGCTGCTTAACATAATGTCAAGAACCTGCAAAATCCCCAGCCTCCAATTACTCATGATGGAGCAGCCAAATAACATGCCTGGAGACTTCTGCTGGGAGCTAGGCATATTATCTTGGGATTGTAAGTGATGACAAAGCACAACTTGAAAACAGACTCATCTGTGTAATTAGTAATCCAGAGATCTATTCAGAGTCAGGGAACATGATCAGTTAATTAAATTGTTTACTGTGGACTTGATACTCTCCAGAGGGGAGTATCAGGATTTGCTGTCGCATGAAAAGTGCAGTTGGGTGTGCTGATGGAGGTGTCACGCTGCATAGGGCACAAGAACAAAAGATACTTTATGAAGCAATTACCTCCTTCTTGCTGGCTGACCTCCCTCATCCAAAATACGTAAGGAAATGATCAGCTAAACAAGAAGCACTTTAAAGGTAGTAGTTGCTCAACCCAGCCCATACATTTTGCCATTTTGACTTCTGACTCTTACGAAGCCTACAAAGAAGCACCATGTCTTCAGTCAGGGTTTCTGTTTACTGTAAAGGAAAGTGCATCTCCAGTAGTCTGGCAAAAAACCCAAAAAATAGGATTGGTGCTCCACCTCCATACGAATGGGGGTGCAATTGCATTAATATATGAGACACAGCAAATATAAAATCAATCTTTTTCAATGTTTGGATATATCTATACAAAACTGCAAAGAGACTTGATTCAGTAGTCAGAACATAGGTTTAGAGCCATTGGAAGTGGGGTATAGTATGATACTTGGATCTGCTGGGCAGTGCCATGGCCAGGTAGGCTCAGACTGGTAGCCCAGTGGGTCTGTACTGCAGTTATTGTTCAGCACTGGTGTCATCCTGAGTGATTTGGGCTGTTGCTTCATCTTGAAACAGAAATATGCCCTGCATGACTACCCTGAAAAACTTCCAACCCCAAAGGCATGCAGACATTTGGTATTGCAATTACACATACTACTGTTCCCACCAAATTTACCTGTTATTTTTACAGTCCCTAAATTAGTCTGGTCTGTTGCATTGTTTAACAGTGGTTTAAGTTAAAGAAATGAATTAAAACTGATTGTAAAATATAAACAGCTAGCTTCTCCTGGCCCATATATCCACAATTTTCTCCAATATAAACCACTCCCTCCCAAATAAAAAGCATGCTATTCCAGCATGGGAAGACAGTGAAACTCCCCAAGGTGCACGTGTCAGTCTGGGTTCTGTGAGCAGCAGGACTGCATCTCATTCATTAGGTTAACAGAAATCTTTCCAGTGATTCATGTGCATCAATGCTTCAAGGCCCTTAATAGGACCTCCTTCTAAGGGCCCAGTTCTGAATTCTCTGTGCGTGTCCTTCCTACTGTATTGTTCTTCCAGCAAAGCAGTGTCTTTTCAAAAAAATGCTCCTTCTCATATTAATGAGATTTTAGTGTCTTCAGCTTTTCAACTATCTTCAGCTTTTCATATCTCATTAACATATAATAGGTTTTTTAAAAATGAGAACTTTACAGAAAAATGTCATTTGCTAAAAAACTTTGCTTTTCAGTGAGAGTTTTTGTTCATACGAATATAAGTTGCTAATGATTAAAATATGGGATTTAAAAATAAGTAATAAATGAGAACTAATATGTAAAGAATGAAAAAAGTATCTTCTTTAAATATAGAGAGCCAACTATCATTTTGAAATTTTCATGACATTTTTTCTCTTCATTCAGCATCTTTACCTTTTGACAATTTGGTATATTAAATTATTGATTTTTAGTCTAAGCTCCTTTTATTATTGTCATAGGTGCTTTCACTTTAGTAGACAAAAGTGATATGATTTTGGAATGGCTCTTGTAATTTTGTGTGATATCGTGGACTAATCTTTCATAAAAATATAGTATAAGCTAGCATTTATATTGCTAATTACTAAATTGAGGAGCATTTGATTTGATAGCACTCCAATTCAGATGAAATGTAGCTGAGACCCTTACTCAACTGAGAAGTATTTTTGTTCTGAATATGTACTGACATGGTTAATGGTTAATTGGCAGACTGAATCTTTGAAGCAGAACACCCTTAGCACTGAGGCCACTCACGTTGTGGAGTGCTTCAATTATTTATGCATTGCTGAAAATTTCTTTGTGTTGAAATATTAACAGTCGATGTAAGGCTGAAACCTATTAATTCATACATTAGACTTCACGTTTAATGGCAAGGTTTTCTGTAGGGTATATGTGAGTTTCTCAGTAGGAAACAAGTTTTCTTCTAGCTCCTGCTGGGTTTTGTGGGGTGGATCCCATCTCGGTTTCCTGTCTGGCCTCATGTCTCGTTTACCTGTATTGATTTAAGTGCTTTGAGGAGAGTGTGCTGGTTGCTATGTGCACTGTCTGGAATCTGCACCAAGGGGCTGCCACACAGCTTAGGCCCTAATACAGAGTGTCGCCTTGGTTTCAGCAATGCCCTTACCTCTGGTCATTCGAGCAAGTGAAGCCCCTCACCGCTCTTGACATCTGCAGCCCCGGACAATCAGTGGAGCCATTCACTGTTTGCTTTGATACCCTCATGGACAAAGAAGATTTTGTTCAAACGAGAGTCTTCTGTTATCACCAACTGGTCAGTAAAAGATGGCTGCCGCTTTAATGTTTGTAAGATTGTAGCAATTATATCAAAAGTGAACGTTGCTGTGAATTTACTATCCAATTAGTACATTTCTAATACTGTCTCAGGTGATTACGTTCACTTGAGATGGCTTCAGCGACACCAACTAGTGTGTGAGACTTCCAAGAATTATTGTGACAGATACAGCTATGTGATTGCTGTGTAAATTCTGATAGACCACTTAGTAATGAAATGCATCTGTATAGTCTATGTAACTTTGTGCATAGTGCGCTTTTTAGGGAATTGTGATAGCTAAAAAATGAATACATCAATTAACATAATAGTAGTTACTTGTGGGAATAAATTCATACAAATTTGGACTAGAAAAAAAGATTAACTATTGGGATAACAAAGCTGTTAAATTTGAAGGTGATTAATACCCTTAAATTTTTTTCTCATTTCATTATTTACATAATTTAACTTGTGCTGCAGTTTGTGAATTATGATATTTGCATACACTATGTAGACTTTTCCCCTTTCCTCCACAGCCTGAAGATGTGTCCCAATATGTCAATGTCTTCTGAATTTGGAATAACCCTTCAGAAATGTGGTGTGGTAAGTTTCTACATTTGTCTGGTTATTGATAGGAAATTTTCATCCAAATGTCCTTTACAAAGTGGAAACACAATTGTGCCCATGCTGAGTATTTGGGAGGGTGTCCATTTTGATATTAAGATAGTTGCGCTCTCTGTAAGAGGCACAGTTTTGCAATGTTGATTCAAAACTGAAGGAAGTGATGAAAATCTTCTCTCAAACTTCAGGGGATTTTGGATTGTGGTCAGAGTAAATAGCTGAGCAGGAATTTGTAAAACTATAATGCGCAAAGCCCAGTGAAACTCTAGAAATCAGCCACAAGGCTGGGTGTACAGACACACTTCTTCAGAGGATGAGATAAGCCTTCTGAGATGCTCTCCTGGCTCAGCCATGGGTGCTCTACATGTGTCAAGTATGGACTCCTTTTGAACAATGGGACACTGAGCCCTGTGTTGCCCACTGTGTCTTTAGGCATCTTGTCACACAGCCATAAAAGAGCAAATGTGTCCTAGTCTGCATATTCAGTGGGACTCAGCTACAGCACAGTATTAATGAAAAAAAGGTTTCATTTGACTGTGTAAAATGTTTATGAGGAGCAAAGACCTCCCTACTATAAGGAAATCTTAAACCTTCCATTTTATTTTTACTTATGTGGCATAGGTTGATAGATTCACCTAGACTGTTGTTTTTCCTTTCCTTTTTTTTTCACTGTTTTTTTTTTTTACACTGAATGAAGTAAGTCTGAATTTTTCATAATTAAGAGACAGTACATCTTACCTGTCCCTTGGAGAGCGAAAGCGCATCTAACTTTAAACAAATCTGAATTCAGGCACTGAAATGCTGCATATGAGGCTAGAGGATTCAGTAACCAGTACAGAAGAGGTGACATTATAACCCTGCACCAGATCATTTGCATAGAGAAGAATGAATATGCATAACATCTCATGGCAACTAATTACCTATAATGTTGTTATTGAAATTGCTGCATATCGAAATTAACAAGGCTGATAGTGAGCATTTCAGGCATAAGAGCAGTAACACAGAATCTTATGCTTTTTCCGGCTGTAGATTCCCAAATTTTGTATCAGAGCTTCGCAGAAAAGACAGTTTGAGACAGTTACATGTTGTTTTTTTCTGCTATTTATAGCACAGCCTCACACAGGCTCATTAAAAATTGTGAAATCCTGCTGTACAAGATCAAAGATAGTCTGTTGTAGATGCTAGGGTTATCAGAAAATAATTTTGCAGTGCTGTTAGTTGTAAATTACTGAAAACTATGCAATTGTATGTGATCGTCTTCCACCTTCAAATGCAGTCAACATTTTATTTTCCTTTGGTCACCTTGTCATCTACTTCAGTCCTAATTCGTCTGAACAGATGCTTTCCTGCTAAGAGACAGACTGGCCATATGGTGGTCTTTAGCTCTTTTAAATGGAAAAAAGTGAATTTTGCACATTTTCCTCCTCCTACCATGAGTGGCTCCTCAGAGCATGGAGATGACATATGTTTACTTCTTGGAGGCAGGGTTTTTCCAACACCTTATTGCAGAAATACCTTTATTGAAACTGGGGTGTTTAAATTTTACCTATGCTTCCAGCACCCAGTCCCTTCCTTCTTTCCAGAAATGTGCTCCTTTAAAAGCTTTATTCCGTAGTATGACATGAACTGTTCTGTGATAGTACTTCATAGTGACAATAATCTTCAACAGAGATTAAATAAATCTTTAAATTTGACTGTTTGGCTTTTAAAACATTTACCTGCCTCATTTCTCAATCTCCTAAGCATTCTTGCATCGCAGATCATCTATGATACAAGAATCCTTCATTTTTTTCCTCCTTTCCTGTAACTAGTTGTTCTAACTTATTCCCAAAGATCCTGCGTTCCTTTCACTTCCATGGCAATTCCTTCCTCCTCTCTTTTCTCCTAGTATGTCCTTGCTCTTGCTCTTGCTCTGGTTCTTTCATTCCACCCTCCCAGGTACCTGAAGTGACATCGCTTGCAGAGGGTGATGACACACACTGTGTGCTTCAGCGGCAGAGAGAAAATGGAGTACGCACTTAGGTATCATCAGTGGCTGCCATTGGGTTTGGTTCCTGAAGATGGTTGGCAGCATAATCATCTGATCCAAAAGCAAGAAAAAAACATCTTCAGGCAAATCAGAAGAGCAACTTACAGGAGATATCCAGCGGCCACTGATCCCAATGGCAGCGGCATAGGGAGGAGGTTCTTTCTAGGAGAGGTCAAACCCAAGAGCTTCCCTACTGCTTGATTCTCATCTACTGCTTTCTCCAATGCTACCCAAAAAAATCCAAATTCTTACAACGGCTTTGCAATTTAGCTCAAAATTGACTGCCAGTCAAAAATAAAGAATGCAAAACATGTATTTATATTAATCAGAAATGCAATAGATGTGGCCTTTTGGCCACCTGAGGAAGATTGCAGTAGGAGATAGGGGGTACAGTTGGGATACCTCTGAAGAGTTGCTTTGTTTAGTCACTGAATTAAGAATTTTATTAAATAAAACAAAATTAAGGGAAAGCGCAAAATTGGTTGTAGAAAGAGAACAAACAGTTTGTGGGAGCGTGCATTAAACCTCCTGCCTCGGGGAAGGAGGGGACTAATGCTGCCATATTCCCCCACCAGCCTGTAAATATACACATGCTACTTTCTCTGCCTGTTTTGTTGTAGGAATTATCTAAATCACTGTTTACATCCCCTCTCCCAAAATGTAAAGGAACATATTTATGCATGATTAGAAGCACAGGAAGAGACCCTGAAATCCTCATGTTTTGCCTTCATCTCACAGAAAAGCAAGGGAAAGCTATGGGAAAATGAAGGAAAACATTTCCCCCTGTTTCCCCAGGTCCCTCTTTTGTTGGTGCACATGTTTGTCTGCACAAGCCCATCCACACTTACTGTGGAGCATAATAGAGTATTAACAATTCATGCAGTTTGAACCTTGGATCATTCAAGGTGTGTTTTCTTGTTTTGGTGTTTGGGTCAGGCTCTCTGCTTTGTAGCACTGGATTTTCTTTATGTGGCTTTGAGGCTTTTTTCCCTCTTTCATTTTATTCGTGCTTTTTAAAGCAAGTTTTTCTAGCCTTTGTGACTGCACAGGAAAGGTTGAAAGGCATGTTGTCTGCATCATGCCAGTTCAGAAACCAGGAGAGAGAAAATCTGCCAAAAAATATATCACTTTTTTAATATTTCATGATTTTAAGTCTGATGAAAGTTTGGATGTAATTCATCATATACAAACATGCGAAATTGGTAATGCTTTCCTCACAAATATGATTAAGCCTCTTTTTATACATGCTGACAATTATTTGCAGAATCTAGTACAATAAATAGTTGGGTTTTTTCCTCCATAAGATTTTTTTTAAATATAGTTGAGATTGAACTTGCTGTAATGATTTTGGAAAATTTAGTGCAGTATACCAAGGGGAGTTAGTTATATAAACAGATTTATTCAAATGTACTTTAATTATTGTCACTTAAAAATGCAAACTAAGCAATAATAATTTCAATAAACTGTTTCGTCTCCTTAATTCATAAGATACCCTAAAACTGTAATCTATTTCTATACTAAATGAATATGAAATGCAGAGATCAATGGTGCACAATGAAATCATAACTACGTATGTTGAACACTCTGGCTACCATGAACTCTGGTGTAATTTCTGAAGTCCATCACAATTCAGATTTTCAAAACTCATTTCTATGGGAGCAGCTTTATTATTTATATTTGCTGGTGTCTAGATACAGAGTAGACATTTTCTAAAAAGGAGAAGAGAAAAAGAGAAGGCTGGGCCTGAATCATACATCGGTCACTTATTTAAGTGTTAATTTGGTGCCATTATTAGACTCTGTGCTCAAAGTAATTTCATTCAGAGGGTATAATTACTCAGTAAGAGTTAATGGCCTAATGGAATAAATAAATAAAACCACATGAGCGCTTGTTGCTAGAGATCGGTGATTAGTTTATGAACTTCACCACTAAATGGAAGCAGAGCCATGAACTCCCAAGTCCACTGGTGGCTCCGTCAGCCCTCCTACATGAATGGTGAATCGAGGCAGCCGGCACCCTTTGGAGAGCGTGGTTGCTGTGAAAAAAGGGAAATAGAGACCAAAACTGCATGGAGGGAATGAATTAGCACTGAGGGCAGCTTGCAGAAGAAACATCCTCGTGGTACAGAAGTTCAAAGTTAAGAATTTTCCAGACTCTGGTTATGAAGTTACGATCCAATTCTGTGTTGTATGAGGTATCACAGGGATATTCAAATTCTTGTTTTCACTTCTGGCTCTGCATGAGCTGGGTTTCCAACTTCTGGCTTTCTGTCCCTTTGTCTCCAAGCAACAGCTTGACATACCAAAGATTAAAATCTCCTTGGGAGATCGTGATCAAACTGAGTGTAGTGCCATTTGCAAGTCATTCAGAATGCCTTCAGAAAATAAGTTTACGCGTGTAGTGAACTTTTATTGGTAGTCAAGACTGAATTTTGCTGTTAAGATGCACATACAGCCATTTTGCACCATTAATACTAATATTTCTGTTTTCAGGTGGATGTTGAACATGACCCTCAAACTGCATACATTACACTTCTGATTAATAACACCAACACGCTGCTCTCAACAAACATTACAGATCTTGTCCTCCTGGACAATATCACTGGTCTACATGTTCAAAAAAACAGTGGCAATAAGACCACAGATGGTATACAGATTTACAGGAAAAGATTCTTGCAAGGTAAGAAAATCTGCAGGGAAATACCCCCGGTTATACATGTGGAAGAGCATCTGTTCAAATCACAACATTTATTTATTTATTTATGATGGTGTAAATTCTCCAATTATCAGTTAATACAGGTGAAAAACTCTGGGAAAGGTTTCATGCTGCAGTTTACAGTTCTATTAACTCACATTTTGGCTCCCACCTTTGAACTGCTTCTGATCTCCCAGGCACAGAATTGAGCCCCTGTACTCTGTAACAAAGTCACTGCCATCAAAATGAAAATGAGTCTTTCATGATAGTATTTGTTCATTTTGGGTATTTTTATAAGCTGCTGCACAAGCCATTTTAATAAATCTAACGAGTCTTCCTTCTCGAGCCAAGTGTGGCAGATTGGCTTGCTGAGGCATTGAGGTACCTTGGAATTGCGAAAGGCCATGCAAGCAGGCAAGATGATTCATCAGAAATCAGGCAGCTCTTCTCGGTACCTGTTCTCCCCCAGTTGAGCAAATTATAAAATCAAAGCAAGTAATAGAGAGATAAACCTATTCTACTCTTGGAGTCAGTCTGTTCCTTTGGTAGCAGTTGGATTATTGCACGTTCATAAAATTTTACGTTTCTTGATTTCTTTATCTCCATTTTCCTAAGCACAAGCACATAGAAAATTATCAGCTTGCTTTTGAGAGTCATGATATTTCTCTTGGGGCTTCAGAAGTGTTCAGTAATATCTGTTTATACTTGAAATATCTAGGGTTATGATACTGTTTTACTGGTGAATGACTTCCAAATAGGAAAGGGAAATAGGTAGAACTGGGGCTGCTGTCTGATTGCAAATGGATGGCCGGACTCCATTTCTAGTAACAGCACTGTGAGTAGTGGTACTCATTAGAGGGCTGGTTTTTTTGAAAATGTCAAGGAATTGCTGACTCTCAACAGAAGTTCCTAAGAAAGAATGATCCCTGAGAAAGAATAAAAGAATGGTTTGTAGAGCTGATCTAGTAAACCAAGTTGGAGCAGTTATTTAATTTGAAATTTCTGGATATGGAACTGAAGCTAGCTTTTCCAGCCCATATACATTGCACGAAGCAGCATGAAGAATACTGAAGTGGAAGAAAATCCGGCAGACTAGATTTCTGCATAGTTTAAGGTTTGGTCGTTACTGTGTCAGTCCTGGACTCAGCCCATACCTTACCACTAGGGCTGGGCAGAAAGGCTATGCCTACACAGGCCCATGTACTGTCATGCTGCACGTTAGCCATAATAATTTTTCAGTGCATTGTGAATCAAAATTCATCTGCAATCTCAGTCAGATTTCTCTTTGGTTTCAGTGGGAGGAGAATTTTGCTGGGAACTGTCTACTCTGGATGCGGGGCATCTGCTGTGTTGGAAAGGAAAAGCTCCAGTGCTGTCACAAGCCTTCCCTAGTGATCTTTGAGAAATTTTCCTGGGAAAGAGCAAATCTATCCATATCCCTCTTCTCTGGACTGTGCTGGTAGGCTCTGGCTGCCTCCTTTGCTGAATTCCCTTGAAGTCAGCGTTGTGAGCTTACTGCAGCTTGGTTCCTAGGAGAGCACTTTTGCTGGTGAGGAAGCACAGTCTAAAGGGGAACCTAAAAGCTCCTCAGATGTTTTATTCATATTGAACTTGCTTTTCAAATTTTGCAAACATCTGTAACTGCAGCTGAGTTTAGCTGGGTGCTCAACCCTTCAGAGATTCACACCCAGTCTTGTGTAAAAAAAAATGTGCAACAGTATTGGGTTGTTTTCAAGGCAATGTAGCTGCTCTTCTGTTTAGAAAATCCAGATACACAATTACTTAGAGGCCACTATTGCACTGGTAGATGTATCTCACCTGCTTAATTTACACAGTTGGGCTTTTTTTTCTCTAACAGGTGGAGAATACTTTGCAATCAACTACTCTGCGCTTCTTGATGCAAAAGAAATGTGGGATGGCAGGGTCTTGATGCTGCCTGTGAAGCTAACTTTCAGGAGTTCATCACAGGTATTTCCTTTACAATTTTATTTTGCTCTTCAAAATTTTTGTAAAAAATCTCCAAGGTGGTTCTTGTCTGTCTAAGCAATGAGGCCTGTGTGTAAGGAAATGAGGTTCTTAGGCTTTCTGATTCTTTACTGTGAATTTATAAATATTCTTCATAGCTTAGGAAGTCCTAGATTTCCTTAAATAGGTGAAGTATGTTTGTTTTCCTGTAGCTTTTCTCTCTACTTTTTGTATTTCTCTCCAGTTTATCTATGTATCCTGGAAATAATGGTGTTCCACGTACTTATGTGTGCATTCCTGTGGTCTGTGAGAGACTGAAAGTTTTGCCGTATTTTTATCAGAAACTAATTTCTTTTAACAAAAAAACTAGTTGCAGCAAAGGAGAACTTGCTTGCTTATAAGGAAGACACTTTTTTAGTATGACAGTTGTGAAGTTCTGAAAGAGATTTTTCAGAGAAGCTGAAGAATGTACATCCTTGGTAATTTTTGAGAACTCAGTTGCACCAGGCTCTGAGAAAACTGGTCTAATGCTGGAGTTAGCCCAGCTTTGAGTAGGAGACAGGACTAAGGCAGGACAAGTGGTTTCTTCCAAAGTAAAATTTTCCGATTCTTAAATACGTCTTGGTATTTTTTATGTGGTTTTCATAATTGCATGTAATTAGAACCTGCAGATGTATTTTCATTTCAACTGCTGTATCTCCTTTGTTTTAGAGGAAAAAGTGTTCAGTGTGCATGAGAGTGGTACTAAAGTGGTAGAGAGCAAGACTTCAAAAAACAGGGAGTCTTAAGAGTAGAGACATATACACTGACTTTGGCTCCTTTTCTGTGCATTTTCAGTCAACCCAGATTTTATAGGCACAGAAAAATGTAATTTTTCGAGCACCTGAATGTGCCTCTGTGTTTTTAGAAGTGCAGCATATCCCACAAAGCAGCTGCTTCCATGTTAGTGTTACCCTTAAGTACACTGCATTTTCCTATCAGATTTATTTCAGCTTTAAGCTTAATGAGAAGTATAGTTTATCTTCTGAGGAGAAGCTTTTCTAGAGACTCTGAGCTCTTTGCCAGTGGCTTCAACTCATTTTTTAACATGTGTAATATTTTTGTATCTCTCTCAGAATAAAACACATCTTGTTTCACTGACAACATCGTTCACCATAACTGAAGAAGAAAAGACCAAGGTAAATTCTATGATTTGGTATTATATTGACTCTCTGCTTAAACTTACGGACAATCTAAACTAAATCCTAGGAGCTGAGGATGTACTTATATCTCATCACTTAGCTATTGGCTGTTAATCATACAAGTTCGGATAGTGTATTATTTTAAGGAGTTAAGATAAAGGGTCTTTGTTGTCTCAAAGCAGCAATATTGAATATGGAATATCTACAAACATCCATTATAGTGGTAGCCATGTTTTTTCATTTAAAGAATTGTTCAGGCACAGAGAACTGTGATGAGGAATATGTTCACCTGCTCCTGTGCAAAGCCACCATTAGAAGGCTTTTTGCCTTTCCAAAAGAGTGGAGTTATCCTCCACCTATTGAGAAAAGGTTTCTGTATCATGCTGATACAAAAATCAAAAAATAGCTGTGTGGGGACCCTGAGAAATGAAACTGCAGTAAGAGAGGCATAGTTTATGTTTGCCTTCTAGTCATCCTTCCAATATGACTTCCTGTTCTTGGCTTCTGCATTAGCATGGATTCTAAGAGGCCAAATAAACCTTCAGAACTACATTGATTGCAGCAAACAGTGTTATTCTTCTAGATAATGTTTTATTAGAGAACTCCCCACTGCACTCATCAGTTTCATTGTTAGAGTAATCTCTTCACCAAACTTGTTTTTCTCGCCCAACCCTTCATTACCTTGACAGGCTGCTGTGTTGCAAAGGGTCTTTTTTAAGGAATTGTGGCTTTCTTGTGGATTATTTGTGATCTCTTGCCCTCTTAACTTGTATTAGTGTAATAGATATAAGTCCAGGCTTGGCTTTCTTGTAATTGAAAATCAAGTGCCCATTCTGTTAAAGCCAGAATAAAACAGGATATGAAGTGCAACTGTGCATGAACTAGAGAACTTGTTGTTCCTGGATGAAGATCCAGTAAGATTTAAAAGGATTGGGTGTTTGTATAGCTAAGAATTATGCTTGAAATTACAATAAATGTATTTTATGGAAACTCTTAGTCTTAAAGGTATAAGCCATGCAGTAGTTGACTGGGTTAGGAAAATAGCTTCATGAATGGTTTGCTATAGAGTTCAATGTGAACAGATCTGCAGCAGTTGGTGATGTCTAAGCTAAGACTGTAAGCTACGTTGGTCTCAGCCCACCATGAAGATTGCTGCAATCTATTACTATACTTAAAACTTTCATAGTGGTGGTGTGTTTTTTTTTTTTTCCAACTTGAACCTGATAGTTAGACTTCAACAAGTTCTTGGGGACTATTCCACAGTTAGGTAAGATTTGGTCAGCTTCATTTGAACTTACTACATGAACTTGTTTTGTAATGAAAATGTGTGGTAAAGGTGTGTGGAGAATAGTGTTAATTTTTGAAAAATAAAGCTTAGAAATTTTGGAACACATCATGTTTCACATGCATAATATTTGCCTTTGGGCTGTGGCCAAACATAAGCTGTTCCAGAATGAAATCAGTTTGTGCAAGGAAATTATGATCAGCTGAAAAAGGTGTGATGTATTATATTTCATCTGTATCTGTATTGAGAGCTATCATAAAAGCTCTCAATCTCAGATTTTATTTATGAAAAATCATTATTTAAACTTGTTCATGGGTGCAGTGAAGCCAACGCACACGTTTTACTAAGTGAATACTAAATGTTGACTTTTGGGACAGAAAAGAAAAGTATTAATTACGTAGCCATGGCAGTTGGTCCCATCAGCTTTCACATAGTTTGCTTGTACACTTGGCTACTATGCTGTTCTTTTGAGTTTTACAAACCCTGTGGATCTTCTCTTCTGCATCACTGGAAGAAAGTGCTTTGTTGCCTGTAACAAGGTAGTTTTGTGACTTATGAAAACAATATGGGTGTTGCTTATCTGAGTGTCTGTGCCAGATATCTTCCCACACTGCTTCAGGGGCTGTGAGTACTGCCTGCCCTCGGCTGGGTGGTTTTGATGCAGAATAGGAAGCTGTAGTGAAAAGGGCAAAAGGACGTTCTCCCATCTAAGCACATTGCATGGGATGGATGATAGTAATTACTTTGCTCTGATTTGTACTAGGCTTGCTTCCCTCAGCTTCCTTCAAATCAGTGGGAGCATAGCAGTTTTTGAAATAAACTTGGGCCTGTAATGCCTCTTCCCACTGTTGGGATTGCTTAAGAAGTTAGCTTAGGGTATGGGTTTTGCAGCTCACTGGTCTGTCAGTGGTTTGAAGGTCAGCCTCCAGTGCTGATGCTGGTCCTACGCCATGGCTTGTGCAGGGGCTCTGGCACCTGCCCCACAGCATCGGCTGTAAAGCTTTCAGATGCCATTAGGTGGCTGCTGTGTGCTCTTCCTTGGGTTTACAGCCCCCCAGTGGCATGGACTCTCCTTCCAGAACCCATTTTCTTTAAGTATAAAAGCACAGATAATTCCCTGTTCATTTTTCTCCATCACTGCTTAACCTCTGACAGAACTGCCTGTTCTGATGCAGACTGACTGTCCTGCCATAGATCTTGCTTTTCACTTTACTTAGAAAGCACAGCATCATTCCCTAGCTAGCACTTTTTCTCCATCAAAACTTAACCAGCTTCATTTCAGCTTCACTGAAACTGTAGCCTCACCAGATTCCCGCTTTCCCCAGAAGCCTAGGGGGATCCCTAAATTTCACAGAGTGCTTGCAAATTAGACAAGTGCAAGTGAATTCAGACAAAATGATGAAGTGGTTCCAAAGCAGCAGTTTTTTTCCTAAGTATTATCTACAGCATCTCCTGTTCCTTGAAAGTGGTGGGACCTCAGGCAGAGCCTTGGTGTGGCAAAGCTCAAGGAGAGCCCTTCTGTGATTCCCTCTTGACCAGCTAGTGCAAATGGAGGAGCTGAGACAGCAGATTGACTTAAGAGAAGGTGCATTTCTTCCAAGTCACACTCTGTGACTGTTCAAGGGGTATGAGCTAAACACGTTTGACCTGTGAAGGGAGTAAACGCTGGGTTTGGGAAGGGAGTTACTTAATATTTACATAATCGTCTTTCAAATACATTTAAAGATGACGATACTTTGTTGCAAAGCGATGTAGCTTTAACGGAGCTCATGGCAAGGAACTGGGGTTCAGTGCAGAGTCAGAGGAGGAGAGAGCTGGTACTGATGCTCATTTAGTCGTACTGGATGTCCTTAGCAGTCAGCCCTGGTACAGGCGAGCATAATGGAAGCGATTGGCCAAAGCAGTAGGAAGCTACATCAAGAAAAAACATTTAGACAATGTGTTGGTAATTACACACAGAACTGGCGAAATTAATGTGTTGCTCCTCTTTTTCTTTTCTTTCTTGTTTCCATTTAAAACTTAAAGATATTAAAAGGTATTAGGAGGAATTTGGCACATGGCTGGCTTACTCAGATAAATACTTAGTCGCAAAACATTTTAGTGGAACTCAAAGTGCTTCAAGGGTTTCATTATTTTAGACTAAGAACATTAAAAAAATAAACCAAGCATACCTTTGTCAGTCAGCAATTGTTGATTCTACATGTACAATACTGTGAAGTAAATCTTGTATCTTCTTCTAGGAACTGTGCAAGTGCCAGATAGTAGCCTGTGTTAATGTCTTGGTGATCTTGATACTCCTTGATACTCTCCTTGATTAGGTGATCATGTGGAAATCAATGAGTGCTAAGCATTTCCCGCAGCTTTGAGGAGCTGAGTCTGTGAAACAGTGAAGCCTGACATGAAGCAGTTCCTTTCAGTTAGAGATATGACAGTTTTTCAGTGTACAAAAACATACCAGAGAGAGAAAAACTAGGCAGTAGAAGGGTAAAATTCTGCTGTTAAATTGGAATAAATCCTTTTCAAATTGTGGACTGCGTTTGATTATTGCTTCCTATGCAAAATTACATTGACTCCATGGAATGCTCTCAGGTCTCTACTCCAAGGGATGACGAAGCCCAGCTTGCAAGCAGCATGTTAATTATTTACACTCTAGCCCCAGCAGAGTGATTAGTTTGTGGTGAAACATTATACCAATAGCTGTGCTATGTTTTTTATCCAGAGATCTCAAAGAACTAAACAAACACTGAATCAACTTTTGCTACATGGAGCATGAAGTAAAAATTAATTTTTAATGTAATTTAATTTAAAGATTAAATTAAGAGCTAAAGTGAAAGGCCTACAAAATTGTTAGCTGGCTTGCAGTTCTGGTGTTTCTGCTATTCTTTTCTGACTCAGGCTCATGCAGAAACCGCAAGGGTGAACACAGATCGGGTGGTTTTGTCAACTGTCAGTTATATGTTTATTCTGAACTGGTATTGGTGTTTTCTCCCTATGATGATTACTCAGTTTTTTTGAATTGACAAACAGCCATTAATTAAAGGTAGCCAACATTAGACTGATTTTTCAGAGCCTTTAAGCAACATCAAATGCCATCGAATTCAGGGAGACTTAGGAGAGTTTGGCAACACTGGAAAGCAGGCTATTAAGTGCAGGACACCCAAAAGTCACAGAACCTAAAATTCAATCTGTGGGAGTTCTGTTACTTGGAACTACAGAAGAATTTGGACTAGGTGATCATAACAAACCATGCTGACTTGAAAACCTATGGAAAATAGACACTTATTTGAAAATATTAATAAAAATATAGTAATTATAACAATGCTGAGAAACCCTGAAGCCATGTTGAAGCCATTTAAAAATAATTTACTATGCTGCTTATAGTTATAATCTTTGAGTCTGATCTTTATATATATTTAAAATGTAGTTCTAATAATATGGTCTTTTAATTTCAGGTTTCGTACAGCCATGCCATCCATGCTTCAGGGTTCTTCATTGCTTTCTTTGTTTCCCTTGTGTTGACATGTGCTATTTTTTTCATTGTTTACCGAACCCGAATATTAAAATGGAGTTTCCATAGTAAAAACCAGGTGAGTCATACGGTCTGTAACAGTACTTTATTTAAATTTTTTCATTGATCTTATCTGATCTGCTAACTAATACAGATTGTCTAAAGAGTTTTTGAAGATAAATAAAAAGACACCAAGTGATGGATTGGATTCACAGGTAATGTAATCTCCACAACCTCTAATCCTTAGCACAATCAGATTTAGAGGGGAGTGTAAGAATGATAATCTGATCAAAAGAATTGCTGTCAGTACCTGGATGATATTCTGTGATAGCTTCAGACTGGAGGGAGATTACCCTTTGGCTATTAGTTTCTTTTTGTATTCCTCTCTTCCTCCTCTCCGTCCTCCAAAATGAAAGGCAGGATGTCTGTAGGTTATAAGCAGTTGCCCAGCTGAGTAGACCACTCACCTCGAGCACAGCAGACTTGGGTCCAGTCCAAATTGTATTTCTGATTATCAGGAATAGGGATTTGAATTTAGGTCTCAGTTCCTTGGATGTGCCTTAATCTCTTGAGTGATTAAGCAAAGCAGTTGGGTTTGGGGGTGGAGCATTTTCAGTGTTCTTTATCCAAGCTGTGCCGATTTGGAGAAAGTATTTCAGTACATACTGGGACAGAGAGAGAAAATACAGTCTGATAAATATTCATCAAGTTGGCCCGATTTCCAGCCCTTGCTGCTATTAATTATTTATGTAAAGTGGAGCAACTTCAATGGGAGGGAGCTAGAGATCTCAATCAGAATATTACAGAGATTGGAGCAGTCCTCTAAGAGGGGTGTGCTCAGAGGTTTGAACTGCTCCTCTGCTCGGATGGTGGTGGATCTCCCATCGCTCTGGACTGACCAGAGGAGCTCACAAATCACTTCCAGCCCTGTGTTCTGCCGTTGAAAATTACATCCGCATTAACAATTTTTATTTCTTTTATGTCTGAAAAAATAATCCCTTAAAATGAAAAGGGCGTGCCTTGTTTCTTTTTACAGAAAAAGCTGTGATAATGAAATAATTAAAAAGGCCCAATTTAGTCCTAGCATCAGATATTTATAGTGAGATTTTGTATAGTAATTTTATTCTGAGTCTCAAGGGAGTCTCACTGAACTGTGAAGTAACTTGAGTTACTTTCATCATTCATAGGATTAGTTTTTCATGTTGTTCACCCCATAATACTGTAATCCTGCCACATATAATTTGTATACCGTGATAATTTAAAAAAAAAAAAATGGCCTAGAAAGTTTACAGTGGAAGATAACCTCCTAGAATCACAGAATTGTAGGGGTTGGAGGGGAACTTCAGAGATCATCTAGTCCAGCGTCCCACCCAAAGCAGGTTCACCTAGAGCAGGCTGGACAACAAGCCTACTGAAGTCAATGTAGAGTCTTCAGTCTTCTCCATTCATTTCTTCATTTGCATTCCAGATCAGTCCAGCCCGAACCAAAAGCAGTATAATTGATTTCAGATCATAGAATGATTAGAGTTGGAAGGGTCTATAAATATCATCCAGCCTGGCCTTGAACACCTCCGGGGATGGGGCATCCACAACTTCTCTGGGCAACCTGTTCCAGTGTCTCACCACCCTCACAGTAAAGAATTTCTTCTTAATATCTAATCTAAATGTACCCTTTTTCAGTTTAAAAGCCTTATCCCTCATCTTAGCACTACACTGCTTGACAAAAAGTCCCTCCCCATCTTTCCTGTAGGCCCCCTTTAAGTACTGGAAGGCTGCTGTAAGGTTTCCCCGGAGCCTTCTCTTCTCCAGGCCAAACAGCCCCAACTCTTTCAGCCTGTCTTCATAGGAGAGGTGCTCCAGCCCTCTGATCATCTTCGGGGCCCTCCTCTGGACTTGCTTCAACAGCTCCATGTCCTTCTTATGTTGGGGGCTCCAGAGCTGGATGCAGTATTCCAGAAGGGGTCTCACTGGAGCAGAGAAGAGGAGGAGAATCACCTGCCTCAACCTGCTGGCCACACTTCTTTTGATGCAGCCCAGGATGTGGCTGGCTTTCTGGGCTGCGAGTGACCGTTGTCGGCTTATGTTGAGCTGCTCATCAACCAACATCCCCAAGTCCTTCTCGGGGCTGCTCTCAATCCATTCTTTGCCCCACCTGTATTCAGATACACATCTGAATTGCACAATCTCTTTATACCCTTTTCAGCTGTACAGCTTGATGATAAGTAGGAACCTTCTCACCCAGAGTTACCTGCAATAAATTAGATCAGATACTTAGTGTAAATTTGTTTTATAATCTGAAGCTTACCTCTTTTATTTTTTTTTTTTAGGAGATACGGCATGAACTCAGCCAAAATCACAAACTGGAGCATTCTCAGTTTAATTCAGGTGATCTCTTTAGTGAAGATATAATTATGAACGACCAAATCATCGATATTCTGTCCTTTGAAGAATCTGGGAACATGCTTCAGGCTTTAGAAGAGTAAGAATTCACTGCTATTACATCACATTTGTTAAATTTATCAGCAACCGAACCTTTGAATATGTTTTGAGTATCTGCCCTTTAATTTTTTTTCATAGTGTATGTTTATGCGTATGACTGCACTACCTTAGGTTTTTGAACTGTATTAAATAGCCGTCCGTGGGAACTAAAAATCATCATATTTCTTACTGTTTCACCTGTAGAATTCACAGCTCCATCTGGGCCTTAGGCATGCAAGTTTTCCAAACCAAGTGAACATCTAGTTTTGCCTTTCTGTGGTTCATTAAGTAAAGGGAAACTTTTCTCTGTACAAGAAAATGTTGAAAGGGTAGTTTCTGCTATTGCTGAACACGTTCTGCTTTCAAGAGGGTGGCTTTTTTCCTGGAAAAGAGAGCTCCTAGTGGGTGCCAGCATTGCTGTGTAGTAGCATATTTTGGAAACACCTGGATCGGAACCTGAAGAGTGACAGTTCATAGTGCTGCCAGAAAGATACCACGTAGCTGCAATAGGAAGGACCACTGGGTAGAGCAGAGAAACTCTCCTGATGTTGTTGAAAGGCCAGTCAGGGCTGTTTGACAGAAACATGCCGCTGTTAAAGGTCATCTGTTCTTCAGCTGAATTTGATAAAAAGGTCTGATGTGAGGACAGAGCAGATTTTGTCTTACCGTTAGCTCCTGGCAAGTCAGGTTACAGGCAGCATTATGCAACTACAAAATCTGTAGAAGCTGAAAAGTTACAGGACCATGAAAGTAATTTTCTTTCTTAAAGGGTAACTAACAGCATTATTATTTCCTGCATTTCCTTGATAATTGGGTTACTCATGTATGTAAATTGCACATTGGTCCTTGCTTTTGTAACTATATAGCAACTTAGGCTTTGAGAAGACTTATCCTGAAAATCATTATGTGAATAGTAAGAACACGATCAAACATTTTTTTGACTTGCTTTAGTATTAATTTATTTCAGTGATAGTGAATATCTAGCTAGTTTGAAAAAGAAACAATGGTGGACTATTTGCAGATATGTAATGACTTAGAAAGGTAAATATTCTTGCAAACGTTTGGATAGGATTATGTTTATAACTGGATTATTTCTAAAACCATAAAACAGGATTCATTTCTCAGTTTGAATATATATCCAGCAGCTAAAGTTTTTCTAATATTCTTATGCGGTTAGCACAAATGTCTCTCTTGCTTCTGCTTCTTTCCTCACAGTTTCTATGTTCTCTACCGCTAAGGAGGTAGAGCATTGCAGTGAATAAAATAGATGCCCATTAAACACTCAATAACCTTCTTCACCTTCTGAGTTATCTTCCTTCTTCCAGGATGAGCATAGTAGGTGGACCACAAAGTCTTCCAGAGTTATAGTGGTTCCTTCTGCAAAAGCAATGAGTAATGCCTGATCCCTATTTAGATTATCCTAGTTCTTCTCACTGCTTGTAGTTTTAAACTGGACCTTCTGACTTGTTTACTGTTAGGACGTGACACGCAGATGCACTTACCATGGTGGGTTTTTTTGTTCTTTCCCTCTTTTTGTTGTCACTCGTTGAATATGTGTATTCAGTTACTACATACCTGTTCTTCTCCTCTCATACTGGTGATGCAGTTTATCTGACTGAGTATCTCTGCAATATGAACTCCTACACCAAGTTGCCCTGAGTTCCCTTTTTTACTCAGGGGTGAAAAAGGGCACTTCTAGGATATAATTCTTCTCATCCTGAAGTAGACTTCCAAAAATGAGTTGTATGGGTGCTGCTCCCACTGACGCTAAAGCCTGGGCTGATTAGCTCAGCTGTAGGGGTCTGGAGGTGGGTGACACATATCCCGGTCTTGTAGTCTTGTTGGTCAGAAGGGGTACAGAATTACTTTAATGTCTATATTAAATAGATGCAATATTGTTTCTGCTTTCTTCAGTAGCTATAATACACCCTGTATTTTATCTCTCATTGTTAACACTTCGCTATTTAGCTTAGGATGCTTCCTCATCTCGTAATGTTGGTTCCTTATTCATTCTGCAAGTTGGGGCAAATCAGTCCTTCAATTTCTGATCTATATTCCTTAAGGGTTTCATTTTAGTCTTGTACTTCATAAACTGTTGGATGTTATCTAGGTTTTTAGCTGATTCCAAAGACAAAGATAAAATAATGGACCGTTGCCTTAGGACCTTCTATGACAGTGATCTAGGCTAAAACCAGAATGGAGTAATCCTTCTTTTTACTGAATTACCTGCTTTAAGGGTAGTGATTTGCAAAATGTAATGGGAAAAAGAAAGATGGTGCACTTATGATTTATTAATGGATAATTGCAGTCATTTGAATGTGTTCTGTTTGAATGAAATGTTGTGATTTTACTAATTGTGGTCACAATCAGTTTTTCAACAATGTTGCATTTTGTTTTATTACATTTATCATCACCCAATAGAATAGTTAGGCTTTCTTGCAAGGAACTCGGGAACGAGGTTTGTATTGTCATAGGAGTGGCAGTATACTGAGGATAAAAACCAGACTTGTATTTTGAGCACAATTTTTTCATGTCATATGTATACCTATATGAATTTTAGCACCATAATCCTGGTTTTTATTGTTTGGGGAGGCAAAAGTATAGGGGCTTTTGTTAGAGAGCTTTTGATACTTCAGATCTTTTCAGCCAACCAAAAACATCTTGCTTGTATGCTAGTTTGATAATTCCTTCGGCATGGATTGGTGCAGCTATGTGTCACTTTCTCTACAACCATATGTATAAGCTTGCCAATGTAATTGGTATATTCTTTTTAAATTGTGCTGTGATAGTAAACACCCATGGAGTCACTCCGGTGCTTTGTTCTTTTGTCCAGACACAAATGAGAAAATTACTCAGAAAAGTAAAAGCCACGGGATTTTTTTTGTCCTCTTTATGACGTAAAGCAATGTTAATGTCTTTTACGAAGTGACAGTGCCAAATTGTTTAGCAAATACAGGAGGAGCATGTGTTCAATATTTATGGACAGGGACATCTTTGGAGTGTAAACAGTTTGCAATGTCAGGAGGATTAACTAGAGAACAAAACATACTTTTAATATTTCATAAGGAAGCTTCTTAGTTGCTCATTTTGTGAGTTTTGTCTTAATAAGTCATATCCTTGATGTACGTGTATGCTCCAAGTATGGAGCAAAATAGCTTGGCTTTTATTCTCAGAAGGTTCCTTACTGTGTATATTCCTGAATATTGGCCCATTGGCAATGACTGATAATAAGAAGAAGCTATATGATTTGAATATTTGATGTGTGCAGTAGAAGATTATGTTCCAAAACGTTGTGGGTCTCTTTTTCTGTATGTCTAGAACAGAATATGAAGACAGCTGAGCAGTTTGGGTTTCTGTCCAATGTGATGAAATCTGACCATGCTTATAGTTTTAGAAGATACAGATTATGTTAAAGGCAACTTAATTTCTTTAAATGGCTTTCCACTACTACAGCTGTTTTTTTTCATCTTCCTTTTGTATAGCTATGCTTCCTTGAGTTTGGCAAAGCTCTAGCTGAACTTGAACCTGCTTGCTGATACACAGTACATGCTGCCAATTATTTCGGGAAATCGCTAAGCAATACGTATGCATTGCAGCTGATTTTTTTCTGATGGTAGAGGGCATTGAGGCCAATATACTAGAGAACAGGATCAAACTGTCTCCAGGGAGCCTTGACAGAAAAGTCAAAAACAATTTACTACCATATTAGAAGTTCACTTTTTCTTTCTAAATGTAAATTTCTTGCTGTACATCTCAATTTAATTTGCTAGGGAGCAAGTGTGTTTTTTTTTCTTTAACCCTGAATTTCAGTGGAAAGTAAGAATAAAAGATCACATTCTCGCAGCAGTTAGACCTGAATATTCCTATGTAGAAAACGGTGAAAAATAGTTAGATGGTTAGTACAGGAAAAAAAAAAGGGGTGCTAAATTTCTGTATTTCATAACTTTTAAAAAGTGTAATTGAAATTTTAGAATTTTTGAAGGAAGAGCATATTCATTGCTCTGTCTTTGTGTGATGCGTACAATGCAGGAATACAACAATAAATAATAATTACATTGATATAACAATAAGATACAATGAATACACATGGAATGAACACCAAACCCTGAATTTGTAGTTCTGTTATGAATGCTGTTATAAACTTGGCAAGTGTGTAAACTATACCTTTTTTTCCATTGGAGAAACTCAAATGCTTAATAGGTGATAGGAGTCCATGAGACAGGGGAACTGAAGAAAGCAAGAAATTTGAAATTAATGATTTAATATCTTCTTTTCATCTTAAAAATGGCACTACTCTTTGATGTTGGCTAACTATGAAGAAATTGTGTTCAGAATTATATGGGTCATTTCTACTGTCCACCCAGAACAATTTATCTCATCCAGAAAACAGTCCGCTTTTGAGAGCGGTGCTGTTAGTGATGCTTTATTCCATATCATTTTGAAAGAAGATTGGTATCTCCTACTGTTCCCTGTCATCTGAATACTCACCCTGTCTGAGTAGATCACAGCAAAGTTGGAAGTTCCTCAGGCATTAATGCATATAGCCATAATATTTATTTATGTTGTTGTTAGTATCCAGGCAGAAGTTGGTGCTTTTAAAATCAATGGCAAAATGCATGATGACTTCACTGGAAGCAGGACTGGAGTCTTTTTTACACTCTTTTTGCATAGTAGTTTTTCAGTGAAGTACTATTCTCTGAGCTCTGTTGCAACAGCTGTATTGTAGCTGACTGTACTTTTTAAATTGGTTAATTGGTTTGCCGAAGATCACTAATTTATCAGTTTTCTTATTTTCTGCAATCAAAGCAGAAGTTCTCAGTCTCTTAAATGCAGGATTTCTCTAATGTTTTTTAAACAGATTAATTTAAGAATTGAAATACCTTTACTCTCTCTATATTGCTGTGGAGAGTTAAAGGAATTTGATAGTGAAACTGCTTCCAAATCTAGTGCTTAGACTTCTGGCAGGTTTTTGTTAATCTTCCCCCCCCGCCCCCCCCCCCCCCCCCCCCCCCCCCCAAAGAGCCACTGGTGTCTCAACTCAATTTATCATCATCTTCAGTTTTGTGGGGTTTTTTAAATTTTTGGCTATACAGCATGAGAATCTGATTTTTGGTTTTGTCAGCATCTTGGCTTTTTCTGGAAAGCTAAACTTAACCTGTGACTCATCCCTGTGAAGGCATCCTTAGATAATCCTCACATACCTTTCTTAGCAATTTTATCTATTGATGAGACGCCGTGTGTTCTGTGTAGGTTCACGTTTCAGCTATGCTGAGTTTACGCTTAGCTGTTTAAGTGTCACAAGACTGATGTTCCCCCAGTTCAGAGCTCGCTGCAGGCCAGTACAGCTACTGGTGTAGGACAGAGCATCTTCAGACCTCCTTTAACATAGGCAGGCTGTGCCCAGCCTGGCCACAAGCAGAGACCAGGGAAAGGCAATGTGCCCTGCTTTGGCACAGGAAAGATGAAGAATTTGAGCGGTCAGTAGCTGTTGGTGGCCATTCAGACCTTATGCCATTACCTCTGCTTCTACTTCAGCACAGTTTTGGTCTCCTGCAAAGATTTACACCATGTTGTGCCGCCGCCTGTGTAAATCCCTGCCCTGAAGTGTTTGCAGTTTCTGTTGTGACTGGACTCAGCAGGAGAGTGTGGGAAGCAGAGGAGGGAAAGAAGGAGGGGAGAGGCTGAAGGGAGGAAGCTACAGCGCTGCGCACAGGGTCTGCATTGGCAGAGCAATTAAAAATGAAAACAAAAAAAAAAACCAAAATGCCAAAAAAACCAAAACAAGAAAGAAAAAACACAGCTCACCTTATTGATGTTGTATTACTAACCCCTCAATAAATGGATGATTTAGCAAACAAACCACATCTGCAACTGAAGACCTTTGCCCGTTACACTTGAATTGGTTTTCTTCTCTTACTGTTACTAAAGCCAGCAGTGGCACAGATTGTTTCACATCTCGGCTGTATGATTCTGCCTGTCCGACCCTCTCTCCATCTTCACTTCTCTGAAGTGTGACAAGGCAACACAGACCATAATGCTGCTTCTTTGTCCTCCTTTGCCCTTCCTCACTGCAGCTGTACCAGTCGCATCATGCCTGCGGGTGCAAGAGACCTGTGCTGCTCTGGCTCAGGCGGTAGCAGTGGGTACCACTGGGCTGGGGGTGGCTGTGTGTCTGTCAGTCCTTCCCTGGCTGCGTTCCCCTCTCCAGCAGGAGTTGGTGCAGCTGCTGTGCCCTGGTGCTCTGAGTCATGGCTGTAGCGGGGTGTCTGGGACAGGGGAGAGAAACTGTCCACATATAGCCCTAAATTACACACTTCTCAGGAGCATTGTGTGTCACAAAGAGGTGCTTTTGCAGAACCTGTTACCACAGGGCTCCATTCTCCTCTGGATGCTGTTGTAATACCTATGCTACTAATTGGCTACCGTTTGCAGATGAGAGATAAGTCTTATGAAAACGATGAGTTTTTCTGTTTTGGTGAGAAGATGTTACCGAAGGGGAGTTTACTTGATGTTTCTCTCCCCTTTATACTACAGAAAGTTGTGTCACAGTAGTTTCTTACCTTTGCAAACTCTGAATTTGTTTTAAAAATGTGTCAGAAAGCCATTAGTTCATTTTAGGACTGTTAAATTCAGCACCTGTTAATTCTCCTGTTCAGAAATGCCCTCTGTGGGCCTCTGATTTGAATAATAAGACTTAAGGACACAATTATCTTGTAGTTAATGAGAGGTTCCCTTTTTTGTGATGTGTTGTGGTGTTGTGTTCTTTTTTTTAAATTAACGATAGTTGTTTCTTTGCTGACCCTAGCTGCTTTCCTGTATTCTTTTATTAGGTCTGTGGAGGACATCAGATGCTCAGGCACTCTCTCTGCTTCTTTGTGTTTGGCTTCTGGGGTTCTCCCCTCCCAGATCTTCTCTGACAGATCTTTAAATCCTCTTCCTCTTCAAGTGAGTGAAAAATCTTTACACTTGCTGTTTGCAGTTTCATTTTCTGTGTGTCTGTTCACCTTTCCTCTCCCCACACTTTTGTACCACCTACCGTCTGTACTGTCCTCATCCCTTCTCTGCGTGCTTTGTCCAACAGAAGCTTTGATCTTTTTCATTAATAGGTTGCCATCTGCTACCTGTACTTCATTGGCTTTCATGTTTCTATTATGGTGAATATGCTCAGGAAGAGATGTGAGACCTTTTAAACACGAATTGCCGTAACAAGCAGAGCACAGAGCATTTAAAGCAACTTATTAAATCTATCTTGGTTTGAGGAGGCACAGAGTGCCAGGTTAGGATTTTTTTTTTTGCTAGGGATCACAAAACATTGCACACTTAATCTGGGTAATTGTAAGTATTGTTCTTCTGATAGACTTGTGTCTGAAACCAGTTGGTTTATTATATATACAAGACTCCTGTTTTGTACTGATTGTTGTCATCTAAGACTCCAGGACTGTGTTGATGCAGCTTGTTAAGGCCACCCTCAACCTCTCATTTGGAGTAAGAGCTTGAAGCAAGGTTTCTGGTGCATGTGATGAGCTTGTCTCACTCCCACTGGCTGCTGTGTGGAGGAGGCAGACCAGAAGCAGAGCACATCAGGTGGAAGGTAGATTTCAAATTTTTACAGACACGACCTTTCTTCAGCTGCCACTGAAAAAGGGTAATGGTCTAGCTGCTGTCTTCCAGGATGTGACCTGGGAAAGCTTTGGCTTGTAATTACTTTTTCTCCATGCTATTACCTTTGGGTTGGTGGAACAGTTCATGTGCTGCTTCATTGCCTTCTTCACGGATGTGCTGTCAGGAACATGGAGGGTGAGAGCTGCAGATTGAATACACCTGAGCTCTTAACAGCCTAATCACTCACTTGCTGACACATGAGCATCAGGTGAACTACACCTATTGCTCCTCCTGTGTTTGGCATCATGATCTTGAGGAGCAGAATTAATTGGGTACCGTAGTTGTCCTTGTGGGCAAGAAGGAGCATGGGAAGCTTGCTCAAAATGAAATCGGGTCTAGTCAGTAATAACTTGCAGTAAATAGAAAGAAATGCTGTGGAAAAACTGAGGGAAAGGTAACAATATGAAACAAATATTGTGATGGTTTTTGGTTTTCGCTTTCATTCTTGAGTTCACTGCTGAAGAAGGCTGGAAAAATAACAAGGAGGTGGGTGAGGAATGGCTTGATCTTTTTTCAAAGCATGCTGGAAAAAATCTGGCATTTGTTGTAAGAAATAAATGTTGTGTTACAAGCTGTGTATCAACGTGGTGGAACTGTGAAGTGTTTCCTTGCAGGGAGAGAGATGAGGAATTCTTACCTCAGTAAGAAAGGGTTAATAGGTGCTGTGACCACCATCTATCAGTGCACGCATGAAGAACAGAAAAATAATGACTACAGAACCTGTTACTCCAGCAAACAAAGAGAGCTGGAAGTTGAAACTAATCAAATTCAAGCTGGGATAAGGTGACCATTTTTAGGATGTAAAGGAATTATCAAGTGGAACAATTAATTAAAGTTTTGTTTAGTTCTCTATTAGGGGATGCTTGAAAACCAAGATGAGATGTTTCTCACAAAAGACAGGTATGCTTCAATTAAATCAGAGCTCCTGGACTTGAAGCAGGAATTAAAACAGAAAAATAAATCCAGTGGCTTGGATTTTACAGGTTAATAATGAATCGGTGAATCTATGAAGGGAAGCCTCCTACTACCGCCTGATGGTCATTAGGGAAATGTTATAGCATCAAGCTCCTGTTTTCTGGATCCTTCTTTTTATTTAAGTGCATTTGCACAAAACTGAAACACGTTTTTTTGAAGTTAGTTGTCATAAGTAAACAGCTTAGTACAAGCTGGCAACGTCAGCAAAAGTCCAAGCACTTCTGTAAACAGAAAGACTTAAAAGAAAGTACACATCTGCACGACCCATTTGAAGTGCTTGCTGTGTTGCTTCAGCATCCTGTTCCCTTGATCCTACCATCACCTGTCCTCTGTGGCTGCCACTGTCCTGGAGCGAGAAGGACTCTCCCCAGGAAGAGGGAGCAGATCAGCGCCCTGGGGGACTTGACCATGGATGTAGCTGAACACCACCTAAGAAGGCTACGTAGCTGCAGGTGCTGTCCTGCAGTGCCCATCTGTACACAGCACAGAGAAGCCGGATTGTTGTGTTGTCTTGGGGACATTATAGAAAAATTTACCTCTTGCAGGATTTTCAAATTACTGTGAAGAATGTTTCAGGCATGCAATGTTTCAATCACAGGGATCTGGCCCCATGCAGCAGTGATTTCTGCTCCTGAATGGGAGAAAGAGGTGAGGGAAATGGAGGAGGTTTTGCAGCTGCAACCAGCCAGCCCTGGAGCAGATCACTAAGACAAGTATGGGCATCTCCAGTGCATTTTGGGGGTTTTGAGAGACCGCAACAGAAAAACTTCTCTGCCTCTTTGTGATCGATTATCGTAGCTTAAGCTAATGTCTCTTAAATACTTCAAGTATTTGAGTCATGGTAAGAAAACAACTTAATTGCATCCTACTGATTTCTAAATGGGAAGAATACATCTCTTGTGTTTAACAGAGGGACAGTGATAATAATGCATCACTGATTTACTTCTTAGTTAAACTTTATTTGCTTACATAAGGAAAGTTTGTTTGACGAAAAGTTGAAGTATATATAGATTTGCAAGCTTCGATATATACCATTCTGAATGTAGTGTCATTCTGCTTTGCAAATCTTGCCAAGACCTTTGCTATGGATTTGAAATTTATTCTAAGATTTGACAATGGAACAAATCAAACCAATAATTTAGCTTAACTGAAAAAAGAATGGATTTAAGCTCTTAGAAGTGTATTTTGTAGGTCACAAAGAAATGACTGTATACTTAATCTACACAGAGAAGCATACAGTGCTGTGAGTTCATGTAAATTGACATGCAAGGGCAAAAGCCACCTAATTGTCCTATCCAGATTTGAGTGCAGAATACGCAAAGCTATAGAATTTACAGTAGTTGTGTACTATATGAAATGAGAATAATTATCACTCCAACTTAATTAACTCTAAAAAAAAATGAGAATGTATTCACATGCAATATGGTATTTATTGCATTTTGTAAAAAATCTTATATTTCCCTTTGCTTTTAATCTCTTTATTCTAGAACTCAATGTTCATGAGAGAGATATATCAGCTATTTTAATTTATTTGTATGGGCACATAATCAAAACACTGTCCCCTCTTCCCTGCAGAGAAGGGAACACACCAGCGTAGAATGCAAAGCAGTGATGCATTAGTGAAAATGGGTCAGTGAGTTTAGAACTATTTTACACAGCCAGTGAAATTTATAGTCTGTTCAGATATTCACTTCATCTGCTTCCAAACAGAGGGGTGTTTTTTGTGGGAAGTTTTTGTTTGCTTTTAAACTGAGGGAATGTTTTGAGTTCCAAAGAAAAGCTTTTCCTTTTTCTGCCTAAAACGGAAATCCGAGAATGGACATACTTCATTAAACTTGCTGTACTAAAAGTTGGCTCACGTTGCTTTGTAATGAAGGATTACTGTCATGGTTGGTAAACTCATATGCTGTGATATTCGTGCACTTTTCTGACTGCCGTTCACTTACCCAATATTGAATGAATCCTTGTTTTCTGATAGAAATTTCCTGTAATCTGTGATTTCAAACAGTCCTGATTGCCTTTCTGCAGCTTGGAGGTAGCCAGCCTGACACGGGCAGATGCTGATCTGGAGGCATATCGAATGCAGATATGTAAAGAAGTGATTGCTATGATGATGAAGAACATGGTCTTAAGTCACAGCCTCTTTCCTCATGTGGAGAAGAGGATGAGTTCAATTTTCAAAAAGCAGTTTCTTGCAATGGAGAAGGAGATTCAGGAGGAGTATGAAAGGAAAATGGTGGCTTTGACAGCTGAATGTAATCTGGAAACTAGAAAGAAAATGGAGGCTCAACACCAAAAAGCGAGAAATGCAAATGAAGAGGCTGAAGAATTGATGAAGAAAATGAATGAAAAGGTAAATCTAGTATAAAATCAAGGTACGTTGCATGATATGTGGTTCTATATAGATGTTTTCTGTTTTGGACTAGAATGGTGGGGTTGTCCTCTTAGAAAAGTAAAGAGCTCTGGAGTCCTCAGCACAGGAAAGACATGGACCTATTGGAGCGGGTCTAGAGGAGGGCCATGAAAATCATCTGAAGGATGAAAAATCTCTCCTGTGAGGGCAGGCTGAGGGAGTTGGGGTTGTTCAGCCTGGAGAAAAGGCGGCTTCAGGGAGATCTTAGAGCAGCCTTCCAGTACCTAAAGGGGGCTTATAAGAAAGATGGGGACAAACTTTTTAGCAGGGCCTGTCACGACAGGACAAGGGGTAATGTTTTTAAACTAAAAGAGGGTAGATTTAGACAAGATACAAGGAAGAAATTTTTTACGATGAGGGTGGTCAAACACTAGAGCAGGTTGCCCAGGGAGGTGGTACGTGCCTCTCTCAGGATCAGGTTGGATGGGGCTCTGAGCAACCTCATCTAGTTGAACGTGTCCCTGCTCATTGAAGGGGTGGGGGTTGGACTAGAAGACCTTTAAAGGTCCCTGCCAACACAAACTACTCTATGATTTTAAGAGCAAAGCTCTACAATTTAAATGTGTTCAAAAAATCAGATGTCATAATTAGGGTAGTTGTTATTAAGAAAATGGGTTTTACTTCACTAGAAAATGAATTTATCTCAGAAGAATCTGTGACACCTGAAAACAAAAGGTTGTTGTTACCCTGATTTTTTTTGTAGTCACTTAAACCCTTGCAAAGTCGTGTATTTTTATTTACTATATTTTACTGCAGCGGTTCTTACCAACTCCAGTCAGACACTGTGTAAAGTATTTTGTACAGTCAGAGCAGAACAAACTCTCTGCATCGTAAATCTTACAATCTAGGTAAAAAACCTCCAATATTTTTATTCTTATTTTGAAGAAAATGAGTATATAAGCACAACCAAAGGCCGATTCGCTCCAAACTGAGTGAAGGCAAGCAGAACAATCTCAACTGTAGGCAGAGCAGGGAGTGGAGTTCTCTTGGAAATAGCCTTTGGATAATATTGAGATAAATAATTTAGGGCAGAGTATGATTCTTTACACGTTTAGAGTCTCCCTTTAAGTAAAAGTTCAGTGCTTATGTGTGTCACTTTCATTCAGAGATCTCTGTCCGAATGGCTAAATATCATTACCCAGCATTTCATAGGTAGTCACTAGCTGGAAATAGAGCACAGGTCACCAGTCCAGCATCCCATGTACAAAATTACACTCCAGTATTCCATGTCTTTTTTTCAATTATATTGAAAGTTTACAATAAAACTGTTTTCCACACCCCATCCCCCTCCTTTTGGTTTTTTTTTTTTAACTTTATGTGTCTGTAGAGGAGTCTTGTTTTGAGTATTTCACCTCTGTTTAGCTTAAAATGCTAAAATTCCAAAGTTAATGTTTCATGCTTGTCTGATGTTGTAACTCATATTAAGAAGATAACTTGCTGGGAATAAATAGTGCAGTTTGTTACTTACGAGTGGGGCTTTGCTTCTGGAGCACAAGTGGATACATTGGTATGGAATGTGATGTTGCTGAGTTTCCAGCTGTCAGTTTCAGTTCAATTATAGAGACAAAATAAATTACGTTAGAGGCATAAACCCTTAGGCCAATATATTCCTTGCTTGTTGATGCTCTCTTTGTAGACATTAGTTGAGTTTTTGGCCTTCTGTTGTTTGTTGGTTTTGGTTGTTTGGTGTTTGGTTTTTTTTTTAAAGCATTTCTATTTGCATATCACATACCTATAATTGTGAAGGACTTTTATGATGGTTCATGATTGCAGTTTTGACAAAAGAAGTATTTTGCTAAGTGTGACCCATCAAAGGTACTACAGTATGTTGAGGCTCTCAGGAAGAACTTCAGTTTATCAGGCTGTTTGTGTGGAGAAAGTTCATGGCACGATGCTAGTGAGACAGTTCAATTTCTTTGATGTTTCCAGGTGAATTTTAAATTGTGAACTCTAGGGGGCTTTCAAATACCTGTAGGATATGAAGATCCTGAACTATAGGTGCTAGCAAGTCAAAGGAGACAGCAAGGAAGGGATACTTGTGGACATCTTTTTAAGGATGAGGTGAATTGTACTCTGGTGACAGAAGGAGCCTAGACTACACGTTTAACACTTGGACTTCACTGAGATAAATCCTACCTTTGCAGAGAGAGAGGCCTGACTGTAACTCAGTGTGTGAACTCACACTAAATACGCTCTCAGCAAAGTGGCTTTTGTTGGCACATAATACATTGGTATTGGTTCAGTCTGGTTTATACTGGAAATCCTGAATGGTAGGAATCAAACAAAGGCCAATCCAATACTTACCCAATCCATTTACCATATACTAACATCTTGCTGTTCACTTTCCTGCCTGTGAAAGGACCTGTTTTTGTACTTGCTGTGAAACCTGGTCCAGAAGGAAGTGCTGGAGTACTAGGGACAGCTTCCACTTGCGCTCCTGGCAGCAGGTGTACTGACATCTAGGAGATGGCAGTGAAAAACAGCAAGAGCAATAACCTTCTCCCCTTCGCACTCAAAGCACAAAATGTATATTCCCTGCCTTTTTGATTAATTATTTGCTGTCTACAATGTGCCTCTTGGGAATGAGGGGTGAGGTATGGGGGCCTCAGTGCAGAGAACAGTTCTCCTCAGATAAATAGTATGAATTTTAGAACAAGACCAACATAACTACTGTTAAGTAGCTCTGCTGGCATAAGAAGCATTCTTTGCTCTGTGGGATTGTATGTTTTGATTCTATAATGAGTTTATGCCATCTGAGATTAAAACTATGAATATGTAAGTCTTACTGGAGAACTATGAAGAAGTATTTCTTGCAATGAAGCATTTAAATTAATGGCCATTTAATTCTACTCCATTGTTGTAAATCTAAAACGATGCTCTTGGATTAATTCGTAGAAACCAATACATGAAGTAGGTCACCAATAATAAGAAATTTTAGAGATTTGTGGTAGAATAGTTTTTTCTAATTTATATTGTTTTTAAAAGGTATGCTTATTGTTATTTCATTGTTCTGACTTACATGAGTCTATTAAATTTTAATAGGATTTCAGGATTGATGAAACCTAAGAAATTCATTTCATATACAGTCTTTGTGTTGAATTTCAGGCCTTTTTGTATAATTTATCTTAAACAATGCTTCTAATTTCTAAAAAGACTTCATTATGCTTTGGAAGTGTTATCTGGATTAGAGGTTGACAGCTGTAGAATCCCTGTCATTCCAAACAGACAAAAACCATGGAAAGCGTACACTGATTTAGTATTAGCCTTCATTCAAACCTGAAATGATTGTAATCAGAGTATGCGTAAAATATGTATGAGCTAGTAGCACTGATACTTTAAAATATGTTGAATACTGAAAATCACTTCAGATTTATTTATTTCTCTCTCTCTGCAGCCTGCTGTAGAATACAGAAGTCTTCTCGAAAGACTTCACAGACTGGAGCAGGACCGCCTGAAGAGGTTCCTTCTGGTAAAGCAGGAAGAATATTTTGCAAAGGCTTATAGACAGCTGGCTGTTACCCAGAGAAAGGAGCTCCATAATATCTTTTTTACACAGATATCAAATGCTACTTTCAAGGGAGAACTGAAGTTGGAGGCAGCTAAAACTTTAGTGGAAGATTACTCTAAAATACAGGTAATAGCATGATAACTCCATTCCTAACCTAATGACAGAATACAAACCCACAGTAACTTTTGAGAAATGTTTCAGGATAAATGTTATTGCTTTTATAAACTAATTTTCTTAGGAATAACTTAAAAAAATACAATGCCATCATTATGCACGTCTAGACATCTGCGCAACTGTATATTGATGCATACGCATAGCCTCTTTCTATAAAGGTGAGGTAGATGTATTTGCCATGATGTTATGTGCTTAGTGTTGACTTTTGTTCTCGTGGGTAATATTTCGAAAGCACCCAAGTGCTTAAAGCTTGTCTTTATTCGGGGAAAATAAGGCTAGTAGCTCACCTGTGCCATGCAGAAGAAATAAGTTTGAAAACATGTCCACACCATGCAGTGGGAAATTGTGTAATATAAATCCCCGGTTTTGCAGTGAATATTTTAATATATCTGCACTTCTTGGGGCTCTGCTTAGCTCCTGAAAGCTCTGTTGGTGCAGCTCTGCCCTAAAGCCCTTCCCCACAGTATGGTCTGAGAGCAGATTTGTGCTCGTGCAGCAAACTTCTGGTTCCGGGTCTGCCCTAGCTGGTGTTAATGGGGCTTTCAGCATAGAAACACAGAATCATTTAGGTTGGAAAAGACTCTTGTGATCGAGTCCAGCCATTAACCTAACACTGCGCAATCCACCACTAAACCATGTCCCTAACATCTAAAAGTCTTTTAAATACCTCCAGGGATGGTGACTCAACCACTTCCCTGGGCAACCTGTTCCAATGCTTCACGACCCTTTTGGTGAAGAAATTTTTCCTAATATCCATTCTGAACCTCCCCTGGTGCAATTTGAGGCCATTTCCTCTTGTCTTATTGCTTGTTACTTGGGAAAAGACCAACGCACACCTTGCTACAACCTCCTTTCAGGGAGTTGTAGAGAGCGATAAGGTCTCCCCTCAGCCTTCTTTTCTCCATGCAAAACAATCCCCCAGCTGCTCCTCGTAAGACTTGTGCTCTAGAGCCTTCACCAGCTTTGTTGTTCTTTGGACATGCTCCAGCACCTCAATGTCTTTCTTGTAGTGAAGTACCCAAAACTGAACACAGTATTGGAGATGTGGTCTCACTAGCACTGAGTACAGCAGAACGATCGTTCCCTAGTCCTGCTGGCCACACTGTCTCTGCCTGATACAAGCTAGGATGCCACAGCATGGTACAGAAATGCCGGAGTGCCATTTTCAAAAGTAATTTCAGCCCAAATAAAGGGACTTAGGCAACCAAGAGAACAGTTAGTTACCTAAATCTATTTTATGAATTGCATTTTCTATAACAGATCACATGCTATCTAATGAATGATAAGTACCTTTGGAGGCCTGTCTCTATAGGCATTTTCACAACCCCCTAGGCATCAAGGGCTTTTCTGTACTTCAGAAGATGTACTGAGCCCCACAGTCCAAATATGTAGATTATTGAAATTGTGGTATTTCTGAAGTACTATCTTTTTTTACTTTGAGAGGTTGAGTATCTAGCATATGCTGATGAAGAGTATGTTCAGGGCTTTAGTTTTGGTTTCAGTTACATTTTAATCCTCTTGCAGCGGAACTGAATTGTTTCCTCAAGGTTTGGCTTTTTTTTTTTTTTTTACTTCATTTGTGTTGAAAGTTAGTGTTCTAGATTCCAAAAATGTTGGGAATTGTTCTTCTGGCTGCTTCTTGAAGAAGAATGTGCTTATTGTGGTTCCAGGAGTTGAGGGCCTGGAGGTTGAAAAGCAACATTTGGAAAGTAGAAGTCAAAACATGTAATGCCCAATCCTAAGACTAGATACACTGTCAGATCACAGTACAGAAAAGGCACGCATGGGCCACTGTTAGAGATGCGGCAGGCACTTATGCAAAAGACAGTTGAGCAGCCAGCAGGAGATAGAGCAAGTGGAAGAAGTTTAGACGTGGGTCACCTAAGTATCAGACCTTGTCTTGGGTATCTGATGTTACCAGAATGTCTGCTATAGAGCACTGTGTGCCTGCCTTCAGTCTCTACCAGACCCGTTTGTAGGTAGCTAAACCCTTCCCGTTGGAAGCGGGAACTTCTAAGGAAGCCTGTGTGCAGCGGGCTTGGCTTTCCCCACACTGTACTGGACCACATGTGTAAGACTTCTCCTTGGCTTTGGAGTCAGTTGCATGTGTATTTAGTTATGGTACCTGATCAAATGACCTGTTGACTCAGGGCTCTTAGGAGGTGCGCTAACTATTCAGGAGAGTACACACAATATTGAGGTATTCGGGCCAAAAGCTCAGCACAGTATTTATTTTGTTTTGTTGAAATAACAGTAGTAATTTGACATGATCATTAGAGTTAAGTTGATGTAAGCTTATTGTTTTTCACTTGTAAGAGCTTTTTAACTTTGCCCTGTTAATGAACAAATCTGTTCTGAAACCCACAGGTGTTAGCTGAAATTAACATTACATCTAATTAAATATATTTGTTCACATTCTTTCCTGTAGGGAGACATTGAGGAGCTAATGGATTTTTTGCAAGCTAGCAAGAAATATCATCTGAATAGAAGATTTGCTTACAGAAGGTATCTTATAAGTAAGATACACTTGAGGAATTCTCAAGCTTCTGCTCTTATAAACGCAGCAGCAACCCAGATATCAAGTCTCATTAATAAGATGGAAAGGTAAATATCTCAGTTGTTTTTTTGACAGCCATTTGACTATGTTATCTCAACGACGGTACAATAGTCTTCAGTCATCTTTTTGTCTGTTACCTAGCAGGAAAAGTTCATAAAAATGTTGTATTTTCAGTTAATTCTAAGAAAATACTTTGCAGCCAACAGCTTTGTTACTTACTATCCTCACAGAAGTGAAGGTGAAACTTTGTGGTCTATGTCCGCTTTGTACAGCATGGAGTTGAGTTGCTGGGAACAGGTATAGTACCTGTTTGTAATTCTGGCTTCAGTGGGAACCAGACTCGTGTAAGAGTCTCAGTGTCTTTATACATCCATTGTTCATGTAAATAGTCCTCAATCATGTGGAAAGTCCATTGCAACATGTACCAGTTAAGACTATTTGTCTGGGTTCTTTACCCGTGAATACATGCATTTAACAGGAAAGAACAATTCTGATTCACTTGTGATAGAATGTGTTTGAGGAGCTGGATGTACAGTCTCGAGCTGGAACGCATGAATATTTTCTAAAGAAAGTTGACAAAGTTTATAAATAACATAACTGGGGAGGGTCTTGACTAGCAACGGTTGCAGACAATATATAAAAAGTAAAGTTCAGGTGAAATAAAAAGTAGACCTGGAAATGGACTGCTGTAATACACTCATTTAATTTATTTGGGATATCATACTGGATCCAGGCTAATTCAAGTACTCCATGTGAGTATAGTCATAGTCAAGGTGGAGAGATAGAAATGGTGACTTACCAGAGAGGTAGTTATTTAAAATTACATGTGAGAGAGACTTCTTGCTGCTATGCAGAGGACTGTGGCATATCTTAGTTTGGCATACAGAGAAAGTACTGAGGAGCATGTCACTGCAGTGCAATACATCAGTGGGTGGGAAAACAACCTAGCACTACTACTGTTGATTCTGTGCATGCAGCTTTATTTGTATATTTTAGACATCTATATTATTGTCAGTCAGTGGCATCATGTGGAGCATGTATTAATAGAACAAGTATGAAATAGGAAATGTAGTACCAGCCTTTTGGCATCAAGAGCAAGAGGCAGCACTGTAGAAATATATCGGTCTTTACAGTGTCGTTTTTCTTTCATGATGTGGACTTAAGTTAAAAGTAACTTAATATTAGAAAACAGGAAATGTGTTAAAAACTACCAAAGATTGTATCTGTTGCTAAGATAATTTACCTGGTATTTGTAACCTTTCCTTGCGTTCCTTTTTAATTGTCCTCTGTGCTGCCTCATTGGAATCACAGCCTAAGTTTTAGTTTCAAGATTTGTTGATCAGGGAGAGGTTCTTCCAGTACGCTCACACTGCGTTGCCTATTTTGCTAAAATCTGCTGCTGTGTGGTTCAAAGACAAAAATAAATCTGGCATAGGAAATATAATTCAGACACATCTTTCACAGAGAGTTCCTTTCCCTCAGTTCATGCCTCTCTTTGCAATCAGATTATAAGAAATGTTCTGAGATGTTTTCCCAGATTTTGTGGTTATGTGAGAAGCCTTCATGAGAAACTCTCACCTGTGTGACCACTGCATCTGTGGCTCAAATTGCAATGAGCAACTGGGACTTCTCGAGCTGGAAAAATAGGTTCCACACATTGTTCAATGCCTGTTACTGCACCGAACAGTCATGAAATAGATCAACTACAAAACAGAGAGGAAACATCTAGTATTAGTAAACTAAAACCTCGAGGATCTGAATAGATCTTAGTACAAACCCAGAGGAAATTATTATCTATGCTAGGTGGGCCTGAACTTGAGTTTTTAATTATAAAGTGACTTGGGGAATATTTACAAATTGGAGTATTAAAATTTGTGCAGCAGGAGAAGTCTGGTCTGATGAGCTGGTACTTTAAATTTGTTCTCATAATATCCTCTATTTTTCACTCTAGCATTGAATCTGCTTGTCTAAATATAGATACAGGTCTGTCTTAATCTATTGTGTCCAGCTTTAGTGTGCCTTAAAATTACTGTTATAAATGGAATTTTAAAATGCAGAGCTGTTTATATGGAGAAGAGAAACTGAGAGAAGATGTAGATTAGATATACCACAGATAAACAGATTTGGGGATACAGAAATGAGCAGATAAATGATGCGAGTCTTTTAAAAATAGAGTTTAATAGGATGTTTAAAATTTATCAGGTAGCAAGGCAAATTCAAATTAACATGAAAAAGATTCTGAGGGTCCAGAAATAAAGGTTATAAAAAGCAAAATCAAACCAATTTTAGGGAGGATTGTGAACATTTTAAATGAAATAGAGCAGCCAGTTTTCAAGCTGGGCTTTCTAAAGATAGTATTTAAATAAAATGTCCTGTTTGTCAAGACTGGCTGTGGGTACTCAGTGCCTTTTGGTAATGAAGTCCATGAACTGCAGTGCCAAATGCAGGAAAGCAAGTTTTAAAATATAATCCATGATGACAGATTTCAGGGATGTCTAGCTAGGCTTTTTGTGTTTCCCCTTAAAGAATAAATGGGCAGGAGGGTAATACTTGAGGCAGTATTTATCTTGGGTTGTTCCAGCTATCCACAGAGTCACGAGGTTCTTGATGTTTTTGAACTATAGCAGCCGAAACTTGTTGCATCGTTCGTGTCTGGAATCATAGAACGTTTTAGGTTGGAAGGGACCTTCAAGATCATCTAGTTCCAACCCCCCTGCCATGGGCAGGGACACCTCCCGCTAGACCAGGCTGCTCAAAGCCCCATCCAGCCTGGCCTTGAACACTTCCAGGGCTTTGCAGTTCTGCTCATTCGAAAGAAGTTTCCTTCATTCTTTGGTGTCTGAAAAACTGAAGCCAGTTCTGATGACTCTCTAGGTACGAACAACTCAAGCTCCTTTATAAATTTCTCCCAAAATTTTAATTTTTTTAAGACCTCAACGTTTCCATTGAACTGTGTTTTTAAAGTACGCAATTGATTATCTTTGACATGTAAGTTCAAAGCAGAACATCTTGTATTGGTCTCTTACTTATTCTTCTGAATAATCTCAATTATACTTTGTTATAAGCAAAGTCGTTTTCCGAAGTGTGTCCTGCTGGACATTTCAGCAAGCTGATATTCGAAAGTGAATGTCTCCAGCAGTAATGAATTAGTATAAAGTTTTCTAGTAAGCTCTTAAAACCTTTTCTGCTTGTAGCACTTTGCTATGTAGAGCATTTATTGCTCGGAATTATTTACCTAAATCCTGATCTGGGTACTGGCAAGATGCCAGTTCAGACAATGAAATCCTGAAGTAGCTGAAGCAGAGTAACGTGGGCACCTTCTTGCAGGTTCTTTCTGTATAATGTAGTGATTCAGCCTCCACGCACGTCCGGGCTGGTACAACTTTTCTGCTTTGTATCTATCATCTCCCTTATATTTTAGTGACGTTCCCATTCCTTCTCTGGTTTTCATAAAACAATTTTCCTTTGCTGGGGTCCAGCATCATTTAGTTCTCCATAGCATCAAATGCAAACAGCTACTTTTAGTGCCCTCGCTTCACGTTTTCTCCTCATTTTGTTGGCTTTCGTTTGGTACAGAGAAGTCAAGGTCTGCCTCTGACCTGTGATGCTGCTGCTGTTGGCCACACACACTTCAGCTCTGTTCCCTTCATGGTGCTCACTGCATTTGGGAAGATCTCCCTGTAAACATCCTTGTCGTTACTGCAGTATTCTCCTTCATTAAAATTCTCCTTGTTCAAAGACATTAAACATGTGCCTGCACATTTCTTCAGTGATTAGATGTCTGGTATGCTGAGACCAAGCAGTTTATCATACAGTCTATATTGTCTCATTATCTTTCTCTTCTGCTTTTATTTTGTGTTTCAGTTCAGAGTCCTTTGGTAAGAGGACATATTTTAATTCTAATACTGTAATTGGTTTTATATTGTATTTATACGAAACCAGAAATGAAGGTCTCTTGCCAGGATTGAGCCTTCTAGGAATTGCTGTAATATTGTTTAATGTAAGTTGCCACATAAACTCCCATAGACTTCTGTCGTGGTAGGTGTTTTGCTCGTTGTTGTTGTCTGGGATTTCTAAATAAGTAGATTCCAAATAAATAAATAGACAGGATTTACAATACTGTATCACCTTCAGTTTGAGCTGTGGACATACTGGATCTCTAAATAAATCAATGAACTGAAACTGAAATAATGTAAGCTCTAAGGGTTCTTTAATGTTTGGGTTTTTTTCATCCTAAGAGTAGGTGGGTATATATCATCTTGCAGTCATTCTGTGCTGCATGGCTTTTCCTGTATCTTTCATTTGCTGGGTGGTTCCAGCACATCTATCTTATTCTATTGCAGCCCCTTTTCACTGCTCTGGTCAGGGATTTTAATTGGATGCAGCAAGCCTGGGTTTATTTCCTCAGTACAAGACAGGATGAAGGTGTTAAAAATAACATCTTTGTCATTATCGTGCCTCACTTCCTCACCATAAAAAATTTACCTTTTATTCACTAATTTTTTGCCTTGGATTTGATCAAAATGGGGGGGCAAGACTTAGAGTTACCAAATATGGGTAGGAGATCATTGATGGTTTGGTTTTTTTTTAACGTAACACTGAAATTTAACATTGATTGCTTTCAAGGCAAAAATGACTTGGCCAAAAGATCCAAGAATGATACTGGTGGATTGCTCTCAAGGTACTGAGAGGTATTTTAATCCTCTTTGCAGAAGATGAAAGAAATGCAATAGATAGACATTGGAAAAGCTCTGCAAAAGGAGGCACTCTGGTTGACATAACTGTGTGATAAAGTAGATCCGAGTTTCTCTCCAGTGCATTCATTATTTAGGGCATAATGTTTTGTGGCTTGCCTCAGATACTTGTGGATGCTTGAGCAGTAGATGGAGAGGTGTGAATTGTGGAATCTGGCTGCCATGGTTACAGTGCAGTGGCTGCAAATAAGTTAATACATCAGTCGTCTGGTTTATTTCTTTTAGCTTTTATTTTGAGGATTTTATTTGGAATTAAGCTTGATACGGTATCAACAAATCCTAATAAACCGGAATGAGACTGTCCTTTTTGGAGAAGGGCTTGCAACATTTAGCTGCTACTCTAGTTTATGAATTGGGCCAGGTATCATGTTGGAACAGAACCGGGACTTGGAAGCCCTGGATTCATCTGAATCCAGGCTCTGTGTGTAATGTTAATGTCTTCTGAAAAATGGGGATTTGAAAAATAAACCAGGAAGTGTGTGGGCAACATCCAGGTTCAGGTCAGGAATTGGTGCTTTCTATTCAAAGTTCCATGTTGACCTTTTCAACCCCGCATTTTGGAAGTCTGCTGTGTTTAATGTTAGAAATAATAACTCACAAATGTCCAACAGCCTGATCTGAATTAAGATGTTCTCTTATTCTTCTGTTGTCTGAGAAAGATTTGTGGAATTTCTGGTGTAAATATAATCGCAGATAATTTTTGAAATTCAATTTGAGTTTGTGGAGAGGGATGTTTTTTCTAACTGTTGAAGGCGCGAATGGGATCTTGCTTACTCTTTGAAATTAAGTACTGTAGCAACTGGAGGTAGACCATAATATTAAACTTCCATTTGAAAGCACCAGGTGCTTAAGACTGAGAATTTGCTCAGTTAGATTATTCTATTTCACTAATAATTTGAAATCTTTATAATTGTCCTGATGGTGTAAATGTAATAGGAAATCTGGATAGAAATCTTTTCATGGATGTGATTGCTTTGTACCTTTAAAATAATTTTTAGTTGTTTTACTTGATTAGAGTACATCCTTTAAAGAGAAAATTGTTTCTAATGAGGAGAAGGAGTTATAAAAGACATCTAGAATTGCATTCCAGGGGCATTAAATGAAAAATGTAAATATTATGAATAATATATAAGGTTTAAAATGTCTCATTTGAATATTGCTTACATTACTAACGGATATGTAATTGGTTTTGCATTTGCATTCCCTTCCTTTCTTCCTCCCGTTCCTTCTTCATACACTTTTACAAACTGCTTTAATCCTACACTCATCTCAGAGATTATCTTTCTATTATCCATTTGCTTGTTTGATCCCCCCAGGTATCACTGCTAAAGAAACAAAGATCATTCTGTGTGTCTACTTTGAGCCTTATTACATTACTAATTGCCTCAAATATACTTTTGCTCTTAAGAATTTGGTATAACAGGCTTGGAACACTGTTATTACAGAGCAGGTCATCTACCTGAAAGTCATTTGGGAGTGCTGCTGGACCGAGCTGAGGCTGAAATTAATTCGATTAAACAGAAATTCGATCATGATTTAAAACAAGAAAAGCAAAAGCTTCGCCAGAAACTCATTACCAAGCGAAGGCGGGAAGTGCTACAAAAGGTAATTATTTTCAGTATATTTGTTTTCACAGGGCTTATCATGAATTAAAAATAGAATGAATTGAAAAGTAAAGTGTAGTTCTTAGGACAGGGGTCAACACTGCCAGGAGCATGGATGAAAATAAGTGTCTGTTGTTTTTAGCTGTGTACCACCATGTGCTGTATTAATTATGCAGTAATTAGTAGCTGTTCTTTTAGAAAAGCCTGCAGGAAAGTAATACAACTGGAGAAACTTGTGAAGCTCCTCTACTTAGTCTAACCTGTCCAAGGGGGTTATGACAAGCCTCTGTAATGTGCAGACAGGCAAAGGCAGCCAACTGAGCTTCTGGAGTCAGTGACGGAGATGGCACAGGCCTGTGACAGTTGTCATTTTCTATGGGTTTCCTGGATACGTGTGACTTGAATGACTTCTACAGCACAGTTAAAATTCAGCTACAAAACAAAATTATTTAAAAGATGCTGTACCTGTGGCTGCTTGTGGTAGGACTCGTGTCACCTAACCTCAACCATCTAAAAATCAAGGCTAACTCCAAGAGCTCCAAATCTCATCTCATAATTGAAGATGACTTGCAGGTGATCTGAGGTAAACGAACAGGAAATCTTATTGAAAGGTGCCTGTCTGTCTCTGCCTAAAAGATGTACAAAAAACTGTCTTGGATTAGGTGATATTTTTTTAGATGACCAAAGTTAGGTAAGATTAATTTTACCTTTTGTGGGATATGTGTTTCAGTGTTTTCTGCTCTTTAATAGGTATCAGTGGAAGGAGAGACAACAGGTATAACGATGGAGACTTGTTTATTTTTTCTCAGTATAGGTAGCTTTGGTTTAGCTTTGCAATGGAATTGTTGCATGCGGTAAGATGGAGAAAATAAAATGGAAAAAAAAAAACCCACAACCTTTTTTTTCCTCTCGCTTTTTTTTTTTTTGTCTTTGTCCTTGGTATTTGATCCAGATTCACTTCTGGAACACTGACAGATCATTACGGTTCAGCCAGTTGGGATTGTATCAAACCACAAGATTATGCATTTGTTTAGGTGATAGCCCTTCTATCTAGCAACAATCTAAATTACCACAGGCATGTGTTAGCCCTATCTAACAATAATCTGAATTATCACAGGCCTGCTAGATGCACACAAAGCCATCATGTTGAGGGCTACGTAAGTCTCTGGGCACTGAAAAGCAGTTTTGAAAACACTGAAATTTTACGTTGCTATGAAATACGTATTTAAAGAGCTAGAATTTGAGATGTTCCTTCTCTTAACCTTGTTCCTCCTTTTGGCAAATGAATCAGCAGAAAGAGCATCGGAGGGAGCAGCTGTCACCTGGAGACCCCTGTAAAACTACTAAGGAGGTCACTCACTACCTGAGCCACTGGAAAAATCTTCTGAGTGATCACACCATTGAATTTGAAGAACTTACTGAAAAGCTTGACAATGAGGCCGGTGAAGAGCTGAAAGAGCTTCTATTTAGTCTAACAGAGAAAACTGATGAAGAGCTTAAACGTGTTCAGTATGGAGTATTTGTGCAAGAACTGGTAAAGCTCGGTGTGCCAAAGATGTTTCTGCTGGAAGCTGTGGAGGAGCATAAAAAAGAGATGGTTGTTAAACATGAACAGCTTGAAAGGGAAGAACGTGACAAGAGCACGGCAGCTGAAGAGCTGCTTCAGCTTACCAGGCAGAAGCTAAGCCAAGAATTGGAAACGACCATATCGGAACAAAAAAAATTAAGGAGCTGGGAACAATCAGTATTCATGCAAGTATCCCTCTGCACCCTTTTCTTAGTTATTATTGCAAATTGAGATGAACCAGGAGTTTCCACACCTGTTCGGGTATAATTCCTAATGATCAGTTCTCTGTCAATCACTTGGGAATTGACTTTTTTGCAAGTACTCAGCCCCTGTCGTGCCAGTGTGTGAACCGGCACTCCTAGTCTTGCAGTGGGAATCCTGGGAAATGGCAGTTTTGAAACCAAAACCATGGAGTGGTATTTTTATATGTCTGTTCACTCTGTGTCAGGTTTCACTTGCATATCTTTCACTATTATTCTCAGTCTGTTCTCAGAGGTCGGGCGCTTTGGAAATGTCATTTAGTACGTCAGGCCTAATTAGAATCATAGAATGGTTAGTTAGAAGGGACCTTAAAGATGATCTAGTTCCAGCTCCCCTACCCTGAGCAGGGACACCTCCCACTAGACCAGGTTGCGTAAAGCCACATCTAACATGGCTTTGAACACGTCCAATTAGCACAATGTCCAATTTCAATATATTCCTTCCAGCCACGTGTCAGGCCTTACTCACCAGGTTTGTTTTAAGCTCAGACCCGGTATTTCCATGTTTCACAAATGCAGAGTGTGGTAGCCTACCTCTCCAGCTCGTGGGCTCCATACATCAGTCTTGGCCGATCTGGCCTGCTGACGAAGTGCCCCTGGCACCAAGCCCCGAGCCAGAGAGGCATCATGGCACGGGCAACGTTGCAGAGAGGTTTGTTGGCCCCGGGTGCGCCTTATGGCCATTGCTGCCTGCTACGAGGTAACGCTGGGGAGATGGGAAGGCGGGTGGTGGCCTTCCCATCATTGGCAGACCTTGCGCAGGGAGAGACCATGGCTGCAGCCAAGAGTTGTCATGCATGGTGCTTCTCAGACTGAGCAGCAAGGTCCCTGAGGGGTTTGCACCACTCATTATCATTTCTTCTTAGCTTTCAATTACATTTATGACTAATTGTTTTATTACCTGAATATTTACAGTACTACATTTCCTACACAATGTCTATTTAATAACAGACGTTGTTAGAGTTGCGGGAACATGAAAAAATAGTCTGTTGTCAAAATTGCGGCTTTAGGGGCAGCAACTGGAATGGGCAAACCTATATTGGTCTGCCACTGGAGCAAACAGTACCAGGCATGAGAGACTGAACAGAGTGGGTGGGTGGGGGAAGCATTAGTAAAGGTTTCTCCCTCATACCTCTTCATCAAAGCCAATCAGATTTGCAAGGGCAGTTTTGTCCAGACAGCATCTTTAGAAGTTTGTCTACCGTACAGTGTAAAACCATATAACAGGAATATAAAAAGAAAGCTTGCCTGTTACGTTTGCTTTGTTAAGAAAAAATTCCACTTGTGTCTTGTTTTGGTTCTAATTTCAAGGGCTTTGTATTTTATTCAGCATTTAAAATACTTTTCTATAAGCCATTTCAATGTATTTTCTAGCTTGTCGTATTATCTCTTATTTACATTGCTGACAACAGACCTGCAAGAGCAGGGAAGTAGATTGTATGACCCAGCAAATCTTTCCTGTTTCGAGCTTACAATTCCATGATAATCATGTTCTAGCCTTCAGTGTCACCTCTTGTATTTTTTAGATAATATCTTTATTTACAGCAACAGTAAGCTGTTTGGTTTTTTCAGTAAAATACTGGAAAATTTATACAAAAAATGCAGCATTTGCACAACTGTCCTATCAGAAGCCCCTTAAAATCTGTCACTGTCTTTATGTTCAGTGTACTGTCTGTCAGTTTTGATATTTCAATGACAGATGCCAGCTCTCATGCTAATGTTCTCATCTGCTATCTAGTTTTCACAAAGAATTATTTTGAATGATGGCTTTTCATTTTTGTTGCTTATCAAAGAGACCATGAGTTAGTCCAAAATATTTATGAACATCATTAACGCTTAAAGTCCTTTTTAAACATGGACATGACAAAACTGTGATCATATTTTCTTTTATATCTCTATATCTGTATATATGGATATATAGTATGGATTTTCTTCTAAAAGAAAATGAAAAATGGTTAAGTATACTGTAAATACTTGCTTGGAGTAATATTGCCTTAAAGTAGGTAATTTTTTTAAGAGGAAAACTTTATGCATTAATTTTTTTTTAATTTGGGATTTAGCTGTACTTTGCTGAATCAGTCAACAGAAATAAGGACTTCTAAACTCAAAAATATTTTAGTGAAGTGATGAGGTGGTATAGGCCTGTGATATACTGAATAAAAGCATCAGTCCTGATGGAACATACAATATAATATATTTTTTAAAGAAAACTACTTATTAAAAAATGTGCTGTTCATGCTTTAAATACAAATACATTTTTTGGGAAATACAGAAAATTTCCTAACAAAAAATGATGCTATTTTTTTATTAAATACCCTTAAGTGAATAGTTTAGTCACCAGACAAGAAGACAAATGTAATCTAAGGTTAGTCATAACTGGAAGATGAATTTAGGCTTTAGCATGCTTGATTTTCAAGTCAGCTTCAGCTTGACCTGAGGATCAGTTCCACAGATGTCTGTGTTGAGAACCTTCCTTCTACAAAATGGGAACTCTTGAGTGATTAAAATTACTGCTAAAGTATATTCTGTGTTGTTCAGACTGCGAAAAGCTTTTTTACAAAGAACAGTTGGAACCCTTGTGACTTGGTGGTGGGAGGGACGACATATACGAGTTTATAACAGAGATACTTTTTTTATTTTATTTTTTTTTCCCCTCTCAGTAGCTGTGAGCGTTAAGTGCTGGGAAGCAGCACAGGGAGACTTTATGGGAAGCTTTTATCTTGATTTCAGCCCTAAGTACAGGGTTTGTATTGTCTGAAGAGGTGGAATGATTCTGTGCATAGCAAATGTGCTAAAAGTTATTTATTTATTTATTTATTAATTAAATATTCAAAAACTGTTTCCCCTTGAAAATGAAGTTTTACAGTCCAGGAAGGTTCTGTATGCAGAATTTAAAGTATCCTCAATGATATGTAGAACAGGCTGAGTAGCCCAGTCCTCTGTGGAATCATTAATTGATATATGAATAAGATCATTGTCATGTAAAGTATTTGTGTGTGTGTCGCTTATGTTTTATGCACTATTGCCTATATCACTGAACAGCAAATTATTTTGGTTTTTTTTTTTAACAGACAACTTCTATGTTTACCCCTCTCACTGTCGGAAGAGGAATTGCTTAGAATGAGGCAAGAGCTGCACTGCTGCTTCTCTCAGGTGGACACCAGCTTGGCTTGGCCCAAGATAAGAGCAAGAACCTTGCTGCAGTCTTTTGAGATGGAGCAGAGGGATGCAGAGGTGCTGAAAGTCGATCAGAATTTAGCAATGACCAATAAACAGGTGGGAATGGTGTGGGATCAGTGTGGGGATGTGTGAGGGGTTCATGGGTGTATCTGCAGGTTGTTGGCCTTGGCTGCAGATAATGGTTCTGTAGTTACTTCATAGGTGCAATAGAGGTGCACACTTCTGTCTGCGTAGATCGGTGGACCTTAAAGTTAATTGTTCGGGCAGCAGTTTGATAAATATGTTTTTTTTCACGTACATCTGCATATTTCTGCTGCTTGTGTGTTGTCCAGCTTTCCCAAGAAGAAGGCATATTTACAGAGAAGCAGATTGGTGGCCATAAGGGGCTGCACCTCTGAGAAGAGTCCACTGACATGCCAAAATTTTGAGCGGTGCTGAGCCTGCCTCTGAATATTAGGGACAAGTTGGGTTCCTTTACAGCCCAGATTGAGATTTCTCTGGCAGCCCTTAGAATTAATAAATTTGACACTAAATCAGGGAAAGATTTAGGGAGTTTCTGTAGGGGAATGTCCTACAATGTCTTGTCCATTTAGGAAAGTAAAGTTCCTGAATTAGCTGGTCTTTCTTGGCAAGAATTTGGGCTTGATTTCTGTTTCTTCTTTCCAGAAGAGTTGGGTGTATACAGAGGGTTAGGTTTTGGTTGGTTGGTTTGTTTGTTTTCAAATCTAAATATGTAGAAGATGAGGCATACTCACTCAGATATTCCCAACGAAATCTATCTGTCTATCAAATCTAGCACTTTTTTAAGAATTCTTTGAGGGGTGTTTAATTCCTTTAGTAAAATATGTAATCGTAAATTATTTTCAGTTCTTCAATAGGAGGGGGAGGGGGGAAGTGTTTCCTGTACGAATGGTATCTGGTAATAAAAAAGAGGTCTTTCCCTTGCTTTGTTTTGGTTCAGCTATGTTTTCTAAACATGTAAACTAACTTGGGCTAATTGTACTAGTAATTAGCCTAGTTCAAAACCTTAATTTCTGAAGTATTAAAGAAGGGAAATGACTTTGCAAAGCCTTATAGTTGAACAGATGTTATCATTTGCCCAAGAGTACACTATACTTAGTTGATATCCTTGTAAAGAAATATAAAGGTCAAGAATAATTTGATTACATGGAATGCTGCCCCTTAATACTGTCACGGTTCATTTGTGATTCGTATGCTGTGTCTCAAAAACAATGGAGTTCTTAAATTAATATTCTTTGTTCATTTTTAACCATGCTGAAGAGACAACGTATCAGTTAAAATCTTCTCTTATTATCACTGCTAAAGCTTGTTTAAAATCAAATTTATGTGCTAGCAGCTTTCATGGAAAGGATGAATATATAATTCTACTTGAAAGAAATTAAAAAAGACATTTTCAACTTTGAATGTCTGAAAGGAATCTTCTGAATGAATAGGGAGCCTCGTCATTTCAGAATTTTTTTCTCAGTGAAAGTCATCTTTGCTGAGTTTTCATTAATTGGTGGATCTGCCAATAATCACAAGTAATAATGTTAGCATCCTCATCTATCTCTTACAAATAAAGCGTTTTGTGCTCATCTTCTTACAGCAGCATTCTAAAATGAAAACACCAGGATCCAGAAATAGAAATAAGATAGATATTCTGAAGAAATCTTTACAGGACAAAATTTCCATTTATGAAGACTCAGTGAAAGATGAAAATTTGAATAAGGTAAGTGCAAACTTTCTGTACTGAGGTCAAAACCTAGATCTTTAGTAATTAAAAATGACCATTTTCTATCAATATGAATAAGAACCAGAAAAAAAGGCATAAAGAGTAGTGGCATGATGCATCTCTCTGCTTTTGCCTGCATTTATCAAGATGTATTTCAAGCTTGATAGTTTTTGCTTTGTTTTAACTTTTGCACCTTAGTTACAGAACTGATTTCATGTCTCACCCTTTTTTCTTCCGGTGGTTCTGGGGCTTGGCATATGCATGACTGCAAGACTCCCCTTAGATCCTGTGGTTTTCTTAGTAAGGCTTTCAAAACATGGGAGGTGCTTCACTGCATACTTCAGCTGAACAAGGTTTAATTCTTGTACCTCTCCTAAGGCTACTGAAAACCCAGAAATGGGTTCTTAGATCCAATGGCTTCTTGGGTAGGGGCTGAGTTTATTTGTACAGAGCTTATTGAAAGGAGCCTTGATTCCGGTGGGTATCCTTTAAAAGGCTTGCAGCCCCTTTCTAAAGTTAATCTTTAAGGATAGAATGGGGCCAATGCCAATATGGGATTTTGGAGGCTTTTTCCTTCTCTGCCAGCAGATGTTCCATGAGGTCTTGTTAGTATTCTTTAACCTTTCTCTCCTTCTCTTTCCCACTTGTAGAATATGGGTATTATTACTTTTGTGTATCAGAGGAATGTTACAGTGATAACTGTGTTAGACATAGTTGGTGCACAGCTATGAGAACTATGCAGAGCAAACAGGTGTCATTTGTAGTTAAAATTTGTACATTAAAAATAGTTTCACAAAATATTGCAATATCAATTTTAGTACTAATTTGGACAAAAATCTGGTTTTACACGTCTTTCCTATGCTTTTGTATCCTGAGAAATGAAAACTGCTGAGTCAGCATGTTCGCTCAGAAATAATTTCTTTTGTAAGAGCAACCCATTGTAAGTATTGGTTGCATGTGATAAAAGCAAATGTTTATCTAGTCCAGCACTCAGCCTTTGAAAGTGAGAGCAGCTGTTTGGGCAAAAATGCAACAAGTGGGCAAGTGTGTTCTGGTGCTCTTTAATAATTAAATAACTCTGGTCCAAGAATACCCTAATCCTTTAATGGAGGCATTTAAACTTCCGGCTTCAATACCTAATGCCCTGATCTCCACAACTTAAAATTTTTTTTGTACTGTTACTTGAAAGTACAACAGAGTATGGGCTAAGCTCTTATGTTGCAAGAAGTACTGAATATTTGTTTGGTATGAATATTGCCTTACATTTTTGGTAGAATCTTGTTTTAAAATTGGAAAGTTAGCTTCTCTAAGCCTCCTTATTTAAGTTTTATGTGCACCATCTGGCATAGCTGTTGTTCTAATTGTATGGTTGCACATTAGTTATAAAAACTTAAATGCTTTGGGCTTTTCCCAATAAGGAAGCTAAACTATTGTTAAGGAAAATTGCTAGTTCACACATTATCATTAGGACACAGAAGTATAAGCAACAAACCTTATATTGATCACAGAAGTAGAGTTCCTTTCCTTTGGCTGTTGCAATCTATTACCTCATTTAGAATCTTACAATTCTAAACTTTGCATTAATGTGAACACTTTCTATCATCTCACTCAAAATTAACCATCTGAAGTGGCACAGCCAATTCAAGGCAGGGAAAAAGGACTATGGAGCAATACAGCTCTGCTGTATTTCTCCTGCCTTCACTGCTGCAGACTTCACACAGTGTTGTGGGTTCTGTCTTGCTACAGATGGCTGCAAAATGGTTTCCAGCTAATGCTTATGAAAGGAGCAGCGGGATGCATTTTGTAGTACTGTAAAACAAGCACAGCAGAGAAGAACTAACAACTCGTAGACAGGAGGGTAGTGAGCTGGAAGGCCACAGCAACAAGCTTGGAGCACCTGAGAGTATCATTGACCTCACTATGCAAATCTTCAAAAGCAGACTGTACCTACTTCTTTTGTGTTTCATAGCTGTTTTGAGCTGTTGCGTGTGAGGAAGTAGCTGTTCCTTTCTGAAATAGCAGTTACCCATCTCAGAAGAAACACGGTGGTAGAAATACTGACATTCTTTAGTCTATTTTGCCTGCTGGGCTTAAAAAAAACATACTACTACTTGCATGAGAAATGTCCTTGGGGTTGCAGATAATCAATTCCATTTTCAGATTATTCTCTTTACTTGGAATATTTAGGTCTGAGACAACACTAGTTAGCAATTAGTCTGAACTAAATGCGGAGTTTAGAAGGCAGTGCTTTCAAGCAATGGACTAATCATAGTGCATTTACAGCATTGGCATTTTTTTGTGTGGTTTGGATGTTTCAGGTGGAATCAGCAGCAAATGTTCAGACTTCTGGGAGTGGATTCATCATAAGCAAAGTAGTTTGACACTGTAATAATATGACAAATAGTACAATGTCAAGCAGTATTTTACAGTCTTCTTTTTTGGTGTGATAACAGGCCAGGGGATATTAGTGTATAACTAGTTTATGATTTAGTTTGTAATCCATATTTGTTCCAGCTTCTACTTTGATTTTGACAGATGTATTTCTGTTTGCAGAGCTGTGATTTCAGAGCTGATGAGGCAAAAAGAAACTCAGGTGGCTAGGGGTAGATAGAAGTACCAGTTGAGTAATGCAGTATTTTTTTTGGTTAAGAGCAGTTAATTTACTGTATAATGCTGAATGATAAAGCTGAACATGATTCCCATAGAATCATAGAATAGTTTGGGTTGGAATGGACCTATAAAGGTCACGTAATCCAACTCCCCTGCAATAAGCAGGGGCATCTTAAACTGGATCAAGTTGCTCACAGCCCTGGCTGACCTGACCTTGATTGTTTCCAGGGATGAGGCACCTACCACCTGTCTGGGAAACCTGTGTCAGTGTTTCACCTCCCTCATAGTAAAAAAAACCCACCCCAAACAATTATTCCTTATATCTAGTCTAAATCTACTTTTAGTTTAAAGCCATTACCCCTTGTCATGTCACGACAGGCCCTGCTAAAAAGTTTGTCCCCATCTTTCTTATAAGCCCCCTTGACATACTGAAAGGCCCCAATAAGGTCTCCCCAGAGCCTTCGTTTCTCCAGGCTGAACAACCCCAACTCTCTCAGCCTCTCTTCATAGGAGGGGTGCTCTATCCCTCATATTTGGGCATGCTTAAGATCTGGCTTCGTACTTAATAATATGCAAATAGTATCTAGCTTTGCAGTTTGGACCCTAAATCTTACAATTCATGGAATGTATTGAACATATCATGTAAACCCCCTGTTACTTGAAGTGGTTGACAAAAGTGTGTTTCTGTCATCGATGGCATCTCTTTTGCCTTTGAATTCAGCTGCAATTAAAATATACATTCCTGTGTCTCCTTATAAGTGAACTTGAGTTGTCAAACTGTATTTCCATCCTTATTCATTATTCATTTTAATGGGTTCAAACTTACACTAAAGGTGATCACTCATTTACTCATTCATCTATTCATTATTCATTCATCCATCCCCAGATTTCGTGTATGTATAATTCATTTAAAATCCTTGTGTCTGAAACTGAGCCTCCTGTGAAGAAAGAGCAAACTTTAAATTCAGTTGTGTGCACATGCCTGTCAAAACATTTCTGTGTAATTTTTTTACCTGCATTTATAAAGTTTTATAGCACATCCTGTTCCTAAACCACAAAGGCAGCCTTCAGATATTGCTTACTAATTTTGTGTCCTATGAAACAAATTATATCTCAAGCATATATTTTCCCCTTTTTTGAGTAAAAAATGTGTGTATTCTGGCAGGCAGTGTCTTAGACATGTAAATAAAAGCTGGAAGAAAAGGAGGACCAGCTTCTCAGTGTGTGTATGTTGTCATAACTTGTCCAAGCTAGTAGTGTTGTAGTAATTTCTGTTAGTTAAGAAGCTGCGCTAATACATTGAATTGGGAGCATCACATTGACTCTAAAGCATTAGTCCTTTTGAAAATGGACTTATCTACTTCTAGGCAGATAGGGCTGCTTGAATTATTTTTTTTACATTCTGTGAATAGGTGCTATTTGTAATGAAAATCATAATATAAATCATATAGTCTCTTGCGACAAAAACATTTGTTGTTCTCATGCATCTTCATTTTCCTGCTTTTAGGGTAAATTCAAAACTCAACGTTGCCAAAGTTTTGAAAGGTCACTTGTGGCATTAGCTGTTCAACCTGGTTCATTTCTAACATGAATTGCCCCTTAAAGTGATGTCTGCTGTAGCGACGCATCTCCCTGAACACCTTGCTAGGTAGCAGCTGTTGTTAGCTTATTAAGTGGCTGTCTGAATTGCATATAAATCCCTTGCCTTCCTTTGGAATCGTAGAATCTTCATCGTTGGAAAGGAGCTTTGAGATCATCGAGTCCAACCATACACACACACAAAAAAACCCCTACAATCTCTGTCACTAGAGTGTGCCCTGAAGTGACAGATCTAGACGTTTCTTAAATACCTCTAGGGATGGTGACTCAACCACCTCCCTGGGCAGGCTGTTCCAGTGCCTGACCACTCTTTCAGTAAAGTAATTTTTCCTGATACCTAATCTAAACCTCCCCTGCCGCAACTTCAGGCCATTTCCTCTGGTCCTGTCATTATTCACCTGGGAGAAGAAGCCAACACCCACCTCTCTACAACCTCCTTTCAGGTAGTTGTAGAGGGCAATGAGGTCTCCCCTCAGCCTCCTCTTCTCCAAACTAAACCTGCCCAGTTCCCTCAGCCTCTCCTCATATGGCTTGGTCTCCAGACCCCTCACCGGCTTGGTAGCTCTCCTCTGGACACGCTCCAGCACTTCAGTGTCCCTCTTGTAGTGAGGGGCCCAGAACTGAACACAGGACTCGAGGTGAGGCCTCACCAGTGCCGAGTACAGAGGCACGGTCAGTTCCCTATTCCTGCTGGCCATGCTATTCCTGATACAAGCCAGGATGCTGTTGGCCTTCTTGGCCACCTGGGCACACTGCTGGCTCATGTTAAGCTGGTTGTCCACCAGCACCCCCAGGTCCTTTTCTGCTGGGCAGCTTTCTAGCCACTCTTCCCCAAGCCTGTAGCGTTGGGGTTGTTGTGACCGAAATGCAGGACCTGGCACTTGGCCTTATTAAACCTCATACAACTGGCCCATCGATCCAGCCTGTCCAGGTCCCTCTGTAGAGCCTTCATACCCTCAAGCAGATCAACACTCCCACCTAGTTTGGTGTCAGCTGCAAACTTACTGAGGGTGCACTCAATCCCCTCATCCAGATCATTGATAAAGATATTAAACAAAACTGGCCCCAAAACTGAGCCCTGAGGGACACCACTGGTGACCGGCCGCCAAGAGGATTTCACCCCATTAATCACAACTCTCTGGGCATGGCCATCCAGCCATTTTTTTACCCAGTGAAGAGTACACTTGTCTATGCCATGATTCGCCAGCTTCTCCAGGAGACTGCTGTGGGGGGCGGTGTCAAAGGCCTTACCAAAGTCCAGACAGACAACATCCACAGCCTTCCCCGCATCCAGAAGGTGGGTCACATGGTCATAGAAAGAGATCAGGTTGGTTAAGCAGGACCTCCCTTTCCTAAACCCATGCTGGCTGGCCCTGATCCCTTGGCTGCCCTGCACTTGCCGCGAGAGCTCACTCAAGACGATCCTCTCCATGATCTTTCCTGGTATCGAGGTCAGGCTGACAGGCCTGTATTTCCCCGGATCCTCCTTCTGACCCTTCTTGTAGATGGGCGTCACATTAGCCACCCTCCAGTCATCTGGTACCTCCCCTGTTGACCAAGATTGTTGATAAATGATGGAGAGAGGCTTGGTGAGCTTTCCTGCCAGCTCCCTGAGTACTCTCGGGTGAATCCCATCCGGCCCCATAGACGTATGTGCGTCTAGGTGCAGAAGCAGATCATTGACTACTTCCTCCTGGATTATGGGTGGGTTGTTCTGCTCTCCGTCCTTATCTTCCATCTCTGGAGGCTGAACATCCTGGGGATAGCTGGTCTGACTATTGAAGACGGAGGCAAAGAAGGCATTAAGTATCTCAGCCTTCTCCTCAACCTTGGCTGCAACAACTTTTAGAAGCTCTCTCTTTTGGTATTTGTTAACCTGTCGCTTTTACTGTTAAGGACTCATTTCCATCCTTTCTTTAAGAATCACCGAAGAGTGCAACAACTTTCACCACTGAAAAGGAGGGAGAGGGCAAGTCAATGGAAACTTCACAGCTGATTGTCGAACCATATGGCTCTGAAAATTGCTAATTGTTTTTGAGAACATTAGCTTGTGTCACAGTGATCGGTAGTATAACAATTAATTCAACGTGCCTTTCAAAACAAAAACTTCAGTCTTATTTGAGAAAATAAATCTTGTGCACAGGCTTTTTAAGAATTTTTTTTTTATTATTACTTATTATTTTTGCTTTAAGTATTTGCCTTGGCACAGAGGCATGGAATAGTCTTGCTTCTAGGCCTTTATCTTATGTCAGTAGTTCATAAGAATATCTTGAAATAACACTTTAGATTTTGAAAATAAATTTGCTTTGACAAGATAAATAAACCAAACTAACCAACCAAACAGACCCCCAAAAAACACTGAGTCAGGGTGGGATTGGCTGTCTGGTGCAATCTGTATTGAAGTCGTGACTTGTAGAATGTTCTGCAGAGGTTTTTATCTTTGATTTCTGATCAGTGGTGCTAGAGTACAGTGTACACGTGCACTGCTGGACTGTGAGCTTACATGGCAGATGCCAAAGTTACTTGCTTTTCAATAAAAAGCATTCTACAGAAAACAAAAGGCGTAAAATTCACTTTAATAGGTTTCTTGCCTGCCTGCAAAGAACATAGAAGATAGACATAAAAACCCTATTATTATTTAATTTTTCGTACTGAAACATAGAAATAAGTAAAGCATATTCTATCCTAAGGTAAATGTTATCTACTTTTTTTGAACAAGTACTTGAAGGCAGCTCTGCTCTTTTTCCATAATTCCTAATTTTGGCCACCTCTTTTGCTTTTCCCTGGAGATCTCTGCCTCCTGTGTTCAAAAATAACAGCTTAGTTTTTCACATTTTGGTTACCGTATTTCCAGTATGACCTCTGAGTTGAATTCTCCTCCTAATTCAAATATCCCATATGTTTATTTGTAACCCATATGCTTACTTATTATTTCATGTCACACATCGACATTATTCCAGATCTATTTGTTAGATTAACAGTCATGTTGAGAGACAATGTCTGTCTTTTTAAGATGGAGATTTATTAAAGATACCAAGAAAATGAACCCTGCCTCTACTTTGTGTCTGTAGGATGATTTCTTATTCTTGTATTGTAATTGGCTTAATTCACGTTAGTAAGAAATATTTCCTGAAGGTGACCTTCCATCTGTTGCGTTCAAGGACATTCCAGATGATACAATGGAGACTTTGGAGAGTATCACATGAACATGAATGAGAATATCACAGCATATGTGGTTCCAAATCACATTTTAAATTTAGCTGTATCTACTGGATAATAGAATTTGGATGCTACACAATCGCTCTTAGTTGGTCCCATATCAATAAAATTTCCAGATAAAAATTCATGGGCATCATGTAACGTATTTATCATCTTAGGGATCTAAAAACTTGGTGGAAGTCTTCTTAAATGCTCCTTTAAAGCTAATCATGAATAGAATCAATAATGTATAATTCTGATTAGCATGAATAGAAAGCTAATAAGGTTTTAGTGTCTTGAGTACATACCATCTCTATTTGTGCAAAGATATTCTGAGAGGTAAAATCAGGTCTTGTGCCAATGGGAAGTCATACAGTGTCTAAAGACTACAGTTGACCTTTACACTATTGTAGTTCATGCTTGCAGGGCGGATACTATTGGTCCTTATTGTTCTTATTTTATAGACTGGTAAAACTGTAGAGAGATTAAGACTAAATGTATAAAGGTATGCTGCAGGATGCCTACCATGTTAAGGTACTAACCATGTAGGTATGTCAATTAAATAGGAATGTTCATCTCTGCCTGCTCTTTAAAAGAGAGGCCAGATTTGATGGGGTGAATACTTTTCCATAGAATGCGAATGTGAGTACCTGCTCTCAGGTGCCATAATGATAGTAAACTTAACCAAAACTTACATAAAAGTTGTTGAGATGCCTCCTTTAATGGCTATGGTTCTTCCATTCTGTCACAGGCAGTAGTTACTTGAGTATTGCTGTTAAAATACATAGTACTGGAAAGTTCTGAAAATGGTGTTTGGTTACTCTGTGAAATCTATCAGATTAAATTTGTCAGGACCAAAAGACAACTTAGAGATGGAGTGAGGAAAACTCCTGCACTCTGATACCCAGCAGTGTATAGATGGGCCGTTTCTGTGCTTAGCTTTATTCTAAATCCAGTGTGTAAGGCAGCAGTTGATACCAACACCAAGCAGTGGAGTTGGAGCTCTTATGGTTGTACGTGCTTTTTCTGTGTCTTCTCTCTCTTACAGTCCAACTTTTGGGCCTGTGTGGATAATACAGGGAGAGAGAATAAAACGACACTGATAAATATTTGCTGTCTTTGAGATTCGGCTCCCCAAATATTAGATAGTCAGTGTAGCCATCGTTGTCTAACCTAGACATCTGCACTTATACATCAGTGGAAACAAATTTTGCAGGATATGAAATGTACCGAGAAGTACCTTTTTTGTAGTCTTTTCCTGTAAAGAGAACATAAAGTGGCAAGCTCTGGTGGAAGCATCTAAAGAGGGTGGCTACTGTCCACATTGCCCTACAGAAAAACGGTCACAGTGCAGTATCGCTGGCTGTGAATGTCAGTGGTATAGGATGGAGAACTCATCAGTCACGTTGCATTTCATCCTGTGCTTGCACGTGCTGTGCTTGCCTTTCACCCTTGGATGGTTTCTGTGGATGTCCCATCAGATGTGTGGCAGCAATATAGTTACTGAGTTAAATCATTTTGTTTTAATCCTGTTTAATGTCCATTCAATACAGTTTTAATCTTGTTTGAAATCCATTACCAGTAGGTTCTTGATTTACAGTTTATAAGAGGATTTTTGGTTATTTGCTTAAAGAATAGCAGGTTGAATTCCGTAGGTCAATATTAACTGACACCAATTTGAAACTAAATACAGTCTTTCTATAAATTTTGTATTTTTGCTAAACAGAAGGATGTATTTTATCTTCTCATTTAATCAATCGCATAGGTAAGCTTAGGTTTATTTATATTCTTAAGTTTTACTGTTACTATATTAAACATTATAGACGCTCTATTTTAGATTAGTATTTGATATTAAAGTTACGATAGTATTTAATATTAAAGTTATGACTACCCTAAAACAAAGCCTGATCTCTTTGAAATATATGACCTTACAGTAAATTTTTTTTATAACTTTAACACAGGGAAAAACTTGGAATTTAATGTTAAAAGCACTTCTTAAAACAATGTATTACACTGTAAGGTAACAGCATTGATTACTTTGCTGCTTTAATCCTGCTTGTTAATTACAAAGTAGTAAAATCATGGGTGTCCATGTAAGGTTTTCTGTTAATCTTGTTATCTTTTGTGTTTTGGTGTGTTTTAGGTTAAGTTCGAGTTGCTGCTTGAGCGAGAGTGTCAGCTACGTGATCTGGAAAATAAACTTGGAGAGTATATTGCTGCTTTAGCCTTTCAAAAGACACTTAAAAAATCCAAAATGTTGGAGCTGTATACTGCTGTCATGAGTGTACAAGCTTTGCTCTTTGAACAACTGAGCACATCAAAAACCCTGTCAAAATTGGAATGTATTCAGATTTTAGAAGCGCATAATCCTGTAAGTAATGAAGTTGTGAAAAGGAAAAATTCCTGTTAGGAGACAGCAACTATTGCAGTAGCTTATTTGACTTTGATTTAGCTGGTCTGGTTTGCAGCTCCTGGTAGTCCAACCTTTAATTTCTGTGATTATGTGGACTTTAATGCACTCAGTAAAAGAAATAAACAAGAGCTGAAAATATTACAGCCAGGGAAGATTGTGTATTATTACTATAGTAGCATCCAGAGATCTACAGTCAGGAAGAGCAGTATTTTGGTAGCTAATTAATACTAAAGTTTTGTTGATTGCAAGGAAGACAGTTGGGAGGTGACTGTGTGTGTAAATTGTCATGACTATGTTACAAAATTGTTCATGTTACAGTGCTATCTATATGGTAAAATCCATAACCACACAATATGCTTCAGTCATCAAGTTTTTAAGGATTATATATACAACACTTACCTGTCTGTCTCTGCAAGCACGTTCGTGCAGTTTAAATAGTAGACACACTGGAAAGGCCTCTTCCCTTCATCGTATTTATTACATACTTGGGATGTGCTAGTTTTCTAATCCTTTTTTAATACCTCAGTGCTCTGTATGCATAAGGATTTTTTATTTTTTTTTTTTTTTATATCTGCTATTTGCAACCATCCAAGTGAGGCTTGGGAGAGCACTGGAGTAGAACAAACAAAATGGGTTTTTAAGAGCAAAACCTCTTTGCTAGAGGGCATCATTAGACAGTTATTGCTGTGAAAACTCCTGGTTAAATTTTAATGCTGTCATCTCTGCAGAGTTTCTCTTAGAATGGCAGTTAGAATGCTTACATGCTTCCAGTTTTCTTAAATTTGTATTAAATCTGCAGGAAATATTGCAAGTTGTATGTAGATGGAGTATTAAAAAATAATTGGTATTATCTAATTATAATAAAAATAATCTGGAATTACTGTCTTTTATGCAGTAAGTGTATGTGATCTCTGCAAATAGGTTGCTTTTAGCTCCTCTGTCCTTGAGCAGATAAAGAAAAAGGATTGAAGGAGAGGGAGAGACACCTGGAGCAGCTAACACTGGATTCTTTATCCAGTGTGCAAGAACTAAGTTGAGCTCTATTTTGGGGAAAAAAAAAATATTTTAGGCATTGTTTAAAGTGCCTGTTAGGCTTGGTTTACAGGGACTGTTTCCTAGTGATCGCACCCCTCTCTCTTGCTGTGTTTTTGTCAACTCCTTTGTCCCTCTGGCTGGCAAATTTTAACACTTGTTACTTTGAAACAAATATATCAGATTACATAGGATTCGCTAATGCTGAGGACATCAGTGATAGTTTTACCAGTCGTTGAAACAGACTCATCCAGGTATATGTGAATTTGCTTCATCCCCTTAGAGATAACATCAAAATCAAGTATTAACTTGTTATGAGAGTGGATCTAAGCTCCAGTGTCAAATCTTGCTGACCGGGGAGCAGACACTTAGAGATGCTATGCTCCAATGCATCTGTAGTCTCAATACAGTTGATAAGGTCGAGGAATAGATTAAAATTCAGCATTTTCTCCAAGGTACAGGTTAGGAAATAGGGCACTGGGATATTAAGCAATTAAAAGCTTGAGGACAGACAACAATGACATTGGAAAACTGGAATATGAAGCCTTCCTTCTGATGTCTAGTTTGACGCTTTGACCAAAGAGAGACCTCTGGTATGAGGGATCCAGTCCACTTAAGACTTTGGGTTTTAACCCTTTGATTTTTAGCATTGTATTTTAACCCTGATTTTATCACACTAAATGTGAATTATTCTCTTTAACTTCAAACCTCTTTAATATTAGCTGTTGATTCAGCATAAGTAAAACTAGTCAGTCTGAGTTTCTCGAGCTGTTCCAGTGGCTTTATTCAGCTTATAGATGAATTCTAATAGTGCCATTCTTTTGTTTGGATCTCAGCCATGCTGGTAGGGTACTTTCTAGGTGTCCTCTACAGTGGAAAGTTTCAGAGAGCACCAACCTTTAACACAATGAAAATATCTTGAACACAATGAAAAATCTTTAACACAATGAAAAGGAAAGACTCGTATCTTTCAGCATTGTTCTGATATTCGTAGCATGCAAGTCATGTTTACTGAAGCCATGCAATGAATTGGAAAGGTAGTCACTTCAAGTGGCCGGGTAGAATGAGAAATGAATAAACTAATATCAGAAATTCTGATACCATCTTTTTTCTTCACTCCAAATGTAATTTGTTCTTCCAAGTTAAATTATGACTTTTTATCGTTACGTGTTTTCAACCTCTAGGAGATTGAAGAACTTGACAGGAAGCTGGAGTATGAGATGTTGCATAAGGAGTCAGCACAGCAGCATCTAATGAGTAGGCAGAGGTGGACTCCAGATGGATTGGGACTTTCCAGTGAACCTGTGGAAACAAATGAAGACAGACAGGTGACAGTTCTGCTCAGACAGGCCATGAATAAATGTAGGCAATTTATAAATCTGCACCAGCAAAGGTAAGTTCTTTGGTCTCAGGTTTTACTAAGTTACTGCAGTCCTTATAGACTATAAGGTATCACAGAGAAACAGCAGGATAAGCATTCTGCTGTGTCAAGGAGGGAGTATACGTCTGTGTTTGAACAGTGCATTTTTGTGATGCGGCCCAGAGCATAACTGTGGAGTCTTGGGAATATTGAAATAAGAAACAGAAATAATAATAGCTTAGTTACATATAGATTGTGATGTGTGGCATGGCAATCAACCATTTCTTGATGTGGACAGTGGAAATATAACAATACTCCTTAGTAGCAAGGAGGAAAAGAATTTTAGTCCTGTTCCTTTGTCTCTCAAGAATATAGGTAAGGATTTCAGTGAAACCTGATCTGCTGGGGTCACATGAAGTACCTGAGACAATTTAAATTGATTTTCCATCTCCACTGTCACACTGTAGACTGAATTCCCGGTCATGCAATCATCTTCTTCAGAGACAGGCTCAGTTTCACTTTTCCCTTGCCAGTTTCTTAAGAAAAGATATCGGTGACAAAAAAAACCAATTGTCTTTTGGGAGGTATTAGAAATATCTGTCTTGTCATTGAAGATTGCCTAGCAAGAATCGGTGATAATTTGCAAAGTATCGTATTATATTCATTAGGGTTACAGGAGTTAGAAATTACATTTCCATGTGTATTGCACAGTATTAAAAGCCTACCACATTTCAAGGATCATGTAAGATCCTGAGAGGGTGCTTTCCATTACAAAAAGGGTTTTCCATGAAACAATTGTTAAATTAAAAATGGCTTTGAGTGGAATTGTTGCACTCTTAAGTCAGTTTTAATTCTGAAAGGGATGGAATTCTACTTGATGTAGATTAACATCTCTCCTGTTGCAGAAGTAAAGAGTCCCTAGAAGAGCAGATAGGTTACTGGCTTGTGGATGCTACTGTAGAGATATATCAGTGAAGGCTTCAGAGAAACTGCAACTAGTCTTTACTATTTACCTGAAAACTTAATGAAAGAAACAAGTTTTGTGCTTTTCCCAAATGATATGAGGACGGCTTCATGATTTGGTCCAGAAGCAAAAAAATCACAAGTACCATACTACTACACAACTACTATACTACTATATTCCAGAAACAAAAAGATCCACAACTTGCCATAAAGTGTAGTGATAAAAGTCAAAGAAGAGGGGTGATAGATTGAATCACATTGCTTTGCAGTGATTCTGGATTTGAATTGTGTGCAAGAGCATAACCTTAGGTTCTGCTCTGGTGTTTGCTTGGTGGTTCAGGGAAGAAGGAAGGAGAAATTGGCTTATTTTAGAAGTGCTGTTCACCTAACTTCACTGACAGAAAGACAGGCTTCCTGTGAATGGATGACTTTCAGATATTGTTTCCTGTAATACAGTGATTGGGCCTGGGAAGATTTCAGTGTTAATTCTGTCTTTCACTTCAGTTTGAGAGATGAGCAATGGAATTGTGCGGTGCTTGAAGATCTCCTCGAAAGTATAGAAATGGATGCATTTTTGGCACTTTATAGTCAGGTAAGCATGAAATTGAACAAAGCTTCCAAGTTTAAATTACAGCTATATCTGGAAAACAGTTTTTCTTCTTTTTTGGGAAGTGTTACAGCTGACTATCTGCTAATAGTTGCTACCAGTTCTGGTGTTTGCAGCCTGTATTATCATTCACTTCAGTTAATTCTGACCTACTTTCAGCCTTTTGAATTTTACTGAGTTGTACTTCTTTTTGTTCACTCACAAATCCTTTCCGGGGGTTGTCCTGTTGCATTTAATTCTGTGGAGAACTAAATTGCCTGAGTTTCTGGTTTACAGTCTGATTTTCATGTAATGAGACAAGGGTTTTGTTTAGGTTTTAATCAGTGTTAGGAATGATTTGCATTGATTGTGTTACAAAATTAAATGATAGAAGGAGTGCTAGTTAAATTTTCTAGTATCATTACTCACATTGTTTTCAAAAAGAGCATCACCTCTTCAGGTAATTTGCTGTCTGTTGACTGCCTGTCAGTCCCACAAAAGGCATTAAAAATGAATCGCTGCTGTCCCCAAGTTTTATCTGCAGGCCTTGGTTGAGATATGTAGCTAGCCTCAGAAAGAGACTTGGTGTTGCAGCTTTTTGCATCTAAGTATCCTGCCTCTCTGGGACAAGTGGAGTCACAGTCACCTCTATCATAAATTGGGAGCTTCAGAGGTCAGCAAGCGAAGGAGGGACCGCTTAGACTAAGGGTCTGACAGCTGTTCCTGTCTTAGCTTGTTTCTGCTCAGTTTTCTGACTCTTTATCCTCTCCTGACTTAGATGTCTATTTGAGGTCGGCTGCTCTCCTGAAGAATTGGAGTGAGACTTCTGTATATACTATCTGTGTTAGGAGATTCACCTGGAAGGTAGCACATTTTTTCAGGTCCTTACTCTCTGATTTGGGTAAAGGAATTTGCATCAAGATCTCTTAAAGCTCAGAGGAGCGTGATAATCACTTCAGTCTCTGCTTCTTGTGGGGACATTCGGGTTCCATTCAGAGCGGAGTCCTTCCGTGAGCTGCGCTGGAAGAGACATACTTCTGAATATTTGGCAACCTGATGACTAAGGTGCTGTCCTGGAATGGAAGATCTCACTTTGTGCTAATGAATTAAATCAGGCAGAGTGGGAATTCAAACCTCATCTTAACACTTTCCAAGAGTGTCCTATCCTTTGGACATAATAATGTTAACACCAAAACCCCCTTCTGGTGTGTCTTACAGAGTGTAACATTTGAAGGTGTTTTCATGACCAGTGTTAACCAGCCTTCAGTTTTAAATCCAAGCTATGTGTTTCCTTAGAGTTTGGGGTTTTTTTAGTGTTATTATTTTCCTTTTTGATTTCCCCCCTGTCTTTTGTTGCAACTGGTTTTTTTTGAAACCAGCTTGCTACGCTGTTGGCCTTGACAGTTTGGGGTATCGTGAGCGGATGTGGCTGTCAGGAGCTGCTGAATTCTGTTCCAGCCTTCAGTTCCTTCTCACTGTTTTCTGCCCCCGTGGCCTACTGCACCTAGAGCTCCTAATGTTTTATTTGGAATTCACAGAAGTAGCATCCTTCTGACACCGATAAAAATTTCTGCTGCAGGCCTTTGTTAGGGTGCTTATGATGTAAATATTCACATGATGGTGAGTTTTAATCTGATTATTTCTTTATAACTTTAGACTATTTATTATTAATTTTAGTTATATTCTTTATGACTTTATAATCTTTAGCTCCTTTAAAATAACTTGCATAATGCTGATGAGGGAGTTACCCACTATTTTCAGTTATTTATTCAGTTGCGGAATGGTCATGTGGGCAATGACAGCTGTAACACTTTTCAGAGGTGATATTAAATTTGAGGCTTTATTTGCCCATTTGTAGTTGCAGTTTGTCTAATAGCTCAAGATTTCAGAACACTTTTCTAGGAGAAAAGATGATCTTTTGTCCTGTTGAATGTTCCTTTCTTCTTTTTTTTTTAAAAAAAAAAACAGGTAAGGAGTTAAAAGGCTTGTGTGACTATTTTGCTGAAACATACAGTGCTTTAGATACATGTTGAATATGATAATGTAAGATGAGTCTTAGATAAAATAAGCTCCATTCAACATTAGTGGAAAAGAAACATCAGAACAGATACAAAAATTGAAAATGCTTTGAAAGGTCCTTTGGGCTTTGCTGATCTTTCCCTGTGCTACTGTGGTTTAAGTCATTGGACTTGGTGTACTGTAGTCTTGTGAATTCTTTTTATACCATTGGGGTTTTTTTTCCCCAGTTCATTATATATTTATCTGACAAAATATGCTGCATCCAGAAATGCTGGCCATTATAAAGTCTTTAAACAGCACAGACCAACTCCTCCAGAGTAGCACTACTGAGACCATTTTCATAGTTTAATTTCAATGCTTTTAAATCTGCTATTGCCTTGCAATCTTGGACTAATTGAAGAGACCTTGTACAGTGTTTATTTAGCAATTTCATAGCCTGGCAAAAACAATCACTGCTAAGTGGGAACTGTTAAAAGAGAGCATGAAGACTGCGTTAATCTCATACTGTAGTTCTTAGCTTGCCATACGCCTGGGCATGGGAAGGGTAGGAAGAAGACGCACGTACCAAGACAGCCGCTCAGCAGAAGAGTTTTTATCTTGCAAAGGATATTGTGAAATGTTTTTCTGCTGCTCTTGAGTTTGTTTGCCTCTGACAGAGCCTTAGAATCTACCTCCCTCGTGAAGCCATGAATTCAAGATGTGTGGCATGTTAAGATGTATGCTGAAGAAGCTGTGTAGGACTTGGTGGGAGGGAAGGGAGACAAACTTGGTGACTGAGTGCTACTGCTGCTGTCTGTGAATCATTCATTTTGAGGGGTACGCTATCCCAAGAGACCTTGGCTCTTTTCTTAGTATTTCAGTTCAAAGACAGTGCTATTTTTCTTTTGGAAGTGTTAATCATATTTATCATTTGACTGCCCCGCACTAACCAGGAATATGCTGGTTTTGCATATTATTGTGGCTTGTTTTCATCCTAGAAAGTTTTATAATTAAATACTGACACTCCTTGTTCTATATTCCCCTTGGCTTGCGGGGAAACTGGATATTGTTTTTCTACAGCGTAGGTAAACCATGTTGTTTAAGTTGCTCACAATTTAATTGTCTTCCTGTGATGGTTGTTAAGTTTCTTTGGCAAAGATACGTTGTGAAAGAGCTTCTGAACAGCATAGAATCATAGAATCTTTATGGTTGGAAAGGAGCTTTGAGATCGAGTCCAACCATACACACACAAAAAAACCCCTACAATCTCTGCCACTAGAGCATGCCCTGAAGTGCCAATGGCATGCATTCTGCAAGTTGAGAGGTTAAAATCATTGTTTTGCAGATTACAGATGCATGCAAATAGAATATGTCATAATTTTCATAGTACTAGTCCTCTTAGCACCCTAGCAGGTGAACAATGACTTTTGATAATTACAGATTTTGACGTCTTGAAGATAGGGATTTAAGAGCATCACTGTCAGCTCACTGCACTTGAAAAACTGGATGCGCTGTTCAGTGCATACTTGGGGGACTGTGTTTTATGTTTTGTTTGTAAGATTCCCTGAAGAAATAATTAATTTGTGTAAATATGCATTAGATATACCATTGGGGGTTTTTGTGTTTATATTTATTCATATAAAGCGTAGCCCAGACATATTCTGGGATGGACTTTATTGAAGCTCCATAAAACCTATACATATTTACCCTGAAGATATACAAAACATAATTTCTGTTCTCAGCAAGTATAATAGTATAATAACTCCAACTGTAATTCCAGACCTGACTACTCTTAATTCAACTGTAAAGAAGTATGTAGAAGAGTAATTTATTAAGGCTCACAGTGTAACATGTTCCTGCTTCTGGATGTGTTTATCCTGTCAGCTGGTATGGGAACTGAATTTTTTTTTTTTAATCTTTTTTTGCCCCTGTTTTCTTACAATTTATAGAACACATTACGTTGGCAGGTATTATGATACTATAGCTATTATGCCTCTGTATCTTACACTCGTTCTTTTCCTTAAAGAGGATTTTCCCCTTTAGACTAGTTTTCAGAACTGTGGAAAACCAGGTAAGTTTTGCTTTCCTACATTTCGTGTTTCAGCTTATATCCTTATCGAGGCAGATCTAGTTCAATAAGAGACTTGCTTGAATGATAGTGAGATCAGGATCATAAGCCTTTGACTGAGAAGTTACTTTTAAATTAGCTCATAGCTATAGCCTCAGGTACACTAGTTGCATTTTAGAGACAACAGATGATGCAGGCAGACTGTCACGTGGAAACAGCACAATAAGCCTGAAACACAGCATGGATTGAGTTCATTGCCTCTTGTGTTAGTTGTTTAAGTACACATTGCTCTGTCCAAATAGTTAAAAGTGATTCTGCTGTTTTGTAAACTACAATTCATTCCTGTTTTTATTTTGACCAAATTCAGAGAACACAAATGAGGGTATTAGTGGTGCAAGTAGCATTTGTATCCATTAGATTTTATGAAAAAAAGTGAATTCCTAATCTTTCTAGTACCTTACCATACAATACACCTGAAGAATCAAACTCACCCCATGCTGTGGAGGGCTTTTGGTCTGACCAGTGTGACCATTCCTGTGTTTGCATCCACATTCACTTCTTCTCCCTGCTTGTGCAAGCTGGATTGGGTAGCTGTGAGCATCTGACAGCTGCTCGCTGCTAGTGCGTCTTCACACATCAGCACTCCCTTTGCGTTACATATGTTAGGTGCATCTGGCTCTTGGGCACCTGTGCCATTTCTGGTACTGTTGACAGCATCATGGCACCTTGCCGGATTACTTAATTTTGAATTCTGCTGTTAGAAAAACATTGGGGGTTGCGTCTCAGTCCAGATCATACTTGATGAGAAAGGTAAGGTTCAGAGTGAAGAGAACACTTGAGAAGAAACTGTTACACAGGAAAGCAGTACTGAAGTCATGATGTTTCGATCATCAGTGTATAAATTACTGAGTTAAAGGTCCTGAAACTATTTAACCAAAAAGGGCAGAACAGGTCACAGAGATGCGTCACTTTTATTCTTGCTTAATGTTTTTTGTAAGTTTCTAGTAGAACAGCTTTAAAGACCAAAAGTACAACACAGTCTGTATACAAGTGTAGAAATTAAACTTAGTTGTCTGTATTAAGATTTAAGCTCTTACTTACATTCCTTTCCAAAGAATCAAAACATTTCTTGCTCTAAGTAGCCTGAACAGACATATCTTTTACCTAACTTTGGTGCCTGTTTAGGGTGAAAATATTGGACTTTTTAGATACTAATCATCAATTTTAGGATTCTAGTTCACTGTAGTATCTCAGTGGTTTCCATGGAAAACCTGTAACAACACTAAAGAGCCCGAGAAACTTTGGGAAGTGGCTAGTTTTCCTGCCTTTTGGAGAAGAGTTCTCTGCTTGGACAAGGGTTATGGGAAAAGGAGGTTGATTGATGATGTGGTTTCAATTGGGATAAGTTAACGTTTTTACTAGCAGCTGGTATAGTGCTATGCTTTGGATTTGGGATGAGAAATAGTGTTGATAGCACACTGGTGTTTATAGCTGTTGCTGGGCAGTCAAGGCCGCTTCTACTTCTCACACCGCCCCACCAGCAAGCAGGCTGGGGGGGCACGAGAAGTTGGGAGGGGACACAGCCCGGACAGCTGACCCCAGCTGACCAGAGGGATATTGGATGCCATGTGACATCATGCTCAGTGTATAAAGCTGGAGGAAGAAGGAGGAAGGGGAAGACATTCTGAGTTATGGCGTTCGTCTCTCCAAGTAACTGTTACATGTGACGGAGCCCTGCTTTCCTCGAGATGGCTGAACACCTGCCTGCCGATGGGAAGCAGTGAATGAATTCCTTGCTTTGCTTTGCTCACGTGCGTGGCTTTTACTTTTCTTATTAAACTGTCTTTATTTCAACCCACAAGGTCTTTTTCTTGCTTTTACTTTTCTGATTCTCTTCCCAATCCCAGCACAGGGGAGTGAGCAAGTGGCTGCATGGTCCTATCTGCTGACTGGGGTTAAACCATGACAATTGATTTCTTTATTTTGTGTGGCCATCTAAATTTGGATTAGCGCTGCTTTGGGGGTGATTGCTTTGTTTGTTTTAACATGGATTTAGCGGAAAGAATTATCCTTTACAGAGCATCCTTTTATTGAAATGACTTCTTCAAACAAAAGATTCACTTAATACAGGGATCTCCTAGGTGCATTTGCTCCTCTGAAAATTCATCATGCAAAAAAGAGGCAGAGTTCAAACATTTGCTGTGACATTTTGAATCCACTGTGGACAAACAAATTGGCTGTCTTCCCGCATGGTGGGACCTTGTGTATTTTTATGTTACATGAGCTTTGTAGTCATCTCCTCTGTCAATGCTTATAGGAGGGTCTACGGAGTGGAGGTGACTCAGATGTCATGAGTCATCTTGGAAGTTTGGCACGTCTTACCTAATTTCAGCTACCTGAGATACCTGTATGGTTTTAATAGACTACAACAGCTTTTTTTTCTGGCATCCTTTGAGGCATGTAACTTGCTTTAATTTGCTCTACTCTTTTCTTTCCATGTAGTTCTCAATATATTGTAGACTTTTCATATTTGATACGCATGAGAAATCCACAGGAACAGCCCTGGGGGCACAGTAGTTTTGACAGCAGAGCAGAAAATAACAATGGGATTTTGGTGTTTGGAGGGGGGCGGGAAATGGGGCTGGTGGATTGTCTAGGGAACAACTAAATTTGAACTTAGTCTATTTGAACACTATGTGAATATGCTTTACCACTGACCTTTGGGCCGAAAAAGAGAGGACATTTGGAAAAAAAATAAAACACCAGAACAAACCCAGATGTTTCCTTCACCCCTTAACAAATGTTACAAGCTGTTCTCTGAGCTTATCACAGAATCTGTGTTAAGAGCGGCTGAACAATAAAGTCCTCAACCGTGGCAACATGTAAATGTTGTCATTAGGCTTCAGAGGCTACTTTTTTCCCCCCAAATTTTACAGACCAAGGAATGCTGTATTGCTTCATTGCTATCTTGAAAGGTTTTCTTTATAATAGCACAATCCGGAAATTAACTCAACCTTACGTGCTAGAATATGGTTGCATTGTGATTTTTCAGATCGAAGGGCATCGGGTACATGCCCTAGGCACATAGGCTCAGATCAGCTGGTTGTTTAACATTTACGCTGCCTATATCCAGAATGAAATGGACAACTGTAATATATATGGGCCAGTGTAAGTAGAAACGGTGAACATGGGACTGTGTCCACTTGACACCAAAACTGTCACCACTAACATGACTTTTCAATAATATCTTTTGTTTCTATAATGAATAATTCTTTAACGATAGTAATTAAAATTCACTAACACTTGCTTTTATTTTCAATGCTAACTTTATCTGTCCTCTTCTCATTACTCCTCTAGGAGCTCCGTCTGGCAGGTTATTTAGCTAAACTGACAAGGGTGCCGATGGGGATGTTGCATAGGATCCTGAACTTATTGCTGCCCTCCAGCTCACAAAGTGAGGTTCTTTCTGTCCTCAATTCCATCAGCAAATATTCAGATGGTGTTGCTGAAAGCGACAGTAATGCAGATGATTCTGGCAGCTGTAAGAAAAGGTAAGTGTGATGTTTTTTTGGTAGACCATTGCAAGAGGAGATTATTGCTTTACATGTATCTGTATTTGCTGGACAAGCAGGTTGAGAGCAATGGAAGAAACCACAGGTGCATAAGTTTCCTTTTGAAATATTTTTATGGGGTAAAAATACTTTGAAGCTGCTACCTTATTTTGTGAAATACTTTACCTATAATGAATTTATTGATAAAGATAATAAATTTCATAACTTTATGAATTAAATGGTTATTTTTTTAGATTTATAAGTCTTATTCTGATCACCTTCTTTCTGTTGACTTTGAGTTTATTAAAATATTTTTCCTTCCAGCTTTTTGTATTTATAATATGCATAGCACACCAAATTTCAGGTGTCCATAGCTCCTAAAGATATAAAGGAGGTCCTTATTTCTGATAATGGAAGTTTCAACCTTGCAGATGCCTGTCTCTTTGTAGCTCATTACTAAAGTCCCGAGTGGCCTCTCTTTTTCTCTTTACTCAAAGAGACAGGTAGTCTCCCAGAGCCTTCATCCCTCCAGTCTATCCCCATTAACACCAGCCAGATAGCTGTGCAGCTAGCACCCGAGAGGTGCTCATGGACTCTCTCCCAACTCCCTGCCATGACATGGGAAGGGGAGAAAAGCAGATGTTGTGGCACTGGGTCCTCTAGTTGTCAGATTTGAGTTGTCAAGAAAGAGATGAGGGTCCTTGGGACCATGCCCTGAGGTGTGACTTAAATAATCGGTGGCAGGGCAGCAAAAATCCTCGAACGCTCTTACTGACTGTTTTCATGGTATTACTGTCATGGGTTTGGTAGCTAAAATCAGAAAGGGGAGGAAAGTGTGTATATTTGAGAATCTTCTGCTGAGAATTTTTCTTTCCTGCTCCTTCAGGAAGAACCAAGAGTTGTGGCAAGCATTGGAGGACAAAGTAAGGCAAGATCTGATAAACAGAAGTTTGGAAAAGATCCCGTCGCTAAACAAGAGGAAAAACAGGTAAGGAGAAAACAGGAAGAAACATACATGTGTTTTTCATGCTTTGTTTCATCTCCAAAGGTTCCTATTATGTCTGTTAGAAATCAGAAAATAAGTTCATAAATATGCATTTTCTGACATTGTTCTGCTGTTTGTGCTTGTGTTTCCTATAACATATTTGCACGTAATAGGCAATAATAGTACGCCTAAAAAGATATTTTTTTTCTGTACATATCCACAAAATTCATACATTTTTCATATACATTGCCCATCTTCCCTATGGTTATTTATTATAAGGTTACTTTCCTTATGCAATTTTGTATCTCATAAAATAATGTGTAAATTATCGGGGATTGGAATGGAAATTACAATTCTGTCTATTGATATATGATTTTCTTTAGCTTCCAAAGTCATCGCTTCTTTGGCAGGATATGATATAGAAAGTTATACTTTTTTTTGCCCAAGTTTTCATTTTTTAATTATATTTTCTTCATTAATATAGCTTGATAAAGAAGAAGCAACTTGCCCTCTTGGAAGAAGCATCATTCATTCATCTTGGATGTTTGCCTACACATCCTCCTATGGAACAATCTGATCCACCTGTTCCGTTGAACATTGCAACTGCCGAAGCCATAGAGCTATTAGACACAGGGGAGAAGGTGTTTTTGTTCCGTGAGCCGAGTGATCCAATTTCTTTGCATAATTCTCCAAGGAAAAAGAAAAAGAACTTTCTTAATTCTAAAAAGGCTGCTCGTGCAAATATGGACTCATGAGCGCGACTTCCATTCAAAGTGTCAATTAGGGAAGACGAAGTTATTTAAAATTCAGCAAAATAATGAGGAAAAAATGAAGCGTGCAGTTTAAATAACGCATGCATTGTTTTAATCTCATTTGTCTGACATTGTAAATAGCTGTAATTTTAGAATGGCGCAGTTAGCAATGTACATTGTGCATTTTTTTAATTCTTGTCAGCGTATGATGCAGTAGATGAAATATGGGTGTTTTATGATGCACATTCTAGCAGACAGGACTCTTCCTTCAGTACATTTTGATAATTTTTGCACTGATTTTACTGTAGCTGTATTTTCATAATTTATATATAAAGAATATTTATTATATAAAGTAAGTACTGATTTACTATTCTTGTATTTATATACTCTTGCAATAAGCTGCAGTATGGCAGATGACATGAAGAGATGAAGTGGATGACCCACAAGTCCCCTGTTCTCTGATTTTCTGTTATTCTAGCTGATTTTCTGTTAAATGTTGTGTTCTTAATAGGCTTTGAACGTTACTTCTGCAGTCTGCGTTCTACAGTGATAGCTGGTAGTCCAGACCTTCAGCATATACATATGTTCTTAGCCTTACATCCTGGGGTAACTTCAGCTTTTTGCTCTTGTTTCTAAACTTACTTCAGTGGAACTGTGAATGTGGCTGCGGTTCAAAACTATATTAAATATTTGCAGCCTTTTTCTTGGTGAACCAATATTATCACTCTTGCTCAGTAGAAAAGGGGAAAATGTAAATGGACAAGTAATACCTTCAGAAGCTTTTTTAATTGCAGTGGTGCCAATTGTCACAATTTTAGGCAAGTATTTTTGAAGTTCTTATTCCTGGATTTCTCTAAATTGATGAGAATGTAGTTTTACATTTGAAGAAACAGTTACTTTTTTAAACCTTTCTAGTTGACAGAAAGCAACCTGTAAAAATGAACCCTAAAAACAGGTACAGGAAAAAGCTAATTAAAAAAAACACATACATTTGTTAATATTTCATGATATTCAAGCCTGTTTTGAGGTTTTTTGAACTGTATTTAAATGCTATGCTCTGAGGTTACTGTGACCATATATTTTTCATGTATGAAGTTTCTGTGTCTTTGTATTAGTAGGGTGCCAATTTCATTTTAAAAATTAAAATGTTACAACGTATGCGTGTCTGCAGTTGGCATCTATTCCAAGTGGAAAAAAACTATTTTTCCCCCCCCACACTTCTCTTGACAAGTTTAAATATTCATCCTACAGTAAACAACAATTAGTGTTTCGTATCGCTATTAGCATGAGAAAATGTATGCAGTAATTAGCCTGATAATCCTAATTATTTTTTGATTGCATTCTTCAGTCTTTTCATAGAAGTCATTGCTCTCATAGAAAGAGGAGTCCGTCAGGGTTGTGGGAGTTCAGAGTCACTGTGTTTTATTAACGCACCTGGTATATCGGCCCCCAGGCGTGGGTAGGTAACAGTAAGGTCTGTCCAGCCTTGGAAGTGGGTCAGAGCTGAACAGGAGGTGGCTCAGGTGTTTCACAAAGTGGTTTGTCCCTATGCAAGAAGAGCCAATAGGAAAACATGAACTGTGCTCAGGTCTGCAAGGAGTGCTTGAAAACTGAAGTACCCTCTCTTGAAAATGAGTCTCTTCCAAGATTTCTTTGCAAGCCCAGACTCAGGCTGTTATAATATAAAAGAGAAAGGGCAGTACTGATCACAAATAAAGACATCGAGGCCAAGAGCTTTAATCGGTTACAATAATACAATGCAACATCTGAATATTGGTTGCAATATCAATTTATTATCCTTAACATATAATCTGTATGTCTAATCATAGAAAGCTGATTTGTAGCTTTCTCACACCTCATCACAAATTTGAAGCAGCTCAGTAACTATTCTAGCATGGAAATTCATGCCCTGCTATGAATAAGTTTCGTATCATGCAATACATACTCAAAGAAATGTCTAGATCTTAATGTCTCCTGTGTCTTATGAAAGAGGTACTTACTGAAGCCCACTTCAATAGAGTTGTCTTACGTTCAGTTTGTCATTCAGAGGGCCAGCTGTTGTGTGTGCAGTTCTGTGTGTGCCCTAAGCCTTAGCAACTGTATTTCACAGTTGAACTCTTCCAAGGAACGGGGGCTGGACAAGCCATTCACATTAATCCCATTTGGCTTCATAGTCATCAATAAAATAAGTAATATAAGGCTAAATTCTTCAGGATTTTGAACGTTAACCACATGGGGCAAACTGTTCTTCGTGCTCACTAAATTAACATGAGAAAGGGACACCTTACAATTTGACTGAACCTCCTATTTTAAACAGATGTAGCCGCAGGGCTCGGGGCCGGTGCCCGGCCGCGTCCGCTCCTTGGCGGCGCCTCCGCCGGGCGCTCGCTGGGATCAGCGGCCGCCCGCAGCGGGCTGGGAGCGGCCATCCCCGGCGGGCACGCGGCGCCGGTTAGGCCTTCCGCTTTCACCCGCTCCTGGGACTCGGCGGGCGCTGATTGGCTCCTCCGCGCGGGGCGGGCTCTGCTGCCGCTTTACGATTGGCGGGGTGGCGCTGACTGCCATCAGCGCCCACCAATGGGGCCGCGGCTGTGGGTGCGGGAGGCTGGGACTGGCCACTGGGATGCCAAGGCTGAAGCCCAGGGGAGGTGCGCGGGCGATCGGCGGGGCCCGGCCCGGCTGAGGGGGGCCAAGGGGCGGCCCCTGCGCCCCGGCCCGGGCGACCCCGGGCTGCTGCTGGGCCGCCTCCGCCGCGGTGGCAGCGAGGCCTTGTCCATGGCCGAAGGGAGCGCGGGGCTGTCGGGCGTCATTACCACGCGGCTGCTACTTTCGGGGGAAAACACACTGGAAAGGGGACGAGAAGTTCTCACGTCATTGTCACCTGGGAGCAGCCGCTGGTGTTGCCCGCCAGACCCCCCTCAGAGTCCCCGTTCCTGAGATGGCCACAGCGAGGTGGCAGTGGTTTGGCCAGTGCTGGGGCTGCCCCTCCGGGAATTGACCTAACACAGCTGTGTCCACCTGCCTTCCTGTGTGGGCAAGGAAAACACATGCCTGGTGCCTACGATGCGAGGAGTCTCTGCCATAGTCCAGGAGGGCAGTAATAATAAGATAGCTTCATGGAGGGAGATGTATAAAAACAGATCTGCAAATCATATGCGTATCTTGGGCTCGATGATCTTAAAGGTTCCTTCCAAACTAGATGATTGTATGATTCTGTCATCTGAGATACATCCATTGTTACCAGCTGATAAGGTTGAATCAGTAGTTGACTGCAACTTCCAAGAAAATCAAGAAAAACAACTGAAGTAGTCCAGTTTCCATCACTTATCTATGAGCCTACTCGTAAGTGGTGACTTGGATCACTTCTGGCTGCCTTCCTTGGCTGCCTTCTTGGTTTTCTCGGCCGTACCTTTCACTTCTTCCTCCAGAGGAGTCATGCTCTTACTGGATATATGCTGTTCTGCTGGGCTTTCTTCTGCAATAACTCAGAATGTCTTCCCCTTCTTCCCACAGCTTTATACCCTGAGCATGATGTCATACGGCATGCAATATCCCTCTGGTCAGTTGGGGTCAGCTGTCCCAGCTGTGTCCCTTCCCGGCTTCTTGTGCTCTCCCAGCCTGCTCGCTGGTGGGGCACAGATGCAAGAGAGTGTGGTTTGTGGTGAAAATAGAAATTCCACAATTGCCTTTACTTGATATCCATTAGTCATAAGAAGATAAGTTTGCCTTTATCATAATTGTGTAATTCTCTCTACTTCTGTTGAACCCCATATACCCGTATTTACCCAGTGCTGTTTAGCATTTTTGTTGGTGACATGGACAGTGGGATTGAGCGCACCCTCAGCAAGTTTGCCGACGACACCAAGCTGTGTGGCACGGTCCGACACACTGGAGGGAAGGAATGCCATCCAGAGGGACCTTGATAGGCTTGAGAGGTAGACCGGTGCGAACTTCATGAAGTTCAACCAGGCCAAGTGCAAGGTCCTGCACCTGGGTCATGGCAGTCCCAGGCACAAATACAGGTTGGGCGGAGAATGGCTTGAGAGTAGCCCTGAGGAGAAGGACTTGGGGGTGCTGGTGGATGAGAAGCTCAACATGAGCCAGCAATGTGCACCTGCAGCCCAGAAAGCCAACCACATCCTGGGCTGCATGAAAAGAAGCGTGGCCAGCAGATTGAGGGAGGTGATTCTGCCCCTCTGCTCTGCTCTGGTGAGACCCCGCCTGGAGTACTGCATCCAGCTCTGGAGTCCTCAACACAAGAATGACATGGACCTCTTGAAACGGGTCCAGCGGAGGGCCACGAAGGTGATCAGAGGGCTGGAGCATCTCTGCTATGAGGATAGGCTGAGAGAGTTCGGGTTGCGCAGCCTGGAGAAGAGAATGCTCTGGGGAGACCTTATAGCAGCCTTCCGGTACCTAAAGGGGGCTTACAGGAAGATTGGGGAGGGACTCTTTATCAGGGAGTGTAATGATAGGATGAGGGGTAATGGCCTCAAACTGAAAGAGGGTAGATTTAGATTGGATATCAGGAAGAAATTCTTTACGGTAAGGGTGGTGAGGCACTGGAACAGGTTGCCCAGGGAAGCTGTTGATGCCCCATCCCTCGAAGTGTTCAAGGCCAGGCTGGATGAGGCTTTGAGCAGCCTGGTCTAGTGGGAGGTGTCCCTGCCCATGGCAGGGAGGTTGGAACTGGATGGTCTTTAAGGTCCCTTCCAACCCAGACCATTCTATGATTCTATGATTATCATTAGCCCAGCTTTCTGTTCATGGTGTGATCCCTCTTGAAGGACCACATAGTGTTTGCCAAAGCAGAGATATGCATTGGTAGGGGATAAAATGCCACAGCCATATAAAGACTCAAAGAACATGATTTTAAGATATTTCGGTCCTTCTAACATTAAATGGGCACTTACTGGAATGTTTAAAATTTCACGGTCCTCAGAGTCCATAGATTTAAACAGAATCACTATCTGTATACTTCTGGACCTGTGCAACTGTTTGCAGTGAAGTAATTATTCACCAGATTTTCTGCTGTGTCATATTATGGTCCTGTCGTTCATGTTGCATGCTGTAGTTTCCTCATGAATGTGTTTACTGGTCTAATTAATTTGAATAATGAAGTTCTTTGCTACATCTCTTAATAGAGGTTGAAACAAAAATGACAGCGTCACAGATAATAGCGTGAAGCCTGCATAGTTCTCTTTAGGAAGAGTAAGATTTTTAAAAGATTGTTTATTGTCCTTACCATATTTCTGGCTTGGAGTATTGGAGATACAGGTACTGGATTAGCATGCAAGACATGTTGCTTAGTTGTTTATTTTAACTCTAAAATCAAGCTTTTATTTAAAATACTTCATTTTCAGGTGTTTTTTTTTAATTAAAAAAGATCCCACGTGGTAAAAAACATCTTAGCTAAGATGTATACAAAATGTTGTTATGCAGCTGTTGAGCTGAAAATATTTCCATGAAACCAGTGAGTTGAGATTTCCTACAATAACTTTCCATTTCATTTCCCTCTCCTCAGTATTATGTATTAATTTATTATAAAGTGGAATACACATACTAAGCCTAATGAGCAATAATTAATAACCAAAAATGAACGACTGGATTTTCTGTTAGAGACTTTCAACATTGTGTCAAAAAGTCAATCCATTGTAATGAAAGGTGAAAATACATATATGGACGTGGCAGTTCACTACAGAAAAATATAAAAATGGAAGTAAAAGGGTCAACATTTTTGTGGAATTTATTGTTATGTTTAATAGGTAACTTTATCTTATTGCTATAATAGTTTTGGTTTTGGATTAATTTTTGAAGTGGCAATGTCTCTTTTATAAGGTCAATTCTGCAAAATACTTGTCTGCTTTATTTGAACCTGGGGAAATCACGCTGCTTTCTTTCATTATCTTGTATTTACCCAGCTGCTATTTTAACACCTTTATTTCTTCTGGGGAATGTTAAGTTTTTATGCTGTTATCTTCATACAACCTGGTGCCAGTAACTACCTTGCCTTTCATCAACAGCTCTCGCTTCCCAAGAGACCGACAGCAGGATTTTCAAAGCACCCAGTGCCGAGTCTGTTCACTCAGCTGACCCAGTTCCCCCCCCTGCCCTATGCTGAAATGTTTTGCTGGTGTAACTGGTGCAGACGTAGGTGTACTGGCATAAAGCTTGTTTTCCTTACGGAATGATAGAAGCTATCTTGTCACAGGCTGTTGAGAGCTGTATGGGAGTTCATACGAACACTTGTACCCGCTGAGCAGTATTGTATGAGTGATGAACATTATCATCCTGGCTGAGTGCTCCAGGTGGGACCAGCCTTTGCCACCTTCTGCTTCTCCACTGAAGTCGTCTTCTGCAAAATGGCTGGCAAAGGCCACCAGCTCAGGTCTTCAGCGCTCTCTTTCCATTTGTTTTCTTCTCGTTCACAGGGAGCAAGTCAGGGGAAGTCAGGCTCAACACTTGTACAACACTATACAGCGTACTCACCGCTTGCCATTGTGTTGCAGACAAGCTGTGATATAAGTGGTCCATTTAATGAGAGCTGATAATGCCCATCTCTGAGCAGTCTGTGCTTGTTGGTATATGTATAGTTATTTTTCCCATCTCCGCCGTATCAAGAAGCTTGAGGGCCACGCTGACTGAAAGCAATTTGTTTTCCCCAAGGTTCAGACATTCCTCTGGAGAGCAGGAGACAGACATTTGGTTATATGTGCAGGGAAATGAATTATGTTTTGAAAAAGTCAGCTTCTTTGGAGCATCTTCTTCAATTACGCCAGAGAAGCTATCTGCAGAAAAGAGGCTGTGTATTTTCAGCCACTTTTGTTTGAAGGAAGATAGCCGAATAGGAAATTAATTAAAACCTGGAAGTGGTAGGTATCATTCCAAGCCAAAGTAGCACTCAGAACCTGAGGGCAGAACTTGGTGAGTTTGAGCTTTGGTGTTAGGCTTTAGTCCTTGATTTTGTGTAGTTGAGAATGACATCTGGTTACAATACGTGAATGGTTTTGTAGTTATTCAACAGAGCAAAAATATCCGCTATGCAGAGTGTTTCAGAAGGAGTAAAAAATTACTTTCAGGAGTGTAAATTGAAAGGCCATTAGAAAATATTTTGAGTGGATAGATGTGTAATGTCTGCATTAATTGGAATAAATGTATAACTGTTTGTCAGATTTTTCCAATATATATTTTGTACTGCTTATGGATTGACCATCACCAGTAATTAAATCTGGTCATCTCTGCCAGCAAATTTTTATTCATTTGCTGTTGATCACTGGTAATTCGCCGCTCTAAAATTACCATCTTGGCTGTATCTGCAAATTGGCCTTTATGCATATTGCATCCACAGGAGTATGTTTGTCCCTGCTCTTTGTATGCTGTAGAAACTGGGAAATTCAGGGTTGCATTATTGAAAGTGATCTCTTTCAAAGGGATCTCTGCTTTCCCATCCTTATGTCCTGAAGAATATTGAGGAGATGATAGCAGGAATTAGAAACTTGTCTTTGAAGGTTTGCTGGTTTAGTTTACTGTGTGAATTCCAGTGGTGGATGAATAAAATTCTGGGAACGAAGGCCCCAGGGCACTGCATTTCACTTGTGAATAAAACAAGTGAAAAATCGTGCCAACACTGGAATAAGGCCGTCCTCAGCTAGCTGTTGAATATGCAACATGGTCTCTTGTGAGCGTTGGCTCCTGAGTAGCACTGCAGCGGGGGAGAGAGGGCTCATGAGGCTCGTGACCTGTCCCTCTCTTCCAAACCAGGCACAGAAAAACCGTGGGTTCAGCAAATTTCCTCTAGGCTTTTGATGCAAAGCAGGAAACTGTAATACTAATGGAGCGTCTGCTGACAAAGATCTTTAAACGCATCTTGCATGTTGCTGTCAAGAGTGAAGTTAATTTCTGATACCAAGCCTAGACTGTGGAATGAATAAAATGAGATTACGAAATGACTTTATTCCGAGAAGAATTGCATTGCTGCCTTTGTGTGTGTGTTTGAGAGGTTTTCTTCCTAATTGAAGTGTATGAAGAGAGCACTTCTAGCACTTGGAAATAATATTTACCAAGAACATGTGATAAGAAAATTGCGATAAACTCTATAAATCTGGGGGAGAAAAAGCCCCTGCAGAAATGACCAGACATCTTCCTCGCTCCTCCAGTTCTGATGCATATGAATAGTCCCTTAAATGCAATAATACTGTTTACATGAATAAAGATGTCAGGGTTTGGTTAGTACAACCCCCGTACGCTGTGATTCAGTGTCGTATCAGACCAGAGAGTAATTCAATGTGGCACAAAATCCTGCTAGCATGTTCTGGCTGTCAAAGTGCGCTCTGTGCACAGGCTACGTGCTGCAACTTGTTTTGCTTTATTTTGATCATCTAAATGTCACGGTGTCTAATCAAAGCTAAATGTTGTGGCTTTCCCCATAACTGAGAGACAGGTACCGGTGCTACCCTAGGATGGTTCATCTAACGCTTAACAACAGGCGGCATGGGTTGTCTTTTGAATGACTCTTAACTGCTTTGTTACTAAATGACAGTAGCAAAGAGGAAGAACTGGGAAATTTGACTCCATGCTACCGAGTAGGAAAACATACTCAGATAAAAATCCATTTCTCCTTCTTTTGGACTTTTCTGCTGTGTGTGACTTCTGCAAAGCAGACGTATATTTTCATTGTGGATCTCGGAACCTCTTTATAGAAAAGATACTGAGTGCCAGGCGTCATGGTTAGAAGGGAGAAGAACTATATTTTATTAGATTAAGCAGTGTACTTGGGCAAAGCAGAGGAGATTTTCAGCATCCAAGTCTTTCTTCAAACAAAAACAGAAGATCTTTTCAGCTTCTGGCTGCAGTTGCCAAGGCAACAGTTTCAAACAAACATGTGATTAGAGCTGGTCAATATTTTTAATGAACAAATGGCTTTCATTTCAAAGCCAAACTTGCTTAACACATATTAAACAAAATTGGAAATAAAACCTTTTAGTCTGGTTTGCTTCCACTTTCCTTTTTCCTCTTTCGCTTAATTCTTTTAAAAGTCTGAAAATCTTGTATTTTCCCTTTTCCTTGAATTTATGAAAATAAGCCCTTTTTTAATAGAGGCTCAGCACTGGGCTCGTTGCGGACCCTTGGTGCAGTCGGTCTGAAGGCAGCAGAGTAAACCCTTTGCTCTTTGCCTGGGGATGTCATGCAGTACTTTAAACTGTCGCTTCATAACCGTCGCAAGACTTTTGAATGAATGAAACATTTCTGGTGAGCAGTTCAGTTCTGGCACGGTCACCCTGAGAAATACCTCTTGGCTGAAAGCAATTAATTTGCTGCATTGAGCCGTTGCTGCCAGTTTGCGTACCCACAGCCTGTGCCTCTTCTCCAGCCGCTGTGAGCGAGGACTGGGGCTGAGCCCTGGGGGCAGTTAGGTACAGACCCTTCACAGGACACCAAAGGATATTATGAGGCCAATATGTTCAGGACGTTGCCGTGCTCAGCTGTAACTCGCTGTGCGGCGGGCGAGAGCCTTGGTTTTATCATTGCAGATTGTGTTAATCAAAATGAACACCAACAAATCTTTAGACTCCTTTCATGACAGTTAATATCTACAGAGCCTAAAAGGCTGTCTTGGAGATATATTTGCCTGGGAGCGCGCGACTGTATTGCTGACATAAGGAATCTGCTAATTCTCGCTGTTGAAGATGATGCCATTGTGCCCAGGAACTGCTGCTGCAGTGAGCTGAAACGCAAGTACTTAACTCATGTGCCATGCAATTGAGTTTCAGAAATTAAAAGTGTTGATCATATCTTCCCATCAGTCCCAAGAGGAAATTTTACGAGTTGGTTTTTCTCTGAGTTCTTCCTGAGGCTTGAATTAAATAACCAGCGAGCTAAGTGCGCATATGTACTTTATGAAACAGTGGTGTTACATTACACATCTGCGAGAATTTCACTCGGAGCCAGATCTTGAGCACAGATCCATTGATGTTAACAGATGTATCCTAATTGGTACTCCTTGAAGCTCTCTTGATGATTCATGTGTTTCTGCTCCATTGGTGGGTTGTTGGTTTGTTTTTTTTTTAATTTCTCTTTTTGCTTTAGCATAAACATATAAACAGAAGAAATAAATACATCTCTGTGTGATTTCCATATTGTAACTGGAAACAAATTCTTAGACCTGAAATCCATTTCTGCTCTATTCATCCTTGTATACCCTCCCATTGACTAGGGAATTTTAATTTCATTTGATTCCCACCACAGTTAAACTGAGTAATTCTAACTACTGCTTTGCATTTGGACTGTCTGGTAATACCAAGCTGCCTTCCAGCATATACAGAGAATTGCAGGTGGAATGACAATTACCAGTCTGATACTGCACACTGTGGGCAGTGGGCACAATGTGTAATTTGCGTCTCTTCCTTTCACTTACTTTCAGTGTTTTTTATTCTTTTAAAAAGGAATTCTTTGTGTTTCAGTAATACGGACTTCGTATTACTTCCATTCCTCCAGTATTTGTTTTGAAAAAAAACACGGTAAAGAAGTATTGCTGCTGCCATTTAACAGAGAGGGGAAATGAAGCACAGAATAAATAGATTCAAAGAAATAGAGAGTGGTCTTTCCAGCCAGTGCTGTCATTTAGCATTTATCCCACAAACCTCAGTTATGAGTAGCTGATGCCATCCCTTCCCAATGAGGAGTGAAGAACGGCTGATGCTATTTCACCAGTGCCCTCAACACAAAGGTCTGTGGGAGCAGTGGAGAAAGAAAGAAGGCAATAAGAAAAGTACTTCTTGAGCATGCAATGATTTGAAGGTCTGAAACTCCTTCACTTCAGATAATGCAGGGTGGTCATTAAAAAGAGCATCTTTATTACTGATATAATTTTAGTTATTACTTGATAATACCGTACATTTCAAAAGTGTTTTAGTTTGTATGCCATTGTGAAGCTAGTAGCTTTTAAAAAAAAGGTGATTGCAAAGAAGTTATTGTGGAATTAAGGGCTATCAAGCCAATTCTGCCACTATTATTTCAGTGAAACCTATATGGATAAGATAAAGATAAAGGCATGGGATACGAGTTTCTTTTTTTTCAGTGAATAGAAACCTGTTCAAGCTGTCGTGAGGTTAAAAGAACATAATGTCAGATTTAAAATTCACAAGTATGGATGGAGTCATCAGAAAGCGCTGCAATCAGCATGCAGAGAGTATAAAAGCTTTAAAAAGATGTGTCTGGATACAGCCCTCCTGAAGCTCTGTTTCAGGCAGTAGTTCTGGAACAGCAGTGAATTTCTTGGTCTAGCAGAGTGAGCACTAAGTCAGGAGTAAGCACTGGGTTCAGAGCTATTGCTTAACATTGTCTTGGATTAGTCACTTCATGTTTTGTCTGAAGTGCTGATGTTATTAATAGCAAGAAATAATGATATTCAAATTACTATAATCATAACTGTTGATTGTAGTTGATTGGAAAATAACTATTCTGGTTGCTTTTTCTTGAATGAAATTTTGATTTGTTTCCACGAAATCACAGAAGTAGCATTTTGCTCAAACTTCCAAGTGTTTTGATTAAAAATGTGTCTCTCCTCCCCTGGGATTGCTGTTCAGGCCTGCATTCCTTGTCCTGTGCTACTGGCAGGGCTCACTAACTGGACAATAGGGGAAGGCACCTACTTCAGTTATTTCCATTGCATTTCAGACCATGGCTGCTGGGCTCTGCATATTACCAAAAAGAGGTACAAGGGATTACTGGGAACAGAAGACATACAGAGGTTTAAAACCCAAGCTGGCCAAAGTGCAAGTTCTCGTCACATAAATGTTTTTGCGAGTGGTATAAAACTCAGAACTTGTCAAAATAGAAACAAAACAAAAAGGCCTGCTGCTACTACTGAGATCAAAAGTTACCTAGAAGGCAACATGAAAAAGAAATCAAGCTTTGATTTAGGCTTAACTGGTAGACAAATTGAGAAAACAGGTGGTTTCCCTGTCTCGGTTCCTTCCCTTGGTCTGTAATTCTTCAGGTGGGATGTGAAGAAGGCACATGGACTGACAGGAGGGAGCCCATCTCTGGGGGCTGTTTGGGGATCCCCACTGTGCTGCATCCCCGCATCGTCGCTCTGCTCCTCAATGAAGATTGAAGAAGGGAGAGACTGTTCCTGCCACGACCTGTAACCTGGCCTCCCCCAGGACTCCCCTCGCCTGTATTGTCCCTTTTTCACATACTCTCCCTTCCCTGCGCTTTTCCCTGGGAACAGCATCCATCTCCTCGTGATTTCTCCTAGGTAAAGAGGGAAAGAAAAAAGAGAGAGAGAGAGGAAGATAAATAAAGAGGAAAAGAAAGAAAGGGAAGCAGGTAGGACAGGAAGGAGGAAGAAAGGAACAAAGGAAGGAAGGAAGAAAGGAAGGAGAAGGAAAAACAGGAGAAGAAAAAAAAGAAGGAAAAAAAAGGAGAAAGAGTAAAAAAGTAAAAATGAAAAAGCCCAGGTATCTCTAGCAACAGCATGACCAGACAGGCAGCGAACGCAGTTCTCTTTGCAGTGCTCCCCTAGTCTGAGATTTACCAGATCTGGACAAGAACTGAGCCTCTCTGTTATTCTTTTATCCGCTCTCACTTTGCCTTTTGGGAAGCAAAATCGGCATCAAAGAGCAGCAACAGTTTAGTTCCTCTCTTTTTTTCTCCTGAAGAGACAGCTAAATACTTTAATGCCATTAAAAAGACTGACAAATAAATTTCCCATTTAAAAGAATTCGCCACTACAGGTGAAAGGAAAGAGGTAAAGAGCACTGTTAAACTGAATTTCACTGTCTTTCACTTTTCAAATGCTTTAACAGTTTTCTTCTCCTTCTTTATGTCTTTAAGATAGGGTTAAAAAGATTTATTGGATGTTGTTGCTATGGTGCTCATACCAAGGTGTCCGCATTCATTCCTCTGAACCTTGGTTAGTGCTTGTACATGTTTATAGCTTTGTCTGGATCTATTTGCTATGAAAATTAACAGAGTGCACCCCAGCTGGTAGAGAACATGTCCTTGTTTTTGCCTTGAGAAGATGCAGAATAAATGTAATGTGAAAGAAAGGTCTGCAGGCCTTTTTTTAACACTTCTAAAGTCTTTTCATAGAGTCAGAATGTGCGTGTGCAGAGACAGACATGAGAGATGCTATATTTGGCAACGTCTGCAAATCAAGGGACAAATTATTTAGGTTTTTTCTAATAGCTTTACAGAACTTTACAACTGATTGAGCAGTCCTTGCCCGCTGATGTCACAAAGAGGTAATCCTGAATGATGTCATCATTAGAGCCTTGTAGAAGGGAAAAAAAAAAGGAAAAAACCCCAGTTAGTGAATCTGATCTATGCCATAGCTCCCTGCTCTAACATTAGTGGTCATCGGTTTTTTAATATTGGTTTAATTTTTTCTGATCACGCAGGCATTTAGCTTTAAAAGGTGAAATTCTCTCCAGTCCATCCTCTGGACACAGAGCAGAGGAGAAGGTCCAAGGAATTCCCAGCCCTTCGCACACCTTGCACCTAAGCCCTGGCCAGAGGCGAGGGGCTGAGCTCCACGTCCAGCCATTGCTCTGGAGAGCTGGTGATGCTGCTGAGCTCCATCAGTGACACGGGTGGCCTTTTCCTCTGGAGACACTGCCCTGTCCTAACTCTCTCCTGCCTTTGCGCACAGCAGTGCCTGTGCAGACACTGTGGGAATTGGGACCTCCCGGAGACAGAGCATAAGACTGATAGCTTCTCTGAACACACCGTCAGGTCAGGGCTCGAATTAGCGTTATTGTACTCTAGCAGAATTAAAAGAGAGAAGTCCACTGTGAAGTATCGTGTAATTAAACTGCAGTCTGTATCGTTTATCTGTAGCAAATACCTTCTATTAAAATGTTCATCTTGGAGTTGAACCACGTTTCAATCCAAAGGTGCTATTTTTTTCTGATCAAAAGATGCCATTTTTTCTATATGGTGGGCTGAGCTGTGGTAATACATGAGTGAACACATACACAATGAACTGCAAGAGCTTGTGTTTCTGATGGCTATACATCTTTTTCCTTGTAGTTCTCTACTATTTCTCCATTATGAGCTGATGGCAGTATCAGTCATTTGTTTAGTAAGTACCACCTGTGGGTTTAGGTCGCATATTTGTCATCCTCCCTCCTGAGGTAAACCTGATGCCCTGGAGAAACACAGCCCAGGAGGTACTCTGAGCCGCACATGCGTGAGATGTGCAGTTGTTCTGATTTAACATGGCAGTGTTTCTCTCTGTGACAAGGAAATTTTCTTCACCAGATAATCAATTATACTTGTTCCAAAATATAGGTTCTTTCCTACTGATCAAAAAAAAAAAAAAAAAGAAAATTGTGTCCTTATTTCTAAGGAGAGGATGACTTCAGAAATGTGGACTGCCTGTGTTAGAGGAGAAAGTCCATGCACCAGTCAATGCAGATGAAAGTCTCTACTGAAGCTCTTGGCCTTGGTGGTGCAGCCCAAGCGTATCACCTTGAACGCTCTGCTTGGAGCCAGGTGTGGTTTACGTTATGGCAACAAGAAAGTGTGTGTGTGTCCTGGAAAATTTATTCCAAAGCATCTTAAGAAAGGCTTTAGCTGGTCCATCCAAAGGTGTTTTGAAGTCAGTGTTGTGTCCCCAGTGGTACCATAACTTAATGCCAAGGGAAAAACAAGAGCTGGGCAAGCAGGAGTCATCCTTTCCCAGCTTGCAGCTATTTTAGCTCTCTGACCTTTGGATGCATTTTCTATGTTTTCAGTGGGTTTCTTTTTCATCTATTTCTTCACCCTTGTGCCCATGTAACTTTAGCACTCATGGCATCCTTTGGCAATTCAACAGGTCTATTTGTTAAGCAGTACATCGTTTTGTTTGTTTTGTATAAATAGGAGTTGACGTAGGGCACAAATAATAGTGTGCGAAGTCCCTTCAAAGCAAGTCTTTTCTGCAGCCTGCCCGTCTTTGTCTCCAGCTCTGGCAGGAGCCGCTCTTTTGGAGCCACATTCCTCCTCAGCTCATGTGGCTGCCAAAGGAAGAGGTCAGCACCACATGGCATCACTCACTAAGCTGTCTTATTTCTAAGCCGTCGATGCTTACTATACCATAGCTTTCTATGCTAATTGAACAGAGAAGTAAAAATTCCCCTTCTTCATAATAAATAATATGAAAGTGTCACTTTGAAAATTGCCTCCTAGCAGTTTGGTGACTGACAGTACAAGTTTTATCTCAACACAGTTTGGTTTTGTACGGGGCTTATCACCACGGTGTCTAAACCTCTCACAATGCATCATCGCAATTGCTTTCTAGGGAAGGATTATCTTTCTGTCACGGAGGGAGAGCTGAGGCGCTCAAGGCCTGGTCTAGCCCCTGGGAAAGCTGATGGCAAACCTGTTTGCTAAAGGTCAAACCAGGAGTCTGTGGCAGAGCTGAGAACAGAGTAACGGCTCAGTACTTCAACCTCTTGACCATTTTCTCCCTCTTTTTCATTATTTTTCCAGTTTTTCGAGTGTTTTCACTTGTCAGAATTCACTCCTTTATCTACATCTCTAAGATGATGTATTATTAAAATGTTTTGGCACCTGTCATGTATTTTCTGCTTAATATTTGCAGTCAGTTAGAAAGCACAGTTTCCAAAATGATATGCCAGTGGGTGAAGGAGCATTGATAAAATTTCATTTTCTCTGGGGGTATAAAAGTATCGGCAACATCGGACTGTTATATTCTTTTCTTGAAGTAGATTTAGTAGGGTAAGCTACTGTATTTTGTTACCATTTATACATCCTAAGTTTGTTAATGATTTCCTACAGTGATAAATAATCCGCTAATTACTTGTTTTCTGTGGCAACAGACCATGTAAAATTGAGTTTTATATGTGACCAAGAAATGTCATATAGTGGCTGTCCCCTTATTCCTATTTTAACTCTTATTTTGATTTTGCAAGCAACAGAGAAAGGTATATTCTCAAAACTCTTCTTTTGGTTTATTTTCTTTGCAGGATAATGGACTTGTTTTTTCTAGGATACTGAATGAGATTTCATTTTTAAAGTCTCATGATCTTCCGCAAAAATAACCTACAACATTACCGTGAATTTATTTCTTTTTTCTTTTTCCTGATTCAATTGAGTAACTCCATTGCCATATTTATATTCAGTGAAAAAGTTTTTAATAGCACAAACCCTTTTCTGCATTCCTTTTAAAAATTGGATACAGCTCTGGAGGAGGGCAAACGATGTGGGATATGAGTAAGGATGATGGATTCCTGGATGAATATTTCTAAAACAGTCATGAGAAATACTCAGAAATTGCTCGCAACAATAGCAATCACAGAAAGAGAGATCATAACTCTCAGTAGAGCAGTTTTTGCAGTTCAGTTTTACTGTGGGTTTAGATGACACTACCCATGTACTTGCAAACAAGTAGAAAAGTAGGACAGAACTAATTTAACCAAAACTGTATTTTTTGCTAACTGTTAATGGGTTGCGCTAAAATCTAGGCAGAGTGAATCCTGAGCAAAAATGGTCACAATGAAAAAATGCAGTGTTTACCAAGAATTACTGCCTTGTGATATGTGACCGACCACAGTCATTGCCTGAAATTTAATAGTGAAACAAGGACCCTGATTCAGGATTTCCTGATGACATTAGGAGGCTTTTCATTCAATTTAGAGAATTTTGGGTCTGGTCATCAGTTATCTTTTTGAAACGCATTTTGTCAGCCAGTCTGAAGTGCCTGGCACAGCTGGGTCTTCTAACTGCTACCGCTGTTCTTGGAGAGATGATAGCCCCTGTATTTATATAAATCAGGCGTAGCAGCTGCCAACAGTTGAAACACAATGTTTTTCTGTCTTTTTTGGTCTCACAGTAAATTAGCACTGAATTCTTTGGCCATTAAATCATGAAGGCCACTACAGATATTTACTATTTAACTGTAAAACTGAATTTGCTAATCAATCAACTACATAAAAGCCTCAAACAGAGCAATTAAATTGTTCAGATGAAACTATTACAAAATCTATTAGAGCAGGAAGTTCATTCCAGTATTTCAATTCATTTAATTAAGTAGCTAATTCAATGAGTTTAGGCTGATTTCAAAACACTGATCTGAGAACTGAATCTCCAGATCTATATTTTTTTTATTTCTGTCATTCTTTACTTCTTCCAGGCCCCCAAATCCCAAACTTCTCTTAGCTGTAAGTCTCATTTAGCTTTGACACAGACTACTAAGTGTAAGTCTTGCATGCATTATTTTTCTGTTTGCTCCATACAGGTTTAAGTTCCTGGGCTGAACAATCAAGAGATTTTGTGATTTGCTTTACAACTCAAAGCTATTTTTTTTTCTTCTCTTGTTCTAAGGTACCCATAAAATAGGTTATGGCTGAAATGGAGAGGTGTTAGACAGCAAACCATTCTCCGACGATCATATGTAAACAGGGAGAAACTTGCAGATGAACAGGCCCCCAAATGCAAATGATGGCATCCTAAATATTCCCCCCTTAGCACTTAATTTGTTGATAACAGGAGTTCCGTTCTCTGTCAGGTCAGCTTGGGCTGAGGCTGCGGTCATCTAACTAAGGTCAACAGTGCGGCAGATTTGGGTGGTGTCTCTAGCAGATACTTTCCAGAATAGAAAACACAATACAAATAGCAGCTTTTGGTGTATAAATAACTGATAAGGCTTTAGGGGTTAAGAATGCTATTTCTAACCTTCCTTTCATTACATTCTAGTTTTCTTTTGCAGATTAAAAAACAGAAAAAGAAAAAAATGTACACCCAAAATACTTGAAGGGCTGTTGAGCTGTCTCCATGCACATTAAAGACCTTTTCCCCATGTTTGCTGTAGGCTCTTGCGTAACACAGCTCCCAAAATTGTAATTTAATAGGACTAGCCTGAGGGCAAATTTGCCATAACATGGGGCCAAGTTATTACGGTAATCAGCTACCTGAAAAGAAGCTTGAAGAAATGAAACAGAAAATGAGCCTATTTTTTCAAAAGTGTAGGTGCTTACGGAACGTGTGGACCATTGCTAACATTGCTAAGCAATAAACCAAGCAATTGAATCTCAGAGTGCTAAATATGTAAAATAATTTTAAGAGCTGGAATTTTGTAACTATTGAGATCACATAGTGGAACTACTTCGAAACTTTTCTAACCATAGTTTACATTCTATGGGATTTTATTCTATTTCAACTACTTTGTGTCTTGAATTTTGAAACACCCTGCAAAAAATATTGAACGTTTCCTCGGTTTGATTTTCCTTGTTCCCAAAAGACAAAACACAAAGTTTTTCTTTGTCAAAATGAATTAAGAATTATGAAAAATACTTTTTTAAAAAAGTATATTCTAACTTATTTTCTGAGAAAGTTTGCTTTCTAAACCTGCCAGTGTTCTTCTAAAAACTTTCAGAGCAATAGTATAATGAAATGCAAAGATTTAATTCAGGACCATTTTATCTGCCATAGGCCGCTGCAAATTTCTGTAGCTGGTTTTCAGCCCCATCTTTTTACCTTTCTTTATAGTGAAAAAAGATTGTGAATTTTATTTCTAGGAAATAAAAGATTAACACAGAATTAATTCCAGAAAAAAATGTATTAGGATGAGTATTATTAGAATATGGCACGTTTATTTAAATTTCAAGAACAGGTATGATAGCTAGACACTTACTATTGCAAGAAGTCTTTGTAGAAGCTGCAAGAAATACTAAAAAATATAATGACATCCTCTGAAGGAATCCACCCCTAGAACAAACTAGCCCACTGGTGATACTAACTCTTGGTTCTGCTTGGCTTTCGTTCTCAATATAAACCGACTCATCAGTATTTTCCCCATCTACCACACAACTTTTATCGAACATGAATAAAATGTGAGTATTACCTAGGTTTACAAGCTTACTAAAGGAGTAATGCTATTGCTGATCAAATTAAAAAGTCCCTCTATCTCATTGGAAGTGGGTAATGTCAAATTACATGCAATTGAAGTTTACAAGTGGTGTTTAAACTGGATTTTTGTGGTGTGATCAAATGGAGACTCTGTTAAAGACTCTTCTATGTATGTTACCTGTTTCTCTTTGGCAACCAGTAACTGGACCTGAAGCATCAAAGGGCTTTGTGTTCCTAAAACTGAGTTCTGCAAGGGCTCTGGCTTCTTCTTGTGTGTCAGATCTCCGGGTTAGTATTCTCTCCTTTCCCATTTCCAGTTTCTAGTTAGACACTGTAGATCATACACTCCTCAGGGATAGCAAAACTCCCCCTAGGCTTTTAAACTTCAGGGAGATGGTTACCAGGACAGAACGCAATTCCTACAACAGGGAAGGTGAAATCCTGCTCCCATGGGAATCAGTGGTAAAATTTTCATTGATTTCAAAAGGATTACATTTTTCTCTACAGCTTTGTGATCCCTTCTTTTGCTGTAAATACCAAAAGATCTTCAACGACAGATGAATTTTAATTCGCTCTAGAAGATGACAGTACCAGTAGAATGTGTCAGGTTCCTGTTGACCCTAATAAGCTAGGAGAAGAAGTCAACAGCATCACAGCTGTATTGCTTGGAAGGAGTCAAGGAGCAAAGCTGTTCTCTTCATCTAATGTAATTCAAGAGAGAAAATTTTCCATGATGCCTATCCCCATATTGGTGTTTCTGAGCACTGTCATTTGACTACAACAGTTGGCTACAACCAGCATGCATGAGAAGAAAAACATAAAAAACTGTAAAAAATCATGAAGATATATAATAAAAACAATAATATGAAAAGGGTAAGATTTTAAAAGGGAGAATAAAAAATAGTAAACACTAACTTGACATTAACACTACAGGAGAATAAAATACTTTTCATCATTACTTTTCAGCATCCATTTATGCACCTTAGATGAAAACCAAAGACTAGAAATCTAATGTAGGCAAGTCTGACAGACTTACGAGTACATGGAAGGACATGAGAGTTGTGTCCATGTGTGCTAAAAACCTAGATATGAGAGTTCAATACTCCATCGGTTTCCTTTGTCGAGCTTAGCAGAAATGTGTGATTCGGACAAAGCAATCTGTGCTATCTTAAATGCTGATCCCAGCAAAATATTAAAAATAGAAAACTACTTCCCAGTCATTAACCTTTTTCCAAAGATCTTAAAAGTTCCTTTGCAGCTGAATTTCAAAGCGACGCTTAATGTAACTGAACACAGGACAATAATGAACGCACAGTAACTTGGGAAATTAGAACAATTCATTATCAGGCACACAGTTAAAAAAGTGTTATTAGTATTGGCTGACAGTGCAATGTCAGAATAAAGCATTAGTGGTCAGATCCAACATGCCTGGCTTTGTGGCAGCATTTCCCCCGTTCCCAGGGCAGCACGGGGGAGTAGGGACTGGGGAAGGAGGCTCCTCCAGCCCAGCCAGCGTGCGTGCTGGTGGGGACCAGCATCAGCCCACGCGGGAGAGGTTGGCAGACTCAGACCCTGCGTTGCAATCTCTTCATGAAGGGCCAGCTCGCTTTTTTATTTCAAACTGTAGTCTGAAGAGAAGACGCATCTTACCTTTCGCTCCATAGCATTCCCTCAGGAAAGGCAACGCCTCCCTTTGGCTCAGGCACACACATTGTCATGCCTCAGGAGGGCGAGTTCTAACCACCAGGCTGCTGGAAGAGGTGAAATGGGGGCAGTCTGCACATCTTACTTTATACATTGCTGTTGTGTGTAAAAGGAATAGGTGGTTTCTGCAGCTGCAGGCAAAGGCTTTTGGCTTTATTCTGCCTCAGCTTTTCCCTACTGTTTACCTCTAGCGTTTATGTGCAAAATCTGCTGCATACTGCCAGACAGGTTTGTTGGTGGGGCTCCTGTTACAAGCTATCAATTTGTGTTCAAAACCAAGGATCTTCAATGCTTGCTCCTGAAGTGCAAGTCAGAATCCTAAACAAGACATTAAACTTCTCTAGTCAAGCATTTGAAATTTCCGTGTCCACTGGGGCACTGGCCGTGCCCAGGAATCTTTCCTCCTTGTGGATTACTTTCTATGTGAATGTCTCAGCTTTCATAAAAGTGTATAATAAGGCAAGATGAAAAGGTGCAATAGCTCTTCAGAAAAGGGACCAAAATTAGAGGGACACAGGTGCTGAATACTTGCATAAAATACAAGACTGCAGGAAGATTAACATGGATAGACTTAAAAGACTATCAATGCTTATCCATTAAACCTCATGAAATCACCATGAAGGAAGATCAGAAAATTGGGATTTCTTTCACTTCCCTTCCTGCTGAATCCAAACATTGATTAAAAGAGCCTGAGGCACACAGATCCCACGCTCCTCCTGTTTTACTTAGGGCCCGATGGCGTCAGCCAGCACTGGCCTGGTTTCCCATTAGACCGAAGCTGGGTGCCTGGTGCCTTCCCTGGGCTGCCGCGTCTCCCCGAGCGGGAGGCACAGCAACAGCCCGACCATGTGGTGAAGTGGCTGCTGATTACTCACAGGAAAATTGTTCTAAATCGCTACCTATCAACTCTCGTTTTCACAAGACACGGGACCATCGTACCTTATTGCACAGTATGTTTGTGGGATTTTGCCAGTGTAGTTTTGTTGTGACATCTTCTGCCTTGGGAGGGACCTCGGGCTCTGCTCTTGCCTGCGGTTTCCCTTTCCCGTCAGTATATTTTAATGAGCTGGAATGTTTTTCTGTTGCAGAGTACCAAAGTCCCACGGCATGTGCAGTCTGGGAATTGCTGGCTTTTGCAAATGGTTTCTGTTGGGCTTTTTGAGACCAGATGCTGACTACTGAAATAATGCACGATCCTAAACAAATAAAAGAAAAACTGGGAACATCCAGTCTTCACAGAAAATGGAATCAAAGATGAGCAAGTCCCATTTCTTTTCTGCTTTTTGCATTCAAAACTAATGCACACCCGTGAGGTTTCTGAAGTAATCCGTTCACAGTGTGTAACTTGAGCAATGAGTACCTTCAGCAGGCTTCTCGCAGGCTCTGATTGCCTCAGGATCCCGAGGACACGTGTTTCAGCGTCTGTAGCACTGGACTGCAAGTAGGCAAGGGCAGGTCTTTCTACCACACAGGGGAGACCTTTCCTTTTAAAACCTGCTTCCAAGGTGAAGGTGGTCCTTCCGTTTCAACAACTCAGTGATCAGGGAACTCACACACAGTGGGGAGGAATATTTGTTCAGTGCTGTCCTCTGCCTGTGGACAGTCTAATCCAGGATTAAAGGAAAGGCCATTAACCATAGACAAAGTTTTCTCTGTGGGTGCAGGACTCTCGCTGAAGCCCCACCGCTGATGAGCAAATGAGAAAGGAGGATGCTGACAGTGGAAAGGGACTTCACCACATCCTGCTTCCATCTGTATCCTACTGAGGATCCAAAAATCTTTGTTGTTGTAAATCTGGGATGCTGCTTTTCTCATTACTGGGGTAATAGAAACACTGACCATAATTGCTGGCCATTAAACAATCCCCTGTAGAAGAGACAAAACCTTTCTGAAAAATACTGCTGGGGTTTTTTTTAAGAAAAAGAAAATCCACTGAGTCTGCTAAATTGCCTTTGGACTTTAAATTTGGGTTTTTTTGTGGGCTCTTGTGCCAGTCGTCTTTTTTCTGGCCCTGTCTAACTTTTCTCTGCTTTTCCATAACCTAGTCTTAATAATATTTTTGTGTGTAAATCACTAGCTCTGTCAAGAAACCAGAAAACCAGGATTCCCTTGTTTTGAGCTGGTAGAAATTTTTCAAGAGAGTATGTTCTGTCAGATAATGAAGATTTGCAGAAATCCACAGCTTCCAGGGGAATATCTCGGTTTCCATGAAATGCCGAGGGGTGCCTTTCCTGACAGCCTTTTCCCCACCTCCCTGAGTCCTGGCAGCCCACAGGTATCAGCTTTCTTGCCCTCCAGTTTTGGAGGCACCAAAAGCCCCTGCTGTGACAGTGCTTTGATTGTATCAAAGTGAACAAATGCACCTTCTGGTCCTGAAATGATGTTTTTTGAAAAATATCTTCCTGGGAGCTGGTGAGCTCTAATCATATAGTACCTCGTTCACACTCCTATGTTTCCTCAGCTGGAAAGTCTGGAAGTGTTGACTCTGTTGCACAGACGTCTGTTCCCAGTAGCTTTATTTCCCTTTATTTCCCTTTATTTCTCCATGGGAACTAGAGAGGGATGAGATGTGCTTTTCTGGAGGATTCACAGTGTTTTCTAACACCAGAGGGACAATGAGAAATCCAGTCTCTGAAAGGGAAAACGACCCGGTGGGCACCAACTTTTCCATCCACTCCTCAAGAATCTGCTTTGTCCTGTCCTGTCAGACCCACTTTCATCCCAGGTCTCTCCCTGCTCTTACTCCTTGCACTTCTCTCCTTCTCACTTACTCATCTGTGGGTTCCTTCATCTGTGCTGCCTCTCTCCTTCGAGGTCTGCCAGCAGTCCCAGGCTCCTGGTCTTGGCCATCTCTTGGCTGTGTCCCAACCCTAATCTCCAGCCCAGTCTCTTCATGTAGTCTCAGACTGCAGCCTCCCTCTGTGGTTTTTGGCTTTCTCTTTTCCCAGACGCAGCTTTTCTGCCCGGGCATTTTCAGTTCTTCTTCTGCTTCACCGTCACCACCTTTGCTCCTTCTCCTCCAGGGGCAGCAGTACACCTCTCTTTGCTCCCAAACACAATGAGTCAGCATTGAGTGAACCACATACCAAAGAAGGTTTTGATATCGTATACCATTTTGGGTTTAGACTTCTTACCATTTTACCAAATTTGACGCAACACACTAGTGGGCCTTTTTATCACAGAGAGGATCAAGCACTCTGACCTGTGTCCCTTCTGCCCAGACTACTGGTGGTAACTTGGTTTTAATTGGGAACAAAATCTGGGACAGGAATAGGTTAAACTGGGATCTCAAGAGCTGCTTGTGGCTGAGGCTGTAGAGCACGTGAGTTTGATTTTACTCGATTCATTAGACAGCATGAATTTGGGATTATGCTCAGGTGCCATGTGTGTTTGGACTGTTCCTTTGCAGGGAGGCCCAGACTTTGGGCTGTGATGATTTCTTTGCATCAGCTTGCAGCTGTGAAGTGGGGGCAGCAAGTGAGAAATCTGTTAGAGAAGGCAGCTTCTTTAAAGGTGAGTAACCCAAAACATAGTTCTTCATCTTCATTCTCAGAAAAGGGGGAAATGGAGAATGCTAAAATTCTCTTAAAAATAAATCAACTTAAGCCATATACCAGACTTGGATAGAATATTTATCAATGAGTAGTTAAAATTAGAGAAAGAGTTAAGCTACAGAAAATATGAAGTGGTAGGCAAGGGACCAGAACCTACTTCCAGTATAAATGATGTTTGTCTATACATCTGTTCGTGTTTACTAGTAAGGAAAAGACTTTTTCATTATTGGCCATCTTTCCTTTAGACAGACTGTTTGGAGGGACTCCATTCTGCACTTTTCTAGCAGACGGTGATGGCTATTTAACAAGGTTAATATCAGTCATGATAATTACCATCAACATGTCAGAAGAAAACATTTTGATAGATTTCTGTTCAGCAGCTTTTACCTTCTACTTTGAAAGTAAAGGAAAACACTTCAGTAGACACTTGCTTTTATGTTGCTGCTTTGATCTTCCAATGGAAATAGATCTTCTATAATAGCACCAGTAGCTTCCCTTGCATTCTTTACATAGAAGAGGCCTTTTCAGGTAACATGATTTCTTGATAAAAGAACAAGGGACATACTGCTTTGGGCCCACTGCACATTCCTCTCTTTCCTCTCCGTTTTGTTGTTGATGGACTACCTTACAGGCTGGCTGAATGGTGTTCACTTGCCAATTTGTTTTTGCAGCAAATGGAATGAATTTTCTTAGCCTTATGTGCCCCATCTTCCCCTGTGATACACACTTCTGTGCCTTTGGCAAAATCAAATTCTGCATGAGTGTTAATGAAGAGCTCTTGCCAATTGCCTTTTGTGTTAAAAAACCATTTCCCCTCTCACCGCATCCAAATTCTTCATGCAATGAAAGGGATCATTCAATGTAGTTGTTTTGAATAACAGAAGTTCAAAAGCCAGACTCATTTCTAGTATGTCTTAAAACCAGGAGATAGATATTTCTAAATGTGCTTTCATAAAACGATTGGACTTTGCTAAGAAAATGTTTGTCATCCAAATATAGTGAAAGACAAAAACCAAAACATACAGACATTAAGATTTGTTGGAGCAAATAATTTTCTTCCAACCAATGTGGAAAAAAAATGCCTGAAATACATCAAAGCTAACACTGAAATGGAATTAATTCTCATTTTTAAAAAGATGGAATTGAGAAGCGTTACAGTCTCTCAGGATCCTGAGTTACAGTTTGAACACTTGCATAAGAATACTGATTACAGAGCAATAACTTTTTGTCCTGTAGCTGATCTTGAGAGCAAGTAACATAGGAGTGAAACTTTAACAGCATGTATTTATAGTTTTATGTTGAGTGTACTGCATGCATGAGTGTACTTCTTTACAGTCTGCTATATAATGGTATCTTGTTTTCTTTCATAGCTTTTTTTCCTCCCCAGTTAAAGATTTGTAACATGGTCATGTTAATCTTGAATTCTTCAGAGACTGGGGAAAAAAGAGAGACGTGTTTTTTTCTACTGTTTGTCCAATCTCCTGGAAGGACATATTTTAGTTTCAAACTTGAGTTTTCCATTTTCTGGATGAATTTTCTCAGTCTTAAGCTCTCACAGGTATTGCTAGTCTAGAAGTATTCTGTCTCTAGGACAGCTGTAGATCTGAGCTAGATGGAGGCCCCATTCCCCCGGGAGACGTAGGACTTTTAGACATACCCCAGTGCTTAGGACATTTTACTGGGGAGTTCTGTATGTCTGACACAGCTGCTCAGGTCCCTGAGGTGCCTGTGAGGTCTCCCTGTGAAGTAAAAGAAAAGAGCAAACTCTAAGCACATGGTTCTGCATTTCCCTGGGATCTGAGGTTCAGGCATCTAAATTTACAGCACTTGAATATTTTAGTCACTCAAGCCCTTTATTAGAGCTACCTCATAATTCTGGATCCAGAAGATACAGCTAAGCCTGGGTACAGGAAGGACTGCCAAAGAAGTGGTTTCATATCTCCATGGCAGAAATGGCATCCATTATGGTTAAAGAAGACCTTTCTTCGAATTCCAAAGAATTACTGTCACTAAATCTAATAAAAAGTTGATTTTACAAGATAAGACTTGGTGGGAAGCAAAAGTGCTCAGTTCAGAGTAAAGCTGAAATTCTTGAGAGAGGAAGAAGAGCTTCAACAGGCATTGAAAGTAGTAGGAAAAAGTGGAGAAGAGCAGAAGGGAAGGTCAAAAAGCTTCAGAAAATTCTGATGGAAACAGATGGAAATTTATCTGTCTGCAATAGCTCATGATAGCATCAGAGAAAGCCCATCGCGTGCGAGCTTGTTGCAAAAAAAACCCTTTTCCTATGAACACAGTACATCCAGGTAGCAATAAGCTATAGCTGGAGCAACACAAATACGTTTAAATGTTTCTTTTATGCCTAGTCTTGCCTTGTTATGTCAAGGAACGCACCCTTATTCAGGAAGACACAGGATTTAAGAAAACATTTAGCAGATTCCAAATACCGGGCCAGAGTATTTTTCTGTCTCCTAAAAGCACTCCCTTCTCTCCAGCCTACTCTAAATCCATTTCTGCCTTTTCTGGCAGGAAATCTGCAGATCTCAAATCCCTGGAGAGAAAGCAAGAAAGATTTTGTTTTCGAACACACTTGCAGATGTGGCTGCATTGTATCTAATTATATTTAAGCGTATTATTTAGCTTGGAAGATTGAGGCTTCTGCCATCCTTTGACAGGAAAAATCTGGTTTTTACACTACAAATGTTTTCCTATCCATGTTTTCCTATCCATGTTTTGACTTGTCACTGGTGAAGGGATATACATTCCAAAGCTGTTGGTGAACATGAAGCAGATGAACTAAGAAGTATATCTCACAGTCTACCCTTTTACTTACAGATTAATATGTATATGCCACATAATGAGTATATCACAGCGTAAAAGAGCACAGGGATAGCTGCATTATTTCTATGGAAAGAGTTTTGGAACATATCTTCAAGAAAAATACAAGCATATATTCAGCAGATAATACATTTTAAATCTCATAATGTTCATTTGTGAACTGACTCAAACAGTTGATGGAAAGTGAGAAAAGTTTTTATTTGAAGTGTGCTAAATGGAAAAGGTTTAATTTTTTGATTCTCAGCTGGTACAAATTAAGTAAATACTCCTTTTGCTTCAAGGAGAAAAATGCAGTCAATTAATCTGTTCATACATATGTATGATCTTCAAGAAAAGCAGGGATATGTCCCTGGTATAGATGCTGGCTCAGTAAACCAGTAATCTTGGTCCTACCCATAAGAGAGAGCAGTACAACAGGGTGGAAGGTGAAAATCAGTATTGACGCATTCCAGGTTGAAAGGAGCAAACTGAGGGAATTAAATGAATTGTTGTAGTACAAATATGCTAAAACCATGCAATAAAATAGCCCAGTGCTTTGTCATGTGCGTAGCTGCTCAGTGCATACTGATACTAAAAAACCAATAAAAATCCTTAAGTCCTTAAAAAAACCCACCTTTTCCCAAGGTCCTACAGTAGGGTGATGAAAGATGATAGTATGAAATAGTAGCAAGTTCATGCATCTTAAAAATGATAATGCGGCCTCATCTGAATAACTCATCATCCTGGTGAGGCAATTGCAAACAATCAGGGCAGTTCACAGAGAAGTTTTTATGGAGAGGGACAGCACGAAATCTTAGAGACACAGAGAGCTTCATTTGCGTGGAATGATGGAAAACCCTGTGACAGGAGGGTGTTTGTGTCGTGTGTTGCTGCCGAGGGAATATTCATATATTTAAAGGGGAGACAAATACAAGTGAGGATAACACGAAGCAATGAAGGATCCAGAAAAGGCTAGTTGTGTGGTGCTATTCATCTTCAAAACAGAAAAAAAAAAAGAGAAGTGGAATAAAATTAAAGACTGATTATATGAAATAGTATTTTTTTTTAAATACAGTTCACACAGTTTGACCTGTAGGATTCAATGTCATTACTACAAGTTATAGCAGATACTTCATCTTGAAGAAAATAATAAGAAGGTAGTGAAATTTACTGCTGTAATAATGAGAGCACACTATCAGCTACCTACATTTAGGAGCATTTCTCTGCCCAGATTGAATGATTATGGCTCTCATTTGCAAAAAAGTTACATTGCTTATTCAAATAGCTGTGCCTGTAAGATAGGAAAAACATATTTCAGAAGTCTCTAAAATGCATATTGCTTTGCTGGTTGTCTTGCTCTATTATTTAGTGTTCTTTCATTTTTATTATCTGTTCAGTATTAATATGTGCCTCTGAAAAATGTAAAATTAAGCCCAGTCCTGCAGTAGGGGGAATGTTGACTACAAGAAAACCCTCTGAAACAGTCTGACCAGTGGACTTGCTGGGGTTTCAGCAAGCTCTAAGCACTTCCAAGACCTTTAATTCCTGGAGTTTGTGTCTCATCCTAAGAGTAATGGTGTAAATGGTAATCTGGGTCTTTTGTCTGACAGGTCCACTGGTGAGAAGAGGAGGTGGGGGTGCGTGTCTGTGGGTGTTTGGCAGGACTTTGGGAGGGCAAGTGATTGATCTGTGTCAGTCAAAATGGTGTGCAGCGGGGATTGATTTCTGTGCTGCAGGGTTCACACGTGGAGGTTTGCACTCCACAGGAGAGAATGCCTCCTCGAGACCGTGGGAAAGGCAGGATTTATAGAGAACCATCCTGGTTCTCGTGAGCGGGTGCAGAAGTAGCAAGCCAGCTCTGATGACTGCTCTCATCCTCTTTGCATACTTTGTCATTTCAACTCTTCACAGCTCTCTTTGGTTTGATTCTGCAGTGGCAGAGATTTTCGGCTCAGTGGAACCAGCCCCTTGTGCTCTCGCTGGCCTGAGCCGGGCAGAGGACGAGGCACTGGTGACATCCACCGGTGTCACTGCAGCCAGCTCTGCCCTTGCTCCACTCCCTCGGCCCTTTCCCTACTCTCCAAGATTATATAGCCTGGGCTTTCAAATCTAAATGGGAAATTTATGGCCTTAAAAGAGATGTTGCATATAATTGAATGCAGAAAAAAAATCCATAAATCTGCATTATATGGTTCCTCATTACATTTAATAAGTTGATTTCACCGTTACCTGGTTCCCTGAACGCTTTCTCCAGTTTATCTCTGCCTTCAAGTTATATCTTACAAAGGTAGTTCAAACGGTAAATTCCTTGCAGTGGTATCTGACTTACCTTAATGTGTGGATATATGTGTCTATCATGACAGGGCTCAAGACTTAAAGCATTCCTTCATTACTAATTAACCACACTGAAATTGCCTCAGTGTCTTAGCACATTGACTGGAGAATATTATCCTTGCTATAGATTCGTATAGAAAAGTTATAACTACTAATTAAATTGTATAATACTCCTCTGAGAGGGATTTTTCAAGTGCAAAATAATCACTGTGGGAAAATTCCAGGAATGTAATATAGTACTCATCAAAAAAGTGAAAATGTAAAAAAGAAATTCTTCAGAGTGCTAGTTCCAACATGTTTTTGCCCATGAAAAAGTCTATAACTAAATCTATTCAGGTAATTCCATGCAAAGGGCACTGATTTTATGTAATACTGTGTTCATGGACTTGGATTTTAGGATGGTTCTCAGCCATATTTTTCTTAATGGGTATTGAAATCTACAGAGGCTTTGGTGTGCTTGCTTTATTGTTTATAACTGACTTAAAACCCTAAACATCGAGCGATGAAGCTTTCTGCCCTGTGTTATGATTTTGAGTCTCTGGGAGGAGGACTCATGAAGACTGTTTGGCTACGTTGTAAAAAATACTCTAATTGATTAGATACATTCCTCCTTCTCAATTAAAAATTACAGAAAAAGGGAGTTTGTGACTCTGAGCCAAGTTCATTGATGTATAGAGCATAGCTAATATCAGTCATTATTACGGTCCTGATTGTACTGTGTGTTTTCTCACAAACACGATTATAGCGAGCTAATTTGCATTGCTAAACGAATGCTAAAAATATCAAAACATTTTTCCCTGCTGGCCAGAGAGTAGTTGATCCAATCATTAAAATACAGATAAACAGAAGTAACTACTCTGATGGAAGCTAAGATGATTAAGGACAATATGCATAGGAAATTAGTTATTTAGCTACTAGTATGCTCTCCAGAAGAAGAACTGCAAAGCTCTTGTTTAAAAATCACACCAATCTATCATGGAGGTTTTTGCGTGGCACCAGAAGGATCTGTAAAAGCTTTACATTATTCCTCATTCAGCATTTACCACGGGGCCTTTTCACAGCGTGCGCTAAGGGACTGAACTGCAACTGCTGTGTAGGAAAAAATAATTTCTGCTTTTCCTAGCAGGAATGATGACTTTGGCTCCAGCGGCTGCTATAAGTCATTGTTCCTTTTGCTGTACAAGAAGGCAGAGTCTGAGCAGCCCAGCACTGCAAACAGGTGGGCTCTTGCCTTCGCTCGCTGCTTCTTCAGAGCCTGCACAGATGAACTCATTTAGCCACGGATGAAATCTGGGCCAGATATAGAAATAATGGGGAATGTTTGCAGGACAGTGGTTTATTCCAGGTCTCCTCTTGACACAGGTGCTAGAGCAGTGGAGGTTCAAGAGGATACCTGTGGCTTTTTAATTAAATGCACTTTGAATATCTGCTTGCTTTCCAACTCCCACCAAAACTGTAAATGTACCTGCCCAAAACCTCTAAGCTTCTCCTATGTTGGCAGACACTTTTTTCCATAGCAGAAGTGTTGGCATAACTACCCAACTGGAAAACAGAAAAATGCTTTGGCTCTCATTCAGCCAACCACAGTTCCTCAGCACATCCTGATGCACCCATATTTAGGTTTAGTTTAAACTGTCAGAAGTCAGTTTGAAATTGTGATCACATATTTCTGCAAGCAGAAAACATCTAAATGAACAGAATGGATGGGTGGATTGGTGCCTAGCATTTCCTCTATTATGTACTTTGATGTCATTTTGAATAGTGTGCCAAGATCTATAACCACCCCCACCACCCCCTATCCTCCCCCCAAATCTACCCGAAAAGCTTTAGGAAATGTTTCATTAATCATATTTGTCAAGACTACAGATGAAAGGAGCCATTTGTATTTTATGACAGTTGGTAATTAAACATTTACAGTACGGTGCCAATGTTTAATACACAATGTGGAAGGAGCAAACTTGAACAGAAGGTGAGTCTGGCAGAGCTTAACGTGGAGTGACGCTGTGGGATTGTGCACGTGTGATCAGAGCTGTAACACCGCAGAGCAAGTGGCATTGCAATAAAATGTTGTAGCAGCAAACTGCTTTTCCAGCTGTGTTAGACTTCCTTCCCTCTTCCCTGGAACAGAAATGAGAAAAAATATTTTACCCTTGAAATGACTTGGAGAAACCAGATGAGGCTTTGGGAGTTAAGATCACTGGCTGCTTTTGCAAGGCAATAAAGCTGTATAGAATAAATGAGTCCCAGGGAGTTTCTTTTGGTTTAATGACTGCTCTGCTTTCTTTTTCTCTTCCATCTCACTGAGTATTTTGTAAAAACCTTCTACGTCTTATTTAGGTCGCCTTCTCTGTTTTCATTTCTGCTGGAAAGCACGTCGGTATTCATTGCAGCAGTCTATTTCTGTGTAATTTCCTGGCCCTCTAATACCACATTTACACTTAAGGATAAAAACTGTTTAACGAGCTCTTACTCCTGTTGAAGTGATCAGAAATCTTCCCTTTTTTTCATAAGGATAAGACTGCATCTCCGCAAATTGTCTGTGCCATCACAAACAAGATTCATCTGACTAAATGTCAGTGCACAATGTGCGTGTCCACGTCTGAGCTGTGTACACTGACATTACACTCCATGGAGGCAGAGCTAAAGGGAGAACCATCTGCTAAAAGAGACAATCAAGACAGAGCAAGTGCACCACATCCTAAAAGCATCTTTTCTTTTTTTTTCTCCCCTTTATTTTTGAGCCTGGATATGGCTAATTCAGCTGCAGATGTGTACATTTTTCCTATGTCTAAAGCTAGGGGAGAGAAGTCCCAGCCAAACACTTCTCAGGCTTCTTCCCAGGCTGGGTGACTTTTCTTGTAGTACTTGTTCTGTCCTCACAAAGTTCATACTGTACAGAATGGCCTCTCTTCTTCTTCTTCTTCTGCATCATTCTCAGGGCTTCCCATGACAGGCCAGTTTGTTACAGCTGTGTTGGTCGAAAGGGAAGATGAACTAAGAGTACAGGTTGCCCAGAGAGGTGGTAGATGCCCCATCCCTGGAAACATTCAAGGTCAGGTTGGACAGGGCTCTGAGCAACCTGATCTAGTTGAAGATGTCCCAGCTTACTGCTGGGGGGGGGGGGGTTGGACTAGGTGACCTTTAAAGGTCCCTTCCAACCCAAACTGTTCTATGATTCTATGATCCTATATTGGGTCTCCACAGTATAGCTGAGGGTATTCTCTGAGCTGTGTAATAAATAGACAAAGATAATTTTATGCGGCATAAGGTTCAGCTTGCAGTCAGTGGAAGTGCCATGGACTCTGGATAATGCTGATTGGTGCCGTGATTCCTTTTTTTTCGCAAGCAGCAGTGTTGTTTGAGAAATGATCGTGTGGCAACAAGCGTGAAATTAAAGTGTCTGAGTGAGCTTGCTTTCATGCACAATACTCTGCAAACATATTTAAGTAGATGACGTCTATCTAATAACCAGGCTTCTCTCAAAAACAGCTTAGTAAAGCACTGGCAAAGACACCCAGCCAGATCAGACTGCAAATGTTTGATAGAGTCCTGCTGCTAATTAAATTCTATCTGCAGGACCCCCCCCTTCCGCCTCCTCCAATTTTTAATACAGTCACTGATGAACTTCTTGCACTGTAAAGGCTGTGGATCTTTCCTTCAATAAACTTTTCATTCTATAAAGCCAGGCTTCTCGGGGGCTGTGTGTGCATTAGCGGGCAGTGCAGCCCGACACCAGGGCCTCTGCAAAGCAGAGCGGTCGGCGATGCAGGCCTGACAGCCACCCGAGGCATTAAGTGCTCTCTCGGAGCACATCTTCTGTTCTTGTATTTTCTAAAGTGAATCTGATTTGGGTGCCACAGTATGAACCAAAATGCAGTAGGGCTGTAAGGTTGAGACATTAAATCAGAAAATGCCTTCCCAGCCTGAATTTAGGTGCTACTACAGTTGCATCCTATGTAGCTGATGTACAAGATCACTCACAATAACTCTTCTTGCTCAAAACAACTGTAATCGTAGGAAAAAAGCAAATGCGTCATTGCCTTTTTTTTACCCCGAGTGTTTTTCTAATTGGAAAATTTTACATGGAAAAACTTAATAAATCACTGGCCCTGCTTACACAAACTGCATGGTTCTAATCTGTATTAGCTGATACATCATGGATCCTGGAAGCATTTACTTATGAGCAGTATCATTAATTTTTTTAGGATTACTCAAGTAAATAAAACCTTTCATTTCTTTCCAGGATCAAGATCCAAGATCCTAATACATTTTGACTGGAACAGAACAATAGGTGTTTCCAGAGATTATGTGGAATGTTATCCACTTTGGCCCTTCCCAAGCGAAACCAATATTAAGCAAAAAAAAAAAAAAAAAAAAAAAAAAAGTTCATTATAAGAAGGGATGGACATGAAATAGTTTATTCTGGGCAATGAAGTCTGTCCTCTCATGACCAGAGAAACTCTGCTCCTTTGCTTGATCCTATGATTTTTTAGTCCATGCCCAAATTAACCAGGTAGATCACGCTCATGACAGAAGTAAAATTTTTACCTTAGTACATTTGTAAACCGCTCTGTTGTTGATAGGAACACCATATCATTTCATGGAGCAATAAAAATCTGTATTTTATGAAAAATTCATGACAAAAATTACATATAATGTGAAACCAAATTTTAAAATAGATTCAATTACAAAGAACTTTCTTTTGTAAAAGACAGAATGGAAACAATACAGTAAAAATAGATTATTACAAACAAAACGTTTTTCACTTCCAAAAGCCTAACTTATTTGTTTTAAAAAGTTGAAATGAAATTTGTTTATGGATGGTAACCCTTAAAAATAAAAGCACAATAGGACAGAACAAGCATGCATTTATTATAAAAATGTGGATGTACAAGTTGTAGAATACCATAAATGTTTAGAATTGTGGATGTTGCTTAAAAAAAAAAAGGTCTTTCATGTCAGCAATACTTTGGATAAACTATGTTACTTTCTATTCAAGATGGTTCTTATCCAGAATAGATCCATGAAAACAGAGACACATGTAACTTCTTCACATTTTATGACACCTAACTATGGATCTGAACAAGTTCTGGATGTTCGTAGCTCTCTTTACTAAGCTGCTTCTCAACTCTGGCTCAGTCAGCCTATTGTTACAAATAAAAAAGTCTTTCTTTGTCATGGTTGTCACACACTACTAACGTGTCTGATCCTGCATCCACCAAAGTCACTAGCAAAACTTTGACTTGGCCAGGGTCACATCTTTTATTACAAAGCAGAATGCATGAAGTTAAAGAACAATGTGAATACATTCACGCTGCAACTTTTCCAACGAGCTTCAGGTATTTAAATGAAATTGTTCAGTGTTTGGCCTATTTGACACTACATTGGCATATTTACATCATATACATCTGTTATAAACTCAACAGCAGGTACTCAGAAACAGCTGTGTCCAGCAGTTTCACAAGATTCCAAACAGGACGATTTTAATTAACAGAGACAGAGAGGGTAAAGTAAAGCCTTCAAGATAAAGCTGGCCTCCATATAACTTTGTGTCTTGCAAGTAGGCAGAAACGTGGCAATCTTTGAGAGGCTGCCTAATGAATTGTTTCAAGTTTTCTTCCAGGATTTTGAAAAGGAAAGTCACGCTTACTTATAAAACTGTATTTTGTTGCTGATGGTCGTTTTTCCAGTGGCAGAGTCAAAAGAAGAGCAAGGTCCTACGTGGAAAGTATCAGCCGGTGTGCTCTGTGGGTTTTGTCCTTGGCTGGGGATCCTGTTTTTGGAGGAGTCATATGTCCTGGGATCCGAGAGACGACGGTGAAGGCATGAGCAGAGAGGACCTTTCCTCTCCCTGCCAGGGTGGCGGCGTGTGCGGGGCCGTGGCTCACTAGCTGCTGCAGCCTCTTGTGCAGCCGTGTCCCAGTAAATTGTTGTTACGTCCATCCTGGAGTTTCTCATGGCTCTGAAGGGACGCTCTGCTGTCCATGCTGGATGTCTGTCCACTTTGATCCTGCTGTCTTCTTAATCTGCCAAAGGTTAAAAACATTGATGTAGCTATCATGTGCAGACAACTGTACCAGAATGACAGCCACGGCCCGGCCTGTGGATAGCCATGTACAACTGCGTATAAAAACAGATCCCTGCACCATTCGATCTCTATTAACTCCTCGAGCTGCCATGTCTTCTAAATGTCGATGATTGCTTCCTCCTAAGTACGTGCGGTTGGGTTTTGGTCAGACACTGCTCCCATTAAAGCCTATCATAAATAGTCAGCACAGGAGAATGCTTTCTCTGGCTTTAGCACCTCTGCTCAGACCGTAACTTGACAAAACCTCCAGGTAGCTCAAGGCTGATGAGAGTTGTTGGCTGGACACACAACAGCAGTAAAGCAGCTGCTCCCCTCTGCTCTCCTACAAAACTATCAGTAACCTCCATCAGTACAAGAGAAAAAAAACATGAGCTGAAACTATATTCAGTATTTCTCTTGTTATTACTTCATATGCTGTCAGACCCTCCTAGGTGGTTCCAAAGAACAACAACAAAATCCTATGCTGTTTAGAGACTGCAAAGTCATCTTCTTTTAAACATCATTTTCTAGAGAACAGCAACAGCCCTAGTGGCACCTGCAGTCCCCACCAATCATTCTGTCATCAAGCTTCTCAGCATTTCTGCTCAACACTGGTATCAACTTCTGTGATTTTACTGTGATTCGTGTGATATTCAGTGTTTTCCTCCAAATACAGACACAATGTAAGTACTTTCAAGCAGGCTGTAAAGATTCCTGGTGAAGCTACGAAGTAGAGACCAATTTTTTTTGCAAACATGGACAGCTGCTCTTTTTGGAGGAATTTTTCTCTGACTGTTTTCTCAGAATGAGAAACAGCTGTTGATGTATTCTTGAAAAAGGCAGCAAGAGTTGGCACCAGGAACACTATGGAAGAACTCTTTGTTACAGTGATCATAAGTGATATATATGATATACTCCAAAAAAAATTTGCAAGTAACATTGAATATGTAGAAAATACTCAATAATGGAAAAGCATGCGAAAATGAAATGTAAAGGGACAGTTTAAAAGGGTAAAATACTTCCAGGTGGCATAAAGACTACAGAGACACCATACTGAAAACTCAGAAGAGAATGTGAAAGACCATGAAATAGCTGTCATAGATAAAAAGAGGAATAAAGAAGGCTATTTGAAGTAAAATAATGAAAACACTGTCCAAATAGGTTAAATTTAGAAGAGCACAAACAGTGGCACATTAAATAAAAAAACTTTAAGACAAACTGAAAAAACAGACCAGAGGAACAAATTGCTAAAAGCATTTACCCTAATAGTAATTTTTTCAAGTGCACCAGAAATAAGACTACCAGTTTCTCTACAGGCCAATCGAGGACTGAGATATTAGAAGAAAGCTCAATAAATACGAGTCCCTGTCTGAAAAGCCAATGAATTTTCTTCACCAACATCCATGACAAACGAGCTTAGGGACATTCCTTTCTTTATGAGAAATTTGTCCATCATCTCTAGTTAAGCCATCAGTCAAACAGCTTTAGAACCAGTCATTCAAATGAATGTTGACAAATCATCAAGACAGTGAATTTTCACCCAAGGGCTCTAAGAAAATTGAAATATATAATTTCTGCACGGCTGAAGGGAGTATGTAACTTACTGTTGAAACTGTCTTGGCACGAAGGAATAGAAGACAGCAAATCTGATGGCTTTTTTTTTTTTTTGATAAGGGCTTCAAAAGAGATCCAGGGGATGACCATGAGAGTAATTGAATCAAAGTCTTGAACTGTCTTAGGGTCTGAGCTGCTGGCCCATATGAGACTAAGGTATTTGTAGGCATCAACAGAAAAGGCTACAGCGCTTGGGAACTCATCTTGCAAACTGTGGTTTGGAATTCTGTGCAAATGGCTAAATAGTGGAGTGAGACAAATTTTGGCCCTGTGGAGATCTGAGAAATCATTGCATTTGTCTAAGACACGCAAGTGCTTTCACCCTGAATTCATTTAGTATTTACTGGGTTCATAAAAAGCTGAAAAAGAAGGCATTTACTGTACTGCTAAAATTAATGGGGAAATACAAAGTCTCAATAACAGCATAAAGCAGGAAAACACCAATTATTTTTTTTCAAGCCACTCAAACTGGCACAAAGGCAGCATGTAAGGAGGACAGCGGGAAAGGAGAGAAATTAAGCCCATGCTGAGTTCAAAAGGTACCACTGACCAGCCTTGAACTTCTCACTCTTTACAGAGGTAGTTTCTATTGTTGGTTTCCATTTATTTTCTTTTATCCTGTCCCTACGCCCCAGGTCTATTATTGAACCATACTTAGATTTTGGGGGTTATGGAAGTGCTGAAGAAATACATTGTTTTAGCAGTGCCTCATTGTATTCCCTTTTCAGATATTTTCTGTTTCACTACCCATATTTGTCAAAATAAACAATAGGTTATTAACCTGATGATGCGGTAAAAATTTAACTGTTATTTAAATGCTTAATAATTTATCAATCACTTTATTCAGTGATTAAAATTGTGTTAAAGACTTCACTATAAGGGGCTATAATGGGCATGCTGACACCTACTTACTACTGTGCCCTGGGGGCTGGGGAATTGGACTAAGAATCAGGAGATGCTGATTCTGTTTCTACCTCTGCCAGCTTTTGGGCAAATTACAGCGCTTTTCTGTGCCTCAACTTCTCTCTTGATAAGTGGAAACAATGTAGGGGGGTGAAGCTAAAGGGAGAATTATATTTGCCCAGAAATCTCACATGGTTTGGAGCTAGTCATAAACCTGAGCTGGATAAATAGCGGCTAAGAAATAGAAACAAAAAGAACACCAAAGCCATGCCTGGAAACCCTGTGTTCTTATCAAACCCATGCCTGGAGGAGATTTTTTTTTAGATAAACTGGTGACAGAGCATGTATAGACTCGTACTTGCAGCTCTCGATTGGGCAAAGGATGCAACGAGCAGGAACGTGCCAAGCAACGTGGGACTTTGCTCGTAGTTGCCCATCAGATGTTGAGGCAGCTGCTGCTGAGAAAGATGGAGGCTGAGAGCTTTGTGCCTCTAAGTACTGCTCTGTGCCTCGCAGGCCTGAATGAAAAGCGGAATTAGAGTCTGGTGTCTGTGGTGATTAAGAAAAGAAGGTAGCATATGTAATCAAGCAAAATGTAATTATACTACATATGTAATTATGCATATATGCACTGTTGAATGTATAATAGTACAAAAGTAAAGAGAGCAGACTAGCTAAAAGCTAGCATGGAAAATGTAACACTGAAGCAAAAAAGACTGCTAGAACGATGGCAGGCCAGAGTGAAAATCACAAATAACTAATGAAATGCAGCAGCAAACTTGGGGACCACCAGGGAAGAGCTTACAGCTCAGCTTTGTTCACTAGATGAAGAAAAATATTGAAACTTTGTCTCTAGGCTGCTTAGTAGGATAAGTTCAATGAAAAAGCATAAAAAGTTGCAGATTCAACATGACTGTCAAATTTTCAGATTTGCTAAGAGACTAAGGCCTCCTCCTAAACTACTGCAATTTCAGCAAAAATAAAATAAGGCAATTGGTCTGTGTTTCAGTCTAGCTCCAAACTGCAAATAGGCTCATGTCAAGACCTACACAAATCTCACCAGAGCAGCTGTGTCTGAACAAGCAGTCTCTTCAGCTAAAATGTTAGGACAGTTACAGAAGTGAAATTTATTCGTGCATTCTTGATTCCTTGGTGCCAGAGCTGGAGCACTTTTCCATCAGATCTCCTCAGCTTTTCAAAAACGTGGGTACCTCGACACGGTTCCTGTAATCATGGCAAAATAAATGCAGTCTGGGCCATTCTGTTTAAAAATGGCACTAGTGCAATAAATCATTTGTAGGAAACTGCTTTCCAGTGAATGACTTATCTTGCCTTTAAGCTGATGCAGCTACAGACTGTGATAACTTGATAAAGGCTCAGGGAGAATGAATGGCTTGATGGGGACTTAGTTGTGGATCTGAACCAGGTAGCTGTTCCTTTTGCTGAATGCTATTGACTGAGAATAAATGGTAAAATGGCCAGCTGCAGATGAAAAAAGTGAACAAGTGGTTCTCGTGGATAGTCACATGGGAAAAAAAAAAAACATGCAGGGAAGAGAGGATGAAAATGAATTTGAGCTGTGTCTATCACATTTATTCTATGACAATTTTGTACAAATACGTAAGTGCTCTCAGAGGCAGTTATGCTGGAAATTAAGAGTGGTTCTGCTGAACCAAAAATGAGATAAGCTGAGTTTTCCTTCCCTTCACCACCGATCTGAGCATTGAACAACCCCCTCTCCAGCAGCGAGGAAGAAAGAGGCTGTACCAACCACAGAAATGCATCAGGAAAAGTGACAGCCTTCAGTCAAGTCTTGGGCTTCATTAGTATTTCTGGTAAAGAGAAAGTGTCTGTGTGAGGTGTGGAAAGGTTTCTAAGATTCTTATTCTCTTGATACTCAGATATTCTAGTAGAGTTCCTGCAGCATCGATTTCCAGTGCTGGATCTTGAATCAGATATTCGTCAGTGGAAGGGCATTCAAAGGACAGGGGAAAATTGTTGGTCCAAAAAACCCTATAGCGATACAGACCACTGTTGTCAGGTTTACAAAAAGTAGCTGCTCTGTTTGAAAGCTGTACGAGGCTGTTACGCTGCCTGTCACTCTTGTCTGTTTGTTCTGGCCAGGCAAGAAATCCATGCATGATAACACCTTAGTGCAGCTGAGGTACCCACCAATGGGCCAGTGTGAAACTGAAGCCTCAGAAATGCGAGATGTTTCAAACAGTGGGCACACACTCAGCAACCATCAACAGAATTTCTACAAAAGAGAATTCAAACCAGGCAGAACTACCACTCTTCTGAGACTCCCACACATACCAGGTCCTACAAGACACTCTTTTTATGGCAGAAAATTTGCAACTGAGTTTGCCAATGTTGCAAACCCGGTGGGTGTGAAGGAAAGAAAATGGTCTGAGTGGGCAGTGGAATTTATTTTTCCATTTCTAGATTCAGCATTTTACCTTGGCCTATTGGTATTTCAAACACTTTGCTGGAGAAAAGATGTGGTTTTGCTTATGGTATGGGGAAAAGGTGGGCATAATAAGACGAGCTTTAGAAACTGTAGTTTTATTACAGGAAAAATGTTCTATTCATGAAAACTTTTACATCCCTTGAAAGAAGCTCTGAGGAGTAGATAAATTGTGTAACATTTATCCCAGTTATTCTTCACAAGGAAAGGTGTCTGAGGTCAGAACAGACCAGGCATGTCTATGCAAGCTTTTCAAATTCATGAATCCTGGGGGACAGCTTGCTAAATAGTTAGAAACTCACCTCAGTTCTGTGATTTAACAGCTACACATAAGTAAAGCTGATGTCTTGTCCAGATGGCCTTGCTAGAAGGCTAATTATGAACATGTCTGAATCAGGAGAAAAAAATAACTGATCTGTCATGGGGAATGGTTGTGCTCAGAAAGGAACTATTATTTCAGCTACACGTCTCTGTGCATGTCGCTGTGGTTTGTCTACTGGAGCACAGACACAGGTTACAAGGGGAATTTCAGAAAACCAACAAAGAGCCTTATGTCCAAATACCGTGTTTTTACAATATCAGTTGATAAACATGGTCTCTCTGAAAGATAGTATTCTCTCAAAATACTACACTAAAACCTTTTCATTCTCAATAGAAAAGATGTCGCAATGAAATTTTGTAAAGGAGTTAGAAAAACCCAGAAAGTGACAGACGGAGGCATAGTTTTGTTACATAGTGCTCATAGAAAATAGAAATGTGGAAGTTATGCCATATAACTAAAATTGCTGGAGATGCTGAAGTTGTAAAACTTCCAGCCAAACTGAAAATAATTTTTACAGAGTATTATAATGCCATAAAGGTGGATTCTGTAAAGTATGACGAGCCCTACTGTAGCAATATCTCACAAGGATACTTGCAGAGTTGGGAATACCCAGCATGTCTAGCCAAGACAGTGGTTAGTTGTAGACAGCCAACACTGGAGTAAGGCATCTTGGCACTGAGGGCAGGCGAGGCGTCAGTTTGGTGCCCACTGCTGTTGTCTACTATTTGATTTTAGTTTAACTTTTTGTTCAGTGTGGTAATGATGCATCAAAATCTGTGTACAAACACAAGCAAAAAAAATGCCTGGGTGAACAAATCAGACATGGTCAACATGACCACTTCCTCAAGGTAGTGATGCTTTAACTCTTCCCACCCCGCCACTGCCTGTCCCTGAACACAACTAATTTGTCTTGATGATAACTAAGCGCTGTTTTCCAAGTGGTCCAGAATTTGCTTTCTAAAGAAATGGAGATGGTTAGTGGCTGGTTGTATCCCTCATCAGAACTGGATTCCCTGCTTGGTTACACACAAAACAAAGATGAAACTCTCAACCCAAACAATTTGATAAATTTGTTGTGCTCTAGAGCTCCAAAAACTATATCCCCACCCATCTCCTCTATTTCCAGTCAAAACGTGTGAAAAGAGAGGGGACTTTGGAGTCCAACTGTGACAATAAGACTTGCTTATTTCCTCCTGGTGGAACAGGTACAAAGTATATCCCTGAGTTCCTCACATTTTGGAGTGTTTTTATGGAGAGAAAATTGTTCTGAAAAAGAACAAAAGGATTTGGACTGTGAAGACTCAAAAGGACGCACACTGTCACCTCAAAGTCCAGCATCACCCTTGGTATTGGTAACCTGGAGTGTGATAGAAAGTATAAACTGAAAGCTGCGGGGTAGCTTGAACTTTACATTTCTGCATAACCGTCATGAGAAGGCATATGTTTTTGATTTACCTCTCTGGCCTAAATAATGAGTGTTCAGCGATAAGTAGGTGGTAGACAAGTGAAGGCTAACAGTGTTGGTCATATCAGCTCATTTTTGGGATCAGCTCACCTAGCAGCCCCAAAAAGACTCTGTTCCTCTGGTTTGACACTGAATAAGAATGTTCATGGCACCCACAGTCTCTCATGCTTTAGCCAGAAAAACAGAGTCGCTTCCCCAAGCTCACGCAAAGCTTTATCTTTTGCAAAATCCCTTATTTAAGCTTTATAGGAGCTCATACATATCACTAAAAGTGCATATACTACAAAATCAGGGCAATTTTTTGGCAGTAATATGTAGGTCCTGCAGTGTGCCCATGTCTTTTCAAAAATAATGGGCTATATGAATGTGCATCTTATACGCCACTTTGAAAACTTCCTCCATTGTTTTTCTGACATCATTTTAACATCAGTTGCAGGCAATGATTGTAGAAATATTTATAACTGAGCATGATTTCTGGGACAATAAGAAGCTTGGCTTGTCATCTGGCTGCCACTGTGGGGAATAAGAATTGAGTTTGATACACGGACACTTAATAATTTTCTGCCTGCATTTTTAAAGGTTTCTCTTATAAATTGGTTCTTGCTGTGTTCTATTTTTGTAAAAATTGAAGAAGCTGGCAGTATTTTACAATTGTAAATGGATGGTACTCTTTCTCTTGTATCTCCATTATTCTGCTTACTAGTTCTCATCTGCCAGGTTTTCGTTCAACTACATTTTTTAGTGAAAAGGTAAAATAAAGAAGAAGAAAGAAGTGAGCAAAGCATCCTGATCAGGTTATTTTTAACTCAACGGGCGTATTTGGGAAGAGTATTTTTACTTTTCAAAACAAAATAGCCACCAAATATATCAGAAAGGAGTGAAAATTCCTGCATTGGCTTTCTTTTTTGAAAAGTTAACAAAAATAAGCCGATGAGCTGATCAGAAGTTCAAGAAATTTGCTTATTTTACACTTCCATCCATAAAGAAGAGAACACTAACCTTTGCTCAGTGTAAATCTTAAGGAAACATGCCAACTAAAAAGAACAAATACGGTACTCATGGATTGTCCACATCCTGTTGAGGTCCTGTCTTGCCCTTTCATGCTCAGGTTTGCTTCCCAAGCAAAGCAGGGTGAGGAGCTGGCATATGATTAGGACACATGAGCAGTCTCCGGCCAATTCCTGTGAAATTCCCCAATTTGAAGAGAAGTGCTTTGACTTCATAGCAACATATATCAGAACTAATTGATATACTAATCCTGTTTAAGATTAGGTTACCTGGTAAACTGAACATCTGCCAAACTATTCATCCACTTCCCATTCCCCAGCGGTTCCCAGGAGGACTCTCATGTCAGGCAGCAAATAGAGTGCCGCATTGGAATGTAATTTCTGTATTTTAGGCATTGGGTACTTTCACACCAGAAGGCAAAATGGCGCAGGGATTGATGTCTGGAAGCTAAGTGACACAGACTGGCTTGCATCGTTATGGCTTAGCTCTCTCATCTTCAAGCCAGAGTTGTTGTATTCCAGCTGCCTGTTAGGTAGCCTTTGGTCTATGTTAACCTCAGAAACATGAAGGGAATTGCTTCAGAGAGCGATTTTGGCCTGGGAAAAATTGTGCCAGAGACCAAGCTAACAATGAGCAGCATGGAAGATTGCCGATACTGCCTTTAAAAAATAGGCAGAAAACAGCAATGAAGGTGACAAGTGCAGAATAAGGGGAAAAAAAAGAAAGTGAAAATGGAAGAAGGAGAGTTAAACACCTGAAAAATGAGGAAGGATTCAAAAGAATGCCAACTGTGGAGATTTAATTAATTAAACTAATTATATAGCTAATTAAAACTATCTCAAAAGACAGTTGCATATAGCTAATGTTCTTTTTTATTTAAAAACCCTCTACACCTAACAGAGGAGCAGTAACCATGGCAGAGTTAAATAGCTTGTGCACAGCTCTTTAGCTTGTGCACAGAGTGATCTCAGTAGTGTTTTCATGAAAACAGAAATCACTGAAAAGTGTATGAATTTTCTAAGCATTTTCAAGTAACCAAGGCAGGCACAGTCTTGCTTTGTGCCGGAGGAGGCTTGGGGCAGCCCAGGGCAGACTTTAGGACTGACTGAAGCAGACTCAACACTCATCACTCAGCAACATCGGCGCCGAGTCACACAACTCCAAACTGAAAATTGGGGTCTGTAATCCTGGATAATTTCCCCCTGCTCCAGAGTCTGTGTTGAGAACCAACATGTGCAGAGCCATTTTAAATGAAAGACAATGCTACTGTGTGTTTGCGTAGTAGCGGCTATGTATTTTGGGAGACCTGGGTCCAAGTAGTCACCTCATCATATCACTAGCAAAAGTGGATGTCATGAGTCTTTAGTTCTTCCTTGATAATATTCACGCTTATAACTTGCTTTTTCTTGCCCACATGGGCAGGTACATATGGCTCAAGTGCAGTTGCCCCACAAGTGGTGTTTGGTGCCCCACAAGTGGTGTTTTGTGCCCCACGAGATGCCCTTGATTGCCTGACACTCAGAGAGAGCAGGCAGAGGCCACAGCAGACCACAGATGACCTGTGCCTGTTGGACTGGCAGCCAAGCATTTAATTTTGCAGAAATTAACTGAGACCACAACTGTGGCATGGATTTTATGCCAGCTAACTATAGACAGTGGAAAGATTAGTTCAGGCTCTCTCTATAGGATACATAGAGGCACTAACATAGAATAATTAGTTCCAGTCTAAGTAATCTAATATATGTGCCACAGATTAATCTTGGGAGATACAAGTCTCCCTTCAGTGTACTAAAGGATCTTAAACTAAATAAATTATTTTAAAATTTGTTGAAGGAATATAGTCTTGCTACATCTCTAGAAAAATATACACCTTTCCCCTCTGAACCACAGATTCAAGTCCCCTCCTGTCTAGCAGCTGTATAAGCTCACCACACACCGCACTGCTTAGCAGAGCCAATTTGCTTCTGGATTAGAGCTAATTTGCACCCACACTGTTCAGGCGTGCAGAAACTGAATAGTCCCATCAGCCCGGTACATAGCACACGCCGATAAACACTGCCAAGAGCTGGGTAATGAAGTCACCGAGGAGCACAGGGGTGCAATTGCCTGTTCATCCATGCAGTTGTGCCTATAGCGTATTCAGGCTCTGGGTCTGCCAGCAATGGCTTTTCTGCATGACTTGGGCTATATGTTGAAAAAGACTTTGTCATCTAATTCCCATTTGTTTCAGAAACCTTTGAAAATCTTGCATAAACCCTTTGGGGTAGGAGTTGTTCTACGTCTAACCGATATTTACCTCAGTCTGTCTTTGACCCCAAACATGTACTCTTAGTACTGACTCTTTCAGTAGAAACAATCATAAACTCAGGTCTGTTTTCCTAATGCGCTGTGATGTATGTGTTTTGATGGCTCAGTAGATTACCATGTAATCATTCAAATACCTCTGGTTTAACTCCATTTAAATTTAAATGACTGAGGCACAGACTAAAAGTTATGCTTTATTACAGCTGAATATGAAAAGTAAAATTTTGGAGGAAGTATCCCCATGTAGCACAGATGTCTTCTTGTACCATTGACACTCGTGACATTTACTCCCACCCTTTCCAAAAATCCTTGGGGAAATATGCTCACACCATGGGTAATTGATTCAGGTTGATAGTTCCTATGGAGTAATTACACTCAGTAAATGCCTGTGAATATAATTTGCTATCAACCAGCAATTTATAATCAAGCATAATGGGTTCAGGTGCACATAGGGTGTGAGTGACATGTGAAATACTAGTATGCGGAAGTCAAGTGACAAATTTTACTGGATGCTCTAGCATGTGGACCTGCAATGTCTTGAAATCTCAGGTTTACCCTGGGAATTGATAAAGCAAAATAAGAGTGAAGAGATGAAGTAAATAAATGAAAACAGCAAATAATGCACAGCCATTTAAGAAAATGAAACTAAAACAACCAATTAACACTGACATTAAAGCCATGTTCAGACTAGAAAAATAGGTGTCTCTGTCCAAGACCAGGTGCATCGTAAAAAATACCTGTCTTGTTCAGCCACATTGTACAGCATGAACTAGTTTTTCTAGTTTAGATACATCCATAGATCCACATGTAAAAGCAACAGGAAAGCAGCTATGAAATTTCCTAATCATTTATTGGTTATTAGACTTTGCGTGACCATAGGGAGAAAAAATTCTTTCCAGTTAGGCAGAATCCAGATTTAAAACTACAGGCAATTGCCCATGAATAAGGATATTTCTCAGCAGTGTGGGCCAAATCTCATTCCCAAGAAAGACACTAATTTCCTAGCCTGCCTTAGGTGTGTACCCTGAAGGACGCAGGCTCACCCTTTTGCAAAGCTGGCAGCAGACAGATAGATTGCAGGAGTTGCTGCGAAATATTCTCGTCCTTTATTCTTCTGGTGAAAGTTTCAAGGTAAAGTGATCCTTCGGGTCAAGGCCAAGGGGAGAAGGACAATTCTTTGTCTGCATCTAGAGTTAGAGCTACTTTACTGGAAACATTTTGTCAACCACTACCATCTCCACTGAGACTCTGGACCTCAGGGCAGGACGATTTTATAGAGGAGCTGGAGTGAAGAGGCCTGTTAACAGACAGCAGACCACAGCAACAAGCATAATTTTACTAACAGACTGAAAATTTAAGGACAAATAATAGCCTGGTGCCTGTGAAATGCCTGCTGCCTTTGCAGTGATGGTGGTGCAGGTGGCTGCAGCTCTGTGGCAGTGAACTGGTGTGCCAGATTGCCACAACAAAGCAGGACTGGATGAAAGGGCAGCAAGCCATCACCAAAACACAGCCATTCAATCCTACCTCATTTCTTCTCTCTGCTTTTCTTCCTTCTCCCCTGAACGCTGAGAAGAGGATCCTGGTTCAGAGGTGAGTGAGGAAAATATTAGCTGTGACAACCTGTTTGCGTAGCAGCATCGATTTCCTTAATGTGGCATCTGTAATTGAAACCGCAGCTCCATGGGAGCTGTACAGTCAATAGTTTAAGAATTAAGGTATGTGGAAAGCCAGTCTAGTTCTGTCTGATTACTGGGACCTGACAATAATTCTCAGACTGGAATAAGAGTCTGGGAGGAGGCTGGTTCAGCTCTACCTTTCTCCTGTTCTCACAGCCACAGGCTTCCAGGAGTCAGAGCCTGTGAGTTCCCAAGGAGCAACCACATCCTGCACTGACCTCTCTGCTGGCTCATCCCTCTCCACCTATTCCTCATGGAAGATTTCTCTGACAAAGTCCAAAACTTAGATTCACAAGAAGTCTACTCAACCCTGCATCTCTCTCGTTCCCTGAAGGATGGACCCCCTGCCAAAGGAGACCTAGCTGGTAGTTCACTTGTGATCGCATGGCGTAGTTCTCAGCCTTTAGTTAATCACCAATCTTCCTTACACAATGCAATGGGAAGGTGGGTGCCTAACACAGGGATCCATGGAAACCACCGTATTGAAGACCGAGCCGTCTAGGCTAGTCACTAAGGTGCACCCACAACAGGAGCATGTGGATGGGACACAGGGAAATTATCTCTAGATGGGTTTCACAACCCTGAGGCCTTCCCAGGGCCGGGTGCCTGATGTCCCCTGAAACACAGCAAGGGACAATCTGAATCTTAACTAAATCTCTTACTGCCCTAAATATGCTTTATTTTCCGTATTTCCAAAAAGGAAATATATATATATATGTACTTCCATATATACACACACACATATATGTACATTTTACTGTGCAACTCTTGTGCTGTTATGAAGATGGAGACCTTATAAGCACTGAGAAAGCATAAAGGCACATACCAAGCCGTTCCATCTAACACAGATTCCAGCCTCTCATAGTGGTCCATTTCAGATACTAGTGGACACTGTCAAAGAACAAGCCAAATGGAGACAAATGTCTGCTATGACGTATCCTCCTCTCTCCTGACATTTCCAGACTCCCCAAACCGACGAGTGCATCAGAGGTCTCATGTCTTATGGACCTTGATGGCTCTTTCTCCATTAATTTCTCTAATCCTTTTCTGAATCTTTTCGGATGCTTAGCATACAGGGCAGCACTTGGCCACGTGCTGTATTGCACAGAAAAGTATGGTTTGTTTTCTTTTAAACCTGCAGCCCGATAGCTTTGTGACCTTGAGTTACCAGAAAAAGTGAATAATCATTGCTTACTCATCTTCTCAATAATTTTCATATTATTATTTAGCCTGTTTCTGTCTTTTCAGTTGCCACTTCTCTGAATTTAAACTAGTTCAAGTCTATGAAATCCTTCAACATCAGCCATGCTACACCTCTGCTCAATCCTGTTTTTCTTTTTTTTGTAACCATTCACAGTGTTCGGTATCTTTTTTGAGATAAGGAAGCAGAACTGTAGACAGAATGGAAAATGCAGGTGTATATATATGAACATATATCTATATACACACAATGATATTCTGATGTTCATTTCTTTATAGCTTCCTTTGCAATTTTGAGCATATTAACACCTTTTAGTTGTCTGCTAAGCGTTGTGCTATCCGCAGTCTTTTCAAAATCTCTCCTTCATAACTGAAGCTAATGTAGAGTCTATTGTCCTAAAGGTAAAGTTTAGATTATTTTATTCCTAACGTATTTACGTTTATCAGTACTGAATTTCAGCTGCCATTTTTTATTACCCTGCAACTCAAAACCATGACTATCGTTATCTACTGCAGCTCTTTGCGGTCAGATTTCGTTTTGACTACTCTGGTATCAGAAGTGGAATTCATCACCTCACCATTCACCTCCCTTTCCGACTCATTTATGAATATATTCAACAGATGCACAAGGTGCCATAATGACTGGCAATAATGGTGTTACATCATTACTGGCTCGTTTCTGCCTTGCTTCAGCAACTGGCCCCAAAATGCTTTCCTAAAACAGGATGAGGAGTTCAGTCCTCATGACTCATTCTTAATTTATGGAGACTTGTAACAAGTGAGAATTTATGCTAATTTAGGACATGAAGAGAGATGAATAGAAATCATGAAGGTAATCCCTTATGGACAATGAATAGTCACAACCTGTTATGCAGCCTTCATTTATCATGGATATGACTTATCCCCTGTAACCTATTAAAAAAAAAAAAAAAAAATATATATATATATATGTTATATGGTGGTCAGAATCATACAGTTTTGGTTCCTCTCGAAAGTCTGAGATGTGCAAATTAAGATATTTTCTTTTCTCTGCCTGTGAACTGACTTTTGTTTAGTCTTTATGAGGTGTATTCGTGTTAAATTTTCTGTAAATGGAAAAGAATTGCCGTGTTGAGGATCTGCATCTGTTAGCCTGGTCCTTCCAGGACCACATTTCAGCACAGAAAAAGCTCTGATATATGCATTCCCACGCAAACTTTCATTCCCGAAGTCGGATGTCCGTTTGGTGAAGTGTAGCCACTGCAATGATATGGTTACTGGCTTGGGAAAACTTTGACCATTTTTCCTGGAAGGCTCTGAAAATGAGGTTCCAGTCATTAGCCTTTTTGTTGGTTTTTTTTTTAATTTTCCCCCATGAAACTGTGAAGGGAACACATTATTGAAACAATGGCTTTTTTATGACCACTCTTCACTCAGAAGAAGTGAATGTGAAGGTATGCCTACAGAAAAATAACCAGCTTGGACCTGCTATGCTCAAATCTTTGGGCAGCTTGGCCTAAAGAAGACCTAAGAAGAAGGTCACATTTGACCTGGCAATTCTAAGCCAGTAATAATGAGTAGGAATCAAAGGCAAAAATGAAAGGGCTTGTGTGACCAAGTAGCAGTTATTAGTGCTCAAAAACAAGTTAGGTTCAATCGTATTCAGAAAGGCATCTTTCCAATTAGGTGAGATTTCAGGAGCAATCTCCAAAAACAGACATACCCATTACAAAAGGGACAAGAGAGAGATGAGTGAAGAGCAGCGTAACCACTTGAAATGCTCAGAAAGAGATGGATTTAAACTGAATTAAGGTCAGCAGAAGTGGCAAGAAAAGAAAAGTTGTGCTGTAGCCTCATCCAGAAAGCATTCAGATATTATGGAGATTATGATAATCTAAATATCTCTGGAGACACTAAGTGACATAAAATACCTATTAAGAAAAGTGCATTCATTGAGGTATACTGCAAATCATTATGAATATTCAATTCCAATCAAAATGAAATGAAAGAGAGCACTCGGGGACTCTGGATTTGAATCTGAAAGGACAATTGAAAGGAAAGTAAAGCAACTACAAAGAAAGAGACAATAAATTTGATCTTATAAAAAATGCAGAGAATATTAAGTAATCTTTTCACTTATGATATGGAAAAATCAGACAACATGATTTTAAGCATCTTAATATGCTTAAAATATGCTCCCTCAACTTTTGCTGTTTATTCCAGGAACAGCGAGCTGTCTGTTCACGTAGAGCTGAGTAGTACCTTTTAGGAAAGAGCTAGGTATGGCCAAACAGTAGGAGTTACAGTAGGAAAAGAGAGGGAGATGTGCAGCATCCATCTGACTGCTTCAATTTGTGGAAGAATTTTTTAGTGTGATTGCATTGAACCAATACTGAGAAGAGAAATAAGGTGTACCAGTAGCTTAGGAAAGGGGCAAGCCCATTCAGATCAGTGGGGAATAGACAGCTGAATATCACTGCAGTGCTGTTGCAGGATATTAGCATTAAATAAAAAAACCTCCAACTTCAAAGTCATTAGTAAGTTTTTTGAAGTTTCCACTAGAAATGATAAAAATATGGATATTTTGTTCATCCCTCCATCCCATTTATTACACTAGCTCTGCAGAATTCTAACCCTTTTTCACATACACTCTATATATGAAATACATATTCTGCTCAGTAAAATGTGGCTATATGATTTTGCTTTCATTAGCAGGCTGATAATTTTGATGGCAAGTTTCTGAAGTGCCTAACTGAAGGATTATTCTGGCCGAGGAGCAGATATTTCCTGTGGTTTCTCATCTGTTCTTTGTTTGCTCACCTCTTTAATCTTAAAGACATCTTTCAGGGAGAGGAAGAGGCTCAGGAACGATAAAGGATAAGAAATGTGATTCCGCTACAAGCAAATATTGAATCTTATTTTTTCATTTTTGGCTATTTCAGGGTTTGGACATTCATAAACAGATGTAGATGTACTTAGTGATAACAGCACAAAAATAGCAATATAATCTGTGCTCGGCTTTTTAATAAAGCTATGGATGAACAGTGTGACTTTACCTTTACAATCTTTCTTTCTCTGCCAAAGAAATTACAAATATAGCCTACAACTTCTAAATAAGATCAACATCTCAAAAAAAGTTCTAGCAAGTCTATAGGAATACACATTTAGATGCTGCAGAACATTTGGTGCTGTATTTCTAGATATAATAAAATATCTATCCATAGAAATAGATTAAAAAACAGACAAAAAATAATTGGTCAGCAAAAGGAGCCAAGCAACTCCCTGAAAACAAGCTTAGATCATATTCTCCGACTAAGACCTGGTACGTGGACCATTTTTAGATCACAGTTTATTTAGTTTATGTTTTCAAAACTAAGTGAGAGATTTCACTGACACTCTTAAGAAGAACAGAAAACATTTCCTGCACCACATTCAAACTTGGATTGTAAAAGGATTTTCCTATTTTATCGTACTTTGGATCAGGACCTGGGTACCCGTCTCTTAAAGATACTGCAAGATAATGTCAATGTGGACAGATGACATACACTTGTGTCATGTCAAAAGACACACATGTATTTTAATTTGTAGCTCACACCCAGTGAAATATCTATTTAAATGAGAATAAAGCCTTCCACCTAGAGACACTTCAGCCACCCTGGTATCTGAAGCACCGGCAAAAAATCAAGATAAAATCTGCTTGCAATGTAAGGGATTTCATTCTGGATGCTTCATGTGGTCCTGCATAAATGAAGATGAAAGTATAAAGCTGTCTCTTCAGAACGGCTTCGCCATTTTACATGGAATAGAAAGTATTTTCAACCCATGAACGTTGCACATCCCTAATGCTGCTCCTGGTCTGCTGCTCCATTATTTGGAGTTGTATATCAGCGTCCCAAGAGGAAATTACATTGGGTGTGGAGGATGAACACGGCCCGGCTTCAATTTTCCTTTTATTAGAAGAAATGTTGTATCATAGGAACCACTGTTAACTCGGATCACAGAAATATTTCTGAACATTCAGTGTCCATTTCGCAGACATGAAAGCAGTATACCTTTCAGATTTCACAAATTTCCCAGACTGTTTCATGGCACTAAGAGCAATGAGGACATGCCTAGCTAAACTGAAACACAGAACTACACCTGGACTTCTCTTCTGTATCTTTTCGTTAGCCTTTTTTAGTGGACAGGACAGTCTTTTGCATTAATACAAATCTTAGGAAAATGGAAAATGGTTTTGTTTCATCTTCTGCAAACATCTTTGTTTAACAGAGTTGTCTTCTGGCTTTTTATACAGAGAAACTGGGAATACTTGGTCCTCCCTCCATTTCTCCTCATCTCCCCAGTGAATTCTGAATAATATCAACACAAGACGCTGTGTAATCAGGAGCGTCTAAGTAAAGATACACAAATCTAACTTTTGTTACCCACTGCTAATAATCATTGACTTCACACTTCTTTGTCAAGAAAGCCCTGCACAGTTAAATCCAATATATAAAGAGAACAGCTAATATCATGGCTCCAAGTCCTCCTTTCCTAATTCCTATTCTAACAAAATACATTTGCTCTATCATTCTGCAGTGTATGTTTGCGCTCTCTGACTGTATACAATATCCTATTTCTTTCTAATTCTTCAAATATTTCATCCTATCTCATAACTGTTCAAACCATAGATATCAGCTACATAGTTGAAGTATATAGTCCAACCAAATAAATTACATTCAAGGACAATGTAAAACTTGCTGAGAAGGTATGTTGCCTGAATGCTACTGGTAAAGCCGTCTGGAAAAACATCAGCCTTTTTAACTGAGCCTACTCGTTTGAAAGCTTGGCTTAGCTAAAATGGACTCTGTCTTCCTCATGCACTCATCTTGCTTAAAACATTCCTGTAAATACCAGTCTCCAATTACTTCACTGCAGAAAGCAATAGAAAAATGAAAATGTTCACATTCTGTCTTTGCTGGCATTAACTTACACTATTAAGTTATTTCATGCAGTCTCTTGAATTATTTTTTAATTCTTTTCAGCCTAGTAAGCCTTTTCTCTACCCTCTCCCAGCCCCATCCCTTAACTGCAGTCTAAGAGCTCCTGACAGTCTCCCAAGCTTCTTGGAAACAAAATAAATACGGCGTATTTCACGATTTGCAGTATCTGTTGCAGGATGAAAGATATATAGTGAGAGAGAGAGACAGCCTGGAAGTATCAGCAAGACATTCAATAAAAACAGATTCTGCTTTTCGTAGCAGATATTTTACAAGTATTGGATGGCAAGATGTTGTGGAACTGGGATGGTTAATACCACACTCCACCTACACATCACTACGTCAATTTATGCTGCTCAATTAGAAACATCTGATTTTTTTCCTAGAATCCTTTTATTTTGCGGATTCTCATCTTTTCCCTTGAAAGATGGGCTAAATTTTTTGATTCGTACTTTCTTAGGATTTATGTAGTGTTCTGTGCCACTGAAATAAACTGAGCAGAAGGCTTAAATCATGATAAAATGTAGCTTTTTGTCGCTGAATATAACAAATATCTAAGGAAGTATGCAGATATTTTCAAACAGCTAGACTACAGGAGCAATTCTGACTACATAGAGGAACGTGGAGGAATATCAAAACATCTAGCTGTATTAATCTGACACTGATTTGAAGCCCTGCTTGGGTTTGACACCTCACCTAAAGATACGGTCACATATTATTGGATATAGTGTTTGTAGGAACAGTTCATGTCTTTCAGCATCTGCAGCTCTTCCTAAGAACTCGATTGACCATGCGGCTTTGGAAGTCCATGTAAGTACACCCTCAGCCTGTACATAAACCCTTGAGGGCATAGAAAAGTCTAATGAAACCCACCATGAGTTACTCTGGTGTATACTGTGTAGCCTATTCTCTCTGGTATGAGGACACCTGTGTCTGACATTGCTCTTGTTTTGTTTCCGTTAACTTGAATTCACTTTGCACTTCTAAAATTTGACCTCTGCTTCCCTCCTTATTTTGTCTTTGAAAAGCATTACAGAGGTCTCTCCATGTCCTTCTTCAGCTTTAATACAATTTAAACAAGAAATGGCTTAAGACAATGCAGGATCTGTTGTAAGTCTATACTAAATATTTTTCCTTTACCTTGTCAAAGCCAATCAAGCAACGCCCGAAACACACGCTGTTTTGAATGAAGTGCGTGTGTTTTATTTGTGCTCCATTTAAACTTCTCCTTTGTCTCTCAACAGCCTCTCAGAGTCCTTTATAGCTTGTCATGTTACTGGTGTTGTTCAGTATGAAAAAAAATGAAAAAAAAAATTCCTGTGCACTGCTAAAAAAGATTTAAGAATAACACAGTAAAATAACGTCAAAAGAAATTGCCAATGCTACTGAACACACACAATGAGATTCTGAAAGTGTTTTAACAAAATATGGTGTTTTATTTTATCTTTCAAAAATTGCTCTATATTGGGTTTCCTTGATGTATGATTCTGGAGTAGGTGAGGGGGTCATATCTGGACATAAACTAGTTGTATGAACAACTTCTTGAAAATACATTAAATTGATTTATCAATGTAATATTTTTTTCTAAGCCTGTTATTACAATCTTAATAATTTTGATTTTTATAGGTTAATAAAACTCCTACAAAGTTCAGTTCACTGATACCAGAACTGATTCAGGTAAGTCCACTTATCTTCTGGAGACCTTTTATGCACTGTCTTGGTCTGGCTTTCCTTGTTTATGGCTCTTACATAAACATATAGCCCTCATGTGCTAGAGATCATGCAAAAGGACATGAAGAATTTGTAGGACCTTTCTTTTCTTTGTAAGTCCTCGCTGTAGTTTCTGTGAGCAGTCAGTATTGGGCATAGACAAGTCCCACAGACTCCAACAGGACAATGGGGTTATCCATCACATAATTTCCTTCATGACATCGTGTCAATTGTGCAAAGTTGTCAATCCCTTTGCCAGTTTTAATTACAGAAGACAGTAATTACCTGCATTGTAAGCATTAAGTAAGACAGTCACAACTTTTTAATTCATTTCTAACATTTCACAACAACATTAGAAAGGCTTGCAGATATAATTAGGTCAAATAAACCCACTGAATACACTTGGATGAAATGCAATAATTTGACCAAAGATACAAACAACTCCCCTGTCATGAGCTATATCCGTTAATACACACAGGTCCATAGTGGCTGCAACTCAAAACAGTAAACTATGTGAAATTCAGTGTATTAATTGGACCAGGAAGATTCCTTGGGATTCAGACATGTTTGTACAGATTCTGGCTGATGCTTAGACTATAAAGCACTTGCTTCATGTCTGATACAGTTTTACTATTTAGCTGTGCTGAAATAACTAATGTTGAAATTAACTTTTTAATGGTGGTGAAGTATGAATAGAGTTTCCAAGTCAAAACACTGCAGTTCATATCGTTAAAATGTCATGAGTTATCACTTCCCTTCGTTTTGTTCGATTTGTGAAAAAGCAGCCCATTGTATTGTATTCCCTTTGCTTATTTGCTAACAGTTTCTCTGGAGAGTTTCAGTGACATTTACCTTATCTCTCCAACATACTTTCACCACAAGCACTTCTGTTTGCTTTCAGAGATGGAAGAACTACAAAACCACCACACCAGAGACTATAAGAGGAAGAAATCAATGGAAATCCAGCCTTTTAGCCCCTCCTGCTGTCATCATTAATCACTTTTCCTTACACTGGGAGGAAAAAAATAATTGTTCTCAAATTAATTTCAGTAGTGAACGCTGAACAGGCATTAAGAAATGCACTTACTTCTCTCTGTTGAATATGATGAATTCTTTCCTAACAGTTTCCAAGCACTGCTGCAGGTGTACGTTCTTTAAAAAACAGCATGAATAATTGATTAAAAAAGACAGAAAATCATAGACAGAAATCACAACAACAGAAACAAAACAGCTTATGAATGAACACTATCAAAAGTTGTTTTGAAGACTCTTCAAAAGTGGGCAGTGATAGCACAATCAATCCTTCTTTCTTTTGGAAGATGTTCCCCACAAAGAATCCCTCAGGATTTATATGTCTGATAGCTCTGAGAAGAATAGTTTTCATGAGCATTCAAAATCATTAGGTTTAGCAACAGAGTTATAAAACCTCACTGAAATGAAAATTCAAGTCTGGAAAATGATTATTTCTTAATCTTCTCAGAAGTTTAGACTGTTTATACAATGGGTCTTTCTATGTGGGACAAATTAGTCAAGACTGAAAGAGGCAGTTTAAAAACATTTATAAATAATGAGCTTTTCACTGCATATTTTTCATTTTTGGTACTACCAGCAGATAAATACTCCTTATGACTATCTGTCCATGTGTGGGAAGCGTATTTGCCAACTGGCAACACTTTTTCATACTTCAAATGAGCATCTGTGAGAATCTTAAATATGATTATAACTTAAACATGCTGTTACTCTTTGACTGAAATAAATGGTTGCTTTTCAGCTTGCTTTGGAAGTGCTTTATGTCATCTGTAAAACAACATAGAGATCAAGTCTATTTTCAGAGATGATAAAACTGAACTTAACTGAGTTTATCCATTACAGAATGTAAATGAAATGCCACTGACTGCAGCCACAGTCCCCAGCTTACCAGTGGGCAGGTTTCCTTAGCTCCATCTTTGGATTTGTTTTTGGCAAGTCGCTTTTTCTTTTTGTGGAGAGGCTTGGACTCCAAAATCATTTCTTCAAGTTCGAATGTAGGATCGCAGTTCAGTCTTCCTTTCTGGTACAAAAGGACTCAGGGTTACTCTTTGAAGCATCATTGTGTTTTTTAGTTTGTCTGGGAAGTGTTAATAGCATGAATAACGATCCAGCTTCCCAACCACATCTGTAAAATGAAAACTGTCTTTTTAGGCCTGTAGTGATGCTTGAAGTTGAAGTAAGGGAGGTAAGATAAAAATCATATTATAAAGAGTTAGATTATCTTCCTTCTTATATACAGAGGTACTCCTAGAGTGACTACAATTATGTTGCCCCATTGAGAGAGAGGAATCTAGCCCAGGGTCTTCATCAGAATATCGGTTAGTTCTGTAGAACATAAATGGCAACTGTCATAGTGCAGGCGGGATGGGAGATGATTTTTCTGAAGAGTAGCAGGTGGATTCAGTTACCCTGTCCACGATAATGAAGGAAAGAGCAGGTCTTTTCCAGTTAACTGCATTTATATGAAAAAATGGGTCTCTTATGCTTTCTCTTATCCATTACTTACATTACTAAAACATTCTGGATTCTCCATTTTTATGTTAATTTGTCATGCTTGAACCAAATCTTAAGAGTCTCTGTTGTATCAGGAAGTCTTTTTTAAGCAGAACTGGATTGGAAATACCTTTTCTATATGGTTGTTTCCTTCCTTGATTTTTTTTTTCAGATTCTTCCTTAATTCTTTTCAGGTTCTTGATTTTTTCAGATCTTTTCAGCGTAAAAGTTTAGAGGAACATAGTTTAAGCCTTGAGGGTTTTTTTTTCCATTCTACTCATTAGAGCAGTAAAGCCATCTCATGACAACATTTGGGATGTTCCTCTTGCTTAAGGATAAGAGCTAAGGTATGGCCAGAAGATCTACTGTTCAGCTGAACACAATACATTTTTGAAAATCACTAATTGGCATCCTAATTACTGGATCAGTGTTGTGCTACTCCTGTAATCAGAATAACATGAGTTCCTTTCTTCTCATTCTCTCAAAACATTAAAAAAAAAGAAGAATTGCAGACAATTTGAATTGTGTGGTGGAAGATCTTAAAAGCAGCCTATTTTCCTCTGGGACTTCAGTCACATCATTGTCACCACCAAGGTGGAAGTACTAAGACAAGTTATATATAAATGGCAGATACTATTTAGTAACCAAAGACACTGAGCAGTAAAACCACATCAGAAACACTTGTGTAACTTGTGGTGTCCTACAATAAAACGTTTGATTTAGACACCACTTTATCATTTTAATTCCTAGCAAAGTCTGTATGATCAAAGTGTGATGTTAAGCTCTCTGATGCCTTTTCCTGCATACTACGCAGTCAGCTTTAGTAAAATTTGTTTTTTATTAATAGAGGTTTGTATCTTATTTATATTTACTTATAAATTTCTTTATGTTTGATTAATATCAGTTCCTTTCCTGAGCGTGTACAGTTCTGAGATTTGTTTGAGCACTTTAAAAATAGATAATTTAAATTCTGAAGCTTTAAAAATGAAAGCAAATTACATTTAAATAATTTCTTGCTTCCTTTATCAAATATTTAACAATACAAAAAAGCTGCTAACAATTTATGACTACAAGCTGAATATAATGAAAATAGCTAAACCATAAAGAAACAAATGTACTAGTTAAGTAAGAATGATTTTTATGGAATCAAACTACACAAGGAGAAATTAAATGATGGGACCTTCCCATCACAGGCTTCCCACGCTCTCTCTTGCCTGCAGAAGGCAGACAAGATCCTGACAGTAAGTACAAGCTGTCAAAAAGTTATAAAACTCTCCCCAGATGACAGTGTATGTTGGCCTCAAATCATCTTGTAGAACCATGCCACCATGGAGAATGGAGTTCATGGTCCGGCAGGACAGGGAGGAGTTTTGTTCTGCAGTGCTTTGGTTAGGGTAGCGACCTGGTCTTTCCCCAAGCTCTCTGAGGGAGGCCCTGCTTGCCCACCCACAGCTTTCTTCTCCTGCAGGATGTTGCTTCCAGGAAAGGCTCTGCTCAGGTGCCAAGAAGCACAGCAAACACTGCCAGCACTGTCTTGGCACCCCACCTGGCTGACTTTGCCCCATTAGGCAATGACCTCTCGCCCTCAGCTTTTGGAGGGCTGCATCCTGTCCCCATCAGATTTAACAAGAACCCTAACGTGCCTCTGGATGAGGATAGGGTCTAGCTACTCCCCCTTCCTCATCTTTATTCACAGTTGCATAAAAATATATAAAAACAATCCCTAGTATGCTAAAAATCTATTGTTTGGAGAAGAATTATGGTGCAATATGACTGAATGTAGAATCATTTAGGCTGGAAAGGACCTCTAAGATCATTGAGTCCAACTGTAAAACTAACGCTGCCAAGTCCACAAAGTGGACAAGCAAAGTGGAGAAGCATGTCAATGCCACAGTCATTGCTTTTTATTCATGGCCCTCAAAGCCATTTAACTTACAAATGATCAAAATGGAAGTATGCAGGAAACACCAAAAAAATGGAACCACAGAAAAAAAGAAATGAACAGATTCCATCACAGAATCAGAATGTTTTAATGTAGGAAACTGCCACAAAGGAAATAGGTCAGTCTTTCGAAAAAGTATTTTTTAAGTGAAAAATGAACAGCACACTGGGTTGTTAAAAAGTCTTGCAAATGTTATTCAAATGCCTAACTTTCAGAGCAGCAACGGTCTTCTTGGTATTCTTTGGCTCAAAGTTAACTCTGACAATCATTTGCTCTAACAGCGGAAATGCAAAGTCTGGAAAATGTTTTTGTTTGAAAGGGAACAAAAAGTGAACCAAGGTTAATTAGTTTTTGTTGTGATCTAATGAAATGGGCCAAATTTTCCCTTAGCTGTGACTGACTAAATGCAAACAGAATCCAAAGCAAAGCTTCTGTGAGAAGTAGATCACTGAAGAGCAATAAACACAAGCATAAACAAGTAAAACAGTAGGGATAATTAGAGTCAGAATTTGCAAACACAGTTCACCTGGAATATCGACTTACGTTAGGAACAAAGCCTGGGGTCACAGCTTTCTCCAGAACAGCATCCCAGTTGACATCAGCTAGGTATGGAGAGCTTTGGATGTCTGCAAGGCTTGAAAGACGGCATTCTGGGTCCTTAGTGAGGAGCTGCGATCAAGCACAAGGCATTTTCTAATGAGCTGAATGCCATATAAGAGTAAATGTATCATACGCATGAATTGTATCATTTTGAGTAAGAAAATGGCTAGGGAATCTTCTAACAGCTCCTAAAAGTCCCAATCCAAAAAAAAAAGTAATAACTCCTAGGATATGAATATAATTTAATTGCCACCAGATGGCTGTTGCAGGCATGAAGTGTATAAATGTATTAGTAAAAAAAGTCTGTTTACAAATACACAAGAGTCCAAGTGACATGAAACATCACAGTTCAATGCCACCTAACAATTTGTATTTCCTCTATAATTTATTGGAAGATATAGTTACACTGAGCATCCTGGCAGCAATTAAAATTAACCACCTCATTGCTCCATCTATCAAAAATAGATTCCTCATTGCTGCAAAGGAAATTGATCTTCTATTGCTCTATTCACACATTCACAAACATTTCCTGCTCAAATATCAGTACCGACGGTCTGAAACACCTAAAAGAGACAGACGACCCTTGCAGCATGGCCAGAAAATTAAATCAAACAAATAGCTGGGATTTGAGGAAGAAAGTGAGTTCCTGGGTCATGATGCATTCAGAAAGCACCCTCTCTTGTAGCTTAGTGACATTTACAGCAAAGTGGCTCAACTTCTGTTGTTGCAACTATGGCAACATGGGACGGGGAGAGATACAGCCCTTTTCATTTCTAAACTCCTTGGCTGGAAACTGTGGCAGAAATTCCGAGGGCAGGGTGGTGCTTCCTTCCCTCTCCCACATGCACTGCCAGGGCTGCAGACAATGGGTCCAGGGCACAGAGTGGGAATCACTGATCCCCAAAGTCTTGCTATCACCACTGAGTCAGTTTTAAAAGAAACAAAAATATTAGCTTTCTGTTTCTTTCAGGCCACGAAAAGCTGGAGTCTAAGCCTGAGAATAATCCAGCTTTTCAAGAGAAAATACCGCACCACTCATTCAGAAAAGTCTAGGGAAAAGCACTGCTTTCTTATCCTTGAAATTGTGACTACCTAATGTGTGTCCTTGCATTGCTGGAGGGGCTTCTGGAAGAGAAGAGAGAACAGAAAGTGTTTGTGCTTTCTTACCTTTTTCAGTAGCGCTATCATGCCCTTGCACCATGCAGATGAGTAGTGAACTCTTTCTATCTTGAACATGTTGAGTATCTCATCAATGGGGGTGGCTGAATGAATTTCATAGGGCCTCTGGGATAAAGTTAAATCAATATCAAGTCAGCAAGAATGGATAAAAGAGTGTAGACAATTCACATTTCCCTGAGCTCATTATTTTTTATGCTGGGAATATCAAACCCACCAAAATATCTTATAACAATTTTGAGCAATTTTGAGTCTAATCCTTCTTTGCGTGTATGCTTTTCTTTGGTCGTAATGAATGCAATTACTCATAGATGCATTTCCTCTGCAAATTTTTCTCTCATGAAAAGAAGTATCAGTTCAAATGAGATGGCTGAGTAATTTTCTTCCCGGGGCATTCTATGTGAGATGTGGATTATTTACTATATTTTACTCGTAGTACTAGAATGTTCTTATGATCTAAACTGACAAAATGGAAAACTGGTGGCTGAAGGGAGCTGTCATCCTGATTTTACTGAGCAGTAGATAGAGAAATTAAAATCTCTGTAAGAACAACAATTAAAAAACAGACTCCAAAGCCCAATCTTTCTCCTTTCCCCTTTTGGAATTCTAAAATGATCTCCTTACATGAGCCTAGGGATTATACGAACCTACTGTCCTGTGTTTGAAGTGCCTAAATTCTTCTATAGGTGAAGAGAAGTCCCAGGCTTCGCAGTGCTTTGTTCATGAAGATTACTGTGATTTATCTTTAATTAAATGTAGCATTTGGAAATGAAAGTGCTACATATAAATTTATATTTTTATTAATTATTGTGCACATATTTTTAAAGACTTTTATTTGTGAAGCAAATTGTTAGAATGATACTCGTATTTTTTTAAACAAGGATAGAGTGTGGATTGCTTGTGAATTAAGTTGTACCCAGCAGGTGACAAATATGTGGTATGTGATATGATATTTGCAGCCAAAGGCCATCACAGCAGCAATATGGAAACTGATGCATCATAATTCATACACAACATAGAGTTACCTTCTAATACAATGTCCTCAGCAGCAAAGGGCAAACAGTCATTACCTGCACAAAGAACTGAATCATCCCTTGATCTTTGCTAATATGTACCTGTACAAGATTGTAATTTAAGAGTATTTCAAGGTGTTAGTTATCTAATCTGATAGTGAATTAGAGCTGCTCTTCATAAAGGCCCAGAAAATATTCTTATTTTGAGAACATTCATGCACATGTTTAAGTTAGAAGATGCATTTGAAACTAAATCCATTCCAAGGCATTGGGACGTTCTAAAAATACATCCAAGGGTTGCTTAAATCTTTTTGCTTTGATTCACATTCAGTTAGTCTGTTGTCATTTAGCTATATCATGTCCATATGAATTCAACAGGACCTAAACACGTGCTCTGAATACATAATTTTCTAGAATCAGGTTCAAGACCGTCATTTGAAATAGTGTGTCATGTGCTTTTCCCTACCTCTGGTAACGCTGCCATAAAACAGCTATTAAAAATGAAAGGTTAACATTCTCTCTGTTGTCAAGAAGTAACCTACTGCTGATTTTAGACTTGATATAATGATGTGACAAATATGATAACTGAGCCAGAATTTACACCAATTGTTGGAAATGGTGGCTTAGCTCTAAAAATAGCAACTTTAAGGAATAATGTATCTTTCAAAGAAGGAAAAAGTGAGAATAAAAATAAAAAAGTTTTTCTGTTAAGGATGTTTCTGCACATGCCTTTTTCCTCGCTGAAAAAATCCCTAAAAAACTTACCTTGTTTTAAACATTATTAACATTCTGCAGTTTTACTTGATTTTCTGAGATTTGCAGAGACTTGTAATATTGTTCTTACTTAATTAGAACTATAAATACTCAAAGAAGTGGCCATTATAAGCTTGGTCTTTTGAGGTCCTTCACACCTATATCTCCCATATTTTTCAGCTATTCAGTCCACTTGAGGGTCAGACCCCTTCTGTTTTACTTTATGAAAAAGGAAAAAAAGTTTTGTTTGTGATGTTTAACCAATGTTCATTGCAAATCATTCACACCACAGTCCAAGAATCCCACTCTTCCCTTCACTTCGTCTCTGTTGAGGGTGTGGTATATAGAGTAAGTATAATATTTTAGCAGTTGCTTATGGCTTAGGAACAGACTAATATGTGTCATAGTTTGTATCATGCAGTTTAGTTTCCTGAACTTGCGGAAAAGACCAACGTTTGATGCAAAGCTTTATAAACTTGGGATTTTGGTTGTTAGGTCTTTTGTTGGCAACTGGCTAAGGAGAGAAACGTGCCTGCAACATATTGAGGAATGCCAGCGCTGCTGAGGATAACCAAAAAATGCCCCAGACAGATCGAAATAACCCCTCCTTTTTAATGCTTCTTCCATCCTTCCCTCCTTTCATCCTTCCCCATGCACTAGCACGCACCATGCTCCGACTGGAGAAAGCCACATCTCCAGGTGGCTCTGCCCAGTGCAACATCTTCCTCTTTCCCCAGGGCTGCACCCAGCGCCCACCCCTCTGCTCTGTGGCAATGGGGCTCCCCTCTCGTTGCTGAACAAAGTGTTGTGGGAGTGTGGAGCGGGAGGGGGATGCCCCCTCCGCAGGTTTAGCTGGTGGCCTTGTACGTGCAAGCTGCCTCTTTGCAGCCATCTGCATGGGGTTGCTGCAGCAGATGGAGCTTCGGAGCTCGCGGTTGTCGCAGACAGCAACATGCCTCGGGTCAAGCACATTTCCTCAACCCACCACCACTTCTCTTGTCGTCACTCCTGTCGGTTTAGGCCTTGTCTAGACTAGAAAAAATTAGAAATACAATTCAGGGAAAAATACACCTTTTCGTAGTCTGTACAAAGGGGTGGGCTGTCAAGCCACCCTCTGGCTTGCTGGTGGGCAAGAGCTGCTCTTCAGGAGAAACCAAGCAGCTGGCTTGCTTGACTGGAGCATGGACAGATGGCAATGTTTTATTTAAAAAAAAAAAAACACTCAGTCTCAGCTTTGCTTTGTCTGTAGCCAGATAGACTTATTCAGAAAAGACTGTACAGATCTTGGCAAATGGATACTGTTCTATATAATTTTTCATTTATTAAAGTGACCAGGTATCTTTTGGGATTAGTCTTGGGAGTTCAGCTTTCCTTACACAATCATTCATTATGCTGCTTTCTTGGGGATGCTTATTGGTGAAAGGGTTGATATAAAACCAGCAGGATGTTCTTTTAATTTATTATATGTGCAGCTAGTGCTACCGTCTGTGACTAGGGTTGAGAATGTATCATGCTTATCGCTCTCAGACCTTAACTCTTCAGGTTAAAATTTTCCATCCTGGGAAGAATGTCAGCTTAAAACCTCAGTAATTTTGAGAGTGATGTAGAGGAAAAATTGCAAATACATTTTTTGGAGTTTTTTAAAGGTTTTTAATACTCCTGTGCTTTGAGAGCAGGGACTGAGATTTGGCACAGGGGAGATCTTTGTGTCAGGAGCACGACTTCTGCCATTTCTATGGAAATACAAAATAGATTGGCCAAGTTTTGTACCTTTGCAAAATTTAGCTTCTGGGTTGAAGTAACAATGCGCAGACACTCTGAAATGTAGTTTTCCATCTAAAAATGGGAATAATAATTGTTCTTTATTTCTAGTTTCCTTTGTCCTACAGAAACTGTGACATTTTTGTGGCATGGATTGTCTCACATTACAAAGTGCCTAGCAGGACAGGGAAGAGGTACTGTGTTAGTGTCATGTGATAACAATCATTCCTTGCTTAAAAACAGCATACCGCAATGCAATAAAATAAATGGGAATTAAAATTATTTTAAGAACCCAGCTACTTTACCTACGTCATTATCCTGAAATAGTACCTAAATTACTGTTTTCCATAGGGAATAGTCAATATTTAAGCAACCGACTTCAATCCTTTGAACCAAAATGGAAAAGAATTTTCCATTATCTCCTGTGATATTTGACCATGCTCAGGAAGATTTTTCATTAAGCTTATTCACATAATTGATTAGATAAGTAACAAGTGTACTGGCAGATAAGCATTTTCTGTAGTTGGGCCAAGCATCTTAGGATATTACATTAGGTCTTTTAAGGTATTAGCCAAGAGAATCAATGATATAATAAAGCCTGAAGTAACTCAACTTCTATTTGGAAAAAAATACCATTGTTTCCAAGTCAGCATTGTGGAGAAGCCACTAAAACATTAGGCCTTTCCTTAGCCAAACTTAGGCAAACTTTGATGACTGACATAATTGAGAGTGGGGTTAAACCTTCCCAAGAATGTTTCCAGCTGGGCAGGACTCAGGACGGCACTCCTGACCTGAACTGCAGCCTGTCCACTCAAATTTTATCAGGAAGGGTGCGCTCAGGGGCACTGCAAACTTTGGGACTTCTGTCAATCAGTGTGTTAAATAACAACAAAACCCATCATTCTTACCCAGCCCCTCAGTAATTCATATGCTGTAATTCCTAGTGACCACCAGTCTACTGGGTACGAGTATCCTGGACCTCCATCCATAAAGGCCTGGAACACTTCCGGAGCTAAAGCAATAAATCAAATCAAACAAAAAGCATTACATTAAGGTTAGACTATGGATCATTAACGTTGGCATTTAAAAAATGAATAAGGACACAATTAACTGGAATTAAGTACATTTGTAAATGCAGCATTTTCAGGATGCAGTTTCAGTGCCTTGATTTGCTGGCAACAAATGACTTTCACTGGTCAGGTTTTTTCAAAAGCCAATAATTTTACATGTTAATTCCCACCTGGTCCATTTAAGTTTTAAGTTATGTGACTAAAAATAAGTAGTGGGAGGAGAAGTCCCGAAGTGTGACTTGGAATATTTAGGGTAATGCAAACACCTTATGGGACAAATATTTGCTAGTGAGGTTATTCTTTGTGATTGATGGAGGTGCTGAACATGGTAAATCTCAACCTTATTCTACATTTGGACAGAATAAATCAGATAAAGGTATTCAGCATAGAATATGGCAATTGAATTCAAAACCTGACACTGATTGTATGCTATGAGAAACTCTGTCATGACAGGAAGCAAACACACTCTCAATAAAGTAATGAATTCCATAAAAATAATTTTCCTGGGGGGGAAAAAAAAGATATTTTCAAAACAAGGATCCAGTTGGCTAATTTCAGCAAGAAAGCCATACGAAATAATGCCACTGTAGTTTCTTGAGAAAACTATATTAAATAAGAGGGAATATGAAATGAAATGAAAAGTCAGTCATGCTTTTCTAATTATTTCACAGCAGAATCTCAGTACACTTTGTGAAAACAACACTTTCCCTGGGGATTTTCTAAACAAGGCTATCACCAACCGTAACATCATGCTAGATTGCAATTACCATGTGAGCCTCTTCTGTCCACGATATCGAGTCTAATGTATCACATTACCACCTGATTACCATCACATCACTTTCTAATGGACATACTGCAATGAATAATGTAATCTGGTCACACTTACTTCTGACTGGCAGTTGGGGATTTGACTATGTATTTAGAGAAGCACCTTTAATTAAAGGAAGGCATTCCTTTCAGAGGAGTTTTTTGCAGTCCTTGCATCATTATGGATGTCAGCCTAACTATTTACAACTCCAGAGTTCAGAAAGTCTTGAGGAGCCAAACCTAATAGAGGTTTTTGGCATCCATGAATTAGAGGTGGCAAAACCCTAACCTGTAGAATAAAAAGCAATGAATGAATGAAGGTGGTCCTATACTCTCTGCCCAACAGGACCATCTCTAAATAGGTTTGGTAGGAGAACTGCAGGCACCTAAATAAACATTTTTGCCAGAAAACGTGTGTTTGGAGAATAGCCGATGAAAGGATATCTGGCACGGGTGAGCTTGTGCTGTGATCCAGTATGGCATGAATCAGTGATGCCATAAAAGTCATCACATTGAGTTAGCTCTGTCTCAACTCCAGATAACATAGCTTCACTTGGCATGCTACATCTTCAGTTGTACTTCAGATCTTGTTTGCATGCTGCTGGGGATCTGTGTGTGTGGTTTATCACATAGATAGATGCTAAGAGGGTAGGCAGGATTTTTTGTGTTACTTTAGTGGATCAATGCATCTAAATTGCACAACAGACACCAAAGTCATATTTTCAATATCACCATAGGCACCTTGTAGTGAAGGTTTGCTTTATTTAGCCACATTCATTATGTTTTTTGCCCACTGTGCCTGGATGATGTATAATATCTCATTACAGAAAATGGCCTTTGTGGACTTTTTTACCAAGCTATATAGGTACAACATTGCTTTCACTCTTTCTTTATAGCTTTAAAATTGTAATAATGCAATGGATTACTATCTTATTTCAGCAAGGTAGAGATGAAAGTACTTTATTGATGTAACCTACAATATTGCCAGAACGGTGCAACTGTTTTGCTAATTCAGTGACTGAGTTTATCCACTTTTATTTTATTTGCTTGTTCTAAAAGCTTCAAGGTCAACCTATCCCACATTAAGCAGATCAACAGAAAATCCTTTCTTTTGCCCACTGTCCCTGGTGTTTTGAAACTCTCTTTTCTCACCTTAAGCTGATGACGGTATCCTTGGATCAGAAAATGGGCAGTTCGGCTCCTGATTTTTAAAGCAGAGAGCCCCTTTTCCCCTGCTTTAGCAGTATGATTTGCAGTCCAGCTGGACCACCTCTCTGCAGTCAGTCAGCTCCAGTGAAGCGGTTGTCAAGCACCAGCTTCGCAAGATGAGGTCCAAAATGATTTGCAGTATCCTACATACAGCTTGTTTCTCAGGGTGACTTCTCAACCCAGCTGAGGCCAAAAGACCTCTCCCCGGTTTAGCAAGGCTGTTAAATACCAAACTCACACTAAGATCGTGATTAATGTGTCTAAAAGCCTTTTTGAGCCGAGACATTAGATGCAAACGAAGGCCTCCAGCCTGTACGGCAGACTTCGGGAGTCTGCCCGCTCATTCAGAAACACAGCATGATTTTACAGAAAGACAGCAGATCCTCCAAGTGAGGCGGTTAGCCAAGGCCTGAAGAACTAGAGCTGTGAAATACAGAACATAACATTAGGCCATGCTGTAAGAAATAACTGTCAGGAGTACCAATTCTGAGTGCAAGGATAAAACTGGCAAGGATAAAAGCAAATAAAAAAACTGAAAGGAAAGTTAAAATTCTCCATCGATTTCCTTTAGAATTGTTATTGTAATAGACTATCTGTAATCTTAACATTTGAATTTGATCTCAGTCTCAGCTTGGACAGCCATTCTGCAGCCTGCTGTGGGCAGTTCTTCCAAAGGATGATAAGATTTGAGCTTGCCAACTCAGAACAAGGGCAACAGCTCTGCCACGTGCACCCTTTTTGCACACATCCTCTTTTATTATAACAGATTTAAGATGAGAAGGATACTTACATGTTTTACCCCTGTGCATCTACCTAAATGCAAGGATTCTGCCAGCAAAAGTTCATTCATGTGACTAAAAGTTGGAGAGTGCCTGAAAGAATGGAATATTCAGATCTTTTTCCTCAAGCAAGCTCTGCTGAACAAAGGCTTTCAAGAAAATATGTGGTTTTAATACCGGGTATGATCCTGCAGATTCTTTTGACTGAGGGCTGTAGTTACTATCACATACAGTCAGAGGGAAGGCAATGGAAGTTTGCATGGTGGAAGCACAATTTTTAAATAGTGAAGGTAAATCAAGTAATGGCAAGTCTAGCAGCAGCAAGAGGGAATTGAAAGACGAGTGAAGTGATGCAATCGGTAGGTCTTACAGGTCTTCACAGCTCCCTGTGAACAAACATCTTTGACATAATGGAGAACTGCTTTACTGGAGCTGCCCAAAAGAGTGCCTTCAACAGCTGTAACCTGGTCTGGCCCCACTTCTCGCCCTGCTTAGAGCAGGAGATTGGACTAGAGAGTCCTGAGGCCTCTGGCAACGTGAATCATCCTGTGAGCCTCTGATGTGAATGAAGCTCAAGCAACCCCCTTGTCCCAGCCCATCTGAGCAGGGTGATGAAGGCTCTAAGGCCAGAAGTCTCAATGGGACCTTTAGACCCTCTTTCACAACATCCTCTTGGCAGTCATCATGAACTGCATGGGCTCTTCGTCTAAACCATGACACTCACGACACCTGGAAAACCTGCCACCTGAAGTACTGTGGACTTTTGAAACTCTGGATCTCAGAAGCAATGCAGTCTTTTGGTCTGGGAGATTGCTCTTCCATGTGTGGCAGAAGTGCGATCCACCACCTTTCATGCAAGGCTACCGTAACTACAATGTCAGAGCATTTCAGAACTAATTCCATTCCGAGCTGAGACATCTGTGCTAATTTTAACAGGGCAAGTGATGAAATCAGGAATGTTTCTGTGTCTTGTATGGTAATAAGTAAATACATGTATTTAACTTCAGCAACTTGCCAGGCTAAAAATCTTTCAATTGTTTTTTTTCTTCTCTACATCTATATTTTTCTCCCAATAATATATTTTCATGTTTTCACTGTTTATCTGCTTTGCTTTCTTGAAAAATGACATAAAACAAACCCACCTTTGCTCTGCATTAAATGTGCTTCAGTACATTCCTCAGCTGTCCCTAATACATATTTCCAGTTAATGTTTTTTTTCCAACTAATAAATTAAAATAAATCTTCAGAGCTCTGCCTTTCGATGCTTTTGCACTGTATCTTTCTAGTAATACAGTATCATTGTAGACTGTCTCTGTACCAAGAGGAACATTCCAAGGAAGTAAATAAATGGTTGTTTTGCTTTAAAATAAAACCATACTGGAGAACAACTAATAAAAAATTGAACTTGAAAACAAATCTAGTGTGTCAGCATCCATCTCAGAAGAAGTGGCTTCCTGGGATGTCCATACTCCTGTTCTATGGGTTTAGCCATACTCCAAGTAATTTTGTGAAATAGAGACTGATTTCTGACAAATCAATTCATATATATGACTACCCACTGCAATTGTCACAGCAGTCAGATGATCTACACTGTAAATGATGTAGAGAATTCATCTTCTGTTGTATGCATATGTCCCTAATGACTTGTGAAAAAAAAGGTACAAAACTGAAATTTTTCTTAACTGGTTGGTAATACTGTACCCTATTTGTGGAAGATTATCAATATCTAACAATATGATTCATGAGTTTGAAATAAAAGAGAATATCAATGTAAGTGCAAACATTACTGAACCCAATTTTTACTATTTGTTCCTAATGTAAAAGAGCATTTTGTACTTAGGATAAAATACTTTCAAGTAGGATTTCCAAAAATCTGCCTACTATTCATAGGTATCACTTAACTCCATACTTAAACTGTAAGTGCTCCAGGTCTCTGAAATTCAGGCTATTTTAACTTGGTGCCCAATGGTGAATTTGAAAAGGCTGCCCGTGATAAAATAATCAATTTGAGGTCTATCACTCAGAATGGTTGGCACAAAGAATAGCTGTTATTATTTTTGATGGAGCATACTAGTTTAATCATAAAGATAATTCACCAGACTAAATCGTAAAATGAAGAGCTTGGAGTGACTCTGATATGAATCCTAAATAACACAATGTGGCATTTCTTTTCTGATGAAGTGATTTAAGTTTCACTTCCTTAGCAAGAAGCTAATCAAAGAGTGCCTGGTGTACTTGCCTACCACTACCCAGGAGACTGCCCGGTGTTGATTAAGAAGCTTACAGGGCTACTACTTACTTCGAAGCATCACCAACTTCCATACGCTGCTTTGAAACTTTGCAAAATTGGTGAGAGGGAAAGTGCAGTGAGGTGAACGCATTAGATCCTTCTTCGAGTGGCCTTTACTACATATTAACAAGTCGGTATATTTAAGCAATAACTTGCAAGTGAGTCTTGCAAGATCAATTAGCTGCAAGGACCCGATTGTCCATGCATAGCTAAATGTTGCCAATGAGAGCTAGTCCTTAATTCCTACAAAATGCCCTGTGCCTATGTTATTAATATGACAAACTGAAAATAAAATAAAAAATAAAGCCATAGTGGTTTGGCCTCAATTTTTTTGAATGATAAAGTTCAGTTGGGCATGCTCAAAACACTTCTCAAGAGTGAAAACCCTGGCATTAGTCATCCAGTCGGCTAGTTAGAGCTCTCTGTAGTCTATTTGCATGTCAGCAAAGACTCTACATCTCGGTAAGGGGAGTCAGAGGTTTGCAGTGTACGGCAGGGGTTGCAAAGCAAGACACTCTGCCAGTCGTGTAGCAAAACACACCTCAGTGGCAGGGGTTTTATTGTAGTGCCTGAGATTTCATAGATAAGAAAATAGGTTCCAGTGTCATTAACTGAGGTTCAGCATGATACCAGGCTGCCAGGTATCATTCTCCTTCCTCATATTAGTCCCTGATCTTGCAAAAAAAAAAAAAAAAGAAAAAATAGATATATACACATATATACAATGTTCAAAATATAAGCATTGACTAGCACAGGACAAGCTATTGAAAGCTTAGACCTGTCCAAATTGTGAATGTCTTGATGTATATAATGCATTCATAGTTTCATCTTGCTGAATCAGGCTTAACGGATGACAGATTGCACTGAATGAAAAATGAACTTGATTTTTTAAATTATATTCCAAGAACCTTGGACTGAGACGCTTCAGTGAAATATTAACTGCCTTCTCAGCATTGTGATGAGAAAATATTAATTTTCACTTTTCTCTGAAAAGTAAATTCAGGGGTCAGTAATTCTTCTAGGTCACAGTCTAAATAGAAAACAGAAATCAAACTACAGTAATGACAAGTGATCTTCTGTTTAGAGGAGAAGCTGTTTTAAGAACAAAATGAAAGAAAGCAACTTCCCTTTCCCTGAATATAAACGTGGACTTGGTAAACTATCAATTTACCTCCTAGTGTTTACTTTCTCATGTGCTAAAAGGGTCTAAATTATAACAGACAGCTTTCTGACTCAGAGCTTTAGACTAGCCAGCTGCTACCTTCCATTGTATAAGGCAAAGCGCTGCTTAAAGCCTGACCATGCTGGGCCGGCAATTTTCTAGCGTGAGGTCTAGACTTGTTACAGCAGCGTAACTGATTTTGTACTATTATTCACATAATGCACCTCAATAGTTTTAATACTCATATTTAATGCAATTATTCAATCAAAGTAAGTATTTTAGATACCATTACCTGAATACAGACACCGCATTTAGAATGCCTTATTAGTTTGCCATATGGCTACACCACCTCTCCTGCCCTTACTCAGAGTGCTGTCCTCATAAAACCCTCTGCGTTACTCAACCACTGAACAGAACCCAGTTCTTGCCCTTGTGTTTGCACAGAGAAGCCCTTTCTGGTTTAAAATCTGGGTCAACCTCAGAGAAACAGCCTCAGGTTGCTGGCCCCATTGAAAGAAAGCCCAGCAGCAATGAACGTGTCATGGTCTCCTACTACTGAATATGAAATTGTACAGGAGTACCTTCCTTACTCCATCTGAAAGCTCACAGTGGCTTGCAGAACCAGTTTTTCTAGCAACCTGTTGAAAATTCTGTCCAAAAATATTCATTTGCTATTTGGAAGATCAGCCCAGTGCATGGGCAGCAGCCGTTCTGCCCCAGTACAGAAACAAACTGGTCTGGATAACTGTGGATTTGCAGGACAGACTGTGCACCTGACACATCAGGAGGACTATTACGTGCACCTGCCCCACATACTCCTAACCACATTAGCAAACCTCCTTGCACCACTTTACGCATGTGAAAACCTGGGGCGGTTGTGTGATTTGAACAAAGAACGGGAGTTATCCAGGGGGCAGAAATGCCCCCTTGGGCTGCTGGAAGTTCCCGCTTGTTGCCCCGTCTGCCATCCCTGCTGGAGGTCTCTTCCCCCTCAGATCTGCCTGCAGAGCTCCACATTGGATCAGGCCCTTTCAGGCAGGTTTAAAAGAAAAAAAAAAAAAGGCAAAAAAGCCCAAATCAAAACTGGCACTTGAACTGTGTGGGGATTTTATGACTGAAATAGTCAAAGAAATGGTTATATTAGCAGTTTTGTTGGAAGATCTCAAGGGATGGCAGGAGGTCAGAGAGCAAGGAGAGTTGAAAAGCAGCTGGAGACAGGAACTTCTTTCCTGATCTCCCGAGGTTTTTCAGCTGCTTGTGTGCCTACTTGTTAATGTCAGAGCAGAGCCAAAACCCGCGCACCCGCTCGCAGCTCAGTGCCTCATGCCCTCCGCCGCGGTGCTCCAAGCGGAAGCTGAAAACCCCCTCAGTACGGCGGGTGTTTATTTCAGCACCTCGAAGCCTCACACGTCCACTCTCAATTCTCGCTAACGAGAAGAAACAGAAGCTTCCCAGTTCATGCTGGCATCCTCGTATTTCCCCGGGATCGAAAGGGCAGGTAGCGACCTCCCCAGTGAAACTCTGTAGGCAGAGTAGGCTCACACCCTCGGGAGGAAAAGGGTGGGATTTTTAAAAAGGTAAACACTGCTTTAACTGCACTCAAAAAGGAACGAGCTCCAAAACACTATTTAATTTCAGAGCACTGTTTAGTATGCGTGCAATGAAGACCAAGGTTGAACACCTTTGAAAACCCAGCTCCAGATTTGTCCCTGCTATATTATGTGACTACCTCAAGAACAAATTTAGCCCTACAGGATATTTGTACTTTACCTGTAAGGTTGATATCGGGACATCCACTAGCTTTCCTCTGACTCCAATAATACTCCCACACAGTACTAATTAATAAATATGGATGACTCATACATTTCAGAAGTTCATTGGACCTCTGTAAATCCACACTCCCCTGGTAATCTCAGGCGTACAGCCATTTTTCACCGTGACAGCAACCTATGAAAGCAGCTGTGAAAATCTGAGATAACAAGCCTGTAGGATAGGAAGGGGGTAGTTGAAACTTTTCACATAATTTACGGCTGATTTTAGTGGCTTTGGGGTTTTGTCAGGTATATTTATGTCATAAAATGTATTTCATTGGTTTGATTTGAAGTAAAGTCACGGTGCATTATCAGATAACTTCAGCCTCTGCTGAAGAAAAACATGAAACCTCCACCTACCCCCCTTAACCCTCCTACTACCAGAAACAGAAAAACACCCTAAACAAACCCTAACCCTCCAAAATTTATAACCTGTGAATGGAAAGTTTTTGCAATGCTCACAAATAATATACAGATGTATGGAAATTGATCATTTAAAAAGGAAACCTTTCAGTGAGTAAAAAGCGTGTGCTATAGGGCTCAGATACATCTAAATTATGCCAGAGTGAGGAATAAACAAAAGGCAGTATCTGTAATGTTTTCTAGATACGTTTTAGCATTTAACATTTTGTTTTGTAGCTGACCAACCTGTTGCCGGGGAGAGGGCCATTACCGCAAATGGATGCCCAGCACAGAACACAATCTCTGAGACACAAACATATTTCTTGCAGCCTGCATGAGGGATCAATATAAGAAATATCTTTTTCTTTTCTTCCCCCCCCCCCCCCCCCCCATAAAGATGGAACGGTGCTGAAAATGGCAAACACACAGGTGCTTCCAGCCAGGCAAATACACACTTTCTTTAAACGCGAGAGGCCTGATGGATAGCCTTCTGCAGGAAGAGCGAGCCGCAGCTGAGTATCCCAGGCACAGGCTGAGGCCAGGGGCTGTGTCCTGCCCTGCACTGGCTTTCCAGGTCCACATCCCAGTGCAGGCCAAAGGGGGCTCCCCTGGAAGTGCCTGTGCTCCTTTGTTGGCTGCAGGCACGCCTGCCAAAAGTCACCCAGGTCTCAGGGGACATTTGGCATTCCTTGCCAGCGTAGGGTGACAGCCTGAAAACTTAGGAGTTTTCAAAGGGCTGTTCCTACAATAAGACCTTTGACAACACCCTCAATCACCTGTGTTGCAGAAGGTTTGAGCAGTGAATTTGTAATGATAAAACCAGGCACAGGCGACACACAAGTTTCCTAAACCAGCTTGAGGCACACATTGTATTTCACAGCTGCAGCCATCTGAACAGTACAAGACAGAAACCCTGAAGACCCCTGGACACTGAGAAGCTGATTTCACTTCAGCGTTTCAGGTAAATGGCTTTGAGAAGTAAAACTGCAAAAGCAGCTGGAAGGAGCTTGTCTTGCCAGGCTGTTGGCCTCATTCCTTTCAGATTCCCTGTTGTCCATGTTTTTGTTGCCTACATGTGGCAGGTATTTCACTTGTCTGAATGAATCAGCTGGAAAGGGGGATCGAATGTAGAGAAATTACCAGGGTTTCTGGAGAACCATTCAGGTTCAGATACATTGCATTCTGTGTAACCATTTAATAAGTAGGGAAATAGGCAGGGAAGATTTCAGGCTGAGAAAGACTTAGGGGCAGAAAGGCTAATGTGAAGTGGGATTAAGCAGAGGCTGCAGAAGCTGACTCACACCATGCTTAGCATTACGAGATAGGTATCTTAATCAGAACAGCTAGTGCATTTTTACAACACAATATCAATTCATTGTGTTTTTTCCTGGATATTGGTTTTACGGAGTCAAGCTACATGGGAGCAAATCACTCCCTAGCAATTTCTCATCCTGTTTCAATCAGATTTCAAATAAGAATGCCGGCTTTAGAGATAACATTTTTTCTGTTTATTTCCTTAAATTGGCCATAGGAAGAAGTGAGAAATCCTATAAGAAACCTCTACTAAGGGGAAGGCTGGAGAGTGCCCTCATATCTGATTAAACATAACAGGATCCACATGGGAGCAAGCCTTTATAAACCTCCAAGAGGTGGGGGAAAAAGCTTTCATCACATCTCATACCTTCATCATCATGAAAACCAGCATAGTGTAAGGCGTGTTCTTACAGGAACCACTAAGTTCCCTTGGTTATGGTGCTCAGCAAGTGCCTTGCTTGAAAGTGATTTTGTCTTATTACGCCAAGGTTAGTGCACAGTTTAAGTTCCTGGTAATGAAAGCTTACAAGGAACCATGGAGCCAACCTCCCCAAGTGTTTTCTTTTCTATTTCTCTCATTGTCCAAATAGCTCAGGAGAAGCCACATGGAAAGTCTTCGATACAGCCTTAAAGCCAAAAGTCATATGGACTCAACTATCAGGAGCGAACACAGAACTTTCCTAGTTTGAGCAGTGTAATTGAAAAGTCTTTGTAGCATTTCATTAAAGTGATGATTCTTCACAAAAATAAAAGTGTAAACAAAAAGAGGAAAAGAAGTGGAGTCAATGCACTTAGAAGAAAAAGCAGCACCGATGAGTGTCTGGCCATATCTGTCGAACTCTTAGTATTTGAAGTCTGCTAAAGCTTTGATACCCGAGCTGTGCCACAGAGAATCCTCACCCATCACTTTTCACCCGAAACAGAGGATTTTTACAGCTTTAAAAGCTTTCCTCACTTCTTACAGCTCCAAATAAATGCAAGGGTGACTCATGACTTTCTGAGTAGAGAAGACTGCACTTGTGGCTTTTGCAGTATTTTTTGCATTTCCAAGAAGTGAGAAAGGCACACTAGAGAGAAAGTAAGCTGGTGGATGGAGCTCTTCACAAAAGGAAAGAGAGCAGATTTCTTGTACTGTTTCTTCTTGTTGTGAGATCGTTGGATATGGGGGAGACCTGATGTGTGGGGAGGAGGGTTCAGGGGCAGAATGGCTCCTTGAGCTGAGGTGAACACAGACAACAGTCTGTTGGTGTGCAAAGGTAAAATCTTGTCTCCATCTTCCACTATCTCCAGGACTGCTGTTTATCTCCTTCCTTGGGTCAGCTTGGTCTCTCACAGGAACCCTCCAGGAGCTTGTTTAGCTCCCGGGGAAGGCAAAGAGGCTCAGCTGTCTATGGCACTCCAGATTTAGGAGGAATGATTTGCTGTGATGTTAAGCTGAGAAGTGATTACAAAACAATAAGGCTATAACGACATAATCTATGCTGGAGATTAGTATTTTCCTACAAAATACAAGGACTCCAGAATTTTCTAGTAAATGGAGAATGCCATGGAAAGGGACATAAGCAGAGTTCAGGCAGGATGGGCTGGACTTGAGCACCTCTGCATTGAACAGATGAAGAATAAATAGATGTTTTCTAAGATGAATCTCAGCAATTCCTTCCTTGTCCCATCTCTTGGCAAATGTCAGCTACACAAAGAACAAGTTACCCCTCCTCTTTGGGGTGCGGGTGGAGGGTAGGCATTCCAAAAGGACAGGGCCATTTTTGAGTTTTCTGTTGTTACAGATTTTTGAGCTTTCTGTTGTTAAAAGCCAGTTTTTTTCTTGTGCGAAAAGCCTGCCGACAGGGACCACTAGTGAACTAAGAAAGTGGCGATCCACCTATGTGTGCAAATGGACACTAAGTTTCCTGTTAAATCTCAGCAAAATTTTTGAAGAATACTCACATACATTTTTGTACCGCTGTTTTAACTAATCTGCTTCTGATCATTAGCTGCCAGATGATCTCTTCATTACACACATTCAGACTCTGACAGACAGATGCTAAAATGCTAACTGCCCCCTAAGCAAGTACTCAGCTTTTTTCTGCTTTCATAATGATTGGGCTTTCTAATGTAAAACTGTGCAACCACTTCGAGATTAAAAATGTAAGGCCATCAAAACAGTCATTTAATTTACTACCAAATTAAATCTCAGAAAAGACTCTATTGTTATGTCTGCTGTCATCATCACATTTAAATATGGAAAATGTCTATTCTGAATTTTTTTTGAGCTCCTGCAAAATGACTACTCTTCAAGGGTATTTTTGAATAATCTGTGTAATAAGAATTTGCACACCTAATGACAATGGCTGCTAGAAGATTGTAGGCAGCTATTTAAGCAGAATGTGTGAGCTCTGAGAAATATGTTTTTCAAAGAAATGCAAAACTACCATAACGAAAATGCTGGAATCTTTTGACATTTCAGTCATCATGTATGTAAAGGCACTTCTGCGAATGTAATTAGCTTCACATGTCAGTTGTACAGCTGTTTGTCTCTGCGTGTTGGGAGAGAGGTCAAATTACTTCTAGAGAGAAAAAACTTTTTCCTTCAGTTTTTGTTGGTTTGGTTTGGGTTTTTTTTCATAAAAAAACCCCACCACATTGGCAAAAATGCTCAAGCAAGTTCTTTTAAACTATAGCTGTTGGTGTAAGTGAGGTTGCAGCATCCTTCCCCTCTCTTTTCACTGCTAATGAACAGGGAACCTGTGCCAGCCCTGAGTGGAAGCTCAGTACCCAGACTCCTAATGCTCTATATCCGATGTCTGTGTGGTGTTGGCCACCTCATCTAAGTAGAGGCACTGCATTAGACACTCAGCTAGAGCTAACTGATACCGAACGCTAAGAAAATTTTCATCTGAAACTTCATTCCTCTGCATAACTTAAATGCTTGAGTCAGGACTACATAAAATGTTTCTTGGTCTGTTTTAGTAGATTTATAAGAGTAAGTTAACCAGTGTCAGGTCGGTGCACTGGTAACGATCCCAGGTGGTACAGTGTGGCCGCACACATGTTATTGTATCCTATTAACCACCGAAACAGGACAGCTATGCCCAAGCCGCTCAGGGTAAATAGACTCCAGCCCCTGCTAACTCCCTGGGAATTATATTGGAGAATGCTAGTTGATTCATGCCAAAACAACGCCGTATCTGAAAATATGACTCTGCTCTGGTGCCTGGGACTGCTCTGAGACAGTCTCACAGTGGGTGCAGAGCACCCTGCAGACACCTGCCCACTTCATCTGCAGGTTGGTACAGTGCTCTTTGTGCTGTGAAAAACGTGTTAATTCCTATTTCTTGGGCAAGTGCTTTGCTCTTATGCTAATATGCAGAATTGTGGTAACACAGCAGCCTTTGGTTCCCTGAATCACATTTTTGGAATATGCTAATTTACCAGTATTTTACCGGTACATGAGGATTAGAAGTGCTCTGAACATGTCTGCTAGAGAACCTCTCTTGGAGACATACATATCTCTTAGTCTGGTTCCCAGAACCCAAAAAAGTTTAGTCTTAAGCTGTTCATCTCCGCAGGCAATGACCATCATGTACACAGGCAGCATTAAAACAGCAGATGTGTAGGAAGCCACAAATAGGACAAATCGTGGAAGCTAGGCTAACTCTGGTGGGACAAATGACCTTCAGGAGATGCCTTCTGTCCTTCAGCTCCAGGGGAAGTTTGAATTATTAGCTTAGGCAAGATGCTTAACATTTAGACACATGAGGACTGGTGAACTGAATTTTACTCTCTCAGACTTCTGTCTATCTATGCATTTAGATTACATGATTAAAACATATAAAATGCCCCAAAAATCCATAGGGCAAGCACTTAAGGGGTTAGTTACATAGGACTCTAAGAGACACATTTTTGAGGAACTCAGCATAGCAAAGCAATTAAAGATGTGCCTAGATACTTTTAAACTCACTTTACATGATCTCTGCTAGATCATAGCCACAGTGGTGCAAATATAACCATATATTCTTGTCTCCAGCTGTGGGGATTTGCAGGAAGTAACCCACTTGATACTCTCCTGAGTTTACTTGACAAAACTGAACAGAATCTGACTAAAAGCAGTGCACAGACCAAGCTCATGCCCAATCCCTTCATCTCCAATGTTTTCCATTGCTAACACATATATACTGTCAAAAAAAGAAGTTGATTGCATTTATTGTACACTTTTACAACTTAAAAATCCTTTTAATATACCATTATTCAACATTAATGTGTGTTTTTTCTTACATTTTTAAAACGGTCTTGAAAACTTACCCATATAGGGTTTTGTGCCAGCCATAGAAGAAGCTTTTTCTGAGCCTTTCACTATGGTTGCTATGTTAAAGTCAGTGATATGAACATGTCCTGCAATTACACAAAGTAAAAACAGACGTTAAAATAGCACATCATACAAATATTCCTTCCTTTGTTTAACATCCAAGTGATAATGGAAAGAAATTAAATCGGAAAGATTCGTACAGATTCATGGAAACTATTAAGTGTTGCTCATAACTAGAAGAATCACATTGGCAGCAACATGATGGAATACTTTTCCTGAACGGTTCTGTCCGCTACCTGCTCAAAGTGCAGAACCTTTTAGGCTGGTCACCCTTGAACCTCCTCCTGCTGTGAATGTTAGGGATAGGAACTGGACGGTAACAGGAGCAGTGCTGAATTTTGTGAAGTTGTGTGTGAAATCTACCTGTCCTGATCTCCAACTAGAGCCACCCCTCGCATTCTCAGGTAGTCATGACACCTGTCTGCTACCACATCCACTTCAGATTTCCATCAGCCTGGCTCTTTCCTCAGGGCAGAATGGGAGCCAAGAAGAAAAAGGGTATTTTTATTGTAAGATAACTACAAAATTAGGTAGCAGAGGAGCGTGTACATAACAGTGGCAGGTCCCAAATGATCACTCATTTGACAGCAGGTTGCAAGATGAAAGATAAGTGACACAAGTCAGCCCGCGGACAGCTGATTTAAACTGAACTAATCAGGCTGGATGGCCCAAACCTGCTGTCATTACTTTTTTTCCTGGGGTGGTTTACAACAAGCACAGTTTAAATTGTTCCACCACAGCGAAGCAATAGCTGTTAATCCTGGCTTGCTGTAGGCAGGTAAACTGAATTTAAATCCAGCCCAAAAATGTACCTGCAGACTTTTAATTTGATAAGGCTGCTCTTGGATTTTGCATCTTCCACTTACGGACTAGTTTTACACTGTGGAGCGATGCAGATGTTGTGCTCTCTGTGATTACATCCGGCAGTGCCATTGTGGAGGACAGAGCGCAGGGAAAGCTACTCCCTTCCCCAGCTAAGCCCTGCACTCACACCAGGATTAATACATCATCTCTTGAACTAGACGCTTGAGTGACAGGTTCCTGTGATTTTTATTTTATTTTTTTTTATCAAGATCTCAACCTCATTGAATCCACCGAACGGAGCAGGCTTTAGGCATGATACAGTTATTAAGCGAGGGTGGTTGTTATCATGTTTGCTGCCAAGGATGAAGAGTGTAACAAATGACTGATGTTGAGTGTTACGGCAGTGCCCGACTGAGGAACAGCAGTCTCAACAAAAGATTATGCTGCTCCAGCAGTCTAACCTAGATCCTGCTTGAAGTCCGCGGGAAATTTGTCTGCCAACCTCTAAGAAGTCTGCAGCCACGCATGTGTGAACTGAAGTTCTCAGAGTCCCCTAATTTGGCCAGGTCAGAGCTGGTTTTGAAGGGGAAAAGGAAGAAGGCACATCCCACTGCTAAACTTAAAGCTATTTCTCCAAATGTACAAGCCTAAAGCTATTTCTCCAACACAGTAGCAGTTTTCGGCGAAATGGCTTGCATGCTTTCTGCCCTTTTCTCAAAAACTGCTTACATTTTATTGACATTTTCCTCCCAAACACCCAGCCCAGGAAGATATCTGCACATGGCAGACAAAATCTGTGAGCAGACGAAAGCGATTGCTTTGTAAGGGGTGGGAACTGTTAGGCAGCCATAACAAGAATTAGTGTTCACAGCCCAGCTCGCCATCAGGTTTCAAGGTGGCACTCCTCCTTCCTGGTGGCCAGAGGTAATGGCTGGCGAGCAGCAAGTTTGCAGTTTATTTCTGCAATAGCAAAACACCACGGCAGAGGGCTTCTTGAAAAAGATAATTGAACCACATACAGCCACCTCATGGCAGTAGTTTCAAGCAATTCTGTGCGCGCCATAGAATGAAAAGCTGCAAGGAACGCGGTAGACTAATACTTCCTCTTTTTTTTGTCAGATAAATATAAAGTTCTGTCATTTAAATGACAGCATTGTAAGTGATGCTCCCTATTAGAGTGCCAGCATGATAGCCTGTTGCAAAACACCTATCGCATAATATCCATTCAGACTGATCCAAACAGTTGATTTGCGATGAAAATTGCCTCTCCTGCCGTGAATTGTTTTTTCTGCCTTTTATTAGATTTCTTCTCATTTAACAAAACCAAAATAGCACACGTGAAGTGTTGTGTGCACTGGTTGACGGGCTTTGTTAAAAATGCCTTTCTGCAAGGTAAGGGATGGATTGGGAAGGCAGGTTCAGCATAGTTGCTCCGCATCCTGCTGCTGACACGGCAGCGATGCTCAGTTCCCGTACCTGTAGCAGGGCACAGCAGAGCCGTGTCTGTACCGCTGGAAAAACTCCACCTGTGCTCTACCCCATCGCATGGACACCTCACAGCCCATGGACTGCCTGCAGGGAGCCTTTGCCTATTGCTTAGAGGGCTGCTAATTGGCTATGGAGGGAAAACAAAGTGTCCCGCAGGCCGGCGGGTGGCTGTGGTGCCGCGGGGACTACGAACGGCGCCTGGTGGGAGCTGGGGGCATGGAGAGAGGCTGCGTCTGGGACTGAATCAGAGCAGGGGGTGGTGGAACATGAACTCCCCGTGCCTGTGGAGGAGGGCTGGAGGGATGTCGAGGCAGAGCTCTGCCTGCCCACACACACCACTCAACAGTTTCAACTCTTTTAAGTCCAGTGACTTGTATTTTTTAATTTTTTTTTTTTTAAGTTTTTAATTCCTGGTATGAATATTTCAAGGGACAGTTAGACCCCAATTTTCTATAGGAGCCTTTCTAAGCAGTCTCTAAGACATCTTTTTACTGCAACTGTTGCATATAGGAAAAAGAAGCGTTGCTATTGCTGCAGTAAATATGCTAGGATACTAGCTACTTCATACCGTTTCCAAAATTTCTATTCACGGGGACATTTTCCCATCTGAGATTCACACCTTGTGCTTGATCTCCCTTTCTGGATATTACTGTGAACAACTAAATGTGAAAACCAAGTCTGTACCCTGGCTCCCTTCTCAGGTATCTGGTACAATATCGAACTAAGCAGCACGTCAATGCCACTTGGGTTTAGCTTTTAAGAGCTGTGAAGCAGAGCAGTGCACAACAGGTTCCGTAGTACCTGAATAAATTCAAGTATCACAGGGAAAGAGCTCAGTGCTTAATCCCCACAGCCGCATGACCCCATATGATGATAAGATGATGGTGGAGAGAAGGGAAGTAAAGGCAAACGACTGCATTCCTCTGGCTCGCTGCAGAGTGGGTTTTTCAAATCATCCCAGACTGCCCAGATTTCTCATATATCAACAAGTACGTTGCAAGCAGACAGTATCTCAGTGGAAATGGTTTCAAAAATTCCATTCCAGGGAAAATTTGTAAGTTAACACCTGGAGCACTTCAGAAGTGCTCTGTGGCTTTTCTGCCTCACTTTTCCAGATGGCCTGAAATCTCAGTATCTGAGGTACCGAACAGCAAATGATCTTTGCTTGGACTTATTATTTCATTTTTGAACAAATCATAATGACAATTAAAACAAGTCCTGAAAGGTGGCTGGGGCTGGCTGACTAACGTTTAGCAGAGGAAAATGTACATGACTTCAAACCTCATTGAATTTCTCAGCGTCTGAAGCCAAAGGGGTGAATGTGAGGGCAGAGAGAAAAAATACCAGACTGGAGTTAATGCCACCGACTCAGCATGCATCAGAGTCGATGGGACATCTCAACCCAGTAACATTTTGCAGCAAATTCAGATCTGGTTTGCCCTCAGAAGGTCAAACCCTATGAACAATTTAAAAAGCCTCTCTCTGGGTTCATTTGTACTATGTACAGGAGCGTAAGCTCATATCCACGTGAACTTGGCATGTCTTGGCAGTCTGCCACTTGTCTTCAGGGAGATTGTTAGAAACCTGATTGTACCGCTAGAGATGGGTTCAGCGAGGCTGTGCGTTTCAAAAGGGTAGGCTGTTTAATGGCCTATGTGCAGGCATGTGAAAGTTTCAAATATATTTTTAAAGTGTAGGTAGCTTCAGGTGGGTGAATTATGCTGAGGACATTCATCTTGTTAATCGGCATTGGAGGGTTAAACGAGATACATTCCCTGAAAACTGGGTGTGGGTATGATAAGGACCAACCCTAGTGCAGACACACCGGGCACATCTTTGGTGGAAGCTTTCTGTCTCTTAGACATCACTATACAGTAATAATGTTGCCAGTTCTGCTGTTCAGAAGATAATATTGGGGTTCAAAATACTGAATTTATGGGTGTTTTTTTTCATCCTATTTGTGGTTTTAAGATCAGTGTTGCTCATTGGCTGCATCTTTCAATTTTGCAGTTAGTTTTCAAATGAGAGATGAGATTCTCATGTAATCAGGGAAATAGAGTTTTTAGAAAAACTTTGATGACCATAAAACAATATAATAATATAAAATATAAGGCACGTATGAACGTCAGCTTAAATCTGCCTTGTTCTCTCATCAGAGAAATGATTATTGAGTAACATTATCACTAACAAATGCAAAAATCCAGTCTAAAAAAACCCCAAACCTAATAAAATATTATTAGTCCTGTTAAGCCTGAGAGTGAAATATTAGGTCTGTGATTTCAATATGGAGAACCACCAGGAAACAGTTCCAAAACTAGAATTAGGAGGCATTCAGTGCAATTAGCAGGTAGCACCTTCAAAATGAAAACACAGGTAGTGAGTCTTCACGTTTGCTGTTTAAGCTAAGGACCTCTTTGCCACAAGATGTTAAGGGTGCTAAAAGTTCCCTCCACTCAAGGGAGCACCAGAAAAGATGATGGAAAAGACCCCTGAAAGTTATTGAATATGTGGAAACCATATCCAGCTCAGGAAATGCCTCAGTTGCAAAAGGCTGGAGGCTGGGTGAGTACATGGGGGAAGTACCACAAAAACTTGTCTCATTTTATATCCTGCTCTGTCATTCACTTTTTGGAGACTCTTGGAGATAAGAAACTCAATTAGATGGGTCTTTGGTACAAAATGTTTGCTCTTCTGCTCTGAAGCTAGAAGCCTGCATATCTGTAATACTATCTATGTCAAGAGAGAGGGGCAAAAGGACGAGAGCAGTGCCCTGTAAGGAGAAATTAAAAAGGCTGAGGCTCTTTAGCTGATGGGAGAGTGCTGAAGGAGTTTTTGAATATCATGTAGATTGTGGTTGTAAGCTATTATTTGCCAAATCCTGCAATTCTAGAAGCAGAAGATGTTTTCTTGAAAGAAGAATATTTTAAAACATACAAAAAACCACTTTTCTTTCATGAAGGATGGTGAACTTGCTCCAGGAGGTTGTATAGGCCAATATCAGCAGCAGCTTCAAAGAAGCGGTAGACAAACTCATTAACAAAGATTCATCCAGATTCTAAAGGGAATATACAGAGATACCCTAATATCCTAGTACAAAAATTGTGGGTTACAGGAAGCACTGAAGCATTTGATCACCAAGTGGCAAGGGGCACACTCCATGAGTCTCCTCTACAGACAGAATACCAGCCAAGGTCTTGGGTCTGACCCAGCAGGGAGTTCTTCCTCAGTAAACCAAGCAGGGACCTTGCTGAGCCTTATGAAATGATGTCCCGAAGAACTCGCCTGAGAGGAAATCAAACCCTTGCAAATTTCCTGTAAACAGAGTGTAACAATGGTGTGGTCACTCTGCACAATGTAAAACCTGGATGCCAAAGTAGAGCCTTATAATTTCCGCAGCATGACCAGAAATGTTAATATCAGCGGTGCTACCAAAGAGCTATAGAAATGATGGTCTCATCTCTGAAAAAAGGCAATGTGGTAATCTGTTTATCACGGCTTGTTTTTCTGCATTTTAGGCATTCCACATCTCTTTAGACATCGTAGACAGTAGTTCATGGAAATGTGTAAAGACATCTTTAATTTCTTTCATATTTCAGAAAAAAAATACATGGACCAGACTTGCCGGCTTTCAGTTCTAAATGCTGTCATTTCACTTATATTGTTCTAAGCCATTAAAATGAAAGGAATAGAAGAGGAAACAGAATACTGTTATTAAGAGAATTCTATAATGCTTTTCTCTGTACAATACAATAATAATTACTCTCCTGAACCATCAGGTAGTCCCTTCAGCTATCGCTGGAACAACTGTGTTTCAGATGCATGTTAGCAGAACAGAGAACTACTACTAAATTTAGAGATTAGTGTTATAAGAGGAAGAGCTTTCTGGGAAAGCTGAGAAGGAAATGTAACAAAAAAGCTTTATGGACAGCATTCATTTTCTTAGAGGGGTCTGATTCCAGTTGAGAGAGTGAAGCCCAAAACCATCCCTAGTTTCTCTCCTCACAGGAGACTCCTCTATGGGATGGAGAATCTCTCCAGGAGACCAGACAATCATCTTCTGCTAGAGGCTGAACACTATTTTAAGCAGCTGATTACCCCATTCTCCTGTAGCATTACGCTTCTCGTGATCATCTAACATTTATTCCCACTGAGGCATCAGAACCTGTGCTCAGCAGTGTTGAGATGTGGCTTTGCCAAAAAGTATATGGGAAAATTCAGGCTTCCTCTGCCAGAATGGTTCTGAATATGTTGTATACATTTTTGTGGGTATTTTTCTTTGTAAATTAGATTGGTCATTTTTTATGAGTTAAGAAAAATCTTCTGTTTTCACTACTTTGTATTCCTGCGGTTCCTTAAGCCATACAGATAGATCGTAGTGAAATTAGTTTTAGTGATCAGGAATATCTATAATCTTGGTACACATTATGAAAGTCAGTCAGTTTAACTTCTTGAAGATGTAAGGCAACGTGAATGGCGTAACACTACACTCTGACTTCAGCCAAAGGAGGTTTCTTCAGTGAGGCCAAAGAAATCTAACTCACTGCGACAAACTCTCAGTCCTAAATGTTGCACATATCCGATTCCATAATACTTTCTGAAAGCACAGTTTGTTTAATGAACTGTAAGAAAGACCTAGGGGTAAAGTCAAGCGTATAGGAAACTGTTGTGCCATCTCAGAGGCCACAGGCTAAAATAAAGTTCCTTCCTGTGCACCTGGTTAGACTCATATTAGGTGAATTTGTTATGCTTCCTCTACAGCCTAGCTTATTTATAGTGCGTATAGTCAGCCCATTTTTCCCTTAAGTGAAATCTGATGATTCCCTAAAAATAATGTTACTGTATTGTGGCTTAGTCAAAGCTTTTATGGACTTCAAGGGTAGCATTCATCTTGCAAAGCGTACATCTACAAGGTGGATGTCTATATCTTTTCTCAAAACTTCCTAGGTATTAGTCACCAAAGAGAAATAGATACTAGTGTATAGGGCAGACATCCAAAATAGATCAGATGATCTAAAACATCTCTATGTCTTTCAGTTATGTGTAAAGGAAGCCTGATGAGGCTAAAGATAAGCACGGTACAGACACCTGTCCTACTGATGTCACCTCATTTAGTGAGTTGAAGTGTGTGGACCCTTATCTAGGTTGAGAGAATTACATCTCCCAACCACATAACAGGTCTGGGAACCAAGGACCCATGAGCTAATTAATTCTGCTGACAAGGTCTATCTGCGAATCTGGAGAAGCATGGTTGTTTCACCACTGGTCCGCAGGTGTGCTACGAGGGAGCAGTATTCCGCTGCTTTGCAGAAAAGGGACTATCCATCCCAGAATTTCCAAGCTGGCTACAGATAGTTTTGCTGCTGAACAACTTATAATCACCAAAAAACCTTAATTTTGCAGCATATTGCTCACTCTGGTGTAGCTTCTTCTCTGCAGTACTTGAGCCCCCATAGGAAAGCTCTGGCAAGAGGCTGATTTTGTGCAGTAATTGACCTTGATGAGGGGCAAGGAGAGATAAGGGCAACCGTACTTCAAAGGCTGTCATTCAGAGATTTAACACACTCATAGTCATTTCGTGTTGCCTTTGACATATTTAATTCACCCAGGACTTAAGAGATTTCTATTTCATGCTTATTAGCTGATATTAGTGTCTAGGGAACATTAACACTTATGGGTCTGAAACATTAAATTCCTGAAGTTCTAGATGGTTTAAAACTCCCACTTTATTTATCTTTGTTGGCTTCCATATTCTCAGGGTCAAACTCCAGCTGTTCACAATGTTACCTCTTTAATCAACTTTAACTTGTATACCCAGCAGCTCTGCAATGGATTTTGAAAGATAATGGTAAGGTTGGCATAATTTCAGGTTTCTATTTTCTCAAAGATGAATTGTTTTTAATCAATTTCTAAGGTGAACAAAGCACAAGACACACATCTCCTTTTTCCATTTAGTCTTCCTCCTGTATGTATTTCTTTTCTACCCAATTCAAAGTTAATGCCTTCTTTACCTGTATTTTCTCATGTTCTTCCTATGAATAGTTGCAAAAAGATGCACGAGGTTTTAGCAAATTACTTCATAGACAGCGAATATGTGTAAAATTTAAGTTCAAAGAAATCAGCTGTTGTTTTTTTTCATACCACGCCTTTTTTTTTGAGATCATGGAAGTAGTACTGAAAGTTCAAGCTGATTATGTTTGTCTACTCTTTTTTATGTTATTTAAGCCAGAACTACATGTAGAGCCACAAAAATTTTGCAGACTCAGAGGCAAATTTCCAAATTCCATATCTAAATTAAGGAAAGTAATTTGAAAGTAATTTCAGATACCTACATGAGAAATAATTTGCTATATGAAATTTCTTAGCCCTTCAGACGAGAAAATAAGTGCTTGGTACTGTTCTACTGATAGGCCCCTAAAAAGGGATTATGGTGATTCACTGTAATCCTGTTAATAAAATATTAACTTCTTTTTACCAGATGTCCCTGGTGATCTCAATTTATATTAAATTCCTTCTTCAAGTCTTGCAAGTGTCAGATCAGCATTTTATTATTTTTTTTTTACAATAGGAGGGGGAATTACAAAATCCACAAGGTGGACAGAGGGACTTTGCAGAGAAAGTCCAGATCTAGGTAGGGATCCAACATCTGAGGCTGATTTACAAAGCATGTAATGAGTATGTCACTGAGCTCTCAAGAATTAAAGATATCTGAGAGAAAGCGGTCAATATTCACTTACCATGCTCATCCAGTAGTATGTTGTCAGGTTTGATGTCCCTGTGAAATAAGGAAAAGAACGCATTACATTTCATACCCAAAGAAAACCCGCAATTTCAAAGGGTATGGGTATGAGGGTATGAGGGCCAAGTCACTTAAATCATTACAAAACCAATGAAAAACGTATCATACATAAAGGCAAATGATTTTTATCTATATCTTTTTACTCCCCTGAGAAAACATGCATACTAAAGAGGGTCTCTAGGTTTCCATTTCATGTGGTTTTGTTTTCATGTGGTTAGCATGGACATGGATTTGGGTTTCAAGATTATGCACTTTATTCTTTATAGCAGCGGGAACGAGATGGAAGATTTGCATCAAGGAGGTGCCTGATTGCCTCAGGGACTCTACATTTGACAGACCCAAGAAATCATTTAATTGGAAACATCGGTGGTCTACCCTTTCTGCCAGACCTTGCTAATCTGCCATGCTCACGTGCACGATTGCTCACTTATTGTAGAGTCCTGCTAGCTATCTTATGCTAATTGGGTAAGTCTAGCAGCTCCCTGTTTAGTCCCTGAATCCCCCCTTGGCTGTCTGTAATGGCAGGTACTATGCTGGAGAAAGGAGCAGGGCAAAGGGATGATGGAGATTATGATGTGCTGAAGCATCAGCTCGACTCTGCTGTTCTTGGCACAAGGGAACACCATTGCCCTAGAGAGCTGCACTTTCAGAATCATTTTCTGTTGACCTACGTTCATGCTGCTGTCTGGAGAGATGGAGACAGCTTTTCCCCACCATTGTTGGGCATTCCCACCCTCTTTCTTGGTCCAGCATCATTGCTCATGGTGTGGACCTGTTCTGGGGGAAAATCGTCTCTTCCCTTTGCCAGGCGGGATGTGTGCCTGGTTTGGCTCACCCTGCGGCTTGGCGGGTGCGATGCGGCAGTGTTGTGTGGCACTGCCTTTTCACTGGCAGCTCGTGCTTCACGCAGTTTTGAAGCCGCGTTCTTGGCACAGCACTGCCAGTGTGGGAGATGCATCAGTCCACCTTGAGGAAAACATTTTCCCCTTGGGCTGAATTTTTCACTTATATCAAAAGAAAAGGCACTGTAAACTGTCAAAACTGTCAAAATCAGCTGTTGAATGAGTCCGCAAATGAACTCCAAACACTTCCACCCGTGTAATTTCTTTTAGCCAAGGGATAGCTTGAGTATTCCAATTTAAACACTTCCTAGGACATCCTATCCTGACTGAAATACATATTAATACATACTTAGATTTTGCTAACAAGCTTTTTCCAATGTGCCCGTAAACGGAATAAAGAAAAAAGTGAAATGTTGCAAAAGGAATATGGGATATACCAGAAAACTTTTTTTTTTTTTTAATTTTAATTAGAGAATGGTTTCTAAAGTAAACATCATACAGGAATAAGATAGCAATAGCAATTATAATATGTATATGGCTTGCATGATGTGAGCTCGGTCATCACCCAAACTCCACATCTCTATCGACAAAAGAAGGAAGCTTACAGTTTAGTATTCTGAATTCCATGCTTTCTAGCCCTTTCTGAGAATCATATGTAATAGTGAAGTGCACTAAGATTATGGTTACAATTTGTGTAGCAGCAGCTGGGGAAACCTAGGATAAATAAGAAATTATTTTGAATCATTCCGTGTACATTTGGAAATAATGTAGGATGTGTATGTCTCCATGTAAGGAAAAGGACCTCATGATGAATTACCATCTGGAATGGAAATTTAAAATTATACCCATATTTTAGTATGAAATAGTGTATTTCTTCTGCACAACTTACAGGCTACCTGTGATTGCCTGATTCAACAGCAGTTCTAGTTATATGTGTACTATAAAGGGAAATCTCTCCTAGAGCCCATGTCACCCACAAACCTCCAAACTCTGTCTTGTCTCTTTCCTCTCCCCTGTAGTCACTTTTCATATCATTAAATATACCAAAAACCTCTCCTCTCCCTGTTTTCATATGGGTGAAGTTGTGAGTTGCAGGCAAACTGTAGGATTAAATATCTTTGCTTATATTATAAAACTTCTCTTTGGTTGAATTATCATAGGAAATTCTATGCATTTTTATATGTAATGTTATATCTAATCTCTCAATTGATGAGATAGTTTTTGGGAGAGCTACTGTTCAGCTGGTATCAAATATATTTGCCAGTAACAAAAAGACCTCTGGTTTTCGATAACTCTTTTCTGATAAGAGTTGGAATTGTGATTTCTTGTTGAATAGTCTTTGTGGCTGATCCATGACTTGAAAATACAGCAGTGACTTTCAATGGAAATAAGCACATCATAGTTTTGACTGTTGAATTCAATATTTTAAACTTTGTCTTCACAAAATTTAACAAGCACAATCTGACACAGTTCTCACGTGGGTAAAACGACTGGGGGGCATATCCAAGTATGTTAGGGCCTTCCTGTGGCTTCCTAAAATCAGTGATGCATTCAACATCACTTCAAACTGTTTTCCCAAGTTTAAGAAAACAAAATTTAAGACTTGGAATGGTACAATCATTAGTACTTCACTGAGAATAAAAGTGATCAAAAGGGGAAATTCAGCTTTATGAGCTACTGCCATGTGTATAACAATGCAGTACCCAGGGATTGCTCATTACAAGACTGTGCCTTTTCTTTTTTTTTTTTTTTAAGAAGATGAGTTTAAATAATCTGAATATCTGCTATGGTATTGCACCATTAAGTAGACTATACATTTTTATTACCACCAGAAAATCATTGACAAATCCACTTGACAACTGTATGTATCATCAAATATATTTTTCATGCAGTTGCATCTGTAATGTTCGGAAAGTTGAGTGGTAAAATTAGGTCTGTGCTTATCTCTCTGTGACTAATTCAGGCAGTGGCTGATACTTGATACAGATGCACGCAGACCATAAAGCCTTTCCTACCTCAGGGATTTTCCCTGCTGTGGGCTCTGCCGACTTTGCTCGTTTTGCTGAGAGGCAGGACCGCAGCTGGGGGCAGGTACAACAGGGTGTATTGCCTCGCACAGAGCAGCCCAACCCCTCAGTCCCTGGGGCAACTTGATAGACTCGTAACTGTGCCTCAGCTCTCAAAAGAGGCTATTTTAAACTGCTTTTACAGCCAGTGAAAGTCATGGGCTAACTTAAGCCAGAAGGTGAACAAGTAAGATGCTGCCGTTGTGGGATCACATGCCTGGAGATGCGCGTGGATGCCTAGATTCATGTGGCAGGTGAGAAAGCAAAGCGCAGGGTCACGGCGAAGAGCGTGCCTTCCAGCAGCACTCTGTTACGTGGGTGTCCCCAGTTTACAGCGTGGCTCTGAAAGCTCTCCTCTCCAGAGGCAGCCTGTTGAAAGCTCCAAAAACTGCAGAGGAGTGAGGCCGCTGCTCTGCCCTTGCACCGACCGCTGCCTGCTAGGTGCAGGGCGGGGAGGGTTCAACACAGTCACGGCAAAGACTTGGCAGGTCTAGGAGCACTGCAATTAAATTTACTGGATATATTCAGAACAGAGGGTTTCCGGCCTCTGTTATGCAAACCACAGCTAGTTCCTTTAAATAAATACTCTAGTTAAATTCATGTAAATAGTAAAAACACTGTTTATGTAGGAAGGTGGATTGAAAAGATAAAAACTCTTCAGTTAAGCCGTTTAAATTCAGACATGTTAAGTAAGTGAAATCCAGTTTTCATTACTCATCAATTTTTCAGAAAACATTTTTCTCCTTAGCAAGCATGTTCAAACAACAGGGTGTCAAATTCAACGCCTTAACTTCAGGGTTTTCCTGTTATGCATATCCTTAGCTAAAAGAATGAATTGAAACACTCATTTCATAATCCAAGTATCTTCAACCAGCTTGTAAGAGAAAATGAAGGACTTTCGCAAGGAACAAACTCACTCACAGTTTGGATTCAGAAGAGCCCTAGGCTGCCCTCTAACCATTCACCAAACAATGACCAGCAGAGCTATGGCAGGGTCCTTGACACAGAGTTCATAAACACGCCTGTCTCAGTCTGTGCTGGGGCTACTCAAACTCTTTTCATACGCAGATAAATCAGAGCAACGTAGAAATGGGAGCAGGGAAACCTTCAAAGTCTTTGCTTAGTGACAGGACCAGGCATAACTAATATAACAGCTGGCCCGAGTAACTCAGAGGTGCAGACAAATGAGAAAAAGATTGGAAAAATCACAGTTTAATTGCCACTTGTTGATATTGCCTGTGAAACCATTTCTAGCTTTCTTCAGTTGCCCTAGCTACAAATGTCAAACTAAAGCTGCCTGAAGGATGAAAGTACAGTAAGAAGGTGCTGCATATAATTTCCAAGTAGGAAAGAATGATTAATAATCTATTCGTATCTTCTATAATATCTAGGTCGAGTGGGCATACAATGCTTGAAGATATTCCCTTCGCATGGAGAAAAACCATGAGTGTGGCTTGACTCGTGTCACTGCATACGCCAGTCAGAGTCCCCTGAATTCCCTGGAAAGGCTCACAATAATTATAAAGGGCTTAGATTCAAGTACCTGCAGTTTTAATTACTGCTTCCATCAGTGTTTCTTTCTGGTGTTACTAAGTGGGGTAGAAGCAGATTTCTAAACTAAGAAACTGAGAAGTTGTGCAGATTTTCAAGACCTGACTGGATAAACCCCAAGCAACCTGGTCTGATCTGAAGGCTGACCCTGCTTTGGGCAGAACATTAGATTAGAGGCCTCTGGAGGTCTCTTCCAGCTGGAATTAGTCTGTGAGTCTATGAAAAATAATATATCGAAGTTCTAAGTCCATCATTCTTATTGCCCCTCCTTTTGGCTACAAGGAAGTTCATGAAAGATTGAAGAGACCTGGGAGAGGACTGTATATGTGGAATTTAGTGAGTCTTTGGTACAGTGGGAAGCTAGTCAAAGCTTCCATATGCTTAGTTCTGTCATGGGGCTTGAATGCTCATGAAGAAAACAGTAGGAATAAATAGCATATCTCCAGCATGAAAGGAGGTTAAAATTGAAATGCTGTGCAGTTCAGCACTCCAGAGGTGTAACATAACATTTATTAGCTATCTGAAGTGGTAAAAGAATGAAGATTATTTCACCTGAAGGGGAGTCTGAGAAATCTCAGTAAGAGTGAGCAAAACTCTTGATTTATTGACAGTGATTATATTGCCAGTGCCAGATAAAATGAAGAATAGACGCAAATTATATGTGTACATCAGAAGGAGAAACTGAATTACTCATCGGGATTAATGACCATAAATAACCTTCCAGAGGTCACACTTTTGTATCCTTTATGTGGATCAAATAGTCATAGAAAAGAAGACTGAAAAACATGTGATGATGCCGTTTGCTCTAAAGCTTGAAATTCAGAACAATATCAAAAAAAGATTCATGTGTACTGCTACGAATTAGCAACCAGGACATTGTAACTTTTGATCTCCATTGATATTGACTGGACTTGAAACGCTCATCTAGAAATGAAAGATGTGTGGTGTGTGAAGTCAACCATGAATTGCCCGGTTTTCTCAAGGAAAAATAAAGTAACGGCTGGTTTGTTGACTATCACTTCACATTGATAACAACTAATTCTAAGTAGGTTACAGAAAAATATTGGAAAAAAAAGGTGTTATGCTCTAATTTAAAACAAAAGTAGGTCCTTTGGGTTACATGATTTCATAGCACCTGAAAGAAAACCGTCAAAAAAGGAAAGATCTGGGGAAGGCTAAATGAAAAGATTCCCTGGGAGTAAGGAACAAATAGATTAGAGTTCTTTAGTTAACGGAAGAGATCTGTAAGATATGATGTGACAGGCATATCAAATAATAAATAGTATCTAGATGGTCAATAGAAGTTTTCTATTTGCTTTTGGAACGTGAAAGCAAGGTTCTTATTTCATAAAACTGAAGTGAACTAAACAAACAGAGTTTTATTTATATAACTGAGAATTAAACTCAAATTGATTACTACAAGACATAATTGCATAAAAATGTTTCAGAGGCTTAAACAAAGATTTAGCCATTGATGTGAATAACATAAGTACCAGCTAGGGTTCCTCCAGATGAGATTAATCTAATTGAATTAGGAAAGCATTTCTACAGCAAGTACAGATGCTGTCTTCCTTTCACCTTTTTGAAACCATCAATAATAATGCCAAACCCAAGATCTATGCTTTCCCTTAAACCTCTGAGAACTGAAAAACTAACGCTGCCCATCTGTTTTATTCTGCTTTCATATTTTTCAGCAAACATACATACAGCACAGGCTTGGTTTCTGCCATGTTTAAATTTGTGATTTTTTTGCTTTTGTCTACATTTTCTCCTTATTTCATCAAAAGATTTGATGTGTTTCCAACACAGAGACAGCTGTTCTTTGCCAGTCCAAGCAGTTTTTTATTATGACCAGAGAAAATACTTCAGTTATAACAGCTCTGGATGGATCTGAATTCACATGTGTAATAACCCCTAACCCTTTATTTGGTGTCAGGAAAAATCAAAAGTACATTCTTTCAACTTTCAGTCTGACAGATTTCACTCTTTGCCTTGCTGGCTCAGAGCAGAATCTAATGTATTATCACATTTCCATTCTCTTGAGCTTCTAAAATCCCACAGTAACATCTATGAGCATTTCAGTTGATAGCAGTTTTACCAGCATGACTTACTAGGAGTATTTCCACTTTTTAAGGGTGATTGGTTTTCTCTGAACAAAGACCCTTGAGATTTCAAGTCTTCATTAACCAAAGGCAACTTACAGAGAAAACTCAGTTGTGTGCAAACTTATGAAATGAAGTCTTAGATTTTTAAAATCAGCTCTTAAGTGCTTTTATTTTAATGGGCAGAAGATGCATACTCACTTTCATTCAAAGGACAGAACCTTGCATACAAACAGGTATAAGTTGAAACAAGGGACGTTCAGACTGGATATAAAGGAAAACTTTCACTGTGGGGACAGACAAGCAGTGGAACAGGCTGCCCAGAGGGGTTTTGTAGTCACTATCCCTGGAGTTTTTCAAGAGATGAAGCCTGGTCTGATGTCATATCCAATCATGCTTTGAGCAGAAATTTGCATTACAGGGAGGACCTCATGAGGTCCCTTCCAACCTGAATTTTTCCATGATCCTTTATGTATAGGCAAGTTCTTTAGGGAGCAAAGAGGGCTTTCTCTACCCTTTAACTCAGGAGCAGCAGCTGTGTAGCTTCTTATAAACCACAACTAGAGTTACAGCCCGTAATGAACCTCCTCCAGGGGCAGTGGCAATGCCTAGAGCCTGCTGACAATACAACTCCATGGGTCACAAGATAGGCTTGTCTTAGTCTAGATGTGGTGAGCCCATATTTACACGTGTATCACTAAAAATTCATTGGCTTACAGTTAAGGCAGCTATGCCCTTGCAGAATGCCAAAGTTTTTTTTCTCAGAGATCGTTTCAAAATATTCAACAGAGACATTAAATTAGATGGATTTCACATTGTCATAAGGATGCAAAATAAGCAAGAGCCAAACAAAGGCCCTTGAAGTCAATGAAAGGATTACATTGGCTTTAGTAGATATGGTTTCAAACCCAATAAAGTTTTTCTCATACTTTTTTCTCATCAGTGCTGACAATCTAACTCTATGTTGTGTAGGATAAACCTTGAAATACTGAGTTTAAATGTTATTTTCTTAATTATGCAGCTCATTTATTGTATTTTTTTTTTCCTTATGCAGAAATAGGCTTTTGAAGATACTGTTTTCACTGGGAAAAGAATTTTGTTAGGATCACAGAAAATCACAAACTAGTTTTTAATCTACAATGACCTCCGTGATCCTGTTTGCCTTCTGTTTATCAAAATCGTCTCAACAGTCATAGAATCATAGAATCATAGAATGGTTTAGGTTGGAAGGGACCTTAAAGATCATCTCGTTCCAACCCCCCTGCCATGGGCAGGGACACCTTCCATTACAGCAGGTTGCTCAAAGCCTCATCCAGCCTGGCCTTGAAGACTTCCAGGGATGGGGCATCCACAACTTCTCTGGGCAACCTGTTCCAGTGACTCAATACCCTTACAGTAAAGAATTTCTTCCTAATACCTAATCTAAATCTACCCTCTTTTGGTTTAAAACCATTACCCACTGTTCTATCACTACACTCCCTGATAAAGAGTCCCTCCCCATCCTTCCTGTAGGCCCTCTTTAGGTACTGGAAGGCTGCTATAAGGTCTCCCTGGAGTCTTCTCTTCTCCAGGCTGAATGTGACTGAAAAGGAGCAATGATTGTATTCTTGGATATAGGGAATGCTATAGGAAGACTAGGAGTCTGCATTGACTATTAGGTGCAAGTATTAAAGTCTAGAAGACAGCTGCTACCATTGAAAAAAAGCACAGTGAAAAGCAACAACTTCTGGATAACAACCTGAAGTCATGCAAAGATAGTTCTAATAACCTCAGTTTACTGAGTACCTGATTCTCTCAAATATTAAATTATTCTCAATTATTTGCTCATAACCCATTTATATACTACAGAATATACCTGACCAGAGTCTTTTGTTTTTTTATTAGGGGTTTTTTAGGTTTATTTAGTCACACCAATGTTTCACATTAAATCACCAACGTATACCTGCCACATAATAATAAAGTGTCATGAGTAGTTCTGGACAATTTTCATTAAGATTAATATTAGCTGTATAACAGTTCTTAACAGCCATAAAAATGGCAATGAGTTGGGAAATGTAAGATTCAGCTATGGATTATTCGAGTTCACATGAGACTTATCGTTACATCAGAGCACTGAAGTGAAGCATATCATACATTATAAAGGGTTTTCTCCTGATTATGGAAAGAAATGTGAACAAATTCTGATTTTCACAGATAGGGACCTCATTTCCTTCCTGTTTGATATCTAGATTCACAAATAATACACATGTTCAAGGCATGCAGTTCATAAAGAAAGTGAACGCATACATAGTGAGGTTTTCTTATGGCAAGTTTGTTGAAGCTTTGAATGAAGAAAAGGTCAATATAAACTGGCCATTGTACCGCCAGGAGATGAATTTGGTCAGAGGTGTTTTGCTTCTATAAGGCAGCACAGAAACGATGTATCCTCCAGAGCTGAACTGTGCAGAGTTCCTCCTAAGAGTGCTTGCTCGAGAAATAGCCTTAATGAAGTCTAATGCAGACTCTCTTCCTTTCATCAACACTCATCATTCCTTTATCTTTTTTGGTTTTTGTTCCTGACCAACATCCTTCCTAGTTTCAAGAAACGTTCAACGGCATTAAAACAAAATCATAGTAAGACTCTCAGAGTTCTTTACTATTCTTTCCTATCAGATGGATGGGAATGAAAGACTTTTGACTGCTCCAGACCTCTGATTGCCAGTTCACATACCCCTCACTTAGATCTTACAAGTAATTGCTATCACTTACTGTCCTTTCATATAGAGACCTTCAGAGCCTTCTATTCCTGCTCTAATGAATGCCATGACGTGCCATGACCCTGTGAATAGCTGTAATTTTGAAATTTAAGGACTTCAGTAACATTGGAAATTAGCTGAGAAGATACGGTATTAGATTGTGAGAGATCCATATAGAAAAATCCTCTTGTGAATGCCTGTTTGTATGAACCTGGATGTGTTTCCACAAGGCACCACATCTGACACCCAAGCCACCAGAATAATTAAGTTCAGAAATATGCTTTCACAGTTCATAGTGCCTGACTGAAACAGGAAAGAGGAAACAATATCTGTTAATAAAAGCCACTGGTCATAGGTGTGGACAGCAAATGTAGAAACAAGCAATTGAGATGACAACAAATTAAAGTACTAGTCCTGATCTTTACGTATTTAAACTTGGGCTAATTCACTGACAACCAGAGAAAAGTCACACAAGTAATTTATTGTTCCGTTCCTATTTATAGGAATAAATAAAAAGGAATGCACCTTTTTTAGCTATTTCTCTCTTGAGTAAGAAGAAAATTTCAGCACAGCTGAGATCCACTAATTCTGCCTGAAAGCAAAATAAACTGCTATTTTGTGCCAGGATGTCCATGCAAAAATTTATCTTCTGAGAAGCAAAGGGTGCAATGATTCATTCATTCAACTCAGCCATTTCCATTTGCACTTTCTGGAGCCTGTTATACACAGAGGACTTGCAATGTCAAAGGGCATCACTTCCAGTGTCCTGTTCTAGTCTGAAATGTTAAAAAGCCTAAAATATTAATTGGTCTAAGTTCCATCCAGTGGAACTTACTTAGTCAGCCCCATCTCCATCCAGAAAAAAAAAAAAAAAAAAAAAAAAAGAAATCTATGTTTCAGACTCCAAATAAGGCATGGAGCCAAATTTGTAATTTTGCAGTGATTTACTAGATACAGTTTCAGAATCAGCAATTTCCAGTAGAAGATTGCTTTTTTTCAAGTAAGTATATGTATGTGGATAGATAGATACGTCTTAGAAAAATCAGCTCTTTCCTTCTAGAAAGGCTCAGACTAACAAACATTGCAACTTGAAAGGTAATCTGGTTTTATCACAGTGTCCTAATAGTTTTGATATTTTAATTATATGTTCAAATCTCATAGTACTTATTAAGGCAACTTCTAAATCTAGAAATTAATAGAATTCCACAGAATTCTGTGGGAAAAAAATGAGAAAAGGTTTCCAGATTTGAAAATCTTTCCATAAAACTGAAACACCTTTGACAAGACTCTATACATGCATTCCCAAATAATATATTCATCACCAATTGGAAATATATAATTTTGGTATTGTACAATCTGTGATGCATTATTCAAGAAACTGAGGTACTCAACAAGTCAGTAGGCCTTGAAAAAAAAGTCTATTTATTGGGTGTTTCTATTTAAAACCTTCTCTTTTATTTGATATCTTTTGCTTTCTCTTCATTCTCACTTCTGAGGCTTTAATGCAGAAATAAACATTCCATATGGTGCCTGTGGTTGCTTTTTGGTTAAGTACTATTTCTTACCAGGTGTCCATGAAGACCTTGGGTTTTCTTAGCACTTGTACTGGCCAATTTTATATAGCTCTGAAAATAAAGCTGTCAAAGGCAGCACCACAACATACTTATTTACAAATAGCTCAACTGGAACAAGCTTGTTATTTTTCAATTTTAACTCCATTTGGAAAAACACAATTATGAAAATATCTTCAATTCTCTACTTATGACAATAGGTGGCAGTAATGATATCTACATTTGTCTGAATGGCCAGTAGTCCCTGGAAACACTGTATTTGTCAATTTTTGCTTAGAGAAATTGTTGTAGTAGATATTATTGTCCCAGGTTGAAGAAAATGACCCTTTCAAAAACACGAAGTCCATACCGAACCTTTCACATTTGTTGGTATATCTAGCCAGATAATAGTCGTCTTTTTGGCTCGATGGAGTTCCTGAATTTGCATAGATGCTAAATGAAAATAAGAATATTAAACAGAATATTTCATTATATCGTTTTTCCTGAAGATTCAATATGACTTTATCACAGAGGTATTTATGTACTGCAATAGCAAGAAAAATAAATATCCTTCTATGCTATAAAAGCTAGAAAGATTTGTCCAAAGGAGAACGTGAACTTGTACTTTGCCTCCTCTGTGTTGCATTGTGTAATGTCTTAGAGGCTGGGATTGGAAAGCACCACCGTGGCCATATAAACCGAGCTTTTACATAACAAAGCCCAGACTACGTTACCCAGGACTCCTCTTCTGGACACAGAGGTTCTCTTCCAGGTGAACATTAACCAGCACAAATGACTTGCAGGCAATCCGATGGTTAGTTTTCATCTTGCCTCGAAGTAATGACAAATGTGCCACTTCCTTTGCTAGAACTGCTTTCTAGAGCCAACAGTAGACACGACAACAGACCTTGGACTTTTGGGTAGCTCTGAGGGGAACCTTGATCAACTGTCAATGTTGTGATGATGCCAAAACATCACCACATTTCAAATAAAAAGTCTTTTCAGCCAAATGCTTCTCCAGATCCCATGGAGGAGTCATGCAGAATCACCACGTAGCAGTAATTTGTTGATAATTTCACAGTCGATGACTCTAATCTTTTCTGTGTTGTAGTGTCAAGTATTGCTGAGACCTTCTGTGCGTACGAGTACAAGGGCCATACCCCTACGTGTGAAACAGCTTTCAAGAACAGGTGACATCTCTGATAACCACGGGAAGTGCACGACTCATTAGACGCTAACTGGAGTGTGGTGTTTGGAAAGAATTATCTGGTCCAGCAGGAAAAGATATACATTGCAATGGTGATGCTTCTTTCTGTGATACTATGTGAGAACTTTTGACTAGGAGTAAGGGAGAGAATGTACTCAGCATGTACTCTGCCAGCAATTGCATGAGTATCAATCTCCTACCAGTAAAAGGCATAGGCCCCTTTCCAATTTACACAGGTAGAAATCCATGTGTGAAACTAAATTAGAGAAGAAACTGGTGACATTTGTCCTCTGCCTAAAGATAAATCAGGAGAGCATTTTTACTGATAAGCACGTTTGGCTTTATCTATTGTAAAAAGCTAGCATAGAAAGTGTGGTATTTTGCAACAGCGGAAATTCATATAACTTTGTTTTTCACTGCATGAAATACAGAATAGATCCATTCAGATGTATCACGTCTCCACGAGTTTGCTCAGCTTATCAGACAAACTCAAAAAGAAAATATATAGAATTCCAAGAGCACACGTGTGCTGAAGTCAGCCACCGTTCACAGTGTGCAATTACTTTATAATATCACTAAAATTTACCTTAAAAGCCCTACCAACTTCTATACGAAAAAGTTCATCAGACTCCTGCTAGAACAGCAGTATCCACAATAATAATATCACATTGTTTAACAACTCTTTCCTTCATCCATACCAAAGTGCAATTAATTACAGCCAACATGGCTGGCAATTAAAGTACATTTCAGCATGGTGGACTTCATGTGCAGGCCAAGGAAGATGACAGCAACTTCCAAAGGTTTCGGTTTTTCAGCGAGTGCCTGGGCAGTCATCCCTTCAATTCAGCAGTGAAGCTTCCCATTAAGCACATTTTCTGCTGATCCAAGTTTCAGCAGTACAGCATAGCGGGGAGAAGGGATGTAGACCAGCAAGCAGAAAACCACCATGAAATGCTGCCTTGTTCGTTCTGATCTGAAACCCCAACAGATAGCATGGATGCCAGATAGCCCAACGCCCTCACCACTGCCATCCTCTCCTGCTGGCTCGTGTCTGTGACATGCAAACAATGGGTGTAAGTATTTGGGCTTTTATTCCTCAAACTGACCACCTCAGACCCCGTAATATACACAGCCAGGACATATCACAGAGAGGAGGCTGAATATGTTCCACAATCAAGTGAGCTTTGATGTCCTGCATATGCTTCCCCTTCTGGGTGATTTTATAGATTTAATATGTGTAAATGTGAGCTGCGATAGAGCAGGGTGGGAGGTGCAGAGTCTATGCTTGAAAAGAAAATTGTATTGGGTAAAAGATTAAAAAAACCTGACCTGCTACTACCTGAAATCTCAGTAGTAGCTGGCACGTCTTCTTGTAAAACCCACCAACAGGTAGATTAATTCTACGAAACAGAGGGGCAAATATCTGACTTTATGCTGCATTTGCTTCCTCCAACCAATCTTTAATATTTTTGAATAGAAGTCTCATGACACTTTTCTACCTCCAGCCTTACCTATCCTGGAAAGGAAAGTAATTACTTTTAAGAATAACTTTGGATGCTTTTAAGAAGGAAAATTTACAGAGAAACTCACAGAGCAATGAGTGTATGTATTTCTGTAGATTGCTGTTTAAAATAGATGAGACTTGACAGGCTACATTTGACCCAAACCACAACTCGTATTCCAGTACACCACCATTTTAAGAAGTCTCTCTATTCTAAGAGATGTCAACAACATATTGCTTGGAATCAAACAGACAAGTATTCCTCTGGATGAACCTGGGTAAGGAATGAAAGATTGGCAATATTGCTTCAGTCCACAGTCACATCCTGGTTAAGATTGCTAGGCAAGAGTAGAGTATGTGTGAAGGCGTATTTAAACTAGACTCTGTGCAGAGAAACTGCTGTTAGAGTAACTACTTGCACTGAAATTATTACAAGGATTATTCCTGCTATTTATTCAACTGAAAATAGAGATGGGATTCAGCTCTCAAATTAAGATACTTAGATTAAGTTCTATTGTGAATTTGGCATCTATATCCACATTTATAGTCAATGAATGTATAAACAACACGGTCACTGCAGTGTAAAGAGCCATTCAGGTGACTGTCTATTTTTGGATGAGCTGAATAGCTTTTTAGATTCTGTTGACTAGGTATCCACTTACTTAGACAGCCAACTGAAAAAAAAAAAAAACAGAATCCTGCATTTAGATCTTGGTGAACTGCGGAATGAGTTTTTAAAAACATAAGAAACATCTTGCATGCTGTGTGGAATTATGAAAACAACCGGGGATGTTCTCAAGTCAAATTATTGTAACGTTATCACAGAAGCACAGGCAGGTATTTAAGCCTCTTGCAGGAGTCACGCTTCTGATGCTCATTGTCTTGTTTGACGTCATCTCACACCACAAAGAACGCAACCCTTCATACATGATAAATTGTGCTGTAGTTAAAATACCTTGCACACTTAAGAATTTTTTTAGTTGCTACCATCAAATAAAACATCCTTCTCATTTGCACATGAAAACCTCCGAGGGTCTGTATGGTATTCTGGCTGGATGAGGTTAAGAGGGGGATGTCTGAGGAAGGAGCCCCAGGGTTCCTCGCTCTGCTCCAGACAGGTGGCCACCACAAGGCCAGCTGTTTGTGGCATCCAGGGAACCTGGCACTGCCACACAGAGCTGCTTTTGTACAACTGGAGCCACATTTCATATCAGGGAGATAAAATCCTGTCTGATGTAGGGAAACTGGTCGCCAAGTATTTCTTAGGAAGGAAGAGCAGGCAATGACTAAGCACCACCATTCTTCCCATTAACTAAAGAGTTACACTGGTTTAACGTATACGTTCAAAAATCTAGAGAACTAATGCTTAATAATTCAAGTTTTCAGCTTTAAGTCTCATATGCTATTCCTTTTTGACACTGTATCTTCCAAAAGCAAGTACTAAACAATAATGATAGGATAAATGACTGCTGGCTGGAAATGGACGTCCTTATGCATATGCTCATAATTCTTAGTTTCAGCAGTAGAGGTACTCTGGGACTCAGGGAAATAAGCTGGTACTTTAGTCTTCAACTCTCTATACATATGTAAGTGCATGTGTCTGCACTGCAGTCTGTCTGTAGAGCATTTCTGTGGCTGAGTAGGTCTGCAGAAGAGTTAAAGGAGCACCATCAGGGGAAAATTCTGCAGTATCCCAAATTAAGAGGCAAACTGTGAGTCTAGATTTTAGGGGCAGAACTCTAGATAACTAATACATTTAGTTAGCATAAAATCTGAGAAATGCAGCATTCTGGCAATAGGTTTTCCACTCAGCAAGTCTCGTTAAGTGACTATATTAGTAATTGTTACTGATTATTGACAATAAGTCAATTATTATTTATTGACTTGCATTCAAAATAGACCTCTGATACTTGTTGAGTAGACCTGTTGATCTGACATTTTTAAAGAGGACCATATCTTAATTTTTGCAACGATTTGAGAGCGTGACATAGCAAATCTAAAACTGCATTTCCCCACATCAGCACCTTTTCTAGGAATACACAGAGAGATTAACTTGTATGCCAGTGTATTAATTCTTATCTGCAGAACTCCGAGAAAAGTTTTTCACAGTTGGTGAATAAAGCTGTTTGACCCTGACGATGACCAAGAGAGACATACTCAGAACCAATCAGCCTTCAGTAAGCCTTACCACTCTGACCTGGAATTCATATACTGGCATTGGCGTCCTATTTCCCCTGTTACTGCAACCCCCAACTTCATGGTGCCTCTCTCCCATGTTCTCCACTCTTTCTGGTCACTCCTGATTTTGGCTTTCAGGGTCTCCCCCCTCTCCACAGCTTTCCCTTGCCCACACCCCACACCACACTCTGCATTCCCTGGTCTCTTCTTCAGCCCTCCTAGTGCCCCTGTGGACATCTCCTCTGCACTTTATGCAGAGAGGTGATGCCCTTTTTCTTCTTGGTATCCTCAAATCTGTCTATCTTACCACCGATTTATTTTTTTTCTTCCTACTGGCTCTCCAAAGTGTAGCTGCTCACCTAGATGAAAAATCAGCCATGTTCACTGAAGGTCCAAACTGTGAACTCACGGGCCAGACATTCAGAGCTCAGTGTAAGACTGCCTGACAAGTTTGGTTTCTTTGACGCTGTTAAAAAATTGATACCTTCTGTGCCATTTTTTTTTCTTGTAGTGGTTTTTATCATTCCTGAAGACTTTTATCATTCCAGCTCCGTTGCACATCATTTGACATTGAATGATAACAACTGCAGAGAAAGATGAGATTTTAAGCAGTGCTGGTTTTTACTAAAAACTAATGAAGTTTGAGGGCTGAATAAAGCCACAGAAAAATATGGTTTGAACCTCAAAATGCTTACAATCTGAACTAAACCTGACAGCAGAGTAAAGACAGTATCTGTGTATAGAAAGAGGGCCCATAGTTTTACCATAAGAAAGTCATATTTATCTTCTAAAGTACTGAGCTCATAATTAAACCCCCAAACCTAAAAAAAAGTGAAATGTGCAATAAGAATATCACTGAAATAAACTGTGAGACTGGAACATGATTAGACACAGAATACTGTGAAAGGGAAAAAAAATAAGAGAACCTCTAGCCTTGTATTGTTTTTATCATTAGACTAGAAAGCAACTCCTCTGCATTCAGAACAGCACCCAAGTTTCATGTGTGTAACAAGATGAACAGATAAAAGACTGAATAAAAACTGGTAGCAACTGGAGAGAGGTTATTTCTCATTCTTGTTAGTCTGACTGTAAAGATTATTTTGATCATCAGTGTAAAGAAGCACCAAATTCACCAGCATCTAATCTAAGAAATTTTTGTTCGTTGAAAGTGTACCACCTACCAAGTGCTCTTCCAACCGTGCAAGGTCCCAGTTTGGCACCATATTTTAAGGTCTTCCCCTGCTGACAGCAGTTCTGCATGTCCAAGAGCACCACAACTGCTGAATTGCAGGCTTGCCTTGCCTCCTCTGCTGCAGGAAAGTGCAATTATCCCCACTGGGTCAGTAGGAAATTCCCCCGGGGATGAATGTAAGCTGTGCACACGCATGTTGGGAGAAGCGGAGGCTCATCAGTAGGACTATCTGTCATACAGCATCAAAGCTCTGCACTGCTGTGCTTTCTCCTCTGTAAAATCCATCCAGGGGAGTTGGGACAGGAGTTCACAGAGGTTATAGAAATGTTTGGAAATAACCTGGAAGGAATGCCCTGAGGAGCTCCCAAAAAAGGATATAGAGAATAAATACATGAGATAAAAATTGAGAAGGCAACTTCAGCAGAACAAATCTCACAGCAATCTGTACCTTAATTACAGTCCCTGCCCACCAGATGATTTGTTTTGAAAGCTGAAACTCTGTCAGACGATCCGTGTTACAACTCCCACTCTTTCTTATCCCCCCGTATATCTAAGTCAAAAATTGTACAAAGCAGATCACATCTCACCTGAAATATCAAAGCTGTGCTGAAAGCTGCTGAATGCATTTCTAAGGCAAGAAGGAAGCTTAAATTTCAACATCCTTTAATGAAATGCCTTCTACCACACCATGGGCAAACTACTCAGTTCCTGAGATATAAGAGACTATTGCAGTCATGAGAAAATAATGTAAATGTGCACTTTTTGCCTTACGTCTTTTTTATTTTGCCATATATTAAAACAAAACATACGTTGCAAGGAAGTCTCCAAGGGAATGACAGAATACTCTATGTATGTGATGCTCATCCAAGCTGAAAAAATGTTGCAACCATTACAGCAGAAACAGGAGAAAGAAGCAGTTGTCTGCATGCTGCTATTGGTTTATATTTTGCTCAGCCTGAAGTTTAGTCTTTTTCCATATTCCCTCTCTCCATCTACATACTTTAATCAAAGATTTTAAATTTCTTCACTGACTACAAATAAAAAAATGACTCAACCATATTGCATGCAAATCTGCCACTTCCGTGGAGGGAATATGCCTGCATACTGTCACGGTATTGCAAAATTTCCAAGAAGCGAACACACCAGAATACTTTTAATGTAACATTAACACCAAGACTTTGGAAAAAAGGATCAATATTATATCAGAGGGGGCTGACTCTTGTTCTCTCCCCTGTTAATTAAGACTTCATTTAATTGCTAATTTGATCTTGCTGGTGAGAGGAGCTTTCATTCAGCCTCTCCTCCCCTCCCAGCTGGCACGGGGAGGTTGGGACAGCAGCACCACCCTGGCATGGCAGGTGGAGGTTGGAGGCTCAGAAAACCGGGGTGAACCAGGCAGTATCATACGAGGCAGGAAGTTAATACTGTCGATATTGTTATGCCTCTCCAGAAGGAGTGCGTAATCATTGTAATTACTTATTCAAAACTATTTAAATGTGGTTATTAATACTCTTTATTACATTTAGAATTACAATATCAACATGCTATTAAAATGGTAGTCTTTGGTAGTGTACATAAGTTGGGAGCAGATGCCTACGCTAAACTCACTTGAAGCTTTAAAGCAACACCAAGAAATTTGTAATGGATTTCTGTGGGAGAAAGATGGCTCTGATAATACTCGCACTGCATTGGCCACAAAGAAACTAGCAATATACTAAAGCAGAAAAATAGCATAAACCAGATCAGATTTGAGGATGGAGACCTGAGATAATCTTGACTATAGAGCTCTGCTTCAGTTCTGTCAGCATCTTCTCCTTCAGAGTCTGAATCTACGAAAATGATTCATGATCAAGATTTTAATACTAGGAGTGGTGGAAGGAAACTATTTAATTTCATTATCCATCAATAGGGTGATAAATTGTGAAGACGAGGGACGTGTAGTATTTTAACACATATTATGTGCCCTGAAGGCTCCTTGTATAAGACTTCTCTTCCTAAAAGGTATGTTAATGTAAAAGGATTAGTAAAGAAAACCAGAAGGAGGGAAAAACCAGTAACAGAGACAGGTGATGGCAGCTGATTTAGGTGGGGGGTGTGCTCTGCAGAAGCTAGAAGCAATTAATAGGAAAGTCATTATAACCCCAGAACAAATGTAAAGATGGGCTTTAAGAAAGCCCTCTGGAAGACAAACCTAGATAAAAAAGCCAGACCAATGTTGTGCTCCCTGCTATAGTGACTGGAAAGTGGTAGATGCAGAGCATGGAACTGGCAAACTAGTGTATGATATCTACATGGACTTTATATGTTCCCTCGACAGAAAAGAGTGTGCTGAGCCGAGGCATCAGTGGGCCTGCTGGCATCTCCAGGATGTTAGCTACCACACTCACTGCAGCAGCAAGCTCTGTGGCAAGGTAATTCCATAGTAGCTTTTTGTTGCCCATTTTTGAAAAGATTTGTACCTACTAATGTGACAGAGAGTCTGAAATTGCCTGTCTCAGTTTCTCTACGCTGTCTCCTGTTCCTGTGTACTTACCTGTGAACAGCATGAAATGCCAATTCCCTCAACGGAAATGATTTATCTTGCTCCAAGGGAGCTGGGTTTTCCAGTAGTGAGGACTATGGACCTACAACTAGTAGGGGCTAGTCAGACACCTGTAAGTCCACAATACCCTAGTGATGGTACTAGGATTTTAGAGTTTTAGAAAAACCAAGATTTTTTATGTTTATTTTGTTTGTTGCAGCTAAATGACAGCGAGGTGAGAAAGGATTCAGGAAAACCTTTAAATCAGTGTGTAAAAATTAGAATTCAGATAAAATAGTTTGAAATTCTTTCTAGTTACATCATAGAGGAATTAGTAAGAATTACTACAGAACTTCTTCTTGATGCATGTTGTACACTATGTCTAGATCGTATCTATGCTTGTCTGGGTGTCTGTTTTCAAACAGAGAAGCAAGCAATAAGAAAACCAACTACAGTCATAGAACTAGTTTTTTTTTTTTTTTAGTGAAGGACACTTGTTCTCTACAGCTGTATACAGCACAAACAAACACTTGGGATGGGGCTGAGTTGGGCTGTCTTTGGCCACTGGAAGTTTGTCACCTAATGCAAGATAGTTGGCCAAGCTCGGTCTACAGATCATATCTTCACTTTCCTAACATTGCCCAGACACCTAAATTTTAAATGATGTAGGGCTTGTGAGATGAGTTTTCCTTGGCTAAACAAAATCTTTCACATAAGCACATTCTTACAACTTTGCAATAATTAAAAGAAGGAGACTGAAAGAAAGGGACAAGGGTTGACTTCATCTGCTCACTTGAAAACTGTAAGGAACCAAGCAATCCCCTGCTGACTGCGATGAGGATCCCCTCAGCAATGGGGTAGGAAAGGAGTGAGGGCGTGCGGGGTGTCTTCTGGCATTTCACCTGAGGATGAAGGGAGAGCATGTTTTGCCCAGAGTAAAAGATTATATTAGTGCCAGTGGCAGGACTGGAGCACCTAATGGAGCATCTTGCATCTCGGAGTGTTCTCCGTGTCTCTTCCCCAGCAAAGGCAGTTTTACTTCATTAGTAATCTAGTCCCTGGATATTGAAATCTCAGCGCATTTCCAGACCAACTTCATTTATTTGCAGTATGTCATCCGGTATATCAAATGACTTTTTCTTTTACTGTTGCCAAACAGAAGTAAAATTAATTTGTTCTTGTAGGTAGAGAACTCCATTCAAAAGTTGAAAGGCTTTTTTCCCTGCATATTCATAACTTGTGATGTCTAATTCTTTATTTAAGGACGCGACTGAGATTTAAATATCTTTTGTGCCTAGAATTTGTGAATCAGTTTCTTTTTGATCAGTGCTGGTTAATAAGCATTCAGCAGGTTTTCTGTTCTTTATGGTTTGCATAGTGCTTCTTTTTTGGCTGTTTTTGGTATGTTTTCTAATTTGCTTCTCTTACATAACTCATTGCTCAGTTTCTGCAATTTGTCCTTGGAAATAATGTGGGCTTGCACTTGTTTAAAGAGCATAATATATAGACATGGGAGAGTCACGGGAAGACAAATTAAGAAAATTCAATGGACAGGCCTCTTGACCTGTCATGATCTTTGGTAGAGCTTATGAATAGTAGTCAAATTATGGTTATTTTTTTCCCATTTCACCTACTTCAGACTCCACTACATTTTCTTCATCTGCACATGCTTACCAGCAAGAAACAGATTACTAGTATGAGCTGAAATCTGTCAGGACCTGTGTCCTTTTCATATGTCCCAGTAAATCTCAGGTTGGCACTGTTCTGCCTGTGACATCTGTGAGAAACAACAAAGGGCAAATTCTTCTTTTTCAAATAATTCCCAAATCTACTAAACTCCCCACATACTAAATGGACAGTGTTATGAAGAGAACATTTTGAATTAGATGGAGTTTGTTCTTTTGGTGTAGGGTGTCACACATGAGACTGGGAAGGCCCATTTTAAAGAAGAGTCTAATCATTTAGACATCTTATTTCACCAGACCGCTGGACACCTTGAAAGGCTCAATGTTACCATTGAGCATTGTACAAACAGGAATCTCTGACACCTTAGCCCAGCTTAGCAGTGCTGAATGAGGAGGACATCTTGGATAGCTGGTAGCAGCAAAACACCCTTACTCTGCAGTGGGTCAGCTGGCAGAGGAAAATGTAATGCTTGATTTGTCACCATTTTTCCTTATCTTTTGCCCACCCTGCACTGCTGCTGAGTAGCTGTTCAGAGCTGGAATAGCTCCTGGTGCTGCTCCCCGTTGGAAGCAGAACTTGCAGGAATGGAAAACAGAGTGGTGATCACAGTAACCACGCAGCACAGACCCGCCAAGCCGGACTGATTCCAGTCATGTTGTGCTTCAACCGAAAATTTATATGTATGCTTATATATGTACACATACACACACAAATGGTTTTGCGTTAAAAAAACCCCACTGAAATAAAAAAGCCCTCGGTATTCAGATCAAACAGCTAGTCCAGTATCCTAAAATTGTGCTGGAAGGTTACTGCAATTTCCTTTCCAGACATCTGCCACATCCAGCCTCCCTTCTGAGCAGATGAAAACCGATGGAGCCAAACGATGATGAAAAGTTGTAAGGGCAATGCAGTTAACACTTGCCCCCTTAGAAAGAGAAAATGTGATTTTATCAGCAGGAGTGTGTTACTTGGGCAGCAGCCGCAGCACCACGGGGCCAGCGCTGCTCCGAGCCAAGGCTGTAGCTGCAAGAGCATCCTGGAAGAGACAACAGTGGAGTTACTGCTGGAAGAACCAGCTGAACGAAAATGGGCAGCCTACTCCGGGGAGGAAGCAGGTGGTTTTATTGAAATGTATGAACAGCAACATTTGTGAAAGGAGGAGGCTGAGTTACTCATGGCTGAAATAAGTTTATTCAGCCTTTGATGGGAAAACTTTTGTCCAACACATTGTTCACTGGTATTACACAAGCAGCACTGGAAAGAATGTGTTTAGTCATACCGTCTTGAAACTTGATGTCTGCTAATGCAGAATGCCGGATTTGATCCAACATTTGAGAATGAATGAGACCACGTGAATTGTCAGAAACCTTTCTGTGGGTACTGGATCCAAGGGTCTATAATAAACACCACTCATCCAGCTTTTAAAGAATTACTTTTTCATTTAAGAAATGTGGCTAAAATATTATTACAGCAGGGCTGTGGGGAAATAGGTGTTTGTGATGTAGCCATTGCCTATGACCAGCAATTTAGAGATATCTCAATATTAAGTTAGCTGTTGTGTAAGTTAAGTGAAAAATTTGCCCAGTCTTCAGATCATAGCTTGAAACTTAACAGCTTTTCTTTTTAAAGTGTTTACAATTCTGGCTGAACATCTATGTAAATGCAAATGCTTACAATAGAGCTGCAAGAAAGACACACAGTGCAGCATTCATTTGTGTGCCATAATAAATAAAACCACTATTGCAGGATTATGCATGACAAACATGGATTTATATACATGGATGTGATTGATAAAAATGACAAATTTCATAAACATACCAGAACAGTAGTGGTTTTTACGCTGTTTATAGTTAAAGTTGTCCCTGCGGAAACAATACTTCTATTGGTGAAATGATTGCTGCATTCAAAGCACCCAATGCTAACCACATCAGCAAATACAGAGGCATTGCAAGGCGTCTCCAAGTGGAACTGGCATAGCACTGATCTGGACACTTCTACATCCATTCATACATGCCTGATAATTCCTGTCCCTTTCGTTACCACTTCTTTTTATAGTAAACTCCTGGGGCTGCAGGTTAGTCTTGAAAAAACATTCTGTCATGTTGCCGGATGCAATCATAATGGAAACCTGAACACATTTCATACACATCTGTAAATATTGAGGAGGAGTTAAGTTCCTGACTCACACATCATATATTCAGCTCTTTATAATACTGCAATTTGAAAATCCACCTACCCAGTCTGATGAATCATTCAACTATTCTTTCTCTGTGTCGCAGACAAAATTTAGGAGGGGGCTCTCTCAATGTCTCTGTGACTCACTAAACTTTTTCTTTTTTTCCCCCATTTTTGCTGCCAATGCACTCATTTAAAAGTGAAAGACCTAGTACAGTTTTTTAGGTTAGCACGTGAATGCTGACCGGAAGCACCTGGTCACGATGATATTGCTGAGGTCTGCTACCATAAAGACCGACCAGCTCATTGGTTTCATCTCTGACAGAGATGGTGTGTTTGCAATGGTAAAGTAATGGCTACACGTCTCCTCACTGTGCATCGCTGCTGGCTCGGCTCCTGAGACAATTTATATCAGCATTGTGCTCTTGATGCCAGCCATGCTACCGGGATTTATGGCAGCTGAAGACCAGTCCCGCAGAGTGCTGTTCCAGGTGGCGCTGAGGCAGAAGGCAGAATGTGCTGGGACTCTCCTGGCTAAATAACATGTCCACTGGCGTGTGGATCATTTGGGGTTTTACGGTAATTGTTGGGAAGTTGGGAGACAAAAGGCTCCTTGTGCCACAGTTGGGTGACTTTGGGCAGTAAGTGGTGAAGTGGAAGAGCCATGCTCATATCTCAGGTCTGCCAGCTTCAAAATAAACATCTTTTCTATACCACAGCAGAGCCTCGAGCCAGATCCTTTAAACAATAATTCTAGCTAACCAGCCAGTGAGACCCACCACAGGCTGAGAAACAGGTACTTTGGCACATCTGCTTTTGTGAAAACTTTTGGTGTAGAGTGAAAACAAAAACCAAACCCCAGAACCTGCCCCCAAATGGGGACAACAATGAGCTCCACCCGCCCATGCCTTCCCTGCCTTGGTGCAAATCAACAAGTGTTGAAGCCAGTGGTGTTACTCTATACTACAATCAGTGCATGAGAGAAACTTAAGTAAAATCAAGTGCTTACTAGTCATGATTAAGTAATAGAGAAGCAAACAAAGTGTCTTGCCCAATTTCACAATTAGACCGTGGCAATGCAGGCACCGTCACAAAAAACTATGAACAATCACCATGACTTCAATCCAGTCATTCTCTCAAGACACCTACCACCTTTCACAGGCTTTTCTCTGAAACATTTTTAAGTCACAGGCTTGTAGCAAAATACAAGTTTTTATTATGAACTGGATTCTCTCATGAATGTTTTGACAGCCTATTTGCATAAAATATCTCATCATTACAATAAGGGCGAGAAAAATGCTCATCAATTTGTTTTTCACCAAGAACGTTCCTTAAGGCATGGAAACAAAGGTCAGCCAAAATTCCGAGCTCCACTTTTAAAATATTCACTGAGAAAGGAAAACGTATGCAAAATACACGGAAATGTACTAAAATAATAACAGTGTGCTGAAGATAAAAAAATTCAGAAATTGCTTGCAACATTTGTGGGAGTTTTAATTGCAAACAAAACAACTGTTTCAATGTTTACTTGAATTTTGTCCAGCACAGTTTCAGTAATACAGAACACCCATCTACCACTGCACCTCAGATCAGACAGATTTTGTATGGACCCTCCCTCTTCAGAAAGTCAGATCATACTTTTTATTGGTTCTTTATTACAAAATCATATGGCAGCTCTGGTAGGTGGATGGGATGAAAACTCTTAATTAATATATTTGGATACATATATAAAATAAATAAATTATTTATTTATTTATACTGACACTTGAAGGTCTACGGCACAGATTGGTCTAGTTTGGTCTCTGAAACCCACATCCAATTTTGGTAACACACAAAACTAATTATTTTTCTATTCACACCACTGTAAATCAGGGAGAAATATCCTGAATGTAGCCTAAAAAGAGTAAAATAGAGGAACAAGCCCATCATTGAATGTAGCCTAAAAAGAGCAAAATAGAGGAACAAGCACAGTTGCTGTGTTAACATGAAAAGACAAGTTACCCAACTGCTTCAATTAAATGTCAAATTGTTTAAGGAAAACAAACAGACCCTGATGCTTAACACCTTTTTTGACATGAATACTATGATTGCCAGCTGTAAGGCAGCGAAACTAACAGATTGTTGTAATCTAAAAAGTGCAAAAAAAGGATGCACCATCTATCCCTGTTCCAATTTATTTCTACTTTTCTCCTATTTCCCCACCTCTCTTTCTCCTTCTGACCTTCATGCAGATTCTACAAGTAAACATTTTGTATTCTCAGGCTTTGGTTTCGTGGCCTTTCCCTTATGTTGTTGTGCAAAGTTGTTGTACTGAATTACAACATTTTTGTGTTCGGGAACATTGGGGCACTGGAGAACTAAAAATAAATTAAAAGCAGCCAGGAGGTTGTTATGGGTTGTATTTAGTTTTTAAAGACCATGGTGGAAAACATACTTCATGGTATGAGGTAAAAACAAGAAAAGGGTAGTATGAGAAGGATATGGGGCTACTGACTGGCTGAGGGCAGAAAGAAAACACTTAAAAACCACTTTTCATAGCCAAATTCCACCCTTGGATAACAATGAAAACTTTTCAGAGGTTTTGAATAAACAGAACCTTGTAATCAGATATGTGATAAAATTCCTCTGCTCTGCCACAAGAAAGCCCGTCTCTCAAATGAAATTCACTCACCTGTGAATGATGTGGTATCTCTGCAAATAATCCAGGGAAAGCGCCAGCTCACAAATGTACAGCTTGACAGTTCCTTCGTTAAAGTGGACGTTCTGCTGCAAATGGTACCGCAGATCACCTCCGAGTAAGAGATCAACCACCATGAACATGTCTTCTTCGTCTTGAAAGGAATACCTGGAAGAAAGAGTTACAGCTGAGATGTCAGGGTCGGTGACACAGCCACAGCTGTGCCCTGGGGTAGGTCTCCGTAAGTAGATCTGCTCAGGGCAAGTCCATGATTTGCTGCAGAGCCACACACTGATTTCTCACTGCCGTGGTCCAATCCTGTGACCAGACTTTGACTGTGGTGGGACTCTGCGCATTCAAGGCATGCAGAGCTTGAACTGCTGCCGTACTACTATCTTGATTGTTTTAACCATAGACTAACACCTGAATGTTACTAAAACAGTATTTAAAATACCTTTCAGGTTTATACATTGTTAAATAACCATATCCTCGTTCAGTTGACAAAGTGCCTTACTAAATAGCAGCAATAAAATGGAAGGCCTTGAAATGCACTTGGTATTCACATACGTACAACTGTAGCTCAGTGCCTATGGAAAGTATCCTGGCAGGATTGAGAGCTGCTGTCCTGGGGGTATTTTCCAGATTCCATTATTCCAGTAAATATACACAATGTTCTATTAGCTGAGTATTTTCTACAGCTTGCAGTGTAGCTCCAAATGCAATAAGAAATAAAGCTGTAATTTTACTGCCTAACAATACACATTTTTCAGTCTGCAACTTATATCTTATAAAATGACAGAGTCTTCATGGTTACTGACTGAATTCTTCTGGACCCTTTCCCAGATCTGCCTGTTGAATACTCTGAGGACCAAATTCTGATCTGATTTAAATCCTGTAAATCCAAAGGTGCAGCCAGGAAATGTATAGTGTGTATACATGTGCTTGGGCAAGCAGGAATTTCCATGTGTTTCTACTTACCTTGGCTATGCTGCCATTGCTCTGTTTATTTCTGATCTGAGTAAACTGACAGAAACTCTCTGGTTTTCATTTCGGAATGCAACTGTCTAAGACACAGTATTTTAGATTTCCCAAATGGGGAACGCTGAATTCTAGTATGAAGTCACTCTTCTCTTAGAAATTGTTTTAGAATTAATCTTGATGTGAAGTTATATTAGCTTATACCAGTTGTGGATACGAACTGCTGAGAGGTGACCTGCAATGATAGTGCCTCTTCCATCACCTTTTCTCCCATGAGGTGTGTGATGTATGTTGGCTACAGATGTGATTCAGTTCTCCTGGACTTTAAAATATATGCTAAGGAATTGAAAAATAGTGGGCTTCCAGAGAATCTCTGCCCACCCTTCCCCCAAAGGCAGAAAAGTCTATATTAGATTATTTTAATGGACAATTACATACAGTTTCACTTTCATTCCCAGGCTTGCACTTTCTGAAATGAGGCACTGCTTAGGGGTTGTCACAGATGGTTCGTTTTGAATGTAAATGCTTTCTATTCTTTCCAAACACAGTTCTGAGAAGTGAGTGTCTCTAGATACTCTGCTCCTCTGTTGCCTTTCTGTATGCCTGCCAAATGCCAGGAGGGGAAAGTCATTTTATTTGCATTAAGCTTACTTCTCAACAAGTCAAATCTCTGAAGCAAAATAGTAAAGTAGGTGGCACATGGTGTCTGCTCACCTCCAGAGGCTCAGAATTTCACACACATTAAAAAAAAGAAGGCTTCAATTATATTCAAATTACTCTGAATGTTGCACATTACTGAGCCTGGAGCAACTGCAAAGGGAAAGATTAAATAAGTAGATATATTTAAGATATTTTATTTTCTTTTTTGACACTGCTGTTATTTTAAATGAAGCAGTTGTAGCATTGAGCAGATCTAATGAGAGATGTTATTTTTTCCTTCAGTTACTGCTTGAGTAAAGTGTAAATTTTGTCTGGTTCCTTTTTATATTAAAAAAAAAAAATCCAAAATGAAAAGTTACAGATTGAAAACTCAAAAGTATAAGTGAAATATTGTGCTGAGTCTGGGACCAAAGACGTCCCCTGGTGTCTAGAACCATATGATTACATATCAGTAAAAACGGTTCTGATGCGACTCTGATCTTGAGAAGGAAAATGTCCTGAGTCATTTCTGGGTTTTCACTCCAAGCATGTGTTTCTGCTGATGCGCTGTGTTTTCCTGTGCTTGTGAGTGGGGAGTGGTGGTCCTTTTTTGTCTCCCGAGCAAGCTTTTGGTGCATCTGCGAATTGTGAATGATTTAAAGGAGAGATCAAAAAGTCGAACTGGAAAGAGCCGGTACTCTCTCCCATTTCATTGTGTCAGGAAATAATACTCTTTGCATAGAAGAGCATGTCCACAGTCAGGTGCAGAGGGTTGCATGCTATTTCTGCTCACGCTGTATAACAACATAAGAGCGACCACACTAGATCAGACTAGACATCCAACTAGCCTGGGAGTCACCAGAGAGCAGACACTCAGAGAGGAGCAAAGAACTCTATGGAGATATATAAAGCTTTCCTCCAGGACTCAACCAACCTCCTCCCATTCACGGCTCCAGGACTTTCTGGGACTCTGTTTCACATCTCTGGGAATCCAGGCTGTGATGACAAGAGATGGGTTTTGTCCTGGGACCTGTCAGACTCGTTAGTGAATGATTGGTCTCCTGCTACTACCTCTCAGGTACTACCTGCTACTACATTGTCTCTCAGGTAAATGTATTAAGGTAAGTGCAATCCCTACAAACAGAGCTACAAGGCTTCCAGAGGTGACTGTCCCTCTAGAACAAAGTGTTTTGAATGCAAAAAGACAAAGAGACTAAAACAAAACCTGAACGGATTCAGAAGCATGGCTAACGTTTGCACTCACCAGCCTTACTGCATCTGTCATGACCTGTGAATGGAACACAGGCTGGTTTTATTTAGATGTTGAAGCTAGAATGATGCACATGAGACACAGCCCTTGAGGAGGTCTGTATATCCTCTCTGATGTTCTCCTCTTTCACTTGGAGACAGATATTTCTTTCATTTGTATTCATGTACAATGGTGGTAACCCTGCTGATCCTGTCAGAAGTGTTGCACACTGGTGTAGTTAGGATATAAACTATGTTAAGATATAAGGTCCAGTTTGAGAGAACCGATGCTGTGGATGTTCAGTATATCAGCAGACTTTTTCACCCACTCTAAATTATATTGCCCCTGACCCACATCATTATGCTAATCATACGCATACAGTCATGGATAATGGTGTTTTCCCTGCACAGCTGATCCAGTTGGGTCAAACCTATGTGGATGGCATTTCTCCGACTACCTGTATGAGATCAGAGTGTGATTAAAGGTGCTGCAAATGAGACCATTCCAAGAGATTTTCTGGAGGGTAAATGAGTTTATCCCAGTGAAGTTATGTGTCTGTGACCTAGAGGAGACCGTGGACATGGCAAACAGCAGATGGCCTCTGGAGCTGATGGCCACTCCACTAAGTAGCTCCTGCAGCTACAAATTTTTAAGCTACTAAATGCAGGGCAGGAGTTACTCCAGGTCCTGTTGGGCACCGAACACTGTTGCTCCTGCTCTGCACTAAGGACTCAGAGGACTTGGTGTACCAGCTCCTGACCAGTTTCATTTGTCATGGTCACAAACAGTCTTGTCCTCTGTCTCTCTCCCTTATACAAAGCCAGTATTCTTTCTTTACACAATAAATTAAGTATTCCCTTTTAGCTGCTTGCTTTTTCAATATTTCAAGAAATAAGTGGTTTTGATTTATAGGTCTAAGAATTTGAATTGACAGGAAGTGAAATATTGGCCACAGGAAAAATGAATCTTTGAAAATATTGCTGCAGGTTGGGGAGGGGCCGGTGGCAAATCAGCCCAGTGGAGATTAGGTTTTTGAGTAAGCACTGTAATTTTACTTTTGTAAGCTTCTTATCTGCTCAAAGGCAAAAGGGATGATTGGTTTTTGAGGTAAAATCAGAGGTTGTTTAGGATTTTTATGTTAACCAAGTAACTGAGAAATACTTACTGAACGAATTATAACATTGTGACCGATATTGAATACTAATAATACATTACTAAATTACTGTAAAGACAAAATTTTAATCCTTCTTGAAATGAAATATGAAATGACTTGGAGTAAATTTCTTTCTTTTTTTTTGTTCATTTGTTTTTTAAGTAGTGTCATGAACCAGTCATAGGAAAACTATTCTGATTGCAGAGCTAGTCTCTTCTTTCTCTTGCTTGAATAAAACTTTTAATGCACTAGAATCAGCTTTCTCCAAATTAAGATAAAATAATAATGCCCCTAGCAACAGCGAATTGGATTTTTGATTATCTTCAGACTGAAAGATAAACTACCATCGAACAAAACCCTCCATGGAAACAAATTTAAACAAAGCACTTTCTGAATAAGTTATATCTGTTTCCATATTTATATCTGCATATTTGTTTTAATAATATCTATTTTTGTATTTATATCATATTTGTATTTATTATTTGTATCTCTGTCTCTTCACAAAAGCAGTTACAGATGAATTATTACAATTGTTTTTCCCCTTTGCATTCCTTCATCTTAGCTAGGGTAATTTTTCACTGAAATCCTGCCAGATGAGGCAGAACTCCCCAGAGCTCTTGTTTCATTTGTATTACCTGGGGAAAAGGACATCATGATGGATATTTTAGATATGACTTTAATTTAAGAGTAAAAACACATTACAAAAATTTCACCATTAAGCCCAAACCAAACTTCATAAATCGGAGGTCATCAGTTAAAGTAAGATATGCACAGTTCAGACGTTCAGATAACACCTCTGCTCTGTACCAAATATAATAAATGATTAAGTCTTGGTAGCTCCTAACTAGAAATTTAAAGAAAGACCTTTTTCCAGTTTTCCCCTGTAGCATTAAAGGGAGGAGGTAATTTTTTTAGTGATGTGAAGCCCCTAGTGACTGTAGATTTTCCCAGTGTAGATGTAGGTGTCCCAGAACAGTGTAAAGCAGAGAACTGTAACAGTGCATTGGTTCCTAACTTTGCAGTCGAAACAAGGAACGCCAAGGGCTTGGGAAGAACTGGCCTTGTGTCTCGGTGCCTTGTGGGTTCCCTCTGCAAGTCCTTCTCAATACCTGTTGCAGAACTGCTCGGTGTTGGCCCAGATTGGCAAAGCTTTGAGGAACCTTTCAAACACAGACAGATCCCAACAGGGAAAACTTGGGTAAGCCAATTCAGCTTGTCCACGAGAGAGCAGGCAGGTAAGGGTTTGATCCTCACTAACTGGGAAATCCTGTGTCTGTGTCTGGACTGCCTAATGCAATCTCCCAGAGGTATCTGAACGAGGTCCAAAGAAACCATCTCACACAGACACAGGGTTAGTTGTGGCACCGTGGCATTGCCCCTTTTGTGAAAGCAGAATTTATTCTCTCTGGCAAAGCATGAGGCTGGTCTAGTTAGGCTGAGCCCAAGCTTTCACCCCGGTGCAGTGTTCGGTGAATGTACCGGCTTCTCTGGGAAGAGTCAGCTCCACTTATGGTACTTCACTGGCACCGCGGTCTTGAGTGATCGGATGGGTTTTGAATTACCCATTAACACTAACCCTGTTCATCAGTGAGAATTTCCTTCGTGTAGGAAGGATTGTTCAAAAGTAGATTTCAAACTTCACAAAGAAATGCAAATGCCAAAGCCCTTATCCCAAACCAGGCTCGCAAGGCTTGAAGCTCTGATGTTTCCAGGGATCTCCAGACCTCCTAGAATCTTTATCTCAAAACAAAATTTCCAGAAGCAGTTGACTGCCAATGCTATAGCAGTCTCCTAGGAAACTATGCCAGTAAGCTGTGGATCCCAAAGACTGGGGAACCCTTTTTTGGAAGGTTTCAGCAAAGCTGAAAACTGTTACCTTTACTTAAGAACAAGCTTTTGAATGAAGACCTGCTTTCTCCTGGAAAACCAGTGTGAAGCATCATGTTAGCACAGATGATTCTGCTTGGCTTTCAGATAAAGGAACCAATTTTTTACCAGCAAAATACTTACTGACTTACTCTGTTTTTACATTATCTATGGTTCTACATGATTCCCAATTTGAAGGAGTCCTCTTGATACATTGCTAAACAGAGGAAATCGATGCTAGAGCTGTATTTGCATAACAAAGATGCCCAGTGAATGTCATGAGCATACTGAGACAAGACTGGTTTCTGCAGAGCTCTTAAGGCTTGCCCAAAATAAGAATGCATAGAAACGGCTTCTGGAAAGAGAACAATGGAAAATGCTATTAGGGTCTCTCTAGAAAACATGAGGTGAAATGGTCGGGCAGCACACTCACTAGATAAGGCACAGCAAGCCCAGCTGCAGGTGAGGCAGGGTGAAACGGGGATGTGGCTGCCCAGCTGCACTGCCCTCTCACCCTTCCAACGCGAGCACTGCTCCGGGAGCTTTCCCAGTTCTTCTGCTTGTCCTCAAAGGTTTTGGGGGCAGAGAAAACTCTTCTTGCTATCTCCATGACACATAGTGTAGAGAAGTCACCACGTACCTAAGCGCTGATAACATAACATCTACTAAGATTAATGTTCCAAGTAACTAGGATCCCATACCCAACTGCCTTGTAATTTGTACAGAGTATATATACAAAGGGATTTCTATTTTCTGAGGTACAAAACAAGCATTTTCTCCTTCCTTTATAAAGTAAAACGTACTGCAAAAGTACAGCCCACAGCCTTATTACAGTTATTTACCTGAAAGAAGCAAAAAACTGAACATGAAAAGAAAGATCAATTGGTAGTCTGTATGTAACTTAGTGCAAGCAGTATGTATCAGGTATCAGAGAAAGTGAAGAAAAATAAAGGTTCAAAATTCCCTGGTATAGGTATGGTGTTAAATAGTGTCAGTATAGTATAGGTGGGTAAAAGTGCCAAAAATAGCAACTTTGTTCTTTCATACATCAAATCATTACAAACCTGCCTGTGCTGAAAAGGTACACTGAAAACTATTATACCCACTGTGACTGAGAATAGCAAATACTTACCTTTGAATTTCATGTTCTATAAAATGAGATGTTCAAGCTAATCAAAGTAACGTCAACTTTGTGTGTTCTGCCAGCCAAGGACAAGCCTCAAGAGACAAACCAAGATTTATGAATTTTGTAAATATGTGTACACAAGTGTTATGAAGGAATGTTGGAAATATTCCTTCATAATGTCTGCTTTGCTTACTTTTCTATAGATTCTTTTGTCCTTTTGGAAAATGGAAAAGCATTGGTTATTGGGATTTCCAATTTGTCCTTGCGAAATATTTAATAGAAGTCTATTGTTGCAAAGAAATGGAAATACATTTATTGCCAGACTCAGAAAGACAAGAGTAATTTCTCCAAATGCTGTTAAGAACAAACAATGATTACTTCCTTTATTTCTTCATAAACTTTAAAAATATCTTTCAAGATTATGTAAAAAATCTTTTTAGAACAGCAAAACCCTTCTATAAAGAATTAAGTTGTTTATAAAAAATTAGCCTGAAATGAAGTTGAAAGATGCCAAGAATTTCTGTCTCAACAAAGGTAGTAAGAGACACGTTACAAACTTATTAGCATAGTATATATTCATATAATTCGTATTAGCTCCCAACCAGCTAAGGCTTGTAAATTAGAGACAGTTTAGTATTCATCCACACATGGAGGAAAAGTCTTTTCCTCCTCCCAGGAGGTTGAGGAGATAAGGCCACAAACCCTCTCTAACCTGAAAAACAACTGCTCATCGTTGCCGTGTGCACTGCCGCAACATTTGGCTCAGCTCATCACGAGCTACGCAACCATGCAACGGGCAGGCAACAAAGAACAGCAATGAACTAAACATATAAAAGCAAAATGCAAAACAAATAGCTGCTCTTTCTAGTTTTACTACACACTTTGCTTTCATCTCATGAAATAAACCTCATTAATGTATTTTTACATGATTAAACTACAGCTTATTGATCGATGCTGTTTTGAACTGTTCAAGTTCTTTGTGAGTCCTGATCATTTGAGTTGGTTTGCCTTAGAACAGCTTCTCTTTTACTCCTTCATCTGGCTCTGATCAACTAATGCTTTGCTGCCTCTAAAGGAAGCTTCTTTATTTCTTCCTCTGATTTTGCACATGCTAGCAAAGGATGAGGTCATTTGAGATATGGGTTATGGTAATAACTATGACTATTTTCCTAATCATGATGTCCTCTCTGGTATGGTAGAGAAACCGTGTGTTTAAATATTGGTGGTCATCTCCTAAATTAGAAAGAGTTCATACTGTTTAGACTGTTTTGTGTTCCTCTAGGCTAGCGGTGAAGAGCTTACAGCCAGGGTTCGCATGTGGCCCACAGTCACATGAGACACACATCTTTTGCATTCTGATTGAGTAGTGTTTGCTGAATATTAAGACAGATGCGCAGCAAAATTTTGGACGGAAGAGCTCTCTGGAGGTCAACAAGTCCAACCTCCTGCTTGAAGCAGGGCAAATTTCAAACTTAGCTCAGTTTTGAAAATCTCCAAGGATGGAAATTCCACAGGTTCTCCAAGAAGCATGTTCCAGCCACTCATTGAGTTTTGAAGAGACTTTTTTGCTTATATCAGGTTGGGATTTCTCTTGCTGCACCATGTCACTCTTGTCCTTTCAGTGTACATCTCTTTTAAAAAGAGTTTTTCTCCATCTGTAGATCTCGCTGTCTTTATATCGTCACCACCACACCCTTGGGTAGCAGAAGACTGCAATTATTTCCCTTCCTCAGCTTAGCAGTGACATGTCCCAGCTCTGCTCTCTAAGCCAGGAGCAATGATACTTCTCCAAATCTTGAAGACAAGGGCTAGACAAACTTATTCCAAGAAAGGCCACTGCAGGAGGTAACTTTTGAGACAATGAGTTTCAAACATTTGAGGCCTAGAAAATTTCAGACAAATAGGATGGATTTTTGGTGCACTATGAATGACTGAAAGTAGAAAAAGTACCATGCATCCACACTGCTAGCAATTAGTATGACTCTGACAACATTTTTATTCCCACATATTAAGTGATCCATTTTTCCAAGTTGTCTATCTCTAAAAGTGCTTTATGATAATTTGTTTTTCAGGACAAAATTAATTACTTTTCTGGCTCATTTGCTCATATGCTTGTAGACTTAATGGCGCGGTCTCATGATAAAGTCTGTGTTTTCTCAAATATTATTAGACCAGTGATAAAGGAAGACTTGCAAATGAGTGCAAAATAGGCTCATGTCTCAGTCTGTTTGTTTAGGATTTTTAGCAGACTTGGATGCAATATCGTCAAAGCTCAATTTAATTGTTCTGCTATCACAAAAAGCATGGCAGCTTTCACCAAGCTTTACTCTTTGAGTCCAAAGTCAGCTTCCTCCTTCATCAATTTTTTTCCAAATGTTTTCTTTCACATATGTATATATATATAGTCTTTATCTTTCATATATACATATATATATATATAGCTTCCACTATCTCCTGTTCTATGTATAGCCTTTTTTACAGTAGGTACATCACAATTACACGTGAGAGCTCTATTCTGGTCGAGTGAATAAGAGCATATATAGAAGGCACTTTGGAATTGCTGATATTCTCAGCTGAATGCAGTCTCTAAAATCCATTCAGCTGTGTTGGAGATGTGCTGTGACTGGCTATACTCGTACTTAGCAAATGTTCGCCAAGTTCTTCATTATCATTTTGTGTTATTATCACTGCCAATTTATATCACTTCATACGCACGTGGCACTACAGCAGTAGCAATTATTTGTATAGTGCCAACTAGTCTCTCTTTTCTCTTGCTTGTCTCAAACACATCCAATTAAAGCAAGCAACAGACAGCATATGTGAAGAACTCGGGGAAACTGCTCACACAGACGAGCGCCTCACTACCAATATAGGAAACAGCTCACCAAGAAAAGTAGGTTCTTGGGAAAGAAGTGGACAAGGAGAAAGTTAATTGGGAATAGTGGAATGAAAACATGAACAAAATTTGGGATGCAAGTCCGCAGCTCAGTCTTCAACTTGCAAAGCTCAGTATATTTGTAATTCATGGTCCATCCTGATGAGTAGAAAACCAAGCAAAGGCAGTAGGAAGCTGGCATGGGTGAGCAAGGAGATCCTAACTGAACTCAAACAGAAAAATGAAGTGTACAGGAGGTGGAAGGTGGGGGCAGGTCACCCAGGAAGAACACAGATTTGCTGTCTGATCTTGCAGGGGTAGGGTTAGGAAAGCCAAAGCTGACCTGGAGTTGAGTCTGGCAAGGGATATGAAGGGTAACAAGAAAGGATTCTACAAGTCAGAAAAAGGAAAAGTAGGGAAAATGTGAGTCCATTGCTGAATGGGGCAGGGGAGCTGGTGAGAGGTGACATGGAAAAGGCTGAGGTGCTCAATGCCTTCTTCATCTCAGTCTCCAATAGTAAGACCAGACTTTAAGAATCCCAGGTCCCAGAAGGAAAACGTGGAGCAAGAAAGACCCTAGGTGGAGGAGGACAAGGCTAGGGAGCACTTAAACAAATTGAGCATATATAAATCCATGTGGCCTTATGGATTACACCCATAAAAGCTGTGGGAGCTGGCTGATTTCATTTCAAGGCTGCTACCAAATATCTTTGGAAGGTCATGGCAGCTGGGAGAGGTGCCTGAAGACTGGAGAAAAGCAAATTTCAATTCTGTCTTCAAGAAGAGCAAGAAGGAATATCTGGGGAACTACAGGCTAGTCAGCCTGACCTAAGTCCCTCAGAAGGCAATAAAGCAACTAACCCTGGAAATCATTTCCAACCCATGAAGGACAAGAATGTAATTGGGAGTAGTCAGCACAGATTTATGAAGGGGAATCTCCTGAAGTTCAACAAGGTGAAATGTGCACATGAGGAGCAAGAACCCCACGGACTGGTACATACTGGGGCTGGCTGACTGGAAAGCAACTTTGTAGAAAAGGATCTTGGGTTCCTGATGAACACCAAGTTGTCTATAAACCAGCAATGTGCCCTTGAAGCAAAGTAGGCCAACAGCATCCTGAGCTGCATTAGGAGGGATTTTGCCACCAGGTCAAGTGAGGTGATCCTTCCTCTCTTTTCAGCATTGATGAGGCCACAGCTGGAGTACTGCATCCAGTTCTGGACTTCCCAGTGTAAGAAAGAGTCCAGTGCAGGGCCATGAAGATGATTAAAGGACTGGGGCATTTTTCATGTGTGAAAAGGCTGGGAGAGCTGGGACTGTTAAGCCTGGAGAAGAGAAGGCTCAGGAGGGATCTCATCAATGTGTATAAATACCTGATGGGCAGGAATGAAGAAAAGGGAAACAGACTCTTCTCAGTGGTGCCCAGTGACAGGACAAGGGGCAGTGGGCACAAATTAAAACATATGAATTCCATCTGAACACAAGGAAATACTTCTTCACTGTGAGGGTTGTCACACATTGGAACAAGTTTCCCAGAGGAGCTGTGGAGTCTTCATGTAGGGAGATACTAAAATCCCAACTGGGCAACATGCCTTAGGTGAGCCTGCTTGAGCTGAGGGTTTGGATTAGATGAATTCAAGAGGTGTCTTTTAAATTAAACAAATCTGTGATTCTGTGATCTTTTCATTACAGCAGCTAACTGATTGGCTTTCTAAACTGGGGCTACATACAATAAAACAAGTGTTGAAGAACAGACTTTGAGCAGATATTTGTCTCATGGAGAATTTCCTCTGTTTCCCTTCCCTCATTCTCACAACCTCATTAATTGAGGGTCACAACACTTCATTTAGTGGAAGATTTAAAAAAAAAAATTGTAACCAACATTTCTAAATAGAGATAAGCACTGATTACCAAACAAGTATTTCAACCAGACCAAATAACCGAAAGTTTCATAGTATTTAACAATAAGCTTTTGTGGGACAACAGCAGATGTTGCAAGTGTGGACTTATACTTTGGTGGAACCCAAAGTTCATCAATCAAACTTGTTATAGATTACAACAAATGATATCCAAACACTCTCTATTTTTAACTTCAAACACTGTTCTGTTTTAGTGACAATTTTATAAGAGTCTTTTTTCAGGTTTATGAAGCAAAGAAACATCAAAGTTGCAGCACTCACCATTAAGCTTCAATCATAACAAAATTTAACCTTCAGCACATGAAAAGCTTCGCTGAATGAAAAACCAACAAACACATTTTGGAGTTAAGAATAGACATAAGTCTTTGCTGTGTGTAACCTTAGACACTGCAGTGGCTGTGTATGTGCATCTGTGTGCATGAGGCACTCTGCATGGGCTGAGAGGCTTAAAATAGTGCTTTTCTTTTGTATCTATTTGTGCATTAACCAGGTTTTCCTCTGAGCTACACAATAACCTTCATTTTTTACATGCTTACCTTGCACATGTACACCTTCTGTAGCTAGTTTTCTCACTGGAATAGGACAGATTTCCAATTACACCCTTCCCTCTGCCGAGCTTTGCTGTAGACTAAAACCTCTCTGTTACTGCAGTGAATGGTTCATCTTCTTTTGTTTTTGTTAGAAATACCCAAAAGTTTTTCAGCCAGTTTTCTGCAGAATGTCTTCCTCTCTGACATTGTCCCTGGTGAATAAAAGCAGCTACTCAAAAGGTGTCACCCAAGCAGCTCCTCCTATTTTCTGTAAACAAATTAGTTAATTTAAAACTGTGGTGCTGAAGCATGTTTTCAATCACATGTAGATGCCTACTAACATTTTCATTGAAACCAAGTATTCATTTCAGTATGATGTACAACATTTTTTAATTGTAAACATCTCTAAAATAAATTGAATAAGTTGGACTGAAACACTTCTCGCTCTGTTGAATCTTCACTAGCTCATTTTAGGCTTACCTTCTTAATTGGCATGCAAGTTATTTTGCAAGCTTTCCAGGCCCAAAAGATGAAGAAAATATCTGAATAATAATGTGAAGAATGTAATGGAAAGCAAATCAAACTTATTGTCTCTGTCATTTTAACTGAGGACAGATAGCTGTTTTCAGTTTGAATTTTTTTCCCCACAAAAATTTCCTTATAATCAATTCTTCTGGAAGGAATGTAAGATAGCAGTGTGATTTAAGTGATTCTCCAAGCAGCATAAGCATACATGAAACAACTTCTTCTTTTTACTGTTGTTTCTCAGCCATATACCTAATCTAAAAGAAACCTTGGAAAACATAGAAATAAAGGGGTTTTGGGTTGCTTTCTAGAACATCAGTCATGAATCCAACTGGACAAGAACTCAACAACATACTAGAATTGAGCTGCTGAGACCTAGTTTTGCCCTTCAGGCACGTTATTAATGTGCTTTGGATTAGAAGAGTAGTTTCTCTGTGATGGCTGTGTAGTAAGCAGCCAATCGTGATCACAGGTGTGCTAACTGCTCTCTGGAGATTCCCTCTTTTTCCCATTGATTACAGAGATAGCCTAAGGGCATGAGGCTGATGTCTGAATTCAGCTGGGAAGAATTCGGCTCCTCTAGAGCTTGTCTTTTCTGTTTTGGGAAGTCCCTATTATGATCAGGGCATCACATTCGCATGTACATTTTGACTGCTACAGAAGGGTTGAGAAATAAGACTGACAGTGAACATTTTTTGTTAGATCAGCAAAGGCAAACATAACATTTCTGACTTATGCTGGTCTTACATGTGCTGAGTTCCTTCCTTTGACTGTGGTGCATATCTTGCTTCTGATCACTTAATTGATTTTACATTTAGCTCCAGGAAAACAGACCTTCATCTATTCAGATTAGAAAGAGAGGAAAGGTATTAAGTTGCAAATGCAATATGTTATAAATCATAATCCAGGAAAAAGGCAAATAATGAAAACTTCCCTAATTTTCTGTCTCTGTTCCTTGACCTCTTCCGAAGAAGCTTTTGGTTAATGTTCAATTTCATGTAAATGACACCTTCTTCTTTAACAATAATAATATTTACTGCAAGGAGATGTGGAAAGAATGAGGACCCCTTTACGTTAGAGATCCTGACGTATGAAGGAGGTGCTTTAGGGCAGTTAGAAAGATAGGAATAATTAAAACTAAATAGCCATAGGCACTTTCCCTGTGCTTTTTCTTTTTTTTTTTTTAAATCTTTCTATATTGCTGTCTCTAAGTTATTGCCAGCATAACAGTGAAACCTAAAGGAAGAGAATCTGCTCAAAAATCTCCTCTGTTTAACACATTTTACTCTCATATATTGACAAGCAATTGAGTTGGCACACAAACTGGAGTGATCAGACTCACAGCTGGTCACAAAGTAACCTTCATTGGCTCACTTCACTGTAAGAATGCAGGCTAGGGCATATATATGGCTAGTTCTCAGCTGGCAGCCTTTTAAACTAAATTAATTTGAATACAAGCAGTCAGATAGCCAGACCCCAAGATTCTTAGTGTTGTGTTTCATGGCAGTTCCCACAGGAACTGAGGGGCTTCCATCAGTATTTTGTGTATGATGTGCCACATGTTCATGTCCCCACCTTTTCTTGTCACGTGGTGTGGAACATCTTTCCTTAAGAGAGCTTTTAGATCTTTTTTCTTTTCTGAAATGCACAGCACTGAGCACTCTGTTAGAGAAGTTCCACTATGCTCCCAGCAGAAAGAGAAGGGGTTTTATACAGCCCTCAGACCCTGGGGAAGGCTATGGCTCTAAAGAAAAAAGGGAAAACCCCATTGATTTATCCAAGTTCAGTGTCGTGAACTAGCCAAAGGTCTAAGTAAGCCAGTGTCCTGTATGGTAGGAGAGCAGCTTGGAGAACGGCAGACACTGCTAGTTTAGGTCTTTCTCTCATCGTCTTCCAGGCACAACACCTGGCACAAATATACCTGTCAGAGAGGATGTGCTGCTTGGGCCTGTCTGCCCAAGAATGTGATTGTATGATCTTATCCTGTGAAAACAATACCAAACTCTAATTCTGCCTGTTTTCTCTTTGTTTAAATTTTCTGGGAACTACTGTCAATGATTCATTGTTCCTTATTCATTGTAACTGTCACCAAAGAGCAATAATTTTGTCATGGCAGAATTTTATTTCAGAATATGAATAATCAGATCTTATTGCCACTCTTAGATTCAGCATCTTGTTTTCCCAGTTCCAATTATAGTCACAATAAATGTTAAGATTTGTTATAAAACTGAGATAACTCGTGCCTTCTTAGTCTAGAGTTGAGTTTATTATATTGATTCAGAGCAATCGCAAAGAAGGAACTTCAGTTGTCAGCTACTATTGTTCTACCTCACCCCAGACATTTAAATTTATTCTGCAAAATTGTCTGTCAAGCCTTCAATGTTTACTCTTTTTAATTTTAATATGGCAGAGTGATGTTATTTGTGGTAACAGTGCTTAGCTTAATGGAGGTGCAGGGAGGAGAGGCATGTCAAACTGTGAGAAACAAGGGAGAGAGCCCAATGACATGAAAGAAGATCACTTTTGAAGACGACATTGCACTAAAGAGGGAATATTAACTGTAGGGCTGTACCCAGAGCCTGTGTCATCAGGTGTCTTGTCTCCTGATGCAAACAGGAGCCGATATGAAAGAGTAATACTGAAAGCACACACAGTTCTTGCATGCACTACTTCCCAGCTTCCACATGTAGGACTTCTTGAGTCACTGTTTATGTATTAAGAATACAACAGAATACAACGGATATTAATTGTATACAGTAGCTATCAAGGGATTTATCGGTGTCCGTCAGGAAGACTTTCCTGGCTGCATGCCCTGCACTACTACAGGCAGGAAGATGAGACAGGGAATAAGTTGGATTCAGTTGTCGTGGATGCCCCAATCTACAGATGAAGAGCTACGGTCCTTTCTCTGTATTGCTGCGCTAATGCCTGAAAGTTGACTTTTCCAGTGGCTTGGTAGGAAAGGATCCAGTGCTCCTTCCTTTTCTGACCTGTCCTGCCTTGGCACACCTATGGCCTGGTCTTGCCCTGAATCTCAACATGCTTCTTTATAAAGAAAATAAGAGGGAGAAGGAAATTTAAGCAACAGTGATCAAAATTTGGTTCATTGATACTCAAAATATGCACGGACACCCAAGGTTTGTATCCCATATTATTATTTTTTTCTTTTTATCCCTGTCCCCAAGCACTACAAAAGCTGGTAGAAATACTACCACAGCCAGAGTACAAGAGTTTCGTCACTTAAAAATGTTATTACTACTAAGTCAAGACACGAGGGGAGTAGGGGGAAATGGTTTCTGGGGATATAACAACCCAAGTATTTCCTTTGGATATTTCCTGAAAAAAACTTGCAGCAGGAGCTTCTGAGTTTCCACGCTGCTACAGACCTTGTTCCCGTGGGGTGCAGGAGAGGCACCAGCCTGCTGATGTGATGGCTTCAGAGCTGGATAGTCCAGACACCGATGTGGGTGTAGATCTTCTGGCTCCAGCAATCCAGCAGTCTGCATATGGGGGAAGGAGGGAGAAAACCAGCCTGGGAGCCCTTTCTTTTTCACAGCCCACTAGCAAGGGAGTCTAGAGTCTGGCTGTCTAACAGTCCCCCAGGGAAGACAAGAAGAGGGCAGGTTTACAACAAAATTTTATCTTAATTGACGTATGTCTTCAGAACATTTGATTCGCTTTAATTGAGGTTTTCTTCATAGAAAAGAGCTCCTCTGGAAAAATTTCATCCAGCTTCAATAACAGCAAATTTATCTTACTGCACACTAAGAGAATATCATTATAAGCTGTCCCCCCAAGTTGTTGTTGTCTTAATTTGAAGTAATAATTGAAGTGGTTCTGACTCTTGGTGCTAAGGCTGGCAGCTGTAGCTAAATTGGACGGGACAAGGGAACAATATATTCCTTTAATAAGCTAGTATGAGACTGAAAAACATTTTGGGTCGGGACTGGGACCAGGAAAGAAACAACACTTTGTCATAGATATTAACCAAGGCTTCTAACAGAGGCTGACGGCAATTTACACACTATAGCAAATGAGAGTGGAAAGATACTTTTAGCATACAAATATGTAGACTGAAGCTGTAAATTTATCATCTGACAGAAAGAGGCAAATAGCTGCAGAAATCATCCTTTGTGACCACATGCATTAACTATGGTCTTCAGTAGAGATCCAGAAACGCAGGGAAAGCAGTCAAAAAAGATGAAATTCTGAGAATGAAGCTGAAATACAAGACTGGCAAGGACAAAATCTTCATTTCTTTCTTAGTCTCACATTCTTCTGTAATTCATTCAAGACTGAATTCTTGTCATCTTTAAATAGACATCTAAATAATAAGGAAATTGGTTATATCTATGGGTTCATCCCTCTGTGTGTAAGTATGGAGTCACCTGTATACACCCCTGAGCATTAGACCAGTGAGATAAATCTCTGTCATCCCTCCTCTCTTCCATAACGATGACAATATTCAGCAGCCTCACAGACTTGTAACGAGGAGGAAATGATGAGTGCAGAGCACCCTGCACATCCTACTGAGACTGTCAGCCTCCCATTCTGGTTTCTGGTTCCGCCTCAGGAAAGTAAATTTTAATGCAGATCGTAGGTGTGGCTTCAAAACAGAAAGGAAAAAGAAGAAAGGAAGAGGTGGCTTGGTAACCATGGGTAAGGCAAACACTGGTCTTCTGTAGCTGCTCACTGGTTTGTGATGGAAGTTTGTTTTGAATGGGTACTTGTGAGGAAACCAATCTGAAATCTCCTTGGCTTTACCCATCAGCTTATTACATAGATGGGCGAGAACGAATGGCACTTGCACCACCAGGTGATACACGTTTCACTTCTGAAAAAAAGTCTCCAGTTGCTCACATACAGGAGAGCAGTCTGGGCTGTCACTCTGCCTAGCTAGATTTTACACACCTAACCTGCAGAATCCAAATCATTCCTCTCTTCCTTTCCCTGCTGGCATTAACATGGGTCCCAAGATCCCCACGCCAGGGCTCTGCTTGTAGAGATTAATATCATGTTATTTGGTGATAAAGCATCTTCCTTCCATTTTGGCTTTGCACCAAATCATGACCACCCAAATTGCTTTCCTGTGAACCGTCTCTGACTTAATCACTGAGCAGTGGCTTGACTATTTGCATGAGTTCATATAGAAAAGCAGATCCAAGCCGGAATCTTTAAAGTAAGTCCTCTCACTTGCTGGGAGTCAGGTCTTTCAAAAAGAAGCCAAATACTTTTTGAGTATAACTGACTGGCCTTTGGTTCCTTATAAAATGAGGAAAGAAAATCACTATTCAATCAGAAAAGTTCAAAAGTGATCACATCTGTAACGTGACATTTATAATGTGGCGTATGTGATGACAGTCTGCGCTCAGGAAGATAAGGGCAGAGCATGAGATAAAAATTCACCTCAAATGAATCATCAAGGGAGTAATATTAAGAATAAAAGTGGGCTAATAGAATTATTTTCCCAAATGCCAGACTGTGAATCACCTTATCTCACGGCTTCAAGGGTTCTGTCACAATATGGAAGAAAAATAATTAATTATAAAAATATGTATTACATTCACATCCACTGCACAAAACTCCACAGAACTTGATAAAAACAATCAAAGCAATTAGTACAGAAGAAAAAATTGCCTTTAAAAGATCTATTTAAAGACCTATAAGGAATTATAAACCATTTGGTTTTTTTCTCTGCCATTATTATAATTATTGTGCTTTCTTATTGGCATCGCTGATGCACTAGTTCTCAAAAAGATGATCCAGTGGGAATGAGAAAGGAAACAGAAGAGCATCAGCAATTAGTGAAATGTTAAAAGGGTAAAAACTGCACAATCAGCTGATGGCAGCATGAGGCCATCAAGGTACCAGCAGTACTGAAGTTTGGTCTACATGCCAATGGCATAAATTGTGTATGAAATTAATATTTAAAAGGTAGGAAGGAAGCTCTTTGAAGCACCAGGGTTTCATCAGAGAGCCCACAAAAAGGCCAGTGGACGCCTCTACCTAAATATTTCTAGATGAACAGTTTGACAGCTGGGAAAGTCACATTTTCGATGCTCTCTACAGGTCTCCAGCCATTTCCCACATCAGCGGCATAACTAAATTCTGTGTAGTGAATTCTTTCCATTGATGGTCTGACCACAAATTTGTCAATCCTGCTGACGTGTACATCTGAATTTTTCAAATATTCTGAGATATGCATTTTCTCCCCAGCTATAGCAAGTCTTTTTCTTATTTTTCTAATTATCCAGACTTAGGATTCGGTGGGAAATAAAATAGCGTTTTAGACAGTTAGCAATTTCACCTCTCTTACTACTGGATTAGTCTTCCTTTCTGGCATTTTCTTGTATTATGAAACGAGAAAATTACCAAAATACATTTAGCCAAGTAATAAGTACCCAATTCTGCTTTTTATGACTTTGCCTATGTATAATTAATACACCATATTGGGTATTTATTTGTTTGATTCCCAGCAGAGATCTTTTCTTATTTGTGTTTGACCAGTAATTTACAGGAAGGTTTTGGTCTATTTTTGCACTCTTGTCTCTGGCATTTTGTCATAGAAGGTCAAAATCTTAATTTTGTAACTTAGAGGAACTCTGAATGATAAAGTTTTCTAGCAGCCACCATTTCTTCCCTTTTCCATGGTCATGTCAATTACTATCCCTACAAGTGCCAATATGAAGCATAGTAGAAGCAAGAAAAAAAATAGTTAATAATAGCTGAATAGCTGAATAGCTGAATGTCAAATTAGTGAGAAACATAATTTTAAAAATGCCACATTAAATTCTTAATAAACTGGTTTGCCTAAATCAGCACACTGGTCACTTTTAGTTTAGTTCCAAACTTTAAAACACATGAATTTTCCAACCAACTCCCACTCCAACTAAGAACACCCAGTTTCAGGGATGGTGCCAACTCAGGGAATCAATCCCTTGGTAAAATAAAACCAAGGTGCTCACAGTTCATTAGCAGTGATCTTGTCTATCAAACCATTGTTGGTGCCGACTCCCCCAAGACAGAAGACCCGTTTCTTGTCATGGGCATTATTTGTCCCTCACCAGCTCTTCCTCACAGTTATTGTCACTGCCCAGAAATATGCTCCAGAACCTGATTTTTTATCTCAAATACTTTCCTTCTTTTTCCTTGCAGTTGTCCAGCTGTTCAAGTTCAGCCTACCAACAGCACGTCCTCAAGAAGAGGCACATGTGCAAGCTGCTCCCTCCCCTCCTTCCGCCTGTCCACATTGGACTCTGAATACAGCGGCAACCTGTGACAGCATGTAAGCAGTTTTTTCTTATAATATCTTCAGGGGTGCTAGTTTTTGCAGGGCTGGACATGTTGATATCCACTGCTTGCTTTGTCCTTCTTTTTCTGTGTAGAGTAGTTCCTTCCTGTACGTCAGGAGCCACAAGATGCAGCATAAATGTACTGAGCTTTTCAAAAGAAAAGAGATGAGCTCCCTGCAAAAGCAGATCTCCTTCAGGCATCTTCATGCAGGAAAGGGAGAAATTTCAATGCCATTAAAGAGAAGGAATATCACATTGATATGAATTAAAGAATTAATAGGTCTCAAGTGCAATACAGATTAGTGACCTCTAATTGCATTCATAGCATCCCTGTGAATTATGTGGATAAGACTTATGTTTCCATCCTACTAATACATATCTGAAACAGCACGATAACCTAAAATTGCTGAGAACTGTTCATCTCAGTAGTGGAATCCGATATTCAAAGGTCAGGAATTGCCAATTCCTACCAGTGGGCACAGTCTGCCATAAGAGCTCAATTCTGACACCAAATGAAATACAATGCAGTTCAGTGTCTTGGTGTGTATCATTTGATTATGTAAAATACTCATTCAGTGAATGTAATTGCCTTTCTCTCTAATGGCTGGTTTTAATTAGGGACCAGTTCGTTAGAATGTCATAGGTGCAGTTCTTCCTCAAATACTCTGGTAGAAAATTGTGATATTGATATTTCAGGTGATTCAAAAGCAAAATTCCATGATCAAAAACTCAGATTTTAACACTTATTGCGCAAAGACTATCTAAATCTGTGTTGTAATGCCACGGTCTTTTAATGTGTGTATTATGGCAAATTTCTCAAAGATTGATCAGATGTAAGAGTCAGGACATTTGGAATTCACCAAGAAATGATATGGGAGACAAATGGGTTTGAAAGTCTAACGGAGATTTGTTAGACTTAATAATGAAAACAATGTGCTGCTTCTTTAGCTGAATTACCAGACGTTTTAATCAGGAGGATCGATAATTTTCAGCTACTGCTCATAGGAATGTGAGTGCTGTTCTGCCAGAATGGTTTCTGGGCTATTGCATCTGCAAATATAATTCCCTACTGGTGTTGGGATATTAATTTTGAATCATGAGTGGTTAACTAAGATTGGCACATGCCTTTAGTTGAACAAACACTTTATGCTATTTCTTACCACTCAACTCATGTGTAAGTGATTTCATAGCACAAAAAACACAGTGAGTATTGTCAAAGAAGAGGAGTTTACTCAGGAAAATTATCCCAAGCCAGTACAAATAAGCAATTAAGATGAGTACTTGGCATGGTGACAGCATGTACATCATGTTTCACATAATTTACAGAGAGTATCTGAAAGTTTTATAAAATGTAAAGCTTTCGAGTGAAGCGTGTGAGAGTCTGTGTGTCTGTCAAAGAAACAAACTGTCAGTTCACCTCTAGAGCAATAACTAGAAGAACAAATATTTCAAATGATCTAAACCACCCATTTTGATGATTAGGGGACTGGAACACCTGTCTTATGAAGAAAGGCTGAGGGACCTGGGTCTTTTCAGTCTGTAAAAAAGACGGCTGAGGAGGGATCTTATCAATGCTTATAAATACTTAAAGGGTGGGTGTCAGGAGGATGGGTCCAGGCTCTTTTCATTGGTGCCCAGCGACAGGATGAGAGGTAATGGGCACAAACTTGAACACAGAAGTTCCATCTCAACATGAGGAGGAACTTCTTTACTTTGAGGGTGGCAGAGCACTGGACAGAGAGGTGGTGGAGTCTCCATCTCTGTAGACATTCAAAACCCACCTGGACACATTCCTGTGCAACCTGCTCTTGGCGAACCTGCTTTGGCAGAGGGGTTGGACTAGATGATCTCCAGAGGTCCCTTCCAACCCCTAACATTCTGTGATTCTGTGATTTTATACACAAACACCTGATCTTTTCAGCCCACCAAAGTCAAAAGTAGGTATTTTGCATGGTTTGGGGGAGGAGAAGGGAAAGACTGAGAGCTATCAATTAGCTGAACTTTCCTGTGGTAGAAGTGACTGCAAGATCCCATTTTCACATTTAGGAAGGGATAGTTGATGGTGCCACAGTCAGTCCTAACTCTCTCTTTATCTCTCACAGAAGTAAGCTGTTTGAAACTGCTCGGGGAATTTAACTGTTAGAATAAAATTCAGTAAAACAGATTTCAAGATTAATTTTATTCATTAATCAACAGCATTTTTCTCCCTTAAGTTATATTAGGATTCAGGTAGTAGGGAGTACCAACAATATTGCTACCCAGAGACACTCACATGCTCCTGAGCCATGATATTTGAATAAAAATATTGTAAATTTAAAAATAAACAAACAAGCTTTTCAGCCTTTTTTTTCCTCTGTTTTTTTTTGAAACTTTCATTTCATATATTTGAATTCTTCACAGCTTCATGACAGTCACACCCTAAGTGATGTGCTTCAGATGTGAATCTGTTTTCAGCAGTTCCTCAGCTCCAGGAACTGATAAATAATTAAAAACAACACATGGAAAAAATAAACACCATCTTTCATATTTTCTCAAATACTTCATCAGGGTTCAGTCTTCAGTGTTTAATTTTCTCTCCTATGAACACTCAGATGGCTTGGAATTGCTTCTGAAAGACTGATGCTACTCAACTATTTATTCCCTTTGGTGAAAAAATATTTTGTCCAAAAAACATCTTAGCAAATAACTGTCTCTGGGCTCTATTGTTTTATTCTAAAAGCATCAGAAACGTTCCTGAACTATACTTGACTGAAGTGGTTGCTGATTTTATGGTTGCAGTTTTTGCAGTCAAGTTGTCAAATTTGCTAGCCACTGGTTCCTGAAGCTCAGCTTCCACTCGACATGGAAAATGCATGATGAAGTACTGCATATTCTGACTTTGATCTGAACATCTAAGCCCTTAATTTGGAGGACATATACGCATGAATCAAAGAAAGGATATCCCCCAGAGTTTCATACTTAATTTCAGAGTAGCAGAGTTACAGCTGCACTATTATTTCTGAACTTTTTTACTGGACTATGTACTTAATGGAATGAAAGAGAATTATAGCAGGAGGTGGAATGTGATTCAAACTCAACTCTGAGTTTTTGAATTATGGATGGCTGTGTTATCTTTGCATGAAGAGAAAGGCAAAGTAGCAGCTAATAATCTGCAACAGAATCAAAGTACACAGGAAAGGAGAATTTAATTTACAAGCTTTTCAATTTTTATGGAAGATTGGAAAACAAAACCTAGCAAGCAAGATTACTTTAATTTATATGTTAGAAGAGCATTTTGAAGAGAAAAACAACACATGAAAATACATAAAGGGCGAGCAATGGGGGAGAACAACATCTCAACAGGGAATTCTTCAGTTATTTGTCAAAATAGTCAGATAGTGCAGCACAAAACAAGTCAGCTATTTCCTAACAATTGGAAGATGTTCCTAAACAAAGAATGAAGCACAACAAGAATGTTTTGGGGAGAACAGTACCACAAGCTTGTTGAACCAGCCATGTTTAAAAGAAATTCAAATATCTCAGTGTATAAATAAGACACAAAACAGCTTGAGAAACCTCTGGTACACATAGAGAGCATTTGAGCTGATCTTCAGCAAACAGCACTTACCTCCCACATCTCAAGCAGTGGGGCTGTGGGTCTCACACTGGAAGTATACACTAGCATTCCTCCACAACTCAGAAAAATTGCTTCTTTTCTTTTCTTTACTACTTTCAGACATGCTTAATATACCAAAACTCTTATGGATTCTCTTGAAGAGGAGAGATGAAGAAGATTCTCCTCTTGAAAAAGATTATCCTCTTAGTAGGCTACTCAGTGCTTAAAAGAGGAAGATGACACACATGAAACTTCTGAGGTTTACTCAAAGACTGCTCTGAACCTTCTGGTCAGGACAACCTGGCCAACATGGAGCCACAGATGAAGAATTTTAGACAGGATTTTTTTTCCCTGAAAACGGGAGTAAAAGAGAAAACTCAACAATCCCTTTTTCAAAAAAAAAAAAAAAACAAAACCCACCAAAACCAAAGCCAAAACAAACAAACAAAAAAAGAAACAAAAAAAACCACCAAAACCCAATCTGAAAAAAAGCCCAACCATGCACTCTCTGCTCATGGTGTTACTCTGATTTTCGACCTTCCTATGACAGCTGACATACAAACAATGGGCAAGATATGAAGTTCTGGTCCAACAAGTACAAGGAGGATTTCAAAATGCAGGCACCTGTGAGCAGCTGGCAGACAGCGGCTGTTTTACATTATGGTTAAGACAGCAGGTGCTGACTCTTTCTGTCAAAGATAAATAAGCCCACACTATGCTACATGCCAAAAGGACTTTTCTGTACTTGTGCCTCAGACAGTCATAAGCTTCATCTGTATTCCACCCATGTACAAATGACTTTCCATCAATTCCCCTGGCATGCAGGATCATCCTGGTAGACCCTCCATACGCAGTGACATAGGCCTTTTAAACATGGCCCTAGGGCTGCAACATCACTGCTCGTCGGTGGTTGAAGCACAATTGAAGCCACCATACTCATCTAGACTTGAGCTAATATTTAGCAGAAATAACAAACCTTTTCTTACAAGTTCATCAAACTAATAAGGAAGCCAGTAAATTCTACAAGAGTCATCTCCACACACACATAGATGCAAAAGAGCCCAGAGGAGCAATGGGACAAGGAACAACAAATCTGTTCCTTCACCTGGCTGCTCCCAGGGCTATATCACAGGAGAGCCATCAGCCTCACAGGTTGGGCATGATTCCCATCACCATGAGTCAATGGGACAGATTCTCCAGGTGACCTTTCAGACTGAATGGGGGGAGCTAATGCCACGGGGTATGGGATGCAGGGAAGGGGAGCAGGATAAGCAAACTGGGAACTGGTTATTGAAGGGGTCATAAGCCTGTGTTAGACATACACATCTCCCTGAATGAGACAACAGGAGAAGCTGGCTACTGGAGGGACCAGGAGATCCCAGACAACTGCCAGGGAAAACGTGGGATCTGTGGGACAACTGAGAGAGCTGTTTGCATATGTCTGTGTCTCTGTGCTAAAGGCAGCTGGAGACAAGAGGATCCAGGACCCAGCAGCTGGGTCAGCTAGGAAGTACATTAGACTACACAGTTACTAGGTTGCCTAAGGGCACTTGCGGGAGGGATCCATGGTGTGTGTGTGCATGTACACACATCGCTATGTGCAAGGTTGGGGGTCAGTATCAGTAAGCAGAGTGGGGCTGTGAGCCTCAGGGGTTCATACATCCAGGTGCCACCAGAGATAAGAATGGGATGCAGGGGCAATTACTACATAGACCACTCAAGTCTAAGTCCACCTTCTAAAGGGTTCCCCACCATATGTACACATGTATATGTATTTCCCACTAATGGACCTTCATCCTGAATAAAGCCATTGGTGGTGTCTGTGAGTGCTGCGTTTTCTGTCTGTGTCAATCTGTGTGGCTGGCCATGTGAATATGTATGTATGTGTTGTAGAGTGCATTTATGTCTGTGCCTCTTGGAAATACATGTTCAGCCTTACTACTGGTGAGACCTGGAGGCAGGGAGCTCTACCAGACTCCCAGATTTGGCAGCCCATAACAGAAGCAGTGGCAGAAACAGATAACAGAACAGAAGCAGAAACAGATTCACCTTTACAGCATAGAAATTACACGAATGACAGTAAGATTTTGTGTCAACCTTCTTTTAAAATTATCTAGTGAAATATGGACACTTCTAAAACCCTAGTTCTTTGCATTTTACAGATCTGTTTTTCCCAAACCCATTTGCTGATGTTATTTCAGTGGCAAAATCTGGATAAGAAAAGACATCTTGTCATTTAACTGTTCCTTTCCAGACTTCAGCACATATGAATATGCTTACAGGTGTTCTGCTAACAGGGATGGTATCACATGAGTAGGCCATTTTATTGATTTTGACCTTTTACTTTCAATAAATAGTTTGCAAATACATTTTGCCCTTGTTCATTGCATTTTTTCATTGCTGATTGGATGAAGTGTTATGTTTTCAGAGTAATTGGTGAATGCTGCTAGTGGTCACTAAACAGAATTCTTCCTTAGCACAGCAGTAGGTGGTGGAACAAAAAGATCCAAGTCCAAGATCAGGCTATTGCATCTTTCTAGCTCAGGGGTACAGAGGGCCTCCACAAGGAGGGACCAAAATTTGTGCCAAAGCACTCTGGAGGAGGGAGAGCTCTCCCTTGGGGCTAAGGCTGCTCCTTTCTCCTCCTCTCCCTGCTGCCAGCAAATCTACTTCTGACAGTATTTAGCTGGTAATGATGGGCTCTCATGGGAGTCTTCCCTTGAATCAAAGGCATTCTGAACAAAAAGCATAAAAGCTTGTGCAAAGTTTAGTTAGAGGATTGACCCAAAAACTCTCATTTGCTCAGACTCAGAAGAGAACCTGGTCCAACAGGCATGCAAAACACACTACAACTAGGAAAAAAAACCCAAACTGATTTCTTTCAACTTTAATTCTGTTATTCCCTTCATGAAGTGCTAGGGAGACGAACAAACAATGATCCCGTGTTTCCATGAGGCACACCATGTGCTCTAAATTACTCTGGCATCTGTTGAGCTGTACAAAGATTACCCAGGATACCCCTGAACTAGCAGAGATTCCTAATTATGAAAGATCTTACTAGGTTGTATCTCAGGAAAGTCTGTAACAGATATCATTGAGCCAATGAACTTAGCATGAAGAAATGGAACTGCATTAGTCAATAGATGGCTGCACTGATGTTCCCTCCCCCTGCCTTTTTTTTTTTTTCTACAAATAAATCCTGCTCTTTGGTCACTCTCATGGAAGGTCCCTGATGCAAAATTAACTAAGGTGGACCAATGAGAAACTATAAGCAGGGCAGCCACAGACAGATCCTGAGATAGTTCATATAATGTTAGTTGTAAACTTGTTATAAGCAAGAGTTCTGTTTAGTGAAAACAGAAGAAACATTATTATCACCGCTAGCTGAAAACTGGCAGCGTATACAGTTGGAACTGATGTAAGCAGTCTTCACATCACATTAATAGAAAAGTAAAGTACTGGGCGGTGATCTTACAAATATATTGAAAACAAGGGATGGAAATTGAACTGTCAACTGGAGATGTTAAGTACTTGATGTGTGATACAACTGGCAAAACATTTTACTTTTCTTGTCTTCTGGCTGAAGAGACTCTTTTGTCTTACCTGTTGGGTACAAAGACCATGCATTATGATACGTGTGAGCTGTACGCAAGATTGCAGTTTGGTTTGTAGCTAGGTGTGATCATTAGTAGGGGGTAGATAAAAAACACAGTTTTATGTTCACGTCCAGATTTGACATTCACACATTTTATTTTAATCCTAATCATGCAAAACCATACACTTTCTCTGCCAAGTCAGAAATTGTGCTGAAACCAGCCATTCTGATTTCACTGAACAGATGGCCAAGTCCCCAGCTCCATCAGGACTTTCCCAAGCCAGTGGCTGCTGCATACCTGAGCTGCTTTCCAGTGGCTGCTGTGTACTCAGGAGGGCTCAACCAGACCTTGGGACACCAGCCCCAGGCAATCTGCTTGGCCAAAGCAACAGTCAGTCTGTCCTAGGACCTCCAGGAAGCCCCAGCCCTGGGTCTTCAACAGGAGAAAAGTCAACATTGGTACAACCAGGTTCCTTGCACTCAACGTTAGATTCATTACCCCAAGGGCCCCCATTTGTCTGTGAAGACCCAAAGACACAGACTGAGAAACAACCAGAGCTGCCAGCAATTTATCAGAAATTTCTAAGTTCCCAAATAATGTAACGGTGAGAAAAATTCAGGGTTTCCTGACTGAAAAGCTTAGATGAGCTAAATCTTCATTATCAGCAGAAGATACATACTGCACCTACAGCCAGCGCTGACTGTATCTTACACCCGCAATTGCTCAGGGCACCAAAAAAGTTGCTATTTTCCCTTCTGTAACATACGTGCGTATCAAAGTAGGCAGAGTCAGTAGTGATTGCTTTCTGTTGCTGTGCTGTGATCTGCATTTAAAGCAGGATTGCAATTCTACTTTTTCACATTTGCAGGCCAGATTCAATCAGGAAAACATAACACAACAACTCTTTGTGGTATTCCTGGTTGCCGCATAATGTTTGTGAGACTATTTTTTAATTTTGTGAGAGTGACATTAAGGCATTTTGGTTTATCTCCAAGACAAAATGTTTCCCTACATCCTAAAGCCCCCAGTCAATAAAAATGGCCAGGCTTCCTATATAAATGCATTCTTACAATGTCTTGGGGATTAAATCTCAGAATTCAATTAATTCTGATTGTGAGCAATCACCACCCAGGTTCATTGCAATTTAAAGAGCTCTGCAATAGGAAAACAGAACATCCTAGATGCCCAGCTACTTACTCTCTACAATACTGTTGCCATAATTCATTACATATGTCTTATTTTATTTTTAGACTATCCATACATCTTAAATTTAGAAATAACCATTGGGTTATCTCCCCTAGCCTTCTGCATAATACAGGTCAGAGGAAGTTTATTCAGCCTTTTATATATTAAGTCTAATAATCTGTATTTGACTATATAAACTAGTTTCCAGTCATTTAAACAAATTTGGCTCACTCATTAGATGGTATTCATGAAAGAAGGCAGAAAGTTCTCTGGTATGTACAAACAAGCTTAAAATAATTAAAAAGGAAGTTCTTGCAAGAAGTTTATGGTATTTGCTTAATAATTAGAAGCATCATGTTTTGTTTTCTTTCTTATAAAACACCTTCTCTCTTAGAATGAGTGATATCGGATCTCTGCTACAGGATGTGAAAACTGAACACAATGGAGTTCATCCTGCCCTGAAAATGTTCATATCCTTTTTTACAAAAACACAGATGTATTACAAATAAACAAAAACCTAATCCAGATAACCTGAAGTAAAAAGGAGCAAACCTGTTGTTTATTCTGGCATCATGACTGCCATAAAGAAACAAGAATAGATAATTTTTAATAAATTATTCTATATCCACCTGGGATTTGTAGATTTGAAGACCTCAAAACAAACTCCTGGTCAATACAGGATGAAACCATAGTTTATATCATGTGATGCTCTGTGATCAATATGTATTTTATAGAGAGAAGATAAAAAGCAAAGATTGTTTCAGTCAAATTGACCTTCCCTGAAGTTAGCCATGTACAGCAAACAACGTCAGTAGAGAGTTATTCTGGCTGAAGTTAAATTTTCTCTCAAAATCCACTACTGAAACTTCTTATCATCAGGAAATTTAGACCAATCTGGCCAATACTGAGTTCTGAAATTAGATATCCTAAGTCTATAATTAACTAACAAGCAACATTTAGAAACTCAGTAACTTTCACTGCAATAAAAAAGTGCATGCATCAGACTGCATTGCATCAAACAATGTAACTATATAGTTTTTGTATGCTAAAGGTTCAAGTTGAGACCATATGATCAACCCCTCAACTTTTGAAGCCTAAACAGACATTGATGGATTTATCTGTAAGGTTTCACTTTATCCTTCTCTTCCTCCTGCTGCACAAATCTTGAGAAAATGGAAATTAAGGTGAAAAAATAGAAATGACAGTAACAGTAGGAGTTAATAACACTGTCCTACTATTTTTTAAAGCCAGCATCAGAGTAAAATCTCTCACCTCTTACCAAAGTAGTTGGTAAACAAAGGAAATACCAGTGGTAGATAATAATATCTTTCAAATCACTGCTGGCTTCCAAAGGAGAGTGGTGGTCTGTGGGGCACATACGTCCCAATGAAAACATGACATTTTCAGCCTTTCTAAAAAAAAAATTAACTGTGACACCCTCATACCCTGCATAGCAATAACAGAGTTCCAGACAAACATTGCCTGAGGAGAGATGTGACGAAATACTAATTAAGGGGATGCTTAGTTACGACTCCTTCCGTTGAAAACCAAATGTACACACGTTTTGCACGGAAGCTTTGACAGCAAATATTACATTTGGGAGACTGATAAACATCCACTTCAACAAGACATGCCACGATTAAACAAGCTTCTCCATTTCTGATGCATTTTCTAAGAAAACATGTGCGAAGTGAATAAAACCATCTAATTTATTCATTACATGGGTCATTAGCTTTTCATTTCTAAAAAGCAAACCTGTCACAGTATTTAGCTAGAATTGTAATTAAAATACATATAATAAAGGGACTTTCGCTCCCCTGTCTTTTATTTTTGTGTTTGAACGACTAGCAAATGAACAACAAATCCCTAGCAGAGGCTGTGATTACATTACCCTTTTAGTTTGGTTCAGGACCACGTCTTGCATCAGAAAAGTCTTGGATACAAGCTGGGGTTTGTTTGGATGAAAGCAAATTTTAAAATCAATGGTGTTGGGATACAATTTTAAATATAGAAGAAATAAACACGGTCTGAGGAACAACTGAGCAGTATCACTTCTGAAAACGGGCTTTCCATCTAATCTGTAATCCTAAAATGTTGAAGTCTTTTCTTATTTGAGAATTTGAAGAAAAAGTTGACATCTCTGGACTCTGTGAAATGCTTTGAGAAGCAACTAACACGAATCATTTGACCAAACAGTACCACATTTTAAAATTATTGAAGTTCTTTGCAACCTGTACATATAACTAGCAAAAATCTGATGAAACATCTGTATTTAATTTTCATTATTTCTCACTGAATTTATTCTTTTTTGACAAAGATAACAAAATATATCTTTCAAGGACTATACTTAAGTTTTCCGGTAAGAGATTGAAGAAAATTACAAAATTCTGACTCTGTCCAGTAAAAAGAAATTATATTTTTATATAAAATGGCAACCATGAGCATTGCTAATGCACTGCTTTCTCTTCCACCACATTTTGTCATTTGCATGGTACCCTATACTTTCTTTTCCCAGTAGATTAGCAGGAGGGTGGGTGTTTGAGAATATTTTAAGTTATATTGTTGGGTTTTGGGTTTTTTTTGGGTGAAGGTTTAACAGTTTCTAATGATAGCTTATCCCTTTTTCAAGATCCAAAATTACAGGCAAAATAAAATAAGTGGATTCATATCAGTAATTTGTTTCATGGAGAGACATAAATACTATTCTTTTACCTTTACTAAAAAAAGATCTGTTGCACTAGAAAAAAGGCATTTGACTTACGGTTTCTTAAAGTGCAAAGATTTCTACAGAATAGTGACCCTTTCCTGAGAGGGAACAGAAAATGAGATAACCTGAAGAACGACTCCCTCTCCAAGATCGAGGACCCGTGCATCATGTGGCCAGTACTTGATGGCTCAATATCAAAGACGTTCCAGCTCACAGATAGGCCATATAACCATAATACCATGAATGCAACCAACTCAATCCCAAAAAAACTTTTGAGCAGTTACTCCAGAACACTTATTTGGAATGGATTAACACATTTGACTGTTGTGACTTTCCCAATGCTATGGATATGCATCTGCAGCACAAAACCTTTTAGGGCAGACAAGAACAGCACAAGTAATGATGACAAAAGCTTTCACGTGGGATTCCTCAAACAAGCATCATACCCAGGCAGTTGCAATGAAAGCAGTACAGCCCCATTCCTCTTATTATTGTCCTTACGTATTTACAGGGTCATTCAGAAATCATCCTGCTCCACCCAGTTCTACCCAGGTATTTATTCTTATATTATGCATCAAACAAATTTTCAATATAGAAACATTTTCTTCACTCAATATATAATATTTCCGAATACTATATATGCTCTTATGTAGAATTGTATTATATAGAATTGTATGATACAGAATACTACATGTTGTATTATTATATATTCCGTTATAGGATAATAATAATATTAAGAACAATTTTTTTTAAGCGATGCTGTTTTCCAACTTCTAATGGAGTTCAAGAAACCTACAGAAATAATTACTAGATAAAAATTAAATTTACTGAAAGGCACAAAAAAACGAAACAGTACCATAACAAAGAAGTCTTCAAAATCAGGGATTTGAGCATACAAGAAGAAATGACAGTGTCCCCAAACCAGCATTGTCTTACTAGAGAAAAATGAAGCGGATCATTCAGTAGCCCTCAGGAAACAGAAATTTAATAAGTCACAGGAGAGCGCCATTGACACTTTGGACGCGACTCAGTATTATTAGGCTGCTTTAATGGAGCGCTGTGTTCTCCGTGAAGCGTTAGTGCAAGGAAAGAATGACATCTCAGTGTGCAACATTCAAATTAACTTTGACCTAACACTTTGTTATTGGAAGGTTTGTCAATGAATTATTCTCATAAAAAGATTACCTAAAGCTTCACTGCCAACTAGTCACCGACCTGAAGATTTTAGAGGACATTCCTACTATAGAATGACATATGCAGATTGACAAAGATGCATCTGTTTTAAAATCTGAGTCTCTGTAGAGTCTGCTATAGGCAAACCATTTAGACATTCAGATAACTTGCATGCATCTATCGGCATCTGTGTTACAGACGGCGTAACCCAGGGGCCAAATTTTATTGCCAGAAACACTTGTACAACACTGAAGCCTTCATGCATACAGTGGAATACCAGTAAATCTCAAATCTGAGAAAGCTAATTTGATCAGTTTGTTGGTTATTTTACTCCTGTAAACCTGCCCACATTAAAGAAATTAATTTCTGTGAAGCTTTGCTTATAGTACTGACCTTTGTTTTAGTACTGACTGCCTCTATGGGTAAGGGCTCTGAGGCTGTACATCAGCTGCAAATGAACAAAAAACCCACACAGATATGTAGTTATCAGAGATTATGTGTTGACTATGAGGCAAGGACAGTAAGAACCAATGATCCACAGACGTGCACAGTACCTTGGAGTCAGCCAAAATAACAATAGGCTGAAACAACCAGTAGGACAGAAGAACAGTGATGGATCCTTAAATATATATATAATGATCTCTCAGATGCTTAAATGTCTTTCCTTGTACTTACACTCAATTAATTCTTTGCTAGCAATAGAACTGATTGTTGACCACATACACTGGTTTTAGTCAGATAGACATATTTAGGAAATATGCATAACAGGTGATGTGTGGGTGGCAAGACATTTGCAGCATTGGGAAAGGGAGGTCATATTTCCTGTATTCCAGAAAATAGTACATTAATTATTAAAAATAGCTGCAAGAATGGAGAATATTATTGGTGCTGCTTTCATTTACCTCAAAAGGCCAGTTAATCTGTTGATGTCAATAACATGTTTTGCTAAAAGGGAAGAGTACTATGAGCAAACAGATGAAAGAGAAATAAATAAAGATCAGGAAAGAAATGAGGAGGAAGGAACTGGCAGGGAGAGGACAGAAAAGGGATGATAAGAAGGAAGGCAGAAAGTTGTCAGTTCCAGAGCATGAACCAGTTACACTTGGATGACCTGAGGCTCCTCTGAAGACTACTCCAGGTAATGGCACACAAGAGAGAGGTTTGTACCTTTCAAGACTTTCAACTTCATAAATTCCTAGCCAAAAAGTCTCAGGACCTATTGAAAATGGGGAAGGGCTGGGTGGTGACAGCTACTGATGTCATTCTGGGTCAAACCTTTGCTTCCATAGCAAGAAATTTTAATTGCTTTGTAATCAACACCCAGGAGACCAAAAGGAAATGGAGGAAGAAAACAAGCATAAAGAAAAAGCAGGCTTTTAAACACATAGAAAACCTGTCTCTGTGAGAAGTTATACTTTCAGATTTTGATCATGAGGAAAGAGAGATTAGGAAGAGTGTTCTCAGATAAGAGCAAAATTAGAGTAGCCTTATTAACTCAGAAAATTACACTGGTATAAATCTGGTGATACAACTCAGACTTAGTGCAAATCTTCTCATTTGTTCAACTAGAACGCAAAAGAAAACCCAAAATTTATAGTAGGTATGACTGGTACTTTCTTGCCTTTAACCTGCTGTAGTCCTTTCCTTCAGTGCAAAGAAGGCATGAATGTTGCTAATTGCTGTAAAAGTGCTGTCACAACTGAACGAAAGCATTTCACACACATTCTCTGTGGAAATTTATATAGAACTTGAAATAGCAAACACTTCAGCCAAAAAAAGCCTGTCATATTTAATTTAATTCTGTGCCATTCACAACTTTAAGTGCAAGACAAAAATTACAGTTGCTGAACTGCCAGTAGTAAATTCACTGGATCTCAAGAACCTCTTCCTGAAGTAGAAGAAATTTTCATCTTTGTTGTATATATATGTGCCTTTTAGTGTTGTGGAAACTGAAGCTAAATAACCCTTAGGGTATGTTTTTCTTGCAATACTCTTCAGAAGGTTGGGGGAAAGTGTGATGTTCCTCGTAAAGAGTAGACACCTAGAGGAAAGGCAAATGCCACTGCTGCTTTGACAGCACTCACCTACGGAATCCTGAAACCCAGGAAATTCAAGGGTAGGGGAAAGTCTAGATGAAGGGTAAGTAGTAATTCTCTTCACAGCCAGCTCCTGATCTTTTATCTACACCAAAGATAAATAGTTTTGGTGTTACATATGTATCCTTCTCTTTTCTCATATGGATAAAAACTTCAGCTGAAAGGAAAGCATAGCCAGCTTCATCAGATAGACACATGCTTCACTGAAGGAAGGACAGGTACCAGACCCTGCCACAGCTGGCTGTTTATTTCTCTGAAAGATAAAAATTGTTCTGATAACCTGGCTGCTTCCTGTTTAAGCAGAAACAGATCTGGCTGCTGAAAGTGCCACGCAGATGCATCTTTCATTTCCTCTCTTTCAGCTGCTGTTTATGACTCACCATTAACAATTTTAATTATAAAAGCCTCCAGTTATCATTTTTGTATTCTACCATTATTACTTATTACTAAGTACCTAACTCTAATTACGATGAGGTAATTACTGTTGTTGAATGATGACAGCCCTCTATCTTTGATTTAAACTATTAGAATCAATCGTTCTGCCTCTAAAGAGGCCACCACCATAAAATATTGATCAAATAATTTTACACACAGTGGTTGGAAGCAGCATAATGCAGATATTTAAGACTAGCAATTAGCAGGAGACTTTCCTGAACACAATGGCATTTAAATCAGTAGTAGTTGTCTGAAAGGACAAAGATACAGTTATCTACGGTGTGAACTGTAGGGTGCTTACCACTTAATGAGGGTTAAAGCTTTTCACTGCTCTGAACCAGGTCCTTGGAGACTGATCCCAAAATAATATTTGTTGCATGGTGCCTTAGGTGCCTTAGCTACTGTAATACTGAGGAAGGAACTTTCATTTCCAATTATGTTCCCCATCCTTCACTTATAACCTTTCCTTGCACACCCCAAAGACATCTTGACAGTACCTTCACCCTAAGGGAATGCATTCCAAGTGCCTTTGCCTTCATAGTGCTGCACTGCCAGATTCTGCAGTCTTGTGCGTGTGGCTTGGCCTTCTAGCTTTCAGTCTGTAACTCCACACTCTTCACATTCCCCTCGCAGCTTCTAGTTTGTAACTTTACAGCCCCATAGATAACACAGTACATAATAATTTACATACCCCAAAATATTAACTAACCATACGGATGTACGTATGTGTGCTGCCAGTCAGCACACAACACACGCACCTGAAGAAGTGTGCTGCAATGGTTGCTCATGCACCATGAGCAAAAACAACTGACAGCGAGTCTGAGGAGCCCTGATGAAAGCTATAGAACTCCCACAGAACATTGTTGTGAAACACCTCTGCACTGGTAAAGGTGCTCACCTGGGGCCCTACCACTTCTCCCAGCTGGCCGTTACTGAGGTTTTTCCCCCTCTCTCTATTTTTCCTCTCCTTTTCCTTCCCACGCTCCCACCCCCCATGCCCTCACTCTCTCCACTAACTTTGAAGTCAATGTATGGTATCAGTTATGGACCCTGCTAGTAAAGCTTTGTACATGCAAGTCTGTATCAACTTTTTGTGCAACATATTCATGGTCCTTTGGACATCAGTGTGTCCTCTGGAAGAGCTTTGATATTTCTATTTGTTACAATAGGCTCTTGATTTCATTGTCTAAGCAAGGTGTTACAGTTGTGCTTTTGAATGCCTCCTAAGTGCCATAAGCCTGAAGCTCAACACTTGTATTGAGAACTACTGACATCCAGGATGTCAGTACAGCACAAAATGTGTCTAAATTAACACTTTAGTTTAGACGAGGAGCATACTTCTGAAGTTATTTTCCCTACAGCCCCATTTACTGTGTTCCGACACACTTTCCAGAGCAGTCTTGGAGCCGATTCGTTTTGGAAGGAACTGGAAGATGCTCTTTAGAGATGTACCTAGTGCACACCACCATGGGCTCGGTCCACAGGCCCAAACTAGATTTACTGTGAAGCACAACACCCTGAAATGAACACAGCATGGATCTTAGAACCTCAGCAACAACTGCATTACTCTAGAAATCCTTTCCTAGAGGGCAAGCAGTGTGCTCCTTGCTAATACAGACACAGCCTATAAGAACTTACAAAAATGCAGTCGGATGTTCTAACTATCTCTCTGCTATTGACCGGTGGTGGCAAAAATTTTTCGTCTTTCTCCAAAAAGGACTGGCATTTACTCCTGTGCTATGGATAAATTCATTTACCTCTTCATGATCACTTTAAATTTCCGTAACAAGGACAAATACATTCCAGTCTGGGTCACCTCAGTTCATTCGCCATCAAAACTGATCTGAACTAATGAGCCCGTGGGTTCTGGAAGATTAACACCCATAGGAAACTAAAACCTTGACTCTTTGGCCTCTGTACTAAAAATATGCTATTCCAGCAGTTTCAAATAGTGGAAATTATTTCCCCTCACGTTTTTCTAGGGAAGAAGTGCTAGCTCCAGTTGAATTCTTAGTTCAAAAAAAGCTCATCTGCAAAACAACCCACTACAACTTACATGAGAGGACAACTTCAAACTCAAAAGACACGAAAGAACTCTAGCTAGCTAAGTTTTCTCAAGGTCCTGAAGGAAAGTTTATGATTACTTGAGTGCAGAAGGATATTTGCTTTGCCAAACTGGATAGAAAATTTTGTCTTCCACAGTGAAGAACGTAATGCATTTATTAGCCTAAGAATTCAGAAAAGTAGAAGGCAGCTTTTCAGCATCTTTTTCCTCGCACCTTAAAACCAAACAAAACAAAACCCAAACCAACCCTCCCCCCCCAAAAAAAACCCCACCTAAAATAGGAATCCAAACAGAACCATAGTCCAGTTGTCTAAGGTGGTTTTTCCTGTGAGTTCGTGAGGTGCTTTGATAGGTAGATCTCATGTGTGAAATACAAGTTGGGATGGTGTACATACTTTGGAAAGCAAAGGACAAAAGGTATATAAAAGACATAAAAAAAGAAAAAGACAAAAAAGTCTTTTCCAGCATGTAGCCATTTTTGGCCCAGAACCCTTAGTTTTCCCACCAGAGTTAGACTGCAGCTATGCCCTGCTCACTCCATCATACAACTTTCCCCCCTCCTCCAAAGTCAAGAAGCTTCTTCCTTCCTCCTGAAGAGCTCTTCTCTCAGCCCTCCCACCTGCCTGGCCCACTACAGCAGGAGCTGAGGGGGGAATTACAGAAGCCCTCCTTGCCAGTAGCCTCTGCAAGGATTAGAAGTTACTGAAGTTACAGGCATGGGTACATGCTTGTAACTGTACACGCCATTCACATAACATTTTATGCTGCCCTATTTTCTCTCTTCATTTTGGCAAACAAGAAGGGAGTCAAGACAAATTAGTCTTTAAGAGATATTTACACTAGTTCATGTCAGAGGCCAAAACAGCATTACTTGCAGGAGAAGGTACCACTTACTGGAATTATGATTGTTCGTACTCTCAAGTTACCACAAAACTTTAGTTCTTTCAGGGTCAAAAGGCTTCTGCTGCAGAGTACTTAAGTTTCTCCTGCTTCCCAACTGTTTGGGGATATTTCTTTCCTTCTGTACCATATTTATGCTTCATAGTAAATATGCTCTTTGGCTTAAATATGAGGCATCCCCATTTCCCTGGCCTCTGTAGCACTCTACAGAGTGCTGACACACTTTGTCTGACTTGAAAGCTGCTAGAATTTTATTTACTTTTTTTATAAAAGAGTCTGCCCCGTTCTGTGCTATTTCTCCCACCACCACCACCTTGGAATGTTCATGGTTGGACTAGAGGAGCTTGTGCTCTCTGTGGTAGTTTCATAGATGCACCACACTACCACACCTTTTAGAGCCTCTATGCATATTTGCTGTCACATCAGTCTCCTAGATCCAGCAGAACAGGATTCCAGATACTCTTTCCGTACCCCTTTACAGACAAAAAGTTAATCCATCCTTCATCTCCAAGATTTATTCATTTCCAGAAAGCCCCATTACCATTGTCACTGTCATTATTCCTGCTTTCAGTTTGTCTTGTACTCAGATTATGTCAGCAGTACTTAGAGGGAGAGGCAGAATTACTCTAAAATAAACTGAGCCAAAGGGGAGGGTTTCGAGTATCCCCACAAAAAAATGAAGCAGTCTATAACACTCTCCTGTAATTCCTTCTCTTTGAATGCAGGCTGTCACCACTGTAATCAGACTCCTATTCAACCCAGCCATTTTTGTAATGACCTAATTCTCTGATACATCCTGTATCAGGCGGTTCAGTTTGGGCTTTCATTCGTGATTCTTTTTACTCTCATCACATCTTTACACATCAAACCCACTTTCAGAGTTTTCTTTTTCACGTAGCTACCTCATCCAGACATCCATCCTCAGGCTTTACAAATGCCTTGTTTTCTTCAGCAGCCAATGATTTGCTATCCTAAAATGTTAACAGTAGTAACAGGTTTGCCAAAGCAAAACTGTCTTGTACAAAGTGGACCTTTTAATTGTCAAAGGCAGAATTTAAATAAATCCTTTTTTGCCTGGTATTTTTCTTTAAAGGTAAGTTATAACAGCAGCCACTTACTCCAGTCCACGGTTTCTTATTCAATGGAAGTTTATAAGGAAACAGGCACGTCCTCCTTCCACCACTTGAATCCCCTCCAGAGTATACATCCTTGTGCTGTTCAGTGGGTTTGGTTTTTTAAGTTGTGCAGAGTTTTCTACCATTTGGGATGTGACCTCTCCTATATGCAGAAAGGGGTATAAGGTACAAAATCCCATTTCTTATGCATAGCACATCACCACTTCGGAGGAGCGGGGCGGGTATGTATCTAGGCTTGCTCTCTGTAAGACATACTGCAGTCACTTGCCTGAACCTTCACAGCCATCCATAAGACTACCTCTAAAAGGACTCAGGATGAGGCTGGGGGTGTTTGGGGAGGGGGTGAAGCACACAACTTTCATTGCCTGGTCAGCCTCTGCGTAGCACCAAGAATGGGGTCTTATCAAGTCAGAGACTGTTCAGACTCCTCTTCCCAGCAACCGCTAAGTATTTTTCAACTGAACATGCTGAATAGTTGAATAGGGCACTTTTGCCCAGCTTGTCATAAAACATGACAACTGCCCTGCAGGTGTCTGACCCTAACTTTTGTATTTTGAAGGTTATGCTGCTTCAAATTTCTCTTAGAAAAAGCAGCAGCTTCTCTGGCTTGTGCCAAGGAGGCGCAGATGCAACACCTCATGTTTAATTACATTTGGAGCTATTTTAGTAGATATGCTCACAGACTCTGGTGCTCCAGAAAGACAGCTGAAAATAGGAAGAGATATTCTGCATGTGTGTGTTTCAACAAAATATGTCAGTGCTTTCCATCGCACAAAACAGAAATAGCAGTTTAAAGTGGGAGACACTGTTCATACAAAGTCAGCTGACCATTTTGGAGAAGGCTGCCGTATTTTGTAAACCTAAATCACATCCGTTTGACAGCAAGAGAGTATTCAAACTGAATTTCTCCTCTGCCAGAATTTAAGAAAATTTACAATGACTTCATATTTCCCCTCTTTACAGGTCTACATAGGAAAGCCTACAACTTTCTTAAATACCTGTGCTACAGGTTAGTGTTAATGATTAAGAACAGTAATGGAAACATATGTTTAAAGAAGTTTTTTTTCTAGACATTTCTTACAGTAAGAAACAAGCTTTCTCTAAAAAAAATGTATGTAAATGTATGCAAACTAAATTGCTGGGTGTGCCTAAACTCCTCTTGTCTTTGCCTCTTGAATGAAACAGTGAGCAAATGCATCAGACAACAATTTGCAGAATTGAGGCCAACATAAAAGAATCAAGATGTTTCTGGATATTCTGAGTTTTTTCTAGTAGAAGTAAGACATTTAGAAGAGAAAAATTAGATTTTTGGCAATACTCCATTTTCTGTTAAATTTTTGGTTAAAACTACTTTCAGCCATCTCTATATACAACTTTCATATAAATAGGTAGTTAGGCTACAGCATAACAGCTCCCACCCTGCTTTTATTACTACTATTCCTGCATTAGTTAAGATAAAAACCCTTTTTGGATTTGAATAGAGTGCTCCGTAAATAGCAAGGAGTCAGAATTGCAGATCAACCTCCATAATAGTTTACATTTTTACAGAAGACTGCTGTAAATGAAGAGACAGCAGTATAACATGTGACCAAACACTCAGACAATCTAATTATTTAAATGTACATCACATTTTTAAGGCTAGTGACCAGAATGCAAATGTCAGTTTTAACTATTGACTTTGACTGATCTGTCTCTCTCTGCTGTCATGGAAACCTACATCAAATTAAAGGCAAAGAAACAATGGAACCTAATTAATGTCCCATGCATCTTCTGTATTGGGCTGTTATTTGTAACATTATGGCAGCACCCGAAACGTGCTTTTCAAATGCAGAGTTAAAGGATTTCTGCTTGAAAAAATTGTATTCCTATAAAAATATGAGTATATATATAGAGAGAAATAAATCAGAAGTACAAGATGGATAGAAGAGAGTCCCTCCCTCCTCTCCCCTTCCCCCCAGATGACATATTTTGAGGGCTAGATTTAAAGGAGAAAAGGCCATTTTGAACTGCTCTTTCATTTTATCCCTGCAGCCTGACAGTTTCTCCACAAGAGCAAGAACCAACCTGAGTTAGAAGCAACACACTGTCAGGTTGCCTTGAGAGGAGATGTCAGGGTGTGGGCACTGGTACAGGGAGGAAGCATCAGGATAGTGGTGAGAGGATGTTAAAGAAACAGTTGAGAAAGCAGGATCCCTCCTCATTAAACACTACCTTGTCACCTGCCTTCTTTCCTTCGTCCATGTACTGTGATGTTGCTGCACTTCCAGACCTGATTTTTCCTCAAAGACTCAGTGTTAGAAGAGGTAGGAACCACCATGTCTTACTTTTCTAGACTGGTCCTTAGAAGAAGGCTTTGCAGGCGCAATGGTACACACAGTACTTTTATGCTCCCACTGCAGCTTCAGGTTAAAAATTCTGTATTCATGGAGAATGTGGAAGAGGGTAGAGGATAGCATGCATGAAAGTCCTGTAAGCTTAATTGGGACTTCTCTTTTTACTGTTTAATCAAGTTCTCCAAGTAATTAAGACAGGAGATTAAAAGTAATACTTTTTTCCCCAGGTTAATCAATGGATAGTTATAGGATTTTGTCTTTGCCACTGACTGTAGACTGTGACAGAAACACCATGTCTCAGTGAAGGAGGTGCTTGTTGGACACTATCATTTAGTTTCACTATAACTATACATCCTCCACTTCCGGGAGTTATGAATGAACAAAACAAAGCATCTTCCCAAGGTTAAACTGAATCGCTTCACACATGACTGATTAAACAGGGGAAAAAAGGGCTTAAGGAGGAAACGCCATTGATTTCTGCTGATGCACCACCGAATGGGCTGGCCGCGGCAGTGACGGGTCCCTGGTGCCAGCTGCTCCGTGCCATCAGCCGGGCTGGGAGCCTAGGCCATGACTCCTGCCCTTTTCTGTGCGCAGGGCTGGGAAACACGGCACACAGCGCTGCTCCCCAGCCCCATTGCGTTTGACAGCTCCATTACTCTGAAACTACTGATTTAGCAGCAGTGTTTGGTTTCTTGTGTCCTGTATCTTAAAACCAGGTTGTGCCTGCGAGGCTGCAGAAATTGTTGTTCAGCCAGGGTTCCTCGCGTGAACCGAGGCTGGACAACAATTTAAACAGTCCCATTTTTCTCTTGTCTCTGGGAAAGAGCACAGACAGCTCAGGAGAGCACAAGAACCTTGGTGACATGCTAAATTTTCAGATGTCTCCTGAGTAAGAGAGATAAAAGCAAACAAAAGTTACTTTCTAGAGTGTGAAATGAAACCGTTCATTAGAACAGTTACAGAATAATGAATATAGGATGTCATTAAAGCAGGCTATACTTGTCAAAGGTTGAGATAACACTAATTAAAGATCTTTTTTCATCTGAATTGGAGTATCAGCCATTACCACTAATTATGTAGTTAATGTGCATGTGGTATCAGTTGTACTAAATGGACAGCAAAAGAAGGAACTGCAGGCAACTCAATATTTATTGATGGGGCATCCTGAAGCTGGTGTATCAAAACACTATTAAACTGGTCATAAGATACTCTTGAATTATTTACAGAAAGAAAAAAAAAAAGAAAGGAAAAAGAAAGAGAAAGACATTAAAAAATACTTGCATTTATCCAGCCAGTTTTCAGGAAATAAAATAACCATTTTAAAGGGTTCGTCAGACATCAACAACCTTCATACAACAAAATGGACTGCCAGGTAGATGACTGGGAGAGGAAACCCAGGAGACTGCGTCTGAGCAAGCATTTCTCTGTGTGTCAAAAGTGAGCGATAGACCTTGGTAAGCAGAAAAAGCAGTTGTTTAAGGGCTCAAAGGAAAATTAAATACAAGCTCACGGGCAGAGCAGTGCCAACAGAAAAGTTCAATTTCTTCTTCAGCATTGAACTGGGTTAGAGAGTCATAAAAGTAGTATTTTTTCCCCTGCTGCTCTGAGCGAACCATGTAGTGCTGTTCAGCTGTCCCAGGCTGCTGGGGTGGCTGCTGGTCACTGAGCTTCTCTGGGAATTTGCTCATTTTAGAGCCTTTTAAGCGGGATGTGGAGGAAGAGCTCTTCATTTCTCAGTAACACATGTGTGTGAGGCAGCCGCCTCACAGCTGGTCCCAAAGACACGCTGCTCTCTGTGACTCTAGATGCTCACAATGTCATTTTCAATGTTTCCCTCCTTTTTAAAAGCCTGCCTTATCAATCTTTCTATATATTTCTATCCTAATGACCGCTGCCAGTTTTTCAGCACAGGTAAAATTCTTGTTCCCACTTGAACAAATGCTAGAAAACCTTATGTTTCACTGGTATCGGTATTATTATGTACACTGGTATTCTGTAATTTACTGATCCCAAATATGGATCAGAATCAGACTTTTGTCCTTATTATTTCATAGGAGCCTTATTAGACTCCAGATGCCACAAGGCTTTTAGAACAGTAATAGCACAACTGTAGGTACCTTGTCTAAGCCCATACTTCACTACAGACTAATTAAATGCAGGCAGCTAGACCATGGCTGAAGACAAATTGAAGATACTGCTATACCAGGCTTCCCAGATCTAGTAAAAATATGCAGGTGTTGACTTATGAACCCTGGATCATCCAGTAAAGCTCTTTCAAGAAGTGAAAATTGTGCTACATGTCATGTCATTTATATAGGGCTGGTTGTACTGACTGGAAAGAAGCAATGCATACCCTTCTCTAAGGAATGAAGTACTGTACTATCAAAACTACAGATGTCACCATTTACTAAGTGATGAAAAATATTAATAATGATAATATTTGAGACCAGCATAACATATTTTATCTTTCTCAGATGTTAATATCTTAACTTGTAAATTATATCTCTACTTTTTTTCTATTGCCTTATTAAGCTTAACTCCTAAACTAACTTCCTTTTAAATGCTTACAGCTTAGAATACGCTGTTCCATTTTTATCATGTAATTTGACCATTTGTCATTTAACAAATTATTTTCTCTGTGAAGGGATATTTTGGTTTTGAATATTATCATCGCATAAAGGATATTTTACTCAAGGGAACATTTGAAGTGTTCAATTTCAAGGTGAACAAAATATTTTGGTTATGTTTTTTTAAAATGGTTGCCTAGTTTTCAGCTTCCACAGAGAGAACAGCACGCACAGAGGTCTATAGCCCACCTGTCCCCTTCTTTGGAGAGACCTGAGAAACAAAACCTGACTTCCTCTTCTGCTTGCTTTATTTTCAAATATCAGTAAAGGAAGTTCAGACATTGAAGAATCTGACTTATGCACCAATATGGGTTACATTTTCTGATTAGGTTAGATTTTGTACCCACTGAAGGTGAAAATGCCTTCTTTCATCCCACAGTTCACATCCCTCACCAGGCTCATTATCAGTTCTGTTTGCATTCTTACCTTCTCCTACTCTTCTCCCAAGCCTACCTGTTGGTGAGCCAGTGAAAGCCACGGTCAAGAAGATTTACTTCTGCTAGTTCCATTTTGCTTATTGATTTGCTATCAATCCCTCCACCTCGGCTTTTTGCAAGAAAGAATTTACCCTCTGCGTCCTGCTTTAGGTAGTTAGAGAGAATTTGACAGGCAGAAGTCCTTTTCCTCCTAGCCACCACTGTTTTACAGAGGAATGTAAATAGTCATCTTCTTCATAGCCCACGACCTTTCCTCGGTCAGGACACAGTTTGTAAAAAGTACAACATCAGTAGAAGGGAACCTTAAATCCTCCTTTATGTGGCAAGCACTTATGAAACATGAGTTAGTCTCTTCTAATGAGAACTTTACACTGCAAAACTATCATTAACTTAGAAACAAGACACCGTTAATCATTTTCTGAAGTCTTAGTGTCGGCTTCTCACTGCACTTTACAAGTACAATAAATACCACTTTAGTTCAATAAAATAGAATTAAGTGCACACTTATGCTATAAAAATCTGTAGTCAACTTTTAAAATAATAAAAGCTTTGATAAATTTTAATGAACCAAGGCAAAGGGTCCCCTCAGCAGGCAATATTAAAACAATAATGCATTACGGAACTTCCTGCATTCGTTCAATCTCATTTGCCATTTTAAATCCACTCTATTTGATGCAATTCTTTCACTGCAAAGTTTAAATTTTTCCTAACACTCAAGATTTATATTATTATTTATTTATTTATTTACACCTCTTATATCTACATAGCTAGACTTTTGTCTTCTGTTCTGTCCTTTTGTACATTTGGCTAAAAAAGTCCCTAACTTCTAATATTTGGCAACATGAAAAATAATCTTGGCATTCTAGCAGAAGTAAAAAGGAAAGATCTGACTTGAAGAGCTCATATATTACCTGAAGCACACAGATATTACTTTAATTATTACTATTTTTATATTCCTTGCTTGGCTTTTTTGTTTGTTTGTTTTTAATATTGGTGCACTGACTTTACATCAACCTATTATAAATAAAAAGAAATCATCTGGTTTCATCTCTGGTTTGAGCTAAAAATATCATTGCTAAAACCTCAAATATATTCTAAAGTAAACTACTAGGAATAATTTCCAAGCCATATTAGGCCACCAATAGTCTCCCAGAATAACTTTAATATTTTTGGAGTAGGGGTAGATTTGTAGGATCTGTTCAGTATCAGAGTTTTGCAGTGAAAGCATTAAGTAATTATTTTTATTCTGTAATGATCACCCACTTTGCATTCACTCTCTGGATGTCTATGGACAATTTTACAAGTACATCTGAGAGAGTTTTGCAGTCTGATGGCTGTCCCACAGTCATAGAGCTTTGTTAATGTGGTGCTGAGCTGTATCTTACATAGTCTACCTTTAGCAGAGCTTTTAATACAGGCTAATTGCAGTCCCAGTTTCTGTAGCATAGGTAAGAATTGTTCATGCCTGCCTGAAAACTGTAGATTTGCATGATGAACTCATTACTCTGTCACTGATTATGAGAACCACTTTACCTACAGGACCTTGGTTATCAGTTTAATTACACACTCTGGTTATCGTTTGGCATTCATAACCTTTCAAGTAGAGAATGAAAAAAAAAAAAAGAAAAATAAGGAAAAAAATGCACTCCTTGCCTAAATCGGCAATTGAGGAGTCTGAAGCAATGTCTAAGGGCTTTTCTTCTTTCTTTCTTTCCCATCTCATTAGGCTGATAGCACTGGAACCCTGCTTCCCTGCGAGCTCTCCTGAGAATACCCCTGCCACAGCACTGGAGCTCTGCTTCTTGCCAAAAAGGAACAGTACTCATCCCTGCCACAAATGTGCAGAGAATTATTGTGACAGACCTGAGACATGGCCAAGACTAACCCTGAGCTCATGAGAGTCTGCTTTGGATAGCAGCTATCCCCCTGTGAAGGCAGAAAGAGGCGATAATCACAAATTCATAAGACAAACTTGACCGAAATTGAACATTCTTAAAACAAAAGGGATTATTTTTCCCAGCAGTTTGATATTTATCAGTGTTTATAATAGAATTCCTCTTGCAGTGAAAGCTTTGTGTGAGAAAAATTTATTATGGGTCAGCAACTGAAGTCTCTGTCTCAGTAAGAATGATGCAGAAGACAGGCTCCTAAGAAAGGTCCCAGCATGCAATGAGACATACATGAGATGAAATATCTATTGCAGCAGTTTTTGATGCAAAAAAAGACCAAAACTTAAACTATGTCAAAGGTCCATTCCTGCTTTTATGAGGAAAATATTAAAGTTAAGTTCAGATATGTATTTCGAGGTGACAGCAATTTCTCACAGGAAACAATTAGTCACCAGAAAAAAATTCAATACGGGCAGACTCAAGACTGTTCCAATACTGGCAATTAGCATCTTAGTGTATTAAAATCAGAAAAAAATAAGCAACTGTTGGATTGTGCATCCATCAGTCATTGAGGATGTTACAGCTAACACTCATTTAGCACAAGCATCCAGAGGTTACCAACTGGCAGTGTTGAATCCAATGTAATTTCCATGGAAAAAATATCCTGAATATTTGCAACTCAAGACACATCTTTCCTATATTCTCTTTTTCCAATTATCCTACACTTCCTGCTGCCTCATCACCTTTTCCTGCCCTTTTTCCTCCATCATTATCTCTTGTAAAGCTCTGGAGAACAGACATTTTTTTTCAATCTTAGTTATAAAACTTCGATATCGTTACCTGTTCCAGATTTACATTAATGCAGTGATTAATTGATCTAGCTATTTAAGGAAAGTACTCACCCTTTGTTCCCTCTACAGCAAAAAGAGTTCACCCATCTAAGCTCTGTGCAAGACATTAAATATATCTTTCTCCCTTGATTTGCAATCTCTTCTTGCCGGGAAAGGAATCTTAGAGCTCATCAGATATCTAGAATGGCCCAGGATTACACGGCCTGGGGTTCATGACCTCAGCTAAATTCACAAAAGAAGTTAAGAAACGTATATTGCAACGATAAACATGTCAGTGGCTCCATAACCAAAACCAAATGGCACAGAAAAGCCTGTTCCTGGACTACGAAACTGTCAGCCTCAAAAAACAAGGTGATGGCATCAACAGAAAACACCACAAGTCCCCTGCTCCCTTCCAAAATTATCATGTAATTTTTCTGTTAGACTATGGACTTACAGTGTTTACTATGGAGTCTCATGAAGCTCAGGAAGCTGGTCATACTAGATATCAGAAGATAAATTTTCCATCCCCTATAAAATATTTTCACTCCATATTAGGTCTACTATATCAAGGCAAGTTACAAAACACTGCAACCACTACACAAACTCTCCTAAGACCAACCTGAACCACCTCCTCTTGGTGCTTGGGGTCTCTGGTTATTTTCAGCTCCACCCAGCAGTAAAACACTTGGCCAGGTGTTCTTGCTTCCCTGAGTTTGTAGGTTTATGCACATTTCTGATGCCAATCTGAGGAGCAGAGCTGTGCTATGAGGCAGTCTAAGGTCATGTTTCTCCCAGTCTATTCTAAAAAGGGCACCTTTGCAGAGAAGTAGTAATTTCCAGTTATGTGCGTATGCATATATGTACATTAAAGAACCCATCCAACACTTGAGACCAAACAAGTAAGTTCTTCTCACCAGCATTCTTTTTTCTCATTTTTTACTTCTCCTTTCTTTTGAAGACAGATTAGGGTATCAGGTGAATTCAGAAATGCATGAACATTTTTGCTACAATGTGTGTTCTTCACTTGTCTCAGTTGTCACTGGATTTGAAACTTGGTCTTGCTCTAGCTGGTAGCAGTAATGCATTTTTGTAGATCTGTCTTATGAAATACATACAGCTTCCATATACTGATGAGTAGAATGAGTAGAAAGAAAAATACATCAAAATATAGAGCCACTCTGAGAATGCAGCTAACACTTCTTTATGGGCTGTTAAATATATCAAACATATTGTTCTGCCTCTACTAGGAAAATGACCTATAAGCTGACAAAAGTAAATCTTCATCCTTCTCCCTGTGCTGCCTTTGAAATTGTTCTGACAATTTAAAAAGGATATAACAGCTTTAAGCAAGAATATTAAAAATAAGATCACTTCAATGTCCCAAAAGTTTTGAGGAATGGTCCAAATTTTCTTTCATATTTTTGTGTTCCACATCAGCAGAGAAACCACTTTGATACATGACTTTCTTGCAAAAGACTTCTGTCTTTTGTCGTAAGCTGCATTACTTTCAGAACAGCCAGTGGATCTACTTATGTTTGAAGACAAGTCATGTAATGACAAGTCTAGCCACATCGGTACATAGGGACTAACCTGGCTCCTGGCTCAGTCCTAACGCATGTTGTGAGAAAGATATTTAAAATATGGATCCTTTCAGGAACACTACTCATCTTGCCCAGGGGACACACAGATATTTGGAGAAGGATAAACATGGATAAAATGCTGGATCTTAGAGGGGCACGTTGTAGTCTCAAGGTGGGACCGTGTTAGGAGCTGACATTTCTACAGCTCATTCATCTATGCTTGAAATACACATGACGTACAAAAGGTCTGATAAAAAACAGGACTGCTTTTCATTTTAAGAAGGACTCGCTATTATCAGAAATGCCTCTAACAGTGATAAAACTGGCTACAAGGCTCACATATCTTTAAGCATTTATTCAATTTCATTTCTAAAATGAAGGTTATAAATCAACTCCAAGCCCTTCCTGAAAAACGCTGTTATCCTCCAAGCTATTACGAGCATTTACAGAAGAATGATTCTTTTCTGTGTCAGATGTTATGAAAGACAGTTCATACTTCAAATAATATGATTTATAAGTTGAGATTGTGAAGTTAAATTTAATAAAGCTCAGAGAAGATGCATGAACCTCAAAAAGCTTTTTAATATAGATCTTTTGGAGTTGAGATGCTACCCTTGTTTTGTATTAGCTGTTCTGTATTCTTGTGTATGCTGGGGTTACTGATGGATGACAGTAGAATTACCCACTACAGAAGGTTTACTTTCTTTCTCTCCACGAGAATTTAACTGATGACAGATTGCTTACGCGTATCTCATTGCCTCTTTGCGCAGTTATTATGCATAACTAAAGGACTTTGCAGTCTTCATGTTTGTTTCTTGAGTTGCCAACTTTTCTTTTTGATGATGTAATGCCACAGGGAAAGATTAATGTTCTTGGTTAGTATTCTCTTTGGTTCAAGGAGTTGTTGGGAGATTTGCCACTATATTAATTTTATTTTGAAGGTCCAGATGATTAAATTTTGAAAATCAGCTGTCCTGGTCAGGGACAGTCTTATGAAACAAACTCATGAAAAGCTTGTCATGAGCAGAATTTCCTCCAAATGTGCTTTTCAACATGGATTTGGGATTTGACATTTTGAATTAGAAATAAGATTTCGTTTCAATTCATCCGAAAGTGAAAAAATGAATTTTGATGACATGGAAGTTCTTACAGAAAATGATACTTTGAAAAAAAATTCAAGTATTTTGATAATAAAATTCCCTAATTTTTTCATCATGTATATATGTTCCAGACAAAAGGAGAGCAGATCAGATCTAGGCTACCTACCTAAGCTTAAGTCTTGCTTCATATAACAGGATTAGGGGAAGGAGGAATCAAGGGGAAGGAATAATGTAACCAAAATAAGTACCTACTTTCCCTTTCAAATCAATGGAGAAATGGAGATTTTTTCTGAAGACTTTTGGAGTGTCATTCAAAAGACTGGTCCAGCCAGTTATTTACTTTTCACTGAGATTGCAAAGGGCAAATAAGATAGGTACATTTATATCAACAAATCTCTTGGCACTCTCATCACCTTTTCTGTAGTAAACAAGCAGTCAGCTCATCAGGACAGCAGGAGACATGAGCTCTAGGCTCCCGTTAGCACAGGCAGACAGATCCCCAATTCTTCACAGACTACATGACTGTTTAACCACAAGCCCACAAAGTGTTTCGTGCAAACATACTTTGCTACAGTTCCTAATTCAAAGGCTGTTCTCAGTTTTTATCCAATGACAACCTAATGTAAAATGCACATACACCACAATGCATTTTGGAAAATCTGCGCACCACTACTCATCTTCGTCTGGGTCCTGCCTATAACTGAATATCTGACTTTATCTAAGTGTTAGTGGTTTTTTAGTTAACAGGATGTCAGTCACTGTCTACTGATGTGAGGGCTGCAGCAGAGCTCTAGATGGCAGATCGGTACTTACCTTCTCAGAATAATTACTTCTGAATATCTTTGGGAAATCAAAGTTGGATACCCCAGCTAAGTAGCGAGATGACAATTAAATTTACTAGGCTGATGGAATTTCTGAGTTTTAGTCACCAAAATCTTACCTTAGGCAGGATTTCTGAAACCGATATGCACCCTTAGAGAGTGTGACAGAGCCCAGAAAGACAGACTAGTCCAGAACAGCCCAGTCAAAATTTACATGAGCTGCAGCTGTGTTATTGCCTGTACAGCATGACGTAACTACTCCTTGTTAAATTAATATTCCAGTTTGTGAAACAAGATAGAGTTAGTACCTCCTGTTACAGGCCATTTGTACATTTACAACGCAATTAAAAAAAAAACAAACAGAAAAAATCTAACTCAGAAAAATGAAACACAAATCTAGCTGCCACTGCTGTAGAAGAAAAGCAGCTTCAACTGTTTCCTTCCATTAGTATGCCAGGAATTGACTCATAAGAGGAAAGCTCATGGATCCCTGCTAATCATCTAATGTAAGTTATAGCTACAAAGTAAATGTTTTTGATGCAAATTATTAATGCGTCTAAACTGCAAGTAAAAATGCATTTAAAAGGCTGCTAATTCACCAACAATCAACGAAAATGCTATAATTTTAAGAGATTATTGCTGGGAACACATACAATATGTTTAAGGAATATTCCAGTTGAACTTGCAGTGTTTCTTTTTTCATAGTGGTAAATAAACAAATAAAATCTAGTTTCAATTCTTAAATAAATAAAATATAATTAATATGTTTAAGAGCTTCATATGACTTAGTGTTAATATGTCACTATTTGAAGACAATGTGTAGAACATTTTGAAATTCAGGCAAAAGTTGAGATAGAGCATTCAGAGGTCTGGAACATGCTACTGCAGTCTGCACTCCAGAAATACATCAGAAGCTATTTTAAATTCATTTAGGATAGTGCAAGGCTAATTATAGAAAGATATTATGGGCCTGGTATAAAGAATGAGTTATTTGGGGTAGGCTAGATTAATTTTGGGGAGTCTTGGGTTTAAGCCTTTCCTTTGCTGTGCTAGCCCAGAGTGAAATATAGATTCTCCAGTAGCTCACTCTGGAGTCAGGTCACTAGACATTTGGATGTGTAATGTCTGAGGTGAACACTTCAGGTGAAAACACTAAGTGTCAATTAAATTATTTTTGGAAAATTTTCTGCAGTTCTAATTGTGTATGTCCAAGTCCCTGAATCTCAGTAGAGTCTCATATATCTGGGGTTTGACTACACAATTACCCACCTTTAACAGGAAGGATGGAGGTCCCTGGAGCAGGATCTCCTACTCTCATTTAGCTGTTCTGGTTATCACAGTAGACAATACATGCTGGGGAGCACTTCCAAGCACTCAGGCCAGCTGGCAGGGAGCAGCTCGTGCCTCTACTAGGAATTCCTTGCTGCTGAAGGGTGCTGGCCACACCACATTGATCCATGGGACACTGACTCTGGAACTATCCCAGCAGCTGTTTGGGAAGGGGCTCATATGGGACAGGTGTGTGCCAAGGGCCAGTCCAGCTGCATAAGGCAGCACCTTGGAATGTTCCTGGATGCTGTTTCACCTACTAGCTTAGCTGTACCTTCACACATTCATGTTTTGGCCCTAAGGAGAACCAAAGTATGTTGTGTACATAGACATCTCAGGCTGCAAAGCACTGAGATGTTAAGGCAGCAGGGGCTGGATGGTTGCACAAGCAAATTGTGTATCTTCACAGGACTAGCCCTGAATGTGGGCACTGATTTTAGATCTGGATGTAAGTCTTCAGACTATTCCATGTTCTGTCTTATACCATAGACCTGAAAACTAACCTTAGTGACAGGGCGACAGGACCGCTGGCTGCCGAGCTGGGTCACAAGCTTTAACACAAGTGATAAATTCAAGCCCCATTCACAGGAGGTGACCTGTCATTTATTATGTGATCTGATGGGTGGGAAGGCACAGAGGGTGCCTTCCCTTTACAGAAAAATCTTGTGATTCTCCCTAATGAGCATCCAAGATAGACTGGCCAACTATAAGCATTGCTAGAGACATTTAATATAGAACGTTGCTAGTGCACTGGAGAATCTTGAATAATGTCCTTTTTGCCTGAAATGTTTTGTTAATTCCAGAGTACTACATTTCTGTCTCATTTTCTACATTTCTCATATATGCACATAGTATAACACTTGAGGCCTGAGATCTTGTGACAGTATCTCAGAAGCATGAGAAGACTACATTAATTATTTAAAATATAAATCATCCTCACACCCGGCACATTTTAAGGTATTGCTTATTTCACATTTAATCTTTAGCATGAAAAAAGAAAACAAGAAAGAATATGCACTGGCTAATTATAATTCAGTAACTGGAATTTAGTACACTTTTTGTTTCACAATAAATATTTGATTTTTAGTCCTTCAGTGTTGTTATGTTTACTGAAGTATCTTGTAGATCATGTTATCCTATGACTGTTTCTGCACAGTGCCTAGTTACACAGTGGAAATCTTTGCCACCTCTTGTTAAAGAACACAAGTTTGTGTGAGTTCAAGAGAGATTAGACAAATGCATGAAAAAAAAATGTACAGGCTCTTAAGCACAGAGATACATCTTTGGTGAAGAAACCCCCAGCCATACAGGTTGCTGGAACCTTGTAAAATATACTGAGAAATTTTTGTATTACAGTCACAATATTTGTATATTTTTCTTTAAGCCTCCAACAGGATATTAGGTTAGCTCAAGTGTGATCATTCATGTCAAGTGGAAAGCACTTGAGACATGTATATATATGATTAGTTCCTTTCTGAATGAATTTTGGGATCAAATCGTTTTCTGGTATAAATGGGTGCAATTACACTAAAGCTGTGTTAACTCAAGCCAGAAACATAGTTTGGCTTTTAGTTCATTAAAGGTGTTAAGCTGGCAACAAGAAATTTTTTGTGTGTACAGGTCAAGAGTGAGCTAAAGGATGGGCAAAAGACTGTAGGTTAGGCATTGACCTCTACTAAGACAGCTAGAACTCACAAAACAGGTCTGTTTGCACTGTGACCATCTGCAGCCAATTAAGCTATTCACAAACTGAACAATTTTCATAGCATAATGGTTTATGTACCCTTTTTTTTTGAATGATATAGGACATTTTTAGATAAGGGAGAAAAAGTCTGCATCCCATTACTACTATCACTACATAAAAGCCAGCAAATGTTTTAAGTTGGTAGTGTGGTTGAAGCTAGTCATTACTTAACCAACATTTTCTCAGACATATGTGACCAAGGCATGCGGTCGCTAACACTGATAAGAGAAATTCCAGGTGACAAAAAGATGTTTTTCTGTTGTTCCACATCAGCCATTTTTTAAGAGTAATTGAGTTTTGAATTTTCTCTGAATCAACTAAAATAAATTTTAACTGAATGGTAGGGTTTGATATTCCACAGACTTAAAACAGATGTTTAGTCCAGGTATTGTCAAAAAGAAATTATGAAGCTGGACAGAACAACACATTTCCACACACTGCTGTAACAATCTGGAGAGAAACCAAACCAGAAATGAAAAGATGAATATGCTGTTTAAATATTCTGATGCAAAAAGGCATCTTTAAAATATTAATGAAAAATAAAACCCTCTGTGAAACCTAAATACCTTAAAAAAAGAGGTCACCAAAATTTTTTTCATACTTTTCAGCTTTCCAACCTTCCATAGTCTGAACTGATTCAGCAATAAGTAGAAAACAAGAGATCCTTGACAGAATTTTGAAGGTTTTCTTACCATAGATTGACTAGGAAGGGGTGCTCCAGGCCTTGCATTATCTGTAGCTCCCGAAAAACATTTCGAACTTCATCTCTCTCAATGCACTTCTGTTTATTCATATATTTCATGGCATACATTTTCTTCGTGTCTCTCTTCTGTACAATGCACACCTAATTGTCAGCAAAGTAAAAGACAAATTTTGATACCTACAGAAAGGAAAATCAATGGTGACTTTGAAAAAAAAAAAAGAGCCTTTCATGATATTTCAATATTCCAGGTCTGGATACCACAACCTAAGAACACCTTCAGAAAGTCCACATTACAGCTATACAGGATTCTTTGTAATAGATTGTAATTAATAAATTAACAAAAGAACACCCCACCCCTGCAAAAGAAGAAACAGGGACTAAGAAAAGTGGCATAACTTTCAGAAGTTGCATGGTAAAGCTGGGAGGAATACAGTCCAATTGCTCGAATCACAAGCTGTTTAATTAGTCACAGAAACTACTGCCTCCTGCCTGGGAAAATGCACAATCATTGTCCTCGTTCCCACAAGTCAATACATACATCTTGATTACTGTGTCATAAACATAACCTATGTTCACCAGGCTCAATACTTTGTCTAAATATCAGAATTACGCTCCCTTAATTATTGTTGAAAAGAAAAAGAATTTTCATACAGAGATTCATCATAATATTTTTGAAGTCACAAGAGACCATTACAATGATTTAGTCTCTGGCAATAAATGTCTTTGCTTTAACTTTGTTTTCTTTTTTTGAAAAAAGTCAAATAATTTTGTAAATGCAGGAAGAAAATCTTAGAGAACTCCCATGTACAGCCTGGATTGTTTCTTGTGATGGCAGTTTACCTCGCGAATGAAGCTGGAGAGTAGCACAAACCCCACATCTAAGAACCATCATTTTAAATACGATTTCTGGCAACACAGAAATAACAGATTGTTGGATGTCTCATCCCTGCTCATAACAGCCCTACATACACACATAGGGCAAAACTATATCTTCGGTAGACTTTTGCTCTGAAAGGTTTTACTGTTAATTGATCAGGACTTTTTAAAGTGACTCTCCTAGTGTGTCTTCACAACCAAGAGAACAGTATTTGAAAATATTATTTTTGGTGTAACATTTGTATTACTGATACGGCCATAGCCTCCAATAAGAATTTTTCTTTGTCAGGACTTATACAGACTGTGTAGTGGAAGCAGCTGGTTTAGATATCACAACTCTGTAGTGTCTGTATTCAAGGATATTCCAGATTCACTTGGTGTGGGCACTATTATTTTATATGTATGTTTATGTACATGCACTCACACACATATACACTCTCCTGTATTATACACACGTAAAATTATGGTATATGCACATAGCATACACCCATAAAAGTAGTGCTCAGAAATCAGATTACGACACGGTGCCAACCAAAAATTTTAGGGAACTTGCATGCTCTAAATTCAGAAATGGTCTGAAGAAACTAAGGCAACTTCCCACGGCTGAAACCTCGGACTTTAACAAGGTGTCATCATATTTATTTCTCTGTAACCTTATTTCCATGAATTGTGTCCTTGAGATCAAATCTACACCAGAGAGGAGTTAATAGGGTACTTTTAACTTATAATGCTAAGGTGTGATTAAGCAGAGTTTCTAATTACCTTTCCTAATATCAGGAGATGTTCTGCTAATTAAGTAAAACACGGATGGTAATCCTTTGTCTTGAGCCCATCAATGTTGCACAATGGTGAGTAGCGAAGTTTTGTTTCATTTTCCTCCTTGGGCTGCTATGGAAAGTCTGAATGTCGGTGATGTCCGTAAGATAGCTAAAGTTTCACACTTATATGGAAAGAACTCAGGCTGTGGAGCAATGGGGAACTGGGGTTGGCCTTTTGAGGGAAGAAGAAGTAGCAGGTGGAATTGAACTGGAATGGAGAGGTGGAAATAAATTGTTCAAGATTCCACAGACTCTTCGAAAGTATAAGTGGAATTTGCAGGGGCAATTCTTAACTTCCTGTTTGAGATTACGTGGACAATCCAATCTAGTGAATCACATTATAAAATACAACATTTACGGATTTTGGCTCAGAACCTAAGTCCAGAAGTTCATTCACTTGCATGAATTTGCAGCATGTGAAGCTTGGCCAAGACTGAGGTGTTTGCAGAAGCCTCCTATTCCACTACATAAAAGCCTCCCTCTTGAACTGTTGACTAGTGAGGCTGCTGAGAGAATGGGGTTTTACTCAGCTGAGAGTTACACGTTCGACCAATGCGGCAAACTAGGTCATGTAGAGCACCTAAATATGTAATGCAAACAGGTTTTGAAACACTGCTGTGACTCCAGAAGGTACTCGGTTCTCTTACCTGCCAGTAAAGACAAGGGTATTCAGCACAGTTGAAACAGACCTTCTGTTGTTAGTAGAAGCTTCCCTAGCATACCAGCTTTAAAGCAGAATGATAGTAAACATTTTCTAGTAATGTGTGTCTATGCACATCTTTTAACATGGTTTCAAAATCAATGGGGTTTTAATGAATATACTAAAGCTACTTCCTACTAAAAATCAGGAAACACAAGCTGCATCTATATTGATGTTATTGTCAAAGAACTCCTGACACTGCCATAACAGCACTGAATTGTAGTGGAGATCCTCCCTGGCATTTCTACCTGCTGGCTGCCAGCTCTTTGGAGTGGGATGTGAACGGGCTGAAACTTTTCCACTACTGCAGGAAAGAAAGGAAAAGCCCTCCAGTTCTCCTCACATGTGCAGTCTTAATGGGAAATGTTTAAATTGGGTTTTTCTGTTTATGGTTTAAATTTTAAAATAGGGACAAACAGGTGCTCTGGCACTTCAACAAACAAATTCCGTGATGACTCATTACTGTGGAAGTCTGTGCAGAATTGCCTTGTTTACACATATCAGTATGGAAGCCTGTCACGCTCACATTACTAAAACATCCTCTTTCAATTTTTCTGTGAATATCATTTACCAAAGCCCAGACAGTGCCATGCTCAAATTGATATCACTGCTTCGGCAGTCTCTATAAGTGATGCTTCAAACCAAATGTGTCACAAACTCAACAGCTACCCAGCTTCATAGTCAGCAGATAGGGACAGACACATCCATCACCACCTAAGGTATGGGTCTAAATAGGGTCAGGGAACCAACTCAAGAGGAGCGGTTTCTCTTCTAAAGTCCCTCTAAAGAGACTGTAGACGATTAGCTTGAATGTAGGCATCTGTGTGGTACACGTTTAAAGGTAGGCAATATGAATCCCCACTGATTTTCTTTGGAGTTACATGGTGTGTATTTTTAAAAGTCTCGTGTGAAAATATTCCCTTTCTAAAGAGGGTTTTTCTACAAGTCTGAGCTGTTATCACAGGGTTGTATCTTCTTTATATCTGGGAGAAAGTAACAATGAATTACCTTCAAAACTATCAGGTTAGAAAAAATTCTACTGAAGTGTGACTTGGAGCCACTTTCCCTCAAGACCAGGGGAAAACCAATAGAAATACCAATAGATTATGACTGCAGGGCTAAAATTCTGGCCAGGGCTAAAATTCTGGCCCATTTCTAAGCTACGTTCTTGGATTTCCCCTGATTTCACATGCAAAGAAAAAAGCAACTACAGATTGAGTTTGATCTGCAGATTAATAGGTCATACAGCCACTGCTATGGGTGACAAAGTGCCCTATGAGCTATTGCAGACCTAGATAAGTGAAGTGAGAAGGTTACGCTGAGTAAAACTGGGGCAGAATTTGCTAATGGTTTGCTGCAGAAAGCTGTGTAATGCTGTGTAGGCTGAGAAGCCATAGGTAGCTTCAGAGAAGCTCTTCCCAGAGCAAAAGATAGGGATGGCCGAAAAGTTTGACTTGCTGCAAAACACAGATTTCTCCTGTCTCCACTAGCTTCAAAAGACTTCTGGCTGCCATGTGCTCAGTCCAGAGAGAACAGCAGGGGGCGGGAGCACTTTGTCTCAATAAAGCCATTTTGGTCTGAGTTTGGTACATAAGTACCTACACTTCTCAAAGTACGGCAGGATGTGGTTTCATGACAGGTCGTCAAAAAAGGAGAGGTGCAAAACTGCAGCCAGAGAAAGCTCCTCTGTGCAAGGTCCCTGACAGGGGAGAGCTGGCAGCTGGAGTGCACACCTCAGCCGTGCCCCTGTATCATAATCTTATGCATCAAGTATGTCAGGTCAGTAGATCAGATGGGGCACCTGCAGCTGCCGTGAGTAATCACAGCCCAGAAAACGGTCTGTGGCACTGCAGGGGCAGAAGACACTCACCAAGACACAGGGGGACTACAAGACAGAAATCGGCTACACGTTTCACAGTCAGTGTGGGAACTGACAAATCTGCTATGAAATGTGTGCCTGAAATACTGCTACCTTGTCTGTTCTTACACATACTCTGAAAAATTAATGCTCATAGTCTCAGCCTACAAGCGGAGTTGGAAAGATTTACACAAAGAGGCTGGAGAATGGATGCCATAAATTTGGCTTTACACTGCCAGGGAATTTCCTTGAAATAGAGGGATTCATTCCCAAATTCCCCTGAGCAAATCACGACAGCTGGAGCAACGACCAAGCATCTGCTCCATCTCCTTTCATATTAACTCAAGCTAAAAAAATAGGTGTTTACGCTGTCAAACAATATTAATATTCTGCAGTTGTGCATTATGTTGCTTTTAGGATAGCAGCATATTTTTTCTGAAATACTTTGCATATTACTTAGTAAAGTACCCTCGATCAGTGCAGACGTGATTCTGGGCTCCCATCTGTTTTACACCAGTGTAATTTCAATTCCTTCATCAGAGGAAGTCACTGTTTTATACAACCAAATTAATTAAAATTAAGTCCTGTGTTTCAGCATCTTAGACAAATAGGAGAAAGAGTTTGTACATTGAAATCATAATTTGAATTTAATTTAAGGAGGTCAGATTGTTTGATGTACCTGCTCCCATGAACAGAGAACTTGAAGAAAATTGGTACTATAATATCCCCGAAAACTAGTTGTTGCACCTGAATACAAATTATTTTGCGGCAGTAAGCCTGCAATTATGTGGTTACTGTTGCAGTAAAGAACAATGACAATTCACGTATTTCATTCCTAGTCATTTTTGTATTTACTGGGTGATATTCAAATACATTTATTTTTTTTGCAGTCTTTTGCTTGATAAGAATGATGGCACTGCATATAACAAAATGGAAAAAATTATCCAGATTAAACATGAGAGAGCACTTTTAAGGTATCACATGGCATAAAGAAATAGCTACTTAGGCCAGTGTTCAGCATTTTTTGTTTGAATATTTTAAACTGTCTACTTCTGAATTGACTTAGAAGACAAATCTCTACTATATGAATAAAACCTGTTTGGACAAAATTTCTGACCTGGTCCACTTCAAATGTATTTGGAAATACTAATAGCTGGAACATGCCAAGCATAACTAGTCTAAAGGTCTTCTTGAAAAAGAAAAAATTAAATGTTTCCTGTTATATACGAGGGCAGCAAAGCATAAGCTTCATCTACCTAGCAAAGCAAGGTCACTGAAGCCAGCAAGGCTACTTTTAGAGGAGTATCACATAGCTCGCTTGGTTACTACTGGCAGCCGTGCAGCAGCTCACAGGTCTGTACCAGTGTCTGTAGGTACGGATGGATACAGATACATACATCAGGTATGTATACATGTGCCCAGAAGGGGGGATGAGTATTCAGTGAGCGGTCACACACCAGTCTGCCGTAGCTTGCACGTCACTTGGCTTGAACAAAAGAACCGCTGACTCACACCACTGTGGTTACCATGGTCCTATGCTGGCTCAGAGCTCAACTTCTTCATCTGTCCATTACCAGGGTGCAACCTGAGCTCTGAAAGGACGCTTTTCCAAGCAGAGAGAAGCAAGCCAGGTTGTTCCTGGAGACAAGACCATGCTCCTTGTTTCTCTTCTCTCCATACCCATTTCCTGTGCTCCTCACAACTGCTGTGATGTATCTTCACTTTTTCTGGGGAAGATGCTACAGTGCACACAAGGCTGCACCTGCTCTTAACGTGTCCCTAAGAAACAGCCTGTGCTGAGGCAGCGGCTTAAAACAGGTGGCCACTTCTCAGAAAAGACAAGCTCTTGAGATACAAAGCATTTGATACCAAATGGCCTAGGAATTCCTGTAACAGCAAATGTTGCTGCTGTGAATCAAAAATGCCAAATGAAAAGGGAGGGAGCTGCTTTCTGAAGCCAGCTGGGGGACAGAACGCTGCTCCTGAAGCAGTTGGCCCTAATGGAAGAGGTAAGGTGCTGAGGATCACCTTGAGCTCGGTGCACAAGAGCGAGCTGATCCGCACGGAGCCTCTGCCATATCAGATACCTCCTGCAGCAATATCCTGCAGGGGCCTAAGGTTGCTGTAGCAACCACAGTAATTTAAGGAATATTGAGACAGTGCGTGCGATTGTACCAACAGCAATAAAATAAATAAAAAAAAAAAGTAGAGCATGTCTTAAAACATCCTACAGCTCTCAGAAAACAAAAAAGGCCACAGAGTAGCCATAAAGGAAGAAGGCGGTTTAAGGAAGGCGTGATACTGAACACGGCGTTACATGTTGCAGGATGCTAGAGCACAATAGACCCCAAACAGTAAACAGCAAGTCAATAGAGATTAGAGGTCTTGCATCATTTGTTGACGTTTTCTGCTGCCAGGTACTTCCAGAAGGACAGTAACAGGAAAAGTTGCCAGCAACGAGGCTTCTAAATGAACAATGAAGGCAAGGCTGACTCACAGAGAAAGACACTCGAAGCGGTGACTGATTTACCATGTTGCGCTTTTGGCTATGGTATAATAGGTCATTTTAAAATGGGTTTCTTTCTTTCCTTTGTGGAAGGAAAAACAAGATGATTGGTCAGAAGCTTGCATTCAGTAGGAAAAACAAGACTGTTACGCCAAGGACTCTTCTGTTGCATTTGACAGCTACAAAATAAGGATTTAAGTTTAGAGGGGACTTATGCATGAGTCCTTTCTTGCATAAAACGTGTTCTCTCAGGGCTCTGACACTCTGTTCTCAGCCATATATATCCCCCAAGCAGGTTCACAAGAACACTGCAGCCATCTCAACCTGTAAGAAAACAGGATGTTTCTAGAAATACAGAAATATTCACCAGTTTCCAGAATGCCGTGGAGAAGAGTGCATCAACCAAAAAGCCTTCAAAAAGCATGTAGGCTTGTTTTATTTTCCTGCGTGATGTGGAAGGGTAAGGGCCCCTTTGAAAGGGCAGAGACAGTAGAGGCAGAGACAGAGTGAATGGAGAAGCGTTGAAGAAAGACTTGTGCAAGTGATCTTTGTGATGGCCAGCATTATTCAGATATATCTTTAACTGCTTATCCTGTACCTAACTTGCATGCCTGAACCTCTATTTAGTTTGACTTGATATTCCATCAGTGTATTGTGGTAATAAACAACCATAGACTGCCAGCTGCCCCGATTTTTAAGGGATTCTTGAATACCATTTTGCACTAGCAGTGTATTCTCCTATTGATCTCAAAGAGGGTTTCTCTTGGAAACTACTGAACAAAATAAGGACCATGCCATGAAGGACCATGCTGTTCTGCCAGAAGTATTTCAGGCTTCTGTAAAATGAAAGTCATTTTTCTGCATGGAAGACCAAGAGCCAGCAAAATCCCGTGTGTGGGCTTAATGCATAACTACAGAAGTAGCTCACCGGCTCTCAGCTGGCATATACTCAAGAATCATTTAAATCAAGATCTAGGTAGCTATTGCTTGATCAGTTACTGAAGTTATATTTCACCTTCAAATGTGTTCCTGCAAGTAACGGTTTCTAATATTTTCATAATATGATTTTCTCTGACTGCATGGCCTTGTATTTACCCATATTAAAATTTAAAACCTTGTTATAGTCTTTGTTATAGGCAAGAAAGGTCATCTACTCATGTGTAAACAAACCATTAATCTTCTCTGTTTCAGCAAAAGCCTGTTGAATTGAACAAACATTTACTCAATGATCATAATTACAGTGTATATCAGTTTATACAGTCCCAAGTGTATTGAATCTATGTAAAGTGCCTTTAAAATACTACAATTATTTTAAAGACACAAATATAGTACAGAGATTTAAGAACAAGATCACTCTAATGGAGTGCTTAAAAAAGTAGTCTGCTCCTACTTTTTTGTTTGTTTTTTTGTTTTGGGGACTGATTTCTAAATTCTGCTAATCCCCATTGAGGAGCCTTAATTATTATAATCATTTTTACTCAATTAATTTTAGTGAATATATTGTAACAGAAATAATTTAATGAATAGTCAGAGTCTGTTCATACTGACGATCAGATGTCTTTAAGAAGCAAAAGGCTACAAAACCTTTCTTTATCCTAGTCTAATCAGGTCACACCAGAAATACACAAAGGAATTCTCTATTAGATTTTTAACTGCTAAAAATAAATTGATTCTTACCTTTCCGAAACTCCCTTTCCCAATAGCCCGCAATATTTGAAAGTGGTCAAAGTTAACTGCAAAATAAAGGAGAGAAGAAACGGAAAATAGTTTGTAGAGTGCTAAGTCAGAATCAGAAATGAGATAAGAAAAGAAATGGCAGTGTTTCCAGCTAATGTCATTTCACCATGTGGTATTTACTTCTCTTAAAACACCAGACATATCCAATATCTAGCAAAGAGGAGGTTTGCTTTAAAATATGTTCAGTTAATTTTATTCATCAAGTCATCTTGGCCCAATGCCTCCAGCCCACAGTATCTCCAAAAAGAAAGAGACCCCCATCCTAACCAAGTAACAAGCCAGTAAGTTAGCATTATGCAGCCGTGAGTAAAAACTGCTCAGCATTTTCCAGAAAGATTAAGACCTATTAAAAGGGTACTGAATAATTCAGGTAAGTAATACCGTCTGCTTACAGATATGTAGTAATAAAAGGATAGTATTGTTACAGTAATCACTCTGCAGGATAATTCCCATATTCTGTTACAGCAATGGAAGCTTGTCCCACGATGAGCTGGCAGGATCAGCTCCTCCAAACTTTGCCACCTTAATACAATACATAATGCAAATACTGTAGGACAATTTCATAGATGTAGCACAAGTTTGTTTTGGGAGATTTCATTTTAGCTTGGCAGTAGAATGGATTTACTCCCGCTCCATGAAAATCTGACAGCACAGTCTGCCCTAGACACTGAAGTGGTTTGCTGTGAAGGTGAGTGAGAGATTTCATTTCTCAGAAATGTCATTGTTGTTGGTGTTGCATGAGACTGAACAGAGCATGACCTTCAAATCTCTGGTTCGTTGGTAAGTCTGATGGTTTAAAAAAAATCCGACAACATCCTGGACAGAATTGATATAGAGCCACCAAAACACAAACATGACATGTGTGATACAGTTTTTACAGTCACTTGTCAGAAAAGAATCACACTTACAGCTAAACTCAGTGAACCAGAGTTGACAAAGTTCAGTGCAACTTAACAGGATTTTTTTTTAATTTAAAACTTTCTTATGTTCCTGGCTTTGGTCACGTATCTCCATCAGTGAGCCCGTTATTGGCCTAACAGGAATCAGCAAAATTATGGAGACAGACTGTCACCGGAAAAATATGGTAACAAACAAATACAACAAAAATGTGACTCACATCATGATCAAGAAGAAAATCCTATAAAACTAGCAATACTTTAAATACTTGTCAACAAAGTTGTATCAGCTCAAGCTAAACACTGAGTAGGAAGTTGCAAGTTTGATATATATCAAGCCACTGAAAAGGGCTACAATCTTATTTTCCCTCTTCCAGTAATATACCATTTACACTATTAATGCCACTTACAATATATTTAAGCATTTTTTTATTTATGCTTGCTTACATTGTCTTCAAGGAAACATGGTTGCTCCTTTCATTAGCACAGCTATAGCAACCACCTTCCTGGTAATTGCTGGAGATCAAATCAAATCCAGAGCTGACAGAACTGAAAGCAGCAGACTTGAGTCTTTAGCAAACAAAGATGGTAATTCTAAATATAGCAGTTTTAGGATTTGGATACTAAAATGAAAATGCAGAACCCTGCAAAGCTTTTATAAGCTGCCTGGAAATTGGAAAATAAATTTTCTGCTGAATCACAAGAGTTAGAGTTACCCAGATGTTTGAGAAGCAAGATTCTCCATCAGTGACCTGCAGCTGGGGGTCTCTGCCCACAGATTTTACCAGTAGGGCACTGTCTTGTAGTTCCTGATGGTCATGGTGAGTTTAGCAAAACCACCTTCCACACAGACTTATGTCAACTTAAATCTTGTTCCCACAGGTCATCCTTCCCAAGTGCATGCACCTGAATGGGGAATTTGAGAGCTTAATGACTGAGATCTTTAAGATGATCCTTAAGTTTAAGTAGGAATTCAATACCACATTGAAAATGTTCAAAACCATGTGTTAATCCCATTCATTTCTTTGATATGGAAAATTCAGCAATTTTCCCCTCCAGTATGCTGATGTTGTCTGTGTCACTCCTCTGCTTTCAAATCTTCTCATGTTTCCGGTTTATTTTACCAATTTTTAACAAATGCTTTCCTTAAAGAAAGCTTAGTTTGAGTTTGTTCTTTACCTTGCAGTCATTCAGCTGGGGACAGTTCCCAAAAGCAACTGGAAAACTGATGAAACAGTCTGTAAATATCTAAATTTAAGTCAAGCCACACTTCAGTAGGACTTGACTATATTATTGTCCTGAAGTCTGTCTGATTTTGAAATGCATCAGTTTGATGAATTATTTTGTCATTGTAAAACTTTATTTTTAGCTATCAGAAGGGCATTTTTTATTGTCCATATAATTTCTACTCTATTTCTCTTCTTTGGTGGTGCTTATTCCTCTGAATGACTAGAACAATATTTTTTTTTTATTTGATTTAATTGTAAATTTGACTTCTGTAAGAAAGTAATGATTAAATGAGGCATTATACCATGGAATTTAAGATGGATTAATAGTATACGTCAAATAAGTGGTTAAAAACCATAACCACAACAATTGATCAAATTGTCTCAATTTTTATATTTAACACGGATGGAAAGTGGGATGTTTCACTTTCAGATCTTCAATAAGAAAAAAGAGTATTTTATTTCTATAGTTTACTGTCCCATAAGCCTTATCTAAAATAAATGTACAGTGATTGCAACACGTTTTGTGCCAGAGAAAATAAAGATAATTTTAAGTGACTATGGACTTATGTAAACACACCTAAGCCTGCATTTGAAATGAGCTATGCTTGCACCCACTGTGGTTTTCTGGAAAGAGTTAATTCTCTAAACTGAGACAACTTGGTCTCTTTTGATCATTCAGACATACTCACAATATTGCAGATTCAAACTCTGGGGAAATTCTTCCCTTGGGATGTTAGGAAAAGATAATAAAAAGGATATCTTTGCAGTTGAGACCAATACTAAATTCAGCTGAGTAAAACTAAGATGCTTTAAGCAACAGTCCCACCAAAAACAGATCAGCCATGCAGAAGTCACGTTAGCGTCACAGCCCTGATAAACAGTGAACAGTCAAGCTAAGTTCACTGACACCTTATTGCTACACTAGTCATTCTCCACAGGTGTTTTTAATCTCACACTCTCAGAATTTTTGGCTTATTTTGTTCATCACACCTGTTTTTTAGGTTTCGTATGTGCTTTTTCTCCCTTCTGGTGAACATTCAACACCACAGGGTCACCACTTATTCTGAGAAGAATTACAGCTCACCATGACCTTTGGCATATCCGATATTTAAAATATCATCAAGGTGAGACGCTACCATTTCCTCTGTGCAACGAGGATATCACAAGTATTGTATTCTTGTCTTCTAAAACATGACGCGTCTAACTTGCGGAGCCTGGTGTTGTAGCTAATGACATTTTTCTAGCACAAAGCCCCGCTGAGATAATGGTGTGGCTGGCAGAAGACACTTTCTTCAGTAACAGTAATATGACTATTACGCTTTTGAAAATAGCTTTCTTGCTATCCTTTACTCAAGATGAAAAAAAAATCCTTTCCAACTTTTTTGAGCACTTCTTTCATTTTACTACCACACCATACTTTGGAGATCTTAGACATCAGCTCTGAATTTGAGTCTTAGAGTACGGACATTTTTCAGAAATCAGAATTAGTTTACATTGTCTTCAGCTAATTTTTCATACAGGCAAATCCACAGAATGAAACTGTGAGTGTTAACAGCAGTATGAAGGAGTTTCAGTTTCATTGATTATTATCAATTTGGAAGAATCAACAAGTGTTATAATCTCCCTTCCCCCATCTTCCACCTTCATCTCTGAAAAAGTCACCATTAATTCACAACTAAGAAGAATTACGGCATAAAACAGATATTTGGCTAACTAACAGAGAAAATAAATTAGCATTTATGGCATCTGTTGCATGATATGGTATTAGAGTGACGGATGTGTGTTAATTTCAGCAATGATCTATATACGCATATAAATTCAAGTATTTTGTTTCTTTCCAATTAGTCATGCTCAAATAAACCTTAAATGAATTCCATTGTGCAGCTTCAAGTCTCTATTAATAACTTTAAGTGCAAGTATACCTTACTTTGATTATTTTCATGCTTTTGAAGTAGCCTCATGTAGAGCATTTTCCAGTAGTTTGATCTTGAGCTAATAAAAGCTTGGATGATTCTAATGGGATTCACAAGCTGAATGGAAGGTTGCATCCTGCTTGCCAGGAAGAGTCAAAAAATGTGGTCCTAGCCATTACAGATGCTTCATCAAATATATTAGTATACTCAAAAACTACCAGGAATATCTAGAAGGATGGTGCAGTGGTTTGTGACCAACTTGTAAACAGGAGTCCCTCTACTGCCACAGCCTTCTCATGGGACCTTAGACAAGTGTTTCAACATCTTCTACCCTTGTTTGTAGAAACATGAATCTTTACACCTCTAAGGCAGCTGTAAAATTAGGTATAGGAGGTAGTTTGGTACTCAGATACAGAAGTGATTAGGAGAGTAGTGACAGCCAATTCAGTTAATAGTGCTATATAAAAGCACTACAGAGATGGAAAACAATTTTCAAAGTGTGAAAAGCGTACACTGCCGTGGAAGTGGTGGTACAGATATCAGTAGATGATTGCCTCCAATCTCACACATCAAGTTGCCACAGAGCTGAGAGCAGAACTTGGCTCCCACTTCAGACCACACCGTTTCTCAGGCACATCCTTGCAATGGCATGAACGCTGACAGAGCAAACATTTGATATAAAACTTTCTAGTGAAAGATAAAATAAATATTTCTTGCTCCACTGCTCCCCAAGGATAAAGTACACTTTGGAGAAAATATGCACATCACAGGCTACTGGGTTTTTACAACCAGACTGCAGAAACACTGGGTAGTTTTAGTGGAAATGCCTGTTATTCTCTTTTTTTTTTTTTTTTGCAAACTAACCAGCATGATGTACATAATGATGTATGTTAAAACAATGAAGTCTTCTATATGCATTCATGTCTTCTGCATTATTCATGTAAATTACATCTAGCTCAAGAGGCAATATGTTTATTGGGTGGATTCTACATAGAGCTGACATCTGATGTTCTTAGTGCAGCTGAGGAATAATTATAGCATGTATATGTGATTAGTCCAAGTACACTCAATAACCATTACCTGAAAGAATGTTGTATCTCCAAGAGCAAATATCCAATCCAACATTGTCAAAGCAAGGGCATACACATGCTTTGCATCATAGAAAAGAAATTAGGGGCCTTTCGATTCAAAAAAATCGAAAGAACTTGATAAGCATCCAGAGCTAAATCCAGACATTGTCCTTCTCTCGCTGATTCTACTGATTTATTTCTACTGTCTGGCAGTAGACAAAACCAGAACATAACTCCTAAGGCATTAGGAGGTGTGCAGTAAAGCCATATTTGTAACACAATTAGCACTTCAAGACCTTCGTTCTCACTGATATCAACAGAAAACAGAAATAAGGAAATGTGACATGGCCATCAGCCAAGAAAATAGATTTTTATTTAAGTCTGAGCACTGTCTTACATTTTGCAGGTCTGTTTCAGGGTGTTTTAGTGCTTCCTGCTTCTGCGTGAATCAGAAAAACAGAGTAATAACTAAATCAGACTTTCTTCCTGGATTTGGCCTGTAAAGTTTGACCTGAGACTCACTGGACAGCACTGCTTAGGATTTCAAACTAGTTCTGCAGTCTTCTTTGTATGTCTGTCTACTCCCATTCTCCAGCCTTTTTCAGACAAAGTCATGAGACTGTGCTGACAGAACCTCGGTAGGTCTCAGCAGCCATCAAAACTTCTACACAAAAACACATAAGATGAGTAACCAAGTAGACACAGTCACATATATTCAGTTGTCATGATGGAGTCACCAGCTTGAATGGAAATAGACAGGACAACCTTGAATAGTGCTTAAAAATTAGATTTAGGGGCATAAAATGGTTAGGGTAGTCATAAGGACTCATATTCCACAATACTCTATTCATGGGAACTGCACTAGTGAAGAAAGATACTGTTCAAATTATGTATGTAATGAATTTTTGTTGACAGAATGATAAAACCAGGTGATGATAAATACCTTTGAGGTGAGCAAAGAATACAAAATCTGTATCGCTTTGTTAGGTTTCTGAGTGGAATTCTTATGCATTAACTGATTGGAGAACCTACTAATTAGAAAGAGTTACATAACTGAAGGACAAGAAAAAAGCAGTTTCAGAGCTGGTTTTATCTCATTACTGATGGAGCTTCGTGTTTTCTATCATTGAATTTAGGGACTTTCATTTAAATTTCATTACAATGTCTCAATTTTTCAAGCTTAATGGCTATTTTATTCTCAATATAAACTGTTTCTAATTATTGTTTCAATAACTTTTTATAATTCTCCAGAGTTTATTTGAAATTAGAAAGAATTTAAGATCTTTCTATGTCAAATAAATTTTATTTAAAATTCAGTTATTTTTGCTTTGAACTTTGAAATGCATTTCGCTCTGATCATGTCTGCACACTGAATGTATGGAGAATGTAATTCCTGTCTCTTGGGATGTTCTGATACTTGAACATTAGTTTATACTCAAAAAAAAAAAAAAACCATATGGCTCTTAATGGATCAAAATAATTATGACTATTGATTTGAAAATGTAATTTTTGTACATTATCAATTGAACTAAAGTATATAATTTTGAACTGATACCATTTTTTCCATTTTAAAATATGACAAGAAGATTACAACGATAACCATCTTCCACCCTGCTGCAACTCCTGCAGCTTCTGCAAGGAGTTCAGAATAATGTCCATCTTACAAAAGGAAATATATTATCCAAAGAGTTTCATTTCAGACTTCTTGATTGATCCAAAGTGGTTTCTTTCACAGTAGTTCAGTACTCCACTGTGCTTCCTTGTGATGACGACTATGGCCATCTACGAGATTAGGTCATTGGCTGGACTATATCTCCTATTATGTAGGTATACCCATAGCACTCACAGGATGCACAGTTTGTTCACTTAGTGGTGGTGGTGTGTTGGATCATGGGAGATATAAAGAGGTACAAGATCTGGATCTACAGAAGGGAATAGGAGTATCAGATTTCAACACCTTTGGAGAAATGTCATATCACAGAAATGTAGCCTAGCTTTGAACTGAACCAAAATGAAATCCGTTTGAAAAGGTAAACTTGAATTCCATCCAAATTTTCAAAACCAGCTTTGTTTTCCTAATATAATGCTTAATTTTTGTAAAGAAAAATAATGGCATTTTGATTTGGCAAAAAGTTTAATTACCCATTAAAAAGCTATTCAGAGGAAAAGTTTGTTCCAAAATTCAATAAAATTTTACTGAAATTAACACTTTTCTGTTAAAGGGGGAAAAAAAAAGCAAAACAGATTGACAGAGCTCCTTGTTATGTCCCATGTACGTCACCTTTCAGACTTGATGAAGTGGAAGCAACCTCTTCTCTAGATTGACAGAAGTTGAGAGAAAACCTCAGTATTATGGTATTGGAAAACTATCATTTTATACCTCTCTTATTCTAGATTCTATGAATAAATATCTGATACCACAGTTAAAAGAGTGGGCTAAATAACATCTGCTGTGGTGCATTACAGGAATTCTTAATTCCTTATGTTAATCTTCCTATAAGGTAGTACTTCACGTGCAATTTAGCTACACATCGAATTTGCAGAATTTGATGAACAAACTGATGCACAGTTTGCCCATCAAAAGCAGTGTCAACATCATGGGGTTCTATACTGTATTCAGTGAAATCCACCCCACATTGTATTATTAAAAGTGTGGCTTTTTCCTAAATGGCTAGGGAATTTTCTGAATGCGTTTGTTAAAACGAATACTGGAAAGAACGACAACAGTCTACCATTTTCCAAAATCCTATAAAAACAAACTAGAAGAATTTGGTGAATCAGCTAATGATTTACACTGTTAGAGAAACAAGCATGTGTTGCCACAACCAGAAATAAATTTGAAATCCCAAAGAAAACTAACATTTGAAAGCAACTAAGCTTCAAAAGAAAAAGATACTAGGACTGATTCTCAAAACTTTTTTTTTCCCTTGTAATTCTTCAAAAGAACATAATTCTCTTTCTAATGCTATTCTGTAAAAGCTGTAAAAGAAATGAAGATGTGATTTTGCATTCACAAGGAAACTGTGACTCCTTCGTAAACAAGAATCTGTTTGAATCCAAGATTAAATGAAAATTTCTCTCCAGAGCCGTTTACACCTCTAATAAGGCAAAATAAAATCATACTGCCATTAAATACATCTAGTCTGAGAAATATATCAAGCAGCTACCTTAGACCTGTGAAACAAAGGTTGCTCCTTGGGCAAGTAGAACAAGCTGTAAATCATTACAGCTTTTCTTTGAGAGAAATTTAAACTGAAACTACTCAGTGTGATGCTACAATCTCAAGACCTCTTCTAAGAAATTTGAGGTACATCACCAACACAAAACTAAGAAAAATCATCCTAACCCTTTGAGGGATGTGGGTTTTGTCTCCTGTGAGCCACTGGGAGGGATTTACACGTAGCAGAGACTTGTCAACAAGCCACTGAAGTCAGCACAAAAAGTCCTATAGCTGTAAACTGCAGTAGGACTTTGACCTAAGAACACCGTTGTTCACTTTTGCCAGAAGTCTACTGAAATGTTGCCCTGTGGTAGCCTTAGTAAGGGCTTCACCAGAAGCTCCAGGGACTGAGCTAACTGATTGTTACCCCAGGGAAAAAGAAAAGTTTATTACTCTGTGAAAGGTGTGGGAATGTATGTCTGTTACTTTGCTCCACAAGAATTTTAAGACTGATTTTATGAAATTAGCTACTCCTTTCTGAAGGATTGAGCATGAATAGGTGTTTGCTGGCACAGCTTAATTCTGATCAGAAGAGCTCTTGTGACCGCATATCTCACCCATGGTCCTTCTTGTGAGCATTAGAGTAAAAAAGAAAGGCAATTTTCTTGGCTTTATGTTTCCTTAAAACTAGTCCAAAATTTAACCATAAAATTTCATAATCGGGGAGTTCAGTGTGCTGCCTCCATGATCTTCAGACAGGTTACTCTGCTTCAAAGGCACACAGAGGTACTCTGAGGTGGTCAGAAAAGAGAGAGTAATTGAAAAGCAAGTTTTTGCCTGCCATGGTTTGCTTGAGCAAATGTAGGAAGAGATGAGAGGGAAAAACTTATTCTTTTAAATAAATGATGAGAATTCGAAGAATACAAAGCAATATGAAATTTCTTTTCTGATTAAGAATTTTATTTCAACTCCAATGACAGAAAACAGAAAATTATCTAGATTTGGGGTCTTTCTTATCTTTTTGCTTTCCATTTTACCTCTCTTCCACTGAAGAAGGAAATGAAAGAATTAAAATCAAAGGGTCTTCACTGATCTCAGCTGAAATGAAAAATTTCACACTATTCATTCATGACAATTTTTGATTTGTTACTATTGTTGTCTATCTGTCCATGTGGAGTGTATGTGCATTTCCGATTTGCTTTTTTACTGAAATCAGAACGTTTCAAGAAATATTACTTTTCATCTTGCTTTTAGCTTTTCACAGGAAAGCTTTCTATTTTCAGACAGGCTGCTAATGAGAGGAAGTAGAAAATACCTATATTTCACAACATCAGGACCATAATTTATATGCTTTAGAGCTTACACACACAACAAACTGCTCTCTAAGACCACCTCACAGACACTGTGTTTTAGTCCTTCTTTATGATCCTTGTCATGGGATGCAATGACAAGAGCACACAGTCATCCAGGTAAAAGACTTGCTCTTTGAAAACCCAACAAGAAAATGAGGCCATCACCTGGTCAACATCTCGGGCACATTGCAGACAGCAGGAGCAGATCAGGAGCCGTTACGTTGATGGTTCGACTAGGTGATCTGAAACGTCCCTTCCAACCTAGGCAATTCTATGATTCTATCTCTGTTGGTGGCAGCATGGATGTTTAGATGGGATTAAGCTAATCGCAACACCTTATGATAAGCTTCAAGGCTAGTTTTTGTTAGAAGTCTAGTTTCAAGGGCAATAGAATGAGATAGTCACCTTCATAGGGGATTTACAGTACTTTTTAGTACAGAGTTCATGTATTTTACTTTTACAGAAAGTGTTTTATATCAAAGTAGAGGTCAAACACTGATCCATGTCCCATTAAAATACACTGACTCTATCATTTGCATTTTCTCCTCATGCATAAGTGAGCACAGGCGATAAAGACAAATTTAAAATGATCGCTAAGCAGGTCTTTTGACTTAGATGGCAATCCCAGGAAGGCAACCAATTAGCCTTCTGAAAATATGTAGGACTAATAATAAACATCCTATGTCACAAAGATTTCAGCTAATACAATCTAAAGTACAACTGCTAATATTTGAAGGCCAAGTTATGCATTTTAACTAGTGAATTTTAAATTGTTTCTTATTGATAAATTAAAAAAAAAAAAAGGTCAAATAGAGCTGGCAGAGCTAGGCAGAAAATCCAAGGAAGATGAAATGTATTTTGTCATTGCAAAAAGTCAGCTGGACAACGTAGTAGGTAGCCCAAGTTGGTAGCATGTCCTCATGGGCAGTGCGGTATACAACAGGAAAGGATGGCTGTCTGTTTAGCGTCACCATTGATGATGTGAGTTGCAAAAAATTAGCCCTGAGGATGATGTTTTACTTAGCTTTTTTTGAGATAATGCAAGGTCTTCAGAAATCCCAATGATGACTAATGTTACAGGCAATAACGAAGGTGAAGCTCCCTTGACAGGTACCCAAGATATAAAACAGCAGCAGCTGGGAGAGCTTAAAAGGAAAAAGGGACAAAATACTATAGCGGCAAGCATGAATGGTGGCTAATACTGCAAAGAGGCAAGTCAATTTATAATAATTCCTGCCACAGGATATCATCTAAAGAAAAAAGGCATCAACAAGTTCAGAAAGGGGTGGAACTACAGCATAGTGCAGAGTCAAAGTGAAGAGGAAACTCAGACTGTGACTAAGAAAAGAGAACTGTGCAGACCTGACCCCTTGCAGGGGAAACACAGACAAGACATTCTTCTAACAGTATTTCCATGCCTGTGGTGGTGGGCACTGATCCGATCTGTCTGAAATAACAATGTGGTACCAGAGATGGAGAACAAGAACTTGAGTGCTGATGATGGGCCATCAGCCTAGATGGTCTTGATTTGTGTGGGTCAGGTTAGTGTAAACCTTCAGCAACATTATTTTAAAGCAGCCCTTCTCAGCGTCTCATTAGTCTTCTGTTATTATGACTGGTTAATGACCCATACGTTAAGCTAAAAAGATAATTGGACTTCAAATACAGGGGCTTTCACATTTAAGTTTAACAGAAAAGTGAAAGGAATTTGCACTGCTAAATTGACTACTATGTTTCAACAAGCAGCAAATAGCCACATTGTTGTGAAAAGCCTGTAATGACTGATCAGGGATTTTACATATTGGTTTGTAACTCATTGCTATGAAAAATGTCATCAGAAGCGAATGGTATTGGATGGACTGGATGGACTGAAATGTTGTAAAAATTCTCACCTTTGCTAAATAGCCACCATTGGTGTCTGTCAATGGCCAGAGCCTGGGTAACCACACAAGCCTAAAGGCCAGAAAAGATTTGGTGGCAGTTAGAAAAAGTTACACATCAGTGTTGCAGAGATGTTCACTTCTCATGCACAGGATTCATTGTGACTGGCCACATGAAAGCACATGATTCTCTCTCCAGTTAGGCTGGCACTGAAGCTATGTGACATGAAGAACTGAAATTATTACATTATTATTAGGTTTGGTGCACTGGATAATAATGCAACTGACTTAAGTCCATAGCCCTGACCTCAGTACCACACAAAAATGATTAGGATTTATTTAGGCAGCGTCAGATCTTCAGCATAACCATAAATTAATTTACAATAACAGAAGGTCTTGCAACTGGTTTAGCTGTATTTGCATTCTGTTAGCATATAGCATTCAGGTAACCTATTTTCTAGTAGAGAGGTTTCTTTTGCACAAAGCTGTTTTAGTGGAGAGTAATTGGAAGTTCTGATATCATCTTAATTACTCAACCATGTATCCTATTATAAAGCAGTAATGTATAAAATTTTACTATTATAACTCACAAGTCAATTAATTTATTTTTTAAAAAAAAACAGTGAAAGCTTTAATTAAAGATCCCTTTTTGTTGCTATGAAAACAGTTTTGTTTTGCGACGGGACAGATTTGGTTCAGAAAAGCTATTAACTTAGTAGTAACATCAAAAGGCATCAAGGAACAATTGAATTGATGTACTAGACCTTATCACAGCCAGTGAATAGCAGGGAAGCCTTTGTGAGTCTCCATGCTGTTCATAGCTCTTTCGAAGGGTAAACTTGACATTGAAACTAAGGAGAAAAGTTTCAGGACCTGCTCAAATGTAAAATGTCTTTACGACCTTTCATTAAATGATAAAACATAGCTCCCTTTTGTTGAGAAAAGAGAGTTTCTGATTGACCATGTTGCTTACTTATGAATGAGCTGACAAAAAGAATCTCTGAAATCTATTGCAAGGAGAAACAGGTTGACAGATGTGTCCAACAGAAATGATTCTCCTTGAGAAAATGTATTGCTAAAATACAGAAAGTCTAAATTCCACTTTAACTGTAATAAACTTCCCTGTGAGATCCAGAAACGCATAATAGACTATGAAGCATCTTTTTCAGCTAGAAAGTGAGAATATTCACCTGCCTCAGAGTTACTATGAGAATAACCTCATTAATAACTGAACTGGAAGGCTCTCTGAGGGAAGTTGCTATGGGAATAAAATGTCAAATTTCAGTGGACCAAACTGTTTCCTCCTACAATAAAATTCACCAGTGATCCCCAGGTGAAGGAAAATTCTTTAAATGAAGTTACCAGCAAAATCCTCAGTGAGACATCAGTCAATCTTATCCACGTGGAGGCCTCTATAATGGCAAACACGCCAGGGAGAAGCTAAGAAACCTCTCTGCTTTGGGCTCCTTTGGGCACTGGCTCCTAGAACACGGCTCTTGCAGAGGAGGATTTCAGAAGATGAGTCATGGTGTTATGTTAATGGGAGGTTAGGGAGCCACGTGAATAGGATTTTACCCAAACACTTAGACAAAGTATGAGTTGTTCTCCTCTTTTTCTTCTAAATTCAGATCCCAAGAGATGAGGAGTCTGTCTCCAAAATTGGATCTGGAAGAATTCTCTCTTCTATTTCTAACCACAGCTACAAATGAACTATAGGGGGCAAATAAGGACACTAAAAGGGTCAGAAAGATTCACATTTCAACTGGGATTGCCTCCCATTTAGTGTTTTTAAATCTAACCAACCCCATGGACTTCAAATGAATGATGCCAGTTCTAACTTGCAGCAGAAGTGTGCCTGAAGTGCAGAGCCGTAGGCTTGTTTTTCATTTGCCTTTGTAAGATTAAAGCTCATCAGTTTGATAGCAGTGATGTTCCCCCCAGAAAAAACCTTTCAAAAGAAGCAAGAAAACCTGTGGGTTATCAATGTGGCTGTCCAGGCCTGGTTTATCCTTTGGGATTTGAAAACAGTATCGAAATTGCAAGAATTTAAAAAACATGTGAAGGTATTTCTGAAGCTGCCCATGCATTTGTGTCTCATGCCTCTTGCTTATCAAAAAAGTCACAAATATCAATATGAAAAATAACCTGTATCTCTTGGGGCTTTGAGGGCACTAACTGGCCTTGCTGGCCATCACGTTTCCCCTGCCCCACCACCACCATCCTGCCCATGGCCTCAGGAGCTCCACTGCAGCTCAGACGTGGATCAGGCTGCTACGAAACAAAGAGCCATGAAGTGGCAGCTCAGCAAAGCCATGACAGGTCCCCACAAGGCTCCTCATGACTCTTCAGAGCTGCATGTCAGGTCAGTCCTCACTGCAGCTAGATTCCATGTACATCTGTGCCTGGTCATGCACCTCAACGACCCTCCGGACTCTTGGCTGATCCCACTTACTGTCACTGACCCGCTCTGCTCGCCTGGCTTTGGGACAGGGCAGCTGCACCCTGCCTGCTCCTGCTGCACAGTGGCATTTCCAGACCTACAGCTCAGGCCATGGTTTTACAGCAGCGGGATCCAGCTGCAGGAGGTAAGGTTGCACAGCAGTAGCTGAGGGTAGAATGGAGGCTGGAAACAGGTAAAGCTGCCTCTCATTATGGAAAAAGGCAGGGTTTAATTAATGTAGCAGCACATACAGTGAGTACATTTAAGTGCCAGCGCTCCAGTACAGAAGAGTTAAAGAAACTTTCAAGTATTCCATTACTGCCTGGCCACAAAGAAGCACCTCAGAGTCCAGCAGAAGCCTGATGCCTCTTATACCAGTCACATTTCCATCAACTGCTTAAATAAAAGAAACAACTTACTTTTAAGACAGCTGACCTGCTCCATTAACCCCATCCGTTAGCCCAGCCGTAGTTATCCATCCTCTGCAATTAAATGACTTTCACTATGTACTTCAGCACTCAAGTTGCCTCTTACTCATAGGTCTCGTAAATTTTTAACACTAAGTTATATTTCTAAAAAAAAATAAAATCAATTTTAGGGGTTGAACCTCAAATCCAAATCTATGAGGTTCCAGAGGGACTGACCCAAACCTAGCTTTGCAGTTCTGATTTTTTTAGTTATCTGGAGCCAAAAGGGGACTGCTTTTGGATTCTAGCTAGAATTCTTACTATTTCACTGTGTGAATAATTTAGTTTCATAAGAATCACTTCATTTTGTCTGCCATTTTGGAGTAAAAGTAGGTCTCCCAAAGTTTTTTTTACCTACACGTTCAAGACCAAACTTTTGTTGATCCAACATGATTGATTTTTTCCAACTTCAGTTGAAGCAATATTCTGAGTTATTAGTTAACATTAAAACACTTTTCTATTTTGATGCTTCACTTTTTGTGACTGTTTTCCTTCAGGGTGTATAGAAAGGGTAGAAAAAAATTATAGCAACAGTTATATTTCATAAAGAACTTGCAGAATTTCAGTGCAACACATTTCTTCATCCCAAGGTTTACAGTTTACAGATAAATATTTAATGATGGAATTGGTAGTTTTGGTACCGAGACTGAAAAAGATGGATTGATTGTTGTACACACAATGGCCACCTAACTGCAGAAATATTTTTTAAACTTGGAGCTGATGACTTGTTCTCTGATCACTACGATACTTACCTCTGGGAAATGCTTCCAGTGATGAAGTAAAGATAGTTTCAGCCTGATAAAAGTATGCTTATTTACACACCACAGGCAATCATGCCAAAATTGATCGGACCGTGCATTGCTGAAAATGGTAAATATGAATAAGAAAATCAGGGCTTTTGTCTTACATATCCACTGCTAAGATTAGGAGTGAAACATGATAGATTTAAAGCAAAGCAAACACAGATACACTCACAAAACAAATCAAATCTACCTCCACTCACATCAGCTGGCAGAGAGGTGACCAAGGTGAGGAGGAGGACATCAGACCAGCCATGGTTCCCAGGTTATGGCTGGGGGTTGGCATTACCAGCTGAAGGTCAGTAGACCCTCTAAGCCACAACTTAACTTATAAAGATTTACCTTGTGTCACCACACAATAGGAATAAATAAAAGGATTCATTTGATGTAGGGGGTGTGTAGCTGACAGATATTAATGGAAAGAACATAGCTTCTAATTTTAACAACAGAAGTTATTAGCTGTAAAGCACAAACAAATAGTGAACTGCAGAGGATAACACTGCTTAGTGTAGCAGAAGGTTTGTTAGTCTTAATGCCTGAAACATTTGGTGGTATTAAATATGCTTATACCAATTCTGGATAATCACAGAAATAGAATCTCAAATAAGTTTAATTATAGATGTTAGATGAAAATAATGAATATTGGTGATTCAGTTCTAGAGTTCCTCACCACATACACTGGGTTTGTTTTGACGAGACTAAAGTATGTATAAAAATATCTGTGTATATAGAGAAAGAAAGAGAAAGAACTATTTGCTAAAAATATATGTGTTTCTGTATTATATTTTCTTAACTAGGATCAGATGGTAAATCAGTACATCAGAGTTTCCTCTGTCTGTTTCTGAAAAGAATATTGGGTTTTTTTTAACTTGGAGCTTGGTTAACTTGTTTTTTTCTCAGTATAGAATGGAAAACTCTCAAAACAGCCAAAAATAAAAGTTTATTTCCTACCACCAATATGTTTATCTTTTTTTTTGTTGTTGTTGTTATGCTAATCAAAAAATACAGGTGGAAAAAGGACTGGAAAGCACTGGAAAGCAGCTTAATATCACTAAAGACCAGAAGAACCATATTGCATGTGACAGTAGTCAGCAGTCTTTCCCGTGTGGTTTGCTGGGCTGTATTTTTCTTTTCAAAATTAGAATGTAGCACTGCAGGAGGTTCTTTGCAACATCCAGGATATCCCCATCACTCGAAACATCAGGATGTCATTGATCCACATATGTCTGTGGATCAAAAGATGTATATGATCTACCTAGCAGAGGAAGGTTTGGAGGCTGAGAGCTGATCCTGTAGTTACTCATTAGCATTTGTGTGCCCAGGGAAGCATTCAAAATTCTCTGCATCTCACTAGAAACAATGAGAAAACAAGCAGCATTTTCTCTGTAAGGTACAGCAACTACACTGGAAAGGTCATTTTCTATTAACGCATTTAAAATCCATCCCTGTGCTCTCTCCGACACCTGTGAGATAGACTGACAGCTCTTGGCTTAGGAGAACCAAAGGTCTGAAGTCAGGGCAGCACTCAGCATAAGTGCTTGAAACCGCTGAAAACACGGTATCTCTTCACTGCCAAATATTACTTAATCTTTTCTAAACAGCAGTCTCCTCACTCTCAGAAAAGCCTTGTGAAAAGCCATTCAGAAAGAAGATGCTGTCCTAGCAACAGCTAGAATTTGCCTAGCCACCAGACAAGCTCCACTTTCATGTCCTGCCTCCCACAGCCAACATTTACAACGGCCCGCGCAGCCATTCCCTAGCTGCTCTCTTCTCCCGTTCATCAGTAGAGAGCTCCCTAACTCCCAAAGAACAAGAATTGCCCTGCTGAAAGTTTGGATCACCGGGAAGAGTTCTCTGCTCTTTTCCAGCAAAATCTCACAACGCTTAGTGGTGTCATTTTTGTTTAACAGAAGATCAACAGATCCTAGAAAAAAGTCTTTCAACATTGAGATTTTTGTGAAGAATTTCACACTAACAATGTATTTCTCTAAGATATTTTTATCTGCTATTTTTATTTGCACCATAAAACAATCTAGTTTAACACTTTAGCTTAAAAACTTAAGCAAAAGATCTCAAAGACATGTCACTAGGCTGGACAAGAGCTGGAAATGATGGCATAATTGGCATACTGTTGCTGAAAAATCACATGCCAAGGCTGGGCAGAGAGGAATCTCATGAAGCTGCAAAAGACTTCTGGCTAGTCTGTTCCTCCCATTATATCCAAACCAATCTCAGTAAAGGCTAAATTTGTTTCCTAGCAATGCCCTGCACTTAAGAGTGTGCAGCTGTCTCTGTAGTTTTCATAGACTAAAACAGTCAAATGTGAAGCTGGACTTGAAACAATAACTTTTTTCTACTTCTCAGAAAGAACCTTTTGATTAGCTTTTGTTCTTTGACTTCAAGCTCAGTGTAGCAGATCACAGTGCCTAAGATGTGGTATTTGCCCAAAAAGAGCTTGCAGGCTTTACAGCTTGGACAAAGATTTATCTAAACCTAACCCCAAAAGGCATAAAAATAAGCTTTGTAACATAATGTGAAAACAAACTGGGGAGAAGCGGAGGATAGTTTCAGAAAGCTGTGAAGGACACTCAGGAGGCTAATGGCAATTTTGTGATTATATTGCATCTCGTTTTAACAGGGTGGCTAAGAACAGTTTTCATAGCTCAGCAAGGGAGGCAGAAAAATATCAAAAGGAAATAATAATTACTGGAAAGATTAACTCAGTTTGCATTTTTGGATCTTAAATAAGAAACAGCAGGTGTTCCCTTATTACTGCAAAAGTAGGAAAAAGAAGGAAAATATTTTTCATCTATTGCAGCATATTGCTTCGAGGTATATTTATCTTACTTAATACAAAAGTCTTTCTTATACAGAACAATGTTAGCAATACAATGACAAAGCCAGTGCTCTATTTCATTAACTATCAAACCAAACTAAAAATGACAGGGCAGAAAAGTACATCAGCTGTACAACTTATCTAGAAGCTTCCAAGTTTCAAAGAACTGGAATTAAAATAAATTTATAAAAAAGAAAGAAAAAAAGAAAAGAAAGGAAGGGAGGGAGGGAGGGAGGGAGGGAAGGAAGAAAGGAAGGAAGGGAGGGAGGGAGGGAAGGAAGAAAGGGAGGGAGGGAGGGAGGGAAGAAAGGAAGGGAGGGAGGGAGGGAGAGAAGAAAGGAAGGGAGGGAGGGAGGGAGGGAGGGAGGGAGGAAGGAAGGAAGGAAGGAAGGAAGGAAGGAAGGAAGGAAGGAAGGAAGGAAGGAAGGAAGGAAGGAAGGAAGGAAGGAAGGAAGGAAGGAAGGAAGGAAGGAAGGAAGGAAGGAAGGAAGGAAGGAAGGAAGGAAGGAAGGAAGGAAGGAAAGAAAGAAAGAAAGAAAGAAAGAAAGAAAGAAAGAAAGAAAGAAAGAAAGAAAGAAAGAAAGAAAGAAAGAAAGAAAGAAAGAAAGAAAGAAAGAAAGAAAGAAAGAAAGAAAGAAAGAAAGAAAGAGAAAGAAAGAAGGAAAGAAGGAAGGAAAGAAGGAAAGAAGGAAGGAAAGAAGGAAAGAAAGAAAGAAAGAGAAAATAAACTCAAAAGCAAGAAAATATTGATTGCCAGGTAGAATTAGGAGGCTAAAAAAACCAGTTTCATTCATATTTCAATTTGAGTCAGATAAATAAACTGTGGGGTAGATTTGGTTAATATATCTAAAACAAACATTTTCAAAATAGATAAAGGCAGAAAAGGATTAATGAAATACAAAACACAAACTTTTATATTATGATATGACATTATGAAGAAAATATTTATGGACATATAAAATTTGGGAAATAAATTTCAGATTTATCAGCTCTGCTTAGTTATCATTAAAGCCTTAAAAACTTGTATATTAGGCTGCCACCAATTCTAGTAATGCTTTCTAAGAAGGGTTCCTTCAATTTAAAAGGAAAATGCTTTTGTCTTAATTATGGAATGAATGAAAGTAACTTATGTGTCTACACTGCAGTTAATTACCATGTCAGAAAATAGGGTACCACATTTCTAAGTATAAGATTATTATAGAATTTTATACTTTTGCGTCAAGACCTGTGACAGAGATCATAGAAAAAGGGTGTAGGAGAAAAAATTATTATAGATAGAAAGCATCTTCCATTATTTATAGCAGAAACTATTAATACGCAAAACTGAAAAAAGAACCCTGATGGACTGAATACAAGTGAAATAGGCTGAAATCATAGAATCAAAGAATTGTTTAGGTTGGAAACGATCTTTAAGATCATTGAGCCCAACCTTAAACCTAACACTGTGAGGTCCACCACTAAGCCATGTCCCTCAGGGCCAAATCTCCAGTAAACTTTCCTTGGTTGCATACTGCATACTGCATACTGTTTCCTGACAGACAAAGAATGCCAGATCGGAAAATACAGCAAGTTGACAGCCTCTAGAACTGAGGCGGTGATTTAAGAAGAGACATCAGATTTTTAGGAATGTTTTTTATGGAGTTCAAATTTCCAGTGGTTAAAAACAAAACTGTCCAATTGCCTTACAAATCCTATCCTGTCCGTTCAGACTGTTTCATTTACTTATGAAAATACACAAGTTGGTATGAGTCAATGTTGAAATTAAGGGAGCTAAAGACAAGGTCAAACTGGTCAGGTGAGAGACAATTACAGTGTAAACAAGTCTTCTGGTTATTGGGGTGGAAAATAACTTATTTGGGAACAGAAAGAAGAAAGTCCTCATTCCTGTGATACAAAAGCAGACTCCTACTTACACGTGTCCCTTGTTGCTGGACACTTCTGGTGAATGCTGACTGCCCAAGGGAATAGGACAACATATAACACTGAGATTTTCCTGAGGACAACTGGAAAACAGTCGTGCTACACTTTTATTGTATTTGTCAGATTCTTTTAAGTGAGGAAACTGAAAGAGAAAGCCTGGTAGTACTCATCAGTGAAGCAACAGATGCCTTCATTCTTTCATCTTTTCTCCAAAAATTTCTGTTTTATAACGATACAGTATTAGCATCTATCAAAAAAAAATTCATAGAGGAAGCACAATAAAAGCCCATCTACTACAAGATCTTGAAGAGTAAGAACTTGAAGTGTACAGTATAATATAGTACCGTATACACATGATGCATCATTTATACAGTATAATTTTCGTTTCTAAGAGATTAAAATTAAGTCAAAGGATGTTCCATGAAATACTGTATTAAGAGAATCAGTTCTAGACCCTGATAAATGTATTAACACTCAACCTTCTTTTGTAATGAAAAGGTGTAGGCATCTTGGGGCCCCATCAGTGCTCATCTGCAGATACTGTGTGATATGAACAGGCATTTCTGATAAAGGAAGCAGTTTCCTGGGATCAAATACAGACAGATAAAAGCCAGTGTTATTCTTCAAAAAAGTTGTGTTAGAAACCGAACCGCAGGGAGTAAAGCAGCTTTGTCTTTAACCAAAGGAGGAAAAAATCAAGACAACTGTTCTGTTTCTACAAACACCCTGTACTTGTTATTCATGCCAAATTTTGATTGAGTCCAGGGAAACTCAGAAAATGATTTAGTTAAGAAAACAATGTTTATTGCTAGCACAAGTTTTTGACATTTGCAGAGTAATAATCTTTTGCTTTTTCCTGTTGCAGGGAAGCTTACAGTGTACGTATACGACAGCAAATTCAGCAACGGCTCAACGTAGGCTTACATTAGGCAGTAAGTAATGTAGTTTAAGGTAATCAATTTAAATAGTTCATGAAATTAAGCAGAACTGTGCTCAAGAGAGATCAGGTCCCCTAATGTGCACACTGCTTACTACTGCTGCTCTTCCCTTTCCAGAAAGTCCTTGCCTGCTAAGTTTGGTGGATAAGTCCCCTACTTTTTGTCCCTTCCCCCTGCATGCTTTACCATGACAGGATACTGTGGAGCTCCACTACCAGGCTGAACTTGAAGTTGTCCTTTTCCTTTGAATATCCTCTCAGAAATTTTTGCTTTGTATTGACTGATATCAGTAGCAAACTTTTCTCTTCCACACCTTTCCCACCATCTCAGCATTAGCTCACTCCAGCTAAGTCAAAACACTGTGAAACATCCAAAATTAATTTGACAATCTTTTCCTCTTTTCCACCCTTCAGTGCTTGGTCCCAGGTGTCACTGACCACTAGGTTTAGCATCAGGAGTGTTTCTGATTCTGCTTTCCCAGCCTTGCTGTTTAATGAAGAAGCTAGAAAAAAGTAAGAGTCTTGTGCTTGGCCAGCAAAAACCCTGCCTTCTTCATTCTTATGCCCACATGCAGAACAGACTGTGCAAAGACAGTTCTGGTAGGATAAGACCTACTTTCTTTGAGCATCTATGAGCAAGATCATAATTCCTTACTATTTTTTTTTTTTCCCAAAGATTTTCTCAGTCATTTTCTAATTCAGCCAGGTGCAACATTTCATTCCAGGATGAACTTTCTCCATTCACTGGGCAGCACGTTACTCAAGGTTCACAAAAAACTGCATTCCCTACTGCTGCCTGTGTAACCCACATTCACACACCCACATCAAAGAATTCTTTCACTTTCATGCCAGATGCTACCAGTGACCCAGTGGATGTCACATGGGAGTCCAATGTGAGGAGATAGACCCGTTCTCCCTTATTCTATGGGAAAGTGTCAGAGGGGAGTGAGTGCAACCAACCTTTTGATCTCCCTGGCAGAAGTGAAAGGCTTATCTTTTGAACTCTACTGCAGGTGAAGCCAATATTGAGGACTAGAGTCAGTTTAATATCTCTGTACATTTGAAGATCATTTGCCTGTGTGAAAGCTAAGCGTTTACTTTTCAGTGTGCTGCTTCTTCCACCATTCAGCATCTCCAGTCCTGCAGAACCCACCTCTCTGAAAGCCTACTCTTTTGGCACAGAAAACCCAGCAGCACAGCTGAAGGAGTAGAGCCTTACCTTTTCACTGCAAGAAACATTTGTGGGCAGGGATAGGAGGCAATAGTGTTGAGATTTAGAAAATAATCTTGTTTTCTCGGAGCTTATTTCACGTTCAGAGTTTTCTATGATCATGGATAGGATTCTCTAAGTTTATCTTGCGTGATGCTTGGTTAGCTTTGAATTATTTATACTTAGTTACCCCAAAAGCCTATCTTGACATCCAGGCATGCTACATAATGCACATAGCAACATGGGTGAAATTTTACCTCTCCTGAGCACTTACTCTTCCTAGATAACAAGCCACCAAGAAATTCCTTAACATTCTCAGAGGTAAGTGCTTGTGTAAATTCTGGAAGGCTACAAAAGCAGCAGCAAAGACTTACATGATGTCTTTGTTTAAGACAGAGATCCTGACAAGGATGTTTCCACCAAAGCAGAAAATTAAATCTTGGAATTGTAGAAAATATGTTCAGGAATGATCTCGAAAATTCATCTGGTCCATCTCTAAGCCATTGCTGGCAGACGTTTTGTTGAATCTGGATGATGGTAAAGTAAAATACAGCTGGTAAATACTTTAGCTGTCCCTTGAAAGAGTCTTGGTTCTAATCCTGACAGTGTGAGGTAAATCAGATATTGCACATTTTTAGGACAGTCAGATGGGGGAACAGAGGTGCAGCTCCTTTTTGTGAGCAAGAAGCTAAGATGGAAGTGCCAGATTCATCCTGCTTTTCTTCGGAGTTCCCTGTAGAAAAGGGAAATCCGTGATCTGGTATTAAACTTCACCTATAATTATCATTTAGTGCCTGAATAAGTCCACATTATTTGTATACATTGTACCAAAGCTTTAAGAAGACTCAGTCAGGAAGATAATAGCTGATGGTGGTTCCAATGCCATGATATTACTTCTGAATCTCCTTTGCCACAGACCATGCAAACTCTTGACAGCAGTCTGGCAGTTGGTACCTCTGACTGTCTGGAATTATCATATTGTTCTTCTATGTTCTCTTTTCTGTCTGTATTGTCCAACTGTCTCATATCGTGCTGTAACTGCAAGTTTGACACTGATCACTATTTTGTTCTGTGATTGTACAGACACTAGCAGTAGGGTTTCCAAAATGTATTGCACTACACATAATGATGACTTCATGTCTGAAGTTCAATAAAGGGAAAATAAAATTGTATATAATTCAACATGGTCATAAGACAAAAAAAAAATTCCAGCGGTCCGGATCTTATTTATCTAAAACCTTGATATCCAGCATAAAATAAAGCCTTCAACAGCCATATTTTATCCATTTTTTTGACACAGAAGTGCCTTACAGCATTTTTAAGTCATAATGTGGTTAGTATTCCTACCCAATCCAGTTCTAAAAGGGAATCAGAATATTCATCTTTGTGAAGGAAAAAGTAAAATGCTACAAAACCCGCCACAGAAATTGCATGAAGAAACCAAAAATCCAGCAGAAGTACTAATCCCACCCTGTATTTGTTACTTTCACTAACAAAAAGTTTTTTAGATTCTAAACCATTTATTTCGCTGTTCTGTAGGGCTATATTTTATGAAACGATTAGTTTGAAAAAGAGTATGTTATTAGCCTCGTGATTCGAGCTCTTTGTCGTTGTTATGTGAGTGCCTCAGACATTATCCGTAACGGCTTTGTGACAGCAGGCTGATGAGCACTATCAATCACATCACTGACAATAACTGGACACCGCACACTCTTTTGAATCTGACTCATTTTGACATTTAACCATTGCTTTAAATTGGTTCCAAGTGAAACCCTTGTGTGTCATTTTTCCCTCTGTCACTTTTATAGATCTTCAGATTCCACTGCACTTTATATAAACTCAGCCATTTAGCTAAATTTAGCTACCTGAATCCATATTAATTACAGGTATTTTTTGTTAGGATCTGTATCTATTTTTTATGCTGGTAGTACAAGATCGTCTTTTCAGCTGCTGGTCATTTAATAATGACTTTTTCTGCAACTCACCAACAGCTTAAAATTTTTCATATAAGTTGAAGTCTTGAGTGAAAAGAGGTAGAGGAGAGGTAGAAATAAATTTAAATTACAACTTAGAATTTAAAGTTTAACTCTGGAGGATGTACATAAGATTTCCGTTGAGCTCTGTAGTTATGACACTACAGCAGAATGAAGCCTTATGACTCAGGCAAAGCAGTGGGATTCAGCACTTGCTTGAAGTTAAGTAGATCCATAAGCACTACAGTGAATCAGGGACTGGCCATGTAGAAATAAGCCAATGAGCCTCATTTCCCTCATACAAGACTGGGGCACAGCATGTTGCACTGACCTCTGCAGAGAAGTATTCAAGGTCTATAGCTTCAAAGTGCTTAGTGAAATGTTCTTTGGAAATACATATTTGCTATAAATGTAATCACATACTATAAAAATAAAAACAAGCTCTTAAAAAGTTCAGTGAACTTGTTTCTAAAAGTAACTGTAGCAAAACTGACTTTTTAAGCCCCAAATAATCAAATAAAACTGACATACCAGTTCACAGGACCAGCTTCTAGCCTCTAACACTTTTGTTTCTTATCCTTTTCTCAGCATCTATCTTCCACCACAATATAGGCAAATATGTTAGTACTATTTGGTAGCAGTCATATCTCTCCTGACTCAGCTCTTTTCTAAATGACTCTTTTCTACTATTTCACTTTCACCTGTTAAATATAATTGAAGTCTTAACAGGGTACAGTTAAGCAAATCCAGCAAGAAAGATACTCTTTACAGTCATCAGGTTATTGCTAACATATTTGTTACTTACGATATTTACTGAGAATTTGAAAATAACATTTACCAATGGTGAATATTCCTCTTGCCTTTCTATTGCCATTCTTGTGAACTTATTGTTGTTTCCGAAGAGAGGGGACATGAGGAAAGCTGTTCTGCTTTGCTCTACAGATATTAGTAACGGATACATTATTCAGGAGAGGATAGTCATTATGAGAGTAAGAACTATTTGAGGTAAAGAGAGTCAATGTCCGTTTGCTTCAGCAATATGAAACTGGTTTCCTTTTACCTGGGTGTTGAGTTGACTACACAATTAGTGTAGTATCTAGCTTGAAAACACTTCTGAAATGTCTGAAAAACTTTTATTGTTCCACACCATTACAGTATCTAGCTTTGATTAGAGGTAGTGATGTTGCTACACCAGACCCAGTTGTCTATCCAACCTATACAGCAATTAAAAAAATCAAGAAATAAAACATACTTTTCTATTGAACTTTTTTAGCCAGAGTATAAGCTCTAGGCAAACAAAGAACTCTGTTCACTGGATTTTTCTAGCTGTTGTTGTGCTTTAACCTAGGCTAAGAAGAAAACATGAGATAAATATAGTATGTGTTTACGAGAAGTTTTTTGCGCAAGTGTAACCAGATACTTTTCCTTGAAGATAAACTTATTTTGTAGATGGTAGAGTTGGCTTAGATTTCATTTTTCTCGATTTCAGTGAAGTGATATATAAGAAAGTATAAGCAAAGCTGAACAAGGTGAGGATTAACCGGCAAAATACAAGGTGGGTAACACAGGAAAAAATGTTCTTTTGAAATGGGAATTATGAGGCTGACAGGGGGTTAACAGCAAAGAAGGTGAAGTCTGGAAATGATCCAGATGAATATTTACACAAAATATTCAGTGGACTTTATAACTGATGAGAGCTGATGAGAGTGGTGATAATACAAAACATTGGTAAAGTAGCGGAGAATGAGAGCATCACAAGGAAAGAAGTGGGTGATCATCTTTGAGAATATGAATAACAGAAATGGACCAAAATTCAGTCATGCAAAATGCGAGGTCATGTAGATAGAAACACCAAAAATTTCTGCTGTAGACTGGGAGCTCATCAGTGGAAACTACTGAACAGGGCACAGGTGGTCTAACTGAACACAGGGTGACTGAACTATCCACGTGATATATCCCTGAAAAGGGCATATGTAAGATATAGGCTGTACCGGGAAAGTTATTTCCAGTAGACATCAGGAAGTATTGTTTCCAGCATGAGGTCCTGGTGAAAACTCACCTGTACAATTCTGTACATAATTTGGGTTATCTGTGTGTAACCAAGACAAGTTCAAATGCATGGAATGAAAAAACAGTGGAAATAAGAGAAAACGGAACAGGTTTTCTTACAAAACAAAGAGTGAGAGGGGACATTTTTACTATCAATGCACTGGATTAATCAGGGAGGGTGGAGAGCTGTTTAACAAAAAAGTTGAAATAAACATAAATCTTATAAACAGGTTGAGAATCATTTAATCAGGAAAGCGGATGTTTCTAACCATTCAAAGAGTGAAGTTCTGGAAGATTCTTCTAACAAAAATAGAACACAGAGAAAAAGTATAGCTAGACTAAAAACAGTATGTATTCTGGCCTTTAAAAATATCATTGTACGATAATGATGTGTTATGCTGTCTGTGATAACTGAAGATTTACAGCATGCAGTCCAGCCTTTTGGCTGGATCATTTTTTATTATCCTAAGCATGGTGGGGAGCTACATAAAACTTATAGTGTTTAGATCTACTCAATGGATCAACACCTATTCTCACTAGACAGAAGCATGAGTTTTAACTCTAGAGCAGATACTTTATAAGCTTATCAGGCAGTACCTGGGTGCTCTTCACATACTATTTCCATATATTTCTTTGTTAAGTGATACACTGAATAAGTAACTTTTTCTATGATTTACAAAGTGACGATAAATGGTTTTAAATCTCTTCTTCCAAAATTTGTGTTTTATTCTACATCCATCATTAACACATATGAACATAAAACGACAATACATTTTTCTGCTCATTTTTCTCATTTTAAGAGGCAGCTGCGACATTACACACAATACACTAAATAGCTTAGTTTGTACTATGCCTACATATTCATACACAACTCATTTATTCCAGTTCTCTTTGAACTGATGAGCATTGTCATTCTTGAGCAAAAATATACCACCTCAAGAAACAAATCTACTTCTTCTTGCTATACTTTCTCTTTTGCTTTTTTTTTTTTAAATTCCATATTGAGTCCAATATTGTGGAAAACAGCGACTCTTGTAGCTACTAGTGGGAATATGAAATAGAGTTTGATTTCGGATTAAACCTTGTAAGATACATTTTGAAAGAGGAGATATTTTCCTATATTATTTAGGTACTTGGGAAAATGCCATCCTGAATAATAATTTGTAAGCAGTATAGGAAATAGGTTATTGTTTCAAAAGCAATGGACTCTTCTGACCTAGATGGTTGTGCTAAGCATAACATCTTAAGAGTAAAAAAAAGATTATATTAGGAACATTCTTAATGGGAAGAAAAAAAAAAAAAAAAAAAAACCCAAAACAAAACAAACCAACAAAGGCAAAGAACAAAGAATGGCCTAATAGAAATCCATGAATACTTTATGGTTTGGTGGTTTTTTTATCAGGTATTAATAATGGCTACGTTACAGAAATGTTTTCCTCAGGGAAAAAGAACTATGTGGCATGAAGTCTTCTCTGCAGTAACTTACTATGGAACTTTGTTCATTTTGTTCAAAAACTGACCACAGCCTTGTCTCATGAAAAAAAAAAAAAACAGTGGTGATAATTTGTGGAAACTGTTAAGTCAAGAGAACCCAATCAAAAGTCTTAAAAAGGCAAAGGCATGGCTATTTTTTTAACTTAGGGTGTCTAGACAAGATCAACTCCATGCTTTCACTCTTGGGTATTTCTTGGTGAGTTGCCTCAAGGTTTGCAAGACTAATTGCGCATGATCAAGATTTTACCTTGGGGGGGTAGGAGGGGTGAGTTCTTTCCCTTTCATTTGTTTACATAGCATGACCTATGGTAAATGACTGAAATTTTATATCAGTACAAGAAAATCATAGCTATTGAACCACAATACACAAATAGTAAACAATCTGTCCCATTCTCCACACAAATAATGGAGTCTTGTAAACCAAACCTCATCAAATACCTCTTCGAGCTTTGTCAAGGAATAGGAAATGATAATTATGTCTTAAATGGAAGTAAATGCATATTCATCCTTTTAAACACTTCACATGCATTTAATATATTACCTCCCTATTAGCAAAACAAGTATGTCCATGTGTCCTGAACACACAGGGAAGAGCATTCATGTTTTTGATCTGTTATGAGCCTCAGAAAGCCGAAACAACGTGATAGTGTATTGAGACACAATCACCTCCTAATAAAATACATTGGGAACTACTGGGAAAGGAACATACTCAAAATTAAGCATGAATCGTCCAGATAGGCAACAACATCTATCCCATAAGTAACATTAAAAATGCTTCTGGTGATAAAATACAAATATTTGCTTCCTAAGAGTGCAATGTTCTCTTTGCTTCAAAAGCCAAGATGATTGTAACTGAAATGCAGTCACATAATTCCAGTTAAATATGATCTACCTATGAAAATGACCGGGAAATGTATAAACAGTGATGAAACACCAAATTTTATGCAAACTTTTCCATTGCCTTCCAAAAACTTTACAAGATACATTTTCTTATGACATATTTTCTAGGCAGGGAGAAGAATCTCAGAGTAATAGAACAAGCTAAAAAAAAGTTTCAGAAAGTAAAGGCGATGGAAGAAGTATATTGACTGAGAGAGACATCACCATTTAAAATGGGCAGGTGGGCAGAGAGTCACCTATAAATGAAAATTTTAAAAAAGTGGGCACCCATCTCCAAAACGCTGCCCGTTCATAAACGGGTGGATGAAGTTACCTGCCATGTGCTTAAACCCCAAGCGACGGCGTGCCAGACTTCGGCTAAAAAAGCAGATCCCCACGCACGCAAATCGGTGCGGAACGGCTAAACAAAGGCGGGCTTCCCCATCCTCCTTCCCCGGGCAGCCCACCGCGGGGCAGACGGACGGGCAGCCCACCCCGGGGCAGACGGACAGACAGCCCACCCCGGGGCAGAGAAACAGCCCGTCCGCCCGCCGGAGGGTGGGTGGCGGCGCGGTGCTGGGGATCGGTACCGCGGACAGCTCCGCACTCACCGTCCTCGTTCTCGTCGAAGACGGGCGCCCGGTGGGAGTGGCTGCCCCCCATCTTAGTCCGCGGCCGGCTCCGCATCCCCCGCCGCCAGCATCCCGCGGGGCCCGCCGGCAGGCACCCCGCCTCCACAGCCCCAGCCCGGGCCGGCCGGGGGAGCCTCCGCAGGGCTAGCAGTCACCCTGCGACATGAAAGCGATCCGTCTGCCCCTGGCAGAGATCGCGGCTGGCTGGCGCGCACCGACTTGGCCCGTCTCTCATCGCGGAGGGGCAGGGGAGGGAGGGAGTTAGGGGAGGAGGGAGGGAGGGAGGGAGGGAGGGAGGAGGCGGAGGTCCTGCTGCTGGTGGCTTTTGGTAAGCGGTAAAAGCTGGATCTACCTGGATCCTCGCGGATCCTCCCCCTCCGCTTTTCCTCCTCCCAGACCGCGGCTCGGGAGCGCGGAGCCCCCCCTCCTGCCCCGGCAGCGGGGCCGGTACCCGCGCCCTGCGCTGCCCGCCGCCCCAGCCTGATGTCGGGGACGGAGCTGCTCCTGCCGCCCGGAGGAGCTGGCCGGCCCCCGGCGGGGCGGGCTGGCACCGGCAACCGGGGGCTCCCCGGGACCCGAGGCGGGTGAGGGGCTGGGGGGTGTGAGAGCTGCGTTGGGTCGAGAGTTGCCTCCCGACTGGGGGTTCGCCCCCGGCAGCGCGGAGGGACGCGGCCAGTTGACCGAACTTCACTGAGTTTACGAAGGGGAAATGGAAGGAAAAGAGAGAAATTCCTCCCCGCCCCCCCGCTTTTTTCTTTCCGCTGGGCCCTCCACCCGGGGCGCTGGGAGACAGGGGCCCAGGAGCCGGCAGGGCTGCCCCCGGGCTGCCGCGGGGGAGCGGGGCTGCCCGCGGCCGGAGGAGCGGGGGACGCGGGGGAGCGGGGCGCGGCGGGGCGGCCATGCCGGCCCCATACCGCCACCTGCCGTCGGGACGGGAATGTCCCCAGGGAGGGCCGGGCGGAAGGGCGGGGAGAGCTTTGGGGTTGTCTTTCTGGATGTGCAGTGAATATACATACCTGCGTGTGTTTGTATATATACACACATATACTGTCGCGTGTATGTTGAAATGACTCCACTGTGAAAGTGCACTAGGGAAAAGTACCAGAAACGGTAAGGTATAACATGAATCACCTGCTATTCATCGTGATTTATATCAGTACAAGAAAATCACAGCTATTGAACCACAATACACAAACAGTAAAAAAAAAAAAAATCTGTCCCATTCTCCACACAAACAATGGAGTCTTGTAAACGAAACCTCATCAAATACTTCTTTGAGCTTTGTCAAGGAATAGGGAATGATTGTGTCTCAAATGCAAGTAAACATGTATTCACCCTTTTAAGCACTTTACATGTATTTAATATATTTCCTCCCTATTAGCAAAACAATACAAGTATCTCCATGTGTCCTGAACAGTAATGAGGTCTTTCTAGAGTTGCTATTTATACACAAAAATAGCTGTCCCACCCCCTTCTGAAAATGCTACCTTTAGCAACTTTTGAGGTGAGGTAGAAACAATTACTTGTGAAACTTCCTCCAGAGGGAAACAGGTAAAATAAAATAATAATAAAAAAAAGTATCTACATTATTATTGTATCCAAGTCAAAACCTGTGCAGTTCCTGTAGGGGAAATCCACTGAATAAAAATCAAATGGAAGCTGCCTTTTTGGCTGTCACTGTTACAAGGGGAGAAAAAGTAGAAGGAATAGGAGCCTGAAGCCAAGGTATATGTATACAGGCAGAAAGGCTCTAACATTCTCCTGTAATATCTACTACACTTCTTTCAGTATAGCTGAGTTTGGAAAAGCTCAAGAACAAATTCTACATAAAGTAGGAGAACTTTCAGTCTCTTTGCTTATGATTTTTACCTGCCTTAGCTACTTGCATCACTTGTCTTTGAACACAATATAGTCCTGCTACAACCTTTCAGGGAGAGGCTGGTTAGAACTGAATGCAACGGGTAAGACCCTGTGCTGTGTGGCTGAGAGCTCAGAGCTTGCAGCATCTACAAACCCAGAGAACTGATAAATTCTGATACAGTGGTATTTTTCCGTAAGAAGACATGGACAGATTGTATCACCCGCTGATATTCCTTACTTAAACTATTTGGGTTGCCACTATTTACATGTGAAAGCATTCGCAAAGTAGAGAAGCTTTCAAAACGTTGACGCAGGACTATTCATCTAAAATGGGAAGCACAACTTGCTCTTTGTTACTCCTTTGTTTATTACTCACCCACTCAAAGATTTAGTCATCCAGTCAAAAGCAGAAATAATATCACGTTACTGAGGTTATGATCCTCCAGTCAGAAGACAGCAGTAGCATATAGAAATCATTGCCTTTCAGCTAGCAGTTATCCAACATGGCTCTTCGTTTCCTTTTGCATTAGCAAAGGAGGACTGCACTTAACACATTTCAGCTGATAAGAGTTACCTTCTACCTGAGCTAAGGGTTTACTTCCTGTTAATGTAATTGCTTCAATTAATGCAAAAGTATTTTAAAGTGACCTTCTGAATAATGGGAAGAAGGTCTAGTTTGCCAGTGAATCCCCAGGCTGATCATTTTACACATAAGAAACACATCCACAGCATATAGACGCAGGATGAGCAGAAGCAGTTTGGGATTGCTTTGCATGCAGAAAATACAAATTCGTTAAAAATTACTCAAAACTGTCTTCAGGAGTTACTCTCTCACTTTTTTGCATCTGACTCCCTCCATGTAGACCCAAAGACTAACGAGTCTTCTGAGACGTCTTTCATGATTTCATATGACAAGACCCACCATGAACCCAAACAGTTCCAACGATTTGCAGAGCAATGACTAATTCATTAATTAGTCAGTCCTACTAGACTGACATGTCTTTTTGACTCCTGTATGGATTATCACAGCTTTGCAATTAATTTGTCCTTGGTTTGTGAAAACTCCTGGCTTATGTTTAAACATCAGCATAGCTGGGAGGTTAAGACAAACAGCATGCTGTGTTAATGCGAGATGTGAAAAATTAACATATATTAATAAAGTATTGATGAGCCATTCATTTGTTATTTATTAATTGATAACATTATATTCCTCTACAACTTTTGGACTTGAGTATGACAAACATTATTCTTCACAGTCATTTTATCTATAAACACACCAAAAAATGTTCATTTGACAAGAATTTTTGGGTTTGCTGTTCTGAAGGCAACACAACGTATTCATCACTATGACGCCTTTGCTCTGAACAAAGATTTGTTTGTACCAGGCTCACCATCTTCCTGGGAGCATCAGCATTTCCGAAGTTAAATTAAATGCTTTTTTCATAGTGGTGCCCAATGGAACAGGGAGCATCAAGGCTCCAGATGCGTGCTCAAGGCCCAGCAAAGACTCAAGGAAACCAATGGCAGTTTTCCAGTACCTTCAATATGAGTAATATCAAGCCTTGAATATATAGGTGCTTATTCACATGATCCTGAACTCCCCTTTGTCCTCTGCAATACTGAATATATGCTAAACACTGAATAGACACATAAATTCAGTATTTTTTTTTTTTCATGCTACCCAGAACAATCTGAATTCCACTGCATTTGCTCCAAATTTAGCAACCACTCTTCAGGAACAATTACTCATGTGTTTTTCCAATTGCTTTTGTAATCAGAAATAAGTCTGAGATTCTATACCATCATGCATATCAACGAAGTTCTCTGAAGCCTGAGCATTTCAGAACAATCAAATATTTACTCTCCTGGGACAAAGATTTGTAAGCTACAAGCAGTTAGAGTTGGTAAGTCTTGTGAGACCAGAACTAAATCCAACTTCTCATGCTTATCTGCTCCCCTAAAAGATGATCATGTTTTGCTTGAGATAAACCAAGTTCTAACCTTAAAAACACGTTTTATTTTTAGCAGGTAAACACTGCATAGGCTGTGCAGAAAACACAGTAGGGAAAAAAGACAGTCTAGTAGAGCTTTTTTTCCCCCGTAAATGAGAATCTGCAATCAGCATGAACATCATTTTAAGTCATTGTTTTACATTTTCATTTAAGGCCTATGTTGTCTGGCTTAGTTTAATAGTGATTTTTTTCAGATCTCCATGCAGAGTTAGCAATAAAGAAAATCAAACATGATTACACTCCTTTGCATTATAAGACTTCCCTTAGGGAATTCAGTAGTTTAAAGCCAGTAATTCTGTGATTACAGCTTTTGTATTAAAATGCTTCTGATGAGACTTACAGGGTGACCTTACAGTTCTTGATTTCAAAGCATACCCTGTTGATATGCTAATATTTGTAAATTGCAGAGTGTTTACACTGACATTTTTGTGTTTGAATACTATCCTGGAGTTAACAAACAAGATATTAAAATGGTATCTCTTATCTTTATGACTACTTTAAAAGGAAAGATGATGGGTGAAAAATAGTCCCCTCCTCGGAAATCAATAGGGTCCCCTCACAGAGGTGCTTACTTCTGCTTGCTTCTTTCCTGCAAAGAGTCACATTTGCTGTTGTGTGCTCTTACTGCCATTGGGGACACAAGGGTAGGGCAAAGCCATGTTCATCAAGAGGCAGTGGCATTTTTAAAGGAATTTCAGTGAGAGAGGGACACAATTCTTGCCATTTTTCCAACTTGCCAAGAAGTGCTCACTGGTGGTGCAGTCAGATTTGTTCTCAGGAGAAAGTTCAAGCAGGGTAAGGAGTTAGAACCCTTCAGCTGGAGTCAAGTTCTCAGTTCAGATGTGAGAACAGGCTCTGTGGTTTAAACCAACTCCTTTCCAATTAGGCAGTTGGACTAGATGATCATTGTAGGTCCCTTCCAACTGAAATATTTTCTCCTCTCCTCTCCTCTCCTCTCCTCTCCTCTCCTCTCCTCTCCTCTCCTCTCCTCTCCTCTCCTCTCCTCTCCTCGCACTGGACCACAGTAAGCTCACTATGGCTATTTGCCTCAGCTGAGGCGGTGGTAAATCTGCTCAAATTTTCTTTCCAAATCACATCTGTTCCCCTCATCCTCTTCAGATCACTAAGCTGTGTTCACTGTTGGAACATGCTCTTTGCCCTTTTTTATTTGTATTTTGGGGAACCCATGCATTGGGAACACTCGCTAAAGAAGCAAGAGACAAGAACGTGAAACACACACTGACAGTTTTCTACTCACTCTTCAGGCGTAAGTACTTGCTGTTCCTGAGGAAGGTCAGTGCCTCTGCACACTGACTGAGTCCTATTTCATCCCTGGATGAATTTGGAGGAAACTATTTCTCCTAAGGTTCTATTAAGATAGTGTTAAAAAGCTGGAGTTTTATTGAGAGTTACCACAAGCAGCAGTGATTCTAACTGGCATCATCTGACATACTCACACGAGTGACAGGGTGCAAAATTGGTGCGAGAAGAAACCAAGGTTTCCTTTACTTTGCCAGGGTTATGACCTTCCTGGAAGACAGTGGTTTAGTCTGGCTTCCCAACCTGCTCTCTCAACTGCTCCTTCCCCAGCAGTCCTACCTCTGATACCTCTGATACCTAAGGCAAAAATTTAAAGCACAATGCACTTTTGAACAGATTTTGAACTAATCGCAGGATGGGTTATCCAGGCATGGATTTGCGTGAGGACAAAAGAGGCTCTAACCTTCTCATCAGAAAAGTTAATGGAGTAAACTAGTAGACAAGTTGCGCAGAATCAAATCTCACGGTTAGATTGCGAGTGTGTCTTTTCCCATCCTCCATTTTATAGGGAGGCCAACAGCAGTCAGTAGGGTTTATAAAAGGCTTCCAGACAGCCACTGCACTTGCATGGCGTCAGTGTGAATGCAGCACAACTGTGGCCATTTACTCAGCGACCTGCTGTATCCTCAGCCTTGTTTCAGGAGATTAAGAAAGTGTTTGGTCCCAGCTAAACTTGGGAAATCATAGAAAGCCTTTGCTACAGCATCTTTAAAAGATGTTAGCCGTAGAGGGCAAGAATAGCAAGCATGCCTGTGTAAGTAATGTATTAGAGAGAAACTAGATCTATTTATTTGAACAGAAGCCTAAACTGATAAAGAGGGGAATCATAGAATCATAGAATCTTCATGGTTGAAAAGGACCTTTGAGATCATCGAGTCCAACCATACACACCCCAAAAAACCCCTACAATCTCTGCCACTACAACGAATACCTTGGGGTCCAAATGACAGTTGCTCTGGGTCTGGGCTTCTAGACAAGTTCCAATCTTACTTATCATATATCCTTTATCTGTACAATACTGTGATACCACCCCAGTAATCAAAACAGATTAAATTTCCTATATGCACAGCAAACACCATTCCAGACAGCATTGGCTCTAGAAAGAGTCCCTAATCCACTGGAGTCCCTCAGAAAATGTGACTGTCCATAGAAATGAAGTCAGGTTCCGGTGCTTAGTCAAAGAGCGAAAAGAAAATGAAGTTACTGGAATCCGAGATCACGAATGATTACAACTCCAGAATTGCTGGCCCCAGTTTGGACGTATTACTACTGAGTCATGTTTTTGCAATTGGCTTCAGTCACAGCCTGATCAGGTCCATTATGCTTGTCTTGTGATTTGACACTGTTACGCTAAATCTCAGATTGATAAACCCTAAGCAATTTTCACTGCAGCATGTAGCAGAAATCACTTCAAAATAGAGAGCGTTTTGTTCCTTTGTAGCTTTTACCTGTTTCTGTGGAATTCAACGTGGCATGCATTATGTATTTCCCTCAGCACAGAAATAACATGGAAAATTCATGAATGTTTTTTGTATGTTCCTTCCTTGATATGACTAAATTTTTGAAGTATGAGAAAGCAAATCCCAATGGTTCTGGTTGGAATTTGAGAAACCTGGTGTCAGCCCTCTGCAACATTACATGTGTCTGTCCTGTTAAGGTCAATGGCAACCCTTCAGTGTGAAACAGCTGTGATGGGAGCAGAGCCAAGCCTTCAGCAACATGAGTGACAAAACAAACAAACAAACAAAGAAAAAAAGCAAGAGATTGGTCTTTACTCCATGCAGGTACATCAACAAGAAGCATGGACAAAGTATCTTCTGCCTGTACAGCTTTTGGTCATAGCCTTTAGTTTTATTTTTGGTATGTTGGAAAGCATACTGGAACAGAAATTTTCTAAACCAGTTGAGGGCATCAAAACACATAGATGACAAAAAAACTTCAGAGACCTTGTTGTGATCAACTTACTGCAACATCAGGTGCTTGAGCATGGCAATGTTCAGCTTGGGCACGAAACTGAGACCAAGGATTCCCATGTTCCACTCCTGCTGTGCACACTTCTTCACCATTGCACACTTCTTCATCTTTCCATCAGGTGTTTTCATGTAAAAAGTATTTTTTTTTTCAGACCAGAGTTCTTGCAAATTAAGGAAGGAGCAATTAAAAGCATCTGAAATTCCCTTTCTTTAGAGAGACAAACTGGTTCCAGCGACAGGTCTGTAGGAGTAAGTGTTGCTGGAGAACAGGGCCAAGCAAGAGCAGGTGAGGGATGTACAGCCCCAGGATGTCTCCTCAGCAGCTGCACTGGCTTTTTTTTCCAGCATAACTGCTACGAGGTCCTGCCAGTAACCTAACACATCTCTGGCACCTCCCCACAATAAATATTCCAAAGAAGGTCAGACTAGATCGGTGCTTCCTCGAGCAGCCTGCCCTGGGTGCTCTGCTGCTCAGAGGTGCAGCCATTACCCTACAGTGTAACAGCCCAGTCATTCTCTTTCGCAGCCTGTACCGACGTTGTGTGGTTTATGTTCCCCTCAATCTTAGTTGTTTAATAAGCTTTACTGCTTAATGATTTTTTGCCTTCCCCTCTTCATGTATTATAGCTGTATCTGGAGCTCTGGGCATTCTCTGTTAATAGCTTGGTCCTATTGTGCTGTGTCACGTCCTTTCTTGTGACTGGTAATTTATCAGTAGTATTGATTGATGTAAAATTATAGACTTCCCAATCTTTCCTAGCCTGCAGAGTGTCTTTCAAGAACTCATAAAGTAGCTCAAGTGATGAAGAGCCCTACTTAGCAGAATAGTTAAGAGGTTGCTCTTCTAGAGCTATTACACTTGGGCTATTAAGGCAAAACACTAAATAGGGGTGCCAGGGTGACTTACTGCCATCTTGTTCCTTTTCTTTTCAGGAGTATAGCTACACTTTCTCTTTCCGTTTTTTTTTATTTGGACATAAAGCACTAAAACAGCTCAAGACATGTATTCTCATCTCACAGATAAGAAAATATAAGCTCATAGTTTGAAAACTGAAGTCATCTGCTGAAGGTAACAAGATAAGCTCATGTGAGTTGAGCTTTGTACAAGGAGCCATGATGATTTTGTACACAGGTAGCTGAGCAATGAAAGAAAGAACAATCAATTGTTCACAGAAGTTGCACCTAAAGAAACAGTTACCAAAATTAATTGGATCTGTAAAATAAGGAAAAATATTATTTGCTGAATATCCCATTCAAGCTGTTTGCTAAAATCTGTCAGAGTCAGACCTTGATGGGTATGTTCATGAATTGGGGGAATGAACAGAAACAAGCAGAAAAAGGGAAAAATTCACACTCAAATTTACAGAATCAATAGGCAGAATTTGAAGGTTGCCATATGTCTGCTGAACAAATTGGATGAGAATCCAAATGTTTCTAAGTGTTCTTGAAATTAGTAATTTTATTGTTTTTCCACTACCTTAATTGCTTAGAGGGTAGAAAATAAACACTCTATGATATTTTTCAGGAAAAGTTACAAGAATAAGACTGCAGCCCAAAGAAAGATGTCTAATAGCTATATTATTTTCCTCTGTTTTTTTTTTCGTTTTGCTGTCCTTCAGATTTAATCACACCTCTCTTTGTCCTTATCTCATAAAGAGTTTTGCTGCATGCACATTTCATGTATGCATACTAGAGCATAATCAGTGTAATAGGATGGTAGAAGACACAAAGTAGGAGGGATAGGTTTAAATGTGCTTTGTGAGTGAGACCTAATGGTGCTTGAGAGCCATATGGCTTTGGAAAGCTAAAGACATGTAATTGCACCTTGTGAAAAACAGCAGAAGTTATGCATCTGGCACCTTGTAATTTACCTTTGGTCACGCATAACCACGAGAAAGCATTCTGCTGCTCATTGGTACTGCGTTTCCTGGAATCATACGCAATTAATGCAAGAGCCCAGTTATCTGACAGAATGTTGTTATACGGCCAAAGTCATCACCAATGTCTATAAATTATATTTCCATGAACCAAATAAGATCCTTTACCCCCATAATAAAGCTTTCTGTGAAGGTATGTTTATCCTTTCAGCTCTAGGATCTCCCTAGAGTGAAACTACTGCAAAAATGCCCTGAACAAACACATCCCCTAGGACTGTGACCAGACGCCTTCCCCTCCCTGCCCCCCCCCCTCCTCCCCCTCTGGCTACATCTACATTATTGGTTTTGTTACACACAGGAGTATACTTTTAAAGCAAATGTCACAGTTGAGTCAATTTATTGTGCTGGGCTTTGCACCATGGAAGAATCTGAGAACATAATCTGGATTCCTTTGGGATGAGTCAAAACCAGAAGGTACCCTGTAGGAGTGCACCTAATGCACCCTGGCTGGTACTGGGCAGTCAGTCCATGGGATCAGACTAGAACTAGGCTAAGTGAAACCCCCAAAACACATACCATGTGGACATTACAGCCTCAGCACCACGTCTTTTCCATTGCAGATCTGCTCCCATGGCACTGAACCAATTGCTAACATAGACACAGAAGATGTCTCCAGGCTTCTGACTGCCTGGCCTCTAAAGATGCTACAGCCAATGCTTCGTGCTTTTTTTGCCCCACGCTAAAATTTCTGCCATTATATCATGGACATGAAGCAGCATATCATTATCATTAGGCTTATTGTAGAATAAGCCTGTTCTTTCATTCTTCCTTCTTAAAAAAAATAATAATCCAAAAACATAGCTTATGGAAAAAACAGTTGGTGAAGAAAGGTCTCTGTTACGTACAGACAACTCAGCATTTAGTTCTGCATTACACTCCAGCTTATCTCAATTTACATTCAAGCAACGATTCAAACAAAAAAAATATGCAAAAGTAGCAGGAGAGGCATCCTATTAAAAGTCCTCAATCCAGTGTAGATGTGCAGGCAACGAGCAGAGGATAGCCGTATACATCAGCTGTCCTTAGCAACCAGTCAGCTGTGAGAATGGAGCCTGACTCCCGGAGGTAAACCTGCAGGATAACATACATTCGCAACAGCAATTTTTCTCTCATTAGAGTACAATTGGACACCCAGTTTGGAATAGTCATGCTTTGTTAGGAAGGGGAATGAACTCTTTCCACACAGACTAGTCAGCGCAGAGTGGAAAATCAGTTATGCTCATCACATCTGCGGTTTTCTAGGATCCCTAGCATTGGCAGGCCTGTAGATGCTGTTGATTTGATGCTGTCATAAGTCCTTATTATGGGAAGAAGTTCCCCATAATTCTGCCACATCTCCTTTATTCAGATAACATAGCACTGTTTTCCTCTGAGAAATCTGTGCGACGATGTATTTTAATTCAGGAAGGAGACTACTGTCAAGGTTTAAATCCGCATTTAAGTTATGCTTTAGTTTAAAAATATTTTAATTTTAACATTCTTAAATGCCTTTAAAATTGATTTTTAAATGAAAAAGCAGTTAAACTTTTAAATAAGTGTAAATCTATTAAAGTGTCATTTTATATATCTGTTATTCTTCTGGTTCTTCAGGAGAGAAGGAGACAGGAGAGAGGAGGAGAAAGGCAACCAGCACCGAATGGGCCCATGCCCAATTTCTCTTCCTCCGACAGAGATATGAGACTGATGACCACTTGGTCTGGATTTTAACATTTTTTAGATCTACTGTAAACTTCACATTTGTCTTCATTACCCTTTAAGACTATTTATTTTGTATCTGTCCTGACTTTCTTTTTTGTCTTTCTATACTCTTCCGTAAACAAGAATGGAGGAGGGAAAGTAGTGCAGCCATATATTTGAAAGTATTTTTTACAGATGGTGACATAATGTGACGTGTTATTTTTGTATGAATTTTGTGATTTTACCTCCTTTAAGCATAATGTTTTAAAAAAGCTTTAGACTGCATTTGTGAGAATGATGACATTCATAGGCAATTATAAATCATGCCAGGACCCTAGAAATGGCACCAGCTTCCAATAGGATCCTTTTTTCAGTACAAACAAATGTGGTTGTCTCTTCTGCTTCTCAGCAAACATTTATAAGTAAAGAGTTACAAACGGCCTCATTCCTCAGCAAACACAAATGTTCAGTATTGACCGCCACCAGCCGCATCTATTCTTCTGTCTATTTGTTTATTTTCTATAACAAAAGCTCCATTGCAGCTCAAAAACAAACCTAAAGTTGTTATGCAAATGGAGAACTGGAAATTAAAGAAACTAAGTTGAAGAAAACATGGTTCCTGCGTCCAGTTGCTCTGAAGCTGAAATCTAATTAACATCATTGACGGCAGCTTTTCAAAACTGTTTCATATGGTACTGAGGTTCCCAAAAGTCGGAGTCCCTTCACGTCTCCTGAGAAATGTGAGAAATTTTCAAATGTGGGTCAAGGGAGGATCATGTTTCCCATCCAGAAGGTTTGGGACCTCAGCCCAGAGAGGAGAACCACTGCAGCAGGACCACGGGAAGGGACAGAGGTTCCCACAGGTAGGCAAAGTGCAATTATTTGGGTTATTTTTCTGCAGGAAGAAAATGTTTTCACTTGCTTATCTGTTTTGTTTCAACTCAGTTTGCAGTCTTTGTCTTGCTGGGCTGGGAGATGGTGATTTGGGATTTGGAGCACATTTGTGTGCCTGAATGAAGTCAGTGTGTGTTTGCTTGGAGGGAAATGTGTTACTGGTGTCGCTCGCTGTGACGCTGCTACTGTTGATTGAAAGGCACCTGCTGTGGCTTACTGCTGAAATTACGGGAATCTTCAATAGAGCGACCGACAGCCCTTGGAGGGGGATAAAAAACACAGAAGGGAAAATGTTAAGGTAAAATTATGTTGGTGGTGAAGCTTGTTGTTTACATAAACTGTTCCTGCTACGAGCCCAACAATGACCTTTTCTCACGTAAGGCAGCAGAGCTTATTCCAGGCAAGGGAAGTATTTGTGAGTGTGCTCAAAAATGAGGATTTCGCAGAAGTCCTGGCAGTTTCCATCTGAGTCACCTCCCAAGAACAGGGTAGCAGCAAGGGTGTGAGGGAGCAAACCACCTGTCCTGGTTTGAGGTAAAACAGAACCAACTTTCTGATTTGTAATTTTACTTTTTAGCTGGGCCTCTTCTAACTGACTAAAGTCTGAAATTAACAGCATATTGTTCAAAAACTGTTTGCTCTCAGAGTGATAAAACCTGATTATACCAAGGAATGGTATGCACAGAGGCTCTTGCTTATACTTACTGCTATAACAACCGAGGTCAGATAACTTCGCTGTTTGTCCCATTGGAGGGTCAGAAGTGGAGAAGCGTAGAGGGGTCCCACCTGCAGGGAGGAGCAGACAGGACAGGTGACCCAAAACTGACCAACAGGGTATTCCATCCCATCTGCATCACGCTCAGTATAAAAGCTGAGGGATCAAAGGGGCAAGGCTGCTCTGGCTCGTCTTTTCTTCAATGGCCGACGTCTGAGGAGGACCCTGTCTGTTCGTCTGCCCTTGATCCTGATCTGAGCATTCCTGACTCTTGTTCTGGAATTCAGCTCCTGTCCATCGCTGACTCCAGTCTGGGACTTTCCCTGTGTCTGCTGGTGATGTGATTGTCATCCTGGGAGCTGGATACAGTTTTGCATATATTGTATATTTTTTTTTCTTTTTCTTTTCTCTATTATTATTTACTATTTTCTTATTTATTATTATTTTCATTAAAGTAGTTTAGTTCTTTTTCTAAACTCATAAATCTCCTTATCTCTTCCTCTCCTCTCTGAGGAGAGATGGGGGAAAGGGCCATCTGTCATTCTGATTGGCCAATCCGGCCAAAAGCACGACACCACCCCAGCTCATGTTGATCTGCTATGGCTCATGGGCATGGCAGTAAACTGGGAGCAAATAAATATTCCCTGCTCTCTCACTCACTGTCCACATCACATTTTCTGTTCCTCTTCTTTTCCCATTGCTTCTGATCTCTTCAGGTCACTAACTACATGGTGCCTCCTTCACTGGGGTCCTTAGGTACTTGTCTTCCATAAACTCTAACAACAACCATACTCGTGGCTATGCTAGAAAATGTCACCTCTTGAAATCCAGCACAAAAGCATTCAGAATCTCCCCTTTTTCAAAGAGCTGGGTAATCAAGCTTCTTAACTGGTTTCAAAGCAATTTGGTTTCAGTTGATCGCTGAAAATTAATAGACCAGAAAGCCTCTTATTTTCTTAAGAAGAGTACTACGGGGGCTGTTTGGAAGGTAATATGTCCAGAGGAGTCAGAGTACACCTTCTACACTGCACGGACTAAGTGAAAACTGGATCTCCAGCAGTGTCTGTCCTGGCATGTAAATTGTATCCACCAAGATACCTCTGTGTAGTTACTGAAGCATTGGATATTACTAAAGGCACTCTAAAAGCTGCCTTTGAAATTGAATATTAGACAGGAAAGAGAAATGGTCAGAATCATAAAAATCAGAGTAAAATATGGTGAAACAAGCAACCCATTTTTGCTTTGCGTGCTACCCGAACCTAAAGAGCTGTGGTGTGTTCAGTTACTGAAGAGGTAAATTCTAAAGCAGTGGAGTTGTGCATGCTTGAAATACATCTGAGTATGTGTTTTTCTTCCTGTATTTCATGCAAACATTTACTCCCTTGCCAAAAAGACAATGTATTTTCTTTAGGCAGCACTGAACATACAGCTAGTGCTTGCTTGCTTTATTCATGTGAGTGCAGAACTTGCTTGTCATTTACCAGCGTGACTGCTCGCCCCCAGTTCATTCTGTGCTCTCCCACTTCCCTGTGCCCTCAGGCCATTCAGCTGAACTCTCAGCAAGGCACCAGCTCACGATATTTCATTTTCAGTCCTCAGTGTCATCAAGATGGAAGCCACCACAGAGAAGATAACATCTCTCAAGCATGTGGTAAATGCAGTCCAGTGGCTGGCATTGGATTTGTCTCTCCAACGCCAAACGAGACTCCATTAGAGAATTATGGTCATTAGCATGACAGCTCGCTCACAGCAGGGACTGAGCTGAAGCCTTCTGAAGCTGAACACACAAACTCGAGCAGGACAGCCAAGCTCTGCACTGGGGTGCTGTGAAAGCTCTATCTTCTCTGGTCTGGGTACCAAGGAAGAATTTGCTTTTCAGCTTTAGACCCAAATAGGAGAAACTGTTCAGAAAAACCGACACGAGGAATGTGCTATTCATCCTAAATGTTGCCAGACAAAATAAAGACCCTAAGTCGCATTTGTGCTTCTAAAGAGAACTGTTGGAGGAAAAGCTGGCCGTCGTGAGCATCCCATGTACGCAAATACCCCAAACCTGTCAGCAACAGCACCCAAACCAGATGCTGACTTTTTCAGATGTATGTATGTGCTCTGCCTGTGTGACTGGTTAACACCAGAAATGGTAGAGTGCTTGGGAACACTGTGTCTTGGAAAGGAGAGAAATTTGATTACCTTCTAAATCTACTACCTCAAGTGGGAATGATTCATTGATGCCAGTAGACACGACAGCAAGGAATCCACCATATTAACACAGGCATTTTTCATTTATTGATTTCATGGAACAAATGCTAAGCAAGGCATGCAATTGCCAGACAAGGAAAAAACATTGCTATTAATGGACATAAGGAAACAATCTTGGGAGAAAAATGGCAGTAGGTTGAACAGCGAAGTGTGCAGAGGTTATAGCAAAGTTCTGTGACCCAGAGATCATCTTTTCACTACATGTTTGCACAGCTTCTAGCTCAGTGGGAGTCTTGATCTATGACTTTGCCCCCTAAGCTGTAATCCATATAGCAGTGCTAACAACATATGTCATCTGTAAATTAGTCTCCAGCTCTCAGCAGCATAGCAGATAATCACATCTAGTGTCTTCTTATTTTGTGCTTCAAACATCCTCCAGTAAGTTACATTAACAGTAGACTTCATTCCCTTGCTGGAGGCTGTGAGCCAAAAGACAAAAGGAATTAAGGAAATAAAGCATGCATAAACAAAAAAAGCCAAAAAACATTACGTTCCCCAAGGCATCTATGCTTCAGAAGGACTAGTGGTCACATGGTTTATTAAAGATGATCCTGAATTATGCAGTAAAAACCTCACCATAGAGTCAACCAAAGCATCACTTAACTAGGCAGTTGCACACAAGTACTTGTCCACAACTTTTTCTGGGTGTTTTTTCTTACCATGTATGCTCTAGGCACATGTGTGCACACAATTTCAAGTAGAAGAGTACTCTTAATGAATTCAATAGTATGCCTAAATTCAGATGTTCTTCAGAGTTTTGCTGGATGTGGACCTTGGATTTCCCCCCAAGAAGAAAACCATCTTCTCCTTTTAACCAGTTCTTTCTTAAAAAAAAGAGGTCAGCATCAGGTGCTGATCTCCAACACAGACGGAACTCCTTCATGTATTGCACTGAAAACTCAAGCAATTTATACACCAGTTCTATGTGAAGAATCTCTCAGCATCAACAGTCTAATCCAAAATTAGCTTCTATTTCTTCCAAGAATGTAATTGTCACACCTACTGTTTAATATCAGCTTAAGCAGCAGAACAATCTGAGGGGGAAGAAATGCCCTCATTTTGTCCTGGTTTGAGGTAAAACAGAACCAACTTTCTGATTTGTAATTTTACTTTTTAGCTGGGCCTCTTCTAACTGACTAAAGTCTGAAATTAACAGCATATTGTTCAGAAACTGTTCACTTTCAGAATGATAAGACCTGATTATACCATGGAATGGTATGCACAGAGGCTCTTGCTTATACTTACTGCTATAACAACCAAGGTCAGATAACTTCGCTGTTTGCCCCTTTAGAGGGTCAGAAGTGGAGAAGCGTAGAGGGGTCCCACCTGCAGGGAGGAGCAGACAGGACAGGTGACCCAAAACTGACCAACAGGGTATTCCATCCCATCTGCATCACGCTCAGTATAAAAGCCGAGGGATCAAAGGGGCAAGGCTGCTCTGGCTCGTCTTTTCTTCAATGGCCAACGTCTGCGGAGGACCCTGTCTGTTCGTCTGCCTTTGATCCCGATCTGAGCATTCCTGACTCTCGTTCCGGAATTCAGCTCCTGTCCATCGCTGACTCCAGTCTGGGACTTTCCCTGTGTCTGCTGGTGACGCGACTGTCATCCTGGGAGCTGGATATGGTTTTGTATATATTGTATACTTTTTTTTTATTCTATTATTATTTACTATTTTCTTATTTTTTATTATTTTCATTAAAGTAGTTTAGTTCTTTTTCTAAACTCGTAAATCTCCTTATCTCTTCCTCTCCTCTCTGAGGAGAGATGGGGGGGAGGGCCATCTGTCATTCTGATTGGCCAATACGGCCAAAACCACGACAGATTTACATTAGTCTTATCCTAGTTTTTAAGTATCTGCTTTCTCATTACTAGAATCATTTGCTAAGAAATGATGGTGTGTTCAACACTGCCCAAAACAATTATGAAAACTTAGTCCCTACCCAGCAGTGCCTTTGAGCAAAAGGAGCTACAAAATCCATGGCAAGGCTTGTGATGTTTTTGTCTCTGAGTGCAGCCATTTTTCTGTATCACTCCAGCATCAAACACTGACACCTCTCGGCTTCTTTGTCCGCTTAAGACAGGACCCATCCACCTGCTGGCTCTTCCTTTGCTCTGCTGTCCCTTGGGGCGGTTGGTAGTGGAGGGAGCACCAAGAAAGACAGTCCTGGAGCTCGCTGACATGAGGGGCTGTGATCCTCACAGGCTTTGCTTGGGCAGGAGAGGTGGGACGCCCGTCACTGGGGCTGGTTGCAGTGGCATCTCTCATGGTTTGGCCTCACTTTTGCTCATCTGAGCTGCGTCCAGCCCACAATTGCCTGTTGTCTTTCCTTCCTGTGGTCAGAACCCGCAAAATAAATACAGTTAAATAAATAAAAAGCTTGATAAATAAATGTTCAATAAATAAAGAAGATAGATAAATAAATAAATGTGTTAAATAAAGCTGAAAAAAGAATGGACTAGAATTTCATTCAGTTTAAGAGCAGCTATGGCCTGTTATTCAGGGCAGAAGCCACATCCTAAGCAAGGGTCGGACTGTGATAGCTTTAATCATGTTACTGCATCTGTTGTCCTGTTCCTGACACTAGCTGCCAAGGGGGGTGCAAGGAGAAAATAGAACTTGACTTTTTTCATAGGTCTATCTTCAGTAAGCAAAAACAAAAGAATGCATAAAAGAGTAAACATACATCTATGTCTTCTCTCATCTCCTGTCTTGCATGATTTTTCCTCTATAGTCACACGCCGGATGTTTGCATTGCAGCAAATTCTGACTTACAAGAATTGCCACTGCCCAGGTCTGTCTCTCACATGACAAAAGCAAGTAAGTGCTGGATATGCAAATTTTTTCCATTATTTTTTTGCTCTTTTTTTGCTCTTGCTTTATGGCAAGAGAATATAGGGCTGTCCTTGGGCAGTGCTCTCTGTGTTTGGAAATTGCCTATTGTTGGTCCACAGCCCCAGCTGGTAAAAACAAAGAAAAATGTGAAAAACACAATTCAACATGCACTGACGATCAGATTCCAGACCCAGTACTGGTTTGTTTTCTGTTCAAGGTTTGAATTCTTCTAATACAGTGCCTGTGTGTGTGTATGTGTGTGTGTGTGGTTTGGCTTCAATATTTCCTGGAGGAATGTGTCCGCACAGCTAAACAAAATACCTCCCTGGGGGCAGCTTGTGCTTTACAGTTGCTGCAGCACAGAAAGAAAATCAGATTTTACAAAGACAGAAATGGAGTACATCCTGCCAGGGTATAAGAAAAGCTTCATGCTTGACATCATTAATGGTCAAATTATAACATCAAAAAATAATATTTTACTCCAGTGCATTTAGATCAGGAGGCTTGAAACCTTGCCAGTCTCTGTGGGAAAAGAACGAGAAAAAAATACATTAAAATAATCAATATTTTTTAGCTATAAAAGGACTACGACCAGGCACCTTTTCCAGTTCTCTCTATAAACATGTTCCACATTCTTTGTAAGTCGCTCGTTTCTCCTGAGGCTTGGTCTGTTAACAAAGAGGTGTATTAAATACAGATGAACAAAAAGATCAGCTCAGAGCTTTTCCTCATGCCTGCAAATGCTGATTCCTCTACAGGGCTACTCAGGCCTGACACCGGGTCTCTCAATGAGGACTCAGCATCCTCAGAGAGCAACAAATACATTTAGCCTTTTCCTAGCAAGTTCAACACTTGATAGCAAGGCTTAGAAAATGCCTCTCACTAAAGATTTTTTTTGTTCGAACTCCTATCAAAGTACGACACTAAACAGAGCTGGTTTATTGGCATCAAGAACTGACGCGCTGTGTTTGGAAATGTAACCCTTCTTTGAAAAGTATGTGCAAAGCAGAATCAAAGAGTTTGCTTTGATCACTTTGATACTTCCCTGAATGTTGTTCAGTTTCTTTGACTCTTTTCGCTCCATTTCTCTTTGGTGTCAGAGAGAAAATGGTGTGGACAATGCTATCATTCTCCGCCCGGCGCATTGTTTTATTACAGAAGCTCATGTACCTAAATTATGCAATAGGAAGAATTGAAACTGTGCCTTTTTGACGTGAACAAAGTTGATTCCAACCTTTTTTGTTAGTGTACAATTAATGAATAAAATGGGTTGATGTTCTGAGTGCGGCTCATAGCGTGGCAGCTGCTGTGCTGCCTGTACACGTGCTTTTCACATTCCCCAGGAGCACACCCAGCCTTTCTGAGAGCGCCGCGTAGCTGTGTAGTACTGCTTGCACAGCAGTTTTAATGCTGTATTCACACTGGGGTCCAGTGGGGCAACTCTGCTTCTCTGATCAATGCATTATCATGTCCTCCAGGATGGACACCGAGGCCTCCAGCCTCTATTGCAGGCAGCTGTGGGCTCTCTCACAGAAAGCCATGGACCATCGCCCTATGCCTCTGCAGTTCCCAGTTCTCTCATCAGTCAAAGCAATGGCTGCTGGTCAGCAATCAAGGCAGCGCACAATCCAAAGGGCAGCACAGAAACATAGTTTCTGGCTTGCCTGGGCTCTGTAGCCTTTGTCTGCCTGGATTTCTAACTTTTTGAGTGACTGGGATGTGCATGTGTAGAGAGGCTGTCTACCACCTCCCTTTCCATCCCTATTACAGAATTTCCCGGTGACAACTATGGGAAAATGGGCTGTGAATAAGGAGGCTGAGACAGGGCTGGAGTGCCCTGAGCCTGAGAGCCGACAGCCAGCTTTGCCAGGAGAGCAGGACAAGGACCCAGCTGTTGGAAAAGTAACTGGGGCGACAAGGAGAGGGAGGTAGAATGCCCACATTGTCTCATCTCTCCCGTTCACTGAATATTCTTGCTGTTCTTTCTGCACCCCACACAGTCTGAATTCATCCTCCTCGATCATGGATGACCAAACGTGCACGTAATACACCAGATGAGCAGATCCCTGCTTTTACACCGGTGTCAAATCTCCTTGTCCCTGCTGGCTGTATATAACTCCTTTGATACATCCTAAGATTATATTCACCTTTTTTCATGGCAATTCTGACTAGTGGCTAATATTTATGCCATGATTAATGAGAAAATATGTAGTAATAAAGTTAGCACATTTTTTTGCATCCTGTATCACTGCCATATAACGACCTCTCGCATTACAGTAGAAATTCTGTGCAAAAACTCATAGCCAAACACATAGCACTATTGGATCAATTATTTACATTAATCCAGCCTCTAGCAATCTTTATTTCTTTAGGCTGTTCTGATCTTCTGTGTTGATACTGGTTCCTAAACTTTGGTTTTTAGTTATGTCAGTGGAAGGGTGTATGGTAATACTTGTCACAAAGATAGATTGTGCTTAATATAGTAAAGATAATGCTTCAGCTGTGTCTGTCTTTGTGTTACCAGCAAGTCATTATTTCATACAAACTGCTTGATTATAAGGTAGATGATTAATATATTAACTCTGGATAATTTAATGTAAACAGACAGGGTTTTCATTTACTATTTACCCAAGATTATTGGGGAACTGGGCGGCCTCTTTCCCTCTTGTGCACTCACACATGCTTTTACCCTTTTTGGGCTATTTATTTGAGGAACAATGTTTTAACAAAGAACATTTAAATTGCCTCTGCAAACTTTAGCATGACTTTACTCTTGTATACTCTATGTATATGTATATCAGAAGGACACTTTACATTTCAAAAGCAACACGCTTCTCACAGTTTTTTGAAGGCGGCTTCTTATTTCAAGAAAGCTTCTCATTTGCAAGGGTAGCCTCAGCTCTCAGCAAGAGAGATCATGGCAGTGACTCACTAGCTCTCATTGCTGATAAGATTGCTTTTTGCCCCAAATGCAGTTTGCCTGGTTTTCAGCTTGGGAAACTTCTTTAAATTCACCAGTGACTTTGCCAGCTAGACAACGACAGCATCAGAGTGTGAATCACACCATTTCAATGGGCTGATTGTGAAATAAATATGAACGGGAACAGCAGGGGGCTGGCTTTTCTTTAGCAGTCACAGTTTCCTTTTCACTATATGCCCTTAAAATGCCCAGGCAGCCTATTAGCGAAGGGGAAGATTGATAGAATCGCATTTACATTTTAAATCAAGCCAAGTTCTCACTTCCCCAGCCACAACCCTTCTAAAACATCAAACAAACAAACAAACAAAACAAAACAAAACAAGAAAAGCTGCAGCCAAATAGAAAAGGAGGAAAATAAATGTTCATTTGATTAGCCTTCTAATGGAAATTAGCTTAATGGTCCAAAGTTAAAAGTATAGATGTTAAAGACCTTGGCTTGTTCTACACGTGAAAGGCATAACACTGCAACTGGGGTGATTCTTCACTCAAAATATTTCTCTTCATGCCATCCCTCGGTGCTTTCCTCAGTACATTACCCAGCTGTAATGTTGTCTCAGTTTTGTGTTATTATTTCTGTTTCCTTTTGGGAGTAACTATAAGGGTAAAACAAAACTTTCGAAAACCAAGAGAGTAAGTAGACCTGGCATTGCTGAGAAAGTCCCCCAAGCCACCCTTGGATCTGACTCACCTTTCACCCAGCTGGTGGCCATGAGCACCCACACCAAGGTGGGCTGTGGGTTAACGTGCCACTGGGCACTCTCTGGGAAGCTGCCTGAGAACCAGCTGGGCAGGCAGGAGGGGGCCTGTTTGGCACCTCATCCTCGCACATGTTCTCAAAACTACCTGTTGAACACTGCCTACAGCTAGCCAGATGGATGGGAGCAACATGCCACTGCTCTTCCTCTGCTGGGATGGCAGGGCAACCTCCTGGTGTAGACAAGACCCTGCTGCGAGCTACGGTCTTATTCCTATAGACCGCCATCAACTATACCATGCACGTATGCAGCTACACTTCACGTATCTTCAGGTAGTTCTTTTCCTAGTCACTTGACTCAAATAGAAACTAAAAACACACTTGTAGGGAAACTTAGTCACCTGGAAATTCATTACATGTGGGTCAGAAGCAGAAGGAGATACTTTTTCCTTTTTTATTTTTATCAAAAAGGATTTAAAAGAGAAAAGTTGCAATAAAGAATGAAATTTAGGTACAAATGACAATTACGTCTGAAACAGTCTGTTATTGACACCAGTTTCTGACATGCTCAGACATTTATTTTTCCTTTGTTTCAAGGCAAGCTGACAGAACAAAAATATAATTATTAAATTTATTGATTTTCTTAAACTGAACGAAACTCCACTTATTTTCATCACTTCTGAATTTTAGCTAGTAGAGCAGATCATCAACTATTCCACCCTATTTTATACATATTTTTTTTGTTCCGTAGAAGAGTATTTACACCTGTAGAATGTACTTGTCATGTTGTTTGGTTTTAGGGCACTGGCAAAGACAGCTTTGAACCTGAGTTGTGTCTCCAACAGACAGGACTCCAAAAGGTAATGCTCTCTGTGAGAAACAAGAAATAATGCATCTGATTTACTCTTGCTTTGGCTTCAGGGCTTTTGTGCTGCTAAGGCCAGTGAACTGAACACAAGTTTTAATCTAGAGTGAGAATGTGGGTCTGCAGGAGTCTGTGACTCGTGTCATTGATTTCAGTGACGGCAGGATTTCTTCCACTATGCTTAAATATAAAATGTGGAAAGCAGTGTACAGAAAAAGTAGAACTATGGAGACGCGATGTGTTATATGGACCCATACTTTACCGTCTCAGCCAGCTGAGATGAGAATTTATTTTACCTTGAGGTTGTGCTAGCCTGCTGGAAGAACGGTGGTTTGTATCTAGAAATATACACAGCAACATAAGCTTTGTCGTTTGCAGGTTTCTAGGCAAGAATAAATAGAAAACTGAGCCTGCTAGCATGCTAAGCAGGTACTAAAAAGCTCCTGTGCAGGCTGTAGTTCAGCAGAGAAGTCTCTTTGGATTCCTGCTTGGCTTGGACCGGGTTGTTATACAGAGCTGCACTTTCAGTCTCATCCATTTATTTTCTTTTAGTGACATAATGCTTCTGAAAGTTGAGGGAATACCAGTCCTAGAAAACTAAGTCCCTCATCTCCTTGCAGATTAACCACAGCATAGACAAGAGCTCCTTGGAGGGACAACCTCTGAGAGCAGATAGCATTTTTTCACCCCTTGAATTCCCCAGTGGGCTTGTACTGGGGGCAAATTTGGTAGATGAATACATTTATTTGTATCAACTCTGATACATTCCTTACTGGCTGACATCATTTTTCATCAGGAGTGTAACTGGGGAGGGTGGGAAGCTGACCAGAAACAGTAAGACCTGGAGCTATCTGCCACATTTGCATGTGGAGGGAGAGAGGGAGCGAGGGCAAGGGAGGACAGGATAACGTGAATAACTGGTTCTCACTGCTGAGGACTTACTGCTCTAAACATAGGCAAGGCTCTCTCCCCAAAACCCTGTTATTGAGGCCCTGGCTTCAGTGTTGATAAAGAATGGTATTACCTTAAGATAACTCAGACACGTGAGTGGTCTCGAAGCCCAGACGGAGCGCAGACAAGGCACTTGTGTGCTACCAGGAGGAAAGGAGGCAGCTCTGCCCGAGCCCACTGAAAGCACTGCTGTTATTTCACCGGAGAGGTCTGTGAGTTACTCTGAGGTAAAATTGCCTTCTTCTTAGCAAGGCGGTGAAGGCTTAAGACTCTAAACCCTGCATTACTTCAATCAATAAGCCTTGCAGTCACTGAAAAGACTATCACTGACAGGGCTAAAACCGCGTAATCTCCCGTCTCCCTGGTGTTGATGGCTGCGTTCCCACAGCGTCCGTGGGAAATACCATTATCCCCATTACACAGACAGCAGCCAAGACACAGACAAGCCAGGCTACATCTGCACCGCGACAGACACTCGTGCGAATGTCTCCGAGCCATGCTGGGCACTGCTGAGCCCCATTTACCCCAGGGGACTCAGGAGCCTGCTGCCCGAGCCCCTTCCCACTGCGAAGGGATGCTGGACACACCGCCCATGGAGAGGGCTGGTAAGCACAGTCAGCATCAGTGATTTGGTCATTGGTCCGAGGCAGCACGAGGAAATTATTCCTGTTCCCCAGCCCTACTGGGCTGTCCTGTCTCTGTCCTGGACCACAGGGCTCCCCATTTCCATATGTTTTCCTGCAGGGAAAGTGCTCCATGCCAGGTTCGTGCTGGCAAGACCTCCAGATTTCAGAACATCTTGTTTCTTTTTCTGACCCAGATGGCTTAGCTGCTTCTAGAACCATTTTATCTAAGAACAGGCTTTTGAGAAGTAACATCTGTTTCCTCAATATATATGTAAATTTTTTTTAAATAACAACAGCAGTGTAGAAAAAAGAAGCCCATACCACTGAGTAAGCAAAGAGTACTTTTGCTCAACTCTCACGGGGACGCTGCCTTGCAACACCAGCCTGGTGACAGGTCCCGCCTGCCATGTCCATTGCCCACAGCTTGGCCAAGCCATGCAGATCACCAGCAGAGACTTATCGCCAGCGTGAAAGAGAAAAGGAGACACGTTGGATTACCCCAGCTTCAAAAAAAGGCACTCTTTGCTGTCTCACTCACCTTCCCTTCTGTACTGGGGTAGCTGGCAGTGTTGTGTACCAGCACCCCCGAGACACACAACCCCTACCCCAAAACTCAGTGTGGATGTCTACAAAAAGGCTTAACAAAGTGCACTGTTGCACGGTGAGGAAAAACACCACAACGAGACAACACCTTAACCAAAAAGCCAGGCTTTCCAAACAGCCTGTGAACACCTCTTTTGTGCTGAGATGCAAGCCTGCAGGGCAGTTTAGCTCTGCTCTGAAGCAAGAACTGGCACCTTTGCCACAACAGCCAGCTGAGTCATCGAGTCGCGTCTCAAATACACAGGGCTTTCTCTGTAAAGTACCGTTTTACTTTTCCTATTTTTCAATATAATCAGAAACTCATTTCATGAGGTGCCTCATGGCAGCCCCCAACTATTTTAAAATAAATATTTTCATTAAACAAGTGGATTTTGGTATTAGGAAGTCAGCAACTTGAAAGGGCTTTTGTCAAAATTTGGTGGAGGCCCTGGTAGATTGTTCAAACATGGGAGGAATTTCTGCCTTCATAGTGAGTCCTTTGACTTTTAGAAAAATATTATTGTTTGAGTTTTCAGTAACTTGGAAGCAAAAGGACAACATAGCTCAATTTTTTTTTTTTTAAAACTATATACACAGTTATGTCATGATAGGCTTCTAATTTTCCTCTCAGTCTATGTGTCTGCTTTTGCTATGGAATATTCCTTATAAAAGAGTAAATAAATGCACTGTAAATAGCACTCGGGGCTGTAGTGACATCATCAGCCTCAAGAGTTGATGCAAAACTCAGAGATTGTGTGTCCTGAGCCCTCGGAGCCCTCATATGCCCACTGAATTGAGGAGTATGGTAAAGATGTGTCTGTGGTGGAGACGTCCATGTCATGATGATTGTCACAGACATGGTGGTACTGATTGACTTCCGCTGTGCTCCCTTCTAATGCCAGCCTGAGCACTGTCCCACTGACTGGAAGGGCTGTAAATAGCAGCTTCTCCATAGAGGCAATCCTCAGGCGAGTTTTGACTCTGACATATTTTGATCTTTGCCCCTTCCCCTCCTGTAGCTCTGAAGACTGTTTCCATGTCCATTTTGAATATTGCCTCTAAGATGCTATTAGCCTTTGTGAAGAACAGCTTGTGTCTCCCTGTTAAAGACCTTCTCTGCCCAAGGCAGGGCATGCACCAGAATTAGTAAGTGGCTTTGCATAAGCGACTGCATAAAAACAGTCACTGAAAGGAGAGTCTGGAGTGTCATGGGCTTGGGTAACTGTGTATTTGGTTCAGAGTTGTGCCAGGTGCCTTAGACTGAAAGGACTCCCAGTGCCTGGTGTCACTAGCAAGTTCTTCTGAAGACACCAGTGAGCTTCTTAGAGAAAAAGAAGTTATTTGCTCATATCTAGACCATAAATAAATGTATTTAGAGCTCAAGGATAATCTTGCTGATGAGCTACAAACAGAAAACAACTGAGAAGTGAGTATTTGTCTTTTTTGAACTGAGTTGCATATTCTGCATGCTGAGATGTGCAGAAGTGCTGATGAGCTAGTAGGTGTTGGAAAATATCCATCTGGGTTAGCGTCAACTATGCATGTAATCTGGACCAGGGAGCAGAAGATTTAGGTGAGGAAATTAAGCTCTGGTCCTCCCTTTTTTTCTGAAAAAGAAAAAAAAAAAATAAAAATAAAAACAAATCCTTTTTTCCTAGTATTTCTGAGAGTAGCTCATTTTTTTTTTTTTTGCTATTTGAGTAGACAGCCATCGCAGGTGGCTTTCCTTGAGTTAGTTTATATGAGATCAAAGAGAAGCCACAAGACAGGAATACTGCAACTGAGCAAAAACTTCAGAGCAAATTACTTCAGCAGTTTTGCCCCTTCACAAAGCAGAGAGTCATTTTTTTTACTTGGCTAAGCATTTTGGTGAGGCCTTTGCTTTGCTCTCTGGGCCAAGAAGAGCTTGGTCTCTCAGCAAGTCGTTGCGTTTCCCTGTTGTGCAGAAGAAACTCGATGGGTGGATCATTTCCCTTCCTGTCGGTGCCAAAGCATCCCTGCAAGTGTGCGAAGCTGAGCAAATCTCACCTCTTCAGACAAGAGCTGTGGGTATGCAGGCTGCAAGTGTGGGGCCAGGCAGACTTCTAGTGCAAAGGCATGAACAGTGAATGGCAGTCCTTTACTCCCCCTTTCCTTTGTCACCACCTCAGAACATGGCCATCCAACCCAAAACCCTGCACCTTCAGAAACCGAGAAAGAAATTAATTCCAGATCTCCTACTTTTGGGGCAAAAATTGTTAACTCCTCGGTGCTATGCAAGTGCTGGGCATTTCCTCCTCTGGATGTCATCTTGGAGCTGAGGGCTGTGGCTGCAATAGGTGGCATTCAGCGCTTATGCCATGCTCCCTCAGAAGTGACCACTAAGTGAGGCTTCTGTGGCATGGGGTTTGCACCCCGATTTGAGAGACAGGGTATTGCATTAGGCTATAGGTAGCTGCACACTTGCCCCTCTGGCCCTAGGCAACCAACGTATAGCTCAGTTCATAATGAATTTCGAAACAGTGTTGGCACTTTTAACATTATCCTGTCCTAAAGAGATATTTTTAAATAGCTTTCAACTGCCTGAATATGGCCAGGATACAGGACTTTTGGAAAGTTGTTTTGCCTGTGTTTCATGCCAGACAAAATGTTGCCATGAGGCCACGTTTGTCACAGTCACTTTGACATCTAACTATCTTTAGAACACGATCCATAGCATTCCATTGTAGTTTGAAATGGAGTCATCACTTTAGGCTTAATATAGGTAAAATACTAAGAAAGAGAATATTGGTCCCACTTAAAAAAAAAAAAAGGCAAATGCTTCATTTTGAAGACACCCTCTAGCAGCAGCTGGATTGCTAACTTCTTGCACTGGGAGAGCATTTATACTGTTTAGAAGACTGCTCTTCTGGCAGAGCAACTACATTTTAGCAGCTTGGCAAATGAGAATCTGATAGAAGGATAATATTTCACTCTTACCCTCAGCTACTCTTTACAGTAATGAGATGGTGATTAAGAGTCTATTTCTTTACTGGCAAGGCTCACAGTAAGTAACATCCTTTCCTTGGACATGCACTAGGCAGCTGTGCTCAGATCTATGATCCAGCTGCTTGGGGCCATCTGAGAAGATTTCCTGTCTTCCTCTGGCCTCGTCATTCACTTGTCTAGGCAAATCCCTTTCCTGAAAATAAGACCCAGCAACCCATTTGCCAAGTTCTGTCCTAAATTCCCCACAGCCAGGACTCCCAACTTTTCTTTCCTCTCCAAATATCTTCCACTTTAACCTGCAGGAGCACACAATGTTACTAAACTAATCGTTCTTTATGAAGGCAAATAAATGTATAACGATACAGCAGTATGCAGCTCTCTTTCCCTGTTTCATCCAGGTGTTTTAGTGGATTTAAGCTGGACTCCTCTGCAACATATAGAATACTACTTTTTCCCCAAAACTAGTTTTCAAGACTCTGATTTTCTCTCTAAAATGGCTGATGGGAAACCCCTTTCTTTTAGAGGTGTTCAGTCATTTCCCCTTCTCCCACATTTGGATGAACTTTTCCAGTCTACTGCAATGCCAGAGGATTGTAGTACTTTGTCAGATACTTTACCATTTTGGTTAATACTTAACTAGATCCGAATTTGAAAGGCGGTGTGGGGTTTTTTTGGGGGGCAGGGTGGGGATAACTTGTGAAATGACCAGTTCTTCATTCAAGGGTACCTCCATTTTACAGGACAATTAACATGTAAGAGCAACATATGTTCAGCCTCACGCCTGCATCCCAGCATCTGGATTTCTCAGCTCCGTCTGGCACCTAATAAAAGAACAGACCCTCATAAGTTCGACTCAGTAAGCAAAATAATTTTTATACATTTATGACAACCATATAGAGATGTATTCATTCTATTTGAGACCACAAATGTGTAAATACATAGGTCTCCCCAAGCAGCCATAACAAGCACTATTGTTTTCATTAAGAAATTGTGAGCATATACATAGGTTAAAAGAGAAAATGATAGCAGATCTGGGAGGTTCCTTTATAGCAGCAACTTTTCAGACCTACTAAGGGTGATAAGCAAGTCTGATTGGTACTGCCAACATATGACACCAGTCCCAGAAGGAATTCTTTCTATCTACAGCCTGTGTGGCTGCAGATAGAGAGGTGGGCCTAGGCAAACTTTATGAAGTTTAACAAGGCCAAGTGCAAGGTCCTACACTTGGGTCAGGACAACCCTCATTATCAATACAGGCTGGGGGATGATGTGATAGAGAGCAGCCCTGCGGAAAAGGACTTGGGGGTACTCGTGGATGAAAAGCTGGACATGAGCCAGCAATATGCACTTGCAGCCCAGAAGGCCAATCGCATCCTGGGCTGCATCAAAAGAACTGTGGCCAGCAGATCCAGAGAGGTGACTCTGCTCTCGTGAGACCCCACCTGGAGTACTGTGTCCAGCTCTGGAGTCCTCAGCACAACAAGGACATGGACCTGCTGGAACGGGTCCAGAGGAGGGCCATGAGGATGATCCAAGGGCTGGAGCACCTCTGCTATGAAGACAGGCTGAGAGAGCTGGGGTTGTTCAGCCTGGAGAAGAGAAGACTCCAGGGAGACCTTATAGCAGCCTTCCAGTATCTGAAGGGGGCCTACAGGAAAGCTGGGGAGGGGCTGTTTGCAAGGGCATGTAGTGATAGGACGAGTGGCAATGGTTTTAAACTAGAGCAGGGTAGGTTTAGATTAGACATTAGGAAGAAGTTCTTTACAATGAGGGTGGTGAGACACTGGCACAGATTGCCCAGAGAGGTGGTGGAAGCCCCATCCCTGGAGACATTCAAGGCCAGGCTTGATGAAGCTCTGAGCAACCTGATCTAGTTGAAGATGTCCCTGCTTACTGCAGGGGGGTTGGACTAGATGATCTTTAAAGGTCCATTCCAACCCAAAACATTCTATGATTCTATGTAGTCCTACGTTACGTTCTCAAGAAAGAAAGAGGCGCGTATGCCAAAGCACATACAGGATCAGGGCCCACAACACTTTGATAGTCCTGTGCTGTTTCTTACACATATTTCTGTTACCTGAGATGTTCACTATGTTGTTTTCTTTCTGGAATGAAAAGTGCCAGTAGCGTTTGTTTTTGTTACCCTCATTCCCTCCTTTCTCTGCTCCGGCAGGAAAGCGCCAGCAGCTCTGCCTCATAGGTTGGCAGGAAATTTAAAACAGCAGCAAGCTGCTGCTCGGACCACCCCCAGACTTTTTTTTTTCCCCATTGATGCAGGATACTATTTAATTGCGGGGCTGACTTGTCAAACTCACTCGCTGACGCTTACCAGTAGCTGCCTAACCACTGACGGTGATTTTTTTCCTCCCTGCCTCCTCCTTCGGACAAGCTCCCCGCAATGAAGATGCTTCTGAGCCTGATTGTTCTGCTCTCTGCTGCCCTGCCAGCCAACGCGGCCCCTCCAACTTGCTACTCGAGGGTGTTGTCTCTGAGCAAAGAAATCACAGAGTCTTTTAAGGAGTTACAGACCTCCAAAGCTGAGGTGGGTCTACCTAAAAACTGCTCCTGCAAAGACACTGCAGGTTGCTTGCTTTTCACACAAGTTTCTCTCGTATCAAAATTGCAATGGGTCTTTCTTCTTTCCTGCAGGACCCATGTGTGGAGACGCTGCCCAGGCTGTACTTGGACATACATGTAAGTTTTCACACTTCTTTCTTACTTCTGAGCAGTAAAAGCAGCCAATGAAAAGAGAGGATAACTCTTAAGATTGTACCACAGAAGGGTGGTTTGAAACGACTTTTTAAAAGCTTAATGAACTAGAGAGATGAGTGACCAAAAAAAATAAATCTCATCTTGAACCTTACTAAAATCCCTATGGAACTTCTGAGATTTTACTTCTTTAAAAATTCAAAAATTAGGAAATCAATACTTTGAAGTTATTACCATGTGTAAATTATTAATTTATTGTGATAGAGCCTTTTCAGAAATTAAATATGTGCAACAAAACTTTGAATAATAGTTTTGAAGAAGAAATGCAGAATAAACTTTCTTCACTTAATAAATCTACTTCATTCTGTATCATAAGTGGCTTCTGGCACTGCGGTTTTAATAAAAAGAAGTGCAGGAATACCTCGCTGGCTTTTCCTGTTTTAAAAAGCCACTTGTTGAATCCAGAAAGAAAAAGTATGCCTGAGGATATGGAAGTGTGACACTGAGAAAAGGCAGCAGTAGTCATCTCCCAGCAAAGACAAAATAGCGTCCTGCACACATAATTTGTGTGACAGTGCTCTGCCCTGGGATATCTGACACATTTTGCTTCTTTTCCCAGTGCTTCACTGGGTAACCAAAAAGTAGATTATATCAGACAAAGCAAGAGATGTCTGGCACATTTTGCCAGAGCAACTACACCAACAAGGCTTCACTTCATTGCAAAGACCAAGCAATGCGAGTCCAGTGCCTCGGTTTCCCTTACTTTAAAGCAAGAGCTGGGATATTTATTTAGCCGCTTCACAAGGATGTTGGGAAATTCATGTTGGCTGTGCTTTATTTTGATAATGCAAAGTCTGAGGTAAAAATGACTCTGAAAAAAAATTTAATTGGTGCTGTCAGTGTTGCCTATTGTACAGGAACAGAGAAATCATGCCTGCGAGACCTTGATTATCTGTTAGTCAGCTAAATCAGGTGCTCTCTTAAGAGGGAGACAGTGCACCTATTCAGTAGGTAACTCCACCTACTACAGGAGCAGATTTGATTGTATTGGCACTGCTGTCTCCTAAAGCATGTGGGAAAGAAGCTGGCAGGCCAAAACTGCACCTATGCACTTTTCCAAGCACTTATTTGGACCAAACATCTCTGTTATGAAATATTGATGGTGAATTTTCCTAACTAAAGGTTACATAGATTACACCTACATAGAGGCAGGAATTCAAGGCTCCCACAGAGGCAGTAAGAATTTTGTAAGTGGTGGACAAGAAACATAAATCTGTGTTTGTGCAGGGTTACACATACCTCTTTTGCATGCTTTGCAGAATTACTGTGTCTTGGCAAAACTCCGTGATTTTGTGGCCTACCCCAGATGTGAGAGAGTGACTGAAGTGAGTGAGCTGAAGGAAAAAGCCCGGAGCCTGTACACCATCATGATCTCCTACTGCAGAAGGGTAGGTCAAGATGCACCAAGAGGGACATAGTCTCTGCTTTTAGTCCTCTCTGTCTCCACCCTGTCCCCTGACCAGCAAAACTGGATCAGGGCCTAAGCTTCTCAACATTGTGATATCTTCTGCCTTTCTCGTTATAAATGTTAGCTTTCTCTTTTGTTTCTCCAGGACTTGGTGTTCCTCACTGATGACTGTAGTGCCCTGGAAAATCCCGTTCCACCTCCCATTGATCCCTCCAGCACTGAGAGCTAAAATGGAGTCAACACAAACTGGGAAATTTTCAAGGAGACAAAGAGTCAAAAAGCATATACGCGGTCAACTACAATGTTAACAACTAAGATCTTTTTCATGCACGCTAGCAATATTATCTCAGACCTACCCATTTTCCTCCACCCTGGCAGGAAATGAACTGCATGCCTTGCATACCTACTGAGCTGCTAGGGAAACTACAGTTAGAGAGCATTTTTTTATTTGGCAAGGTATGGTATTTCAGCTTAGCCAAATGTATAAAGTAAGTTTTGTTTAAACATTAGATACTAGATTTTTTTTACCCTTTTATGAATAACTCAATTCATAAAAAGAAAATACATTATGATCAATATTCTACCCTGACTTAGCAGTTCTTCTTTTATTAGATGGGCATGGAAGGGACCATATTTGTTCTTCTTAAAGTGTTTGATAGGAGAAGAGTAACTCTGTACTGGCAGGTGTGTCTCTACCTGTATAGCTCATATATATATGCTGATAGATTTTGATGTCAGACTTGTAAGAATAGAGGTGAAAATAACCTGTCTCTGTGGAAAACTTAATAAAAACAGCCTTCTAACCCAAGATGCTTGTGTTACATCATGTCTTTCAAGATCAACCCAAAAGTTGTCATTCTTATAAACTTACTTTTCACAGTCACTTGCAAGTTGTTTTTCACAGCATAAGCCATCTTTAGCTTTGTTTCCATAGCAATGCAAATTTTGCTGTGTCTGCATGATTTGACAATGTGTAAGTTTCTACTGGGAGAATTCTTCTGTACTGCAATTTCCTTAATGAAATTAGTGGTTTGGTTTTTTTTTTTTTTTAATACAGTTTCTGTGTTGTGAGAATGTAAGTTGTGAGGCAGTGGCTCAGAAAGCCTCTTAAAGGTTTGGACAGATTGTTAAAACACAGCCCGTATACCGAGCTACTGAGATTAATAAAATTTCCAGATAATAGTTCCAGAGTCACGGGTCCCTTCAATATCTGCAGGACATAAGACTTTCACACTGAGGAGCTCTTCGGTGCCAAGAATAGAAAGGATTGTCCCTGGATTATTGGAAGTAGCTGCTATTACCCCAGAGAGTCCCTTCCTTCTCTCTGTGCAAGTGGTTCCTCTTTCTCCTGTATTCTCCTGGTCATTCATCTGCAGCACTGCCAACCCTGGTTACTTGGTGTGAAAGACTGGAACTTTAAAATAATTGCTTCAAAGCTTGCTTAAGCTTCTGCAAATCGACGGCAGGCTTGCAGGCTGATAAGAAACTTGCTTGTATCTATTCAGTGCCTTCTGCAGACCCTCCTCCTGCTTGCCAGTCACCACCCAAGACTGCCATCAGCTGAGGAGGGTGTGTGGCTCCCCCCAGCTGGAGAGGGTATAGGCCTCTGGCTATCAGAGTGGCCAGACCCTGCCTAGCCCGGGGCCCACCTGAGCCTCTGTGGTTAACTCCAAAATTGCTGAAGCACAATGACCGTGCCAAGTGCTGCCCAAACAGCAAGGGGGCAGGAAAAGCTTATGCGGCAACCATGTAAAATGACAATTAGCTGGGCAAAGGCCACCGTCACGCTGATTAGTCAAACTACAGACCAACCTGGATTATAACTGGCATGGCGGCCTACCACAATTTGGGAATTGGGACTGAGACCCCCACCACCATCAACCATGGATAAACAGGATGCCGCTGAACTTCCGGAGGACCGCTGAGACATCGTCAGGCCTGTGGTGGTGACTATACTCTAGCTATGCTCCGTAATACTGCTTCTCTTTTCTGCCTTTCCTCTACTTCTGCCTTTACTTTATCGTTTGTCTTAGTGACTTTTGCTGGGGAATAACAATAAACCTGCAAACCTGCAGTGAGCGGCATCTGACCTCATTTGCATCTTAATTTCACACTTGGAATCATTGCGAACTTCTCCCGGGCCCCAATGTAGTTGGACCAGGACGTAACACTTGGTCAGTGGTCTCACCATGTTTTGTAAAATCACCATCTTCTGTAATCATGGGATTATGTGACCATCACAGCTTCGCTATCATCCTGTCATCCCAGTGAATATCTGATGGTATAAACCAAAATGATTGATGACTGTTATGGAAATAAGTGAATCACAACATTCATTGAAAAGAATAAAAATATGCAGGGGGGAAAACCAGGTTTTTTCTTTATCTTGGAATTACTTTGTCCTGTAGAAACTACTAATCTGATTTTGGCTACAGAAAACTTGACTGTCCCATTGAACCACAGAATAAGGGTGGAAAAACTCTAAACCCAGGAGAGGTACAGAGAGGGGACGGTAAACAAGTGCTTTTCTTTCCAGTTTGTTTCCATGCTAAGTGTACATTTAAGGAACATGCCTGTCAGACTTTGTACTTCTCTCCTGAAGATGAGGTCCTCATGTGCTAACCCTACTAATCCTCTAGATGAGCCATTCTACCCACAGACAGCTCAGAACGGCTCCACTCAGGTGTTTCTATGGGCATCTGGTAGAGACAGTAACAGCTTATCAATCTGATCTAGTGCCTGGCTAAACCCAAAACCATGCATCAGCTCAGATGATAGTCCTACTATCAGAAAAACTGTTGCTTTGTTTGCCTTTTAGGATCCTTCTCTCCAAGCCAGCAACCTCTGAACAAGATCCTACACGATCTAGAGATACCAATACCATTTTTTTCTGCATCACATGGACGTACCCAAGGCCAACTCCTTCAGCAGCAGCCATATCCTGGGTGATGGGCACCTATTAGCATGCTGGCAGGGAGCCTGATAGCCACATGCAGAGCATGTAAGCACTGGCAGCTGCCTGGATCAAGGAGAAATGCAAGTGGAGTTGAACCATTTCTGTCAGACTCTATATTCAAGTTTTTCCTCCCTCTAACCAGGGGCTCAGCCACTGCCTGGGGAAGCAAGCGGCGCTGGGATAACATCAAGGCCTACACACTTCCATACAAGCACCAAAACCACATCATAACCCCTGCTTTTCATACTTTGTACAGACAGCCGTGGATGTACCTTGCAAAAAAGTGTGGTACCGTCACCACAGGCCATGGTGTTTGCAGAGCTAACCCAGGGACTGGGTGGCACACGTGCTTGGAAGCTGGCAGTAGAAGCTGTTAATTTTTGGTTGTTTTTTCCATCTCCAGATGTCACAGGATTTAAACACAGGCCTGTTGTAAAGCTTGTGTTGTGACTTGGCAAGCAAACTGAAGAGTAAGACGCATTTCCTTTCCCACAGAAGCTCACGCAACTCTGTCCCTAGAACTGGACCTTGGGTGAAGTCTGTGCAGGTAACTGTGGCACTTCTGCCCCTGCTTCTTTCCTGTTACATGGACACACACTTTCTGAAATGGAGTATTTGACGAGGATTTTCTCAAGGATCTTCTCATAACTCCTCTTTATCCTGCTTTATTGAAGTAACTTATTGAAGTCCATTTTGATGGAACTCATGATCCTAACTCCAGATTTCTCCCGTAATGTTCCCATTCTCTCAACCACTTTCCAAATACGTCTTCTCCTGCTTTAGGCTGATTACATTTGCAAAGAAAATGTAGCCTAATCTCTTTAGGAAAAAATATCCTGCAAGAAGCCTTTGGAATTGGAAGCAGAGTAGAAATCATTACTTTATTTGCATTGCTTTAGTTAGTAACTTTAGCCTTTTCACAACTGACAAGGACACACTCTGTCCGCAATACACTCTTAGCAGGGTTACTTACTCAGTTCTGTACTGTTACATCCTACTTCTGCAGAAGCTGAGAAAAGCAACTAGATGTTTTGGGGACTGTACATACTTGAATGGACTTTAAAAGCCTATCCTCCGTTTGCAGATGCTATATATTTTATTCCCAGAATCAGATTTGTCTGGTCCTTGGTACGCTTTTACACCAAGTATATTCCCTGTGGCTTATGCTGTGACTGTCTTCACATCTCGTGTGTCATTTTTAATGGAAAGTGTACTGAAAGCAAAGCTATGCTTTTTCAGTTCACAGTAACCTGCTGTTACTCAGACTGTCTTAATGAGATTTGTGATTAGATGAACCCTTTTTATGAACAGCATCTTTTTCTAGGTTGTCACGGTTCACGGGGAAAAAAAACACTGATAAAGAGATCTAATCCACTTGTAATTTGACAAGAAATCATCCACTTCTCCCTTTCAGTAAGACAGTAAATTTACCAACTTTTTATTTTACCATTATACTAGGTATATAAAGAGCAGTGGAGCCACCATGCAGATGAGCATCTGTTCCTGCAACACAGCAGCCCATGCTCGTTAGGGCCCCAGCCAACAGGGAGACCGTGAAAGGATTAAGAAGGACATATTTGTTGTAATTTGTCAACTGGCATCTTGCCCAGTTATTGCAGAATATTACTAAAAGCACATCATCAAGAAACTGCACTCTGTTTGTATGATCATAAGGGAAGAACTGTAGAAAAACAAAGCATCTGTTCTGTTCTCTTGCCTGTTGAAGGAGGTTTGTTGGAAGGAACAGTCAATCCTAGGGCTAGGTTTTCTTTTGCAGACTTCTCTTTATCTGCAAGAAGCCACACTAAAGAGCAGCCCTGGGACTGCTAGACTCTACTTCATATTATCATATGGAATCCCAAGGCAGTCAAAACAGTAGGTCTTGGGGACTGTCTCTGCAAAATTATTCAATTTCCAATTTTGCCAAAAAGTTACATTAGGGATTTTACTAGAACCAGCTCCTTTCTCGTTTCTTGTATTCCAGTCTCAGTCATGTGGACTTTCCTTAAGTAGGCACTCTGGTTGCTTAACTCCTCGTACATGTTTTTTTCGTGAGGCCAGGCTAGGGGTGAGGGCTGGCAAATGTCTAATCCCCAGCCACTACCCCAACTCAGGAAAGATAGTGGCCTTCAAACAGATAATTAGATGATTCAAGGTGACGAGGTTCCACTGGATAACATGTGACTTGCTGCTAATTAATAGGGTACAAATTAAATATGGTCTTATGCAAACCTTTTTTCTTTTTTTGAAGCAAAGAAAAAACAGTAGTACAGCACTGGAGGAAAATGAACTTTTAGGTTGTACACTTTGGAGCGGAACATTAGGCATCTGTGGGTTGAGCTAATGAGATGCTGATGGAGATTTTCCAAAAATTTGCTACAATGCTAAGGTCTTGTAAATAATGTTACCTTACAAACATTTAACCACTTTTGGGATTCGCACTTTTCTTTTAAACTTCCTATGGCCAGGAACCCTGTGCTACCCATGATTTTACTGTTAGCCTGACAGAGTTAAAAAAAAACAGTCTGCAAGGAAGATGTTGGTACTTAAGTCAAAATTCAGGGACAATATCTAGAGAAAGGCCATGATCTCATTATCAAAAGATTTTTCATAGTCTACATTTCCTCAGCATAGGGTAAATGTATAACCTCAGATAAGTAATATAACAATGAACAGAAAACCAATTAAAAGATCTATCTTTTGAAGACAGATAAATATATACATATATATCCTGAAACCTTGTTCATGTTTGCAGGTCCATAAAGACGATGTGTTCAGATAGACAAGAGGATTTTGAAGCCAGACAGATCCAGGGGGGAAGAAAATCCTCTCCAAAGATGTTTTGCAATAGATTGAAATATATTGATATTACTTCAGTAATATTCAAACCTTGCAGAAGGAAAAAAGCTGACATCATAGAACAAGAAAGAAGCTCAAGACCTCCTAATGCATCCCTTGAGACCAAGACTAGCCTGGCTACCCCAGGTCATTCCTGATATAAGTTTGACTGAAAGATTTTAAGAAAAAGGTGGTCGCAGAAAGCCCACAGCAGTTCTAATCAATCCATTCCAGACCCTCCTTTTGTTACGAAGTTTTATCTGGTACTCAATTTGCCCTCTCAAAATTTAAGCCCATTGCTTCCTGCTTTATTTAGCACAGAAATGGGGATTGGATTGTTCTTTTTTGTCTTTGCAGCAGGTGTTAGTACATTTGAAGACTTTTGTCTCTCTCTCCCTATTCTCCAAATCCAGTTCTTTCAATCTTTCTTCATTGATCAGAGGTCTAGAAAACATGACCCTTCTTGTTGCCTTTCTTCTAGCTCTATCCACTTGGTTCCCACCCTTTTTGAAGCACAGTGCTGGAAGTTAAATATAGACATCCAGCTGAGGCTTTAGCAACGTCGAGTAGTGTAGAAGAAAAGATTTATCAGTAATGTTCTGACAACAGTAGATTACAAATAAAACATAATCTCCAGGAATCTGGAGAGATTGTTACACTTTTTGATTTAAATTTTAAAATCGATGTAGAAAGTTAGAGTACAGGTTGGCCTCACTACTCTATAATGAAGAAAACATTTTGGGGAAAACAAACAAACAAACAAAGCAACAGATACTTAAATAAAAAGGCTGCTCCATTTCCTGTACAGGTAGATATAAAGTCTACTGGAGTCAGTGCCAGTTTTTGAATAGACTATGCAATGAGGAATCGTTTTTTAAAATTTGTACAGACTCTACAAATTGATCCACACCTGCTCCTTCCCAGGACACTATCCCAGTTCCCAGGCTGTGGAATCCTGCCAGAACTGAGTGTCCTGGTTTCAGCTGGGATAGAGTTAAATTTATTTTTTTCTAGTAGCTGCTGTGTTTTGGATTTATTACGAGAAGAATGTTGGATACTGTTGATAACATATTTTTTTTTAGTTGTTGCTAAGTGTTAGTTATATTACTCAAGGATTTTTTCAGCTGCCCATAGAATCTGAGAGGGAGCATAGACAGGACAAGCTGGCCAAAACATATTCCATACCATAGACATCAAGCTGAATCTATAAATGGGGGTTGGCCGGGGCACAGGGATCCATGGTCACTGCTTGGGATGGGATGGGCTAATCCATCATCGGGTGGTGAGAGCGAGTTGTGTTGTATCACTTTACTTTGTATATTCTTTTACCATTAGTAGTATTATTGTTGTTATTTTCCTCTTCTATTACTGTTCTCTTAAACTGTCTTTATCTCAGTCCTTGAGGGTTTTTTCTTTCCTCTCCTTTTCTCCCTCTTCTCCTTACCCTACAGGGGGTGGGAGGAGTGAGGGAGCAGCTGCATGTTCCTAGTTGCTGGCTGGGGTTAAACCACGACACTGAGCCATGGCACAACTGAGGACGCCAGGTGAGTTTTAGACCCTACATTAAATGTCTTTGTGCCTTTCTCTGTCACTCTCTGACATAAAACAGTTCATGTCCTAACTACCAAACACTTGCCTTCCTAACCTGGGTGGCTGCAGCCAGGTTGCTTTTTGGAAATGGTCTCTGATCCATGCTATCTCCCAGACCACATCCGAAACTTGTCTGGGGGAGTGGCATCTGCCCCAGGTCAAAACTGTGCACAGAACTGTTATAACAATTTCCAGGTATAGCTGGGCATGTTTCAATACCTGGAAATGTTTCTAACACTGAGCAAATAAATAAAAGACTGATTTTGGAGCACAGCGGTTCAGTTGTTCTCCTGGGAGAAGAGCCGTGCTTTCCAGATTGTTAACACATTTCATATTATTATTGAATCAAAACACAAACCCTGAAGTAGTCCAGGGAACAGACCCCAAACCTGCCCACTTTCCATATGACTTTCCCATGCAATAAGTACTGGGTAAATGACTCAGAAAGGTGTTATTCCTATTGAGAGAGAAAGGGAAGTAAGAACGTAATTTCTAGTAAACCAAGGTCAGACAGAAGCACTTGTAATGACCTAGGAAGGGAAAAAGTGTTATTTGGAGATCACAACTTTGTTTGTTTGTTTCCCACAGTTTAATACAGAGGAAGCTTTTTCTGCAGTTGCAGAATTTAAGCTATTTTTCTCCGCTGTGAGTTCTCTGAGGTGCAGTAAGTGCTTGGCTGTTGCTGCCTTCTTATGACAGCTAGACAGCCAGAAGTTGCGAGCTTGGAAATCAGGCTGTTTATCAAAAATGCTTCCTTGATCAGGACACAGCGGCCAGGTCAAGGAAGAAAAGAAATACACTCAGGCTGTTCTATAGCCTCCCTCTTCTAGTGAATAGGAACTGCCTCTGCGTTTATAACCCCAGTCACTACCCATACGTCTGGGACTTATTTGCATTTTATGCCCCCAGGCAGTTCTGTTTGTCTTTTAATTGCTGTAAAGTGTATTGCTTGCCTTAGTGTCCTCCTCTGAAATTTTAATAGCAAGCCATAATTTTTATTATTTTTTGTTTTAAAAGAAGACCTACAGTGAGTTTTCAGTTCTAGACTAAAACATGTCATGAGTATTCTTTGTTCGGCCTTTACACAGCACTGGGTTGTATAGCCTGGGCCTGGCCTGGGACCAACTAGTGCAGTTTGGAGCTGGGTTAAGACACAGTCGTTTCTGGGAGTGCAGCAGACAGTTGCGTTTATGTAGCATCGTTCTTCACTCAGCACTTTTATCCCCTTTAAACACTACTGTCTCATTTTTATTAAGGAACTGAACGTGTAATGCTGGAGAAGTCCTAGGAGCCTGCGGCCTGAGCTTTGTCAAGCCTTGTATGGACACTAGGAGAAAGTCTATGGCCAAATTACTTGCAGCATTGGGTACATACACCATCCCTGAAATCCTCTCCATTGAAGGTAAAAAATGTCATGAAGTGATAGGTGAAAAAGGAAGATTGACACAGGATGACAATCTGCAGGAGGGGCAATGCTGTGTGAACTTCCACCATGGCCACAAGGAGCAGGCAGAAAGTCAGAGCCACATCTTCCCCCTCTCCCATCCCTAAGATAAACCTGACAGTAAGCCTTGTGTTTTTGCCATGATCTTCAGAGTCAAAAGTCTTTAAAGATTACTTGGTCACTTTGACTAAACAGGGGACATAGGATGCAGATGGGAAGGAAGAAGAGCCAGGCAAGAGCATCCTGTACCTTTGTTCAAAGAAAGATGGTTCAGTTTCCACAGAACTGTTTTCCTCAATCAACTGCAAACGCATCAGACTTGTTCCAGTCTCCTGTAATGGCATTTTATCACTTACATCCTCACAAACAGTCTTATTCAGAAGAGAAATTATGCAAATAAAATCATCTCTAATCATCACTGTCTTCAAAGGAGGACAACAAAGAGTTGCTCTCAAGAAAATCTATTAATAAAGGTAATTATTCTATTAGGCTTTCTCAGTCACCTCTTCATACATACAGTAATTACTTTCAACTTAGAATCTTTCATGAGCATAGCATAAAAATCTGGATAAAGATGTAGACAGGTAAAGAAAATATCATGAAGTGCTTTATGTACATTAATTACACCTCATAATACCTCTGACAACTCAGAAAAAGATTATTAAATTTAGACATTGATGCTTCTAAATCAGATTGCTTATTTAGTTAGTTAAATGCAGACTTGAGGATCCACGTATGAACACTGTGGCATAAACAGCTTGCCTAGGATCAGACAGCAAATTGATGACAGTGCCAAAAATAAAGCATACGCATTTTGAGCCTCCTCCTCCAGGACTCTGAGCACTGTCTTTAGCCACATGTCCTCACGTAGTCCAGAAGTGGCTCTTTTATTTACTGACAACCCAGATTTTACACAGCAAATAGATTACTACTTCATTGTGTCTGGCAAGCTTTTGACCAAAGCTAGATTTGTGGTCCAAATTTAAAAAGGATTCTTATTACATATGCCAGAACTGGTTTGAAGAAATATTTCCTTCCTGTTAAAGCTCTCGTCAAGCCAATGAAAGGTCAGTCTATTCTCTGTATTATATATCTCCCAGTGGCTTATATGGGATATAAGGCTGATATTGAAAAGCAAAAACCTGATGGTCACAGAAAAATGTACTTCACAAATTGCTTTGTGGAAAGAACATAATCCAAAATTCAGCAGCAACCAATAACTTCAGAACAGTCATGGATTCCTAGAAAATGTTGAAATCCTGCAGTACATCAACAAACTGTTTAACCTGGATCCCTAAATGCACGGTGATTTTTTATTAATGTCTTCAAAAGCCAATTCTGCAGCCACCACTACTGAGACCATATGATGCAGGTGTCTCCATACACTGCATGTTTACAGTCAGACATCAAGCTAGAGTGTATGATAAGGCCCCACGCCTCTTCTCTCTTTTACCTGGGCAGTCAAATGAAGTTTCATGCAATAACACCACTGAACAGCTGGTGAAAGTCAAGAGGCCTGTCAGGATCAGAGTCCGCAATTCTAATTAAAAATTAAGGAAAAGGAATCAATATTTTCAAGAAGTTTTAACTGTAGTGTTACAAATACTAGTATTTTAAGTGGGATTCCTACTGACTGTCAGGATATGTTATCAAGAGTCCAAGGTACAGATCAGATCAAATAACTGATGCTAGTCAATGGGAAGGTCTAGCAGGCAGTGATGTTTCCTTTTATGCAACTATGCAGAATAGTCAATACCAGGATCTTACACAAATATTAATGTTAATGGCATGTTCTGCCACAGTGCAGTTGCTGTAGGACTGGATGCATTGTGGGATGGATTCACTGGGGAACCCTCATAAACATACGAAAGGAAAAAGAAATCAAAAACCCACTGAAATATCCACATCAGCTATGCTGAAAGATTACTGAAAGCCTAGGTCCAGGCTCCGTACGTAGTCATGTGCAGTAAAATACCTTTATGCCATGTCGTTTACATTGCTTGTTCTCACTGGTCATTCCTGGTTCTTTTGGTTCTGCTACCATCTGTTGTAAAACCAATTTGATGTGAGAAACAACAATATTTCTCTTCATTCCCCCAAAGCAGACGTTCAATTCCACCCTTTCTGCACTGTGAATGCAGAATTTTCCTTAAATCATCAACTGCATTAATTCGGGTCAAACTGCAACAGCCCTTCCTCATAGGTAATGACCACACTCTGTGCTGCAACTTGCCAATTCCCTGACTCCAGTGATCACAGATATCTGGCTACAGATCTATTGATCCATCACAGAACAGCTGAACAGCCACGACATGATGCTTTGGTGGGGATCACGCCATCTCACAGGGCTCTGCACTGAAAAGGAGACCCCCAGGAGGAGACACACCGACAAACATCCTACACCTTCCCCGTCACGCACATTCTCGCATGAGTTGGCACCATGCTAAAACTTACGCAAGGCATCTGCACGGGTCATAGATTTTAAAAGAAAAAAATAGGTAGCCTTTTATTATTGCTGTTTGAAGCAAGTTGATCTGTTAAGCTATGAGCAACCCTTGTTCACTGCTTCAATCTGGAAAACAGACACTGTGTCTCAGCATCTGAGTCATTGAGCTAGACCCAAAAAAAACAGCAGAAAACACAGTTATCAACTTTTGAAACTGAGTACTACGTAAGTTTTAACAGCACATTTACAGTGAAAACAGTGAAGTTGGCAACAATAACTCACACATTTTGTCTTAGTTTTTTTGTAAACTTAGGCTCTCCCTTAAAAGGCTGTGTGCTGGTTGGTTCGAACAGGCTTCACAATCTAGTTTTTGGCATTTCACCATCTTTTGCTTTTCGTCTGTCCACAAATTTATGACTTCTACTCACCAAGTCAGATTGCAAAGTCAAAAAGCTGCTGTGTGGACTATTTTTCTCTTCTCCACTCCACTTAACTTCATTGATTTTGAAATCTGCCTCTCTACAGCTGACTCAGGGTTTATTATTAACAGTAGCCAGACACATTTTGATGCTACTTGATGCTGAAGATAGCTTTGGATAAATTGGAGGAAGATTGCTGTAATACAAGAAGGCAAGAGGATCAACTTTGTCTTTGTACGTCTGGAGTATGAAAAGTTTATTGCCAGGTTTAATTTATCTTTGCTGGAAGATGCATGATCTAAGAGATAAATTTGTCCCAAACATGCAGAAAACAGTGCACCTCATAAAAACTGTGTTCATTTATCCTTTCAGTCAATTCCCATAAATCAAACCCCCAGAACACAATTTATAAATATCCTATTATATTATGGAAGTTGCAGATAGTAGATCTATTCCCCTTGAAATTACATTCCCTGTGCTCCTTGCTTTTCAAAGAGGATATCTTTACCCACGCTAAAGGAAGAGCACCGAAAGGCCCACGGAGGTGACCAAGGAGCTCCTGACTAAAGTATAAAAAGAAAGCTCACATGAGGTGGAACTGGGATCAGAAGACCCAGGAAGAATATAAAGACACTGTTTGAGCATTCTGGGACAGGGTTAGGGAAGCCAAAGCCCACCTGGAGTTGAATCTGGCAAGGGGCTGTAATGGCTTCTGCAGGTGCATGGACCTGCATTCCACAGCAGCATGGGCCCACTGCTGAAAGAGGAGGGGAAGCTGGTGACAAAGGCGCTCACTGCCTTTTTCACCTGCATCTTTACTGGTAAGTTCAGCCTTCAGAAATCCCAGGCCCCAGAGACCAGTAAGAAAGTCTAGAGCAAAGGAAACTTACCCTGGGTGGGCAAGGATCTTGGAAGGAACATTTAAAAAGTCTGGACATACATAAGTCCATGTGGCCTGACAGGCTTCACTCACAAGTGCTGAGGGTTGATGACATTGCAAGGCCACCCTCAATTATCTTTGAAAGGTCATGGTGATTGTGAGAGGTTCCCAAAGACTGGAAGAAAGCAAAGGTCACTCCTGTCTTTGAGCAGAGTGCAAAGGATTTTGGGGATTGTAGGCTGGTCAACCTCACCTCCATCCCTGAGCAAGTCCTCCTGAAAACCATTTCCAAACATACAAAGGACAAGAAGGTGATTGGGTGTGGTTGGTAAGGACTTATGAAGGGGAAAATCATGTTTAACCAACCCGATAGACTTCTACAAGCAGATGATGAGAATGGTGGATGAGGGGACAGCAGTGGATGTTGTTTATCTCAATTTCAGAAAGGCTTTCAACACTATTTCCCATAATATCATCAAAGATAAACTGAAATACAAACTAGAGAAGTGAACAACGAGGTGGATGGAAGACTGGATGAAACGTCAGGCTCAAAAGATTGTAATTAGAAGCATGAAGTGCAGTTGGAGGCCAGTCACTAGTGATGTACCTCAAAGATTGACACTGGGGCCAACAGTTTTGGCCTGTTGTACAAGTCCTGCACCTGGAGAGGAGTAACCTCAGGCACAAGTACACACTGGAGGCCAAGAAGCTGGAAAGCAGCTTTGCAGAAAAGGATCTGGAGATCCTGGTGGACACCAAATTAAACATGAACCAACAATGTGTCCTTGTGGCAAAATGGTAATCGTGGGCTACATTAGGAAGAGTGTTGCCAGAATGTCGAGGGAAGTGATCCTTCCCCTCTGCTTCCCCCAGTCACTCTTAATATGAGGGGGGTCAGACACCAGAAAAGGTTGCTCAGAGAGGCTGAAAAGTCTCCATCTTTGTAGATATTTAAAATGCAACTGTACAAGATCCTGAGCAACCTGCTCTAGCTGATTCTGCTTTGAGCATGTGGGGTGGACTAGACTTTCTCCAGATCTGAATCTTTCTGTGATTCTGCAATTACATCTGTGTGTTTTTGCAGGCACATGTTCTTGTCGAGCACGACTAAGGAATATAGGTTAGTGCACCTCCACCACAGGTATCTGAAAGGATTATTACGTTCTCAGCAGGGAAAGGTCTCTATTACAAACTAGTCTATATAACAGAATCCACTAGTGCAGTTTTTCTTCTTGCAACTTTTTTCCCCAAATTATTAGTTTCTCTGACAGAACGATTAAATATAGACTTGGTCAGAAGAATAGTTTCAGCAGTAAGGAGGGGCAATCTTTTTAAACGGCTCACCTGGGATTTTCCATTTACAAGAGCTCTTTGCTAATTTTTACACTTGCAAATAGTTTTCTGTTAAGTCCAGCTTCCAACAGCAGAAACAGTTGCTTCTGTCATAGAAGGGGGGAGAGGGGAAAACCTGAATAATATCTTTATTTGGAGGAAAGTCGTCTTCCTTGAGAAAGGAAAAACAAACAAAAAAATCCCAAGTATTGTGCAAGGGCACAGAGCTGAGTAGCACTTGACAGTATGGAACAGGCCGTACCCTGGCAGTTGTTCCAGTAGCTGCTGCCTTCCCATGCTTGGTCGCTTCCTTTTCCCTTCTGTTCTGTGACCACACACTCAGTGTTAGGAATATTCCTCTAGGGAAGACATGCTATTTCCTTTTGTCTCCTTTTTTAATTAAATTCCTAATTGAGTCTCTACAAAGAAGAGATTTGAGATATCAAAACTAGAACCATCACCACCTCTTGACAGTGTATGATGATGTGAAGAGATGTGAAAAGCCTTCTCATGCTCCTAAAAGCCATGTTGCATCTTTCCCTCACTAAGAGGAGCATTTTGTTGATAAGTAAGTATTCCCTGGGTCCATAGGGAATACAAGGGCTTGATAGCCCACCAGACAAACTGTTGTCACCTGTTACTACCTTGTTTAATGACTGTGGGCTCAGTTCAACAAATCAGATAGATAGGCACTCATTAAATCTATATTTAAATGCTGAGTAGGAACGTACTTAAACACACACCACACACTAACTGGATCTTCCAGAACAACTTTATATGGAAATGTGTTCCCAGGCAACGTAGCCAAGTAAAGTGTGCCTCTTTTACTTAATCCCCTTATTAAAACCAATGGTTCATGCTGTTCCAGTAAGAGAATAATAACAGCAAGCTTACATAAGGTGTTCTCCTGAAGGATATGAATCTCTTTATATCTAGGGAAATCAAAGTCTCACCTCCAAGTGCATAAATACTAACTGAAATCATACGGGGACATACTCATAAATTAACCTTCATGAGTACTAGCAATACCTTGTAGACCAATGCACTAGAGGAATCATACAACTGAACGATATCTTGCAGATATGTAGACATGAACAACATCATTTGATTAGTCTCTTTAAATTCAAGAGATTATTCTGAAGAGAAAAGTTATCCGGTATGCCTAAGCACCAAACTCTTCAAAGGTTAAACACTCAAATACCTTGAAGAAGATTGGACACAAGTGCTTCAAAAATAGTATCAAAGTAATAGAAACTGTCAGGAAAGCATGAATAAAATTGATACCCACTGTAATAGAAACAGCTTTAAAAGATTTAGAGAATATTTTGTGTTTTAGCATTAAAAAAAAATGTGAGGCAAGAAATAGGGCATTTGCACAACTGTTACTCTGTCAGATAGCTTCTACAATCACCAACAGAGGTGAGAGTCCCATTGTGCCTACCAAATTAACTTGTGGTCTAAACAGCATATCTAACAAAAAGCTAATGGATGGATTGACTTCCACTTTAGAGCTTTCTGAGACAAGTTTTATTTCTGAAAATTAGAAATTCTATCTCTGGTCGGTCACATCTAGAAGAACAGGATAATTCAATGCTGTTACAACACAAGTACAACAGCTTTCCCTCCCTCCTCTATGCTCTCCCACCTCAGACACTCCTGTCAGTCTGCTGGTGATGATAAATGCCCAACTTTTGGAAGGAACGTAGGTACATACATACATGTATATATATTCTTTTTATTATTTTTTTTCCATGAATTTACAATCTGTTACTGCAACCGTAAACACAACATCCAGTCACCTCAGTGAGTCAGGCATCCCAGAGGTAGAGACCACAGACAAAAATAAAGCCAGATTGCAGCAGAGAAAACAAAAAACAAATGTGCTTTATTCAGCATCACGGGAGGCAAGAGCAACCCAGGCCAAACTATGAAAAGTCACAGCCAGGAGACCACCCGATCTTCTTCTTGCTTTAGTTCTTTTCAGAGCTGCCATTTTGTGGGCATTATTCTTATACCCACATGGCCTGGAGTGTTACTGTGTCTGGTCAGCGTTCAAAGCTCCAAAGTTAGACCAGGACAAAGTCTGAATGAGCCTGGCAATAACATGATTTAGATGGACACAGTGAAAAGCTCTGGTTTTTCACAAAAAATTTTGACCTGTAGTCCAGCAAACTGATGCATGTAAAACCGAGTAACTTGAAGTTCCTTCAAACCTAATCATTAAAGATAAACTTTGCAAAGTTTAAGTTGCAAGAACTGAAGTGAGGACAGTTCACAGGTTCCTGTGCACCACAGCAGTCTTCTGTTAAACTATTACTCTTGTCTACACTAATCGGTTTTGGCTTCCAATAAGGATTTTGCAAAGAGATTAATTCTGGCTTGGAGACAGCACACTAGTGGCAAGATTGAGAATCTTAGTCTAGGAAAGAGGATGGTTACTATATGACTTTATTTCCGCCGCTTAAAACATCCTTTTTTCTTTTTCTTCTCCAAAAGTGTGACTTGAAACTGTCCTATTATGATTTTGAAACTGTCCTATTATGATTACTGAATTAATGAAATCATACACATCACTAAGGACTTCACTCACTGCATATCTTGATCTGTAAAATTATTGCTTTAGCAATTTGGAGGAAAATTCTCAGGACTTGTACATCTGTGCACTGAACTGACAGAAAAAGGAAAATATGTATAATTTTTGGCTAACTCAAAGTGCCATGTGCTGGGCAAAACAAAGAAGAGTAGACTATGTTAGCAGTACCCTTGTGCTAAGCAATGGATGATAGGGATAAAACCTGAGATTGGGAAGGGGGAAGACTTATCTAAAAATAAAGTTTAGGAGAGAAGGAAACGAATTCTGACAAACATCAACAAGACAGGCTTAAGCTTGGAAAACTGACAAGCTCTGGTAGAATCGGGTCTGCAGCTCTTCTCTGCCTGGTTTATGGAGAGAGGAGAAGATGCCCTTACTGGCACTTCCATGTATGGGACCAGCATCGCCCTTCTCATGTGCCTGACAGAGGCTCAGGCCAGCAAGATCTGTGGAGAAACTTCCTTATGGACATCAGACAGATCCTGGATAACCTTTGAGGATTCACTCCTGCCTGGAGCACATAAATGTGTTGGTGCAGTCCTCCTGCCTCCAAATGCCACCCCCACCTCTGCACTCCCTCACACACTATGTATATCAGCTCTGCTCCCTGTTGCTGTGAAGACTCGTATGGTACTTCTTCCTTCTCTCAAGCACCTGGCATGGATGTAGGCAAAATCGAATGCTTCACGGCAACAGAAGCAAAAATTTCTGTTCTTTACTCATTTAGAATATGACGACTCCAGTTCATGGTGCCACAAAGTATCGCCTTTCCCCTCATGATTTATAATGAAATCTAACAAACAAACAAACAAAAAACCCAAACAAACAAAAAAAAAAACCCAAAAGGAATCACACAGAAAATGCAACTCAAGACAACAGTATTTTCTTTCCGGGCTTGCTTGGAGACAATTTTAGATCCAGCTACAAATTTCTACTAGCTCAGAATCATCAGGGGGGGAAAAGCCTCCGTCTGCTCCCTGACTTTCTAGTGATCCCTATTCTGCCAAGAAAACAAAGTGTTATTGATAGAGAGAACCAAAACCTGCCACTGCCCCTACAGAGAGGAGAGGCAGGACACGCATGTTTATAAGTGTTCGGGATATTCAGCTGTCACTTGGCTCTTGTATGGCCTGAAGCAAGTTATTTTGCTTTGCTCTCACACCCAGTCTCTGTCTCTCTGCAATTTGTCCCTCAAGTCAACGGTCTGCTCTCTTCTCCTGCCCCAAGGAGCACACCTCAGGCAGTGTCAAACTGAAGCCCCCTTCAAAAGTCTTATACAGACGCCCTTCATTTCTGCCTCACCCTCCCTTCAGTATCATTCCTGTCATGCTGTCTCTTACCAGGTCATCTTCCAGCCCACATCAGTGGTCCATTCCTCCACATCACTTTGTTTCCACTCCCTTTAGCTCTCTTTTCCTTACCCTTCCTCCCACTATCCCATCTTTCCTTTCCGAAAGCTAGATCTCTTTCCCTGTGGTTTATTTCAGGCTCCAGCTCTTCTTTTACCAGGACCCTTTTTCCACCTCCTTCCAAGGACAGTGGGAAAAATGCTCTGCGGTCTGGCAAGCCACCAGCAAGCTCTTTACACCTCCCCATGCCACCCCCCACGCTTCTCCTCTTCCTACCAGCACCCTGGGTAAACACGACTCAGACAGACTGCTGCAGGAGAAACCATGTTTAAGAGATAACAACGTCACACAGTTATCCAGTTCTCCAAAAGTGGCAGCAGAAGAACTTCCCAATGATGATATTGAGCAGTAATGGGATTAATACATTTCATTTATCAGCAGGCATCATTCCCAAGGAAGAGCATTCATGTGTGTGACAGACTTTAAGCACGTGCATACAATTGACTCTGGTGGGATTTCTCACCAGCAGCACTTCAGCACATGTGCAAATGCCCGCCGGATCCAGAGCAAACACGGAGACAACCCTGACAGCTGAACTCCCACTTCCAGCAGCTGCTGGAGACAGCCAAGGAGTGGCTGCGGCTGCAATACAAGTTGGCAGAGTTTGGCGGTGGGGAGGACAAAACTGCATGGTGGCTTTGTTCTGCTGTGGCAACATCAGGATGGAAAGCAGCGAGTGCGTAGGGAAGGATGTTAAACAGGTCTCCCCACACATACTGCCATTCAACACATGAATTGGCACATTTTCCTTGTTATTTCCCCCACGCGTACCTTTGTGAAAGGAGTATTCCCCACAGAAACATCCTCACTGTGCAGACACTTATGCTTTCAAGTTGCAAGAAGGATAATTCAAAAAAAAACGATGTTAATAAATCTCGTCTGGGCACAGTCACACTTGGCAACAGCCACATCCCTCCATGGCTAACACAGTTTTAAGACCAGAGGGATTCTAGCTTGAGAAACATCGTCAAAACACTCCTTGCACACCAAATTACCTAACACCACAGGTGGCTTTCACAGTGATTTTTATTTGGCATATTTAACAAATATATCAACGTTAGTAGATCTCTAAATGAGCTATGTCTCTAATACTGTTCTGATGGATGTCTGTGGAAACTGAAGTTTCTTAATATTCTCCTTAGATTTTAGAATCTGAGACACGTAATTATTTACCATAAAGCCATGCTGTGTGCAGATATTTCTGCTTACTTGTATGTGAAGCCATAATAAACCTTTTTCTCTTGTCAGCATAACATTCTTCCTCCAGTCTCTGATAAGACTTCACAGCACCTGCTCCACAATACCCTAGATTTGTCACCCAGAAATCTGGTCAGCTTACCTTCAGTGCAAGAGAATAGTTTATTGTCTTGCTTTAGGGGATTGTGATTCCATTTTTAATTAAAATAGATTTATATCCTCCTGTTATCACCAGGTTCAGACTGCATTTTCTCAAAATGGATTCAGGCCAGAAAGAAATATGGAAACAAGCAATGAATCCTATTAAACCTGAAATAAGGTGTTTTAGTTGTATTCACAAGCCAGCCTGGTTTTCAGGTTTAACCCAGCTCTTGCAAAGAACATCCAGTTCTTTTGCATTATCAAATTCATAAGATGTCTTCAGATTTTTTTTTTTTAAAAAAAGGCAAGTTCTATTTTATTCTCAATCAGAAGGTTGTTTATTTTTTCCTTTTGATGCATACATCCTATGGAATTGATCTTCGAAGATGCTGAGTTCTCTGTTCTCACTACTTCTCCCACCCCTACTAAAGCTTACCTTTTAAATTGATGAAGAAATTTCTTTGAAATTGGAAGGATTTAAGCTTTCCCTTAACTTCTTTGTTTGGAAAAGGATTCAAAGGAGATTAGTGCTATACAGACCTTTAGCATCAAGGAAAACCCCACAGCTGCTCTATTTGAAATGTATCAAAAGCAAGCAGTGTCCTCGCAATAAAGTACTTCTCCAGTTTTCTTGAATGTTGGGGTGACATTTAGGCCTCAGTGAAGTGAAAGAGGTCACTTATTCCTGCTCTCTTGGAATTAGGATTTGAGTGAGCAGTTGTGTGGTCCTTGGATGCCAGCTGGGGTTAAACCACGACAGAGTGCTTTTGCAATGACTCTGGAATCTTCCTCTTTTCTCACTAGACCTGCTTGCTAAAGCTTTAGCAACTGAAAATTTCTTTATTCCTCCTTTTGTGGGGGACAAATGGAGATTAAATGCCATCAGCAAGGACGGATACATCATTTCAGGTAGAAGATTCTCATCTTCTTGGCAGCATTTAATCTCTCTCTGATGCTCACGTGGGCTGCTGGCTTTTCAGTTTTGCACAGCTCAGGTATCTGTTCTGTTGGATAAGCACCTCAGAAATGAGGATTTCCTGGGTGGGATGGAGGGAGGCTCTGCTTCAAGTCTGCGCTGCCCCACTTTGTGAAGTATGGCAAAACAGGCTCCTAAAAACATCAGTACAGATGCAAGGCAACCTTCCAAGAGGTGCTGCTGATTTACCCGTAGAAGGCGCAGACTAACTCTTGATCCACAGCCTTACAGCTGAGAAAAGATTTCCAGAAGCATTTATGGAGTATGTTCCCCCCCAGGAATGTGAGTCCACCTTGAGACCTTAAACAAGAACGCTGTATTAACTTTGGACATGATGCCTTGCCTCATTTTACAATGTGAAGTAATTTAGCTCCTTGTCAGGCTGCAGGGAATAAGGTAACAGCACAGATGCTGGGCCATTAAAATAGAAGTGTATATGAGGTGAATATGACTAGTGGCTGGTTACTTGCTGGTGCCAGGTGGAGCACATCGTTTCACTCGTGGTTCAGTGGTAACAGCACTGCGGGTGAAATGCTGCCACAGCCGAGGTTTAATACCCCGCCTCCAATGTTTCCCATCAGTTCAGGAGCTGAGCACCACAGGACTTGTAAATTCCCGCCTTTCACAAACAAGTATTCCCATGTGCAGTGGATTTTGTTGTGGGAAGGGGTTTATAGGCCAGCACTTAGAACCATCTGGTGAGTGTTTAACAAGAAGCTGAAGCTATAATGTAAGCATATTTTATTCATTCAAGGGCTCTCCTCCTGGCTAGCAGCCAGCTCCCAGGCTCCCTAAGCCATTTCCCCCTCCCCACTATGCTTTAGAGACTGACGCAGTAAGTTAAGCATTGACAGAGCAGGCTCTCAGACAAGTCATCTGTCTCACCTGACGTATCTGTCCTGCAGACATGACCCTTACCTTCCTCAAACCTTTGGCTGTTTGCCAAAGCTGGTGTAGATATACTGATAGTGTGGCTTCGTTCTGCAGCACAACTTGTGCTCTTCAAGCGCTATCGTGCCCCAGCTCTACATGTCCAAACTACGCCCACTCAGCAGGTCAGTCTGGCAGAAAAGCCATTGTCATGTGTCCGCCCTGCCCTGACCGATCCTGAGGGCTACAGGACCTCTGAGTAAAACAAGACCTGGAGACTGACACTATCAGGGTTGTACCGAGAAATCCATTAGACGGAGGAATAAGAAACCACCACTCATCTCCCTGCTGCTTCTACAGGAACAGAAAGCATCATCCAAGAAGGTAGGGGTTACTCTTTCTGGTACGTGCAGCAGACAGTCCACAGTTCAGCTTTTCAGAGCTTTTTCTTGAGCAGAGCCTAGAAGACTTAAAAGCCTTTGACAATAACTGGAAAAGATCCCTTAAGAAACAAACCAACCAATCTTTTTGTGACTATAATTTTGAAATGTCCTTCCCCATGGGGATTTCCAGCAATTCTACATTTGGAACCCCATTTCTCCTTTCTTGAAATGGGTCCAAATGGCTGGAAAATAGTGCCTGTAATTTAAGTCACTGAGGCATTGACTCCTCAACGTTGTAGGTGTCTGACCTTTCTTGTTTAGGAGGAATTCTTAGTCTTGGTCTTCTCTTCCATTTGTGGGGTTTGGTTTGGTTTTGGGAGTGTTTTTCTCCATGAAAGAGAATTTCCAGAGAGTGGTGAAAGTAACCAGGCCAGGATAGGTATGAATTTAGATACCTTTGCATTTACACAGTCCCTGAAAATAGACAGAAGATGTGGATGGGATCGTACCTGCATAAAGTCTTACTAAATCCCCAATAGCAATGACTATATTTTTCCCTACGGATTTCCCCCCTTCCATATCATTTGAACTGTGATGAACTCACATTAATATTCTAGCTGAAAACTAGCAAACAGTCAAAAAAATTGCTGTTTTGTGTACCCAAGTTTTTCACTTCCTTTCTCCTCAATAGCTTTATTCATCAAACCAAGCCAGAGAAAAACTCCACAGAAGTACTTAAAATAGTATTTCAGCCAGCATATTGGCTTTGCTACCATGTCTACTACATGCAGACCATCAGTAATGAAAAGTGGAATTCACCTCATCAAACAAAGTCTACAAATTTGCTTGAGGATAATATATCATTAGAAAAGCAGATACATATTTGAGGCCCAAATTAAACACCAATGTCCGGTTCTTAAGAAACAGTCACTGTTACAGCTACTGTTTATTAGCACTCTTAGCAAACCTCAACCGAAACCTTTAAAATACTGGATGTAACACTTAGTCCATCTGACCTAGCCTCTCATGTTTGGTAATAATTCTTACCCTGTGCTTCAGAGGAACTGGCATCCCCAGTGTTGTAAATGGAAGGGACCTCGAGAGATCTGAGACCCAGAAGCGATCAATTTATGTTAAACACTCTGGTATTGCTCCCATTGACACTTAAATGCCTGTTGATTTCAGTGTGGCAGACGCTTAGACATAAAATGGCTTTTGTTGCTTTAGAGCCAGTGCCTATAAGCCCTTATTTCCTTTGGCATTAATGGCATTGCATTTGATAATACGAACTGCTCCCATCCTGGGAGTATGTAGAGTCAGGCCTCATCTTGTGTAGCAGATGATCAGGGCTGATGAAGGCATCTGCAGACAAAGTCCATGCCTTTGCCTATAGAAGAAAATTCTGGCTCAAAAGGCTTTTCCCTCTACAAATATGCCCAAATATTCAAAGCCTGGTTTGAACATCACAGCTGTTTACACAAGCACAAGGGAAGCAAACTCCACGACTGTTACATTATTGCAGGAGGGTGTTCCTGTTTCTTACCGTGCCTGGCAGCATTTAGAAGCCTGCCTGCAGCACAGGACACGGCCAAGAGGGCTGGATAACCTGGCCCTGTCCGGACACATAGCAGCGACCATCAATACCATGTACTTCTGTCAAGCTCTAGGATCAGTGCCACAGCAAATCCCTTGTAATCCATAGGGATGATTCAGGAATGAGAAGGAGAAAGGAACATGAAAGAAGACATAAATTAAAACCTGCAGGATTTTGCTGCTGCTTTCAAGCACAGGAGTTTAGAGGAAAGTCTGACTGCACGCTTCCTCCTCCCCAGAGCGAGCAGGATCCCATAGCAGGGCTGAGAACAGCGAGTGTTCTCCACAAAGCAGTGAAACAGTTTTGCTTCTGTTATTAAGGAAATTCCTCTTCCTTGATGCATTGTGGCACCTGCAATCTAAGAAGACAGATGCTCCCGAGAAGAGGGAACCTGAATTCATGAAGTTGTCCTCCTCTCTCCAAATGCAAGTATATTTTATGTCTTTGATATTAAATGACCTTTGGAACAGCACTTCAGATTTATCCCAAATTGACAATAACTGAGAGGCATAAACTACATAAAACTAAAAAGTATCTCACGCAGGGATATAAAGTGAAATAAATAAGTTCCTGTTACCAAGAACTTGGCCATGCTAAGCAGAAGGTCTGTCATTAGTCCCTTCCCCAGGCAGGAGAGTGACCACTGGCAGTGACCGGTTGAGTCCGTGCGCTTTAACCCCAATTTTCCACATAGCTGAGTCAGTGTAGTTAGTGCAGCCCACAGTAAACAGGTGTCCTTTCTCGGTGGTGTAGGAGGGCAATCTATCTCACTGAAATATCTATGATTAATATTTCTTCTCAAAGCCTCTTTGTCAGACCTGCAATCCCTCTCCTGCCCTTTGCAGAAACAAACCGACAGAAGAGAGCTTGCAACCACTTTGCTTCACACCAGTCCCACCAGTGAGATGTACCTCTGTTTTACAAGTCATATTTTAGTGTAGAAAACAGAAAGGCCTTCTTATAGTTTTCCCTTTGAGGACAAAATCTTTTTTCCATAAGGATTCGAGTTTCCTGCATGCACAGACATGAAATTCCTTGTTTTTTTAAAAAATACACCAGTGTCACAGTATCAGCCCTCATCTGAATTCCGCTTTGCCTGTCATCAGCCACTACCCTTTCCTTGTGCTAGCCAGCACCTCCAACAAGCCATGGCAAGACTGGGGTGTCAAAGGGGCACAGATCTGAGGGCACTGCAGGAATTTGAAGTGTTCCTACTTACTTTTCCCCTGAATCCAATTTCAAATATTGGAAGGCGACCCACCTTCATCCTTGCTTAGCTAAATACAGATCAAATGTCTACGACCAGGCTGAAAACACAGTAATACAACCACTTACACAGAGGTTAAAGCATAAGCAATACAGACATGGGCACAAAGTCCCAGGTTTTAGTACCCAGTAAAAATGTAAAAGTCTAAGCAGTACCAAGATATCTCCTTGAGTTTGCAGATAACGTGGGATGACGTCTTTAAGAACTGTGAACTGTCCCTGCCTCCCTGTGACAGTAGGCTCAGAGCTATGCAAGAAGAGGAGGGTCAATCAGGGCTTCCCCACCATGGAGGATGCTCTCTGTGGAGGCTGACATCCTCTCCCTCCAACTCCTACCACCTTCCTCCTTTGAACTTGCAGCGCACAAGTCTTGGTGGCCCTCGGGCAAGGAAGATCTATGCCGCCCATTCCTGAGCAACACCTACTGCAACCTGGAGTCCTCACCAGTCACCCTTACTTTTGGGAAGCAGCTTGTTTGTCCTCCCTCACCCTGCAAGCAGCAAGCAACAACAAGGAACACTTTTACATGATGAGTTGCCAAAATCTTCCCAGGGCCAGAGCAGTGAATGCCATCTGTTAAGACAGCATCTAGCAACAGCTCTGACATGTTCTTGCAGAGATACAGAACGTAAGCTGTGATGCGGTTCTAAGTCCAGCTCAGAGCAGCCCAATGGTTGCCTCCTTCAAAAAGTCTGAAAAATGTCCATTGAGAAAAATACTAAATTCATTGCCAAGTTTTCAGAGAAATTAACAATATAATCCTCATGGGCAAGACGGTTGGAACTCAAAAACCCAATGAGTATCCTGTAGTACCTGCTAGAAGTGCTAAAAAAATTACATCTTTTCCACCAAAGCTTTTTCACATCAAGTGAGGGGGGATAAAAGCAAAAAAATGTTTCTTATAGCCATAATTTAAAATCTTATTAAAAAGAATGGAATAATGTATTTGTGCGGTCTCAGTATGATGGACATAATGATCTCATTGTGGCAAGGGAAAAAATACCACCAGTGAGCTCACGTGTGCTGAAAGCGAGCAGGGCTATTCACTCTGGCATCTTACAGTGATAAGTATCTCAAGACAGGCTGACAGACAAGCAGGAGATGTAAAACTGTAACACAAGATCTGTGTCACATCCACATCTTGGGCTGCCAGGGACAGCCAGGATGACAGGCAGGAATAGGAAAGGGAAAGTGCTGCAGTCACTGGGGCACCTGGAAGGACATGGGAACAGCACAGGGAGTCTCCTGGGGAGGGAGTGGGGTGAAAACGCCCCCTCCCAGGAAATCCGGGTATCTTCATTGCAAAGTGTCACTACATCTCCAAAGCAGTGCTTGTAACTCAACTTCTTCCCAGTTCTTACATGGCTTTTGCTCCTTCCTAGTTTAAACACCCATGACCCAAGGAGCAGAGACCTCTGTAGAAACATAAAATTTCTGAAAAGCAAAACAGCATTGCATTTAAGAAAAAAATATGTTAACAACCCTTTTTTTTTTTTTTTTTTTGACATCGAGGAACAAAATACCAGGTATCGTATGTGGTTATCCTCAGCAAGAAGAGGATTTAAAGAGCATGAACAGTTCTTCAGTTTTTCCTGTGAGCATTACTTAGAATAAACATGTAAGGCTTTTTTCTTTGGTGAAGAGGCATATAATCAGCCACACTTTCTCCCCTTCCCCTTAGATTTAAGACCTGCTTTTGAACTCAACAGTCCTGGTGTTTACTAGTTGTTACCCTGTCTGGCAACTCTTACTGGATTGGCTTGGTTTTGAATTCAAATCCCTGCTCAATTTTCACTGCACAAATAAATTCCACCAATCAATCCAACCTGGTCCCTAGCCAAGGTGAGATGAATTAATTACCTGTAAATTAAGATAGATGCACATCTGGTGCAGATCACTGTATTTCTCTAAAAAACAACTCCATTATCTCCACTATGGATTAGATATTAATGCATTATCATAGAGGAAACAGCAAAGCAGGGACACAGCGGATGTAAGGACGTGATGGTGTAAGGCAGTGGCAATGTTGGCAGTGACCACAGCCTGCGGGGCCAGCACCACCCGCAGACTCTGCCGTTTCTCCCACCTCCAGCATCAACCCTTTCCTTCACTAAGCTGTTGTAGGAAACAGTATCTAGTGTTAACTCTCCTATGTCCTTTGGGGCAAGCCCTGAGGTACCCTGAAAAGTGTTTCTACACCTCTGTGTACACTCGTATAGCAGAGAACAAAGGACTCCTTGTTTTACCATCATCTCATGGTTTGATTTTGAGAGCCCTTTTTTTCTCAGCCGGTGCAGGTAATTCAACATTTATGAATCAAAAATTGTGACAGGAGAAAAGCGGCTGAGATTTGAAAAGAATATGGAAGTATTTTCTCTGCTTTCTCCCCCTGCCATTTCTCCCCTGACTGCTCCCCGAGCCTGGGTGAATGCGGGGCCTTCAGTTACCCAGCTATTTCAAGCCATTTTTGGAAGCAGCATTCATTGCTGCATACTGCTATCTAGCGGTAAAACTGCAGATGTTTGGTGGTGGGAATGAAGGGTTACCAAGAATCCTCTCAGCTGCAACTGTTTTTATATATCAAACAATTCTGCTGTGGCAACAGAATCTGTGACCCTGTAAGTATTCATTCCCCTGAAATAGCCAGCACAAGTAAAAAGAAAGTACTTAATAAAATAGACCTTTTTAAAGTGTACTTCATATTCTGTACATTTTACTATTCATCAAGGAAATATTTACCTTTGGACCAATGTGGGAGTCTAGCCCCATATGATTAGGGAAGATGAAATGAGAGGCTGATTTGCAGAGATAAATGATCTTCCTTAGGAAGAGTGGAGAAGGTTACCTGGTAGAAGAGAGGTTACAGCTGTCTCTTCCTTTGGGTATTGCTCCTTGAAGGAACAGTGGCCTCCTATTAAACTGCGGGTCACCTGTGTCACAGGATAAGAATCAAAGAGTTCAAAAAGTAGCTGATGTTGGAAGGAACCTCTGGAGATCATTATGTTCTATCCCCCTGTATAAGCAGGGCCGCCTAGAGTCAGTTGCCCAGGACTGTGTCTTGGTTTATGAATACCTCCAAGGATGCGGACTCCACAAGCTCTCTGGGCAACCCATGCCAGTGCTCGGTCACCCTCACAATAAAAATGTTAATGTCAGATGAGGTGGTTTCTGCCCTGCCTAACCATTACCAATAGCAAGACTGTCTGAACAGCCCTTCTGTGGTCTAGTTCAGAGAGAGAGAAAAAAATTACTCATAATCAGGAAGTCATTCAGTTAGCGATCCTCATCTTTATTCCACTGAAAAGAATAATGAAGTTGCCTGTGGACAACTCATCCCCCATACATAATCTGAAAAGCACCAGATCCTAATTGTACTAAGTTAGTAGTTAGGGCTTAAAAATCAGGACATCTTAAATTGAATTATCTGTCAGAAAATTGGACCACTGACATTTCTCAAACCTGAGTGCAGACTCTTGATCTGTATTACTGTAAGAGCCACTAGTCATCAGGGAGACATTATCCTGCAACCTGTCTTTATACAGACTTCTGCTTTTTTTCTCGCGTATTAAATATACTGCATAAGCGACTGTTCACTACAAGCTCTTCTCTCTCCCACTCTGTGGTAGTACCTGATGAGGATATAATTTTTTCTTGGAAACAGTTTTATGAAACAACAGAATTTGTGGACCCTAATCCTGTTATATTAATTGTTGGTCTCTCAATGTCCTCAATTTCTCTGAACTTGTCCACAAAACTCACTTCTATCTCTGTGGCCAGGTATTTGCCATGCTCCCAGCACCATCTCTTCAAAACAAAATGCAAAAAAATGAATGAATGAAGAAAGGAGAGCTGCGAACTGAGAGAAATCCAAGCTGCCCTTGGTGTGTTCACCAGGAAATGCAACAAGCTGCTTTTCTTTGCACTGCTTCAACACTTGGGTAGGAAAATAGCTTGGAGATGTAGTGTGTCTTAGTCAGTCTGCTGAAAACGTGCATCTGAAGATGAGTTACTGTGTAATACTGGCTCTGCCATGAGATATAATTAAGCAGAAGAAAGACATTTCAGGTCTAGGATGAACATCTGTTTTGATAATGAGCATCAGGGTGCTTGTTCTGGAGGCAAGGAAAACATACCCTTCATTTTGCATCACAGCCGTGTCACATGGAAATGGGAAAGCAGGTCAGAGGGTAGCAGAGATCGGAGGGGAGAGTATGAGTGGGAAGCAGCTCTGGCATGGGAAAGCTCAGCTTCTTGAAGCTTGAAAAAAGGTGGCAGAAAAGGTCAGACAGGAGTTGATGAAAAGGCTTTTGCTATAATGGATTATGCTGTAGGTCCTATGAAATTTATGAGGTAAAAACCATCCATATCTTACTTTTTTCTCCAACTTGCACTTTTCCAACCCTTGCTGCAGTGGTTCTGGCATGATTGTGCCAGGATGTCTTTAATTAGACACCAAGGCTAGAGACAACCTAGCCCATGAGCATTTGTCAAGGGATGCTGCTGTTATCAGGATGATGCTGGATATTGCAATGATACTTACTATATGATTTTACCACACCATTTACAACATGTCTGGAGCAAACAGAGTCCCATTTCTTAAGACTCAGTACGAATCCCAGGGGTGTGGCTGGAAAGAATGTTACATACATACTCGAAGCACCACCACACTCAGGCCTGAATTTTTATCACAAAAATAATATAATAAAAACATTAAAGGAGCTTGGACCTAGTCTAGTGTATTGACTTTGGATGCAGAATTGTATAGAAGAGCACAAAGAAAGCAGGAACTCGAATGATTAATTTTCTTTCCCCTTCTTTCCTCCGCCTTTTCTTTTTGTTCTGCCTTCATGATTTCAAGACATAAAATCAATTGTGCTGTTAATTGCACTTCTTAGATTGAACATTTTGCTCAAAACACTGGTACAGGATTGTTCCTACTGATGAACTTTTCATTTCATGATCATTATTGTTTTATTGGTATTTCCCCTCTCCCAGTCACTGAGCCAGCATCTGAGGCCTCATAAAGTAGTTTCGACTAGGGTAAGAAATAAGGGAATATAAATCAAGTGGGTTATTGGAGTCATTTCATCTAATACGCAGAGTCCTCCTTCACTGAATGAGGGCAGGTGAGAGCTTGCCTTGCTCCAAAATCTCAGGTCGGTGGCCGTGACCCCCACTTCTTCTGGGCAGATGGCTCAGGTCCTCGGCTGGCCAGCCCTGTCACCAAGCACAGCTGGTGGGACCAGGACAGGAGCACTCTCTCCCACTGTCCTCTCCATTCCTGGCTCAGGAAAGCCTTCTTCAGGTGGGTTCCTTTGAAGGCAGCCACAATCTTTGCCTGTGCTGGGTTCCTTTGAAGGCAGCCACAATCTTTGCCTGTGCTCAGAGCTAGTGCTGCATGCCCTTGGGTTTCCAGCCCAGCCAAGGGATGGGAAATCAAAGTAGAAAAGATGGTAAAACATTGGAGACAGGCTGAAGCAGAGCTGCAAATGCTCCTGCCACTCCAGAAGGGATTGAAAATCTCCATCAGTCAAATACTGAGTAGTACAAGCCGAGAGGACCAAAACCTTCTTCACAGCACTCCACACTTGAGTCATTCAAAATACAAAGTTTGTACGGTTGCTGTTGCTTCGTTTATTGTGCTGTTACAGATATTTGTCTTGCTGAACACTTATCCCTCCAAGCCATTAAATTAAGTGGGTACATGACAAAACATGGATCTGTCGTCCAGTGCAGGAAAGCAGAGGATGAAGGCAGCAATCGCAGGTAAACGTCTGGCTGGAGCAGGCAGGAAAGCACGTGTTTCTCAGTACCCTAATAACTGCCAGGCCAGTTAGCCAGGAAAACTGCCAGGGAGCAGATTCAGAGTAATGCGTCTGAGCAGTGAATAAATGACATAAATCGTATTAAGTACAGTAATTCATCTGAGTTTTGTCTGCAAGATGTTTCACAGCAGTGTCCAATACAAATGAATCAGTATCTGCTAGCATGCCTTTCCCGGGGGGGGGGCAGCCATTAAATCCTTGCTGAGTCATTGTCTTGCTGTGGTTGAGACTAAACGATTCAGGATTAAAGTTCATTACATTAAAAAATTATTTTACGGGGCTTGGCCCAAATTCTACTGTCAGCTACAGTAATGTTGCATTGTACAGTGTGTGGTCACTCTGATACTGCACTGGAGTAAAAAAATCAGAATTTCAAAGCTGGAGAGGAGCCAGTTCTTCCACTCTTTGAAAAGACTGCCAGCTCATTAGAAACTCCTAACGTGCTTCCCTTGCTGTATGCACACACCCAAAAATTATTTCAGAGTGGACAGTTAAAAGGATAAATCTTTAGAAGCAATAATGGAGAAAACCATCTAGATAGATAGCACTCCAGCATCCCAGCACTGACCTGATTTTCCTGCTAGGAAAAGAGGAATGGCAAAGTCTTTTTGAATACAGGGGAGACTTGGGCGGAAAAAGTGTGGGCGTTTTGTGGATTCATGTGGAACTGTTAAGAAATCACTTGAACTTTGAAATGCAAAAGAGGGGATTAGTTTATCTTATTTGAACTGAAAACCCTAAAAAACTCAGACAAGTCACAGCCGTTCAAAACACCAAATCTAACAAAATTAACAGAATTAAAGTAAAAATGTAAAGATTTGAAATTTAAAATTTGTCACAGATTCGGACCATTTTCAAAATAGAGACCTAAATCCTTGGCAGAGAGTGCACTAGTTTTGCACATCATAGTTGGTTCTACTGTCATTTGTTTGACATGACTGGACCTATGTTAATATCTGGCAGCTGATCGTGTAGTTCATCAGTGTACCGCACAGTTTTCAATGGTGAAAACTACCTCTGTAGAAGTACCTCATTTGACTACTATATCTTCCTGCTACCTATCATTTCCATTGTATGGTAAGCTCTTGGCTTTATTTTCAAAAGCAAAGTCCAGCAGTTATTTTATTTGTGAGTTTAATTTTGATTCAAAAAACTAGAAAGACGAAAAATAGGATAAAATGGAATGGAACACAGTAATAATTTTGTCAAATTAAAAACACAGCTGACCTCTAGTGGCTGCTTGTCAAAATTAAAGTTGTTCAAATACTCCATGAAGGGGCAAAAAAAAAAAAAAAAAAACAACCCACCAACATTTTTCTGACGAAGCCTTCAGTCTGGATTCAGAGATTTCTTTTGTCTCTTTTCCTTTTCCTCCCACATTTCTCTGCCAATTCCAGGCCTTCTCCAGGTAGCATCCAAGAGTTTTGCAACAAAGATAAGCTCAAATATTTCAGTTGCTTTAAAACAAATTTTAAGTGCAAGTTTCCTGTTTTTGCAAAACATGTGTTTGAAAGGTAACATCCATTTTACTCAAACCAATTTGAATTTTCAACAGAAGTTTGTCTTGCACAGCTTTATCTTACCAAGTATTGCATAAAATTGCCTAATTAGAAAGTAGTTTTCAATAAAAACCCAAATGTTTGCTGCTAGAGCCAATACTATTTGTTTGCCAAAGATTTTTTTATAAGGAGGTTTTAATATTTTTTCCATTAAAACTTTTAAAATTTTATGTATAGCAGTGAAAGTGAAAACAATATTTATACACACACAGATATATATACAAATGTTTGCATTTATAGCATTTCGTCTCCTCCCCAAATCTTCTTGAAAGCTGGGCAAAGCCCTGTATCAAAACTAGTCAAGACTAAGTGGCAATAAATCCAGGTATCCTCAAGGATTTTCATGAACTGTTCTCAACAGAGCCTCGGTGCCTGGCTCACTCTTCTGGTAGCTACCCCACCGAACCTGTAGCAACATCAAGACCACTCATGTAGCAGCACATGACCTTGCCAGGTCTGCTGTTGATGGAGCATTTTCTGAAAGCTGGACATGTGAACCACACCATTGGTAGCGCACTGGCACTATTCAGTACCTGTGCTGAATAATTAATCCCGTAATTAATTTGGTAACACATTGATTCCTCCAGCTCATGCGTTAGCCTGGGCCTAGTCCATCAGATGGGTACTGCCCCATTTTTTTAACATACAATGAGATGGAGTTATATATTTTTAAGGAGCTGTACCAATTCCCAGCCTGTTACTCCACGCAAGTCTCCTGGATAGGGCTGAAAGGCCTCAGTGAGAGCAGCAACTCTGCTGCTTTGCTTGAGGAGGAGCCCCAGTTGCCTTATTACTTTGTGAACAGCTTAGTCTCTTGCTCAAGTCAGTCCAAAAGCAGCTCTTGTACCTCCTGCTTTCTTACTTCCCTCCACCTGCCCGCTAGGCAGCACTGGGTGCAATGTCCACAGTGTAAGAGCCCCTGAGGTCATTCCTCCATGGCTTTATTTTTCTTCTTCTTCCCATCAAGTTCAGGCAGAAGAGACTGCCACAAACATGTTAGCCAGCCCACATTTGACGTAGGGGTCTCTTAGATTTCTCTGCTCAGCCATTCATTTAAAACCAAAACCTTAAAGCACTTGCATTCTTCTTGGCAATGGGATGGTTTTCTTCATAAAAACTTACCTTGTTCCTTGGAAAATACTTACGTGGAGAACTTTTGTTCTGTCTGCCTTTCTTACTTCAGTGAGGTCCATGGCTAGCATCACTTCTGCAGCACATCAGAGCAGTGAGTGTGAGTGCTAGACACAAGAGAGGAGTGAGCCTGGCCACAGAGGTCCCCTCCACATGCACATTACCCTGCACGTCCTGGGCAGGAGGCCAAAGGCCCTCTCACCTTGGAGAAGTACTTTAAGCTACAGCACCTGCCCCCATTCACCCTACTCACACCCAGGTGAGCACAGAGCAGTTGTAACAGAGACCTGTACCTCAGCTTAGTGTCCACACCTGGGGTGGGACCTCTCCTCACATAAGGTTAACAGAGAGCAGTAACTTCAGTGTACATAACTGTAACAATCTCTGCACTGGAAAAATAGTCTTCTAAGATGAAAAGACAATTTAACGCCTTCTCCAAATAGAGGTTGACCTTAGAGATTTTGTGTTTTTACACTTTTTTCTTCAAAATAAATCATACCAACAAACAGCACAGTGGTGCAGCTATGATGGTCTGAGGATATAAGCAATGCTTTTTAGGGAAAGGTAAGAATTATTATTAAAGCAGCTGAGAAACTGCTTCACTCAAGAGTGTCTCTGCTTTTTCCAGCTCTATCACTTGGTATTGCAACCTAGTGATTCAAAAATGGAGATATGTAGAACATAGAATTCATGCTAAAAGCCAATTTGAAGAGCTAAACGTTTCTTTCCCTGCTGTATTGGTTTATGTTTTCTGTCTGGGTGCAGTTAAAGCATGTGGGACGTCCACTGTGCAAGGAGTGCATAATTCAGATCTTAGAATCATAGAATTATTATGGTTGGATGAGATCTTTAAGATCATCAAGTCCAGCCGTTAACCTAGCACTGCAAGTTACCGCGAAACCACGCCCCCCAGCACTACATCTACATGTCTTTTAAATACCTCCAGGGATGGCAACTCAACCGCTTCTTGAGATCTCTGGAGGGATCACTGCTTTCGCTGGGTGAAGTCACCGCCACTGTTGTTGCTTGCATTTACTAGACTCAAGATTCCACACCTTGGGACACCTGTACTGCAACCAAACTCCCACCCAGCTGGGTAAAGGTCAGTCTCCAGCTCCCGGGTGGCTCAGGGGGGGATGCTCGTGCTGCCACTGCCAGTCGTCTGCCCCAGTGACGAAGCAGCTCAGAGCAAAGACCACAAATGATCTGGGTGGGCTTCAGATCGAGCTTTAACCAAGAGCCTTGCAGGCTGTCAGCTGGCACCCTTTTATGCATATTGACGTTTTTAAAAAGCCAAGACAACAGAAGATTTTGAAATGGAGCCTAGATGCATAATATTTTTCTTGTAACTCAGTCTCAGAAATTGCACTGGGCCTGTACAAACTCGCAAAATGCTGAAAACTTATATTGACGTGTGTTTGAAAAGTTCCAAATCAAGTCACTGTAATACCGTATAAAAATAGCTAAAATGGAAAATCATCAACAGAAAAACTAGAGTACTAAATGATCTATGTTATTATTCCCATAGTGATTAACATACTGCATTTTCCCAGCCTGTTGCAATTTATTAGTCCATGTTCTTCTGTATCAGTATCAAATATTATTTCATTATAAAAACTTGTGTGCTTGTTAACAAAAAAAATCCAAATTAACTGTCAACATATGTTCCTTTCACTTTTTCAAATTAGAGTAAGCAAACTGGCTCTAATTAGTTTCCTGATTAATGAGTGGATGGTAAGCAAGAGAATTACATTAAGAACAATTTCCAGTTTACACTGGTTAGAAGGAGGTAAAAAAATAATTTTTCAACAGGGATCAAATAAATCTACAGAACCTCATTTTTTTACAATGCTGTGAAAATATGCAAGGCATCACATTGTAAATTGCTGGTTAGGTCACTGGAGCAGGATGAATAAATACTGTTTGCCATATGAAATTGGCTAGTTAAATGAAGATCACAAAATTGTTTGTTGCTATATAAGGCTCATTTTTGCTATAAAAAGAGCAATTTTAATTTACAGGGGCTTAAGGCAATTTTCCATCTAATTTTATGTTTTATAATGTCTGCTAAAACACTGGTGCCTTATTAGTTTGTGCGGTCGAATATATATTGTTTCCAAATTTCAAGGCCATTTATTTATCTTGACCAAAGCAAAACATGGTTAGTTTTTCTTCCTAAATGCTAAGAAAAATTCATGTTGATCACGTTAAGACAAACCTAAATTGACTGTATCATAGATGCATCTCTGTTTGTGACCAATAGAAAACATTATGTTTTATCTGCGTATGAGTAATGACACGTTAACTTCACTGGTCAAAACTATAATCCTTCCTATGATACCATTTGCTGTGCAATCTCACAACTGAAAAACTTAAAATTGAAGTGAATTAAATGGCTGTTATAACACAGAAACAGCTGGATAGATGCACAGCATAGTTTTTTGAACATCTGGGCTCTATTCTCACCAGTGAAGGTCCTGGCAGGCAGGTCAGACGTAGCTTAAGGCTTTCCATCATCCTGTGGTTCAGAGGCTTCAGCTTGCTACCACCTCCCGTCCCAGACATCGGCATGCAGGAGGCTAACATTATCGCCCTGTTTCCATCAGCCCAACCCTGTGCTGTGCTGGCCTCACTGCTCAGAAAAGTCGAGCATCCCACTTCTTGGCCACAACACAGCCAAAGACCACCATAAGCAAAGCATCAGCCCTCCACCCACAGGCTGAGTTCCTCCCAAGCTCCCCAGGAACCTCAGTCATTTGTAAATCTCATCTAGTCCAAAAAGCAGTATTGGTGATAACCTTCCAGTCAGCTGATTTTTTTTCTGTTTCTAAATTAACACTCATTTCCCTGTTCCTATTTCAATTACACAGAACCTCCAAAAGCCAAGAAAGTATCTGAGCCATTTCTGCTTCTTCTCCGGTGCGCATTGAGACATTGAGGACAAGGAGTAGCAGATATGGGGTTGGCTGGGACTTCATGGCTGATCTACTCCGGCAATACAGTCCCAGTTTCTCATCTTTTCCTTCTCTGCTTCCATCTTCATGAGGGCAATACTGCAAGCTAGCTGAAGCCGCATAACCCCACTGTAGACACCCTGTATGAACACAAAGCAAGGTTGATCTCAAAGATATTTCCTCCAAAGGCTTTCTCAGGAGATTTGTCTCAGCCACTGGTATTTTCTCCTCTCCGCTCCAGATTTTCTCTGGCTGCATAAGCTTCAGTTCTTCCTTTCTGCATTCCCAGTGTTTTTTCCTTCCTGTCCTGAGTTCTTCTCTCTGTCTTCTCCCTCTTAGGGCTGTCCCAGCCTTTTACCTAAATGTGTTTTCCTAGCGTCAATGAAATGGGCAAGGAAAAAGTTTGAAAGCAGTCAGTGTAGCAGGCCTGTGTGCAGTTAGTAGCTCTGCAATAAACTTGCTTAGATCCATCGGTGAGAGAAGTGGGTTCTCAACACTTCACAGGATCAAACCATTTTATTTTCCACCTAAGTAGGGAGACCCTTATGTGGGGAAAGTGTGTAGCAGTCGTGGGAGGCAATAATACCATGCCTATTAGAAGAACCACTAAGTTGTCTTCTTCCATCCTTTCTACTTCTGCACACACACTGAAGAGGAGGGCAGAAAACCCTGTTTTCTGACCCAGCAGCCCTGCTTTTACACATTTTTGTATACTGGTTCTGCACAGAAAGGAGAGCTCTCACTGGAAGTTTTGCAGATGACTCTGCCTTACTTTCAGATTATTTTGAACTTAGGAATCGCTGAAGAGGTGGAATTGGAAGCTGCCTTAGTGGGAGAAACCCCTGTGTAAGATTTGGTAAGAGGTGGTGGTGGCATGGCAAGTGCTGCATGATGCCAGGCCATGGGGCTGGATGAAGATGTGAACTCTGCTGGGGAAAACTGGATGCTGGGACAAAGATGCAAGAAAGTGAGTGTCTGTGGTGGAACAAGGATCACTGGATGAGTGGCCTTTGCCCATAGAAAGGCTTGTACTGGAATATAACCACATGCACAACACTTTTGGTGTAAGTGAAGGAGCTGGGGCTGCTGAAAACCCAAATTCATTGGTCCTACAGCTTATGTGGCAGTCTAATCCATTTCTAGCTAGTCAGGGACAAATGCAAGGCTTTGTGTCCAAACAGGAGACATTCCCATCTCTTTTCTGCCAAGAGGAGCACTACAACTGCACTGTGAGCCCAGTAACACGTGATAAATGCTGTTCCTCCACAGCAAAGCAAGCTCAGGTAGCTCGTCCTTTACAGAAAAAAACTAGTAATGCGATCTTCCTAATAAGCGTCTTCATCAGATGTTCCAAGTAATTATCTTTCCTTTCTACGATCAAAAAAATAGAAAGATATAAACATAAAAAGAGACTTTAATTTTTTAAGCTAACCAGGATTTGTGGTCATAAAGAATAATGGCAAAGGCAAGGGTTTTTTCCTTTGCAAGAAAATTCTTGGAGCAGCATGTAAACAGACCTTCTTGTGGTATTAATATTACCCCATTTATGCTGAAGCTATGCAAACAGAGACATATAAAATTGTGCTCCTAAAAACTTAGGTTGCCAATAAATATTTTTACCACTTTTCATTTATACTATTTGCAACTTTGCCCCCTTGCAGAAAAGTGATCCCAGAATGCAAGCTAAGTTATTCTGAGGTTATTGGAGCTATCAGACATTTTAAAATAAAGATCATTTCTGTTCCTCTGAACTTAAGCTGTTGCTTGTTTGGAAAGATTTGACTTTGCAGTTTGTAAAGATTCATCTCATGGGCTGGTGACAGAAGCATAGAATTTTTAGCTTGAATTGATGGTAAGCAGCCTTGTTTAGTGCCTCGAGGGATTTGAGTTCCCATCTTGACCTTACCATGTATGTTCTCACTGCAAATATTGGGTGTATTTTCACAAGGTTACTGCTCTCCAGTTAGCTGTATTGGTACCTCAGTATTAAAAAAGTCTCAGTATTAAATAGATTAAACGTGCCTTGCTACATCAAGATACCAACCTGTATTCCATTAAAACAAAAACATAGCTTCAGATTTCCTTTTACTGAGTTAATGGAAGTTACAAATTCTCACTACACTGAAAAATCAGTGTGAAAAATCAGTACTTTTATTCTGGTGCCTGCATAGTGCCTGCTGGATTTAGTACCTAATTTTCCTAGTGCTTAAGGCAATGTTCATCTTAAAAAGATATAAGCTGTGCCTCAAAAGAACTGCCTTATAAATAACAGGATGATTTGAAATATTGAATTTGGACATCTAAAAGTTTTTTCTTGAACCTTTGGGGTTCAAACTCCAAAAATTTTCTCCATATTCAATAGGAGAAGAAAGGGACATCTGAAGTTCTCCCACGGTGCTTGAATACATGAGCTGGGGAATTTAAAGAAAAAAAGAAGACTGTAGCAAAAGCAGGGGAGCTGATAATTCAGTCTGCCTCAGGAGCTGTTGAAACCGGTTCTCAGCTATTATCTTTATAGTTAAGTGAATTTAAAAAGGTAGAGAACATTTTACAAGGTCATGGGCAACCTGACTTCCTTCATTTTCAAGTGTTTGACTTAACAAATCTTTGACTGCACTTTTAGAACCATATACAAATTATCGCACTTCTACTAAGATATGGATATCATACCATTTTCATTTCTGTTACTTTTTCATTTTACGTGGATGTTAATTACAGCGATTTTGATATTGTCTATTCTAGTACCAGTTATTTACTAAAAAAAACCCAATTATTTTCTATTTGAAAATTCCTTTGGTTTTAAGCAGAATTCAAAGCACTGGTGCAGTTCTTAACGGACTGACTTAGATCCTATAATTTTGGGACTTAAGCCCATAAAACTTCACGCGTTGGCAAGCCTCTGCTCTCCTTTCATTCCAAACCTCTCCTCCTTGAGATGAAAACAAAGCAGAAATATTTGCAATTATAATGCCGCAAACCAGTATTTGTTTGTTATATGTTTCCAGCTTTCAGGCTGGAAGTGAGGAGGATGGATTGAAACCTGCCAGCTTGCTAATGAGGCAGCATTGCCTTGGGGAGTGGAGGAATCTGGGCAAACAGGTACAACTGCAAAAGGAGGCAACAGCAATCGAAGCATCTTCTCTGGGGACCTGGTAGTCACAGGGGTGGAAGTACCCAGCTGTGGGCACTTTTCAGCTCTGGGTAGTCAGTATAGGGCTGCTGTGGGGTCCAGTGAGTTATCTGTGTATCTCCTGGAGTACTGGTCATGAGTATCATGAACAGATCCTGCCCAGCTGTTAAAATGTGCCATGGTGCTGGAGGTTTGTAGCTGTCTGCAACATTTTTCTCAAACCAGGAAGAGTTCTGTGCATGTTAGAAGAGAGAAAGTAAGTGAACATGACAGAAACAGGCAAAAAGAGGAAGACAAAGACTAAACACTGCCAAATGTCACTGTTTAGCAAACATCAGTGTCGATGAAGGTCAATGAAGCTGGTTGGCAATTAGCCTTTGGCTGTGTCAAGAAAGGACTTTTGACTAGTTAGTGCATTATTCTGCAGAGGTTAGTGTTACACACACTCACGAAATCCTCCTATGCCACCCAGCTTGCAAGCATAAAGCCAGGAAAAAATGATACTTTTTGCCAGTTGACTATATAATTTTCAGTGGCCAAAAGCCAACTGGCTGCTAATTGTTATTGCAGTGAAACTGGAAACAAAGCTCTTGGTATGAATACTTGGACTGTTTGTTGTATTCCCCCCTGAAATTCTTCAGGAAGAGCCATGAACTGCTGCTCACACCCACAGCTCCCAGAGAAGACGAACTGGGTGCCTGTGTATGCATGCAGCACTTGGTCTGCAGCCTTGGCAAATATTTTCAATAAGCTTCTTGCAGCCAAGGTTAGCTGGCTGCAAAGAAATTCATTTATTTAGCCACTTTGCATGCTTGGAGCGTTTTCCAAAAGTCTAGTGTATGTAGGTCCAAGGGGGTCCCAGAAAACGTGTTACAGGAGAGAACTGGTGGAATTGTTTTCAATCATAAGAGAGATAACTCACACCTATCTGCTATTATTTGCTGGAGAAGCTCTTGAGGCAAGGAACATCTCTTTGTTTGGTATTTATGTAGCAGACAGCGCAGTGGAGTGCTAATCCATGACAGGGAGGGACTGGCACTGCCATCGTTCAAGCAAATAATAATGGTCATTTCCAGAGCTGACTGAATAGACACTAGCTGCATCACCTGAGTCACACCTACCTAAAATAAACACGAGGGGAATGTGTCTTGGATCATTCTTATCCCTCCCTCCTGCAACCCACTCCACAGGGCAGCAATACTGAAAAGAAATTCTATCTTAGCAAATTTAGATATATTCATAGACACCTCCTTGACCGATTGCTTTGTTTCCATTTAATTAAAGAACTGAAGGCAGATCTGTGCACCAAAGTTCTGTTGCTATTAGTTATATGGTTCCAAATATGGATTAGTTGTGTCCCCATTAGCTTCTTCTCCTGTGCCTACAAAACCTCTAGTCTGGGTACAAAGAAGCAGGGCAGCCTTCGGTCCTGAGATGTTCCCTTATTCTGCATGGGATGTTTGCCTCGACTGAAAAGGCGGAATTTGACTCCTGGATGTTAATGGCACCTATCAAAGCCGTAATTTTAATCAGGTTGCCTGCTATTTGGACAGGTGGCCACTGTCCACGGGTAGATCGGCCATGCGGCAGATGTGCAGTAGTTCCATGTAGGACAGCATGGCCAGGGCACATGTAGCACACAGTACATATACACAGAATTCCCGGGAGCAAATATAGAAGTCCACATGCAGAAAAGTTTTTTGTCATCTGATTTTGTGTTTGTCAGAGGTATGCTGTAACTGAGCTGGCAAATAAGGCCTTCTGTTGGCATGTGCTGCGTTGACTGGCATGTTCTGCCAACCTACCTACACCAAAGCAAAGCTGTAGGGTACCTGGCATGCATGGGGAGAACATACAAGTGCAGAGATAGTTCCTCTTTCAAAGTACCTGATATATGTTAGATGGCTTCAAGTAGCAGAAGCAGCACCTTTTTTCCTTCAGAGCTGTGGAAAAGATAAAGCATCAAAGGACACACGTAATTTCAGTACCTCCGTTAGCCAGCATAAACGCACCAAGCAAATACACATCTTTCTCAGACTTCTAGCTGCTAATGGTCTTCCCCTGCGGGTGTCACCAGTTGCAATGGAAAGACAAAAGATAAGGGACCTAAGGGACAATATGTCAGGGGTGAGCAATCAACAGGGAAATTGGGAACCTTAGAAAAACAGGTAAAGAAAATCTTGTTCATTCACCAGAAAGGAAAGCCGTGGTGAACACCTTCTGTGATTGCATACTCACCATGCATCGGACCTATCTAATGTCCCTCAGAAGAGTCTAGACCTTTGATTTTAATGACCGATATAGCTATTTATTTGATATATGCTAATGCTTAATACTGTTCACGCAAATGTCAGGCATATGCTACAATTACATAAAGCCTTTCTTAATAAAAAAACTGTACTTCAGAATATCTATCTACCAAGTGAATGGGTAAATATTTTATCATCAGCATACTATTATTAGCTCGACCTTGCACACACATAGCTAGTACACACAATTAGGAACTGGATCCAACTGCACTGGTCACCTTGTAAACACATTGTGAGACACAGTCCTTTCCCCAAGGCAAATCTAAAATATTAATCAGCAAATAATTAGGCGAGTATTTCTGCATACAATAATAGTCTTGTTGCACGTAAGAGGATGGCTCATGATAGGTACACATTTGCACATATTTGCCAGATCAAAGCCTTACTTAGGGCAATTCACAGGTTGTGAAAAACGCTGAGAGATAAAGGGAAAGAAAGGCAGTGAAAGAAAACAGCACGGCACTTCAACATAATAAACTATTTTGAATGCAAAAATGTCATTGTTCTATTAATGATGTCATTAATCTCCATAGTAGATGTGTCTACCACCCTTTGTCACCCATTAATCAAAATAATAATACAAAGAGGAATATATTTAGAAATTAAAAAAAAAAAATCGCTGCGCATAAGCAAAAGACAGTCTTTCATTCTTCAGAAATTACTAAGGGGGCAATTTCTGTCATTGCTGTTATTGTTATTATGGAGACCTAAGAAATGCTCCAGACTGACCAAGTTCAAATTGCAGAGGACAGAAAGGTAATCAGTGCTGCCGTCCCCAGCTCTCCACCCTGATCTTCAAGGGCTGGCGTTGCCCCAGGGAAACGCTGGGAGACGTTCCTTCTCGGGGAGAACAAAATGCTTCCCAAGCTCCGCAGCCTGTACAGGCAGAACCCTTGATGCAATTGTATCTTAAATCGTGGTTCGTTTCTAAACCATTGTTAGCTTTGTTTGTGTCCCCAGCTTCTCCCTCTTCAATCTCTGTGGTCAGAAACTGGTCACTAAGGCTGTATTGTCAACCTCAAGCACTCAAATATTCATAGGTCCAGCAAAAATAGGATCAATCTGTGATTTTAGGATAAATGTGTTTAGAGTTTTTACCTGGTCTTCTTTGGACGTTGGTAACTTCAAGAAACGCATTTTTAGGTTTATTTTGGTGAACAATAGGACCGGGAGCTTAGAGTTAGTTTAGAGTTCATCACTCTACAAGCTGCAAATCTGCTGTATCACTTCTTCAGTTTTTAGTAATTAAAAAAAAATACCCAACACCATCAGCATCAGAAACACTGCTCAAGTCATATGGCAAAATTACCCCTCCTAGCTCAGATGTCTAAACACCCATACAAAGGAGCAGAGACTTTAGAGAGATTTCACCATGGCCACAGAAATGTGTCCGCTGCAGATCTTCTTAGAAACATCCATTCATACGGCAATTTTCAAGATGTTTTTACTTTTGCCAATATTGCTGGAAACCAAAATTCTTAACATGAGTGGAAAACAAACAACAAGAAACAGCAAAACAAGCTAACCCAAAGTGGTATTATAAATCCAAATAAGTACCACTTGCCTGTAGGCTTCATTCAGCTGTGGATCTGAAAATATTCCTCACCTGAAAATGCCTAACACTTATGTTACGTAGTATTTGTTTTGAATGGCTTTACGAAAGCTGCTATATAAAGACTTAATTTCTAGTTTCATTTGTACTTTACATGCATTACGAGTCAAATTAAAATCATGGTAAAGCGGGGTACTTGAAAGCCAGCATTTCTACAGCAGAATTTTAATTGCCTAGAAAGAAATGCGTTCAGGTCAGCACATAGTGAAGCAGCTTGAATAGTTTAACAGTTGGTGAGTTCTGCTAATGGCTCCCATTGCTAACGCACGGTTAAAATTGTCCACCGTTATTGTTGTTTGTTCACAGGGAATTTGCCAGCAATAATACATGTTTCTATTAGACGGTTTTAGGGCACACCCCAAGGTTTTAGGGCACACCCCAAACCAGGCTTCGGCAAGGGAGAGGCAGAGGAGGACTCCCAGGGTGGAGCCAGACCTTGGGAGGAAAAACAAGTTAAGTGCAGAGCAGCCGCTAAGAACCGTGTTTTCTCTAAGTTATAATGCATTTATTTACTTTTAGCCAGTGATGTCCTGTTTAATGGCTGTAAAGTAGCACAAAGGAGAAGGGTAGTTGACCTTCTAAATTCAGGAAAGTATTCCAACTTTTAGAGGACCACGAAGCTGAAGGGCCACTTTGTGGAGAGATGTTTGTGGCACGCAGGAGTATGCCAGGAATTCCTGCAGCTTGGCAGGGATGCTTCAGCCAGGCTTCCTGGAAGATCTGTCTAGGTCTCATAGAGGACACATTACACCAGAGCCACCTTAGGGATGTATTTTAAAACATACAAGCAGGGCCCCCTGGGCTCTGAGGGACTGGGATTTGTCATGCAATCACTCCTTGTGGCAAAAATGTGCTCTTGAGTTTCGGCTTTTTTTCCTTAAAAAAGTGTATGACTACTCTTCATGAGTGAAGAAGAGCTTGAAAGCGTCTAAGCAATGTGACTGCTCGTGAGCCCTGACTCTGCAGCCTCAAACTCCATTGTTTCATATAATGCTCTATGTTTTGCCATAAAACTGGCTGGTTTGCTCCAGTCAGACATCACATGTGTTTTGTTTTCTGTCCCCTTCTCAGTGAGGACCTGCCTCTTGCTGTCCCACGTTCCCACAAAGAGAAGTTAACTGGACAACAGTATTTGTACTTTCCGCTCTGCTTTGTGGAGGTGGGCAGCTGAGGAACAGAGACAGTTATTATTGCTTTGTCAGAGACCTTTCCTCTGGTATAATTATAATTACCTTACATAGCTAGGATATAATTACTTTGGATATTTACGTCTTTTGTGATCTTTCCTGATCAGTTACCAGCCTCACTGGAAGCTCTTGAACCAACCCCAGTATCTGAGCACCAGCCTTACTCATAGAGTCCTCCTCCCACCTTCAGGTTTAACATAACCTCTGCTTTTTCCAGACGTGCTGGAGAGTCTGTCTCTATAATGCCAAAGTGATTAATGATTTTTCTTTCCTCATGAAATAACATTTTACAACCGCTTTTAGAATCTGAAAAGTAAAAATTAGATCTATATTCCACTGTGCTCTTCTTGGACCTCTAATCTTAGAAGTATATTAAAAGCAGTGTCTGTATTTTCAAACTTTTATAGCAACCACATCTCACCATTTCCAGACATAGCACACCATTTTAAAATGTAGGATTTTTTACAAATCTCTTGTTTGCTGCACAAAGGCTGCCTCGGGTCTTCAACCTTGCTGAGATACTGACAGTAGTTCCTGCAGAAATATTTCATGACAACCCCTTATGAGCCTCTGTGTCATACTACATCTTTTCGGTACCCAGACTTTCCTGCAGTGGGGAAGGTAGGACTGAGCTTGGAAACATGTCAGGAAACGTGTCAGGTATGCACAAAATAACTTAAATCCTATTTCATCCCATTAAAACAACACATATGGGTTGGCAGGAGAGATTCTCAAGAAGGGAAGAGAGGTTGAATGAGAAGTTCGACAGTATTACAGCTACGCTCTGGTGCAAAACACTGACGTGTTGGTGTCACACGGGACGATCAGGCATCGTCTGCCTGTATTGCCCTAACCACGCAGCACTGCAGTCTGCTAAAGCTCACCTAAGGCACTGCTACTCTTCAAGCAGAAGTTTCACCCTTATGTCCACCTTCAGCCACAAGGTTTTGTGGTGGAGAGTCACTGCTCTGATCAAATGGGAATCTTTCTTTCCAAGGTGACTTCAGTTGAATCACAAGCTGATCCTTTGGTAACAAAAGCAAAGGAAGGAGCAGGAATAAATGGCAGGAGAGGAGGCAGGACTTCCCACCCAGGAGCACAGAAGTCTTAGATTGACTGACCCTAAATGTGAAGGGGTACTTTTCACCAAAGAGCTGTTATCTATCTTCCAGGATAGAACACAGATAGCATAAAATAGAGTATTTAGTATCACAGCCTAATTTGTCAGAAAAAAAAAAATCTAAATGGTGGAAGGTAGATCCAGTGTTCACCACTGCAGAAAACTGGTTTGCAATCACAAGCGTATTCAAAAATGTCTAGGGCAGAAAAAACATTGTGTCCTAAAACTTTTTTCATTGAAAGTTAGGGTATAGGTTTTAAATTTTTAAATGAGGTTTCTGTTTGTCAAAGAATTACTTTTTTTTAATTGAAGACTCTAATACTCAGAAACACTAGGACTTCAGTCTGAGGCAGGCATGGCGCTTCCCCAGAGCTGCCATCAGGTCTCAAGCTGTGCCCGTCCTCCTCTGCGGATCAAGCAGAACCTCTGACCTTTGTGTGTCATGATGCTCTGTGAGAAGGGGTCATCACAATAGAACTGCCCTCCCTTGCCCTGAGGTGCATGGTGGAAGACGAAGTCAAAGGATTCCTTCACAGAGAGGAGAGTAAAAGGAAAGAAATAAATTGCAGTTCCTAGGTGGTCTGGAGTATTCCTATTTTCATCTAAGATAACTATTTTTTTTTTGTTGCTGCATGTTGAAAAAAAGGCACTACTCTGTATAAAACGTCGGGAGGGTTCCATTTTTGTTAACAGCAGAGAAACTTCTGCTTTCATAGCAGTACTCGTGTGCTTCTGAAAACCCAGGCAAAAATACTCAACAATATCAAAAAGAAGATCCAAATAGCTGTCCCAAATCTGACACAGAGCAAGGCTTTATTACTCTTTTAATCAAGCATAGATGAGGATGAAGAATTCGTTTTTTAAAAACAAAGGTAACACTGATATACCTCACAGAGCTAAGGTTTCATCCCACTACTGTTAATCCTCCTCCAATTGTTTTAATCCTAATCCAATTGTTTTAATTGATTTTCGGACAAGACAGGAATGGAAGGGAAGTGGTCAGGGGCAGTGACCTGGGCATGGTTTTCCTGTTGTTTCAAGTTCCTAAACTGAAAAGTCATGCCGACCGATGGGACATGTGGAAGGAAAAGCCAGAATGGAAATGCCAAGGGAGGTTTGCCCCATACCGTGAGCTAGGGATCAGAAAAAAATGAGCTGTGACTTATGAGGGTACCCTGGACCTGATGGTCACTTACCTGCCTGGTCATTCATTTCTGGTGTGACTCATGGAACCAGGCATTTAAAAGCTTTCAGCATCAGTGCTGAATACTTTTTCAGAGACTTTTGATCTTTCTCTTCCTTTTTATCTCCATCTTTTTTCATGGGGCTGGTGGGGGGGGGGGGGGGGGGGGGGAGATGGGGAAATTAGTCTTTCACTCTCTTTCCTTGGTGGGAATAGGTGTGAGGGGATTAAGAAGGTCTTTCACCTCCCCTTCATCCAGTTTGGCTAACAGAATTGTTCCACTTGTAAACTCAGTGGTTACAAACACACCCACTAGTTCTCAGATCATCTGATACATTCATTAGGAAATCAAAGGTCTTTTCTAGCTGCGAAGAGAAGTCTTTACGTTAAATACTAAAATAGAAGCACTCTGGCACTCCGCAACCCTCTATAACAGATCATTATGCAGAGACAGGTGGGATTCCAAGTTTTCTGTAGGCTAACAACGTATTGCTGAAGAAAAGACCAAACGCAAAATTCCTGAAATACCGAAATAGGTTCTGTCTTTTCCACAATAAAACATTTCACATATTTCAAAGTTATTGAAGTTTTGTGACTTATTTTTTGTGTGTAATGTGATAAAAAGTGCCAGATTGTTTCTTTTTTTTGCCAAATTAATCATATATGTCTTTTTTTTTTCCCTCCTCAAAAGAGTCCAAGTCACTGTAGCTCCATGCATTAGGCCTGTTCAGCTAAAGATGTTTAGATTTCTCCTTTTTGTATTGAATTATAATGATGTTTTGGTTTTAGGTATCATCGCCTCTAACTTAGAGCATGGATTTACAAACATGTCACAAATATAACAGCCAAGTCCAGATATTGGCAAGTTACTGAGCAAGCATAATTTATAGCACACTATGCATTTATATTGGCCTTGCTTCACCTCTTCGAGCATAATGGGATGCATCTGTCTTGGACTGTCTTGAATTTAAGCATATGCTGTAAGAAGGTGTTAAGTAACACAGTCAAAGAAAGAATGTAGACAACATGCACTGGGGTACGTACAGCACATGACTGAACACCACTGAGCAACAGCAGCTCCCACAATGAACTTCCATTTGTTAACCTATTTTTACTCTGTCACGTTGAGTTGTGAGTCTGTGTCCGCAGCCTGCAACGTGTTCTGACCTCACTGAGTGACTTAAAGTAAGACTAGATAACACGATTATAGCGTTGCGAGCACGTAATGTGACAAGTTCTGTTTCAGCTAACAAGGTGTACCCAGTCAGAGCAGTTTTTGCTTGTTGATACGCCACTTTGCTCAGTGGGACCCTAATCCCAAACTAGATCTCTTATCTCCACTGCGATACAAATATAGCTAAACAGAAACAACCCCGCAAGATAATAAGCACACTAATAATATTCCATTGGACCACTCAAGGTCGTGTAATTTTGATAGAATTGATTTATACCAATTTTTGCTATAAATATTGCTGATTTTGATACAGAATTGATTTATCATTTAAAACTATCTTTTTGTTATGGAAATGTGAGGGGCAATTCATATTGTTTCCTATCAGCACATAGCTTAGGCATGATCTCAGGTTGATCCTCCTTCTGCTTGCCCTCCTGGTCATTACCTACAATATAGGGAAAGTGCTTTAAACCCTTTGTGTATGGATTTCTGGCTCCACAGGTGCTTGATTCCATATGAAATGTCCCTCTGATCTCTCAGGCTTCTGAAGTTTCAGACTTGTGAAGAATCTCACTTTAGCAGCTGATCGCATAAACTGGCATATACAAGCAAATTAGGAGAGACCTGAATCTTTGCCTACTTACTCATGAAAATACCGGCGCAAAACCAGGCAGATTGACTTATTGCCATCATCCCACCACCATGACAGAGCCAAAGGAACTGTGCATAAAGGTACCTATGGGCATTGTAGGGCAAATCTAGTAGGACAAACCACTTCCACGGAAGTAGACTTGTTGAAGTGGATTTGTGAGTGGATTTGTGCTTTTTCTATGGTACCAATAACTCCTCTTGATGTCCTATTGCAGTTCACCAGGGTCAGAGCTGTGAGAGTTCACAGGGCCAATTAATACAAACACTCAAGTTCATAGCCCTTCCACAGTAACCTAATGAGTAGGAGAGCAAACAAGGTGTTTTAGCTCATACTTAACTAGAAACTGTTAAGGAACCATTTAAAATTACCCCTTTGAATTTCATAGCAAGGATATAGCTAGAAAGTGTTAGCAGAGAATGTCTGCCCGTGGCCGCAGACTCTGATAGTTTATGGCTTTATTTTTTACTTTTTTTTTTTTTTTTTCTAAGTAGCAGCTCTGTTCTGCCAGCATCCCTCTCATTTTCTTCCAGGTTTTGACAAAAGGTCTTTCCTTCTAGCTCAAGCTACAATTTTCCCAGCAAGCCAGTGCCGATAAGAAGGTGTCTGACTTCAATATTTCCTAACAGAAACAGCACTTCCAGGTTTACAAGACCCCAAAGGAGAAAAATCAAGCCTGCAATAAGGGAAAATCTGGGTTTAACCGGGTCAGTCTCGCTTGTAGACAGACTCTATAGGCAGAGCTGTGAAGTCTCACACGCTGAGCATGGGACTTGCCCTGCTGGCTTCTCTCTGAGGTCCCCCGAGTTAGGGCTATAGCCATGCAACACCCTGTCCCTGCTATTTCCCCTCCCAGATGCACTGAACAGAGCAGAGCCGAAATCTGCTAATGGCACAGGGTGATGGAGTGAGAAGGCTGGGGCCATCACAGCTGCCAGGGGCCCCATGTTCAAAGGAGCCATGGAGGTTCCTCAGCTCCAGCCATGCACTATATCCTTTCCCCAGCACCTGCCTGAACAAAATCCCTTTCCGTGATGGTATTTGTAGGTCCATCCTAACATGCAATCTAGCGCCCCAGACAGATACTGCCCCTCATCGTTTGACTGGAAATAGAGGATTAACCTATCCAAGTCCCATATAAATGTTGAAAACTATGACAGGGGCTATCTATAGGTGTCTGTATCACTGAGACCATTCTGATCTGAAAATCATTTACACCCAGGAACACCGGTAAATGGCTACTTGAGGGTCTTTGAGCAGCAAAGCTTGAATTCACTGTTGCTGGGACCCAAATACTGTCTGGGACAAAAATACTGGTGCACATACAGCAACCATCTCCATTAACAAGGCAAGATGGGGTTTCGCTTTCCGTCTCCATCCCTTGCATCATGATCTCCTTCTCTTCATCTCAGTCCATTGAATAAAAGCTTCCAAAGCTTTTACTGTTCATAAGCATGAGGACTTTTTCTCCGTTAAAATTATGAAGATGTCTAATTTTAATGAGTCATATGTTGTGGCAGCAACCTGATGCTAATGAATTACAGAACAGAGGCTGGCAGTAGAGACCTTCCATAAGTTGCAGTGTGCCCAATTATACTAACAGGCTGGGTAGCAACGAGTGAATTATTCCAATGGAACATAAACCAGCATAATTGTTTTCCTGCAATTTTTATATCAAATGTCACTTGTTTTTAAAAACACATTTCTTCTTTCCTTTGCCATAGTCTCCTGTTGAGGAGAAGCTTGATTTGTGCCTGATCAGTTTGTGGTACATACTGGAAAAAAGAGCACACGTTGTTTAAAGATGGATTAAGCTGTCTTTGCTTCCCAACTGGTTTTCTCTTCTGACATACCTTTAAGAAAAAGACTTGCACAAGAGCTTTCTCATGGCATCAACTTTCAGTGTGAGTAGGTTGCTACAAGTCCTGGGCTGATACGTCTTGGACTAGCTGTCATTTTGGGCTCACCTACATTCTAAAACCCGTAGTGGCAACACAGCATGTTACAGAAGAAAAAAAGGTCTTCCTGATAGCACAGTTCCAGACCTTCTTCACCCAGGTAAATTGCAGTGACACCACCCTGTGTTTGAGCCAGGGATTTTGCTGCCCAGCTCTTTCAGTGAGTGCATATAGGTTCTTTTTTTTATGGCTGGAGGGTGTTTTTTTTCCACACCGTTAATCCATACTACATAGCTTAAAAAAAAAAAAAAATCATGGTTGAGACCTGGCCTTTCACTGGGGCTCTTTGCTGCAGCTCTGGGCAAGGCTAAGCAATCGCTATATATAAAACATAGCTTACAGCAGTTTTGACTTTTTACGGTAAGGATTTGAACCAGAGCAGCTTTATGATGTCTGATTTCTAATAATGGAGGTCCCCAGCAGAGACAGTCAAGGAAGAAAAATGAATTCACCAGCACTAATTTGTACTTGGATAACATTCGGGGTGAAATTTTAAATAAAAGTCATCAAGGAACACAGGGGTAAAAGGAGTCTTTCAGTTTGCCCTCTTCCAGGGGCACGGGTTAAAAGGATATGACTGTTGTAGTGGAAAGACTTCCCACATTTCTCACTCCAGCAGCTTGTAAAAAGAGTGGACTGGGGTTTATTTTATTTTATTTTATTTTATTTTATTTTATTTTATTTTATTTTATTTTATTTATTGCCTTATTTTCGCAGACTTTGCTGAGTACAGAGCCTTCAAGTGTTCCAGCAGTACATGACCACTCAAAGAGGCCAAGGACTGTGGCCCTTTAGGAGTCCCAGTAATGCATTTTGGCATCCCCAAACAGCCCCAAACCACAGCATCTGGCCATGTACCCCTCTAAGCAGCAAGGCCTGACGTGAGCAACGCCTTCAGCGCCAGGAACGCATGGACCATGCTTGACCCCGTCTTGGGACCACACAGTGCCATGACCTGAGAAGAACTCTGCAACACCCTGGATTTAGGGCAACATTTTGCTCTCATGTGTAGCAGGGCATTTCCCCACCACCACCATCACCACCACCACCTCTGTGTGCAACCCCTTCCCCCAGCATGGTGGGAGCTCCCTCCAGCAAAGAATGTGCAATCAAGATCTGCAGTTCAGATCCAGGAGCAGAATGTTTTCTTCAATTTATAAAGCATATACACAAAAGGAATCCTAAATCTGATTTGTATTGTTTGTGCATATACTTTTTTCCTAGTACCAACATAGGCTTATGCATATAATTTCATTTGGTTTGGGTCAGGTTTTTTTCATTTTAGAAATTCTTTTCAGCCCCTACTCAACAACACCCTTCCTGTCTCTTTTTTTTTTAGTAAATTCAACTGTGTGCACATGGTTGTGCAGATACACTCACACACACAGCGCCTCCATTCAACCTTGCTGTGTTGCACTGAGGTTCCCAAGCTGTGCATTTCTTATTGCCCAACTCCAGGGTCTCAGGAGCTGGAGCTCTCTCTTTCTATTTACATGAAAGTTACTTCTAAATAAGATTTACTTCACTGTATGAGTTATTTCTGACCATGTTGCCTGCAGCATTAACAATGTCAGGTGAGAAGGGTCTTCCGGGGTGACAGCAGCAGTCATTACTACCACGACCATCACACAACCACTTTCAGAAACTCATGATATCCCATCTTTAGGCTCTGCTGGTTACCAGAGAACTTAAAAAATTGTAATCAATCAGCCAAATAATTTTTAAGAGCAAAATCACTTGATACTAACATCAAATTTTTTAAAATCCGTATTAGTAAGGCAATAGTCTTTCTGATTTTCACTGCATTTTTCCACGTTATACCATGTCCAAAACCTAGGCAATACTGTTTCTACCTGACAGATGTTTGAACACTGAGGTTAGGCAATCCAAGAATGTTACTAAGAAATGTAGGAGGTTTGTGCACAATATTATAAACAATAGTGAAAAAGTTATTATGCCTAGCAAACAAACTAGAACTAGAAACAAAATAGTCTATGCTTTATAAAATATGGTAAATTGTGGGTTATGCCATTTCCTGTTTTCCTCCAACGAATTGACTAAGTATAATCTGGATGCTTTTATTACTGCCATTTTGGTACATGGCATATTGTTAAACAAGACCCCTGTTGTGACTGAGGTGTGTCTTGAAAGAAATCTAGTGATGGGAAGGTTGATCAATGCCATCTCCTTCCAGGACTGGAGAATTGGAGACCCCCAAAGAATGCAACACAGGCACAAAGAAATGCCGCTCAGACACAGGACTGAGCGGTCAATGATGAAGGGACAACTTGTGAAAGAAAGACCCTTCAAGGGACAGAGTTTCAAGGGTGGAACTTGGCAGGCAGGAGCAGGGAGAAAGCTCCAAGGGTAGGAATGAGTAAGAAAAAGATTAAAAAGCCAGTTGTGGGAAACTGAGACACAGGAATCAATAACAAAGTGTGATCAGAAGTCTATGGCACCAGAGGCTCCGAAAAGACGCGGAGAGGCTTTACCAACTTGTTTGTGCAAAAGTTGGAAGAAATGTCTGCCATCCTGAGCCAGTGTCACTTCCCATCTGTTGTGTATTCTGGATGGTTGAAAACCCCTTGAAGTCTTCCAGCGTTTCACAGGAAAAGATTCTGGGATTTTCCTTGGGGGTGTCAGAGGGGGGAGGAGTCCTTTTTCATTTAGCATTTTTAGTATTCAAATTAGAAGACTTTCAGCATCCTGGGGTGAGACTCAAAAGCCTTTCCCTAGGAAGCCTGGGAGCATATCAGAAATCAATGGCATGGAGGATGGAAAAAGTTTCAAAAATGTGAGACTGGCAGGAAATACTGGCACATTTCTGTTTGATATTTACTTTCTTGGCATGCAGTGGCTCTTTTAGCGCCAATGGAAAATCCTTTAGTGCCAAGCCACTCTCAGATAAATCTGCACACAAAATACACTTTGAATTGGCATGTAGATTTTGAGATTAAGGTTTAACCCTTGGCAAAATATGTATTTTGGGATTCTAGCATGTCTCTTAAGTAAATTGGGCAACCTCATAATACTAAAATGCTACACGTGACTCATTTGAATTTGATGCATCTGAGCTCAGCCAAACCAAATGAATGGGGAAGAGTGAGGACACCCGGTACTGAAGGAAAACCAAGCAACTAAGGTTCTGAATTAGGTGGCCATTTTTGTACAGACATGGAGGAAATCATGGCCTGTAACCTATACAACCTAAACCTAATCTCTCGGGATGACTAAGTCCTACTACAAGAGTAGAGGTAATCTTTATGTGAGTGGGGAATGTGGAGAGGTCGGTCAAGGACACATGAGCAGACCTTGCATCTATTCTTGCTAATGAGTTTTAAAGCCCCTTAGCCCTCCTTATTAAATCCATGCTTGCACTATACCCTATGCAAAAACCTAGATTTTAAAGTTCAGCCTTCAACTGTACAGTCTATACAACCCTGAAAAAAACCAAAACAACCTTACTTTATTCCAGAGTTCCTGGGTTTCAGCTCATCCCATTGGCAGTCCTGACCCTAAGCTGGTCAGTGACTGGGTGCAGGTTTGCTGCTGTCTCTCTCACTGCTGAAGCACTGATGCGGGAGTATCTGCGATCAGCAGTGCTCCCTGCAGCAAGCTGTGAGCAATTTCTGGAGCTCCAGGTCGTGTAGGGATTGAATGTAACTGCACTGCAATATAAGAAAGATGCCCATCTATATGGTAGTTCTACGGCACAAAAAGATGTCATGGGCAGAGGTGTGGTATATACGTCACCGTAAGTAGGGCCATGGTTGTTGAATCAGGAGCTACAGTGAAGATCAGGAGCCAAAGTCAGGGAGCACTAGGAAAGATCTACAGAACAAGACAGTTAATGGGCTAGATCTTTTGCCCACTTCCCACTTATTTCTTCTTCCCACATAATCAGCATTATGCAGAATGCTTCTCAGGAAGGAAAGGTTCCTTGCACCCTCTTTTTCCTCACAACTTTCCAAAACAGCACACCTTCTGACAGAGTGCCTCTCTGCTGTCAGGGGTACGATGAGAACCCATCGCCACCTTTGGGAAGCTGGAGAATATCTACCTTTGGTGTGCCACTGGGTCATCTGGAATTCTTGAAATTATACTCTTTTTCCTGTGAGTATATGGAGACAATATGGCCAATTGCAAAGAAATGAAAAGTGTGAGATCAGAGATTAACCCAAGTAATTCTGCTATTATTGTTTTCATCTAGAGTTTAATTAGGCTGATTTTGAAAGACTAAACTCAGCATTAATCCAAGTTACCTGTATTCCATAATCTCATTATTATATCTCACCACAAAGCAATTGTTTAAAATATCTCTTGCTCTAAACCAGCCCTTTTTGGCAACAGTAGAACAAGAATCTTAAACCTCAGCCATATTAGCTAAGACAAAGCCTAACTTTGCTAAAAACTGTAGGCATGCAAAGTCTTAGAGAGTGAGGTAAAAGAGTAATATTAACTTTTAACAAAATACCATAGACAGTCTATTCAATAAAGTGGAACAGTCCTTGTTTATGCAATTTCTCTCTTCTAGTGTTATTTCCTTGGCTTCAAAGCAGTTATGTCAGGTTTGTACAGAAAACCCTAATACAAAGTCTCTATCCCAGTATTTCTTGGTCTAACCAACTCACTGACAATGTCAGACTCTAGATTATTCTGACTGTCCCACTGTAAAATGGCTTGAAATCATGGATTTATGAAAAGAGGAACATCAGCTGTCATCCCAGCTTTCCAGCATTTGGCTAACTCTCTTCTACCCTGTCAATAAAAATAGGTTGTTATTAACAAAGCAGGAACTCAAAGGAATTGCTTGAAGCCTGTTTCTTAGATACACAATTTACGGTATTCAGACAAATTCACCGAAAATATGTGGGGAAAAAAAGGTTGTTTTATATATTTTCAGATCAAAGATCTCATTATTTAAAACACTGTCAGGTTGTCTTTCATCTTCAGAGCTGGCAAGCGTAGGAAAACATGTTGCAAATAAAAGCAGCCTTCCAAAATGTCATACTGATTATACATTCACAAGTCAGCTACTTGAGGCTCAGCTAGATGACAAATACCACGAGTCCACTATGTGGTTTAGCTGTTGTGGATTGAGAGGCTGAACAACTGCCTTTCCTACACGTATTGCAGAAACAGCCATACGGCAAAAGGCATATCCAGTGACAACATTTCCTAATGTATAAATTAAAGTTTATGTTACTTTCTTTTGGTGGTTGATAAAATATGGTAAAGGCTGGCATCAAGCTGCTACCTTTTTGTCACATCACTTATTTCACAGGACATATGTTGACATGTTCCGTAATTTCGTCCATTATTTTTTCCCACTATTTCCCTATATTTTGACAGTGACAGCAGTCTATGACCATCTAGCTCTAGGAACCTAGAAAACTTATTGTAATAGATGGTCAGACAGATTTTGCGCATGCAGGAACTTCTTCAAAGTTGTGAGATGTTCCCCAGTGTGTACTTTCCAATATTAATGAGGTGTTGAGCAATAAAAGGAATGCATGTCAAATTGTAACTGATAATGGACAATGATTTACTTCCACTGACTTTACCAGTTTTTCTCTCTCAGGAAAATATTTAGTGTATATTTTCATTAGTATGGTATTCTCAGAAGAACAGGGAAATTGAGACTATTTAATGTCTTGAAGGAATGCTTTCAACTGCAGAGAATGGAGGGGAAAAGCCATGGAAGTAATTTGCTACTGAATTTCTTCATAATTACAGGGTTACGACACATGCAAAAACAATGAGTCTCCTTTTGAAATTTTACGTGGGTGAAAGGTGAAGACCAAGCTGAATTGGGTCACTTGTTTATTCTGATGATGATGACAAGCTTGAATATATAATAACAAAGAGAAGCCAAGAGCCACGTTGACATAAATGAAAATGAACACACCCAAATTGCAGAAAAGCCTAAAATGATTCAGAGTCTTTCTTATTCAGAAATAGTTTCTGCAGATTCTGGTAGCACCAGTAAAATCTGATGAAAAATAAATACAGCTTTAATTATCCCCATATTTATTAATGCCCATATAGCTTGTGTCTATATTAGTGCTCATAATGATAGTCCATTGTCTGTCTTGGAAAGCTGGCAATAAGTTAATGTTTGATAACATACAATAAATTAAGATGCATTAATGTTTGCTGGTATAGGAATTAGGTTTCTGAGAAAGCCATTACAAGGTGTACAACTGACTTCTTAATCCACTGATGTTCTTTACTGCACGCAGATAGACAATTTCAGCTGTAATTAGAACCTCTTTGTCACAGAGATGGTGAATGAACCTCATGACCACTCCAATGTCCTGCACAGAAAGAAGAGTGTCGCAGAACATACCCACATATGGGTTTCTTCACAAATGTAAAGACGTTATTGATAGGATTTCCTCTTCTGATGAATGACAATCATAAATCTTTGTGAGCATGACACACCACTGTTCCATAGCAACTTTTTTCTAGGTTTTTAGAGACAAAATATTAGCTTCAGCCTTCATGATTCACTGTAGTTTCCACCACTCATTTCCTCTTTTAGCACTCTGGGATTCCATATATTATCTCTTATCCAAACACCTCAGCCAGAGATACCCTATACATTTGTCTATAAATAAATGTGAAGGATGGGAGAACATTGTCTTCATAAAATGGACACATCATTACAGCACTGGTTGAAAAAAACTGCATCTATGCTACTAAATTAAACAGGTCAGGGAACAAACTCAAGCACTAGACCACTGGTTGTCCATGCCACTTAGTTGTTAACATGGTCCCTGGCATGGCTGTGCCAGCTAGCCTTCACAGGCACAGCGTGAGGGATAGACAGGACTCTTCCTAATAGCTGTTATGGACAAAATTCACCAGGTTCCCTCCAACTCTCATATTCCCCAGGGCTATCCCAGCAGACTTTGCCTCCGAACCACTCTTCAAGCCACTCAGTGGGTATGCAACACATATCCTCGGCTTCATGCTACAGAAGAACTTCTCTAATGGCTGCAGCACATGATTTCAGGCACTGTGAACTGAAAGAAGTCAGTATTTGTTTCACTACAAAACAAAATAGCTGATCTTGCATGGAGTATTATCATTCAGATATGCCTGCCTGTTAAGGAATGTTCAACTACAACCACCTTGATTACTCCCATCCTCTAACTGCAGTTCAGATCCCATCACTTTGATATTTCGAAGGCACTAGATATGAGTCTCTAAAACACTGTGATTCAGCAAACTCTTCTGCTTCCTTTGGGAAGATGAGCTAGATTTACAGTGCTGCAAAAAAGAACAAAGCCTGGCTGCCTGGGTCTAAAGTATATGCTCAATTCATATAAGGAATTTTTTAGGACATAAGTGGGTTAAATTCACTCCATTGTTTTTGATTTTGTAAAGCAGATTCGAGTATGATAACATAGGAAAGGAGCCTGTCTGTTTAAATTCTAGGTGTCTTCCTCTTGGGGATGAAGAAGCAGGTTTTACCAGCTTTTACATAGTAAAGAATTAGACTCTCCATACAGCCAACAGCGAGACGTCTCTGAAGGCCTCCATGGAGATTCTCTGCACCTCAATTAATCCCACTGACTCTTCAGTGAAGGTCAGTAAAGATTTATTAATGACACTAAAGAACAGGGAAATTCAATGAGTGCTTCAAAGTTACAGTGACATCTTGTAGCCAAACTTAGTATTAAACCCAGACCCCTGGGAGCCAAATGACTTCTGTACAAGATCTTCCTTTTTCATCAGTATGAAGACCAGAATCTTGATTAAAAGGTAATCTAGGTAGACCTATAATGAAAATTAGGGGTTAGAATACATCTCGAGAACACCTTCCAGGTGATCAAATCAGATTGAGAACTCATCAGCACTACTGAACACCATTTGAGGCTGAAAAAGGGTACCTGTTATGAATCAGTGAATTAGCATTTCCTTCTAGATAAAATACAATGGCAGCATGCCCAGTTTGTCATGGTGAACAAAATGATCTAATAGGCTTCTTTCACCTCTAATTTTAAAAAGTCAATTATCTACTTTAACAAGATGCTTTTTTTGACAAGGGCCAGCAATAATGATGACGGACATAGCCTTTTCACTTACAAGGCTTTTTTTGTAATTTACATATATAACATTTTTCACAGCATTAACAGTATTCAGAAATATGTTGAAAAGGTAATTGAAGCAAGTCTAGATGTGTCCCTCATGTAAACACGTGGAGAGCAAATACACACAGGGTGATTAACAGTAGCTTAAGTGGCTTTTATCATAATAGCATTTAAGCTTTATTTCGTGTGCTCTGAGGTTATTTTTAAAAATATATTGTCTAAGAAGACAAATTACTTCTTGGGAGTTTTTCAGCCATTTCATTAACCCATCACCCCCAAAAGCCCTGCAGCTGTTCTAGAAGAAAACTTAATGGCCAAGATATTATAAATATCATGAATAATATTGCAATGATTGGATTTCAAGTGTATTTGTTTGCTTGTTAGGATTCACTATATTCCCTAAAATATAGTTCTTAAAAACTATAATAGGAACTCATTTAAGTAGCAGCTCAATAGGCAAAGAACTCAATTCTCTTTTTCATTAAAAAATATGTTTGTTTTTAATTTTGTGATATGGAGTATGAAATGAAGCCTGAAGCACAAAGATTAAAACATCCAACTATAACAAAAACGTCACCTTTCTCTATATATTGTTTCCTGTTTCTTCTGATCCCAGTATTCCCTTCTCACAGCAGTATCTCTGTTTCTGTGCAGACATCTGGGACAGAGGTTGATTTCTCAGCTATGGGAAAAAAATAGTGGCATAGAATCTAAGTACATTCCTGCTGCAATTTGCCTTACTTACCTACATATATCTATATTCACCAGTCCTGCAATAGGATGGTCAAACAGCATGCAAAGAAATCCCTTTTTCCAGAAAACTCAGCCTAGCAGTAATTGTGGGTTTGCGGGAATAACTCTGTCACAACAACTGACCTAATCAGAGCCTAAAGCAAAGAGCAAACATTCCTTTTGCCTACCCAGCTCCCTCTCCTCCAGCTATCCTACACACACTCTTGCACAACTCAGAAGCAATAATGCATCCTCCCGAAGGCAAATGCTATTCATGTATTTAAAAAAAAAAAAAAGGACCGGTAGAGTATGGCTGTACTGACCCACAACTCTAAGTGTTGTGTTCACAACATGGTCAGGCAAAGACAGAAAATGGAACTAGGAGGAGATCCTGGGAATTGCTGTATCAAGAAGCTGAGAAGAAGTTTTCTTGAAAAGGGAAATTCATGTAAGGTTTCAAAGAGTTCACAGCTACAGTGAAGTTATTGAAATACAAAAGCGAAGATGGCTCCTAAGCTGGTAATGCCAAGAGGCAATTTTGATGGTAATTTTTGCCCTATGACATCAGTTATTTAGAACAAGACATGTGCCCTTCTCAAGATGTAAATCATACGATGAAAACAGAAGATAAAATTCGTTTTTCCATATTAGTCTGTTTGTGATTTTGAGAACAGGCTTTCTACTAAGCCTGCCATTTGTCTCGCTAGATGTGAATAACAAGATTAAAACTTCAAGGACTATATCCTCAGCCAGTATACATTTGCGTACAAGAGTTGAGGCTTTGGCCTAAACTATTCAAAAGCCCGTTTGTGTTTTAAATATTCAAACAATTTTAATATTTTAATATTCCCCCTCGGGTTATTGAGAAAAATCAGATTTAATACTCACCAACCATCTGATTTATATAAATATCTTATAAACTTTAATACTGGGGCCTTTGCGCACTTAAGAGTCACATGGGATATGAGAACAGGGAAAAGTTGCATGGAAAGTCAGTGGGAAAAGATCTGGTTTCTTAGTTATAAAGCAATAAAGGGCACGCATTTAAAATTACATATTTTAATATTTCACATACCCTATGCTGGATGCTGCAGAAAATGAGTACGTTAGTTCGGAGCTTTGCATATGCTTATTGATCGTAACAAATCCAGGTGGGGGGCCTTAGCTGTGTGCTCAGGCGTATGTGTGGTCACGCCTGCACGCTGAGGATGGAGGAAAAAATCACCCTTCTGAACTCTAACTCCATGACCGTTCTTGCTTTGTATATTATTCACGTCTCACCTGCAGGATTTACCATCAAGGAAGGTAAACAGGCCGTGGGCCGAATCGATGGCAGTGGAAAGAGAGAATTCACTTGAATTCATCACCTGATTTGGGCAAGATTCCTCCCTGCATAGAGAGTTAATATGAAGCGAATATGAGAACTACACAAGTTCCAGTTAAATCTCCAAAGTAAGCTGGGGAATGCAGGAGGGAAGCCACGGGGATGGAGGAAAGAGGAGGCAGAGAGTGGGACAAGGTGAAAATATGCTGGGCAGGGCTCACCGGCAGCCATCCGGACCGAATCCCTGAGGATGCAATCACTCCTTGTGCTCCACAGGAGCTGGAGAAGAGAGCCTGGAGGTGTCTGAGGGGCTTTTGGCCAAGCCCTGGTAGAGCTCCTGCAATGGACTCGGCGTGCAGAGGGAGGGCAATGATGAGCTGACACGAGGGTTTACTGCTGAGAGTAACACAACAGGAGCTGAGGAAAGAGCTCAAACCCATTCCCTTAACTGAAGTCATCCTTTACTGTATTATTTCATTTTATTTGTAAAAAGGTCTTTTTTCCAGGGTAGACCCTGTCATTTTATGCTGTGTGAACTGCGGGCCGATGCAGGGCCCTGTGCTGAAAGCTGCAGCTGACCCAGGAGTGAAAAGGCAAGTAGCTGCAAAATGCTGACGGCCGCAAGACGTGACAGGGGTTGAATCCTGTAGTGGTGGTTTGACCCATTCAAACCCCTGGCTAGGTTCAGACGGACACTGCACCCTGATGTCGCTTTGGAAATTAAATGCATTTAAAGTAAGCCAAAAGAAACTGATTCCTATTGCAGACCAAGCGTATCCCCAGACGGCACTGTAGCGATCCAGCTATGCTGGAGCCCTGACACAGGAATAACTGGCAAAGCTTTCTCGTGATGACAAGCCCTTGCCTTGATGCTCCCTCTGGAGTGCTAATGGCTGGGGAGTCACGGAGAGCCAGGGGAAGGGAGGCCCACGGAAAGGAAGGAGGAAGGGGCAGCCCCTGCACTGTGTCCTCCATCTCCTTCCACTCATCTCGAGCCATGCCGCCATAGCAGCCGGGGCCTGTCGGTGGTGTTTGGCGGGAAGATGGCAGTCCCCTGGGTTTGCCAGCTGCAAAGGCACCTTCAGTTGCAGCGTACCCAGAGCAGTGGGAGGTTGTAGTAGCCACAGCAGCAGCCACAGCTACAGACGGGGGGAAAAAATTGAAAAGGAGCTTAAAAAGTCATTTAGTTCACCCTCCTCTCCCCCTTTCAAAGGTAGGATCAAATTAAAATCTACTTACCATAGATGCTCGCCTCCCTGTCCTTACAGAATTTCCAATTATGGACAGTACACAGTTTCCTTAGTCATTTATTTCCATCTTCAGTCTTTACAGTTAGACATTTTTTCCCAGTATCCCACCTAAATTGGGCAATTTAAGTTCATCATTTCTGATATTACCCACAGCAGACAGAGAAGCACTTTTCCCTTTCCTCGCTGAGAAACCTTTGACGTGTTTGAGGCCCCTAGGACGTCTTCCAGAAGCCTCCTCTCCTTGAGACTGGGAATGGGAGGCAGATGGCAAATGACTTACACAGAAAGCTTATGTATTGGTCCATTGCGTCCAAGTCTGTAAATATAACACAGATATAGCGTCAGGATAATCCATCAGGCAGAAAGCCATCCACTCATACTTGGTTACTAGGAACAATGGCTTTAATGGTGAAATTGAGCAAATGGTAAAAATGAGAAGAATCCAATCATGTTATTGAACTCTGTGCTACAGAATTGACCTTAATCTACTTTACTGAATTTCTCTTGTTTGTTGTCAGTGGAATAGTGGTGCATGATCTGTAACTTCTTAACCCAAGTAGTAATGCATATTTTCTGACAGATATATTTATCAATTTCATCTTCAACAGCAGTGAACGCTGAATCAAGAGAAATTGTTTCAGTCTGAAAAGCATACCTGGGCATTATGGCCATTACTCAACTATCTCAGCTCATTCCCAAATAATATGTAAATTGCTTGGTGGGATTAATTTTACTATATTTATTAATAGGCATTTGTAAAGAAAAATACAGCAAAACACCTACAGCATTTTTAATTCTCCCTTGTTTCTAAAATTTTTATTCATGCTTTAGTATACTTATTTCTTCAGCAATTTCAACCTTCTCTTTAACTTAACTCTTCTTATAAATGCTCCAAATATATGCAGAAATGGCATGGGAAAGCCTGAAGTATTTGTCCTATGTGTATTTTCCCAGACCAACAGCTAAAGGGACTGGGGATGGCAATGGTTAGTTCTGATAAACTATTGCTCCATGTCCAGATTTGTACATGCCACTCTTGCTAGAGCCAAACACGAAGATGGAAGAGGGAAGAGGTGACTAGCACATTGGCCAAGCTTTTTGTCCCATGATAGTGTTTTCTCCATAGAAAATGTCTAGATTATTCTGAAAAGCAGGCAAATTATTAATTTGCTATAGCTTCTTAGGAGCTCAGATGCGGCACTGCGCACCATAACCTCAATTCATCCCTGCTAACCAAATCATCAAACTGAGGTTTCCTATACAGGCAGTAGAGAAACAGATGACCCTCCAGAGAGTAGCAGGAAAATCACTCCCTAATTGCCCATTGGCTTAATTGAGGAATTAAAGGCAATTTCATTCCTAACTTTGTCACTTCAGCTAACCCAAAGCTCTAATTATGTAGCCTTAAGAGAAGAATTTAAGGAATATGATCTCCAACAGACACTATTGAGCCCCTTCGTCTACATAGGGTGATACCAACAATCTTTTCCTGTGTATCTTGTTTCAATTCCTGGCTGTAGCTTTACTGTACTGAATCAAACTGCAGCTGACCAGTTGCACTGATATCTCTACTACATTGCATTTATGACACAATATGATAATCCAGCACTTTTCTTCTACAATAGTGTTGGCATTGTGACCAGCATGAGCAGAAAAACAATTCTGAAACAAAGGAAAACAGAAACCATTTTAAAGAAAATTTCCCTCTATCTAGAAGGAAACGGAGGGAAGAAACGCAGACGTACCAATTATGTAAGCAACAAAACATTTTTTATAGGTTGTTAACAGGTATAATTGGGCTTGACAATCCCCCTTCAAAGCCTGAGACTAATTTAGTACAAGCAGGAGATCTGTAAGGGAATATGGGGTTTCCCACAGCGAGGTCACCTCGGAAGTGCTCCATGTTGACAGTAACCCAAAGTCATTACCACCTGGCAATCAATCCAGTGACCCGTGCAAAATAAGTGGAGAGTCTCAGCTCGGTTTCCAATTGTAAGGTGGCCACAGTGAGGAAATCTCCGTTATAATTAACAGCAATTGGCACCTACACCAGCAAGGCCTTGGATGCTTCCCTGAGAGCTAGACAGGGATGGGAAGCTCACCTTCAATGGGCAGTTGCAGATAAATAGCTTCCACCCAGCTGGCTGTGCCACGCTAGTCTCATAGCAGACTAACCAGTAATGTCCACGCAATCTATTTGCAGATGCAAAATTTGAAGTATTACTATTTACTTTCATTTACAGCATTTATTTCTCAACACCCTGGGTACCTGCACAGCATTTTTACCAAAAAAGGAAAACACCAGCTTCATGAAGAAATCCCAATTTTATGTATTCCCACCACATAAGGGCAAAAAAGACCAAATTCAATCAGCTGTCCTAAAGAAAATGCAACACAGACTCACAAATCTGACAGGGAATTTGGTTTGTAAAAGCATTACCAAGATAATGCAAGTCACATTGTTTTTATAGCTAGGATATTGCAGTCTGCTGTTGAGCCAGCTGCAGTCGGACTCCGCTTGGACAGCAGATGGTGTCCTACTGTAACGCTAAGCTACGCTGCTCAAAGAGGAATCTTAAACCAGCCTTTAAAATACTCTCCAATTTCCATTTAATTACTTTAATTGGCTTCATAGACTACAGAATAAAAGTGAGGGGTCTGTTTAAACACCAGGCTGAATTAAAAAGTTTAGTGTGTCAAAAAGAGTGACTTTGAAACATAGGTCCCATTTCTGAGAGTATTTTCCAGTATTTAAAGGAACTTTTGAAAAAAGTGATCGTGCCACTTAGGTGCCTGAGTGATCCTTTTCAAAGGCACCACGGGCAAATAAGTGTTAAGCATCCCTCTGAGGGTCAGAGGAGTCAGATGCCTCGCACTTAACTGTGCCTTTCAAAATTTTCTCCTTACAGTATACGTTATCTGCGTATAATAACAAGAAAGTTAAACTTACAGTTGTTCTGGTAAAGGGAATGCAAAGACTTATGAGCTCACATGGGAAAGGACCATTTTTTTTTCTTCCATGTTGTATAATATCTTGTGCGGTGGGCATCTGGTCCCCATTGGAGCTCTCAGATACTAAGTTAGTACAATTAAAAATCCACAGGTATTAAATTTATCCCTGATAAATGACATGCTGTTGCTGAGATACTAAATCTAAAGGAAATAATTTAATGCTTTCAGTCTGCATCCAAAGCCATTTTTCCTTGTATGGTTGTTTTTCCCCTGATCTTTGGGATCTGCACAAGCTCCGTACTTCGTGACTAATGAGGTGAACTGGACGGTGAACAGAAATCGGTTACATTAAGAAGCTACAACCCTGCTGATGACACTGGACTTCAGGAAGTTGGTAGGTAAAAGTGAGAGGTCCTTACAGGCTTGGAACCCATCAAAGTGTTGCACAGAACCTGACTCATGACTGAGCCTGGTCTAAAAAGACTCCTCCAGCAATTCCCCTTTCACATCACTTACCGAATCCCAGCTGTGGCCACTGCAGGGTCTGATGCATTGCCCAGCAGGCTGGTGTGACTCAGCTCAGGGTTATCTGGAGTTTGCAAGCCTAGATTGAATTTACTGTCACTGGGAACGCAAAATTTGTTGGGAACAGTTTTCTCATTCATACTGGGAGGTGATGAAATCTTTGCCTGCTGGAGCAGATAATCATCATCTTGTACAGCCAAACCTGGGCTGGGCTGGAGGAGTCATAAATGGTGTTATTCGCACGATTGTCACTGGAACACATTTTTCCTTTACAAGAGACCCTTGTAAAATTCTACTCTCTTTCTGCTTCTTTCATAAGAAAATGATTGTTCCTCTAGCCCCATATTATAGGAGTAGTCTCACTGACTTTGGTGAGATTCTTCATATGAGAAAGCACTCTTGACCTCATCCCTTAGAGGAATGGTATAGTAGTAGTCATATGAATGAGATACCTGGTTTCCAGAAAATGTTTTTATTTTACTCATCCTTCCAGATATGACAGAGGATGCAAAGGTCAGTACTGTCCAAAAACATTTACATAACCTCCACAAAAGCAATAAAATGATGAAACCCAGAATCTGCAAATTGTGGTGATTTGTAGTGCTTTGATTTATAGCCCCATTGGGTTCAGAGTGAATGATTTCTACAGAGACCAGTCCCTCTAATCGGAATTTTACAAGAAACGGATGTGCTAAAAGAAACAGAAAGCTAACAGGGCTTCTGGTTACATTTTCAGCCTGATTTATAGAGCTGTAAAACTCTCTGTATCAGGGAGCTGACACCAATTTCTAGAGAGCTGTGAACATTTGTTTTCATCTGATTTTCCTGCAGGGTTTCTGGGCCCACTTCATTCACAAAAGACCCCAGTGAAATCCACGTCAGGTGTTAGAGTGTGGGACGCTGGTGTCACAAGTGAACTGGAGGCAAAGGAGAACCAGTTTTGTAGCTGAGCAAAAAGAAACTAGTCCTGGGAATGTCTGTTTGGGGACAGAAGTGTACTTCTAACGATTCAGGGGTGGATACGGAGCTGAGGCGGGAGCAGGTGTTACCGGGGCTGAAATGGCTAAGGGAGGTCTGGTCTGGCATGGCGAGGGACGCTGTAAAACTGAGCGGTCCCCGAGCTGAAGGCAAGCAGGTGGAGAAGACAGAAAGCCAAGTCTGGTGCTGCAGCAGCCATGTCACTGCAGCGTGACCACAGCCCTTGTGCCTGCTGACAGAGTCAAAGGCCACCTTTGTAGGGACACATTCAGACAGCAGAGGAGCAAGGCTGTGAGAAGAGGAAGATCTGGAGAGAAAGAATGGGGAACAAACCAGGGATGGGAGGTGCAGCCCGATCAAGGCTGCAGCCCTGGTTAGTGACCACAACACTGCACAGGGACATGGTGAGACAGGCCAGATGGGCAGAGAAGTGCCTGGGAGCCTTGAGCAGGGACGGGGTGGCAGGACAAGTGCCATGGTCACATTTCCCTGGAGATACCATCAGGGCTGGGCTGCAGACAGGGACACACACTTAGAGGCAGAGCCCATGGGCAGTCAGCACTGTAAAGTCCCCCAAGGAGAACCAAACCAAAGCAAACCAGTACATCCACCAAGGCAAGTGCAATGCCCAAGACGGGGGAGAGAAAGCATAGAGGAGCAGGACAGGGCATGGGTCAAGCACAAGGACCAGGAGAGGAGACATGCGAGGAAACGATTGGGTCAAGAGTGGATAGATCACCAGGAACTGTCCTCCTGGAGGTGGGCTGTGATTCGCAGCAAATCCTCCCTCTGCCTCTGTGAGGATGCTGAACTATTTGACCTACAGCAGGGAAAAGCTCCACAGCTCGGATCTTGCCAGTTCTGCTCCTTCTTATACCTAGAAACGTGTAGAAATGTTTGGCTTGTATTTTCATGCCCAAAATGAAGACAATGTAAAAGTTAGAACAAAATAATCTGAGACCTCCTTTAAGAGGATAAGCTGTTCCCTTCCAGAAAAGAAATCATGTATCAATCATAGGTTATTATGGGTGCTTGAACTAGCATCCTGTCCAAAGAGAGCTGCAGGAGACTCTAGTGGAAAGGAAAACAGAAAATTACTTTAAACCAGCACTTTTAAGCCAAGTGGATCTTCAGATCTAAGGCCCTGATCCAACCACTTGCTACATTCCAGGACACTTAGCGGGCTTGTGGGCAGGCACTACCATGCCCAATTGGCAAAGGTTTTAGGATCAAAGCCTGAGGTATTTATGTGTTGGCTAATAGGCTAGCTTAAAATGTCAGCTTCTGCTGACATAGCATTTAAGAAAATGTTCTTACCTTGTTATGTTGTTTAAAGAAACCCTATTGGTTACTTTATTATATCAAATTATTAAATCTTAAATATATTATTTTTTAAAATAGTTTAGTAGTATGTCCATGTTATTTTGTTTTTAGAGTGTCAAATTAAAAAACGGTTATTAATTAATAAACCAAGGTGCATTTTATTGCACTAATAAGTGCAGCTCTAAAAATTTATTACCACTTTCCAAGGATTTATTTCCTTTATTTAAAAAAAATAATGTATTGGTATCTTAAATTAATTATAAAGATCAAACTTACATGGAGAGGCCCTGATCCAGCAAACACATATGCTTATGAGTCATTTAGCTGCAAGAGTAACTTCATAGGATTCAGTGGGTGAGAGAGAAGCTGTGATCCATGGAGCTCCTAATGTGGGTAAAGTTGTTCATGGGCACAACTGTTTGCAGGACTGGAGCCAAATATAACACATATACAAATTTCCATCTAAAAGAAAAGGCAAATTAATACATAGTAAAATGCAATTACACATTATTGAATGTTCTAAAAACTATATATTCCATAGTAAGTGCACGAACACAAATATGGGTTCAAAGATGCGCAGGGCCTACCTATAATTGATGGATAATGAATGGAGAGGTAGAATGAAATGGAGAGGTGAAGTGAACACAGTGTAACTCTCTTCGTGTCTGAGTTTTTCTCTAATTGAGTTTTTTCTTAGATTCAATAAGTATACACAGAAAACATGCAAACAAAAAGAAATGGGTTGCACTCAACTACCACCTTTGGACACCAAATGCAGATGTTATGCTGTTTTAAGAGCGCTTGTTTTGTTTTCTCAAGATGTTTTAGAGCACCTGGGGCAGATGCTTAGATGCCCAGTGTGATCAGTAAATAAGAAGTAAGCACCTCTAAAGATTAAATTAAAAAAAAAATCCCTCATGCCACACTCGGGATGCAGAAATTGCCCATGCATTTTGTATCAGACAACCACTAGCTATAACATTAAAACAGAGCCAGGTTTCTCCTGTCACTCGTTCTCTCTGTGATCCCTCGGCTGTGTACCATGTGCTGCAGAAGGACATGGCTCCCAGGGGGAGAAGGGGGGCAATGCTTCAGAACCCAGCAGGAGAAGAGGACGCTGCCCTGGGAGGTGGGTACATTGGTTTTGAACTCTTTAGGAGGGCAGGGAGGGGAACCTTGGTTGCTCTGAGTTAGGCTGCTGTGTCCTGTCTCAGCTGTACTTTTTTAAGAGTGATGCCGACTGACCTGCCTGCTGCTGAATTCGGCACTTCCCAGCGGCTGAGTGTGCGTCGAGTGCCTCCACACTGCCGCTTTGTGTCGAGCTTCCTTGGGAGTGACTTACATAGCTGCTTCGCTTCTGGCTTTCAGGAGGTGGTGTTATGCCTCTAGGAAACCGTGGAGTCCAACACAGGAGCACCAACTGGTTCTAGACAGTAGAGAACGTGCTAAATTGCTCTCTGAGATGTAGACACCTGTAGTTTACCTGTGCTCCGGGACAAGCAGAATCCAAGTGGCCAACTGGTCTTCCGCAACGCTGAAACCCTGCAGCTGGGAGAGATGGGATAGTTCCCTTTGTGGCTTGTCCTCCTTATTAAAATATGCATGGATACCTCAGTCCCCCTGGGCCGGGCTATGGATGCATTAAGCACTCTGCAAGTTCTCCTTATGAATTGCCAGTAAAGGAGATGGATTGCCAATGTTTATGTTCCTGCACCTATTTTGCCCCCATGAAATAAACACTGCTGCCAGGCACGATACAATGCAGCCAGTGTCTTCTGCAGCGTTCTTGCTGCTGTTTACTCTGAACTGCATCTTTGGGGGGGATGCTTCAATTTCTTCACCTCCCTGCCCCGCCACCTGTGCTTTAGCAGTCTCTACATGGAAGATGTTGTGATCGCCCGCAAGATGTTAACTTCATCTCCGCTGCATCCTGGGTGGCTCTTTTAACTGGATTTTTTTTTCCCAGAGTCATTTCTCTGAAATTGCTCTCCTGTCTGGCTGCGCTTGGCTGTCATACATCCCGCTCATCCCCTGGAAGTACTTCTGCTCTGGATGCTACCACAGTATGGTAGGAATATTACAAAAGGTGCAATTATTTTGACAGGCCTTTCTTCCTGGAGCACATTTGGGACGCACACTGCTGATGACTGGGTCTTTTGTTCGTATACGCAATATGTAAAGTATATAAATGCTCGCTTTGTGTTTACACAGGAGAAAAAGAACATGAACAAGCCTTAGTAATCCCTTATTTCTCACTTGCAATTAGACTTTAAAATAAAAGATCCTATTCATATCAGCAAAGAGTTTTGTGAAAGAGCAAGTGCCACTCTTTTCTTGGTGGCATTGTCACCTCACAGAGCTCAGCCTGCCGCAGCTTTCTAAGTGGCCCTCCCTTGCAACCTCCATTTTGCCACTGCAACCATTAGCAACGTCATAGCTCTAAATCTCATCAGGTAACTGATACAAGTTTAAAAATGCCATGAAATGTTTTGTGATGCATAGCCAAGAGGGACCCTGCCACGTAAAGGGGGAAATGAGGAATGGGGATAACGAGGAGCAGACAAGCCAGTAGCACCTCTACATGCCTCAAAACGTGAAGCCACATTGCCAGGCACGATACAACTATTTCACAGGTTCATCAGGTGCTCGTTACCTGCCTGAACATGCACATTCCTGTGTAAGCAGTGGTGCTGCTGCCACTGAGTTTATATTCAGGCCAAACTCCGGTGGAGGATGCAGGGAGCTCCGTCTGAAGGGAGCAGCCAGTAGAGGTAAGGGTTAATCATAGCTGGAACAGGGAAGAGCTGTATTGCTTTCTACTAGATCATCCAAAATAGTGCCCCTTCTGGTTTTTTTCCCCCTTTGTGCAAGGATTGCTTTAGTCTTTTTTCAGTGTGAGCTAACTTTGCTTATCAGTACCCAAAAAGCAAGTCCCTGCAGGGTCCCCACTGACAAATGCTGCCAGGCAGTCATGCCCTTTCCTCTGCTCTGAAAGCGGTAATTAGAGAGATGCAATTTTCCAGTAGTGCTTGACAGCCTACATCAAAGGCACAGAAACTGTTTCTGGACATTGAAAAGATAAAATTCTAATACTAACTGATGCCTCCCTCAGTTTTTATTGCAGTTCAATGTAAACAGATGCTGCTGGTTTTGAAAGTGTACGTTCAGATCTGTCAGAGTATATATATTGCAGCGGTGATATCTACTGTAGTAAATGCTGATATTTACCATCACGTGCATATACTTGATTCAATCATCTCTATGGCATTAGCTGTATGTGTGCTTACACATTCACAGATGTCTGTCTTTACATATACATGCATCCAAATACAAACACATGCATATGAATTAAATGGAAACTGTAACCCAACCTTAACCAAGGTTTTAAATTAATCATAATACACGCACGTACTTACAAACATCGGGCTATATTTAACTTTCGCATAAGCAGTGTAGGACTATTATCTTCTGTGGAGCTCTACAGTTTATGAGTCAGCCCCGAAGCCTGTTAGTTAGCCGGTGGAAAGACGCCACTGACTTTATTGGGCTTTGGACCAGACCCGAAGCCAATGGTTAATTGTCTCATATAATATAACTTTCCCTTCCAGCAAACTTAAGATAAACTTAGATTCTAATTCCAATAACTCTCTATAATTTTTTCCAAACAAATTCCTTATGGAATGGAAATGCTCGTTCTTGTTCTGGGCATTTTTCAATGCTTTCGCGTTTCTTTGTTTTTAAAATCGATTCAGTCATGTTAAACATTATGCAAGCTTGAAAAAGATCACAGTCTCCAACTATCCAAAGTGAAATTCTCATACATACGCAGCTCAGAAATAAATGTCATTAGAAACTTCAGACGTGGATGGTATTAAAGCCATCTTTGAGGAAGGGAAAACAATTCACATTTGAAGAAATTCAGCCTGGTGTTTTAGAAAGTAAGAATAGTTTAGGATTACATATCCATCTCAGCTTTCTCACTTTATTATATGCCCTGTACAACTTTCTATTTTCTTTCCAGGTTTTTTAACTTGGATTGATTTTGAATATGCATTTGAAAGATGCAATTATTTAGAAGGAAAACTAGCATGCATGCACTGATCTTCTTGAATTAAAGGGAGAGCTGTTCCAAAGATCTGTATTTGAACTCCAAGGTAATAAGGCTGTTAAATTCATTCAAATTCAGGTATCATAGCTGACAGAAATGCAGTTAAAGACATTTCATTTTTAAGAAATTACTCATGAAGAGTCTTTTGACTAAAGATGCTGCCAGTCCTCCTTTGAACAATGTCTAAATTAAAATTCTGAGTTAAAAGCTCGTCTAAGCTTTCTGAATGTAGATACTGGATACGCAGTTAATACTTAGGCTGTCTATAAAAAGGATGTGGCTGAAGGTTCTTAGCTGTGCTAATCACTAAAGAAAGTTTGGATTACTGTTTTTATTACATGTGGATTACTATTTATATCGATACAGTTGTTATCTGATACAATCACTGTTGTGGAGACATTGAGCTGCCTTCTGGCGCTACAGGCTCTCAGCTGCCGGGGGTCTCACAGGGTACTCGAGTTCGGGTTCCCAGCTAAAAGGCAACCAGGAACATCTCTGTTCAGGAGCCTACAGCCTCTGGACGGTCAGGTATGTGCTTCCAGAGGCCACAATTAATCCAAGGCAATTAAAGTGTTAAAGTGTCTTGAAAACCACTGACTCCTGTTTCTATCTATTCCAGTCCCCCAGTCCCACATATATTGTATTTTGCAACCTTGTTTTTTGTTTTATAACTAGAATTTAGTGTGTATTGTTTATGTAGCCTTCTACCCAGAGGAGACTGACAATGTCACAGAAAGAAAAATCTCTGGTCAGACTGACAACATCTATGACATCCCACTGTCTCTTCTTGTGGTATACCACGGAGGTGGCTTTCACTGTAAATCCAAAGCTCGTTATGAGGTTTTGCAAAGCACTTAAGGCTTTTAGTGAGTAGAGTGTGAGGACCAGATGCTCCCCAAGACTAATGCACACAAACTTGGTATAATGTGAGAGCGGGTCTCAGAGCCCCGGAAAAATCTCTTCCAGTCCTTTGCTGATGTAAATGGGGACAGGTCCATTGGCTTACATCTAAATACATTTACAGTGTAAGACAATCACCCCTTGAGTTTTAAAGCATCCCATCCTTACTTCTGTATTTGTGTTAGCTGACATTTGCATAATAATGCCCAATGCACACAAAACATTGCGTCAAAAGAAAGTTATTCCTTCCCCCCAGCTTGTCTTTTGGAAGTAATTCTGAGAGAGAATAATTCCCGGGAGCTTCCCCACACCACTTGCAGTCTTCCAGTTAACATAATACTGTCATCCTTTGCTACCAGACCTCTTTCCCTCCCACTGCCACTTCCTTTCTCTCTGGCATGAGAAGGGAGCCTGAGTCATAGCGAAAGCTCTGACTGCTGCCTCCCCCGGGTGCTCTTTCTCTTTCTACCCCTCCATCAGGGCAGTGACTGTGGTGGTCAGAGGGTCTTCAATGTGTTTGTTGTCGTACGGCACCTCTTTCTCCAAGATACATCAAGTGCACATCCCACCCTGCCTGTTGCTGTGTGTCCAATACAAAACACCTACGACAAAAGCATTGCTCAATTCGGATGAAAGAACATTTAGTTTGGGCTGCATCTTTTTATGCCTGGGTCCCTGGATCTCAGTCCTGCCCAACGCTGACCACCTGGACCCTGCTGCCCTGTTGTCTGCCCCAGCCTTGATGGGAGTGGGCCATAGTCATAAAATCACTCAAATTTTGAACATTGTTCCTACAGAACTCCCTCCCAAGGTTTGTCTTACAGCTCACTAGCAAGGCCTGAGTCTGTACTATTTAACAGAGTAGTTTTGATCGCTGTGCGACCCTAGGAAAGAGGTTCATTTCTCTTCCACAGGGCTAAGCAAGAAGAAATGCTAAGAGATGTTCACACCATCACGAGAATCAGTTGTTGGCTGAGGGGATTCTGTACTGCACCAGGCAGCAGCACGAAGGTGTACCGGATGCAGGCACTCATCTCTCACCTCCCAGTAGGAGTTTTGCGCTGTGCTGTGGTGGGGTCCTCAGCTGCGGGCACTTCCCGAGATGAAAAGGGCAGTTTTGCACGGTGGATTTATTGCACATTCCTGGTCACACGAGGGAGACTGTGTCCAGGTAGCTCCCTCTCTTGCTCTCCCTTTAATCACTGCAGGGTGGGAACCGGATCCAGCCTGGAGGGATAAAAGGTTTCGGAGATGAAGAAGTACAATGGAGCAGAGTTAATGTCGACCGATTTACTGTTGTAAGCAAATCACTACCAAATCTTTCTTGAGCAGCATGTAACAATTTACTACTCGTAGATAAATGAGTCAGAGCTGTTGCTTCTGGTTCTGCCTCCAGCTTCTCCTGCCGCAGAGCTGGACAGACAATGGGTCCGTGTTGCAGAGGGGCCTCGGGCCAGCCCAAAGGAGCTGTGTGTTGCAATGCCCATTATCGCAATGCCTCATTTTTAGGCTCCCTGCTGCGGAACAGATTGCTCAGGCCAGGGACAGACACCACTGTGCTTCACACAAGGTGTAGAGAGTTAAAAGTTAATGAAAGGAAACTTCAGTAATCCACACAGTCCTGGGGTTAGAATATGTATATATATTTTTATATATATAGCGAGACCCGGCACTGTGATAGGCAGGAAGACGGTGTCTCTGCCATAAACTCCCTTGCAGTTGAGTGCCTAAGCCATACCAGCCTGCTTTTGTGGAAAACTAGGGAGGGGGAGAACCACCTCATTGCACCCAACAGCTCACTGGGTACAGTATGTTATATCCTACACAATGGGGAACTTACTTGCCAGTCTCTGCTGAATTTAGTTTGAACGGCTCTACGGCTCTGAGGAGTGTGCTGGCCACGGGGCTATTTAAGCAACTGCTCTTTCTTGCACTCTCTGGCCACCTCCGTGTCTAATATAAAATCAAAAGTATCATTAGGAGAGATGAAGAGCAATTATCGCTGAGTTCCTAATAAATCGGTGATTGGGATTTTCACTTTGCATACAAAATACCTGAGTTCCGCTGTTTACCTGAAATCAGGCGGTACCAGGAGTTAGTGCCAAGCATCCTGTTTCTGCGTGAAGGTGTCCAGCCAGTTTGTTCAACAGACCTTTCACTTCCCAGATCTTTAGGAAGAAGGTCTGATGCGGTTCGGGAGACTCACACAAGATGATGAGCCTGGATTTACGCATTCGAGTACTACTGGGAAGCATGCTCACCCCCTCCCTTCTGCCTGGCCTTTACAATGGGTAAGTTAGGCAGCTTCCCTGCTCTGCCTCTCATTTCTGAAGGTTGTGTTCCCCAGCACAATCCTGAGCAGCAGGAGGCTGCTGCTGCTGTGTCTAACTCGCTGCTTTTAGCCTGCCCTCACTTTTGAAAACGGGCTTTTTAGCTCCTAATTCACTTGAGCGCTACGGAAAACGTTAGATAAAGGATTCAATAGGGGCACCGATTCGTGTTTCGAGTTAAACAGCGAATTCAGGAAGAAACCCTGAAAACACCACAAATTCGGAGCAGACAATAAACCCACGGTTTAACCGAAGATTTGCTCAGCAGATTTTCCCCGTAGCCTTTTCCTCTGGGGCTAAAACTGAAGAAGAACCTATCCTTACTCTTTTAACAGCTAAGACACCAGCTGCCCACCCCTCTGCCCGAAGCCGAAGCCGAAGCCGGCTCTGGGCGCGATGCCGCGGCGTTTCCCGGCCGGGGCTCTGGGAGCCCGCACGGAGCCCGTGCCGGGCAAAGGCGCCCGGGCGGCTGCGTCCGTGTGCGGGTAACGGAGCCGTTCCCCTCTTCTGTGGGAATAAGAGTAGAAAAATGGCGTTCCCTTTTATTTCGTGTGTGGTTCTGCGGGTGTTTGCTCCTTCTCCGTGCTCTGGCTACTGTGGGCTTTATTTCCTACCCTCCGTGGAAAGCATCGCATGAAGGCGACGTCGTTTTCCCACGGCAGAGGGTTGCCTCGCCTGCGGGTCCGTGTTGGTGCACGGATGTGTGTGCTCGGGGCCCCTCTGCTTTCTCTCGTCTGTCTGCCGAGGCTCTCTAGGAGCGTGTGTGGAGATATGCATGGGGCGGGGGGGGGGGTGGGGGGTGGGTACCGGAGCGACTGGGGAGGGGTGGCGGGGGAGAGGGGAGTTATTAGGAAACTTTGCTTTGGCTACTCTCTATCCTTGGGGCTGCGTGGCGCCAGCACCCTCAAGTTGAAAGGAAAACAGCCATTCTCACTTCCAACTGCCCACTGAGATCCTTAAGGCGACAAAGACACAAAAGTGAGTTTTATTTGCTGGTAAGCCAGAGGCAAGCAAAAAGAAAAGCCAATTCCCCCTTAAAAAGAGCCGACAAATCCTTTTTGCTCTTTTGTGTGAGCTTTTCCTATTCACATGGAGCGTTCATCCGTGTGATTCTCAACTTATTGTCATTACTTAGTTATTAATTGTTCTCATCTGGGTTTAATTGAGCAACCAAGGACTTTAGCCCAAGGGTCAGGGGGAAAACTTAAAGCAAAGACATGTTCAATAGGAATCCTGCGCTTCGAATATCCATCCCGACTTGACATAATGTAAAAAAAAAAAATAAAAATAAAATACAGACAAAGCGGAGAGATTAAAGGGTCCCGGCTTGCCCGGAGCCCAGCGCCGCAGCGCCCAAGGGTGCCGGCGGAGGGGAGCAGGGCTTGCGGGGAGCCAGCCCAAGGCGGTTCTCCCTGGTTAAAATCTCTCTCGGTTTCTTAAGGGCTTCTTTACAGGATAAACCTGGCCTCCTGCGCGATTAGATCTTCTCCCCAAACCCGCGGTCTAATCGCGCAGAGCCTAAGTTTATCTCCAGCCTTTTTCTGCCAGAGACACAACGTGGGAAAAAGCCGGCACGGCGCTCTCCCACTCCGGCGCGGCGTTGGGCGCTGGGGTCAGGATCACAGACACTGTCATTTGCACAGAGAAAAGAAATGATCGGAAAAGAAAGCCAGACCGAAAAAAAAAAAAAATAAATAACAACCGCAAAACCCCAAAACTCACCCCGGCCCAGAAACGACTGGCCGGCCAGAGCGGAGAGAGAGACGAGGAGAGGGGGATTAGAGAAGCGAGCTCTGGAGAAAGTGTCTGGGTTCAGGTATGTTGTTTCGCTGAGTTATTGAAAGCATCATTGATATTTAGGAGATGATAAAAGTCCCGCCTCGCCCCCAGCTACAGTCTCGCTGGAGCCACAGTGCCTGCAGAAGATTGCCTAGCCTCATTACAGCAATTATTTTCCTTCTAACTTTGCTTCAACCTTAACGTTTTAAATTGCTGGAAATGAAAGCAGCGGGATAAAAAAAAAAAAAAAACAAAGACAGAAAGAAAGAAAAACAGAGTCCCAATTTCTCAGCGCCCGTTCCTTGAGCGTAAAGATAAAGCGCGAAATTAAAAGAAAAAAAAAAAATTAAAAAGGGGAAACCAACGCTCTCCCTTACCCGAGCGATCCGCAAAACGAAATTGGGGGGAGCGGCGCCCGGAGAGGGGCTCGGGGGCGCAGCCGGTGGGGGGACGCGGCGAGGCGGCGGCGCCGGGGCTGGGGGGTCGGCGGGCGGGGAGCGGAGCAGCACGGACGGGGCTGCGCGGAGCGGGGTGGCCCGCCGCCCTCCTCCGCGGACTCCTCGGTCGTCGCCGGCGGTTTCCACGGGGCCGTGTGGCCACCGGGACGGGTTTCCAGCGGAGCCGGCCGCTGAGGGCTGCCGAGCGCCCGGAGCCACGAGGATGGGCAGGAGACGGCGCCGAGCGGTCCCGCCCGTCGGTGCCGACCGTCGGTCCCGCGAGTCCCGCCGGCTGCCTGTCGCGGCCCCACACCCGTCCCCAACCACCACCGTGCCACACGCCCCATCCCCTGAACACTCCCGTTCCCGTCCCCGTCACCCGACCCCTCGCCTCCGGCGACAGCGCTGCCTCTGCCCCGCTATTAGCGCGCTTTTTCCCCTTCTCCCGCACCACCCCAACCGCGGCGGCCCCCTCTCCTGCACACCACCCCCAAAACCCCGGTGCTCCCCTCAGCAATGCCGGCTGCCGAAGGGAAGCCTTTGGTCTCTCTCTAGCCTTGGCAGCGAGGTGGGGGGCAAGTCACCCTATCCCCAAATCCCCTGGCAGCCATTGGGGGGCTGCGATCAGGAGCTTCCCGGCAAAAGGCCGCCGGCAGGGCAAGGAGCAGCTTTTCTTCTGCTTAGGGCTGGGAAAGCCAGGCCGGGCCTGTACCCATCCCAGGGCCTCTGGGGAGAGCACCCTCGGGCAGGGGATGCGGTGGGAGCTGCCATCAAGGGGCAGTGGGCGGAAAAAGAAAGAACCCTCAGACATCTGTGAGCAGAGGGCAGCTCCGGGACACACAGTAAGGTGAAAACTCATCTGAGGCTTCACTGTTGGAGGCTGAAGTCTCCTGGGGAGGAGGAAAAAAGGCTGGTACAGCCCGTCCCTTTCTTTTATACCCCTGACACACAGACAAATTTAGTCTTTTCTTCTGTCACCCCTGGCAGGGTAAGGAGCAAACAAACTGCAAACAGTAGCTTAAAATTAATTTATTTAACAAATATAGCTATAATATAAATGATAATAAAATTTCAAATATACAGTATATTACATAGTACACAGAGCCCCTTCCAAAGGGGCTGGTGGAGGAACAAACACGGGTAACAGACAGTGCTGTTACACGGGGACGGGAGAGGCGGCTCTACACTTCTGCCTCTTGGCCTCGCCTTGTACAAAGTAAGAGAAACGTCCTGTCTTTCAGCCCCCTTTTTGCCGTTTCTCTTCCACAGTTCCTTCCCCCACAGCAGAGGCTCTCCCCAGGGCCAGCCGGACCCAGGGGAAGCGGGGCAGGGCTGTCCCATCACTGCCCTGTGCCAGGGAACAGCTGGGGCGATGCCTCAGGTTTCTCCCAGATGGAGAGCAGAGCAGCTCCCAGGACTGCTGAAGAGAGTGGAACAGTGCTGGTTCGGCAGGCCAGCATCACAGGGGGAACCAGAGAGGCTGAACAGAGCCGGACTGAAGAAGTCTCTGCCACGGGGCCCGTGGGGAAGTCCACAGCAAGGAGCCAGAGGAATAGGGAGGGAGTGCGTGCGGAGCCAGTGGGAGCAGACAGCCAGCAGGCTGGGCTCAGCTCTATGTGAGGTGGTACATGCTGTATCCCACGTGTGCTGTGTACAGTCCCACAGGACCCACGGGCAGCCCTGCCCGCTGGAAAGGGCTGGAGGCACCGTACAGGGAGGCACCGGCCACAGCTGGGCCGCCCAGTGGGAAGGAGATGCCGAAAGCAGCGGGTGGGAGCATGGGCTTGGCTGCCATCTTCAGCTTCTCCAGCTCGGCCTCCTGAAGCCTCTTGGCCTTGGCGCGGCGGTTCTGGAACCAGATCTTCACCTGGGTCTCAGTGAGGCTGAGGGAGCTGGAGAACTCGGCACGCTCGGCGATGGACAGATACTGCTTCTGCCGAAACTTCCTCTCCAGGGCCAGCAGCTGGGCCGTGGTGAAGGGCGTCCGGGGCTTCCTGTTCGTCTTGTGCTTGCGCAGGGTGCAGGCTGGGGGGCTCAGCCGCCCTGCGCCCAGAAGCAGCCAGAGGAGAGGGGGAAGGAGAGAGACACGTTGGTTAGCAGCACCCAAACCCGCACGCCCTGCTGAGCCCCCCACCCGACAGCAACTGGAGGGGGGAGAAAGGAGAAAATAAGGTCCCGCTCAAAAGTGAAGTGGCCCAAAAAGTCCAGGGCTGCCAGGGGCACGCTTCAAATGGATGTCATCTCTCGTTCCAGTAAAGAAAGCGGGTGCTTTACGAAGGAATGAGGCTTCTCAGAACTGCCGGGACCGAAGTCACTCATAGCGCTTCAGAGCGAGAACCTCTCCGACACCATGGAAAAACTCGGCAAAGGGCAGGAGTCGGGAGTCGGACATCCGCACACCCTCCACCTCCTGCCTTCACGGCTCCCGGCTCATACAGAGGAGACATAAATAAAGGGAGTGACCCTCCCCAAAAATGCATGTCCTGTCCTTTTTATTGGATTAAGGAAAAAAAATAAACAAAACAGGCTGGCTTCTCAGACTCACACCCTCTTCATTAGGCCCCTGGGAACCGGATTAAGTATGTAATTAATTACGAGCTCTGAATTCACACTCAGCCTCTATCTACCGCTCTTCACCGGTCTGCTCCTCTCCTCGTATTTAACATTTCTAAGGGTCCTCAACCTCGGCCTGACCCGGGTTTACTTAGCAACAACTTTTACTTTGCAGTTTAAATAAATTAAACCACTGCGGTGCTCTACACAAGTTATTTCGGGAAACCTGCCTTTCTCCAAGGGAGAAAGAAAGCAGCTCTGTTCGCAGAGCGAAGAGCACCCCAAACGTGCCTCAGCCCAAGCTCGTCCCTTCCCACGGGAGCCCGGGCAGGGAAGGAGGGGGATCCGGCCGAGGGCAGGCGGCCCGAGCTGTCCGGCCCCGGCCCGCCGCATCCCCGGGCTCAGCGGAGCGGCAGGAGAGGATTAACGGGCTTTTCTGATTTCAGCCCTCCCACTGCTATTTTTATTATTTTAGATCTCTCCGTAGTAAAGCGGGAAAACATCAGTAAATGCGGCTCTTCGGACTTGGGAGACGCAACACTTGAGACAGCAGCCGGTGGGGCTGAAGCCCGCAAAGCCCGAAGGCGCCTCCCTGGGAGCCCGGTCTGCGCGGGTCCTTACGAAATTATTTCAGCCACTTTCGGGAAAAACCACCGCTGAGGCTGAGTCAGGCTTTGCGCGGCCAGTCCGAGCCGCAGGTTTAAGCTAACGACCAGGCCGGGATGATTTTTTTTTCCTTCTTTTTTTTGCCCCCTCCTCCAATTTGTCACAAGATCTCGCCCCGGCGCGGCCGCTCCGTCCCCCGGCGCTGCCCCGGCTTCGCAAACACGCTTGAACCGGTTCAATATTTCGAAGAGGCCGAAGCGGCCCGGCAGAGAGCGCGGATCGCAGGGAATAACATGCCAGGAAGGGTGCCGGGCTGGGTGAAAGCGAGAGGAAACACCCGGCCGGCGCCGCGGTGCTTCCCGGCTCGCAGGAGGGTTCCCAGCCCCCCCGCTCACGGATCCTACTTACTCGGGGGAGGCGGCGAGAACCGCGGGCTTTGCATCCAGGGGCTCCGCTCCTGCTTCTCGGGACTTTCCGCCTTGACCAGGGCGTCTTCGGGCAGCTTCACCAGTCCCCCGACGGAGAAGTGGCCGCCGAGGGGCAGCGGGGAGGCCGGCGCCTCCGCCGTCAGGGCGCCCAGGCGGGGGCTGAGGCTGGGGCGGGCGGCCGCACCGGCGCCCGGCGGGGGCCCGGCGCCCTCGGGGCCCTCCCTGACGCCGGGCTTCCTGTGGTCGGCCATGAGCGCCTCCACGCTGAACGGCAGCAGGGACGGGGGGACCTTGGGCTTGTCGCTCTCCTCCTCCCCGCCCATCGCCGCCGCGACGGGGAGGCCGCCGCAGCCGCCGCCACCGGGCTTGCTGAAGGCGGATGCGGGCAGCTCGTCGCTGCGGACCCCGGTGGGCGCGGCGGTCATATCCACAGCCGGGGCCATGCAGAGCCGGCCGGTCGCCGTCGCCACCGCAGCGCCGGGCGGGAGCGGTGGCCGCGGCTCATGGGGCCGGGGGGCGGCGGGAAGGGGCGTGGGGGGGAATGCGGTGGCGGGGTGCGCGTGCAGCCGTCGGCGCGCTCCGGTCCCGGCGGCAGTGGCGGCGCCGCCTGATAAAGCGGCGCGGGGGGAACCGGCGCCGCCCAACCAGCGCGCGGGGGGCGGGACGGCGGCGCCTCATTGGCTGCGGCGGCGTCACCGGGAGCGCGCGCTGGGATGGGGCGGCGGGGGGATGGCCCGGGCCCGGCCGTCGGGGCGTCCCTCTCCGCCCCCCCCCCCCCCCCCGCCCCTCCATCCCCGGCCGGGGTGAGGAACACCGGGGCTGCCGGAGCAGCGCTCCGCCGTGGGGACGGGATGGGGCTGGGCGGCGGGGGCTCAAAAATAGGGGGAAAAATGGTGTTGGCGTCGGAAAAAAGGCAGTGTTTCTGTTTGCGAAGCGCGGGGGAGCGGGCCCGAGCCGCGCTCTTCTGGAACGCCAACAAACACCGGGCTGTCCCGAGTGCGACCTCGCAGAGGGTACCCCTGCCTGTCCCGCAGCCTGGCTGCGCCTCGAAAAAGTGGGTTTAGGGGGTTTGTTTGTTTGTTTGTTTGTTTTGTTTTTAAATGAGTGCCGACCCTGCGGTGTGTTCGACGTGTCTGCGCATCCATCCATCCATCCATCCATCCATCCATCCATACACACACGCACACATAAACTGCGCTACATTTCACGGCGTAGATGTGTGCGTGTCTCCAGATAATGAAACCTTCGTTCGCCCTGAAAAAAAAAAAAAAAGGAACACCTAAACCCCAGACCCATTAAAGTCCCGGCTATTTTGTTTTGTAAATTCGTTTTACGATCCCTTATCCCCGCGCCCAGGACGGATGTGCAGTAAAACGGAGCCGCTCTCTAATAACGTGATTGGCCGCTCGCTGAGAAAAGTTTATTGATAGCTGCAGGGCTCTAATCTCCTCGAAACACAAGAGGCTCTTGCAGTCATTTAAGGGTAATTATCTAAACGGGGAGGGACAGCGAATTCCCTTTCCTTTTAACTGGACCCAATAAAGATGGTAGATTAGGAGCATATAGATTATGAAATGAATTGATATAACAGACATTTTATTAACTGATAAGACCTGATTGGAATGAGTTGTCCTGCACGCAGCTACACGCACACGTACCTTACACACGCGTGAGTGTGCACCCTAGCCGTGTGCTTACTGTGGGCATTGTCCTGCGTGAACACATACATACCTACCCCGCACATGCTGTGCTGTGCTCATATACGATCCCTCCAGGTGAAGATGACTTGTGGGCGACTTGCAGGCTACCTCCGCGCCCTCCTGTCCACGAGGGTGAACGCACACCGCACGGACGACGTATAGCTCGCATAGGTACATCCAGTTCCCCTCCCGATTCGTGCCGCCCTGCTGAGCGCTCCTGCGGGGCGGGGGGCGGCGGTGCCGCCACCCAGCCCGGCCCGGCTCCGCGCCCTGCCGCTGCCCGCCCTGCCCGCAGCCTCCCCCGCGCTGCCCGCCCCTGCACGTCCTGCCCGCAGCCTCCTCCGCGTCCCTTCGGGCCTGGGGGGGGGGGCGGGGGTGTTGGGGGGTGGGTGCCCGGCCTGGGCCGGTCCGCGCCGGGCGGGGGTGTGGAGGGGGTGCTCGGAGAAGCGGCTGCATTGCTAATTGCGAGAATAAACAATCTGTCACGATTAGTCAGTGCCTCTAATAGGCAGACAAGTGATGTTGTTTTTAGGCGCCAGCAGCGGTCTGATCAAAGGCTTCAGCTGGAGGGGGACTATTGAGGACGTTAACCCGCATCAAGGGAGCAAGGCGCCTTAGCCCTGGGACATCGGCACATTCAGCCTGACAAAATTAGTTTGCTCTACCAATCACACGACATTTTCCCAAAGCCCGGTGCTCGACGCGAAGATGCACCCCCACCCCACCCCCACCCCGGCTAAGAAAACACGCACAAATATCGATGCATCGTGTTTCGCGGTGTCCCCTCCACCCGATCCTACAGGTAGGATCTTTTTTTTCCTTCTTTTTTTTTTCTTTTTTTTTTCTTTTTTTTTTTTTTCTTCCCCTGATCCCAAACGCAACGGCGCAAAAGAAAAAAGTGATGTGTTCATTAAACCTTCAGGCAGCCCCCAGGCTGCTTTCGATCTCATTGTTTTGATGGAAATACGGAAGGAAAAATGGAGCTGCTGGGTGTTTTTTTTTTTTTCCCCCACTTTTCTTTTGCAGAATGATTTGAACATCGGGATGTTGCTGAGGTTTGAGGAGATGAGTGTGCGTCCCATACTGAGACCGAGATCCCGCTCTCATTGAGAGCTGACAGAATGAGATAATTAGCTCTTTATTTATCTCCCAGCAATGAACGCTTTGTGTTTACGTTTCTGTCATACTCGGTGGTATTTTAATCACTGTACCATAGCAAGGACTTGATTCTAATTCACATGCTGGCAAGCTCTTGGGCTGAAAACGGGAAGCCAGTAAAGTTTCTTTCGTTTCTCGCGCCTGTCTTTCTTTCTTTCCTCTCTTTCCTAATGAAGCCTAAGTTCTAAGTTAGGAATGCAGAAATCAAATTTACAAAACGAAATCTGCCCCGAGATGTATTTCTTTGTTTTGCGGGAAATTTTAGTATCCAAACTCTTCTCTCCCTGCTCGCTACGCTCTGGGTGACCAAGACACCACTGGGTTTTAGGAACTGGGTTTTTTTTATTGGTTCCGTTGTGCTGATACTCTGGACTTATTTTTAGGCGCCTCTCTTATTTGCCTTCCTGAGTTGTAAGGAAAACCGAAGTGAAAGCGCGGGGGGGTGGAATAGGTGATTTTATTGGTGCTTGTTCCAGTCCAGTGTTTTTATTGGGAACCGTGGCACTTCCCTGAAGGCACTTGTGCTAGATAACAATATTGGGCAATTAGCATCCTAAACAGTCCCGTTTCAATATAACGAATGTGCTAGGCAAAGCCATTACCCATAGCATTTTATTTCGGTGGGAATACAACAACAAGGGCTGGGAGGAGTGCGTGGGGGATGGGGAGGGAGGACAGGAGGCAGCGCTAAGCCAATTCAGGGCATTGTCTGCCTTTTGTAAACGTTATCTTTGACTTAAAGGCAGAACTCAGAAAGGAGAGGGGTGTTGTTGTTTCCCTTGTTTCTATTTTATTTCCCCCGAGACAGCAGCTCTTAGGAGACCAGACAGCCCCGCAGGACACGGGGAGGCTTTGGGGACTGGCGGCTCCGGGGCAGCGCTGCTGCTCCGGGCATCGCCTGCGCGCTCCCTCCGCGCCCTTCCGCCAGCCTTTCTCCAGCTCTGAGCGGCTCAGCCCTGGGGGGAGACTTCCCAAAGAGCCACACCTATCGCAAGCGATAAAAATGTCCCGCGGGCTTTACAAGCCCTCAAAGCCCTTCAGGTCTCAACCCTCCCTGCTCCCGTCGCCGCTCCTTCTCCGCTGAGCGTCGGATAATGCGAAAAAACCTCCGTTCTTTTTTTTTTTTTTTCCCCTCACCCCCCGTTTCCCCTTTCCCTTTCTGCCCAGATCAAGCATAACCTAAACTACTTTTTAAGGCTTCAGGCACCTGGGCTCGTCCTCGGGAGGTTACCAGGAGCGGTGATTTGGATGGCCAAACTCCAGCCGCCGAGGCGTCCCCCGGCTCTTTGAGGGTCGGAGGAGCAGGGCTGAAAGGAAGGCACTATTTCAAGTGGCCCAAATTAATGTGATCGCGACATTATGATGCACTTGGAAAAGATGAAAGAAAAGGCTGGCCGTCTCCTCCAAGATCTCTATAATTATAGATAATATATCCTATTTCAAAGCAATTAGCTCAATCAGGCGTAACGAGGCACTTTGCTGCCAGGGAGTAACAATGCCTTACGGTTATTTAAGCTTCAAGATGTCAAGCAGACTTCGAGACTCTCTGCTCTGCCCAAAAGGGAACTTGGCTCTCTTGGTGAAAACCCCATGGCTAAGGCAGTGTTTTCCCTTCAGTGACAACACGCCTATTTCATTTTCGATATATTTTTTTAAAGCTCTTGCGAAGCTGCCGGCTCTCCTCGAGCAGAGCACGGCTTCTCCGGGCGCATTCGGGACCGGCAATTGTGTGGCATCACCTCTGCCCCTTGCCCGCCGGCACCAACCCGCCTCTCCTCGCCCGCTTGCTCCGGGCTGCTTGTGCTTTCCGAGCCTTTCCCCCCCTCGGTGCCTTTTTTTCGTTCGCTTTTTGGGGTGATTCCGCCTATTTCTCACGGGGGCCCCGCAGGAGAGGTCGTTGACGGGGCGCACCGGCCGATGCGCGGCTGCCAGCCCCGGCGCAGACCTCCCTGCCGAGCCAGCCGCCTCCTCCCGACCCCGAAAGCTTTACCCTGCCCCTCGCCTCGGTTTTTACCCGAAACGCTTGCAGATGGTAAAGGTCCCGGGAGCAAAGAGAGCATCCGACTGCCGGGTGCGTTAACGGCGAGCCGGCGGGACTGTTTATGTGCCTACCCGTGTGGGGAAGGGTCTCTGCAGTAGCACCTAGAAGGGGAGCGGGGTCTCAGGTGCCCAAATCCCCTCGTCCTGTCCCAAACCCGTAGCAGGGGTGCGCAGAGCGGGCTGTCCCCCCGTGTGCGGGGGCGGTGGGTGTGGGGTTAGGCCAAAATGCCGAAAAGCAACTTTTCCCCCTTTCCCGGTGCCGCTGCAAGCCGGAGTCCCGGGCTGCTTCTCCCGCTCCTCCGCCCGCAACCGCTCCGCGTCCCGGTCGGCGGGGCTCCACCGGGCCGGGGGCTCCGCGGAGGGACTCGCGGCCGCCGGGGCTTGGACTGGCCGGGGGTGTCCGCCGGGACAGAGCCACCGCCGTGGGGACACGGCTCGCCATGGCACGGCTCGGCCCCGAGAGCCAGCGACAGCCGAGCCGCGCTCGGATGAAACGCTGCCGTAGGAATATGAACAACTGCACAGTTAACCTGCCAGCTGTCCTTCCAGGGGGTTTTATTGCTGGGGGATAATCGAAGGATTAATTAATTAATGCTGGGGGGAAATAAAGAAAGAAATCCGAAAAAAGGATCGCCCCATGGGTGAGTCATTTGAACCGGACAGTTCAAGGGAAACAGGAGGCCGGGGACATGAAGAACTGAACAAAGTTTAACCACCCCTCCTTCTTCTCCCCATGTGCAAAATGGAAACTTTATTATATGATTCACTGTGAATCAGTAGATTGAATGCGATCATTATGAGTAAATGACAGTCGGGGCTCCACTGGTCTTTTCTTTCCTAGAGGCAAAACTATAAAATACGAAGGATATAAATGATCTTCTCTCTGCTCTCTCATAAAGGACATTCATTCAAAGCCACACTCTGTCTCGCTCCCAATTTCTTTGGTCCCCCTTGAAATTCACAATGATCAAGGTAGATTATAGTGAGTCCTGGTTTGTTTGTCTTCACGTGCTTGTTTATTGGCAAAATGTCACGAAATGTAATTTGTCCCAAATTCTTTAACATGAGAAAATACTTTGTGGTTGAAGGAATCCATGCTGGTACTGCCAAGGCGATCTCCGATGCTCAGAGCAAGTTCATTATCATGCTATTTTACAGCGTTTCCATGTTTACTCCTCATTTCTCAGGAGCCTTTTAGATATCGTTGCATAAGAAAAGGATTTCGCCAGCTCTAGTTATGAGATTTCCTAGATTTTTTACAGGCGGAGGGGGTTTACAAAAGCTGTATTGTTTGACTGCGGTCTGGGTTTCCATTTGGGGTAATTATTGTATTCCCAGTCTTCTTCTAATCATTTGCTCACAAGGACACAGTTTTTTTTCCTCCCTGTTTGAAGAAGATGAAATACTCCAAACTTGCAAGACCATTGGAATAATCCCCCCGCTTCTTTGTCTATTGTGTAAAAGCTATTCCTTACGTCTCTCTAAATTGCTGGAAAATATGTGATGGAAAGGACGGTAAGAAAACATACAGAGCAGAAGAAACGCATGTCACCACATTTTGAAAAGACTCTGCAAACTGCAGAAGTCCCAGTCTAAGTCTGTTCCCAATAGAGATGTCTATGCGAATAGCGGGAAAAAAACCCCAAACCCCAAACAAACCCACTTTTCAGAAGGAAATACATTTCAGCTAGATAATAATCAGCTCCTGAGGAAAAAAAAATAAAAATAAAAAGTTGACAGAAGGAAAAATCAAGAGAGAGCAAACGCCTGTGTGCGACAGGGCTGTGTCTGTGCAGAAGGGTTTCTCCTCCAGCTGCTGCCACCAGCTGCACATCCGGAGGAGGGCTGGGAGCCGCAGCCCCAGCAGTAGATGGCAGCTCAACCTGCGGGCACCAGAGCTGAACTTGGCAGGTCTCCTCTTTCAGCACCCCTTTTTGGACCTTCCTGCTGGTGTCACACAGCTTCCCAAGGCAAAATTTCCACCCTTGGCCCCCCCTTAAATTTCCGCCTGTAAAACCTGAGGCCCAAAAATATCCCCCTAAACTTGCAGGAAACAGGATTGGGGCAATATTTCTTTTCTTCCTTGCCTAAGTTGGTTAGAAAGTGATTGCCTTAAGCAAAAACGTGACAGTCAGGAAAACATATATTCATGCATATGCATACGCATACGTATAGAAGGATTTTAAGTTCCCTGTGTAAAGGAAACTCCATTTGAACAGCAGAGTAATGGGTGTCAGGTATCTTCCAGACTCTGTCTATGGAAAAACAAAACAACATCACTCTCCTGCAACTATCAAAGCCATCCGCAAATATTTGAAACTGTCCTGATGATATGTAACCTCCTGCTTAGGAGCTCCAGCGCCTTATTATTTTGGCGATGTGATCTCACCACATCCTTTTGTTGAGTGGCAGCCGATGGCTCGATATGATACTGGGAGTTACGTCATTCTAATAAATCAATGTAACCAAACAATTTCACTGCCAGAGGAGGAGGGAAAAAAAAATCCCAAATATTCTGTAGGGGAACCAAATTTGTCTTTCAGAAAGCTTATGTTCCTCTCAGACTTTCCATCAACCGCAAGCGTAGACATAATCTAAAACGTTCCTGGCTTGCCCGCTGCTGAGCTGATTAGCTTTTGGAACAGAAGAGATAACATTTCTAGACATTGGTCTGCCTTGAGCTGCATTCATATTATTCCCTGCATATGTGGTTTTGACATTATTTATGTAGCAAGTGTGGGCTCTCTATTGGTGTTAGGTCACGTTGGTTTTCAACAGCTGGGATTTTTTCTGTCAGTCAAAGCAGAACTCCTTTCAGCCTTTCAAACAGCATCAGACTTCTTGCAATCCACAGCTTGAAGGTCTGACACCCTCCACGCAGCTGAGCATCCCCTACAGGGGCAAGCCCAGCCTGGCCAGCAAAGGTCCATGGGTGGCTGCAGGGATGCCTGGCCCAGGTGTCCATGCTGCTACCCACCTCCTCCCACGTCAGCAGCGTGGACCACACTGTGGAGCAGGGGGACATCCTGCCACCAGCTGTGAACTCTACTGATTTGGGGTGGTACCAGATTCAGTCTGTCCCCTGTTGTTAACAGTCCCATTACACTTGGGCTGGATTTGGGTCACTTCTTTGATTTTCAGTTGAGATGACCTGAAGGATCCCAACAAAGTGCTCCTACTTTTTTCTTTTTCTATAAATTCATGGGAGAGATAATAAGCTAATGGTGCGACATTAGTAACACAGAGACACACAGAGGCGGCTCAGTGACAGCAGGCAGAGCAGGGGTGCCTTCAGGACACGGAGTTACCTCTAGATTTACTGGTGGCCTTTTGCAAACTGCTTCACCTTTTACGCTGACGTCTCCCATCAGAGTCCACCCTCCACTTGTTACTAGTGCAGCTGTAAGCCCTGGCTGCACGTTATATTTGCACATGCACACGCACTCGCACACTTTGCATCCTGACTCCCACACTGTGGTCGCTGTCGCTGGGGCCGGGGCACGGGGGCAGATCACTCTCCACTTGACCCAGCAGTAGCTATTTACAGGGAAAAATCACATGCTGCAGCCTCACAGGTAAATTCGGGTCCTCCTCACTAGCTGTCACAAGTAGCTAAATACTGGTGATGTATAAAACCAGGGATAGAAAAAGAAATGCCACAGGACTGTACAGAGCTGACAAGGGAGGGTTCCCTGGCAGTGCCAGGGAGCACCTCTGTTCCAGCTGAGATTTTGGAAAATAAAGGGAGGGAGGAAGGGAGGAGAAGAAAAAAAGGAGAAAGGAATACGATGACCATCATGGAAAGTCACCGGAAACTTTGTTCTTAGGAGTAAATCTGGCTTCTTGTGATCCCCTTTCAGCCGGGCTGGCTGGGAGCCAGCTGGGTGCCCTGGAGCCCCCCCTGGCCTTTTTGTCTGGAGCCTGGGAATCTGTCTGGAGTGCAAGGCTTGGGGGACCAGACTTGGGTTTACAGGAGGGATCGGCTTAGGCAGCGGCCGCATAGAGGAAAGGGGGTTTGCAGCCCTCAGGCCTTTGGGAGTCCTCCCCCCTGGGGGCTTCCCCCCACTTTGGGGGCAGCTGGGAGCTGGGGGGGAAGGTGAGGGAACATGGGAGCAGGAGGAAGGAGAGGCAGCCTGTCCCCAGGTGCAAGATCCCAGAGCAAATGGGGTCAGATGGAAGGATGGAAGTGACAGAGCAGAGCCCCACCAGCCTGGGTGCAGTATCCCAGGGTGTCCCATCTTTCTGAAGGTAGTGCTGTAAGTAGGGAAACACCAAATAAAACAAAAAATTACCAATGAACAGAACAAAAGCAAACCAAATGCCTTCAGTGGAGCAATGGTGCATTACATTTCCCCTGCCCCTCTAGCCCTGCCTTTCTGCAGACCTCTTTTGGGGTGATGAAAGTGTGGGGTCCTAAACCTCCCTGTCAGATCCAGAGATGCTAATCGGCATCTTTCCAATCCTTACAGGTTTTCATGAGTGATTGAGCTCTTTCCAATGACTTTGTTCCCTTACTCTTTCCGACTCAGTTATCCTGGTACATTATTCTGCCCTTTTTGTGTATTCTCCCCTGCCCCCTGTTATGACCTTTAAGGATAAAATTAAATTTATTTGGCTACTCTGCAGACAAAATCTAAAGCCTGCCTTAATTTGTAGTTTACTAGCCCTCTGATGTGAGACTACATAGAGAGCCCCTATCTGATCAAACAGCCGGTACCTTGACAGAGCCCAATTATGTGAAAATATATCCTCACTTATCATTTCAAACATCATATAAGCGGAGAAACTGAAGTCGCTCCCTGTCTGTTTGATTTTCCTGTTCAGACACACTTGTTTAAACAGGCACCGTGAGACTTTTCTGTAATCTTACTCGGAGGAGTTCAAAAAGCGTTTTTGCCTGGAAAGCCCCGAGCTGGGTGATGGTGGCCACCCCCAGCCCGCTCCCAGCCGGGCAAGGCAGGGAAAGGGTGAGGGGGAGGATGTCCCCTGCAGCTGAGCTCTCAGCCAGCTGGCCATGAAACGCACCTGTGGCCAGGTATCCCCCCCGCAGCATCCTCCTCCAGCATTGCCCACCCAGATCAACCCTGTTGCCAAGCTGGTACCCACCTGGTCCCGCAGAAGTCCCTTTCCCGGCGTGGGCTTGCTGCATCCCCCTTTCCCACCCAGTCTCACAGCTTCCCCCCTCCCAGCGTTGCTGCATCTGCCTTCCCAGTCCGACCCCACAGCAACCCTCTTCCGGTGCCAGCCCTGCTGTATCCCCAACTAGTTAACCAAGGGAAGCCAGTAGATGTGGTGGTTTTGGATTTTAGCAAAGCTTTTGATACTGTCTCTCACAGTATCCTTCTGGACAAAATGTCCAGCACACAGCTAGGTAAGTCCGTAATATGTTGGGTAAGCAACTGGCTGATGGGTTGGGCTCAAACACTTTTAGTAAATGGGGTTACATCAGGCTGGTGGACAGTCACCAGGGCTCAATTTTAGGGCAAGTGTTCTTTAATGTTTTTATAAGTGATCTAGATGCAGGAATCGAATGTACTTTAAGTAAGTTTGCCGATGATACTTAACTAGGAGGAGCTGTGGACTCTCTTGAGGATAGGGAGGCCTTACACAGAGATGTGTATAGACTAAAGAGCTGGGCAATCACCAACCGTGTGAAATTTAACATACGTACAAACTGGGGGACGGGAGACTGGAAAGCAGCTCCACAGAAAGAGGTCTGGGTATTTGGGTTCATGGCAAGTTGAATATGAGTTGGCCCCCGAAAGGGCCAACTGTGTCCTGGGGTGCATCAGCACAGCATAGCTAACTGGTCAAGGGAGGCGATTGTCCCACTCCACACTGGCGTGGTCCCACCTTGAGCACTGTGTGCAGTTTTGGGTGCCTTTATGTAAGAAGGACATCAAACTATTAGAGTGTGTCCAGAAGAGAGTGACCAAGATGGTGAAAGGCCGTGAGGGCAAGACTTAAGAGGAGCGGCTGAGGTCACTTGTTTTGTTCAGCTTGAAGAAGAGAAGGCTGAAGGTGACCTCATTGAAGTCTACAACTTCCTCACAGAGGGCAACGGAGGGGAAGATGCTGATATCTCTCTGATGACCAGCCACAGGACATGAGGAAACGGAATGAAGCTGCTTCAGGGGACATTCATTAGGACATTAGGAAGAGGTTCTTCACTGAGAGGGTGGTCAGTCACTGGAACAGACTCCCCAGGGAAGTGGCCATGGCACCAAGCCTGTCAGAGTTCAAGGAGCATCTGTACGACACTTAGTGATATAGTTTAGTTTTAGGTAGTCCTGCGAGGAGCAGGGAGTTGGACTTGATGATCCACATGGGTCTCCTCCAACTTGATATATTTTATGATTCTATGCTTCTACAATCCCTCTTCCTGCTCCAACTCTGCTGCATCCCTACCTCTCACCTGGTCCTGCAGCATCCCCCGTTCCTGGCCCAGTCCTGCTGCATCCCCTTTCCTGACCTGGGTCTTCTTCACCCTCCTTCTTGTCCTGGCCCCACTGCATTCACCTTCTCAATCCTGCTCAACCCTGTTGGTCCTGGTCATCTTGGAGGTGGTATCCACTAAGAGGGATATTGTTAAAGCAGCCAGTCCCCAGATGCTCATCATCCAGCCCATGCTTACAACACGCTGGTGCTGCTAGTAAAACGTGTCCTGGAGACCTGCAATCCCAGTTTTCCTTGTTGCGTCCTCCACTGTAAGGCCAAACATTTCCAGGGAGAAGAAGGTTGGTTTGGGGTTTTACCCAACAGCTCCCCTTGCTTTCCTTCATGAACAGCCATGACAGACTCAGAGAGCCAACTAAATCCCTGCACGAAGGAGCTGCCTGAACCCATGCACTCTGCTTCTCCCGGACAGAGCAAAAGGTACCACCTCTCCCCGCTGTCCTTGCCTGAGCCAGCTTGAACCCATGAGGTAACAAGCCTGGCTTCTCCTTCCCACGCTGCTTCCCAAGGGAATACCTGGTGAAGGACAGCAGGATCAGCAGCCACTGCATTCATATTTGCTAAAACAACTGTGCGGACTGCAAGGAGCAAGAGCAAAGCCATTTGCCATCTTGAGGTGAGATACAGAATCTGGACTAGCTATAGAAATCAGTGGAAGAGGAGATCTACCAAAACAATGCACTATTCCAATTGTTTGTCCAAAATGCAGTGATCCAAACCCTTCCCTTCCCTTCCCTTCCCTTCCCTTCCCTTCCCTTCCCTTCCCTTCCCTTCCCTTCCCTTCCCTTCCCTTCCCTTCCCTTCCCTTCCCTTCCCTTCCCTTCCCTTCCCTTCCCTCTTTCAGGTTTCGGATTGGTGCCTGGGTGCCTGTAAATGATTTTTTCAACTTTCCAATAATTTCATGGGAGTAGGTCTCATTGAAATCCATGGCAACACTTAAAGTGGAGTATATAAAATAGGCCTTGGGGATTTTAGGTGTTCTTACGCTTTCCCTTTCTAAGAAGCTGCAATAATCTTATCTTTAGTGACTTGACAAAATTCATTATCTGCTAAAGCATACACAGAACTGGTAAGACATCGAGAAAACAAAATTAAGTACAATAAACAGTCACTGCTTTTGAAAGATCATATTTTCTACTAATTTCCTTCTTTTTACCCCTTTTTAATCCTTTTTTTCCCCTCAAGTGTAAAGATGCAATAAAATCTACTTTTTTCTTGAATTGAAACTAATCACAGAGAAAGAAACTTGTGAGCAGACTGGAGAAGCAGAGATACTAACAGCAGAATCTGTCGGAGGATTCTCCAGACACAAGGATGTAGGAACCAGCTGGGATGCACTCCCTGGCTTAACACCATAACGACGGCATCTTATTTAAAGATTAGGTTGTAATGACACTTTTCAGGTATCTTTACGGGAGCTGGTGAAATTACTCAACTGAATTACTGAAGTAAAATGCGGCACAAAACAAAACAACATCCTTTCTGCAGGGTGCAACCCTTAAACACGGAGTGCTCCGAGTTGCTGCCTGGATCAGTGGGAACCGAATAACTGAGAGCACTCGCCACCCTCTCCATATGGAGCCAAGCGCTTATTCCACCCCGGCTTTGCTCAAAGGAAGGTTTAGCTGGCAAAGGGCCAGGGCCTAAGGGCTGCTCTTAATTTGCATATAAGAGACCAGCTTGCAGACGATGCTATCTTGCACGAGGCAGTGAAACCATGCAACAGTCAGGCTTGATCACAGCGTTCCGGTTGCATTGCTTGAAACGAAGGATTTCGCTCTGGGAGTTGCAGTCTCCACATCTATCATCACCCTGAGAAGTTTCTGGGTTCGTTTATAACGTCTAAGGACTGATGGGAACATCAGATTGCTTAATATGACTTCCTATACACATTACAGGCCATTTCATTTCATCCACTTACAATAGTATTGAGTTCAAAGCAGTGCGTATTTGGATAAAAAGATAGCTTCCAAAAAGGTAGTTGTTCTTAAGCTGGAAATAGTAAAACATGAAAAAGTCATCACTGAAATTCAGAGATTGTTTTAGTAGTTAATTACTCATGCAGTAAGAAGCTTGTTTTAGTTCCAGCATAACTCTCCGTGCTCACCTTCTGGCTGTTGTTCCCTGTGACCAACCCTGCTAAATTAAGTGGTGCATGATCTTTTCTCCTCTAAGGAGATGAAACCCTCTCTCATGCTTCCTTCTAGTACATGTAACCACGCAGAGCTATTTCTCCAGCTGTCTGCCCTCATCCTCAGTCTCTAGATCCACCTCTGTCTTGTTGACACTCACTCCAACATCATTGTATCTTTCTTAAAGTACCAGACATGAGACCTGGGTTTGCTCTTACAGTGTGAACTTCACTGGGATGGTGTAGACTGATGCTGTTTGAGCCTGTTGCTACCCCATGCTTATGCTCCCCACGTCTCAATATCAGTAAACTTCAGGTCTATCATGGAGCAGTCATCCTACTGCCCCAAACAAGGACAACCTCCTAGGAGCATCCATGCAGACTGCACTTATGAATTATTTAGGTATTCTTATGATTTACTCAAGGAGCTAGGCTTGTAGGGCTTCCTGCCATCCTCTGTAGGGCTTGAGAGGTGGAGAGGCACGCCAGTTCTCCACAGATGGGCCTTCCCTCTGCCCTTGACACCAGTCTTGAAGGGGAGCACCCTGAAGAAATTGTAGGCCCCATTTGGATATGGAGTCACTTCTGCTCCTCATGCATGTCTAAAAAAGTCATGGGATGCACCATAACTCACAGATATATGAAAGGACTTTTTCTTTGTTGATGTCTGAGCTAACATCAACAGCTAGTCTATTATGTTGTCTTTCACACCCTGCACCAAGTTATCCATCACTTTTCCTCCTTCTTTTAACATGTCTATGCAGTTTGTATGCTTAGCGTACCTGCCAGCTGGGTGGACAGTAACCATTAAATAGGCTGTAATACCAGACATTCTGATTAAAAACCACACAGCACACAATACACATATTATCCACTTCTGTGGAAACATACATTTACTGCAGGCCTCATATCTTCCTTTTCTTCTCCCAGCATTTGAGACTAGCAGCTTGTTTGGAGGCATATGTCCCACAGCAGGGGAGGACCACGTCCTCGCTCTGTCTCCATGGCCTCCCTTGCTGGGTGTTTGGTCCCAACCAGGCACAAAGCCATCGTGGTGTGCTGCAAACGCACGGGCTGCCAGCACCCTGCATCAGGGTGTGTGTGCGGGGTAGAGACAAAGCTGGGATTTGGTGCATGAAATATGGAATTGGTTGCCCTTGGTTGTCATCCTTATTTCTTTGCATCTCAGAAAGCAATCTGGGGAGGGAGGATCAGGAGGAAAATGTGAGGGCTCCCAGAGGGGAGAGGGTGGCCATACTCGGCAGTAGCAGAGGCTGGTTTCCAACAGCATGGGGAAAGCGCTGTTAAATTTTGCTCCTCGATGTGGTCAGAAATTTCTCTTTAAGAGGAACTTCCCAGCAGCAGGGTGGGCAAAACCCCAGGAATGGTCTAGTAACAGCTGGTGGAAGGGCATCAGGAAAGGTGTAGAGCTTGTAAGCACACGCTTGGCTGCACTGAGGTTTTATTCAGTTTAGCGGGCAGGTCCATCAGGCTACTTCACATTACTGAAAGAACATCCAGGATGAGGGAAAGACACTGTCTTTCACTCTTGAGTGTGTAGTGGAAGGTAAACTCACAGTTCACCCACTTCATCCTGGAATACAAACAGGCAGTTTTCTATTTGATTGTTTGTTTGTTTGTTTGTTATCTTTTATTTTATTTCAATTTCTATTGAAACATCCCTGCCTTTCTTAGATTGAAAGGGGCAAATGGACCTTAACCTGGAGCTCAGTTCTGAAGTACAAAAATTCTTTTTCTAAATACTGAAGTCCATTGACTCCAACAAGAAGCTTGTTTTGGTCCTGCTCACTGTGACAGCAAAACCTCCCTGAAATCAGTAAATGCCAGCCTGGAGCAAAAATCAGCCCAGCACAGAGGAAATCATTTTATCTGAGTGGTACTTGGTATGGGCTTCAGTAACAGTTAAAGGAAAAATATGGTAACACTTAAGAGTTCAACAACAAACAAGAGCAAGTCATTGACTTGTTGCAGTTAGCGTAACCCCCTTGAAGTCTATGAGACGAGCACATGGGAGCTAAGAATCTGGCCCTCTATCCTATGGGCAGTCTTGGATCAGATAACACAGATGTGTTAGATTAAGGACAGAACCTTATAAAATAAAGCACTAGCTGCAAAGGGAATGTCCTTTTTTTAATCCAACCATTAAAACTTTAAAAAAACCCAACAAAACAAAAAAAGACATAAGGCAGAGAAGAGAGGTAAATCAAAAGAAAAAGTTGGTGTACTCCTCTAGATTTACACTCTTTAGACTTCTTTTTTTTTGTGTCTCATGCACCCAACTGGTTTAAGGGTCTATTCTCTTTGTGGTACATGCATGCACATAACTACCATTGATGTGGAGTCTCCAGGTGATTTGATGTGCATTCCACATAAGGCATGGTGTCAAGTATATGATCCCCAGACAAAAGAGCCGCCTGAGAACCACTCTTTGGGATATTTTTTTTTTTTTTTAGTTTCCTTTGCTCCACATCTAGATTTTAGCAGATCAGAGTGCCTAACCAAGCAGTGGAACTACCACTGCTACTCTTTCATCAGCTTTGATCTGTGTAAATTTGGCGGGGTCGGGGGGGGGGGGGTTGTCCACGATGAGAAGAAAGTTTTCAAGTATGGGCGCAATCTCACAAAATGCTGAATGTTTTGTAGCATAACCGTAGAAAAGAAGTAAAAGGCTTTAAGGATTTTTAGCAAATCAAAAGAGGAAAACAGGAGTCAAAATGGGTATTTGTGGAACACACAAGTTGAAGAAATTATTTCACACATCACTGTATCATCTCTAGTTAAGTGTTTTTAGGTCTATAGCGTGACTCATTCTGGCCGCCAAGTCCAGAGCAAGTCTGCTCTTCTCTCTACTGGGTACAGCAAAACCAGCTACAGAGGCAACTGCAATGAACGTGAGATACAGAGGTTTAGCAAAAATAGCAGAAGGATATAACCATGCCCAGCAGCTGATTTCATGTAGGTGTCGGTCACAACACCGTAAGTCAGGATACACCAAGACTTGCTTTAAGGGTGGACTAAAGCTGTGTATCAGGCCTGGAACTTTCTGTTCTGGTTTGAAATAGTATCCCTCCCCAGCAAACACAATTATTTTTTTGGGGTGTAGGATTTTTGTGCAGTTAAGTGATTGGTGGCTTTTTCAGATAAAGCTTAAAACCAGTGTCCCACGTTGGCAACGCTCGACTGTCCTACATTTCAGAGAGAAAGAAAGACCAACAACCTTCATCGCTCCAGATTTTGTTTTTCTCTCTCTCTCACACGCAGTCTGCATTGCAAGTGTGAGCCAGTTTGAAATTGTGATAGGAAAGCTTCTAAATTACCATGTCAGCAGAACTATCCTGTTTTAAACCAAAGGAAAACTTGGCCCTCTCGTAGCAATGTGTACGTGTAAGTTATTTCAAGTTTTCCAAGCCTGCCGTGTTGTTTTCTGTTGTTCTGCTCTCCCAAATGTCCAGTTTGAACAGAGAAGCAGGGTGGCTAGAAGGGGGGATGAAGGATTTGGAGAAAATTGGGGTGCAGGGTTTGCGGCAATGAGGGGAGGACACAGACACAAAGAGAGCTTATGGCAGGACTATGATGGGCCGAGCAGAACTTCGGAAAGAAAAAATGATGAGATTAATATGGATGTGCTGTAGGTTTGCTTTGGGGGAAGAGGAAAAGGGGAATGTAGATTGTAGGGATTTTTTTTTTTTTTTAATAAGGAAACTGAACTGCATATGTGGTAATAGTCCTCTGAGTAGATCTAGCTGCTGTCTGAAACACTTTTTCACTGAAAAATGTACACTTGGATCAGCCAAAATCAAATGCTATCAAACTTGCTTAATTTTTTTTCAGTCAAACTCTTCTCTTTCTTATTCAGAAGACATCAGAATATTTTTTTCTATCCAAAATTAATTTTTATTTCAGCACTTTTCACTCTTTTTTAACATAAGAGGAAATAGAAAACTAAACCTAATGTTACATTTGAACAAATTGCGGATTTGAAACGTTTTCGTACGCCAAGAGAAATTTTAAATTAAAATTCCTCCTTCTCCTCTGAATTTTTGCAGGCAACACGTAAATTATTTTCACAACACCCTACACCCTTCCTCCTGCAGCGTAACTTCCATTTCTGTGTGCATCTTTCACCATCCAAATAATTTAGGAGCACAACATGTTTGGATTTCAGTGCTGTTGTTTCTACAGGGAAACCCCAAACACAACGCTGTTAGGACGGTCCCTCTACCAGCGATCACACAGACACCGATGTTTTCAGATGCTGAAACAGAAAACACGTTTCAAAACCGCCGTTTGCGATATGACCCTCTACCTCATGGACTCCTAGAAAGACAAAACTGCAAGCAGAGCTACCTACAATATAATTTACAAAAGCCACAACATGCCTTATCAGTTGTCAAAACACTCGACCTTGTTATCAATAAACACTGGCAGAGGTCAAGGGGCTCCTCTGTCTGTGGAGGCCGAGGATGCGGAGATGCGGCTGGAGAATGGGACCAGGCGGTGGAAGAGACCGGGAAGGGGAACTGCCGAGTGGGAAGCAGGGAGAGATCAACTATCAAAATGTTTAGTACCTGCTTCTCCTTTTCCTTTTGCAGGACAGCTGTGCACAGGGGCCAGTTTAATCCAAGCAAATAAAGAAGCAAAGAGAGAAAAATTATTTGCAGTTTCTGATGTAGCTATGTCACGATTTAAAGAATGCATGTAGGTATGAACTACAGCATTTCCATAAATGTATTTCAAGTTGTAGCTTTCCTATGTAAAGTGCTGGGGCAGCGCCTCCTCACACTGAGGACCAAGTTTTACACAGATTATTGCTATTTCTTTAATAATCTGAATGAAGGTGCAGCTATATTGTATACTGCTGTTTTGAGAATCTTTTTCATGACACAAATCCCTATCACACAGCCACAGAAGGATGAGTAAAAGATATTGCTTCACAGATGGAAATGCAGTGTAGAAGGATTTATATCTAGATATCCCTAAGGACTATACTTTGCTTTTAGTGCCTTGATTTAGCAAAACCAGGAAATATACAGACATGAAACTTGAGTTAGCAGGAGAATTATTCATTAGCTAGTCTGAGTTACACACACACACTTTGAGGCAATTTTTTAAACAAACATTTTCTTTTAAAAAGTCAGGTTTGGAAGGGAGCATGGCAGAAAAACTCATAAGTATCCTGATATTGTCAGACATATGTTAACACACGTTTGTTTTTTTTTAATTTCTTTCTTTAGTTTTAATACTAAGAACACTTTTTTTCATGAAAAGACATGTTAGATCTCTGTCTTGGAATGATTCACTCAATTATTCTGTATTTGAAGATAGCTTGTCATTTATGTCAACACAGATATTTTTTTCTTAGCAATGAACAGGATGTCAAGAAAATCATTATTTTGTGTGTGGGTAAAAGGCAAGGGAATAGTAGAAGTCATATGCAAACATCTGATCTAGAATTTTCTTCCCTACCCCAAAAATTATTTTGCAGAGAGTTTAAACAACTCTTTTCATGCCCTGTAAAAAAGGGCATGAAAAAAGTTTATTACTTTTATTCAGTATAAAAGGGTGAATTGCTCCTTTCTCCTTTTGGAGTTTCCATTTATTCTTGCAGCCACGCAGTATCAGGAGAGAAGTCTCCACCCTTCCCAGCTTTTAACTCCTGTAGGCTGAGCCCGCTAAGAGCTACCTACGCTGCAGCTGGCCAGTGAGCCAACTTCCCGCTGCTCAGAGGAAAGTTTATTTAATTCTCTTAAGCAATAGTGAGCATTTTAGGTCACTGTTGTCTTACATCCATACCAGCAACTTCTTTCTTGGCTTTTCTTATTCTGACAAATGCAGACAGCTGGAGACCTGCAGGTTTGCAGGTCAATGGCAGGGCCACGACTGACTGTGCTGGGAAGTGGGTCCAACTCATGCAGCGCCTTAACAAACGTTAGGAAATTTGGCCAAAGTATCTCCCTGAAAATGTATCTAGAATTTTAGCAGTTGTGAGGCTTAGAAAATACTCACTATTTTGCCTTTTAATTGCCCTAAAGGTCAAAGGCAATGAACTTTTCCCTGTGTAGATGGGATATACCTATTCTGCTACGAATCAGCATGGAGGGGAAGAATCCAGACGTAAATAATCTGTCAGCCCGGTTGCCTGGTATGAATTCGCACAAATACGTTTAACTAAACGTGGATGCTTCAGAGGGTGTTCTTGTGGTTACTCCAACTGCTTTCATTATACTTTTATATTAACAGTGTGTCTGCTCACCATGTGCAATAAAACAATTTCTGAGGCTGAGCCTCAGAACATGGGGCTCATTCACCCTCTCGGATAATAGCGTTGCTTGTTTGCACTGTTCTTATTGAACTTTCTAAATATATGTCATTTTCCTTTTCATTCTAGGAGTGATTGTACATTACAGCAATTACAGACAAACCCTTCCAGACAGTTTGAAGACCAAAACTTTCTTTGTGTGGAAGTCCAAAGGCAATTATTGGCATTACAGTTTAAGAGAAGCATTCCATCTCCCTGATGCAACCAGCAGTAGCTTTCTGTGGCATGTTAAATAAAGCAATTGCCCTGTAGGAGACTAATGCATGCAGAGTTGTGATGAAAAAAAAATAAAATCATACAGCTGCTCTGAAAGAAATAGCAACCTCCTCTTCAAAAAGATACAAAACTTATTCTGGCACAGTTTTAACTGAAAGACACCAAGCATCTTTAACCTTTGCCTTTACATCCTTGACATTTCATATATTGCTTCAAGACCGAGACTCTATAAAGACACAGGCGTGCTAATTAGTGATCAAATAGTTGTGTTTTAACCAAAAATAGTTGATAAAAATGGAATATGACAGTGCTTTCATCACACACACCAGCATATAAAAGTCAGTTCAAGCCAAATTTTTGTTCTCATAGCAATTCCCATTTGCAGAAAAGAAGGAAATCAGCAGACTTGAGGCTAGAATATAAAGACTTGGCCTCAAAAGGTCTGGTAGTCATATTTTCCTATTTCAGGGAATCTTAAATGTTAGGCAAATAGTAAAAACCAAATGATTCTCTCCTTTCACATATGCTATTGACAATATTTAAACAATTAATTAAATTATTCACCTAACATAACTGTGAATTATTTGTGTAGCTCAGTAAGCTGTGTGAATAAAAAAGGGGGATTATGAAATATGATTAGACTTAAGTATCTCATAAAAAGTTGGAATATTTCTTCAGCAAAACCAGCAAACATTTTTCCAGCACTTTGAGATCCTCAGATTAGAAGCACTAGGGGCTTGATCTTAAAACATTATTAACTTCTCACCCTAAATGTATTTACACCAGCTGAGAATTAGTCTGGAATATCAATCATAGACTCATAGAATGGTTAGAGTTGGAAGAGACCTTTAAGATCATCTAGTTCCAACCCCCTGCCATGGGCAGGGACACCTCCCACTAGATCAGGCTGCTCAAAGCCCCATCCAACCTTGGCCTTGAACACTTCCAGGGATGAGGCATCCACAACTTCCCTGGGCAACCTGTTCCAGTGCCTCACCACTCTCACAGGAAATGAATAATTTCTTCCTAATATCTAATCTAAATCTCTGCTCTTTCAGTTTAAAACTGTTAACCCTTATCCTATCACTACACTTCCCGATAAAGAGTCCCTCTCCATCTTTCCTGTAAGCCCCCTTGAAGTACTGGAAGGCCACAATAAGGTCTCTCTGGAGTCTTGTCTTGTCCAGGCTGAACAACCCCGACTCTCAGGCTGTCTTCATAGGAAAAGGCTCCAGCCCTCTGATCATCCTCTGGACTCACTGAAACAGGTCTATGTCCTTCTTATGTTGGGGACTCCAGAGCTGGACACAGTACTCCAGGTGGGGTCTCACCAGAGCAGAGTAGGGGGACAGAATCACCTCCCTTGACCTGCTTGCCACGCTTTTTTTGATGCAGTTCAGGATGTGGTTGGCTTTCTGGGTTGTGAGTGCACATTGCCAGATCATGTTGAGCTTCTCATTAACCAACACCACCACGTCCTTCTCTTCAGGGCTGCTCTTAATCCATTCTCCGGTCAAATGTATTTGTTGGGATTGCCCAATCCACGTGCAGGACCTTGCACTTGGTCTTGTTGAACTTCACAAGGTTTGCATGGGCCCACCTCTCAAGCCTGTCCAGCTCCCTCTGGATGGCATCCCTTCCCTCCAGCGTGTCGACTGCTCCACACAGTTTGGTGTCATCAGTAAACTTGCTGAGGATGCACTCAATCTCACTGTCCATGTCGCCAACAAAGATGTTAAACAGCACCGGTCCCAATACTGACCCCTGAGGAACACCACTCGTCAGTGGTCAGCATTTGGACATCGAGTCATTGACTGCAACTCTTTGAGTGTGGCCATCCAGCCAGTTCCTTCTCCACTGAGTGGTCCATCCATCAAATCCATGTCTCTCCAATTTAGAGACAGGGATGTCATGCGAGACAGTGTCAAATGCTTTCCACAAGTCCAGTTAGATGACATCCGTTGCTCTTCCCTTATCCACCAATGCTGTAATGCTGTCATAGAAGGCCACTAAATTTGTCAGACACAATTTGCCCTTAGTGAAACCATGTTGGCTGTCACCAGTCACCTCCTTGTTTTCCATATACCTTAACATAGTTTATGGGAGAATCTGCTCCATGATCTTGCCAGGCACAGAGGTGAGACTGACCAGACTGTAGTTCCCTGCACCTTCCTTTTTTAAAAATGGTGGTTGCTGTCTGCTGCTCCCAGGGCTCTATAATCTTTCCTGATAGTCTTCAGGCTGCTCCCAGCTGCATCACTGGTGCCTACATGAAACAAGAGCAGCGGATAATAGTCAGAGGACTGTACAATGTTTGGTAGTCTCTTGGTGACATCTCTGATATGAGCCACAGGTAAGCAGCACACCTCCCTAGAGAGTGCATCAGGTCGGCAAATGGCTGCCTCCGTACCTCTCAGAAGAGAGTCATCTCTCACCTTTTCTTAGTTGGACTGGTTGTTATACGTGGAGCAGATCGGGTTACCTTACTCATAAAAAGATGAAGATGAAGAGGACACTATTACTAAACCAATAAATGTATAGGCAGTAATTGTCAGGTGAGAGTAAGAACAAACGTGTCTTTAGGATAATGTATGTGATTAAAGTAAATGTATCAAAAATTACAGCAGCTCATTGGCATCTATAAGTGGAGTTGTAACAAAATTTTTTTCCAGACAAATTTTGGCTCTAGAGGATAGAGAAACATTTGATCAGAAAGGAAAGGAATTGCTTTAACAGCTGTATTATAGTAATGAAATGTAGGAGTAGCTGATTTCACCAGCCATCGCACAGACTGTTCTTTTGCATGGTGAATGTGATGAGGTTTGCAAAATAGGGAACACCAATTTTTCTGAGACGGAGCCAGGTTTACTCAAAACATGAGGAAATTCCCCATTTTTAAGAACAAATTAAGCCACTTAACTTTCCCTGCCATCAGAATGAATGATAGTCTAAAAATTTGATGGAGAAGCTGAACTAGGCAAATGGGATTCTTAGAGTAGAAGGAAAGGTAGAAAAGACTGTCCAGAGTCTGATGCTTCCTTGAAGCATCAAGTGGTAAGGCAAAGAGCAGACTTTCCATAAGCCTCCAGCGTGCAAAAGCATGGGCTTGCTTGTACTGTACTGACAAACGCGCTTTTTTTTAATGGAAATTGATTTAAGGATGGCTAGTTAAAGTTGGGTGATCATTAATTTGGGATTTCATGTGCCAGACGTGCTTTGAAAGGAATCAGTTTGTATCGTCGGTCTGAGCCTCACATGAAGTTTGATGGTATGTGGGTGGCATCAGCTGACTAGAAATGCTATCACACCAGTTGCAAGGCCAGATTAAACCGATTAAGAGTGAACACTGATGAAGTACTCTCCCATTAGTCCCCAAGAACTGCATCATGAAAATCTTTCATCATCTAGTGTTAAGCTTTTTGTATACAGTCTGGGTTTAGGCATAATGGTGACTCTTCAGAAAGCAAAAGAGAGTATTCAAAGAAAATGTTTTTCTGAAGTTGGAGGAAACAGCCTGGCTGTTGTTTGCCCTCTAACCACACAAATACCTTGTGGCAATTATGTCTTTTAAAACTGTAGCTCTCTCTCGCTCCTTACATCCGAACAGCTATGTAGTAACAAATAACAAACAACAAAAACTCACAACAGAATGTCAGCTTTCATTTGGAGTTGAGAGGAATTAACAACATTCAAGCAACAAAGGGATAACATCAGCGGAACGGGAACTCTCCTGTTGCGTGTGTCAGTGCAAGCTGCTTGCACCAGGGTCCCGTACAGCCAGTAAGCATTTCCACAGCACTGCAGTAAAAACTCTGCAGCACGTCCCTGCCCATGGCAGGGGGTTTGGACTAGACGGTCGTTAGAGGTCCCTTCCAACCCAAACCGTTCTATGGTTCTATGATAAATAAATAGTTTGCATGTTCAGAACTCTGGAGATAAATCTGGTCCCACCCTCGAAAGCCGCTTGTTTGAAGAACACAACAGCCAACAAGGGAGAAAAATCACTATCAGACAACTTCCACCAAAGAAGCCAACCTGGCCTTTTCCCACCCTGAACATTTTAAAAAATGCAATGAACTGAAATACATGCCGTTTGGGAGCATTTTGTGATGTAATTAAAATAGGTCAGGGGGGAAAATAAAAGCTTACTCTCTTCAGCAAATGATCACAAGTAATCAACAAGAACGGAGCCTGACTCCTTAATAAATGTGTTGGAATTCTCCTCCTTTCAGGGAGCAGGCTCTCAGACGTTAACAGCACAGTTCCCCATGTTTACGAGTTTGCTACCATGAGAAACAGTTGCGGGATCCAGTCTTCTGCGGTTTAACATGATCCATCAGCTGATCGCTTGTTCTGCTGCGAGGCGGATCATTGACACCATTACAATTTCATCCGCTGCCTCAAAGCCAATTTCCCTGCGTATAAGCGCTTCATTCAGAGCGCAGAAAAAATACATTAGCGAAACAATATAGCGTACTGTACAACAGGGATTTTCCTGCACTGTAACTCTACAGCTCACCAGGCAAAACCCACTTCTTTTTATTCTAGTTCCCCAGGGTGCTACATGGAGACACCAATCCTGAGACGGATTAACTGTGGCGCTTTCATCAAGAGGAACTTGTCTTCACTCTGACTTTGGAATAGAAAGGACGTGCTATTACCCTTCGACTTTGAAAGAGAAAAGCTTTCTACCTACATTCCTCGCTCGCTTCCAAAGTTTAGCTAATAAGGATTAGAATTTGCTAGATATAAGATAAGCCCCTTTTAAAATACTCATTTAAGGAAAGACAGAGAGAACTTTCAGATATCTTTACTGGATGTTTATTTGTGTTAAAAATAGGTAAATTAGAGTTAAAGGATGAGAAGAATATTAAATTATTATGTGAAATACATGAGAGTAATCAGGAAATAATGACATACTTTTTTCTTTCTGTGGCTTTTACATAAAATTTGCTGTTTGCTGTTCAAAACCAACCTTTTTTTTCCTAAATCCTAGGTGATTTTGGGGGTACTTTGGTTTTGGGAACCTGACTTGATTCGTACCAAAGAGATTAAAATTTCAGGCAGCAGGTGCTTAATATCTCCTGAGTATGGAGGTTTCTGTAAGGCATTTCAATACCTAGCCAGGAAGTGTGCAGAAAGCCCAAATCACTACCTGTCTCAGGCCAGCATCCCAGCTCTACCCAGGAATAAGTGTGGTTTTGGGTCACTAGCTTCAAAGGAGGCTGAAATTGCTAAATATTGTGTAAGGTCTGGTATCATGTGATGATTTTATAACTATCAGCTTTGTAAAAACTCCCCCTGAGACCTGAGAAGAGAAGCAAGGCTCTTCCTGGGTTTGATCTGTATTTCATCTAAATGTGTTTCAAGCCCTGCACTGATTTTAGCTGATTTCAGCTGATTTCACTGCCAGTGAACAGGTCTGCACTAGGAGATGTCACCCACAGCTTCCTGGCCATGGGCAAGGTTGAACGGAGCCTAGTTTGCTCCCTGGGCTTTCAGACCAGTGTAACTAGTCACAAAACCACCGGGCTGGCCGCAAAATAAGTAGCTAGGCTGATTTGGGAGAGGGTATTCTTTATGACTGATGCCTGCCAATATTGCTTCTGAAACCGGTGGCTTTAGGTTTGGGCAAAACAGGCAATTTAGTAAGGCAGCAGCATGGGGAGGACAGTCAGACACCGGCTTTGCTCGTGCTGCTGTGTGAGGAAGCCAGACTGGCCCCGCCAATGCTCCTGCCAAGGGCACAGGTTGTCCCACATGGAAAGGACAGTCACTCGCTGTGGGAAGGGCTGTCCCTCGCCATGGTGGCACTGAAACCAGTTGCCCACACTGGCACAGAAGCCCTCTTCACATCCCCCACAGCTCTTCCCAATGTCTGATGGCAGCAGACCAAATGCCTCAAACACTTCAGGAGAGCAGAGCTAAAGCATTTTGTCAGTCCCACGCCTTTGCAAAAGAAGGGAGCCTGTGAAAACACTGCATGATACTGGCCAGCAGGCAGTATCTTCTCTTTTTTAGTAATCCTCATTATTTCTAGTTTACACAGTGGGAAGCACATCTGGTAGGGAACAGCAGGCAGAGACCTAACGCTTCCTCACCTTCCTTGTGCTGCCCACCCTGCTCTTGGGGAATGGGTTTGTGCAGCAATGCCAGGAAGAGGATTAGTGAACCTGACCTAGCAGAAGAAGATCCCATGGGATAAGGGATGTTTTTCATCCCAGTGCATTAGGCAGCCTGCTTCTCTCCTTGCCTGCGTGTATGGGCAACAGTGGGAGCTGGAAATGGTCAGACAGGGAAGAAAGAGAAGGCAGAAGGCAGATTGCTTTCCTGAGTATCAGTATAAATGCTTACCAAATGGCAGCCTCAGTCCCACGAGTGTACCTCCAGAGGTACGAAGGGCTTAGGGCAGAGGCTGTTGGGTCACCCGTTCTGCTGTCCCGCAGCCGCCCAAGCCCACCTCTGCGTGCCTGCCCAACCAACCGGATCAGGGAATCGATCTGGCTGGGGAAAAAAAAAAAAAAAAAAAAAAAAGAAAAGTTAAAACACCCTTCAAAAAGCAACATGTTTTTCTTTCCAGCCAGAATCACTTCTCCCATCTGGCCGGCCGCGCAGCTGCACAAACAGCTGTGCCAGTGCTGCGGGAGGGAAAGGGAAGCCCTGGCCTGAGCCCCACCAGGCACAGGTCTCCTGCAAGGGCCTCTTGCTGCTGCCACGCTCACCAGACGTCCAGCTTGGTGTCCTGCTGTCCTGCTTTCCTCCTGCACGCCGAGGGCCATGAGGGATGAGTATCCTGGCTGTCCCTAGGAGGGGACAGTTGCTTTGCCCCAGGGGGAAGCAGGTTCTTCCTGTTGGTTTGCCTCCCCTGTGCTCCTCGCTCCCTCTTTCTGGGCTGTCCTGGAAGACAGGCTAAGAGAAAGGGTGATGCTGACATTGGGTAACAGCCAGGAGCAATGTGCACTGGTTTGGGCCTGGAAATGAGGGAGAAGCTGGCTGAAAGATCCAGCTGTCACTTGAGGAGTGTTTTGGGGGGGTAGAGTTGGAATTTGAATAGATAATCATATCCAAACTTTGTTCCTCTAGGAAAAATAAAAATCCTTGGGATTTTTAATAACCTTCACATCCCAACTGAATGTGAACTTTGTGCCCACCAAAGCATGGTGTCACCACCAGCAGCAGGCCCGCTGGCTGCTGGCTGGGGTGTTTCTCCAGCAACAGCTGGTGGAGAAGATGGTCAAGCACTGAGTTATTCGTACCACCATGCTATAAATACAGAGCAGTTCTTCCATTAACTCATCACTAGGTTGACTCAGTATTTTGAAATTGGACTAAACCAAATCAAAGCTGGAGGTATAATTTAGACCACAATAGCTATTGGCAGACTGACATAGTGTCGCCCATCTGAAGCGCAGGGAGGTCAGCCAGCAAGGATTCCGTCATGTAAGGATCACGAGATACTGCCTCTGAAGCTTTAAGTTGCACTTGCATCATATTCCCTCATGTTTCTGAGGAGGACTCAAAATAACTGAAAGCTGAGATTCCCATACCATCTACTGATAGCAACAGCTGGGTTTAAAAAAGACTCAAGGTACAAACACCAGAGCTGGAAAATCTGTCAGGGAAAGAAAAAATAGATCAATTTTCTGTTTTCAGGTGCTGAATATTTGAATATTTTAACTTATCTTTGTGACAAACTCTTTCTTTTTTTCATAAATCTTCCTTCACATGTCCAAGGAGTAAAATCTCCAGCAAATGATATTTACTTTTTTTACTCAAATAATACCCTCACCAAAGGGTGAGCTCCATCACCAAAGGTGCACTAAGGTGTTGTATTTAAAAGCCACACTCCTACTCCAAGAATGATACATCCCTCATGATTTGAATACTGTCAGTAAGGTTTCTGATGGCACCCTGTACCAGAATTGCTGAGTGGTTTTCTATGATCATTGCCTAAATATAATTATACAGTGCCACAAGAATTCAGGGACCAGCTGATGGTATGTGGTGGATTGGAAAAATATTCATAGAGGATGGAACAGAAGGTAATATAATTCAACAGATACTGCAGATAAATATTAAATAAGATGGACTGGGCTGCTGGCATACAATGCAACGGGTCCTGCTGAAGCCACAGCAAGGGCAGAAATCAGTGTATGACATCCAATAGCATTTGCTGGCACACAGTTTCATTCACTCACAATGTACAATATTGGATTCAACTTCATTAATTCTGTAATTTTTTTCATTATTAGAAAACATCTTCCCATTTCTGGTCAAGAGAATTTTACTATTAATACAGTGACTGAAAATAAAACAAGTGACAGATTTTGACATCAGTTGCATATGTTTGTGCATACGTGTATATTTACATACATCAAAAATAGTAGCTTAATTTTTTTCTGTATCCATATCATTTTCATATGCAGTATATAGCAGATGCTATTTTTAAAGCAATTCTGACTATACAGCTTTGTGCAGCAATTTTAAAGAGTATTAACCCTGTAAGGGTAGACTTTCAATCAGGCATGAAGTAAAGTGTCACATTTTTCTTGCAATGGAATTTTTCTGTCTTTAACCTTCTCATTGAGGCTCTCCTCAGTGTAATGAGAAATACATTTGAATAAATGACAAGATAATTAATACAGAATCAGTTTCTGTTTAACAGAAACTTTTTTTTGCATTGTATTATTATTATTATTATTAAACTTTTACATTGTGGTATCATGTACAGCACATGATAAAAAAGAAGGATCATACACAGATTTTTTTTTTCCTGCATTGTAGTTCTGGGCCTTTATTAACTGTTTCAGTAGAAATATCACTATATTACTTCCAATTGCCAAGAACAGTGTATTAGAGTAAATATACAAGTTATCCTGCTGTTGAATATGCTACTAAATACGCTCATTTCTTTTATGCATAGCTCTGAATCATTAACATTTTTCTCCTGGTGGTTTGGGGACAACCTGTGCTGACATTCTACATTTTTACAACGACAAAAGTAAGTTTGCTCTAAAAGCTGAACTTGTTCCTTAAATCCTCCTTCTAGTTAGCTGAGTGGGTTATTTTCAAATGATCTTAAACAACTTAGGAGAACAAATGCCTTCAAAAACCATTTGTTTATTCTTGCACTTATCCGACGCCGCAAACTCTAAATTAAAACCTTTTCAAAATGAGCATACTTAAAAATTTCACTCTGATAGCAGACAGAAAACAGCTTGCAGCATATCAAAAATATCAGTTGTCTGAAATGTGTAACAAAAAGTATATAAGCATATCTGTATTTTTGCTGTAACTTACAATGCATAATTTTCATAATGACTGTATAGATTTTACAAGAGTGCGCTTTGGTTATTTTTTGTCTTGGAATTCAGGATGCATAAATATTGCAATAACAAAAAGGAAGTTCTTGGGGCCAATATATCTACTGAGAAGAAGTCTACATGTCTTAAAATATGGAAATGGCAGAGTATCAAGGGGAACATGTTTACTTTCTCTACTGGAAACTTCATTGAACTATGGCTAAAGATTCAAGAATAAAACTAGGCTTTTAAATGCACAGGTGCGTAACCGGGATCATTCAATTTACAACAGCAGAACCAAGATGAGAATCTGGCCCCGGAGCCAGCAGGAATACCATATGATATCTGAATGGTAATTTTCTCTGTATGTGCCACAATAATGCCTCAGACTTGACCTTTGGCTTTGTTGTCACCAAGTATTATCATATGTATAATTTGACCTTTGTCAGTTGTAGGAATGCTTGGCCTTGAACTCCATCTAACCTTCTAGGAGCTGTAAAGATAATTTCTATACATTTGCAATAAGGTTTCTGATTTGACCTATGACTTAAATGAACAATAATTTCTTAATATTCCCATTCCTCCTAAGACTATTTCCCGTAATAGTATAATAATAAGGCAATAAAATGTCCTTCAGTGTGAACTCATGTTATTCTAAATTTTGAAGGTCTGTGCTTCAGGGCATTCACAGTTCATTACATTTCTGTGTTGTCAAAAGATACTATCAGGGCATCAAAAGTTTCTACAGTTTAAATCAAAATGAATGAAAGGACAAAAGTGACAGTATTCAACTGTGTCTATATACAGACAAAACTCAAGACAATAATAAGCTTTAATTAGGGATGGTAAAACAAAAGCATATCTTAGCAATAACTGAAGACCATTAATAATCCTGCCATATCTATTTAGCAATTTCAAACCAGCAAAGTAAGAAATACAAAAAAAAGGGTTTCAGTTCTGCCTTTTGAGAAAAGGAAAATAGTGTGTTCCATTGTTATGCAACAAAACAATGGATTATCAAACATCATGGGATTCTGCAGCAAAATCTAGTAATTGTGATTTTTTTCAGGAAAAAAAAAAAATATCCGGCAAAGTGGTATACTGGAGCATTCTGTTCTTGTCGATGTAATTAATGAAATATTTAATTTTGCAGCATTGGTTTTGTTACCCCACTAGACAATCAGTGGAAGAGTCCAATCATAGTCCCAAACTCAGAGACACCTGCCAGGGCGCACAGCTGCTCCTGCAGTCCTCATCTGTGTGGTACCGAAGGTGTCACAGGAAAAGACCAACGCTCCCAGCTTGCCTCCTGCTGGGCGTCCCTCTGCTCCCCCAGCAGAGCTGAGTGGGTGTCCCAGCACCCAGCACAGACCTGAAAAGCCTGGCGGCTCTTCACAACTCTCCCCAGAAAGCTACGGACCAGCTGGCAGCCAGTCTTTGACCAGCGACTGTTTGCAGTGGCGCATTTCTAATTCACTCCATGAACCCTACTTCTTCTGTCCTACTGCAATTTCCAAGGTTTCAGGAAGCAAAGCAAAGAGTCTCCTGTATTCTGAATGTCTACAGGACTGGTATCTGTCTTGTTTGCTACTTGGGACAACATGGTGGGAAACGGAAAGTACTAAAAAACATTTTAAGGTGATACCAACTTTAAGGTGATACCAGCTTTATTAAGCTGGTAACAAAGCTGTGGTTTGTGAAAGACTGGAAATTTTACAAAAAAACCCACCAAGCCTGAAAAAGACCAAATTGCCTGGAGTGCATGTGTTGTACATGGTTTGCATGATGATGGACTTCTCACTCCATTTGTAGCCAGGAAGGTGTTAAGCAGAGACCAAGGACTCAAATGAGCAGTCCCTAATATTGCAGTCAACAATCTTAAAATTGCTTGAAATTATTAATTTTTAATAGTGCTGGAACACAAGAAAAATGCAAAATATTAGAAGTGTGCAAAGGAGTTGTGACTATATTTAAAACGGATTCAGCCTGATGACATACAATGTGTGTGACATGCAAGCACCTCTTTCAGCTGTGTAAGACTGCAAGATCACCCTCCCAACTACATGATTTTCCACCAGCACCTGAAACTGTATTTCAAACCAGATTTTGCCTGGAGTGGAATGTTCATGGATGATTACATTTGATGGCTGGGCCCAGTACAGAAGTTTTCACTTTCCATGCAGCTGTACCCAAAACTTGAATACATTCAAACACTGACTGAAAATAAAAAGCTCTGATTTGAAGGTCAATAATTCAGGAACTTGGTCCTCTACAAGAAGAACATAAAAACATATATACTTAGATTGCAGGCTCATGGATAAGATAAATACAACAGCCAACACAGGGTGATGGAAGTCAGTACAGTAAACAGCAGTTGAAACACCAGCTGCCAGCCATTGCTCGGGTTTTGCTGGTGTCAAGGCAGAGAAGAATTTTTGGGACTTTGTGAAGGCCAGCTGCAGCCAGGGTATTTATGAAAGGGGGTGTGCAGCAATACACTTGCACTCGCTTCAGTGCCTTGACCTGGATCTGCAGTCCTCACAGTGTCTTCTCCTTTAACCAGCCAGGAAAGCCATCCCTATATATGCTATGTAAAAGATTTTCCGTGCACCATTTTAAAGATATTTTCTTCTTTCTTTTTTATTTCCTTGCTTCTTGGAAACTACTTTACATGGCTTTAATTCCCTACAGCTACTCAAGCCAAGGCTCTTTTGCGAAAATGAGAATCTTTTCTGATTGTTACTGGTAGTAATGCTATGACATGATCAATGCAGCTCTCCTCCTTATACAAATTGCTCCTTCAGAGCTATCTGTCTTGCTATCTTAGTGTTCTTCCCCACGGCAAAGGCTGGTGACACGAGACTAGCTCAGACACATCACTCGAGATTAATCAGAAGCTTCAGACTATGGAGAACAATACAGGAGATAAAGCCCAAATTATTAGTAGAATACGCAAACTGAGATTCAATTCAAAACCTTTATGCTGCTCTTCTTTTTTGTTTTCAGTTAAGTGGTTTATGTACTCTGATCTCGGTGGCAAGGGCCACCCTTGGTGGTCACTTGGAGGTCAGCTGCCATGGGACAAAATGGAGGGTTGAAAACTGAATGATGAAGGTGCCTGTAGCTAATCAGATCTCTCCTAAACATAAAGTGTTTCTTTGGCAACAAGTAAAGACTTCGAGTTCTTTAAGATTAGGGTGATATAGTATGGTTGGCCAAAAATAACAGAACATTCAGAAAAGTTTGGCTCCAGAGCATATCTCTATCTTGAGTAAGCAGATTAAGAATCACTTATTCTAAACCGTTTTCCCAACAAGAGAGGGCTTTGAATGCTTGGCTTGCTACAGAGGTACTTGTCAGGAGAAACGAAAAGTACAATACCTCCAGGATGAAGCTCTTAAATTCCTGTTTTGTCAGCTCAGACCTTCCAGAAAAATGCAAAACTGACACTGTTCTCCAAACATTGAGCATTGAGACTTCCACTAACTTCACAAGTCCTTCCAGAAATATCCAGCAGCCTCCTCTTCCTGCTTAAAGTACTCTCATTGTGTCCGAACGACCGGGCTTCTCACCGCATCCAAGGGAAGGGCCGTCTGAGATCGCTCAGGGACATGGCGGGGTCCAGTGCAATGGGGACACATAGCGTTGGGGCACAGGACACACTCCTTCAGCTCTTTCCACCAAGCCTTGGAGAACCTGTCCCCTTGCAGAGGGGCTCAGGTAAAAGCCACCGGCGAACGCAGTTCCTCCCATGCGTTACGTCAGTGTGCCAAAAGCAGCGTATCCCACGTGTCCTGCCCTGGTAAATTGTTTTTCAGGCCGTGACACTCTACTGGCTTTTAGCCCCAGTAATGCTGGGAAGATGAGGGGTTGTGCTGGCTGCATTTGCTCCCCCTCACTTCACCACCTGCCTGCATCCCACCAGCACCCTCTTTAGCAAAGGGGTCGGCTTCCTTACACCCACCACGCGGCATGGTGGGGCGACAGCACCTATTGGGGCACAGACGCAATGAGAAAAGGGTGGCAAAAAAAAGTTAAACAAGCAGAAGACAGAAAATGGTGAGACCCCTAAGGGGCGGAATGAGGCCATCAGGATGTGCTTCAGGCAGCAGGCAGATAACCAGTCCAGATGGCCCAAAACCCACCGCTGCCATGGAAGGTGAAGGAGACACCCAAGCAGGATCTGTGCTTCAACGCTGGCTCTCTGCCAAGGGTGAGCAGCCCCCTCGGCTGTCAGGCCACTGGAAAAAATCTGTTTTCCACTCCGCTGTTCTTCTAGAGCTGCAGCCACAGCTCTCGCACTGTACTTGAGAAGTTTCTGCTCCATTTCACCCACTGGGAAGTCACTTTTGCTCTAGAAGCTCTTTTCTCCCTTCATAACCCAGCAATGTTAACAGCACCATCACAGGCAAAAAAGGCTCTTCATCCTGTCTTTGGGGAGAAGTGAGGGTAAAGTAGTGCTGACACTATTACAAATAATTTTTAATAATATTATTTTACAAATAATATGTTATTATTTGATGCTGTCACTAAAGGGCAGGTAGTTTTCAAAGGCAGGGGTTGCACCAGCCCCTACAGATTTTTATGGGGAGTTTGGCATCTATCTGACCCCTACAGCGTTGTAACGCTCCACGAATAATAATGAAAACAATACACAGCACTTAGAGCATAAAAAGGTTATTTTTATTTGTAGTTTAAGGAAGAAAAAGGAAAGGAGAACGAAAGGGGAGGGGGAATGGGAAGGGGAATGGGAAGAAGGAGGGGAAGGAGAAGGGGAAGGAAAAAAAGGAAACAGAAAAGGAAAATTAAAAAAGGAAAAGTTGGGCTAAGACATTTCCAAAATCCAAATGCAACCTCTCCTCCCACCCCCTGCAAACTGCTTTCTTATGTACTGGATTACAAAGTTTTCAGGGCTGGATTAAAGAGGCTGCTATAAAACAGTTTGCCTGACACAGAACCATATTTAAATTAGCAATGCCATAAACCGCACTGCAAGGGAGGGCCTTCTCATGATTCAAGGACATCATCTTTTGTATAATTTTTCCAGTATCATAAATCTCTGCCCGAGCTCACAGCAGAATAGCAATGCTCCAAAATATATTGAATAGGTGTCTTTCATAAAATGTTATACAAGGAACAGAATTACAGTATCTGGATCACATTTCTTTAAGATTAGCCTAATTTATATATACATATGAAGCTCAACAGCATGATTTAAACCCATAGGTTTTTAGGTGCGATGTTAGGTTTTACCTTTCCAAGGCCTCTGTGCTTAGCTGGAGGGTGTTTACAGTGATTGAGGTATTTTTCTAAACAGGGAGGCGGATTATTTAAACCCTTTTGGTATGGAAAACTCACATTTTGTCCACCTCCAACAATCTCTTCTCTCCCCCAGTTGTCACAGCAACAACTTCAGCATTTGAAAGGAATCTACTTCAATAATCTAAGCCTCTGATCTTTGACAGGCTTATAATGAAGGAACAGTTTGTTAATGCTGACATAAACATTTTGAAAACTTAGAGGTGCAATTATTTCTTGTTGTTTAGGAAGTCAGCACTACATGGTCAAGAGAACAGCATTCTGCAAAAATATTTACTCATGTAATTTCCTAATGAGAAAAACAACTGCTGACTGTACAGTTGAACTGAGATTCCAGCCTGTGGTTTAAGCGACAAGAATTTTTCTTTGTCTCCTGTCCATTTATAGCTCATTTTTCCCCTTTTATAATCCCATGACGATCTTGCAGATAGTTCTAGGGTGTCTCAGCCCAATCTCTTTTTATTTTGAAAAGACAAAAACCTAAAAACCCAGCCTGAATTAGACACAATTCCGAGTGGATCTCCTGGCTATGCTGCTTGTAATAAAAGGACAGCCAGAACCGCTTCCCAGCCAGCCAGCTGTGATGGAAGTCGTTTGCCTGTTTAGCAAACAAAACTGTTATTTTTGCCGGGAGGAGGGCGGAAAGCTGACACGATGACAAAGTTCCCGGGGCTTCGCCCAGCAAAGTAGCCCCCGCGCCTCCCAGGCAAAGCGAAAGCAGGAGCAGGCGGCGAACTCTGGGCTGCACTTTGGAGTCAAAGCTACAGTTGCGCTGGGGAGACCATCACTCCTGAAGCAATTTTCTACAGTAGCGCGAGGGCTCCAGCGGTCCTCGGGGGTGACATCCATCATGCTGCACGCTGCACTCTATCAAGCGGGGCTCCGAGAAAGGGTCAAGTGGTCCGCTGCCATGCTGTTTGAGCTCATCAGAGACATATTTAATTTAATTAAGGTTGTCAGCACTATTGATTTTGGCAGTTTCAATTACCGTGCTGTTATGGCTTCTGGATCTACTGATCTGTGATGAGCCCTATCAGCACTGGCACACATTGAGGAAAAAGCCCTTTGTCTCCTTTAAAACCTGACACATCCTGCCATAGGCCATAACTTATTGCTTTTATCCAGCCCAGCTCCTCTTCTGTTCCTCATAATTAATTTCTCATTAGACAGCTCTTTATTGTTTAATTTGTGCAGTTTATAATCAAATTGGGCACATTAATTGTAGCTGAATTTAAGGCTAATGAAAAATAAAGGTTTTCAATAACTTACTCTTCAATTATTTCAGACAAGATAAAATAAAACACTTTAAGAGTTGTCAGCTTTTTAAATTATAAATTAGGTTGTTTAAAGAGCATGGGCATTTAGGAAGCAGTTATCACACATTTAGTAATTATAAATCCTATGCTGCAATACAATTATTAGGATATATTTACAATTCCTCTTAGGTTTTTTTCACCCTGTTGTTAGTTAACTGCATAGCATCTAATTGTAGGTGGTTAAAAATAGCATAATCTGAAGTCTTTGGGCCTGATTCCTCTTCCTCCACAGACTGAGCTGCAAATCAGAGGCACGTCTGAGGAAGTCCATGTCCATAACGCTGGAACAGGAGAGGTGCCTGGGTAAGAGGAAGAGGACCCTATTTGGTAAAGATTTTATAAAACGCTGATCCTTCTTCTAGGCAGCATTGTAGGATTCAGCCCCTTCCTTCAAGAAAACTGTAATATGTGATTTACATTTTACACATATTAGGACCAGGACGCCAGCTAGCAAAAATTAGCAAATTCCTCCGGATGTAGACTACAATTTGTCCTACAATGCGCCTAATATTCATTTTAGCAATGGGGAAACCAAGGCAGAGAAGCAGCTTACCTGAGAGGGCACATCAGAACTGAGGCCAGACTGCTGGAGCAGGGCTTGCTTGGGCTTTTTCTCCAGTTTACAGTGAACAGGAAGGGGAAACGAAAATGGTAAAGAAGATGGGATGTAAAATTCAGGTGGCATCTACCTGCTTCCTTGCCAAGATCAAAAACAGGAAAACTGAGTTTCCTTCTTTGCTAAATGGCTGCACTCGACGCGCAGCATTTCAGGGGTGAGCAAGAAAAGCAAAGGAACGATGGGCCAGTTTCACACCACCACTGAGGGGAAAGTCGGGGTGCCGTAGGTCTGTAGTTCAGGTGTGAGGGGATGCTGGGGGAATTTGATTTAGTGTGTGCAGGATCCTGCAGCCCAGGATGCTATGCTGTGTTAGAGTATGTACTTAACCTGACATTTGAGGAGAGACTGGGTATCCTAGTTCCTGGAAAAGCACCCTCATTGCCTTGTAAGAGAGTTATTCACCCTCTCTTTCTTAAACAGCAAGTAGGATAACTCCAGTTGGGCAGGGAGAGATAACTGGTGCTTTGGGTCTGGGACCTCCTTTCAAATATCCACCCTTTATGGGGGCTGGAAGGGATCTGAAATCAGTGCTCCACCCCTCACCTGAGCGGTTTAGCCCCACATATTCCACGTGGTATAAACCAACCACAGAGAGAAACGGAGAGCAGCTCTCTGGCTGGTGGTTCGAACGCTGAGGACAGACCCTGCCTATGGTATGTGTGTGAGGTGCTTCAAAGACCCTGCCCGAGCACCCGAATGGCCACCCCAGCTCCTGCTCAGCAAGAGCTACGGCTGCGTCTGGTGTACCTGCACCAGGGAAGGATGGGGCAGAGCCGAAGGCATGCCCGGTAGCTACCTACCAGAAAATGTATAAACTGAAATACTATATTACACCCGCTGCTGCAAAAGTGCAAGGCTGCTGCTTTGATCTTCAGTCGCTTGATACTTGGTTTTTTAATAATAACAAAAAAAAAAAAAAAGCTTGTATTGTTCAAAGAGGATAAAATTCACCAACGTCCTCACAAGGTCTGTTTACTACCCAAATCCCATATATAATGGGAAAGCAATGCCAGAGATTTTCTTCACATACCCCACTTCAAATTGGTATAATTTTCTAATTCCAGCAAAGTATGTTTTTCCAAAATTCCTTGGTGGGGATCTCACCCTTGTGGATTTGTAGAAATCTTCTAATTTATGTATCACTTCCTGTCTGGAATGAAATGCTCATCAATATTGCTAAATATTTGATCATCGTGTATATGCTCTAGCTCAGAATTATTTGGGAGAGAGGGAGGAGATACTGTTTTCCCAGCACATTCTACATCAGTCATCAATTGAATGTGACAACCTCCTCCTGCCCAGCTTTTTGGAAAGGGAAGAGAGCACACTTTTCTTTAACAAGGGTATGAGAAATGCTGGATGTAGGAGCTTTGTCACCAGCACACACAGCCGGGAAGCTGGGAAATGGGGAGCCGGGAGCTGGGAGCTGGGCTGTGTTTGCCCAGTGGTGGGCGGCAGGGGGAGGAGAGGAAATCAGTGCGCTGGCGGGAGAAGAGGGCTGCTGGAAACTCAGTGTCTGATAAGGATACGTGGGAACAGCAGGGGAAAAAGAGATCAGCAAACCCGGAGTAATGTGTGATAAGAAGGCAGGACGCACTTTGTCCTCGGCCCTACTTGATATTACCCGTTCAGTGAAAGCACGGGCGCACCTGGTGGGCACCACACGCAAAGGTTACACTCTTCAGGCTGCTTTAAGTTACTCTCTTCTAGCAACTTAGTGCACATAACTCGATTCTGAGAGGGAGAACCTATTGTTCTTCCTTTACTTAACCTTAAATTCCTGGATACACTTATTTCCAAAAATCCTGGCCTAAGGCCTGCATTCTTGCTAGGAACCAGGATCATCCAGGAGCAACAGACCTGCTGCGCAGTTTGTCATCACCCTTTTCTTCGAGTGACAGCAGTTCAGTTAGTCTTATGCCATGTCACCCACAGGACAATCCGATCCCCTAATTTCTAGCTGGCATCTAACTGTAAATGGGGCCACCAGAACTGGTCGTATATGCACAGAGTAGGCATCTGAACCCTATAAACCTCTCCCTCTTTTAATTTAAAAATAACAGAAAGATTTTTAAAAGGAAATTTATATTAAAAAAATATCAATAATAATTGTTCCCAGGCAAAGTCACTTTCAGCCAAGTTTCAGCTGTGAGGAAACTTTTATTAGCCAAGAAATGAACTCATGAAAAGGGAGGTTTATAATGGAAACAGTGAGAGACTGCAGCAGCGCTGCTAACAGGTGCCACTGTTACAGCAGTGATAGGGTGAATAAGACTTTTAAAGATGCAATTGCTAGAGCTGCGCCCACCCATGCAGCTAAAGATCTATCAGGATTTCTGTTATGAACCTCTGTTTGCAGGGTTTTGATACTTTAGTCATAAAAGCATACCTCAGGCTGAGAGTTAGAAAACAGAGACACAGCACTCCAGGGCAGTTGAAAATAATAAAATCAAATCAAATCCATATAGTTTTTTTGAAGGATCTCTTTGGGATTTTGTAATTAAAAACCCACACTTCTTTTACAATTAAATTTGGCAGATTATCTGTCAATAACATTAAATGGGGAGGGTTCTTTTTCAGTTTGTTGCATTTTAATTTAAAGCCCTTAAAAAGCCTGTGGCATTTTTTAAGCTCAAAAAATCTTATAGCTCAATTAAGGGATAACAGAAATAAACCAGGATTACCTGTGTGTAATTACACAAAGTTAAGTCCAAGAAAACAATATACTATCACAGCCCTCTTGGGTAATTTGAGCAGTCTCCATAGGATCTCCAGAGGCAAGAAAAGGAAGGTTGAAGCTACAGCTTATACCTGAGCCTTTACTGCAAGATAGCAAAAGACTCCCGGGTCCAAAAGACCAGAGAAGTAGATGGAAAGACACCTCCTGTTTTTTGATCAAGCTTTTAATAGTCTTAAAGTATATGTTACAAAACAAAGCAAACCCTGGACACAAATGGGATTCAATTCTCAACTCTGTTCCTCAAGGTTTCTTAGTGCTTTTGACCATTCGGCTCCCACTGTCTTCCTCATGCCCACCAATATGCAGTATTGCAGTCCAGTTTGAGCTTAATTACATATACTGGGATGATTAACTAAAATCAGCTTGGTGTACCTACATCTGAAGGCAGAAACCAGTATTTAGTACTTCCTCACCAAGGAGGAGTACAGGTTTTCTATATACGTCAAATTAACCCTCAATCAGCTTTAAGACGTGAAGACATCTTCATTGCAACTATTTGAAAATATCAAAGTCAACCAAATACCCTATCACACTCCTAAAAGAATAGGAAAGTATCACAGAAGAGTTAGTTGGGGAGGAAAACAGCTTGATCCTTCCTATATTCTGAGTGGGACTATTTAAATCCAGGGCACTCTTTGACTGACTAACAGTACCTGCAGCCACAGTGACATGCTAGCTGGACTTGGATCTTCATGTTTGGACATTGTATAGCTGGCTCAAATTTAATCTGCTTAGATTCAAGCTTTTTACTCCCGAATAATTTACTCAGGCTTCAGTGCTTTCAGTGTAACATGTACATATGCACAGCAGTGGACAATGGAATCCACACCTTGACTGCTTAAGAAAATTGGCCATAAAACCAGTGCCAATCGCCTTCTTCCATCAAGAACTTCCAAAGGGAAGAGATTGACTCCATCTACAATTACAATATTAATTTTATTATAACTATCCCAACCTAGATTTAAACGTATGTGAGTAGCAGCACAGACACATACGTAGTGGTACATGCCGTTACAGTAACTCAAAACATATGTCATGTATTTCTTAAAAGCAGTCAGGTAGAGTGTAGCTATCCCCTTATCACTGCCAGAGTTCCCTACCTGGACCAAGCCTACATATTTATTGGTATTAGACATGAAGTGGACCTGCCTCAGCTGTATTTGGTTTAACTTGGTATAAACTGTACCTTTCAATCCCAAGGCCCTTTACCAGCCTGGTGATAAGGCATCCATTTTGCAGTATATTACAGCCTGTGAGCTGGGTTAATTTACAACAGCTGACTAGTCCTATATGGACTGGGCAGACACAACACCAAGACCCTGGGAGGCTCCTTGCATGTTACAGAAATCCCTGGCCTCCCCTTTAGAGCAACCTTTCCGCCCTCAGCACCGTGGAGACGGTACAAAGCATCCGAAGCTTGGGACCTAACTTTTTCTCTTTGAACCTTTCATGTTTATTTTTCTATGCCTGAACTATTTGCTTATAAAACTAATATGGCCAGCAGAATAAAAAACGAGCAGTGACTCCTAGCTTTGTCTTTTGGACTCTGTTCAACATGACACGTTCTGTACGCTCAGACAGGGAGTGCACCAGGAGCACCGAAGGTGAGGGTTTGAAACTGAACCCATCTGCTACCTCTGTTCATTAGGGGACAGAATCTATTTTCAGACCAGGGAGCGCAGATGTATATTTATTTTATTTTGCTGCTTAATTTTAAGATACTTATTGCCATTTCCCTGGCAGCAGGGTGTCAGACAGAATGAGATTGCAAACTCAAGGGAACGACTCTTTTCATTCCTTCTGCCCTTATTTAGAAGTGATGGCCTCCATTTCTTTTTTGATTTTTTTTAAATAGAAAAAAACCTCTTTATTCTGTCCTTCAGGCAAGTTCACTGAGTCCACTGTATTTCAACAGGAGCTAAAGAAATGGTTCTACTTACCCTCCCCCAAAAGGTCTCTATTAATTGTTTTCAAATGTTGGCAGCCATGTGAAACCCTGCCTAGCAAGTCTGGCTCCTTATATGATTTTTATTAAAATTCACTTTGCACACAAGGCACATGAGATTTATGGCTGAAACTAATAGGTTGGTTCTCACTAAGACATAAATCCATGGGCTGTTTATTGAGGCTCATGGACATTGAGAACGCAGGTAATTGTTACTGTGAGTGTTCAGCTTAAAAATAGTCAATCATGTCTCTAAGGGAATTTGTTTAAGTAAACACACCACATAAGCTTCTGAAGAATTACTTTATCTGTGATGGTGAATGGAAGGACTGTGCAGGGTAACTTCTTTATCTCATCTGTACAATTTAATTTCACTCATAACACTTTTCAAATTTTCCTCTTCCATGTTGTCTTACATGATAAAGAGAAAACATAAAAAGGATTCCATTCATTTTCTTTCCACATACCTGTTTCAGCCATTCTTGGTTTATATATAAGAATTTCTACTTTCTTGCTACTGACCCTTACAAACTCCAGACGAATTTTTGCAAGTCCAGTTTCTCCTGGCTCGCTCACGATCACAATCTGCCAGGTGAACTCAGTGAACGATTCTAATGGCAATGCACAAGGTGGAGCTGAGCCCGGACTGATCTGTTCCTCTCAGGGTCCGACCACATTTCCATGTGCAAACAATTGCCAGCTAGACTTGCCAGTGAGCCAGCCGTACTCTGGAAGCCATTTAGATGCGTTAGCTCAGTGCTGTGTGCCCAAGCAAATAAGTTGTTCTTCTCAACATTACGTTACCTTTCAGCAAGACCCAAACCTGTCTAAATGGCTTCCAGCTCACATCTGGTTTGCAGCATGTCAGCTCGCAGGGGAGATAGAGGTAGCTCATGCCACCTGAGTGGATCTTCTACTCTCAGTTGTGCTGGCAATACAATACTGAAGAGAAGACACAGACAACCTTCCTGACCCAGTGATTAGGTTACTCAAAACAGGCTCCTAATATCACCTGAAATGACACAGGGCGTCTTTTCTGGCCTTCAGTCACCCTACCAGAAGGATGTGGATCTCACACAGGTCCCGTGTCATGTCTGCCAGCCTCATGTGAATGTCTCAGGTATCCCAGGATGTCTCACATAACCCTTGACACCTTTATTTATACACAGTAGACCTCAGTAAAATATATCAGATGGCTCCTGAAACACAAATAAGAAGTTGTCATTGCTTTCTATCGTTTTTTGACTGTAGTGAGCTTTTGAGATCAGATATGTTCGTTACTTTGGTCATATCAGAACCAATATAAACAGGTGAACATTTCATTGACTGTTGCACAAACACATGGGAGGGCACAGTCTGTGAGGTTACTGAAGTCTCAAGAAGTGTTTATGCTATGCATAAGCGTCATACCAAAAAACACTGTAGCCATATCACTGTTATTTTGGGTTCAACATAACTAAACGTTCTGACAGACGGAGCTTAGTAGGTTGGCACAGTGCTATACTAATACAGCTATACTGCTTTAGCAATCTAAGCTAGTATCTCTGCATAACATCTGTTTGATGTCGACTTTGTCTCTTTTGCACCATGCTGCAAAATTCAAAGCACACCAGCCCTACAAAACAAGGATAAAAGGGTAGAAGAGTGCCTACAGTGCAACTGACTATATTTTTAGGTTGATACCTCATTCATTTTAAAATGGTATGTAAATACTGAAACCCCCCAGACAGCTAAAGAAATACCAAAAATTCCATAAATTCTTTAGCAGATGAAGAATTAGCATGAATACAGACTTCACCAATTTGCAGGAGTTTTGGTACCTTTATGTCAATTATGTTTACCTTGAGTTTCTCATACATCCTGGTACTGCTGTTTAGACACAGAAGCAGACATTTTCTGAACAATTTCTTTCCTTCTCCCCCCTCTTGACAAGCTGCTTCTCCTTCACTCCTTTCCACAGCATTTGCTTAGTGGTCTATCAGTTATCTAAATCTGTTAGGTTGTTGTTTGCTGATGAAGTCTCAACGCTCTTGTCTGATCTAGTGACTAGGTCAGCAAGGTTGTGTGTCCTGGGGACTTGGGGAACTGTATGGAGATGACCTCTGACACTCATCAAAGGCTCCACGGCACCGTTTGCCTCCTATCAGCTTAATCAGCTGGCTCATTCCCGCTCCTTCACCATTCATGACATTACTCCTATCCCTCGCTGCCTGCCTTTCAGAACATACAGCCCAGCTTACACGCTGCTCCTTCACACTGAGTTTGGCTCCTCTGCATGGGCCTCGTACAACGTACCATTCATTCTCTACATGACTCACATTTTACAGAAAACTTCCTTCACGCTGAAACGAAGGGCAACAAATAGGAAGCTTTCTTTTATTTCAGAGACACAGGGGTCAATATTATTCCTGAATCTTTTGTGACAGTTTTAGGTGATGCTTAAGTCCATGCGTCTGTTACTTGCTTTTCGAGAATTAGAAGTGTTTTCAAAAAAACCCTAAAACTACAAACCCAATAACATTTCCATGAAACCGTGACAAAAACCACACTGAAAATGCTACAGAAATCTTTCCACTCTTACCTGATAAAAATAAAAGAAAATAAAAATTTTCTCAAAGTTTTACTCAATTAAAAAAAAATATTAGGACCTCATAAAATATTTTTCCATTTTTTTTTCTGCAGTAATTTATCAATAAAGCTAAAAAAGCTGTCCCAGGTTCCTTGCTCCTCCGTAGTTAGCTCCACATATGGGGAACATGTACTTTGGGTTACTTGATGCAAAGGCTATGAAACCTGGCTTCATAGCTTCTGCACGTACATTGTGGCTGCATCTGGGCCTGTCAGCAGAGGACATCAAACATCAAAGAAATGAAGGCTACACAGAAATTTAAAATGTGACAGCACTGCCCCTAAAAGTCTATTAGGGGCTCTGGACAGGAAAACTTCTCCTCTGTGATTTTTCAGCTAGATTACAACATAAAGACAGTCTCACATCACGGATTACTTTATTTTATCCGGCTATAAATCTTCTCCCCAAAACTATCAGCATCTAAAGACTGATGGAGAAATAAGGCTATCCACAAACACTGCAACCTTCTCACGAAGCAGCTAGTTCTCCTGTTAGATAAAGAGCAAGTATTCTGTTCTGTGTTTCAACTGTGCAAGTGAAGAACATGGAAACAGAATAACATTCCAAGTGAATTTCTATTAGAAAGTGGCCACTGCAACCACTGCTTCTTCAGATGCCAAGAGGTATCCCGCAGCATATCATAAAAACTATCCACAAGACAATGAACTCCGAACAATGCCAGCAAGGCTCAGACACCTTGTCTGCAATGAAAAGATTATAGTATAATGCTGTGTGGACATCAACACAACAGCATGAATGCACTTAATTGGAGCAATATCAACTCAGCTAAAGCAACATAAGTTACGCTGACAATACTTCTCTGTGCAAAGAAATGCTTAGTCTTAGCTGAATGCATTTTTTTGCAACACAAGAGAGGTAGAAGATTATATAAATTACAGCAGTTAATAGCCTTTTGATTCATTGCTGAGTCTCGCAGAAAGAGAGAGTCTGAAGTGATTCCTGAGGTGGATAAATTGTGTTGTACAATGTGAGGATCAGTCTTGTAATCCTTGCTAAATCAACAGCTCTTTGCTCCCATTGAGCTCAAAACATGTCCTGGGAGAACAGGAAGAAAAGCAGTCTTTCACCACAGAAAACAAAACTATTTCTAAATATTTATTACTTTTTTTCCTGTAAATTATATTCATCAAGAAATCTTCATTTTCTGTAATACATTTCAGAGCTTTTTTTCTTTTTTTCTTAATCTTTACTATTCACTCTAAATTCTGAAGTGGCAAGTTAAACTAGCAATCTCATTAGCAATTGAATTTGCCTGTCTACTCTGATATGCTCAGCAATGACCTGTTAGTATATTACTGTTAAGTTTCCTTCTCTTTACTGAATACTTTTAACCACTCAACCTTCACAAAATACACTGTTTAAAGTACATGGTTTTATGTTTTCTTTAATAACTAAGATAAAGTATATGGAAGGCAAATATGAGGAAATGTTACTTCACATTTTCATGTTGATGCTTTAGCGAACTATCAAATTGAACAATATACACTGTTACAATTAAGTTAACCATTGTGTTTTTTTTGAACTTGTATTTCTGAGGTGTCAGGTCTTCAGCTGTTGTAAATTATGAACCTTCTCAACAGAGGAGCATCTACCTCTTTTGGTGTGTAAACTAAGTGTTTTTTTCCTGCCTTCTCATTCCCTCCCCTCAGCTGATGAGATTTCTGCAATTAAATTCAAATCCTTGATGTGAATCATCACAATAACTGACTGTCCATAGTGTGTTAAAGATTGGAGTCAATAAGGCTCCAATGTTTATTTAATCCCAATGTTTATTTAATCGTAGCATCATAGAATAGTTTGGGTTGGAAGGGACCTTTAAAGGTCCTCTAGTCCAACTCCCCTGCAATGAGCAGGGACATCTTCAACTAGATCAGGTTGCTCAGGGCCCCGTCCAACCTGACCTGGAATGTTTCCATGGAATGGGGCATCTACCACCTCTCTGGGGAACCCATGCCAGTGTTTCACCACCCTCAGAGTAAAAAATCTCTTCCTTATAGCTAGTCTAAATCTTCTCTCTTTTAGTGTAAAGCCATTACCTCTTGCCCTGTTGCAACAGGCCCTGCTAAAAAATTTGCCCCCATCTTTCTTATAAGCCCCCTTTAAGTACTGAAAGGCCCCAGTAAGGTGTCCCTGGAGCCTTCGTTTCTCCAGGCTGAACAACCCCAACTCTCTCAGCCTGTCCTCATAGGAGAGGTGCTCCATGCTTTTTGTCAGTATACATCAACATCACTGTTACACAGGAAACAAGTGTAATTATATATTTGGGAAACTGAGGCACAAAACTGAAACCTCAGGTCAATAGCAGAGCCAAGTTGTGGAAAAGGGTCTATCATGTTCCGGACTTTGGCTCCATCCTCTGGTTCACCCTATCCTAGGAAAGGAGGGAATGCTTCTTTAATTCTGCCATATAGTTTAACTTAATATAGATTAAACCAATTCACCGTGATCACGGGTGAATTCCTTAAAAGCTGCCTTAAAACCACTTTTATTTTTTGTATTACTTTTCCAGAAGTAGCTGGGTTGGGAACCCCTGTGTTTGTGCACCTGCAGTGCTGTGGAAATACATGGGGTTCCTCTTGAGCACAGCCTTACAGTTGTGCAGAGCAGGTACAGAGAAAAGCAAGAGCATGCAGAGAAGATAAAGAAAAACAAGACCACCACAGACAGCAAGCATTCAGCTTTGTGTCCCATTTTCCCCAGGTATGTGAGTAAAGAACTGTAACACCACCCTATGCTACCTTTCTCGCTTTTAGTGTGCCTTTAAAAAGGCAAGTGGAAATCAGTTACCTTGTCTACTTCTTTTTTTGGGGGGGGGTGGAATCCTCCTCCACCTGCACAACAGGCTACCCTCAGCTTTAATTAGTTAGTTAATTACCACCAAAAAAGTTACATGATACAAATGTACATACCTCAGTTAGTATAATAAGTTACATAAAAAGAAATATTATACTTTAATAGCTCAATTAAAGTCATATATAAATACTTTGGCTCTACCATCTAAGTTTACCTTTCTAATGGATATGGATTTCAATGGATTTTTCTATAAAATTGTAAATTCTTGAAAAAAGAGGAAAGGCTTTTAAAAATTAATATTGTTTTGCATTGTTTTTAGGAGCTTTGCATTTGTGGGGGGATTTTAGTTCTGTTTCTTTTAAAATACACAGTAGAAATGAATGGAATGCTTAAAACTAAAGATGTTTCAAAAGACACTTGTGCTTTTCTTTTTATTGGGGACTGATGGAGACTGCTGTCAGGCATAGCGTGCTTTTTTAAAAGGACTTCAAATTAGAGAGATGATGCAGTAATTTAATAATTATTTTTCATGTGCACATTATTGCTGCTTCTCTGTTTATTAGAATATGACCTATATGTCAAGAAGTAATATTTTGTACCAGTGTTACAATGCATAAGACTTCATAGAAAGCGCCCTTTGATCCAAATTACATGCCCTTTGTACATTCAAACAATTACCACTGAAGTACTTTATGAAGTACACAAGTATTTATAGTTGTATGGAGTGTCAGAGACACTAAGTTATTAAATGGTGCCATACAGCTAGCAAAAAATCAGAAACAAATTAACAATTTAGGAGATCTTTCAGAATCACAAGTATGAATTTTAGGGGTTGGCTGCTAGTTTATTCAATTATAGAAGAATGGTACACGTTAGTTGCTATTTTTGTTTAGTGACCAAATAAAGCTTCTGGGACTAAAAATCAGAAGGGATAGACAGGTGATTTTATTAATGTACTGATAAGACACTGATGATGGTGATAATGTGCTACAAGTACCCACAGGGGTCAATGGCACACAGACTACAGAGGTAATGCCTTCCTGGAAGCCAACTTGCTTGACTGTATTGTGATGGGCTCAGTATCGCAGTAACTGTGCTATGCAGGAGATCGTCTTTAAGAACAATGAATTAAAAAAATGGCATGTTAAATAGGGAGAAACAGCTTTATTTAGCACCCTTCTTTGGCTGCTACATTAGATATTATTTAGATAAACCTTGTCCCCACATGCAGACAAAGGAAACAAATCTCTGAAAGCAGCTTCAAGGGTTGTCTGCTTAGAAACAGGCCAGAGACACTAATCCTGGTTTTAAGCATTTGCCTACAACAGATATACGCTTGGGTTTTTAAGAGGAAGGGGACAAAATGTAGTGATACCTGGAATGCTCTTGCTTGAAGCAGTTACAGTTGGCATCTGGAAGTTAAGGCAGAGACTGAGAGCCCTCCATCATAAGCCTTCCTTCGTTCATCAAACTGGAAAGTCATCCAGTTCCCGATGGGAACTCTTCTTGGTCACTACCTAAAAGCAGTACCAAATAGGACTTGGAGGTTCCTTTCAACCTAATCTAATATATTCTTTACAAGTAGGTATGTAGATAAATTCTGTTGACCAAGGACTAAAAAGAGAATCAGTCTGGTTCTGCAGAGACTCTGTAGCATTTGCTATGCTGCACGGGTTTGGAGTAAACGTGAGCCATGACAGCTAACAACAGTGGCCAATACTGATGCTTGGAACATGGGGGAAAAAAGGGGGAGAGAATCAGAGAACATTAAAGTCATCTAATTAAATTTCTAATCCAGGTTTACATAATTAAGCAATAATGACCATGGGGAAGGGCATTTCCTGGCAGTTAATGACCGGCTGGAGGATTTGAGGGCTTGAGGTAAAGCCAAGTGTTCTTAACACTGTCAGTCATTAATTGACAGGAAATGCCCAACTCAGGAGGTTATTACTGCTGTTATAAACCAAGAATAGAAAAATATAAAGAAAAAAGACAGTAATTACCTTTTTAAAGTGTTGAAAGCTGAGCACTGAACTGCCTGTCACTATGGAGACAGAGTTTTATTTATAGCATCAGTCCTTTGCTAGCATTTAAAGACTGCCCCAGTACCCAAAGGAGGGCAGGAGTTAGTTCTCGGGGCTCCATTAGGTATATAATTGGTAATTCAGAACATCAGCTCTGTGCTACGGGCCACATAACATCTGCAGACATCAAGAGTATCGCAAAACTTTACAACACTGATTACAAAATACTGGCAGCCACTCAAAACATTTTATAGTTACACATACCTTCAGAAAGCATTTCCAGTAGTCCCTGCTTTGATCTGCAGAGTGTGTGTCTCTAAATAGGATCCCTGTAATGTCACATTGGGCTGTTTCCTAGAAATTAAGTACTTAGGGACCAGATCTCTAAAACTGATTAATGCTATAGGCCTACTCAGCCAGACTGTGATCCCTAACCAGTTTTACAATTCTGTAACTATTGATTTCATTGGAATGGCTCCTGATTTACACCCGTTAGTATAAAGAAGGAATTCAGTCCATAGTGTGTAACAAACGCAAAGCCCCAAACCTCCTTACCTTCTTTTAAGCCTCTGAAATTATTCAATAGCTGATTCCTAAAGCAGCTAAAAATAAAAGTAATTTTGTTCCTTTTAACCTTCATTACCTAAAAGATTCTTTTAAGTTACTTTTTATAGGATATGGTATTTGAAAATTGACCAATGCTTCAATGAACACACTTCTTCCAAATGAATTGGTCAAAAACTTAATTTCTACCACTTGACTAATTTGGAACAATAATTTTTTTTAAAAAAGGTCCAATAAAGGACTTCAGTACCTAAATCAGGATAGAAGCAGGACTGAGGTGCCTGACAATAAAGCTGTAATCCAAAAAAATTATTGCTGCATTTCAACATCCTGTTAAATTCACTGATTGTCAGTTTTACAAATTCTGGTTCTGTGCACACATGGGACCTGATCTCTTACATATTCTCACAGCAGATGAACCAGACACCAATAGAATAATTTGATTTCAAAACAAAATGAGATGAGGGTAGGTGGTTTCTGCTCCCACCTCTCCTCTCTTCCACCTTGTGTAACAGCCTAGTAGTATGAGTACTTAGCCAGGAATCTGAGTACTATACAACAGCTAACACTGAGTCTAGGTCTCTCTAATCCCTGCTGAGTGCCCAAACCATTATTGCAGGGTGAGGATTCTTTTTGTGCTTGATTTCCAGCCCCATTAATCTTGCATCCTTTGCTGATTGCAGCAGAGATCAACAGAGGGGTACTTGTGTTGCTTTATTTGGCCACATTTTAAAAGAGAAGCCTGGGCCTTCTGAAACAAAACAAGCTCTTATCTTATGACTGATTTTTGAAACATGGGTCTTTAGTCACCTCTCTGTAGATGCAAGCATAGACTTTTATGCTTAGTAAAATTAATATACTTCGCATAGTATTTATGCTTCAGAGAAGGGTGAAAATAACACCTCCCTCCTCTCCCTTCTCCTTCACCTCACAATTTTCCTTCAGGTGCCATCCATTCAGAGGCTGAGCCACACAACTGGCTATAGGCAGATGTGATCTCACTTTGCCTGTTCTGTGAGATGGCTGGATTTGAGCCAGATGCTGTCTAGAACCTGTATTAGTTCAAGCGCTGTGCCACGCTGATGTGGCTGTGTAGCTCCCAGATTGAAGTGACACGTATCAGCTGGAGTCAACTAATGACAGAGAGAACATATCCTCAGTCTGATGACTAAAGTAGGAGCTGCTTAACTCTTCCCAGAGGCTTTACAGGCAGCTTACATGCAAAGTATATGAAATCTAGATTCCATCCTGAGCACTGAACACCTGAAATTTAAAGCCTTCATCAGGTTTATGTGACACTAAACACCAGTAAAATCTCCTATACTTTTCAAACTACTCCTCAAGATAGATGCTGCAGCATCTTTTCTGTAAGATGCAATCCACCAGAATCTGGGCAGTTCTTCCCAATTTCTGAGTTTAGGGCCTTAATCTTGCAAAATTTATAAATTTACTCAGAGCTGATATTTCTTCTATCCTTGTGCGTGAGCTGATGATGTACTGGATTATGTACCAGGAGACATACCTGTCACAGCCGATGCAAGGACATAGCAGAGGCCTCAGGGATGTGCTGTGGTGAGGAATGCTTCGGGATGGGATTCTGGTTTGAACGCGATGTTGTGGCTTCTCTCCTGCTCAGTGATCTCACACGGCAGACACAGCTGGCTGGCAGATGTACCCAATCAACCTTATCTTGTGTAAGAGGTTGTGGAGTAGAGAAGAGGCTGTGGTGCTGCCCTGCGAATGCACAAGACGCAGGCCTAGATGGGGAAAAGAGGGAGGTGAAGAAAGAGCCATTGGCTTTATCCCAGGAGAATCAGTATGTCTGCATTTTCAGAAGGGGGGAAAGAAAGGGTGACTTTTTTCCTTAGGTCAATGTAAACTCTTGGCCTTTGGGTCATAGTGTCAAGTTTTTCTTTTACATTATTAAATCATGATAGCTTCCAGATTTCTTGCTGAAGTATAATCCATATAAATTTTTCTATTTTTTCTTACAGAACACGTAACACAACTGTACCATTCCATAGCATAGTTTCATCTCCAATAGTTCAATAGTTATATCCTTTCCTCTTCACTAGAAAAAGGTCTATCCTACACCTAAATATCTGAAATGTTTCTGTACAGACCATTTTCCTAGCTGTTACTTTGACTGTTTCACTCTGAATTCTTTCACTGTCCCCTTCTTCTCTGTTTCATAAAGCACAGGAAGTGAAATATAGCTAAAATATTGGAACAGATTCATATTCCCGCAAACACTGCTACACAATCTTTGTAGACGTATTTAGGAATACAGCATTGCTACAGAATTCATTGCTCAGAAGAATGAGAACTACCCAGTGCGTTCACCAAAGCAACTAGTCAACAATGTGTTTTTACCTGGTTTTATCCCAGTGCTTATTCTAATGACCAGATGCAGTTGTGAATACTAAAAACATTTGAGGAACTCATGGCCAAAAGCAGTACGGCTTCAGCCATATGTGTCCTTTCATGAGAAACAGGAAGGAAAAACTGGACTTGGCGTTTTCCCGCTTGAATCAGGAATGTCAGACTGTCAGCAATGATCCCACACTCTGCAGATTCCAGATTCCCCAGCACACATCAAGTAGTCTGTTTCACGTCCTTTCAGAAAGCTTCTGCAAAATGACAACTGTATTATTAGTTTTTGTATGTATTTAGATTAGTTTAGCTCAGCTGCCTAGATTGGAGAAGCAAACATACAGTTATTTTCAAGGACAGGTAAAAGGCATATGCAAAGGACCAGGAAAAACTTTTAAGCAGCCTTAAAACAAAAGCTGCTTATATAGAAAAACATCCAGAAAGTTGCAATCGAGCTCTTCTCTGCTTTGCAGGTTTTGGGACTAGCAACACATGGGTCCTTTACCTTCTAGTTTTGAACAGCAACCATTCAGATACATGTTGGCGTTCACTCAGTGTGACTATTAGATCTGAGTATGAAGAACTTTCTAACCGTGGATTATTACAGATTCCTGATTTTTCTAGTAAATATTTGAAAAGTAACAAATTACAAGAAACTGAAAATAGCACCTTAGGAAATTGGCATTGCGCTGTTTATGACACTTTCTTATTCTGTGGCATAGTTCACAGGGGAAACAATAACACAATATTGCAAAACATGATTAATTTATGATCTACTATATACAGCTAGAGCACATTATCCCATAGCCTAAGGGTCAGCATGTTTTTCAATACTTACAATAAGCTTTACCATTTTAAAGCTAATTGGATGCCCATGATGAACTTTTTAAGCAAAGATAAACCTGGTAACAATCATAACTGTACAGAGCAGTAGAGATTATCCTCAAGCTTCACCCAACGGCTAAAAATACACTTTTTTTCTAAAGCTATGATAAGCTGTTTACTTATAAAAGGAATAAGATTCAACTTTCACACAACTTCCTATATTAACGATCTGTTTCATCAGAGAATTTCTACATGTCTGGGTCCCTAAATACAATCATTACAGGCAAGGTGGATGGAGATACATCGATAGCTATTGTAGCCTGTGTGTTATCAACTACAAAACTGAAATGCCGCAAGTGCAGTAGCCTGATTGGGTATGCAGGTTTTGGCAGACCTCTGAGCTTTGTGTTAGCATGAAAAGATAAACATTAGAATTGAGAAGAAGCTAGAATTTTTATTTCATGAGGTTTTCAGTATATTCACTAAGTTATTGGCCAGAAAGTCCTCCAAATTAAAACAAAATGCATAAAAGAAAATGCCAGGAAAAAAAATTATGATGGTCAAAACTATAATTTAAAAATAAGTTATTTTGTTCATTTTAATTTTGACTTTTCAGATATATATTATATTGCACTAACTAAAAGAGAAATAAAGGATTTTCATGATCAAAACATATCATATCTTTGCTCAAGAGCTGTTGAACTGGTACATTTCAGTATTTTCAGACTTTCATAATTTTCTTTTCTCAAAACAAATATTAAATAAACACAGTTTTGTAAGAGTTTCACTTTGGCAAATATATTGCATATAAATATGAATTTTTTAATTTAAAAATTAGTAAACGCTTTCAGCAAAAAAAGACTTTTTTTCAATGTACCATTTTTTTTGAAGTGGAAAACCTTTCATACTGGATATAAATTGTTTCTTACCTTTCATCTTTCACCAATGTAAAAAAAAATGGATCTTTTTAACAAAATTTTTTTCCACCAAAGTGAACCTCTTTCAGAAAAATATATGTTTGAGTCCAGAACACATAAAATATTTTCCCAAACCACACATTTTAATGAAAAATTTTATGTGGTGGAAAAGACATCTTCTGTTTGAAAACAAAAATAAAAAATGCTTTATGATATATTACCAAATTACAGATCAGCACTAAATTTAAGAATATGAATGGTATTGATTTTGTGTGTGTGCATGATAAAAGGACAGACTCAAAAGTAAGGCTTTATTTGGAATTCCTAAAATGTACTTTGGGGAGAGCATTAACTCACCAGCTGATTATTAGACATCAGGGAACCAACATTAGAATCACAGAGTGAAAGAGTGGATACCTGTTATTATTTTCTGGCAGCATAATGCACAAATATTACAAAGCCGATACTCTGACTCTAGGTTGGATTTTCCTGATGTTTATAGCTCACTGTAATTCATTTATGAGGGAGTACCATCACACTACAAAGTCAAACGGGTCTCACCACAAAAAAGAAAGGATCTGTAACGCTCATCATAGATCAACTAAACCTGCAATGGCATCTGCTGCTCAAGACATGATTGGTAACATGGACTATCTATGTATACAAAATCAGGACACGTAACCATTCCTCAAGCTAAAAAGCTTAAAGAAGTTTTCTGCTGAAAGTATAAGAAATGATGCTGATACTGAAGTACAAGTACAGTAAATCCAAAGGCCACTGAAAGAATGCAGTGGGCTTTGGAACACATCTCCTAAACCCAAATGGAGCCCAAGTTACTTACTTCTTGCACATCTCCTCACATTCAGTTTGATAGGTCAATGCACTGATCAGTTGTGCCCTGTCTTCTGCTTGTGCTGCTTAAAACTGCGCAAGGCACATGTTTGGCAGCTGAAAAGGCTGTGATGGAGCTCAGCAAAATTGTCAGAACTTTCTTGAAAGGTCTGACTTGCTTGTGATGGGATCTCCTGTGATATGGCACGGCTTCTTCATAGTCTCAGTGTTCTGTACCTCTTGCTGATGGATTTCTGCTTTGTGTCTCAACCCACAAGTTCAATAGCTTTGGAAAGGAACTCCCAGTTGAAAAAGAGAATTTGAAAATATCCTTTTTTGTTCTGAGAGCAGGAAAATGTACACAGGGCTAAAACATGGTCTGACATGATGCATCCAGCAGAAAGTGGGTAGGAAGCGCTCATGTTTGTATTTAATTGGAAACATCCAATATACATATGTTATTATTCTAACATAAAAAAAATAATACTTTCAGGTACCTCATGAAGTATAATAATGTAAATTGTATTTAGTGACTCACAAAAATTCCCTAACCAGATCATTTCTACCAGTATTCTCAGACACGCTACTAAATGATCAGCAGCACGCAGCATTTTGATAGTATGCAGTGAAATTTTCTCAGAGAACAACTTTATTAGGGATTAAAGTAATCTCTTCAGCACAACTGGCTGGTTTTAATGACTGTGTGTTTTCATCATATGGTAACCAATCTACAATCAGATGTTGTTTGGTGTTCCAAATACCTGTTGAAATTTATCACTTCATACACCCTCAAAAGAAACAGAACCCAGACAAAAAAAAAGCAAAATAAAATAGAAGTTGGACAACGATTGCTGGTACCTCTCAACTCTGGATACTACCTACAAACGGAATACTATCTGTTGCTTTTCTGAACATTTCCTGTGGAAACTTCTTACTCCTAGATTCTGCAATTTTTCTGTTAAATTTGGGGGTTGCAAGCCACAGGATGCAGGTCCTTTGGAGAAGGATATTGCTCACACAGCTGAACGCTTCTTTCTGAACTCATGCACGTGCGGCGCAGAGCCAAAAGGAGATGCCATTACCAATACTAAAACAGCCCTAGTCTGATGTGAAACTAAGGTGACACTCATGAGGAAATACAGGCCACCATTTCAGCTGCGTGAAGCTGGGGAAAGCCAGCACTGCTGCTAACGCTGCTGTTCTCACTGCGGAGCATCCCCCTTCCCTTGCTCTGGCAGGCCATTCCATGCCTTTGTCATTCCTTCCATTGTGCCAGCACCAGAGTTTGTACAGCTGAACAATGACTCAGAGTGGGGAACGGATCCAACTGAAAATCAATTTCTTTTTCTTTTTTTTTTTTTTTTTTTTGTTGTCCTGGTTGTGTTACTTCTGCCTTCTCACAATTCTGGTTCACTGTGTGGCCACAAGAAAACTTGTTTCAGCAAAAGGAAAGGCTCAACAAAAAGGAAGAAACAAGTACCACTACACTGAATGTCCTGGATTTTATTAACTGAAAAGGATCCTACAGAGCTGCAGAAGTAAAGAATAGTCCCAGCTACAAAACTAACTTGCTGTACAGTGCATGGCAAGTTGCTCCAAGTCTCTCTTCCCAATTTCAGTCTATTTAGACTATATGTTCTTCAAAGTAGAAATGTTTTGCTTATTATGTACTCATGTAAATAATTCCTAGTCTAGGTTGGGAAACTGTGGTAATAAAAAGAAATAAAAATAATGACTTCTGAGGGCAAAAGCAGTTTACCTATGGGATTCACGTTAGCTAATGGAAATGCAAAGCAATCATCACCTCATGCAATACTGCCCTACACTGAAAACTGTAGAACATGATATTCTGTTTATCAGTGAGATCAAATTTCATCATAAAGTCAAGAAACTCATGTGAAAGACATCTGCCTAATAAAAGAATTTGCATTATATACAATCTCTTTAAAATTAACATTATATTTGGCATTTGAAATGCTAGAGATTTTTTTTCTTGTTCAGAAGGTAAAATCTTGTAAACCTTTTTATCTGCATTTTAATTTTTTAGTCTATCTGGGCATACATTTAGTCATAAAATTACTAAAATTGTTCTTTGGCGTGATCTGGGGGAGGAAGAGGGAAATATAATTTTCAGATTATTTTTATAATGTTTACATCAGTGTATGAGAGCAGTGTGAATGGATTATACCTGAGAGAAGGAAATTGTTCCACTGTCCTGGTTTAAGGCAAAACAGAACCAATTTTCTTTTCAGTTACTTTACTTTTCAGTTAAGCTTCTTCTAATTCTGAAATTAACAGCATGTTCTTCAGTGTCTGCTACCAGAGTGATAAGGCCTGAATGGTTTACAGTTCATGCCAAGGAATGGCATGCAGAGAGGCTCTCGCTTATACTTATTGCTATAACAACCAAGGTCAGCTGACTTTGTTATTTGCCCCATTGGAGGGTTGGCACTGGAAAAGCGTAGAGGGGTCACACCTGCAGGGAGGAGCAGACAGGACAGGTGACCCAAAACTGACCAACAGGGTATTCCATCCCATCTGCCCCATGCTCAGTATAAAAGCTGAGGGATCAAATGGGTCAGTCTCTTTCTTCAATGGCCAGGAGGTCCAAGGAGGACCCTGTCTGTTCATCTGGCTTTGATCCTGATCTATACATTCCTGAATCCAGATCTGGAATCCAGTTCCTGTCCACCGCTGAGTCCCGTCTGCGACTTTCCCAGTGCCTGCGTGTGGCATGATCATCATCCTGGGAGCTTGATACTGGTTTTGTATATATTCTATATATTTCATTATTTTCTTTTATGATATTATTATATTTTATTTTTATTATTAACATTTCATTAATGTAGTTTTAGTTTTCTTTTCAATCCATAACTCTCTCTCATTCTTTTCTCCCTTCTCTGAAGGGAGAGATGTTAAAGAAAGCATCTGTTGCTCATTTATTGGCCAGCCCAGCCCAAACTATGACATCCACACATGAAGAAGTTTTAACAAGGGGTTCCTAGGACCTCCTGTGGATCCTCTCTGGCACTTCATGACCTTAGAGACTTCTGTGGGGCTGTTAGTGCTTCAGGCTTCACTTCTACACCAAGACTTTTCCCTGGGTCTGCGTTTCTGTTTCCCTTTGTTATAAACAAGGCTGATGGAGAAATATTGTGATAGTTAATTTTCCCCTTAAAAATGCACAAGGTTATCGATTCTTGCTTTTTCTCCATACTTTTCTGGTTACTGGTACAGGTTTTACAAAAGGGAGGATCTCTGCGTATTAGCAGATGGTTACCCTGGTGATGGAGATGCCGTTCAACCAGAATCTCTACCCCCATGACCACTGATGGAGTTAAGCAGAGATGCCATTAGTAGGAAATATTGCCTTAGGGCAAACCAAGGAGAGAACGCTATTCTCTCACTTTCCCTGATTTAAGTTATTAGTAACAGTGTTGAGTATGATGTGAATTCCATAAGCAAGAGAAGATTCCTTTCTTCAGACACCCTGTAGGCTATACTTTTCATCCTATTTCCAAGTGCTGGTGCTTTTTAAAAATCATTTTCATTTGCCAGTGTCCCAGTAGGAGTTTAAGAAGTCAGTTGCAGCCAATTGTACTTTCTCCTTTCCCTCAAAAGGGGATAAAGCTTTCAAACGATTTGAATAAACTGTGATTACATCTTCATTTGTCAGTAATGGGATTACCATGCTGATAAAAGAGACTTCAGACAAACATACATGTTTAAGATTGGGTAAATTACCCAAGAGGGTCGGAAAAATCCATTGGGCTCCTTAGAGCCCACCCCTCCCTCTTTGAAAGCTGGCTGGCACCAAGATCCCTCAATAGGCTGGGACCAGCTGACCATTCCCTGCTGGGGGTTGTGGCTGTTTTCCTGCGCACATGCTCACTGAACTGGAAAATACAATTATACACATCCAAGCTCGCAGTTAGTTTTTTTACTATAGCTAACAAGCTGAAGATTTTTCAACTAATTGATTTTATCTCTGGATGAAGAAGATGTCATAAATCTCAGTCAGCTAATTAAGAGATAAAGGCAATCTGAGAAAAATATAAGTGCTGTTGTTGCTAAATGCTGATGGACTCCATGGTGAGATAATCTTTTTAACATGGCGACCCATCCCACATACAAAATGTTTGTCCAAAGATCCATTTGTGAAGGAGAACAAATGGGGAAATCTGAAAGCAAGCAGGAAAGATATGAGTGAGAAATGAAATGCAAATTCAAATCCTGTTAGGGCTAAAGAAAAAGAAAGGCTTGAAAATAATCCCACTTTGAGTCTCTATAATGAATTGCATATTACAATACGGAGGGATTGCTCAGGAGGGTTCTAAACCTCTGTAGAGAGCAAGCATAGGGATTAGTTAACTCTATAGTGGTCTTCAACTTTATGAGGACTCGATTCTGCCATCCATATACCTTTTCAGTGGGTTTTACTTGTACTGGCATCAGTGGGATTCCTTGTTCAGCTAAATACTACCCAGAAATGTATGGACAGCAAAGCAGCATGTTTATATTGGAAACTGAGAAATATAATTTGAGTATGTGGGTTAATCTAGTGTGGAATAACTTCACTGAAGTGAACTGAATTACATCAGAATTACATATGCAAAACTCAGGAAAAAAAAGGAAACAAAAAAGTATGGTTTGGACAATTGCTATATATAATACACGGCCTTGAGTAACTAGCCAAAAAATACGTTGTGGTAAGATTGGTCAAAGATTTGCTGATGGCACTTTTTACATCTGACATCTTTTCTTGAATACATTACAATTCTTTGTGGGAATTCATTGAAGTATTCAAAATTTTCTACTAGAATGAAGTAAAGCTTTTGTTCTGCTGTTATCATGTTGCAGGATATAATATAATAAACTTCTGATTGAGTTGCAGTATTTAAAGAATGTTTCATTCTGGAGAAAAGTAAGTCTGGGGTGAACTTTTTCTCTCGAAGTTTCAGAACCCTCTGGAGAATGGATTTCCCTTACTTTGACCTCACACTCAAAAGCACAATATATTTGTAGATTAATAAACTGAATGTGTAAGAACTAAAGCTAGATTTTGCTGATTAGAAATAGGTTATCTCCTTTCTAAAGGCTTAATTCAAGGATTGCACACATAAGAAACAAAACCAGTGGCATCCATTATCTCTTTGTCCAAGACCCTTGCAAAGGTCCTATAGTTAGAACCTTTATTTGAATATTAGTTTGGACTTGCCATAATTTAACCCTGTTGTTGATGAACATTCTTCATTTCCAATGAAGTGAAGTGAATGCCTTTTGAGCAGCTTATTTGTGATCCTGATGGAGAAGCCCATATATTAAGGAAAAAGGGAGGGTTGATATTATGACAACTTCTGTGTTTATTATTCAGGAAAAGGTTACCCATCATGCCAAGATGCAAGCAAAACTAAATAAATGAAGGACCTTGTGCCAAAGATCCCATATATCTACCAAGGCAGGATTCAACAAGTAGCTAAAATAACTAGTGAGGAATAGCATGAGTAAAATAAATCTCTTAATTCTCTCCTGAGGATTTCTTTAGTTACCACTCATCAGTTTCCCTATGATCCTGCCAGAAGAAGCAAGTTTTGAGGATCCAATGGTTTTATGTAGCAGTTCAACATGCTTGTGTATCAATGATGGTATGGAAGAAATGAAGCACATGTAATGCTGAGAGAGGGCTGAATTGCCAGCAGCACTGATCATTAACTGGTGTGATAAAATTGTATGTATGTAACACACTGGAGGAGAAGAAGGACTCAAAGAGAGAGACAATATGATCAGAATATCATGGTAAATATATTTACAGTTATAAAGAAGCTATCTGGACATATATGTGAGCATGATGTGGACACCAAGGAAGCCATAGATGAGAAAATTACAGTTGTCAGGTCCTTCTGGTTGACTTTGGAAGAAGAAAAGTCAAGAATTCAGAGAAAGAAAAATAGCAAGGTTTTTGATATGGGAAGGATGAAAAATTGAAGTAAAAAATGGGTTTCCAGAATTGGAATCACAGTTGACATCCGTTTTTATAGTGACAACTATAATAGGGTAGTCATCATCTGTGACAGAAAAGGAGGAGAAAGAAAAAGAAAACCCCTTGACATTCTGACAAGCATTAACAACTTGACAAGTGACAGGCTTTAATATATCATATTTAAATGGGTAGGCTCAGTATAGATGAAAGTTGATGGAAGATACTAGTGAAAGTAAGAGACATAAACAGAAAAACAGATTTTTGAGTGTTTACCACAGGACGGGTAGTAGAAACCACAAAAAAGTATGAGGCTGTGGAATCAAATACTTGAGAGAAAGGGAAAAAGAACTCTGGCAGATGGTACAAAAAAATAAGCCACCCATTTAAAGAAAAAGAACAACATTGCAGGAGACAGAAGGGTAGAAACGGATAGAGTAAACAAGGGAGTTAGTCATAACTGAAGGAAGCAGTGAGTCTGACAGAAAAGTAATAGAAGGGTATTGTCAGTGGCTCAGTAAGAAGGTGAGAGCCAGGCAAACAGTGAGTTGGCAGGAAAATTAATTAGCAAGTGTTCCATAACACAACAAGCCAAGCTATAAAATAAGGCAATATAACTGTTGGAAGGATTACCAAGCAATAGGGGAAGGGAGCTAGCGAGAGTCAGTAAGTGAAAGAAGCAAAGAAGCTTCTTGAACAGTGAAATTTAGAGCTCAAGAGTTTTCGAACGATGTCAGAACTTGTGGGTGCCAGTAGTGATCCAAAGGGTGGTCTCCTTCCCAAAACCGTCTCTCTCATGTCGCTAGTCCTGCCTGGTGTCTGCCTTTGACTCTAAGCACTAAAATTGGTCAAAGGTGTCAAAGAAATCTTCTTTACTATTCAAGCCATTCTTTTCCTCTTCATCACCCCATTTCTAATCTATTCAGTACCAAGAGAAAAGCCCTGATGAAGTACTATTCTGATGATCTTTGAATCCAGTAAATACAAGTTCTAAATCAGGACCCACTTGCTGAGAGTGTTCTCCCATTAGCTACACGCCATCTATATCAATTTATACATTTATATTTTTTACCCCTTCCTGTTGGGCATTTCTTTTTCCATTGGCAATTGAACTATATCCTTCTGAAAAATTCAGCAACCACTTCCTGGAGAGAGGATTAATCAGGTTTTTGAAGCCTGTAGTTCAAGGTGCACTGTTTTATAGGAGTAGTTAATTTTAAATCATCATGGTGTCATTTTAGAAGAGACATGAAGAACATCAACTATGTAGAGAAATTCTTTTTGGCATCTATGCAATGGCCTGAGTTTCATATGTGCTGAACACACAGCAGCTTCTTAATAAATGTAATAACTTAAATAAATTATTACAAGCTGCCGAACACTCAAGTCTTTTGGAAATTCTATCCTAAGGAGTAACCTAAGAGAGTTAAAAGCCTAAGACTCATGATTTTCAATTAGACTTATACTCCTAATTCCTTTGTGTACTTTTAGAAATCCTATTCACGGACACTTTGATAAAAAAAAATTGGCCCCGATCCTCAAATGTATTTCTAAGTTCTTGTGGTTTCAAAGGGAGTTAGGCACAAAAAACCTTTGGAGGATTAGGTACTTGGTATATATGAGCAGCCCAAGTCAAAATTACACCAGGCTTTACTGGAAAAACACAGACTTTAAAACTTGAGAGCTGATAGGGATCACAGCAAGTAGTAGCAGCACACTTTGTGTGAAGCTGCACTTAATAACCAGACACTGTAACAGCTGCAATTTCTGGGTAGTTTGAAAGTGTAACATCAAAGCATCAAACGCAAGGTCCATTGTAGACAGGCATGTTTTGAAAAGAAAAGGTAGTAAATAGCTTATGAAGTACACAGGCTGGGAAATACTGCACATTACCTATCCAAAAGCAGTAGGGTATCTCACAAGCATTTTTGAATGTGAATTGGAAATGGCAGGTATGGCCACTCAATCAAGGGCAGTAACATAATCTTTGGTTTTTTATTCAATTATTTCTCACAGTCTAAAGGACTTCTCGGACTTCATCAATTCTCTGTAGGGAATGAAATCCTGTCTCTGAACATGTAAAACACAGGATCTAATTCCTTATTCTCTTATACATGTTTTCAATGACTTCTATTAAAATCATTCCGATGATCCCTGTTATTACAATCTGCAAGAATAGCACCACATTTCCCTATTTAAAAATCATGGAACTGAAGTGGAGGGATGCTAAGTTGGGTGTCTCATATCATAACAAGGATTCTGTGGTACAGCAGCAATCAGTATCCAGGCCTCCAAATCCAAGATAAGTGCTCTAACCCCATGAGACTTAACTCTTCTGCAAGACCAAGCTACAAGAAGGCAGCATGCCTCACATGGTTGGACATACATCCATTAAATAGCCCACATGTCTCTGATTTTATTGCAGGACTGTCTATGCTGTCATCAAGCCACAACAAAGGCATACTTTTGCATCAGTCACGCCATGACCTGTCATATGACCATGGATGCCTCCCTGAGATGATCAAAATGCAAACTGTTGTAACTGAGCACATTTGTATCGTTCAGGCACTCTTCAGCCTATGTGAACCACTGCACGTACAAAGATCACTGTGTGACTTGATCTGGGCCCAACACACAATGGCATGGCCGCAGTTTGGCACATTATCATACTTCCTGACGTGTATAGGACACAGTCATGAAAAACTGTGTCAGCAAGAAAACAGTTTTAACATTTAATCACGATCACTTACTCACTCCCTGCCTAAGTCTAAAAGGCCTTCAGGAAAGAAGACAGTAAGGAATAAAATGCCTGCCCCAGAGGTTATTGGATGTCTATCTCTGCCCTAACCATTGAAACACTGGCGTTTCTCTCAGTTTGGTGAAGTTTCTCTTCATTGATATACATGAATATAAAACAGAATGAGATTTCTGTGACAGAAGGACAGACTTTCACAAGTCTTCAGCTTTTGGTACAAACACAAATTGTAGAAGTGGCTGTGTGGCTTTACAAGAAGTACTACATCTACATGTTTTCACACAGCATGAATTGGTTCAGATTTAATGAGATCTAAAACAAGACTCTGGTCCAGGTTTTCAATTTCAAATGATACCAAGTTTCAAATTCATAACAAAGAACTTTGCAGAACTCAAATATAAAAATCAAATAGTTTGTTAATAAGTTTATTATCATAAAGCAATGACTGGAAAATCTTCAAGGGAAGATTCTTCCAGTTAGAATTAGACAACATCCTAGTGACTGGATGTTAGGAACAGAGGTAGAGATATTCAGAAGAAAAGGTTTCAGAATGAGAGGATCTAGTGAGACTTGAAAAGTCTCTTAGAGAAGAACAAAAAAAGTAAAGTGATCCCAACAGAAGACAGCTAACCAGCAGCCTAGTTAGAGAAGAGAAAAAAAGTGACATAGAGTATCTTTGTACAATGGGAATGTAGCCAAGACTTGTTTTGAATGTCTGTTAAAATATATATTTTTTAGCCTATTAGGCTTCTTTGTTCCACATCCTTTGTGCCCTAGTTATATATACCGTATCACAAGATTTTTTCTCACCTGTAAACATCAAGGTCACCCTGAGGCCAAGCCTAGATGGTCTACAAGATGTAAATTTGCTTTGGCTAAGAGAATACTTGTGGCTGGGTCACGTGATACTGCCCTTTCCTTTCATTTGGAATCTTTCGAATTAGAGAGTGATGGCCTTAAAAACTCACACAATACTCTGCAAATTAGTCCATCTGTCTGTCAGTCATTCAATTGCTTCTGCAGACCACTGTGGTGCTTGTGAAAAGGACAGTAGTCCCTGGGGTGACCTTCAACAAGGAGTTTGTGAGGTAAGTCTTTTCATAGGATGCTTGGAAGGAATAAGTATGTTTTACCTCAAATATTTTTCTTCAATTTATGCTAGAATTTCTCTGAAAAGCTTCTGCTTCTTTTTAAAATATCCTTGCATCTGTATATGTACAAGTACTGTACATACGTGACTGCATGAGTGGGTTAACATTTCTAAGCCTATTATATATGAATCTATGTATTTCTCTGGAAGCATATTAAGCTTTGTACGATGAAAGGCAGATCCAAATCCACAAACTATTTATACAAGGACAAGCTGAACAACTGTGGTCAAATAAAATATAAAGAAAATATCACAGCTAGAAATCATTTCTGAGAAATAAATCACAGAATTGGAAAAAAGTTTAACTTCAAATATTTTGGTTTTATTGCCCAGCTCCATAATGTGGAATGTTTCAACACACTCCTAAAACTGCCCCTTCACAATGAGGGTAGAACACACTGATTTGCATCTTTTGGATCTAGATTGGCTTTATGTTTCCAAATATGTTTTCCCACCCTCATATGACTCCCTGTTGTAAAATGTTATGCCAATGGAAGGAAAAATAAAAATAGAATATGAATCAGAGTTCACATTTTGGATGTTGAGTAATGGTGATTAAACTTATCTAGACTTAGTTACTGCCTCGAGAAATAATATTTCAAATTCCATTCAAACTTTTTTTGGAGCTGTCTGCAGAAATCAGGATAAAGACCGCAGTTTTTAAACTGCAGGGGTAAACACTGGCGCTAGAATTTAGAAAAGTGTGGCCTGAAACTAATCAGACACCTGCAGATCTGATCACTTCAGAGGTCTTGTCTGGGCTTTAGAAACCTTCCCGCACATCCCTTGCCAACGGTCATCACTAATCTTCTTGCACAAAGCCAACAAATTGTCCCATAATACTCAAAAGCTAGCATTTCTTACCTGCCTTATAATTTGGTAAGTATTGAATTTAACCTCAATGAAGTTTAGGGTGCCAAATTCCCTTCATTTTATACAGCTCAAGAAAGTCACTAAGCTCATTTTTAGAAGCAAGGAGTTAAAACTACTGTTATCTGTACCTTAAGCATAAACACAGATCAAAAGGCAACGCAAAGGTGTTTGCAAGAACATATGTGGGAGAAATAATGTAATATGGAGATACACTGAAAAGGTGTGAGACTCAGCAGATTGGCCAGAGAAGATGAGAGAAAAGGCAAGAAGAATATTCCAGATGTAGCTACAGAAGTAGTGCAAAAACATGAGAGAACCTTTTAGCCAGAGGCTGGATTTAAAGAGGTTTGGAGCTATCTGCGAAGAATTTGTCTCCTCTTTGATTTCTTCTGTGCTTAGGGAAACAGGGCTTTGTACATTGTAAATGAGCAGGATTGCATCAGAGATGCCAGACTCAATTATCACTCCCCCTAATGAAAACAGTTTATGAAGCTCTGCACTTTGGTTAACTGCTCTGTTTAAAGAACAGTAATAATAGTGATGCTAACCCGATGCTTTGTTGATTCTTTATCCAGGAGAGAAATTACAAATAATGTAATGTGGCAGATGGATGTACCAAAAAAATAGTCGGGACAAAATGGTGACTGCATGCTACAGCAGAAGTCTGATAAAATATGAGGAGCTTGCTTTCTGATTTTTTTGTAAATGTGAATTTCCATAGCATTTAAATCATACACGTTATACGAGGAAATTAAATGAAGCCCTGTGATTTCAGCAAGCTGCTTCTTGGATTTTCTCCTCACACAGGAGCAAAATTTTTTGCTAATGTATGAAGCAAGAGTAATGTTTCAGAGCTGAGCCCAGCTGTAGAAACTTGACAACTGTAAGGGGTAAGGGGGATTTTCCACTTGCTGGAGCGGTCTGCTGCTGGTACCACTGATGATCCCTGGATTGGAGTATGTCTCTACCAAAGAAGACGACAGTGATGCATTGCATATACTTCTACAGATAATCACTCTACAGTTAATCATGATCACAGGCCTCTGTAATAGGAAACAAGAGATTCTATAGTTTGAACTGAGAGGCAACCTTCATGCTCACAACAGAAATTGCTGTCCTCTGGAGCTAGGTTCTTATACTTGGAAGAAGAAAAAAGCCATAGATTAGGCATTAAATGGAGTATGTTGCTGCTCATAAAACCCTGTATGTCAACATTATTGTTTTACCTGCAAATAATTCATAAAGTAGTTATTTAATAGTGGAAGCTGGCTGCTATATATAACAACTGAGTAGGCGCGGTTTGGAACTTGACACTGGCTTGGCTGGACCTCAGCAGAGCCTCAAACCTAAGTTTCTTGGAGAGATGTTTTATAATCAAAGACACTTTTTGTAACAATAGTTTCAGGAGAAAATATAAAGGTAGAATGCTAATCATCCTTTAATTCCATATATTACTGAGGTAATATATTACCACATACCACTACAGTCCCAACCTCACTTGTGACCATTAATTTTAGTAAATATTTTTTAAAGCAAGTCTATGCCTCTCACTGCTGATTGGTTGATGACTAATAACTAAACCCACAGATAGCCTCCAATTAAACAAGCTGTAACTGCATACACCCAATATTGTTATTCTTCTTGTAATTTAAATGAGAATCTCAAGAGACATTCAGCTGATTACCAAGATGTGGATATTGAAAATTCCCTTGAAATATTCAGGTTTCTTAAAAGATGGTGCCAAACAAAACACACCAGTCTGTTCTGTAAAATATACTTTATAAGCATTGAAACAATACTAGTGAAAAAGGATTAACTGCCAGGTAGCAATGGGCTACGCTGCGCTGCACAAGATCTGCCAAGAGGCAACACCACTTGACATTCTACAAGTGAAGGTAACAAGGTGGGAATTTGGAACAAAAATGGGAAACAAATTCATGCCATGTACTTGAACTGCACTGGTGGTTAGTAGGCATCCCTTTTTCACCACTAATTATGTCAGACAGTTTAGCAAATATCTAGCCATAATATTATAGTGAGTAAGCTATTGATATAGTCATGAGATAAAGAGAACAAAATGTTTAACACCTGCTCCTAATAAATGTCTGGAATGTCACATTTGAAGGACTGGTGGAACAGAAATGAAGTCCTAGTTTTTATTTCACATTGCAAGCCACAGAAGGTTGGAAAAACAAAGTAACACAGCGGAAAGAAAAATTAATATTTTAATTCTCTGTTCATGGCTGAATATATGCTTATGTTCATACCGTAGCTCACAACTATTTTATATTACAGCTGCAGGTCTTCAAAACTTCAGGGGTTAAGATCCCAGGATTTCAAGTTTAACAGCAAGAACACTGAGAGAGAGTTTTCCAGCAGGACACTGAATTATTGATGGTCTGTGAACATCTGTTGCAAAGCCCACATTTAAAATGGAGGTAGGTGTTGCCAGGCTGAAAGTTAGGGGCCTTCACCTATGAAGATTAACACTTTTAGCATTATCTTAATTATTGAATAGAATTAATAAACTACTCACAAACAAAGTTAGATACCAAAGAATAGCACCTGAGAGCTAACATACCGGTAGAAAATGACAAACTGTGGTGTGTGAAATCTGTCCTAGATTTAAGGACATGAATTAGGTGGCTAGCCAGAGTTTGATGGACTTGATGGATAAAAGGTGTATAAATCACCCCCACAAATCTGGATGCTTGGTTGCTCTTTTCTTAGAAAACATGAGAGAGATGCCTATCTATTTATTATATGATGTCCTTACAGTTGGACAGCTGCTTCAGGAAACAGGTAACACGAGTAACAACGTACAGCTAAGCCTGAGCTAAGTATAATATGTCTATCTCACAGCTACAGGTAAATTTGGGATGAGCACAACTTCTACTGCTTCCTGGTGAAGGTGGGAACTAAGCAGAAAGGTACCTAACACTTACATGGTCAAAGAAAGAGAGACAATGTAACTCTGGAGCAGTGGTGAGGGTATGCTAAAAAAATGGGAATACTTGTTCCTGCGCCTTTTCTCAGTACTTTCTAACCATTAGGAGGCAGTTAAACATTAAAACAAATGTTTGAACCAAAGACAAGCTGAGAACGGTCAAAGTCTTGAGTACTTCGCTTACCAGGAAGTCCCAAGCCACTGGGCTATTACCCAAAGGCGGAGATCAGTATTCTCCCCATGCCAGTGTTTTTGAATAAAAATTATTGTTGTGGCGGTTGTGGTCTGGACAGCTTTGTATTTAACACCAGTATTACTCATTGAGCATATTTACCAGATCAGATATCTCAAGATTTAGTGTCAGGCTTCTAAATCTGTGAATTCTCAACTCGCTTTAAGCAGCAGGTGGCTGAGCTAGGTATCTTAGCATTTAAAACACATTTATAGCCACAAACCCCCATGAAGTAAAGCAAAACATTACACGCCTGAGAGACATGTAGCTGGTGGCCGACAGGCCTGAGCTCTTTTGCCAAAAATTTTAAGCTTGCTGAAAACGAGGCAACTCCAGTTCGAAAGCTGTGAATCCATTGCAGTGCTGCGGTGTACCCAACATAATAGACCCTGAAAGAAAAAATACCTTAAAGAAGATCACACTTCCTTTCTTTAATGGCTTTGTTTTTCTATATTGAATAGAACAGATTCAGTAAAACAACAAAGACAGAGTTAGTCTAGAAGCTTCGGTTCATCAAGTGTTCAACTGATACAAGACAAAGAAGCAAGTACACTCAAATTCTGTGTATGAAGAAAGATGCACTTCTTATCATTCCATGATACTTGGGGAACAATGTCTGCTCTAAATATTCCCTATACAGAGTCCAAGGCTGACACAATCACGTGCCCTTAACTTAGACACTTGAGGCATGATGCTATGTAGCTGTTATTGATAAGAAATTAAACAGCAGAAGAGTGGGGCCAAGTATAGCTGAAGTAGATGATAGGTCAAGCTACTATCCTTCTATAAATAATATTTCTTGGCCAATATGAGATGTTTCTACAAACAGATCATGTCCAAAAATAATTTGTCCACCCAATTTAATATTATAAAGGTTTTCTGTGTCTATGTCTGTGCAACCATCTAAGGAATTCAGCTTCTTTCTCATGAGCAATCTGTCTACATTATCATTCCCAGCACAATGGCCAGATGGATATAGGAAACGAAGAGGGGGCAAAACATTGATTCAGATTTGTCCTGCCTCCCAAACAAAAAATACTAAGAAACTACTTCTGCAAAGAAGCAACTAGCAATTATGGCACTCTCTTACTTTCTCCTTCTGTTTCACCTTTCTAACAACAAGGTGTTCAGCAAGGGTAAAATAATGATCACATTAATTACAGTCTCATGCATGTGAAACAGGTAGGGTTGCAAAGATAACAACCTTCCTTGCATAAAACTTTTCTGGCAGGAAGAGTCTAACTTACCTGGCTGAGAATCAGAAAGCAAACTGACATTGAGTTAGCTTTTTCTTTAGTTTTCATGACTGATATATTTGTCCCAGTAAAACCTCTTAATCTCGAGAAAGACAATTTCTGGCAGAAATTATGGGTTAACCCCAGTCTTGAGAAGATACTGGTGCAGGGTTGCATTTGTGTGGGATACCCTGGGGAAGTGGTGCCAGGAGGGATGGAGTTAAGGTTCCACTTCATCATCACCCACAGCTGGAGCTCGAAGGAAGGGACAGATACAATCTCTATTGAAGGCACTGAGAATTCCCACTTTTCCAAATTTGTGGGTGAGGATAACTTTTGTAAACAGACCATACACTGTCAAGCAAGGGGTGTCTAACCCAGAATTTTTCTTCACAGGCTTTCTGCAAAGACGTATTTGCTTGATAAGGGATTTTTTGTTGTTGAAAAATGGCAGTTATTTCAAAAGATCGGTCAACGCTATTGAAAACACAGAATATCTGCTTATGTGTATGCCTGCATTCTGCTAAGGAGCCTATGCTACTGCTAACCAAGAGGGTGTAGCATAGTATCATGACATGCAGAGGTAATAGCCTGCAAGCTTTACACAGACACATTAGCAATATTAGCCACATTAGCACCTAAGTCAGTAAAGATCTTTACCAGCAAAGCTATTTTCTTTCAAATGTGCTACACTGCTTTCAGCCAGCAGGCTGTCTCACCCAGAGCCAAGTTATGAGAAAGAGGAGAAAGGACGGAGATGGAAGCAGTGTCCTGCTCCTGCACCAGGCTTCATTGCAGAGCGCGCACAGCCTAAGAAAACTGACTCTATCACTTTCATCCATCATATTTCATTACATTCCCATACAGCATTGTCTTGAAATGAGGAGCTACTAAGAATAAAGTCTTTGTAGTCTTCAGTTCATAAATCCAAGTTGTACAAGTTTGTGTCCAAAGAAAGCAATAGAAGTTCAGCTACTGGAAATCTAATTGTGATGGAAATGGCACATTAAATTCTCCAGGGTAATGGATGTGTAAACAGAATGTAGTGCTTCCCGCAACTGAAGCATTTGGATTTAAACCAGAAGGTTAAGATTGCCTGAGCACGTAGTTCAAACACTCCAGGAAAAAACACACAAGTCCCAAGACAAAGTAGACAAGTATGGGTTTATGCTCCTGGTGAAAGTCATTTTAAATAACCAGAATGTTATCAGTTAAATAACAGCAGCTGCCGTGGTGAAGATACAGTAGAAAATCTTTGTTTCTCAAAACTCTTGGTTTGGACAAAAATTTGGGTTATTAGACATCAATCCAGACAAAAAAATATTTTAAAGCTATGAAAAAAATCCAGAGGCCAAATATATATATTTATAGCTGGAAGGCAAATAAATAAGGAACAGTTTTTAAACCACTTATTTACACTACTGAGATCTTACAGGAACTGGCCTTAAAAATATAAATAACCGTTAATAAATCTTTTTAAATGGTTTTGTTCTCAGGGCTGGATACTTGTATATCTCTGTAATCTACAACTTGATTGATGTCTTTGGGTATTTTAGAAATAAACATGACCATGGAAATTTATTTAAAATGTGGTTTACTGTGAATGGTCTCTAAAGTTTAGTGTATTAGCAGCTCCCCGAAATCTCTTCCATCTTCCTCATGCAGAGTAATACCTTCCTGAACTGCAGGACCTTACTGCATGTCCCTGTGTTGCCAATAGAAATGTTAGCAGAATCAAACCCTTAACAAATGTATGTCAACACGGTAATAATAGATTCCAGTCATCCACAGACTTATGCATGTGCTTAATATCAAGCACATGAGTAACTCCAGGCTAGAACCTGAGCATACAAAAGAGCATAGTCCAACTCATTGAACTCCTGTGTACTGTTTGACAGGTATCCTTTTGTTCACCACCTCCATCCCACCCCCAAAACACAAGTCTCCCTTTTATTAGTTCCCTAAAGATAGATTTTTCCATCACTTAGTGCTTTTAAGGTCTCAGAACAAAGAAAATATCTAAAAACATTAGAATATATTAGAGAAATGCAAAAAATATCAAGAATTCAAGATTTTACTAAAATAAATAAATAAACATGCATCCTGACCTTCTACATTAAATATGCAGGAAAGGCAACAATTTAAGGAAACAAAACCAAAGCAAAACAAAGCAAAATAAACAATCCATTTTCAGGTAATGAAATTCAGTGGGAATTCTGCCAACTTTAGGATGGTTTTTTGAAGAGTGCATAAGCAGGGCTAAAATCTCATCTCAAATTCACCTTGGTCTGCTTTGACATGCTTTTGACATATGCCTTCAAGGTGACTTAAGAGAGCAGATGATTATATCCAACATTTGAGGTGCTATGTTGAGCACCACAGGGTAAACTGAGAATAGTTTCAGCCTTGACTTTCTGGCTTCTGTGGGCTTGTCAATAGTCTGTCAGATTGGTTTTTTTTTCCCCCCATCTATGACGAGAATACTGCACTAACTGAAGCCAAGAAAGATATTTATTATCTCTTTTTATTTAAACAGAATTTTATTTTCCCATGCCACAGTAGTACCTGCAGAGTTTTGAGTTATGTCTTGAATGTAAAAATGGCTGGTAGACCTGAATCTAACTTCCACTGGGTACCAGAAAAGTCTTTTTTAAGTAAAGTGCTTTGGCTTCTTGATTCCCAGCTGTAACAAATCTTTGTTTCATTCTTTCTTTTTTCTTTTTTGTCTTTAAATAGATTATCTACTATAGAGTACCTATTATTTTACTGTTTCATGCCCTGTAAACACTGTTTTCATGCTTGTTGTCTCTTCCTGTGGTAGTAGCTTGGGCTTTACTTTGTTGCCAAAGTAGAAGTAAAACATTTTACAACATCAAAGAATAAAGCTGGTCTGGATTGGATTGTCAACATCTAAAAGACAGCTGGCATGAATGCTTACCTGTCTACAGACACGTGTAGCTCCTTCTCAATTAAAGTTTGGATATCAAATTGTGAAACGCAGTTGCTTCTAAGTGATTTATTGCAAGGTGAGAAACTCCCATTGCTTTCATTTGATATTTACCGAGGACATCAATCAGACCCAGCACCACTGGTACAATATGCATGCTCCTGGCCATCAAACACAGCAGTCTTGCATATGGTTGCACAACTTTCCCCATGCAGACCTCCAACTTAGATGCTGGTCATAAACAATGTTCAGTGTCTGCCGGGACTGGGCTCAAGTGATTCATTTAGATGAGATCTTCTCCTTAATCTTAAAGTTAAGTATATAGTCTGAATCAGTGTGCGGAATCACTGCCGTTAGCAAGTTTGAGTGGATGGTGGAAAGAATTATTTTTGTATAAACTATTATTTGAGTGGTTTCTGCTATTCAGTTTTTTAAAAAAACAATCTACATCAGTTGATCTTCTCTTATTGTCAAGTAAAACATATTTTGTGGCTTGAAAAGTGACTTTAAAACCTCATCCCAAAAGTCCACTTGTTTCCTCAATAAATCTCCATTTCAAACAAAATGAGGTTACCTTTGCAAATGTATTTACTGTTGCCCGTTTAAAAAAAAATAAATCTGCTGTTGTAGGAAGCATAAGAGTCTTCTTTAACAAGCGATAGTTTCTCTGTCCTTTGTTTTCATAATGTGATCATAGAACAGAAGGCACATAAGCAATTCACAAAAGTCCAGTACAGAGTCAGCTGGCCAGGGACAAGGCTAAGTCGTTCCCTAAAACTGCTAGCCATATCCAGCCATTTTGCAGGACTGACCAGTAGAAGATAATTAAGCAGTCGTCCCTAGAGAATGAACTGATGATTACAGCCCAGGGTCTAGGCCGTCTGATACCCAGTGAAATTGGACAGTCTGAAATGCTGTAACCAAGTGTTCATCTAGCCACTTATGCAAATGATACATAAATCACGGCAAACAATAACACATCTGGGGATATCCAGGCATCGAAGTTGAATAGTCCTTTCCCCTTCACGTCCCTCACCTCTCCACCAGTACACCCAGTGCACTCGGTGAGGCCTCTGCCAGCCTAGCTGTGGTGGCATTTGCTCCCCTTATCATTTCTGTCCCTCCCGGGGGGTCTCCACCTCCTTCCCCATGCAGCAGATGCCATTTAGCCCAGGGGGGTGCTGCAGAAAGGCGGCACAGCCATCCCATTTCTGACAGGACACGGCAGGGGCAGGGCCAGCCGCCATTTGGGAACCCCACTGTTCTCTCCCCTCAGAAACAAGCCCCCGTGATGGAGGGAAGTGGCTGGCATCTGTTACAGCAGCTCCGATTGGTTGCTGGTCCCCACAGGGTGGGAATGCGAGAAAAGTAGCCAATCAGAGCGAGTTTTTCAGCAAGCTTTGTTAGGTAGCCTGGCCCCTGTGAGAAATGGGCCTGAGAAGATGGCGGCCAGGGAGGGAGGAAGGTCTCCATGAAGTTATGGACCTTTATTCCTTACAAAGAGAATAGCTGAGCCTGCCTGGATCTATGAACAGCAACACACGATCCCGCACAATACGCATGGCCGCCCTCCACGCACCTGAGCACCTGTAATTAGCCCATTTTTAAAAACTGCTTTGGCTACATATGCTGCCACAGCGTGTGCTGTGCAGCCAGGCCGCGGGTTGCTGCAGGTGGGCCTGGTGAGATTGGGTAGCGGTGCAGCCGGAGTGGCAGAGGTGAGGAGTCATTGCAGACAGACCCCTGCGTACCACAGCGGTACCGAGGCTCTGCGCTGGGCCAGGGAGCACAGAGAGGCAGTGGTCCCCGTTGCCTCACTGCCAAACACAGGCGGCAATGGGAGCAATAAGAAAAATTTAGGAGTGTGCAGACAGGGTGGAATAACAAGGATTTTAATGCGAAGTGTTTCCTATTTAGTATTTGCTCTTCCGCATCCTCCTGAGCTACCAGTTATTTCCAGAGTAATTCAGGAATGGGTATCTGTCTGATGGTAGGCAACTAGAGTCATAGTCTTTTATTTCCATGACAATCCAACAATGAAAAGTTTCCCCGCTGCCTCCCCATGAAATAAAGCGGAGAGACAAAGAGAAGTGGTCAGGCAGAGAAGTGAAAGACCCTCTCTGGAGCCAGCGTCATTTAACAATGATTACTTTGCAGCTCCTTGCCCAGCAGAAATGAGATGGAGGTGCATTAGGGTAAGAAAGTGATTACACTGCCTCCCTTTCAAGCTCTAGACCAGTGCTGTGACTTGATATGGTTTTTATCAGAGACTGCAATGCTGCATTACCAAGTAAGCAGTAAATTATGTCGAAATCAATTATACTACCCCAAGCAGAGATTCTGAGTCGAAAATGAATGGGTCTGGGGGTGGAAGGAACAGACACTGCTTATGCATTTTGATTAGATAGCTAGCTATCACCCTCCACGAGAAAAGAACAGCCAGCAAGTCATAAGATCAGGAATATTAGGTTGACTTTATCACACCTTATATTTTATGTATGTTTTACTGCAGCCTACAAAAGGAGTCCTCTGGTAGGAGTCCTTACTGTAAGTCCTCTAGTATGATACAAGCTTTTCTGCTTTTAAGTGCTTTAATCCAGCTTCTGAAAAAAAATGTTATATGACCTATATATAGAGACTGACAGACAAGATATTCACTGTGAACTTTTCTGCCCAGAAAGTGTATGGATCAATGAATCTTTATTTCTAAAATTCAGGGTGATCAAAAGAATAGATTTATGTTGAAAAAAACATTTTTTTGCAAATTGTAGTGACATTTGCATGGAAATGATCAGACAAAAATCCCTCCTGAAATTGTAATGGATGAAAAGATTCTTGTGGCAGTAGATTACTACAAACAAAAACCTAAGCATTTACTGCCAGCCTGCTAAACAGAGCAGGGGGAAAATTATGCAGGCTGACATTCAGAGTCTAGTTAGAGGCCTGTAAAGCTGAAGTAAGGATAGTGAAATTTCCAGAAATGGTGTATGTCCCAAATTGATGAGAAATATTTCTATTATTAACTTCTCTCAAGATCACAAGCAGTGCCTACATTTGATGACTGACATCTCTGGATAGAGTGAAAAATAATCATAGCCTTTGGTGCTGTGGGGTCTTAGAGGGATGTGTGCTAGGATGCTCCCATCATATAACAGGACATCTGATCATTTTTGCACAACAGATTACCATTCAGGCAGACATGTTACCCTACAAATTTAGCTCCCACTGATTTTCCTCAAGTACTGTTGAAGTATGTGAATACAGTGAAACGCAATGGAAGGCAGAATTTGCTTCCTCAGATATAAATATAAACTATCCCATTGGGCCTGTTTTGAGTTCACTCCAGTTCTAAAGTACCCCTGAAAACCTGCTTTTTGAAGAAACCTGAATTTGTTTTCATTTGATTTAAAACTTAGTTTCCAATAAGCAGGCAAAGAAAATGAAATTCTGTACCTGACTCAGTGCTCTATAGCAAATGAGAGGCTTGTTTTAATTTCTTCTGTGATGTGATACAGCATGGGTAATTTTCATGACTGAGCCACTGGCTTCATGGGTGACACCACTTTAATCATTGTGTGCTTCAGTTTCTCTACCTGTAAAATGGGTAGTGCTGCCTTCTAAGGTGTTTTTAGATCTATTGTAGTAAAGAGATATTTTAGAATTTACCATTGGAATAATAATTAAATAATATTGATATTAAATTCATATGTTACCAGACCTAGCTATGTTAAACCTAATAAAGACGGTGCTTTTCTATAATGCTGTCAGAACTTCTCTGGAAGTACAGTCTTTAATAATGTTGCCTTCCTAAACACTTCTGAGCACAAGATGCTAGCAGTGTCTGCACCATGTTTTAGCAGTATGGTTTACAGAGCAGGTTAGAGCTTGCATATTCCATAATCCATCTTTTTTGACTGTGTCACAAGGATGTAGGATGTCTTCATGGTGTCTTCTCAACATTTACAGGTAACCTTAGTCTGTTGATACCTACAATCACCATCTTTCCTGTTGGCACCTGATGTCATGGCCCAAGTCAACTTGTCTTACGATGGCTGCAGAGTGGTGCCACAAAAGCAAACAGCATTTATGGTACCAGTCCCTCCACACTACAGGTATGTACATGGACTTGTGTTTGGGCACAACATGGGCTTTGTTCCAAGATAATGTTCTGGCATGACAATAGTGTTAATGAAGACAAATGTGGACTTAAGCACAGGTTCAAACTGTGCTTGAATTGTGTGACATGTATCCAAAGTTCCCAACTACCTCATGTGAAAATAGAGGCATTTATGCGTATGCTTGCCTAATTCTCTTGTGATCTTTTTCTAAATCGTATTGTCTTGAGCAGTGAAAAAAATGTCATCTTTCACTCCTGAGCGTGAGGTTCAATAGTCATATGTAAGGGTTGCTAGACGCCCTGCATGAGATGGGAATTCCCATATTAGAGTCTCAAATGTTGTGTCCCTTACTGAAAGCAGATGGGATATGTTTTCTCTTCTTTTTCATCACTTACAACCAGGGAAACTGAGGACGTTTATAAAGTGGCATGAATCCTCTCAAGTCTCTGTCCTGCCACTGATTTAGATTTATGTATCCTGGATGAGGGGCTGTAGGGCCTAATGCCTGAGTTTGAGTTGTGGCTCTGCACATCTATAAGACAGTAGCTGCGCAGTGTGAAGTGGGGTCTTACTTTCTGTGGAAGAAATCTCCACCTTATTCAAACCTGGGTTACTCTCCACTTGCTGTTCCTATTATCCAGCTTGTGTCTGTCCTGTCAAGCTGTCAGATAACCTGATCCCTTTGTCTCTTCCTGAGTGTGAACTGCAGCTGGGCAAAACACAGAGCATTTCAGTTGTATGCAGAGGGCACAGAAGTGTCTGTCTGCTCACAGGCCCAGCAGAAGAAGCAACTAGAACAGGAACCCCCTTGTACGCCAGATGGGAGTGAGAGAACAGAAATTCTAATCATATTGCTTTCATATTTCAAGTCTGGCAACATCAATAGCAGGTACAATAACCTCTTTCTTTGGGGCTAGGATGGGTAGTTGTGGGTGTACACCGCCACTTGGGGAGTAAAGTGTGATTGAAGTTGTCACTGAGAAGCACTTCATCCTTTAGAAAGGATAGAGCTCCTTCCTTATGAAAGAAGCTACCTGGGTGTAGAAACATCATTGTTATTGCTGTTAGGTAAAACTTTCAAGGACACTTCAATGGTTTTGGAACCCGGATTTGAATGACAGTTGTAGGGACCTAGGCCTTTAAGCAACATCATTGCTTCTGAAAATCTTATGCTTTTTTTCATATGTTTCATAGCTTTCATACATGGGGTTTCTATGTGGTGCTTTTATAACTATCTGTCAAGATATTTTTTACAGTATAATTCAGAAAATTTTGCTAGTTTGTATGTTATTTAACTTACCCCTTTCTCTCTTGCATCTTTAAATTTTCTGCATATTAGAAAGCCTCTTCAGCCCTTCAACACACAAAGTCAAAGTTTAAAAGAAAAACCAACAAAGCAGGGCTCTCTTCCATTTACAGGCAAGCTTCCTCTAGTGTTTCAGAGCTCTAGAGGAAAATAAAGCACTTGAATGTAATGGCATACAATTCCATGCTCAAACGTAAAGGCACTATCAGTGTAGTGTATACAAAGTGATAGTGTAGTGTCTGTTCCCTGAGGAAGAGTAGATAAAGTAATCTACCAACACAAATGGACTTCAAACAGTAGTTTTCAGCTAACAAAAACAAACACCACATCCCAGATTTTGAAAAAATTAAAAATTCTTTGCACTTCTCAGCTTTCCCCTAGGAATATTCTTCCTTCCTCTGAGTTCCATGTTGTCATGGAGAGTGGTGTGTTGTTAAGGTTTGTGAAACTGGCAGGCTGCTTACTTTCAGTGTTTTCATCCACAACTGATGTCCACTAAGCTAAAGGAGGCTTTGTTTTCTGCTGTAATAGCAATAACTTTACAGTGCAGAACTGACTGCAGAATAGGAAATGTAGGCGTCTTTCCCTGTAGAGTCCATATTTCCTCAGATGCTTGAGCTAAGTCTTTCACTGAAAGCTCTTGGGTTTAAACATGTGAGTACTGTGGATTATCGAAGAAGAGACTTTTTTCAAGTTAATTTTGGATGAAACTATTGAAGGGGACAACCTGTAAAATTTGTGTCTGTATTTGACTCCTTCCATGAGTAAAATGCTTGGAATATTCAAACCAAGAATTTGATTTGTCAATTGCTTCCAACCTACAATTTCAAATCCAGGTTCAAGGAAGAACCAGAAGGCTGTTTGTAGGAAAAGGTCTGAAAAAGAATTGTGAAAATGGAGAATCAAGTCAATACCAGAAAGTTGAGGAACAATTTAGCTGAAACTAAAATGGCAGGCAAGATATTGGAAAGCAGGGGTAGCAGAAATTAGCAAGAAAATAAGGAAAGCTCCCTACAGCTACAGATCTTTGGTTCATTTTGAAACAGATTGCTCATAGGAAGGATTCCAAAGTAACTACCATTACTTTAAGATAAATCTTCGGTATATTATCAAATTCAATTATCATTTACCTTCTTTGCTGTAATATGCATATCCTGTTTTCATCCTGAATTTTGTGGTGAATATCTTAAGACAGTGTCTTATGAAAACAGCAGTTTATATATTTATTAATTTAACCAAGGGAAGACTTCTTTGCTGTCACATAAGTTAAGAGTAACATTGAACACTTTAATTAAAAAACATGATTACAGAATTTAAAACATAAAGAATGTATCTGTATTGAGAACTACACAGTATCTTATTTGAATATGTAGCTGACAGAGTTGGCACTTGTATACATATAAAGAGGCAGCATATATTTGATATTGGTATAGATTCCTTCAGTCCTTGGTGTAATAATACATGGAATAAAATACATGGTAAAAATACATGGAAAATACAGTTTTTCGGGTTTTTTTAAGGAAATACTAAAAATAACTTAGTTGTAAATTTGTAGGATCAAACCGCCAAATCTCCCAGCTCTTGAGTGATGATATCAAAGCATTTATAGAAACTAAAAGGATATTATTTACCTAAATATTTTCGTAAAAATGTTGTCTTCTCCCTTTCACATAGTATATACAGTGCTTTTGATACATGAAGATAGTGTCATTCACTTTAGACACATTATGGCAGATCTGGAAAAAAATGGGATTATTTAGAGGAAGGACAAAGGAAAAAATCAACTCTTAATTGTCAGTATTTGCATTAAAAACAATGGCAATGCACATCACTTCTGCAAACAGTGTAAAGGGACAGAAAGGCACATTTTACACTAGATTTACTGAGTATATTCCTATTGTTTACTAATTTAAGATTTTCTTCCTAGACTTGGTAGAGAGGACTGATTAAATTGTTTCCTGTGCTTATGCAAATCCTCTTCACAGTTGTCGCATTTTTGCAATATTTATTACCACTCGTGTGAAAGTCTACTTTTTGTGGATTCTAGCACATAAACAGTTATGCTTGGTTTTTGAGGGTTTGTGCATACTGTAACTTTTCTTGTCACAATGTCACTTAAGTCACCATTACTTCATTTTGATTCCTTCTGGTCTTCATAATTCCCTGTCATTCAAGGCTTTGAAATGGGCAGTGAATGAATCTGCAGAAACTTTTTGTCTGATTATACTTGGCTGGTCATAGGATAAAATAGCACTCTGAACGGTGGATGGATTGCTTCTCTTTGTTTCTTAGCTTCATTTCAATCAACGGGAAAGTCCTTCTATTTCTATTAATAGGTATTATGTTTTAGTAGGAGATAATGTATGTGTATCATTCTCTGTGATGAGAATATACCAGCAAAATATTTTTTTCTTTCACAGTGTCTTGATAAAAATCTGTGCTGTGCTTTCTGTACTACACCTTAAAAGTATTTCAGGATAAGAATGTATTCCAAAATCAATAGCTATGAATCTTATAAATAGTAGAAAACAAGCAAATACATATTTGGCTATTTTCTCCCCTGGAAGAAATCAAGCTAAATTCCACCCAGAAGCCATTAGGTCAGAAGTTTGTCAACATAGGCCTAAAAAACAAATAAAATAAAATAAATTAAAATAGTACATAGCAGTTTAAAAATCCTGCAGATTAATTTTGACTCCTTCACTCTGCATGATTTACAAAGAAAAAAGAGACTGTAAAAGCTTTTGACACTCAGTGTATGCTATTCAATCAGAATAGAATTAATTGGCTTGGAGGGAAAACAATTTGCTAAAATAACAAGCAATACATGTCATCAGTGCAGTGACTCGGCCAATTCCAGTAAATCATTGCTGGGATCTAGCCACTGTGCATAAGTCAAAAGTGCTAATCAGAGAATTTGCAATAGCTTTTGTATGCACTAAAGATTTGAAAGACCCATCTGCCTTCTTGAGTCTTATTTGCTGATGCATATTTTCCTAGGTAGCCTTTAAACATGGAGTAAAAATGAATGAGATATTTCAGTTCTATGAAAAGCATCTTTTCAAAAGTATAGAGCCAGAAATGTTGACCTACGGCATCTTTGCATTAGTTCATAGGGGATGGAACTGACCTTTTGGACTGCGAAAATGTTTGGTTTATTTGAAGGGATTTTCTTTTCATTTCTTTTCATTTTTTTTGTTTTGTTTTTGTTTTTTTTCTCATGCTGACATGGAAATACAACTACCTTGAGTCAATGTCTGACTTTGTCAGGCAGAAGATACTTATATGTATTTCTTCCTGCATAAACCCAAGCACTATTCTGTTCAGCCAATGTGACTGATGGAAGGAAATACCATAAAATAAAGTGAGTTGGCCAGTATACGCAGTATGGCTAGGTAATGTAATGCTAGGACTGGCATAGCTTTGGAGAATGGCCAGGCAGTTACAGCAGAGAGTCTTGACACTGAATTTAAGTAGGGATGGTAGCAAAACATAAAAACAGAGGCAGTTACAGAGAACTATACAAGAGAGCAGTGTCACCAAAAGAAAGTGAGTAAAAAGTTATTACTATTTTGTATTAAGTACAAACATTCTGATCATCTCCCACCGTGGAGCCTGGCATGAAGTTGGGAAAAGTGCACATGCACTGGTATGTCTATCTTTTCTCTTTGCTGGACATGACCTACTGATTTTGTAAGAACTTAAAGAATCATAGAGTAGTTTGGTTTGGAAGGGACCTTTAAAGGCCATCTGGTCCAACCCCCCAGTTCCCAAGATTTGATTTCTCATACCTCACTGCAACTATATTTTGTTCATGAAACTTCTTTTTTTTTATTCTATTTTTTTCTTCTTTCTTTTCCCTTAAAAGGGGAACTGTGTAACCTGTAGAAAAGGATCTCATTCATGTTTGGCCACATAGTCAAAAATCAGATTTTTATTATATTTTCCTATATTCAACATTGAGAGCCCTGAAGAGCCTGAAAGAGCAAACTATCTAGACAAAAGTATGACTGCGTAATCAACTTTCTGGCCTAGTAACCTTAACATTGTTCTTTCAAGGAACTTCACAGATAATGACTGAGTTACAGCAATTGAATGAGAGAACAGCCTCTGCATGTCAGAATGATACAAGTATCACATAGTACAGAGTATCGTTGCACACAAACTGTGATGCCAGCTACTTTAACAATAAAAATGTAAGCCATAGATGTTTCCTGTGAAATAAGAAATACTATCATTTTGATGCACAAAGTGTAAGAAAGGACTGATATTCAAGAATTTTCATCCAGTTGTGGTGTTCTCTAGACTGGAGGTAGGAGAAATAAAGAGATGCTTATATGCAATCTTTTCAGTCTTTGGGGGATAAAGCAAATAAGAAAATCAAAACTCTTTTGTTTATACTTGAGGGTAATTCAATTTCATCTCATTTGGAACATGACAGAAAGATGAAAACTAAAATGAAAACAGCTTTTGAATTAAAGACAATCTTTTCAAATCAATCAACATTAAAGAAGAAAGGAATTGGAACAATAAGTGAATGACATGCGCTATTGCTTGGAAACTTTTGAAATCTTAGCTTTGTAAACAAAAGAAAATCTTCTATATTTGTGTATTGATGGGACTAATTTCATCACTTACATTCCCTGAAACCATAATACACAGGGTGATTCCAGTCATAATCTGTTCATAAAACTGTTTGAAATTTACTCCCATCTTTCAATATCTGGCTAGTCTTTATACACCTAAATATTCTGTTGTCTTTGTTAACAGAGACTATCTGTCTGATATAGAATTTATAAGTAATTCTGCTTCGCTCTTGGTTGATGAACACTGACCTACAAAGTGTTGCAGAAGTGTCCTTGTAGGTTTATGGAAAGAGTATTCAGCATGGACAGAGCCCAGTAATTCATTAGAATTAATTTATGCACCACATCTCAATCTCATAATCCAATTGTTAGTAATATAAATGGGCTTATATGCAATTTTGTGGAATTTGGACAATTAATTAAGGAACTTCAAAAATAAACTACAAACTAGTCCGTTCTCCACTACACTTCCCTTGAGAATGCATTAAATTAGGTGACAATAAGGTGGATTTATAGGTCTTGTACATATTCGTTTTCTCTCACTTTTACACTTGATTACATAGTAGAGTAAACTAAAATGGGAGTAACTAGAATGCATTAAATGGGTGGTTTGTGCTTCATCATTTCTTTTATGCCACATGTCGAAGTGCAGTTCAAATATGTGCCCATGCTACACTCAGTTCCTAGAATATTCATATACACATACAAAATATGTCTTCCTGAAAGAAAGTTCATCTGGAAACACTCATTAAATTCAAGTGTTGAGTATTACGGCTATTTGTGACGTTAACGGCATGTTAAGATGTTTTAGTGCAAAAGACTTTAAAGTCCCTTTTTAATTAAAAAGGTCCTCTCTCTACTTTTTCTGCTTATCAGCTCTCATCTCTCACACTTTCCCCGTGCTGCTTGCTGCAGCTGACATCTTCTCTATTTGCTCATAAATGTCTCTGTGGCCTTTGTGCTCTCCCCTCCACTATTCCTAAAGCTAGGAATTTCTTGCCCGAAGTGAATATTGCTCCTCTTTCATGTGTTTCTTCTATGGTTCTACCACAAAACAGACAAAAATTAGCTAACTTTAAATGGCTAATTGAGAGCCATTTGGAGCCTGAGGGACTGACGGAGAAAGACTACTTTCATACATTTAATCAAAACCTGATTAAAATATATATGAATACAAAAAGGATTATATTAACTATCTGCTTTTTTCCTTCACTCATTACCTTTTGTTTTTTCTAAGATTTCTTTGTGGAAAGGGCCATATTTAGTTCTGTTATACAGCATCTGGTACAACAGGTCGGTTCTTGTTTGGATTTCTGGGCTTTGCTATAGTGGAACTGTAGCATGAAACAGTAAGGATAAAGCTCTCTCCTGTATTATACAGTCATTTTAAGCTAGCTCTTATTCAAGTAGAAGTCAGCAGAGTAAAATTTAAGCTTTAATGAAATACGTCACAAAGTCCCATTTATTTTCCTTTTTTAAATAAAAAAAAATAATCCTTGAAGTTTTCACTACCTTCAGTGAGTACAGTCAAGTACTTTATGAGTTATTTCACCCCAGACACTTGAGTGTCATACTCAGCCAGGTAAACCTGACATCTAATCTGCAATGCAGTCCTAACACAATGTAAAAAAAAAAAAAGGTGAGAAATTCAACAGTCACTTTTTCGTTACTGAAGAGCTTTATTTTAAAATTTCTACATTTCTCCATTTTCTTTATACTTAGAGTACACTGTGGAATATTTTTTGGAGTTCTAAACGTAACTGCAGATTTTACATCTGTCATTGAGTAATAGCTCCGATGCTTAATAACCATGCTCCATTCAGGAAATATCCATTATTCATTTCCAGTGTACCTTCTGGCTGATGTACTGAATCTACCTTCTGTTGGAGAGTTTTCTACTAGATTGAATTGGCCTTTATGTGGCAGCGCCTTTGTACCCAGGTTTTTTAGTTCCAGCTTTTGCTATGCTCTGTGTCTGTAACTCCACTTGACATCAGCCTAAGTCTTGGGAATTTCTAACAGGAAATGCTACCCCCAGTATGATCAGACACACTCTTGTTGTCTGCAGTTGGTGTTTTGTTTTGAACACCAAGCATTCCTCCCTTCATATATCTGAGAGTATTTCAGTTCTGTGATTAAGGCTGGTATTAGATGACCTTTACTCTTCTTTCCCTTGCTTTCCTCTTAAGAGTTAAATGAAAGCCTTCCGTTCCTCTACAGGGTACTTAGAACTAAGGCACTATGGCGCTAGCAGCAGGTTGGTTTCATTACATTGATAGGATACATGTGCTGTTTTTTATCTCTAGCATTTTCTCAGTAATTCAGCACTTTAAAGTCTCAGCTGTCTACCGATCTGCAGACAATTGTTTGGTGTAATACTATCCGGAAAAAGCTGATAAAACACAGATGTGACTAGGTCTCTGAAATTTGTGGTTTGCTAAGTGGTTTTTTTTCTTTTTTTTTCTTTTTTTTTTTTTTGCCATTCTTGCCCATGGCAAGTTAGCTTCCCTACCAGGCATGAAGGCACAGACTTTTATTAACATGTTGCAACAAGAAGGTAATTGCTAAAAATTAAGGAAGTTAGTTGAAATATAAAGCAGAAACTTTATAACTCTTTTCCCTATTTTTCATCATAACCCTTGGCAACCATCTCTCCATATTTTGCCCAATGCACATCCATAACAGTTTTCTTTTTCTAAGCATTCACACTAACGTGTGGATTTCTGGCAATCGTACACAGATCCGTTTTAAGCAAAATGTTTTCTAGGCTCTTTTATGCATTAAGAGCCAACAGCTTGATTTTTCAAAGGGGCTGAGATTTTACAGCCACAGCGAGGCTTGTCTAGATAAAAGATTTGATTGTGCTTGAACAAGATTGGAAGCAATCTAGTTAGATGGCAGGATGTTACCATCTCTTAGTGGTTAGTGTTTAGACAAGGACAAATTATATTCACCATAGCATCAGCTGAACACAATTTTTCCTGGCTTCCATTGACCTCTAACTTGTGACTGGCCTCCTGTCCTCTCACTCAGTTATCACAATTCCATTCAAACACAACCACATTTTGTAATGTAGGCAATCCTTACTGACAGCATAAGAAAGTTTGCATGTGCTCGATTCTTTTACAAACTGGCCCCTGGCATCTTAGACTTTTCTGCATGAGGGTGTTGCTTAGACATGTACTGTGGATGTTTCTTACCATGGTAGGCTTTCATTCTGATTATCTGAATTATGTTCTTAACTCTGGTGGTTAGTTTATGATTCATTTTTTTTTAAATTGATATAACTGGACTAATACAACTTTGAATGTGAATGCAGATTGTTAGCACAGTGGTACTTTGTTCACTCATGTAAGAGTTACCACTGACAGTTAAAGTAGCACAGCTCTTTCCCTCCTCCCAGAGAAACTCAGTCTCAGCGGTGTAGTAACCAGTTTTACTTAGAAGAGATTCAGGCTCTAGGTTCCAAAGTAAGATGAGAATTTCTGAAGACTCTAAATAGATGAACACATCCAAAAGAAAACCAGACTATGCTGTGATACTCCTATTTAGCTGCAGAGCGTGGGGGAGGGAGACAAATTTGCAAAAGGGTGCTGATTGACATCTGTCTGTATAATAACTACACACAGCTTTAGTGATTTATGCACTAGACAGGTTTTCCATTCCAATTCAAATGAAAGGCCATCTTGCAATTAAAGGCTCAGTTTGCAGTTCCTGATTTCTGAAGGAAGAGGGCGTTTCTATTTATTCCAGAAACATTTAGTGGTTACATGCATGGCTGGCAGCAATTTCCCACAATGTGTAAATTAGTCAATCCCAAAGTCAGTAAACTTTTGCTTTGAAGTGGACATTAATGAAGTGCACCATTAGAGCCTAATGATTGTTCACATTTGTATTTTAGGGGCCCCTCTTGCTTTTGATGTCTTAGTGCCTTGGTTTCTTGACTTTAGTTATCTAAATGCCAGGACTGCTAAACTCCTAAGAGAGCTCAAAAAAAATTTAATGAAAAAAGTTAGTACTGGCCTGACTGATGTTGGCACTTCAAAGCTGGAACAGACTAAATTGCTGTAGACTGCTTAATTCAAAAGTGCTCCCTTGTGGATGACAGTGCATGGTGACAAAGTTCAATTGGCAACAGGAGACAGGCAAGATCAAAGACCCTCTATTGTAATAGTTTTGTTCCATGAAGAATTGCTTATTGTCAGTTGTTTTTCAAGCCTTTACTGGCTCCAGCTTCATATCAGGATTCGCTGGTTCAGAACCAGCTTAAATAAATAATTGTAATTACAGCCTTCTGATAATACATTGCAGTTCTAAATGCTGCATGTTGTGTCTCTCCAAGGTCCAAAAAAGAAAAGTGTGTGTCAGGAAGGAGGACTTGGGGGAGAACCTCCTTTTTGTTGGAACCTTCTTTGTTCAGAGGGATCCAAAATTCAAAGTACCACAGAAAGTTAATGTCATGTGAGCAGCAATTGAGACTTGCTCCAGACAAAGCCACACTGCCTTTACTATCAGGGCAATGATGCTGCATTTTCTAGTGTGCATTGCCATTCAGTCTGGTTTAATATTCAGTTTAAGATTAAACTGAATGTAGTCCTGTAAACTGTGCTTTCTCTGTCTGATTAAGGCACAAGTCTGAGTGAATTCTTAAGAAGTGCTGAGCTTCATACTAGCAATATTAAGGCTATAGAAATCTCAGAAATATTCATCATTCACAGCATTCTTTGTTTTCCTTTCCTGACACATACACTTCCAAAAAACCATGATTTTCTTTTCCAGTCAGAAACAAATAAAGAGGCCGTATCTGAAATTATCCAGTTACACTGGAAATCATGTTCATTTTTAGTATTTTTGCTATTGCTTTTTTTCCCAGTAGTGTTCACCATGTGTAAGGAACTGTTGAAAGACAAGAAAGGCACCATCCTCAGTAACAGTATTCAGGGATGTTGTCTCATAAAATGTACATGGCATTGTTAGAATTGCTTGTCTTGAACTAATTATGAAAACATGTTTGGTGACAATTAAGGAAACCACTGTGTGATCATTTTCATGCATCATATTGACAGAAGTAACTTCTATTTTTTAATAATCACAAATGACAACAGTTTTCATGGAAAATTTCATCATATTTAGCACAAGATGACCAAGTAGAAAGGAAGGATGAACAATTAGAATTAGAAAGGAAGCAACAAAAAGAAATGCATTTCAATTAAATCACGTATGCAATGGACTCAGATCTGTTGATCTTCTGATTCTACAAATAGTTTTAATTTAAACGACCCAAAAGACTGCATGCTCTTCCAATCTTTCCTTAAAATTCATTTATGAAGAGCATTAGAAGTGTGGCTGGGTTATTTCTTTCTTCTTTTTATTTTTTTGGCAAAGTCTGAAAAAGCATTCTAAACAGGATTAGAAATGTACTATGCCTATACAATTTAGCTCTAGCAACTTCACGGTTGTAAATTATGATGGAAAACATCATTAGCTGCAGACTTGTATGTTCTCCCTTAATCATGCTGAAGTACACATGAGCCCCAGCTGAGCAATTATGAATAATTAAATCAATTAGAGACAGCCTAACACCAGGTCTTGTGGCTAAACTGGTGTCAGCATCCATAATATTTTAACAGTAAATGCAAATGCGTGCATTTGGGTGGAGGGAAGGAGGTGGACAAAGGCTTATACAAATGCCAAAGCATGTTGCTTAGTGATGGCTTTACAATAATATCATGAAGATTATAAACTGCCTTCCTAAGGAAAACAATGGTAATGAAATTCCAATAAAATTTTTTTGTACAAGGTTTAAAGCTTAGAAATTAGTTAATTAAAAAAGGATAAAATGCAAGGCCTAAAAAATATGCTGAATAAATTAGGACCTACATTCAACCAAAACCAATACTTTCTTTCATGAATTGTCCCTAACCTCTTTTCTTTTGGTACGATAGTTTTCTGTAACCTGGTGCTTAAAGCAAATAAATAAACCAGTGTGCCTCCCTTAGAACTCTGTCAGGAGAAAAATTACACATTTTTTGCTATGTTTTTTAAAAAGAGAGAAAAATCTGAAGAAAACATGGAGATTTTGCACGTCAACTAGACAGTAACAGCAATATTTCATACCTTGTAGAGCAAGCCCAATGTGTTTGCTAATAGAAAGACAGGTTTTAGGCCTCTCTGCGCTCTTTCTAAGATATGGAAGGTGTGAAATGATCCCTTTATTCTCTCACCACAATGTGCTGAAACACTGGTGTGCAATGATCTGCTCTTGTATGCCAGCCATCAGATGTGGTGTTTGTTCTGCCATTGCATCATGACCGTGCCTGTAGCAGGTATTGAGCGCTTCTCTCGCTACCTCGTTCCTCCCTGGTGAGGAGAAGAGAACAATTTTGGCTCTCTCCCACCTTGTCTTCTCATGCAGGGAAATGATATATTTCCCCTTTCTCTAGATTCACTACAGACCAACGAACCAATTCAGAATTGGTATCTATTTAGAAAGCTGGTCTCTTACATATATGTTTAACTTTAAGCACACATTTCTATTCTATTCACTGAGGTCCAAAGCAGCTCCTTACAGACATTTAAGTGCTCTCCTGATCCAGAGCACAGTTCTGTACAACAGTAACAAGCAGTTATGTTCAAGACTTAGTATCACCACCCAAGCACAGAAGCCAACAAAGCCTGAAAGGAAGAATTAGTTAATTTTTTCTACAAACCTATTTATTTCATTAACAAAATGACTTTCAAGTAGTATTTGCTATAACTGATCACCAAGAGATTGTACAAATAGTGATTCTGCTGTTGTTATTAGTTGATTACATTATGGGAGAATTTAAAGATTCATTATAATTTCCATTGCACAAACATAAATGAAATGGCTATCCTGCTTTGAGAAGGCTCACGTTATCTTGAAGCACTTGCCAGTTGTTATCACAGGAAGCAATTTAATAGGAAAGTGTCTAATGATTATAGACATATTGAAAGATAATCAGAATTAAAAATATTTAATGTATATTGTCTTTTAAGACTCGCTGAACATATAAATTGCATAGATACACTCAATTTGTTTTAAAAGATAGTTATCTGCATCCCACATGAGGTCTTTGAGTATGTTACAAAAGCGATGATCATCATCCTTATCACAAAGCCTATGCAGCAAGTCAGTGAAGGAGCCAGAAATAGAATCTGTTTCCACAGTGTCAGCCCTCTGCTCCATCTGCCAGGAAGCTCTGCTTCCTTACCCCCCTGCAATTTCATCAGTATTGAGTAATTCTCATATTTTGTGGTGTCCATTGTAAGAAACAGAGCTTCACACATGTGCACCACCTAACTCAGAAGATCGTAGTACACATGGAAAGTTTTTCCTTCTCCATACTTGTGGAGAGTAAGTCAGTTTCTCTGTAAAAAGCTTGGACACTGTTTCACTTTTGACTAGGATTTCATTGTGAGTATTTACTATACAAACATACACACAGTTATGTCCCAATCTCGCTACAAGATCTGCTAAGGAAACATTTAATGCAGGAGTCAAACTATAAACTGTATAAGAAGAAAATGTCAAAATCTTTAGAGATGGTATTTCTTTCTCTCTTTGAGAGAAATTTCTTCTTTTTGAGCTTGCCCATACGGTTGTACTAACCAGCATTTATAGTGAAATAACTCCCCATGTGAACTTTCTCTTCTGGAATAAGGGGTTTTATTCTAGAATGATAACTCTTATTTGGAAAAGTAGTGATTGCTCAATAATTAAATCACTTTTCTGCTAGAATAGACTACCCTTGAGCAGCCATTCTACCATAACTATTTCAGTGGTTTTCCTATGTAGGCTGGCCCTGACGGAGTTCAGGGGACTCGAGAGGTTCCAGAGTAAAAGCTAAGACTGGAAATCTGTGGAAATAAGGCTGCAGCTGCAATGATGTGGGGCTTTTCAAAAAAAGTACCCTTGCCAAATTTCTTCTTCTGCCTCTTCACCCTATGGGAACTAATTAGCCTCAGCAGTCTAAATTCATGTAGTCTTCTGAGGATGCACAAAGGTGCTGCAGGGAATTAATGCCCCCTTTCAGGGGGATAGTAGCATTTTATACTTACTACTTTTGCAGAAGTGCAGATGAGAGGAAAATGTGATTCAGGAGGCCATAAAGCTCATCATCTCTGCCAAAGAATAAGACTGCTTAAATATTTGAATTATTATGCTGCTTTAGTCTGACCACAAGGTTATGCAGAGGTGCCAGAGATGGATCTCTGACCTGAGCACTGGAAAGACTAGGGAGCATAGTGCACCGGTACCTGTACTGTTGCTGCATAAGCTAACTCAGATAGATAGAAAAACAACCTTATCCAATTTGCCAGGCACTTGGTTAAGTAGAATAATCCTTGTGTAGATGAACTGGCACGACCACCAGCAATACACTGCATTAGATAGTCCTTTTATTTTCTCAGGCTAGTAGCACTTCCAGGATCTTTTCACTCCTCTCCCTTATGTGGTGTAGACATATTTTGCATGAATCAACTGGCAAAAAATTATATGCTGATGACAAGCATTTGAATTTGCGGATTTTACATATGTAATCCTAGTCATTCAAATAACTGGACATAAAATTCCTCCATGGAACTGGTTTGATGAGGCAGGATTACTTTCTGAAGGACTGGCAGATCACTTTCTATAAAAGAAAGCAGAGATACAACTTCTGTGGTTAGCGGTCACTACAGAATCAGATCCACTGTTTGCAATTTACCATTTCCATTATCTATTTAGAATAAAAGACTGCACTAGCTTGAATAAACAGTTGGAATACCAGCTCATTTTTATGTTGATCTTGATACAGAGTAAAAACATAATAAATATACTATAATATAAATAATATAATGTAATGTAATATATTTTAAGTCTAGTAAGCATTCCATTTTGTCTGTAATCTTCCACTACAAAATAATTGGTGAGATCCATCAAAACTGCTTTATTTTATGCTATGTATGATGCTGTATCCAGAAATTCTTTGAGAAAAATTCTAGTCCAAATAAAATCTGTGGCATAACTGTCACTGACTGAATGAGCCAGGGTATTACAGCATTATTTATGTAAGCAGGATTGTGAATTTGTTAACATATCTTTAAAAACACGTTTTAAAATGATCATATGATTAAAAGATTACAATGTAAGTACATCTTTACTAAAAATTCATATTACAGGGAAATAAGTCTGGAAAAAACAAAATATTAAAACAGCCCATTTATAGGAAAAAGGAGTCTGCCTAGTTTTGTTCTTCTACATTGCCTTTAGGGAAAAAATAATACTAGAAAGAGAACTCCTATATTAGGCTGTCATTATTATTCCTTTAGTTGTTCTTGCTGGTGATTAAATAGTCAAGGTGAACTGATTTCCTGAAAATAGCAAACTTTTTTTCCTGAGCGAAAAGAAAGGGAATAAAATAAAACCAAATTTAATCATGTTTGGATTTTGTATTTGTTTGCTTTTAATTTGTTTTCCCTCAAAATATTTTCTTCCAAATGCATTATCTTGTTTCATGTTTTGGCAATATCTGAGTAACTATTGGTCTGGTGTAACCTTGTTCGTGCAAGTTTTAAAAGTTTTAGCCTCTGTATGTGGAACAAATTTTCCTCAAATCCAAAATCAAGCCCTAAATTACTGAATCCTCTGGAATTTTGATGAGATGTGTGAGTGCACCTGTAACCAAAGTCCCAAGAAAGTTTTATGAGTTGAAAAATCATTCTCTATTCCTCCTTTCTGCTCTGTTGCGCCTTGGAGAAAATAAACTCTATTTCCTTATTGTTTGGTGCAGTATATTTTCTTTCTCTCCTTTAAGTGCACTGAAGTGGTGGTGAGCCAATGTTCTTTTCTGTTTTCTCCTTGGCTACATATTCCTTGGGCAAGAAATATGGGATATTGTCCTGTCATCTAGGATCTGCCTCATGATGACATGCAGATCAAATATGCAGCTAGTTCAGTTTTATATTTCTAGCAATAGTTTTTGTAGAAGAAACTTTATTTTTCTGCAAAACGTAGTAAGGTAAAATCTGATGAAGATCTTAAATTCCATCTTTAATGTAAAGCATGCAGATTTGAGTGCCTTTTGATGGCTGATGGATCCATTATCTTCTCTGGAGTCATGTACTAAAGTTAGACTTTTTAGGATCAATCTTCTGTTACTTTGCCTTGCATAAGCTAATTAATTTGCTTGCAATTGGGAATACCTGTAGGCGAGCAGACTTTTAAAAAAGGAAAACACATTTACTACTTTCTCCTTAGTCTTACTTTCAATTTTTATAGCCTGTTTCATCCCAGTGCACTTCACAACCATTTTGCAATATTATTTGCAGTCAGATATCAAGTTGGAGATATGCAGCCATTCCACCCACGATAAAATGCTGCATCACAGTATAGCAGGATATCTTAAATTTGTTTTCATTCTGGTTTGGGGGGTTTACTCTAAACCAGTTTTCTTACTGAAAACCAGAATTAATCTGAAATCATTCTCAATACACATCAATAAGTGTATACAGAGTATGAATCACTGTGTGAAGGAAATAGGCATGAGAATGAGATGAAGGAATTATGGTGTTTGTATAGGCACTTTTTACAGGCAAATCTAGAATCCCAGTCAGAAGCACTAGTGCATACAGACCTGTGTTCAAAAGAAATTCAGATTATGGTCTGTAGCATCAAATCCGGATCCCCTCTACATGAAGCAGGATCCCAGAAGATGCTGGATGTACAAGATACACCTCTTCAGAGCATAGCACTGCAGCAGTCCCTCCAGCAGAAATATCTTTTCTTGCTTGTGAAGTGTTTACTGTCCAGAGAAAGGAGTCATCTGCTTTAGGAAGCTAAATGAATTTTTTTAAAAAATAACAAAAAAAAGTAAACAAAACCAGGAAAGCAGTTTTCAGGTGAGAGAAGAGGAACTTTAAATAAAGAGATATGAACAAGAAAAAAAATCTAGGACTCCTGGCTATCACTGTAAATTGGCTTGTTTAACATCTTAATTATATGCAAAGTAATGACAAGAATCAGATGGTATCTTTATTTTCAAGTAGCATTCCAGTTTTTTACAGGCATTATTAATGTAGCATGATTAGCTGGTCTGGAGGGGAAAATTGAGGATAAATTGTATGGTTATCAACTGCAGGTTTATTGGTCTGAGACTTCCACCACAGGGAGTGGCTGCTGTATGGAATTGATAAACATAGAGATTTATAAGGTCAAGTTTTATGAGTCTACAGATTCCTTGTGGTGTATTACCACATCCTTATTACAAGCCCTTGCTGCTGTCCAGCTAAGCCACCAGTGTAATATATTACACTTGCTTGTCTGTTCTTCAGGTTTTTTTCCAAAGGAAAAGAGGAACAGGTCAAAATAAAATACAGCTTTCTGGGACTGTATTTGCAGCTTTCTTTGGGCTTTGGGGGCTGTAAGGGCAGACTGTCAAGAACTGGGGAGTCAGTCTTGAAAAGGTGTGAAAAAGTGATTGTTTGTGACATTGGGAGAAATGTAAAGTGAAAATCTTAAGGAGGTAATGATTTTGTTTTAAGAAAGATAAAGAACGGTTGCATTAAATAGTGACATCTTTAGTACAAACAGACTCAGTGGCTTGAGTACAGTAAGATGGGTAAGCATAAGGTTCTCACTCAGCAGCTGATGTCTTGCTAAATGGGCATTTCTAATAATTAGCTAATTTGGGAAAATATTAAAAGTCAACAAATTACCTGATCATTCTAAGGTTTTGGTACACTTAATAAAGTTGTATACGGTTTCAGCATTTGTAGGACCATTCTATTAACAGGATTAAGTTAGGTGTCCGTGCTATAATACTGCATGTAAAAAAGTGTGTCTGTGCTTTTATGTTAACTTTTTCATAATTGTCTCTTCTCTATCATATCAACAGACAGCTATTGCATGTGCTGTTGATGATATTGATTGAAATACACTGATCTCATATCCACTTAATATGTGATATGACAAGTAATGGAAATATTATTGTTCATTTCTTTCACAATTCTGTGATATGTCACCAGAAGGGACATGACTAAGATGTTCTATGTAAGTACTTCAACACTTACTTAACTCAAGCTGATACTTTCATGATTTAGATGGGCAAAACACTGAAACCAATATAATCCTTCTGCCTATTCCTTAGTTAATGCAAAATTGCTTCTGTCACAAAACCACAAATTTAGAAGTTATGCAGGATTCAGGATTCATGTAACTTGTGTTATTTCAGTGGCACTCCGTATTGTTAAAAAAAATAATCATTGCGTTGAGTGCCCAAATAAAGGGACAGCTAGATGGAATGAGAGTGTAAACCCTTCTTGATTCACACAATGTAAAACCAGGCTCCTTGATTCATTCATAGAAGACACAGGAGTGGAATGATACCTCCAAAAGTCCATTTGCCATGTTGTTAGTGGATTATTCAGGTGTAATATTGTTGACAGTCATTTATCTTAGCAAGCTGTGTTCTGTTCCTAGAATCTGATGCAAAGTTGTGCAGGACATTAAAGTCTAACAAGAAAAAGACGTTTAAACTTTTTAAGCATTCATCATATAACAATTGTCTTATGTAATTGTGAGCATCCTTCATTGTGCTCTGCCTTGCAGTCAATTAACAGCATTGTAGATTGGGTGTATCCCTGATCTTTAGCCTTTAATCAATTGCAGAAGCCCTAAGTAGCACAAAGTAATAGAAACTAACTTGAATGGCCAAATTCCTGTCCACATTACAAGCCTCAGACATGGATTACAGAAATCCCTGATGTTCACAGTGTAAAAATATTTTCTTCCCATAGCTTCAGAAAAGCAGAATACCATTATCACAATCAGAATTACAGTACCTAGATTGGAAGAAATTGCATTCTGATATAATCCCAGTCTTCAAGCAAATGTGATTATCCAATGGAAATGGCTCATTTAGCAGGGTTTGCATCCAATGGACAAGAGGTGGTTTTGAAAGAAGACATTGTTTTCCAGGTGTGATGACAGTGGCAAAGTGTTTCATCAGCCAAAATCAGCTGCTTTTCAATTTAAAATTATTCAAAATACCAGAAAGGTAAAAATTGCAAGAAGTATGAAGTATCAATGCTGCGTATCAATTGCTTTCAGGATTCTTCTAAGAATTCCTCTTAAAATCCTCCCATTTTAAAGGTAGCTCAGCAAACCTTACTTGTGTACCTGAGAATATTCTGTCTTCTTCCAGCAACAGCAAAACAAACAAAAAAAGAAATAAATTAACGGATTTTTTTTATTACCCCTACTTTATGTTACAGCTTACTCATAAATCTTAAAACTGAGTAACTGATCATCCACTCTGACACTCATTTGGGTATAGTGCTCTACACATACAAACTCTTGCTGCAGAATTTAGGGAAAGCAATGAGTGCAGGGCCTGTGAATATAATCATACATGTATAAAAAAAACTTCAGCCTTATGATAGTAGGTACGTAACAGTGCATAAAAATCACTTGGAGTCAGAAATGAAGTATTTCTTAGTGACTGGCAAAGTAAAATGACTTTAAAGACATTTCATCTGACTTCTGGGCTATTTGCCAAGGATGTTGGAGAGATAATTCTTTTTCTGAAAGGAATGAAGAATCCCTTGAAATGTTAAAATTAGTTAAAACATGATGGGAAGGTTTTGATAGCAAAAGAGAAAAAAGAGGGAAATAAAACACAAAATCTTGAACGTAAACTAAGTAAAATGGTTGAGAATAAGGGACATGTGGCAAGAAAGAGGAATGCTTCAATTTAGTCAGCTATTTTATAAAGTAAATATGGTAGTAAACTTCTCTATTTCTGAGGTTTTACCCTACCTCTGGATATGACGGTTTAGTCAAAGGATGATGTTCTGTGGCTGCTGAGATGACTGTCGAGTGATACAGAGGCTTGGAGATGACATGAAGTTCTTCAGATGACAGCCTGTGAATTAGCTCTCTGCTGCCTTTTTGCTGGTAGAGATGACAGAAAATTGGAAAATTTCTTCTCTCACAGGAAAACAACACATTGACTGTTGGTGACTTTGAATTCAAGGAACAAGTATTTAAAACATTGTATATGCCTCTTTTAAGGAATTTATGTAAAATGAGTAATAATTAATAGAAAAAAAAGAGAGATATTACAGAACAGAAAAAGAAGTGCCAATAGATGAAACAATGCAACTGAAGAATGAAAGAGAAAGAAGGGAGAAAGTAATAGTGAAAGTGAGAAAAAGAGGAAAAGCAAGAATGTTTTCCTTGCCTTGATTTTTGTCCTTGTTCTTTCAGTCTTCCTGCTCTTTTCTATTTCTCTTCACTTCCTCTTTTTGACTCTCCCTCCTCACAGAAGTTCTTGGTTTTTTTTGGAAACTGAGTAGGATTTATGTTTAAAATGGAATGTCCTTCTACCCTCACACTCAAAAAAGACATTGAAAGAGATCTCTGTAGGGCAGGGAAGAGAATGGAGGACTGCTTTTTATGTCATACAATATTGGTTAAATACTGAAAGAGAAAAATTCTCTAAGGCTGTTTAATATGTGTTTCCTGACCCATGGGACTTGTCAAATCCTCAAACAGTTCCACTTTATTAAGAAGTAGTTAGAGCAACTGGAAAGTGCTTTGACCTGTTGGCACATCTTGAAGAGCCTCAGAGATTCTTTTATACTTAAACTCAGCATTGAAACAACATTAAACCATTGAAATTTCTAGCTCTTTTTGTTTGCTATTCTCTTCTCCAAGCCTTAAGAGAAAAAAAAAGTTTTATTTGTTCCTATAATTGTTGCCAGCTTTACGCATTATTACATATTTTAGCCTGCTCATTGAGATCAAACTAGGTCAACATCAATTTTTTAAAAAGTTGGCTATGTTTTTTGAACTTCAAGCTTTACAGTAAAAGTCATGAAATAAGGTGATGATAAATTTGATCCAAAAAGGGGATATCAATTCTCCATATAAATACAAAGCAAATGCAGAACTTCTATTCATACAGCTACTAGTAACTTATTTCACTTTGTAAGCTGTTAAAGCCTGGAGATGTGAACAGATACCTGGATCTTAAAACCACAAGGATAAATCTTTTCTCTCTTATTTGGAAGGGCAGCTCAATCATTTCAGCTGCATAGTAACAGATGGTGTTAGGAACATACAAGAGACAATTATAAGGAGATGTCATAGTCACAGTTGCTCTAATATGCAATTTAGACCTCTATTTACATGGTAAAGAGTCAGAAAATGTCCACAGAAACTGTGGATTTATTTTGTACAGATGCATTCCACAGAGCATTACTTTCAATGCCCTCCTAGATGCAGTGGAGCAGAATATGGCTGACTGCTGCAGAAATGTTGGCAACCCTACGAAGGCAGACTGCTATTGTTATCCAAGAAACTATGAGCTTGATCCAAAGTTCAGTGGATTCAGAGAAAAAGTTCACATGGATTTCAGTGAGTTTTGGATCAGATCCCATTTCTTAATTCCTCTTTGTTTCCACAGAGTTTTACACTCATGCATTTCCATTGACTTCAAATGAAATTACTCCTGATACACCATTATAACTGAAGACATCCAACTCTATAACACTTACATTCTTCCTGACTCTCATACCTTGTACCTGGTAATAAAATTGGAAGGCACATAATGATTTTAAAGTTAGGAGAGCCACTGACTTTGACAGAACTATCTGTTTATACCAATACAAGATCTGCCCATTATTTCTTCATGTCATGGTCATAATTCTGTCTATTAGTAATGAAGAGCTATCTGAAACTAGGACTTACCATTACTTAGAAGTTAGGTACTTACTCCTGATAATCCTGTAAGCAATGGGAAGAGCTGAGCATTTTTATCCTAACTATTTTAGGAAGGAATGAATCATTGTCTAGAGTTACTTCCTTCTTTTTACTAACTGGATGGGGAACTTAATTAAATTATCCACCTAATTTTTAGACAGGTACCAAGTCAGGGGAAACAAGCTAAGGTCTACATTTCTTTAAAATCAGTTCTCTGTATTCTGTACTTCCTAGACATAACACTGCTTTCAGTTCCTTTGCAAGGAACATATGTGACAGATGATTGTACCATAATGACAGAGCAGCCCAAATGAGGTAGACTTGGCTGTTTCTTCTGGGGAACTAAGAGCCATTTGGGAACGGTATGCATGAAATTCTCAGCTACGTTTTGCAGCTTTTAAGTTTTAATTAAGAAAAACAAAGGGAAGAACAGACTAAAATAATGGGTGCAAATGTAAACATACTGATACTCTAAACCTTACAATATCTGGTGTTGTCCTCTATAGGTTGAAAGAAGATTATCAATTGCATTTAGATAGCAATATTTCTGTTTTTCATTTTCTACATCTTTTTATCTCCTAGCCGTTCAGAGCCCTGCTATTTTCACGACACTGGGGACCAGCATGATCTGACAGGCAGTGTCTGGCTTTACGTTTCCCATAAAATCCTTTTGTTTCTCATCACCTCATCCTTTCTTACTCAAAGACTACTTTTGATGTTTCAAGTTCAGATTCATGCTTTATAAAGCCCACTAATCAAAGATGCTTCACATTTGAAAGACATAAAAAATAATAAAAAATAAGAATCAGAGACTTAAAATTTTTAAATAGAAAATGAATATGCAGGATTCATTTGTGTATTTGAATCTCTTCCTTCACAGGTCTTCCCTCTTAACATTTGACAGGGTCTGTCATCTGGATGTAAGAAGAGTGCAACTATATATGGATAGTTATATGCAGGAACTCTTTCCTCATTTTCTCCTGGAGACACAAAATTTCAAATGCCTCCCTTCTGTTAGGCCTTCTGTCTTAGGATCTAGGTGACTGAATCCTGGTTTGTATGTCAGCTGCTGGCAATGGCTAGTTCATTTTCCATAATGCCGACTGAAACTGCTTGTGATGGTTTTAGGATAAAGGAAGGTTAAAAGGGGAACAACTGCCAGGAGGAGAAGAGATGAAGGTGTTTCAGGAAATTAATGGTTTGGCTTGGAAATTAAAGTTTTGATTTTGCTCAGGAGTATTATTACTGAATTCCTTTGGTGTAAGATCAGGCCTTACTTAAACGTTTCTCAGATGGTGGAATACTTACCTAGCCCCAAAACACCAGGGAGAAAGGCATAGCAAAGCTCCGCAAAAGCTTTTGCTCTTAGATTTACATCTCAAGCTGCATGCCTGTTCATGCTTCACAAAGTGGACCCCTGTCAACAAAAATAAATACATCCTTTCCTATTGGCTCAGACACAGTGAAAACAAGTGGGTCAGCTTTTTTTTTCTTGTTTTTTTTTTTTTTTAACTGATCAACCACAAATATCTAGTTCCAACAGCTGAGTTTCTTGTTTTACTCAATGAAGATCATAGGTTTGAATACTGTGAAATACCAGGTTGTGTCATAGTAGTAGATCAAAGAATGGACCTTATAGAAATTCATTTAGAGTAAAACACTTTACTAAACTTTATAATAGTATAAAGCATAGGAAAGAAGCAGTTATAAAATCATGTGTGAAGTTTGAGTCAACCATTGTTAAATTTTTAGCTGTAGCATATGTCATTTCTCAAGGCATTTCTTGAACCTAGATGAGATTTATATCAAACTGCACTAATGAGGAATAAAACAGTTAAGAAATTCCACGAAGTTTCTTCTGTAGTTTTAATTTGACTACTTAAGTATGTGATTTTAATTACACAATTACTTTTCATTTTCTAAAGTGCTGACAGAACTAACACTTAGCCTCCTTACCCATGTCCTGTGCCTCTGTCTATTTGAACATCATAACCTTCACTGACCATACCCTGCATAGCTTCAAGTCCCTTTCTTATTCCCTTTTCTGTCATGCCTAGGTAAGAACATGAAGGACCCTTCTTCCCCATGTACTTCCTGTGCACAGGATTGTCGCTGTCCATAATGGACCAAGGATTGCAAAGAAAATCACAGGGAGAGTTTTGCTTGGATGTTAACATTGAAACAAATAATGATCAACTAAATTTAGGCTTCTGTAACATGAAATATTAGACATGAGAAATGTCATGAGTCTGTCTCTTCTATCATGGGGTAGTAGAGTCTCCTCTTGCACTGTGGTAGTGCAGAGGAGACTCATCTTGATCCATCACTGGCAAGATGAAAACACGGAGTTAAAAAACAGCTCCTGTTTCCTAAAAGATGTATCATAATTCTTCTAGTCTTTTATTATTATTTCATCAAGATCTTTATTCAGAAATAGAGAATTCTTTCAATTTTACAGCTCATCTATGATTATGATTTTCAATGTCAAGGTCTAGTTGTTGCTATAGCCATATATATATATTTATATGAAACAGCTGTGATTGCTATCTCAGGGTGGTGCTTGCAGACACCAATGATCACCCTCCACTTCAGAAGGCAAACATTGAACACTGGGGAGCTGCTATCAACACAGCAACACAAGTTCTAGTTACTTCTGTTGTTGGAGTTGTAAATTCAAACCACATTGGCAAAGACAGAACAGACCTACTGCAAGTCACCATTTGCACCTGAGAAGTGTAACGCCTAATTGAAGCCATTTCACTAGCTCAAATTGAAGTTCACGCAGCCTTACTTGGCTACAGAGGATGTTTGCAACTATAGAGCAGTGGTTGTGGCTGTTCCCTGATGGAGATAAGTAGGCAAAATCCCCTGTGCAGGACAAGGTGTATGTTTCTCTCATTGCACATGTCCCCATGTGATAACAATAATGCTGATGAGACAAATCAGTAAAGTATTAGCTGCTCCCTCCCTCAGTACATTTAACATGAAGTAATGATGTAGTCTGCTAAAAACAAAGGTGAGGGAGAGCAAATGTTGTGTGAATCCTCAGTGGACAGTGTCTGCTCCTGACTGTTTATTTTGATTCCTTTTTGCATGGTGTTTTTACTCAGTGCCATTCTGCCCAGAGATTACAATTTTGACAAACTCTGAATAAGCCAATGGTTGTGTTCTGGGAGACTCGAGCTTTTCTGAATAACACATGCACTACAGCTGCAGTTGAAATCTGTTTCGTATTTAGTGTAACAAATTATGCAAAGTACACCAAATAAGACCCATTTCAAATTCCAGTGGGTCTTTCTGAAAACATTTTAGAGAAATGTTTTCTTTGCTGTTTCCCTTCTGCTCTCATTAAAAAGGTGAATCACTAAAAATAATTGTGTAACAAAACAAAATGACAATTGGTTCAGAGAACAGCATGACAGGCCATAGAAATCCCAAAGTCTTCGTGTCTTTTATATTAGTGAGAGTTTAACTACATAATCCGGAATGGACACTTGGCTTTGAAACTGCACATTCCTAGCCAACAAGGGAAGTTTCAAATATTTCTCACTATAAAATATTTTAAACTACCCTTCTGAACATTTCTTCTGTACTGAGCATTTCTTTTTATTTAAATGCAAAATACCATGTAACATCAACAAGACTGGATTATTCTGAGGGCTGATTAAAGAAGCAAACAATTTTAATTAATAGAGATAATGAGAAATATTTTGGGGAGGGAGGAAGGGTAAAAGAAAAGACTGGAAGTAAATAGATGTCCCTGGTTCAGATCAAAACTCAGCCAGTGGTTACAAAAGTTAGAGCAGTTTATTTTGGTTCCTTGGGGGACACAGCTTTATTGTTTGTTTTTTTAATATGACATTAACTTCGTAATGTTTACTTCAGATGTTGAAGTCATGTTGGGCCACAGAAATAATGACACTTGAAAAACTAATAATTTGGAGGTTTTCTGTTTGTTGTTTTGGTGTATAGATTTCTTTAAAAAAAAAAACAACACAAAAACAACAACAAAAAAACCCAAAAAACCAAAACCAACCTTAAGGTCTGGAAACTTTCTGTCTGATGTAATGATATGGCCTCAAAACAGGGGCTTTACAGAGAAGTATCAAATATCATGACCATGATAAAAATCACAAGAACAGGGAATACTCCCAATTAGTGGTTGTTGAAGGCATGAGGGAAAATTAAATGTGACTAACGGTCTTGCCTTTAGAAGTTATTGAGCAATCCCTGTCCTGACTGAGGCATAAATGTCTATGGGAAAAATGCTGCTCTATTTGCGTGTCCTGTATCATAGTGGTAATTACTTATGAGTGTCTGTGGTGTCAAGATGTAGGCCTCTATGAGGTCATTTGGCTCAGCATCCCTAGCTACTAACTGGCTGACATCATAATACCAATCTTTATTGGTAAGTCTATACGGCCATGTCAGTTTATGGCTCAAGCTAGCATGCAAGACTAAATTCCCCAGCCATCTATACTGCTCCTATAAGTTGTCTCATGCTTTGGCTCAGGTCTGGAGCAAGGAAGCATATTTGCCAAACAGAGAAATTCAGGGGTGAATTAGGCAGTACAGACACAACTTACTTAAACCACAATGAATGAAAATCTGTACTTGGACACAGGTGATGCAGTACAGACACACCTTTTGAGATTGCCTCAGTGACTTGAATGAGCTACTATAATGTAAAAGCCTTCACTCCATCAAGTGCTGCAAAAAGCTTGCATCCCAGTAACATCTTGGGATACCGCCTATTGCATGCGATATTCTTCTGCCTTTTTGCCCATGTCACTAGACAAAAAGAAGGCAACAAGCAGAAACAATCCTGGGAGATTCAAACTTACTCAAGCTCAAGGGGTAAATATGAGGGAATTCCCTTTCTCATTTCAGCATCAGAAAAAGGAAATAACTGTTCATTCTTGATTTAACTGCGTCTTTTGCCTTGCCTTTGCAGCATGATATTCTCCAAAATGTTTTTACTATTTCTTCATTCCAAGGGAATGTTTTGAGGTTTTTTTGATTGAGTTAACAGCTACGTCTACCTAGCTTGTTAGGTAAAAAAGACAAATTATCAACCAAAATACATTGTTATCTCTTCACAATCATTTCTGTAAGATCTCCAAGCTAGGGCATGCCAGTAGAAAAGAGATTAAATTGTTTGTTTAGCATATCATTGAAATTTATATTCTGTAAAATGTAGCCTAGATGGCACTACTTGGGTTATCATTCTTCTTTTCTTCATCCTTGATGCAGCTGATGCATCTTTTTGGCAATGCAGTATCACAAAGTTTAACAGTCCTGTGATCTTATAGTGTTTTATTGCTGCATTCTTTATCAAAGAGTGCTATTTCTCAGTAAACTCTGAAAGCTTAAGATTGAATTTCATGATTTCTTTTTTGCTGACATATTGCCTGAGAAACCCCAGTGTAATGTCCAGTTCGCTAAGTATTATTTCTAACAATGGTCTCAGCACAACTGCTTTCAAAGCTGTTTTTTTTTTTTCAAATTGTATTCAGGATTAACCCCTAGCAAATATAAAGATTAAGTATGCTCATGTTACTGGATGGTAAAATCACATTCTACCGGTAAATATGTGTTTTGCTTGTATTTCTAGCCTTTCAGTCTCCAACACAATGTATTTCTTAGGTAGTACCATCACTTTGTATCTGTGTGTGAGTACTAACAGCATGATCATTAAGGCAGAACGCTGTTGAAGTGTTGTCCATCTCTATGTGTGAGTAAATTTCAAGAAAGTTAGCTAGCTTCATAAGTGTCACTATTTTCCTCTAGCCACACTACCATATGCCTTGCTCTGTCTCTGGGTAAACTCCCCTTCTTGCTTGATCACAGCCATTGGGCAGTCAGTGGAGCAGAGCTGCTCTCCCTGCCAAACTGAGCTAGGGCAGAGTCCATGAGGAACTGTACTGACCATTCGACTAAAACTCCAGTATCCTCCCCCACTTTTCTCATCATCTACTAATTTTTTTTATGCTTTCCCATAACGAAAACAAAACAAAACAAACAAACAACTAGTCTGGCAAGAATTACTCTGCACCAAGCAATTGTGGTTGATGGTTCAGTTATCCTCTGAGGAGGGAATTTTCAAAAGCATTCAGCACTGACCTAACACCAATAGTCAAAATCTGTGTTAGTTTTACTGTTGGGTTTAATGTTAGCAAAGTTAGGCTAATGTTGGCAGTTTTAGTGCTGCCCTCATTCATTCCTGTGTATGTTTTCTTTATTATTTCTAAGGAACAATTTAAAATCCATGGTACTTCCATTTTCAGTGCTTTTTTTTCTTATTAGTGTCTGATCAAGGAAACCAAGTTTCATAGATAATGTTGGGAAAATTACCACCAATTCCTATCCTCTGTTCATTTAGAAAGAACCACTTCTCATAGACTTGTAAAAGCTAAGTATTTTCTTCTGAATTCCTCTAGGAAGAAAACTTTTTTTCCCCATCTGTAAATTTTAAATGATCTTCTGTTGGACTACACTTTATTTCTCCTTTTCTTTCCCTCTTCCCTTCATCACTGCCCATATTCATCCCTACCCAATGCTGACTTTAGCTATTTATTTTCTTCAAATTTTTCATTTTCATGGAGAGTGTAATTTATTACAGCTTACAGTGGCTCAGATCTTATACACCCTCTTCCGTTCAGATTTGGTCGTATTTGTAACTACCTTAACATTTAAATTGTTTTGGCTTTGCTGTGGCCATGTGGCTCCTGATACTTTGATAGACTGGTGCAAATGTAGTATACAAGAGGTACACAACATTTACTAGGGATATACAGAGTACTCAGTTTTCAGATGCCTTCAATTTTTACAGCTATTGCTGATTATATTCAGCTTTACATTCAACTTTATATATTTTATTCTACTTGTCAGATTATAGCTGTGAGCTTGCTTTTAGTTATGACACTAAGGACATCTCATCTTTCTGTTGATTTCTTTCTTATAGTTGAACTGAGATTTCACTTCACAATCCACCCGTCAGAATTTCCATTATGCCTCCAAAGCCATAATCATTGTCAGATGCTGTATCATTCCTCTTGATCATTTGACATATTCCTCAAATATATATACAGACATGGAGGTAATTAAACTCATGTATCCTTACTATTCTTCTTCTCTTGTTTCAGAAAACCCTATCTTCTCCTTTACTTTGCAAGTAACAACATCTGAGTTAACAGAACTCTATTCAGCTGCTATGGTTTGAAGTATATTCAATAACGTCTTCATGTTTATCAGTGCTCCTCCTACTACAATGAAAATTGTTTCACCCAAACAGACTATTGCCCCATTGAGACACGCTGAGAATCAAATCTTGCCTCTTTCTACTGCCATGATGAAAATCACACACTCTGGCTGTGTTTCTTCCATTTAGCCAGGGCCTGTCTCTTTATTCTGAACTTCCCTCCAAACAAGTGCCCAAACCATGTTTTTCTGGAAGCTAAAACTTCATAGCATTAAACCTGCCCAAATGCAAATGATATTTCTGTGATGAGAGAAAAAGGATGGCATAGTCTCACAGTTCTCTGATTAAAAAGTTGAAGGTAGTAGAACAGCAAAATATTTCTGATTATTAAAACAAGGCAGATCAGTGGAGGCAAGTTGAAATTACTTATGGTATGTGAAATTATCTGTAATCTGAAATCACATGTAGTAAGCATCTCTAAGTAAAACTATAAAAGATCAGAGGTAACAAGTTAATTAAGTTGTTTAGGTTGCTGAAAGCCCCATTTATTATCTAAAGGTGAATACAGGAAAAGCTGTGTTGTTCAAGAGTGTTTTTTGAACACAAGTCCATCTGGTGATTTGATAAAAGTATTTGGTTTCTCAAGGCAATCTGAGTGTATACTCCCTAGGCGCCACCGTTTATAGCTTAAATATGACTTGCATGTGGATTCAGCATTACAAATAGGAAACAGCAGCCTTTGGACTTGTACTCTAATGTAGTTCTTTCATCACCCAGTTACCCTTAAGCATCTCCTTTCCTATTGTAATTTGGGCTAAATGCAAAGCATTAGTCCCATCGATAAAAACTAATGGTTCTACTTAGAAAAAGAGAGGTATATTTAAAATAAAGGAGATCGATAGCTTGCTTTTCCTTGTATCCAGGAAGTTAACTGGATACTGGCCTGCAGCCATCCACTTCTGGACATAGGACTATTGAATCAGCACCATTGTCATGAAGGATCAGTCTACATCTGCATCCTTAAAAGCATCTTACTAACTAGTGCATGCAGCCAAAATCAAGGAATAGCTTTATTTTTCCATTGACTGTTTTACTGAAACAAATATTACAGTCCTAGTGAATATGAGAAAGCGTAAGTGAAGAAACAGGGAGCATAGGGGCAGCTCCAGGAATTTTTACAATTTTTTGTCCGTGTGAGAAAAATGTAACCTTAACTGTGTTTCTTGTTTTTCAGTTAGCTGGTGTGGTAGTTGAACTGAAGTCAGAACCAAGAGGTCATTATAAAAAACATACATGAAATTATTAAAATGCCATATTCCAGTAAATCAAGTCAAAAGCCACATTTTCAACTGCAGTTAAGCAAGGTAGTTATAGTAAAGAGAAGTACTTTTAACTTCCACTAGCTGAAGATTTGACACCATCTCTGTTATTGGTACTAAGATATTTGAAATAGCACAGAATTGTGTAAATTCCCCATATCATCAAAGATGCAATTTTCATAAAAAAAAGAATCTGTACTTTAAACATGAAAGAAATATTTGGACAAGCTGCAACTACAGAATTCCAAGTGCTGGTTTGTTCAGGAAAACAGCACTAAATCCTTGCATCTTCACTCAGGAGAAAAAGTTTCTTCATGGAACCCCTAAGGAAGTCAAGCAGAAGGGTAACAAATTCTAGGCAACATTGTTAATTGTTATGCATATTCACTACAGTGGAGAAATTAGTGAATTGTGGTCCAGATCTCGCCTCGATAGTCCAACAGTTTCTGATGCTGGAAGTCAGCCTATTCTTAAACTTTGGCATAGCTGCAGTTTGGCAAAGGTAGCTGCGAGAACCATGGTGGATAAAACTAAACTATCGGTCTTTCAGATAGTAAATTCTTTTGTGGCCCAGACAATGTCCTCTGTGTAGTGTGCAGCTCCAAGCACAGCAAGGGATGTTAGCAAATAGTTTCTCATCCTCACTGTCCAGGGAAACGTTTGCCTTAACCCTCCTATTGACTTACCCTGTTTCCCCTCAGCAGCCCGACAGATTCTACTTCCGTTAGCCTCTTTGTTTCACAAAGGACACATGCTTTTGTTTGCTTCATGCTTCTTATCCCTGCACAATGATTCTCCTTTTTTCAGATCTCTCTCCAAAGCCCTCAGCTTCCAGTTAGACACCCAGTGCTAAGCACTTCAGTCTTTGTTCTAATCTTTCCATTTTAGTTTGCTGTAAATGGGCAAGTTTCATCTGTAACATTAAGTGTATTTGTGACCTTTCAATCTTGCAATAATTCTTGTCATCTCACCCTTTTCCCAAACACTTGCACCTTTTTTTAATACTTACTGTTTTAGTTAATTGGGCTATGGCCTTTTTTTAAAATGCCTGTTAAGCTCCATAGACACCTGGGGCACTGGATGCATAAATAATAATTAGTAAAAAACAATGTGATCGAAGCTCCCATTAAATTGTTTCATGGTAACTTTCACCTAGTGAACTCACATCCGGCAACAGGAAAATCAGATACCTTGTAAGGCATATTAAAGCAGGTTTTGAGGTAATTAATGAAAGAGACACTGTTAAGAAACCTGGAGGACCCGGAAAATACCAGCTAGGAGTATTTGATTAATGGATGTATTTAGGTAATTGAAACTGGGGAAGTGTTTGCTAGATTCCAAATAGTTACGGAAAATAGAAGATGAACACTTGCAGTCAGTTCATGTACTAGATGAGAAGGAAAACCTATTAGTCCATAAGCCCATTTGGAACTCTCCCAGGACAAGGCACAGTTTTAGCAGCAACTTTCCAAGAAGCTCCTAAATGCATGATGTTCAGAAAGAAGTAGTTCGGTGAAAAATATCGAGGAATATTAACTATTCCAGTCCCTCCAAATTCTGTTTTAACTGTTCATATTTGGGGGGGAATGTTATGTAGTTCTAGACCTCCTTTCAATCATTCTGTTACCGTTGTGATTTTTAACATCTAACATCTCTGTGAGGTGTAGCCCAGTAATTGTCCTAACTTTAGATATGAAAAATAGCTACACAGGGAGTCACCCCTAAATGGACTTGGGCATCATGATGCTATGTAATGCTGTATATAACCTTTGCTACCTACTGCAACCCATAGACATGAGTGTTTCAATCCTGTTTACATTCCATTGGGAGATTTGGGAGGCCAAGAACATGGTCTGGTTTGAATATTCATTCAGAGACAGGAAGTCTGTGATGGGTTGTCTAACTTCTAGAAAGAAACTCTATTCTCCCAGTGAATGACCTCCTTAGGTGGTTACACAGAGCCTTGAGAAGGGGGTGAGATGGCTGTATATGCGTCTTCTGTTTCTGTTGCCGATATTGTTCCTATTTGTTTGGTATAATTAAAATGTCATTGAACCAGAAAGACATGAGAAGAAACAGAGAAAGCATATATAAAGAAAAAGACAACATAATCTTGTAGGTAGGAAACGTACTGTGATGGGGAATGTGTGCACCCACACAATCTTACGATTAAGTCTGAATCCAAAAAACATCTTCAGTAATCATTTGCAGAACTGAAACTTTGTCTTCTGTCTCCTCAACTGAATACCCTAAGTCAGAATGTTATTTAAGTATACTCTAACTTTCTGCTGCCTGTTATTCATATCAATCAGCAATTTTAAAAGATTCATAGCAGGGCTTCACCTCAGTCTAAAACTTTGCAATTCAAGTACTCAGGTAGCAGAAAGCAAAGGCTCAGATTGTTTCATAAACAAAACGAAATAAAATTTAACACACTTGTGTCACTGCTAACCTTTGAGTTGTGGTTCCTGCTGAGTGCTGTAGGTTTCAGTGATGATATAATTGCAAGATTCAGTACAGAATCAAGGAGCTGTTTGCCAAAGCTGTGTTGGCTCCATAGAGAGCCTGTTCTGGAAAACATGCATTACTCCTCCAGAAGTGAGAGATCTAAGGAAGCAACACAGTGCAGAGACATGTTAGTGTCTTTGGAGAATTAGTGGAGTTCCGCCAACATGCTTGGGTTTTGCCAGAGCTGGAAGGGGAGGTGGCAACGTAAGGACTCAAGAGACACCAGCAGCTTGGTGCAACAGAAACAAGAGTGAAGAGGCAGCACATGATGGCCTCATGCAGGGAAAAGGAAGATAAGGCCACGAGAGTCTAAGAGAACGGGGGGAGGAAGCTAGGGGTGAGATTACCTAAACCCAGTCACCATCAATTTTATTGAGTATCAGCTACCAAAATGTCAGAAACTGCTGAATTAGATAAAAGTGAGAGAAGCCCACCTTCTCCCACTATCAGTTACAATTTGGCTTATGGATCAAGCCCTGCAAACAGGATGGAGAGTCCAGCTAACGAATGCTACCACACTTGGGCAGTCCTGGGCACTACCAGGAGCATGATGTCTAGTGAGCTTTCAACTTCCCTTTTTTTTTAATTTATCTGAAGTATTTTACATAATTTACATTAGATAAATTTGTGTTGCAACACTTTCATCAAGACATGAATAGCCATCCACAATCAAAAGAGTACACAATTGCCCAGTGTTCTAGAAAAGCGCCTGTAAAGGACTTTCCTAGATATCAGTGGTAGTTTTTATGAACCTTTAAAAGTCTAAATTTGCTCCTGGTGTATGCATTTTCAGAATATGGCTTTGAGACTAAGAAAACGTGTAAAAGTGTATAAGCAGCATGCGTGAGTGCGTCTCTGTGTGTATGTGTGTGCATGTATAGCACACTTAGAAGTACAAAGGTGTTGCAATGGCTGCACAAAACAGGCTTTAATTTTACCTATGATATTCCTATGGGGATAAAACTCTGGTCTATAATGATAACCTGTAAACACGTTTTTCCTACTTGTTCTTTTTTTGGTTTTGCCTTCTACTTGTTACAGAGACGGTGAGAAGGGAGGCAATAGACATCAGTGATCCCATAAAACGTGTTCAATTTATTAATAAGATTTTAGAAAAAGATGAGATCCAGCAGCCTGTAGGCATGAGTAAGTTCTACAACAGTCTGGTTACCAATCATTCTAAGAGCCAGCTAACAGCTGTCTGACCATTGGATATGGCTATTTGCATGGCTAACAATTGGATGTCTATCTACTATGTGAATGGCTTGCAACAAGCTGTTTGTTTGGAGACTATTCATAATGGCACAGTCAAAAGTCTCCTGAAAGGCATACTCGTTTCCATTTCTGTTCTTTACCCTTCTAAAATTGGCAATTTATTACATCAAAAAATAGCAGTCAACCCAGAAAAGGACAAAATTGACACAGTTCCCTTTTGATCTTTCAGTTTTGAATAGGCACCCACCAATGAACTTCCCAATGAATATTCATTGGATGCAAAAGAAGTACCCAGCATTTTTTTAGACAGAGAATTTACTCTAAATATTTAATAAAAGGGGTAAGTGTTGATACTTTATATAGCAGAGATGCGTTTTCAAATGTCTTTAGAAAAGAGAGAGTTAATCTCCTTGCATGCATTTGCTGTATTATTCCCTTTCTTTTTATATATATACACTTTTCCTGTATTTCCCCATATTTCTGGCCTTGTGGCAGGTTATTCCATACCTCTTCTTTGCACAGTTTCTTTTACCTTTCTTTAAAGCAACTGATACTGTTGCTTTTGACATAAGCAGTTTATACCATCAGTTTGATCCAATATGCCGAATGCTGTCTTCCTTTGCAATCTATAGAACGATTTAGGAATTTACAGTGGAGAACAGGGAAACAATTTGAAGTTTCCTTTTACTGCAAAAAGATAATGGGCCAAAATACACTTTGTATGTATGTGTCAAATTCCATTCATTGAATCTTCTCTGATTTCAAGGCAGTAATTCCAAATTTTCACCAGTGCAATCAAGAGTGGAGGTTGGTCCAGCACTTTCAGCAGAGGTTCTATTCATTTGCTTCAAATTACTACAAAATAAAAATAAATTAATTTTAAGGTATGCAAACTCAGCAGAAGTATCCATCCACTATATGGCAGGATGAGTGGATAATTTGATTTCATGTATGAGACATGCATTATATTTTTGACAATGTTGTTCTTTCTCTTAGACCTAATAAGATAAAAGCTAAATAAGAGCCCTTAAGGGCAGAGCCTACTATCTTTACATAAGATATTTCATAGCTCCCCAAAAGAGAAGATATATTAATTAATATAATCAGTATATTAATTTCACATCTGCTGTCATTTCATATCATGTTATAGTGTCGAGCTCTGCATTAAAGTATTTATGTGTTCCCATAGCAAAGCATTTTGAAAGTACCGTTCAACAAAATCTTCATGCTCTGCAATATTTAGTTGCTCCTCCACTGAATAAAAGACTTGGTCTTTTTGTTGGGATGTCAGTTTGCTAATTCAGACATCTTAAACAGAAACTTGTTATGACTTTGAAAATGTACAAAATTCAGTCCTAGTGCAGGACTTCAGCAGGAGCTGCTTTTAGGACTCTTACCAAAGTAAGGAGCCTGCAGATTGGAGTTAACTGCAAATAAGACCGGATGCTTTTGCACATGTTGCTTCAACTCACATTGAAGCAGCAATTTACAATGCAGCAGTTTACAACTGGGCAAGATAAAATGTTACTTAAGATTGCTGCTGATATGATATTAAAATGTTTGGCAATGAGATTTATAACATAAAAATTAAATTAATTATAACCCCTGGAAATATATAAACAAATGCAGGTTCAGAAAAGCTGCAGGAAGTTAATTTTGTTTTCCTTTTTTAACTAGTAAGTTCTTCCTATTCTGCCACATTTTGCCTACAGTCATGCTTTTCCATTCACTGATTAGATTACCATGCTGCTTGCTAAACATTATGCTCCTGAAAGTCACTCAGAAGCTCCAGCTGGTGCAGATGCAGTGACCCGCTTCTTTAATCAAACTGGTCAGAAGAATCACACTGCACCAGTACCTTAGTTACTGCTTCCCTTCAGAGTACAAATCAGCACACTTTTTTCACTTTGAGAGCCTTACATGATCTGAGACTTAACTACCTGAGGTATAAGTTCTCTCCTCACGCACTGCTGAAAGTCTCTTGAGAGTAGCTGAGACCAAGTGATTTAGTAGCATTTTAGCTGCACATGAGAACATCAAATTCTCACCAGACTCAACTCTGGAGTTTTCTTCCCCGTATTCCGAGCGCAGCCGGGGCTGCATCTTCTACATGCAGAAATTGTACCATTTTGATTAATTAGATCTGCTTACTTTTATGATACTGTCCGAGTGATGGATATGTAGCTATACTGGAATTAAGATCCTACTCTTACTATATTACTCTTCTGCTCAAAATGTTAAAAATAGGATTCATATCAAGTAATATATTTACAACGTGAACTTCTCTAGCTGAACAAATTATCTAGCTTTCTTTTACAATCAGTGAGGAGAAGCAGAAAGAAAATTATTCTTGTTAGTTTAAGGATCAGATCTACAGGGATCAAACAGTGGGAAGCAGTGATTAAGTCTATCTTGTGGTAAGTCAGAACTACAGTAGAGACCAGCCAATTAATTCTGTGTGCAGGTTTGTCCACAGAGCAGCATTAATTTAAAGCAGACATTAAAGCCCAAAAACAGCAGAATCACATTATCACAATTCTGTGGTTGGCTTACTATAACTATCGCTCAGAAGGCTCAATGCTATCTTAACACAGATACACTTTTTTGACTTCCATCAGCTAGAGTTAGCTCAGGTATCTCTGCAACAGGATACAGGGCAGACATGCCCCTTAGTGTTCACTCATCAGTGAGTTACACTTGCACTGAAATAGCTGTATCAGCTCTACTTAGATCAAGCATCTTCATACTGGTAGAAGTTCATCAATGTCTAGGGTTATATATGTTTAAAATCAGGCCCCAAACTGACATAGTTATACTAGAAAGATATATGGGTAGAACAAGTCCCCCTCTATTGACCTTGAGGGCACAGTGCAAAGCCCATCTCTTTATTCAGGCTTTCCTCCAGTGTAAATAGCCTTCTTTATTTTTTTTGATTGCTCAGCTGGAGTGTTAAGGACATTACTTTTGTGTCTTTGTTGTATTATATCATAGGTAATGGAAAACTTACATAGTTTAATCTTCAGGCAGGCAACAGTTGGCAATGTATCAAATTTTATTGAATGGTTTTAATGTGGGGTGCACTGTAAGGCAAGGGCAAGGCAGAGAGTTTCAGCTTTATTGAATCAAATTTGGAGAGTATGTATTTGGTCTCCACATATACTCTATTCATGTAGAACATCAAAGACTTTTTAACTATCCAAAACTTGGAATTTTATCTCTTACTGCTCAGGCTGACTTGTACTGTTTACGTGTTCCCTGGTGGATGTAAATTTCCCTAAAGCAAGTATGCATGACACTGTTATGGCTATAGGACTTGCAGATCATGGCTACTAGCAGTGGTCTCTCTGCTGAAATACTCCACTGAATCACATTTTATTTCACTAGTTAAATGAGACCTACTACGTCAATGCTTGTGTATATATATAGGTTCAAACCTGCAGTCTGTGTTCTAGTAGCACTCTTAAAAAAACAGCAATGGGTAGTATGATTTTGCTTGAGTTTGGTTCAAGAGTAAATGTAGCTCAGACCACCCCACTGTGAATTATCCACTGTTACATATCTTAGCTACAACTTAGAGGAAATGCTCTTAGTCACAGGAATATCATGTAGTCTGTGTCCTGAAAAATTGCCTTTCCTATAGCTGTAAGGTTGGTTTAAGGTGAACAGAGGTGATCTCAGTTCGGTTTGTAATGAACAAAATGGATATGCAGCAACAAGGACTTTTAGTAGGTCACTTAGCAAGAGGGCTTGAAATTCAAGCCGAAAAAATGCGGAGTCAGAAACAGAAGAGAACGGTATGTCCAAAACTGGAAAACACAGATTTTAAGTCCCGGGTGGGCTTATGGTTGATTAGTTGACTAGAACAGTTGCCAAATTCTTTTCCTTCAGCCCATCACATGGAAAATAAAATTAAACAATGGCATTGTATGAAAAATTACATGGAAAATAAGATTTTGCTTCTTGGATTACACTATTAAAATGAAAAGGATTTCTTCTCTTGTTAGAATAAATCTGGTATGTGACTATTCCATTAGCAGGCAAAGGTTTTTGAAATTATGTATCCAGTAAAGTGAGTTAGAATGGATTCTGTACCATAAAATAGTCATCATTCTATTCTCTATAGAAATCATCTTGATTTCCTTACAAAGTCAGTAATGCCCCATCTTCCAAATATGAACTGCCTTTCTGATATCTCCTCCTAGCTCTCCGAGATATGTCCATACCTCCAGATCACTTGCAAGCCTAATTGCTATAGGGTTTCTTTGCTTCCATAACCTCTTAGACACAGCTGTCTATTTACACTGGTAATTTCTCATTCAAGTTCTTATGTAACATCTGGATCATTTTTACTGTAACAAACAGAGTTTTGTCCCATACATGTCAACACAAAAAGTTTCCATCCATCACTTTGATCATGTTACATCTCTGATGGCACCTCTCAGTTGGCTCCCATTTCTCTAATAGATCCAAGATAAGTTCCTTATCTCAGTCACAAAGGCCTTCATGACATGCTGCATAATTCATATCATTCATATGCAGTACCAAGAGGTCACTTACCTCTTCTCATCATGTAAATTGCCTTTGCACATGTCCCAAATAAGCACTTTAATGCTTTCTCCCTTGCTGGGACAAAATTTTCTGTAAACCTATTCAAAATGTTCTCTATCTTCTTTCAAGTCTGACCTGAAAGTCATCCTGCTAAACTTCCCGTCATGCCCCAGACCATTGCTTACCATAGTTAATAGGAAGTAAGACCTAATATCAAGGGGTTGTCCATCTACAGCCTGCATTGTTTCCCTTTGGGGCACAAGTCATTGTTTATGACTATCATGCTTGTGTTGAGAGTTGAACAGACAACAACCAAAAGTATTTTGAAAAACGTATGTAACAAATTAATTGATTGCTGTATGGTAAGTCAAGTTGCTCAGAAAAATGTGTACTCTTTCCTTCCCTGTGGAAGGGGGCACTGTAGCTATGAGAATGCAATTTAGTAAGACTATCCATGGAGAAGTATCTGGACAATGGGGTTCTAGAGGCAGCATCTCGAGCAATCTCAAATTAAGCACTGTAAGCTTTTTAAGTCAAAAACATGTTCAACCTTCACCCAGAAATTAGTGTTGAGTGCTGCCTTAAATACAGTTTGCTATAGGGGAAACATAAGTGACCAGTATTGCTCTTAGAAAAGCCTTGTGCCCATAAAAACTTTGATCTCTAGCAAATAAAATGTAGCATTTTGGAGCATGATGACTGTAAGACCTAACTTCAATAAGTACAAAAAGATCTAGTGCAAATAGAAGCAGACATTTTGGCATATAGACTTGCTTTAGAAATCTGCAGTAAATCTCAGTCTCTTCCCTGCTATGAAAAAGAAAAACCTGTGATGGATTTGTCACAGAACTGAAGCATAAAGTGAAGAATTTCTCTCATAAAATATATTTTAAATACCTGTAATTTACTAGACATAAATAAATAAATAAATAAATAATCTACTTCTGGTGCAGAACTTGGTAATTCTACACAGTATTTCCAAATGTCAAAATGCAAGCTATGGCAGGCATTCCATTTAGATCAAACAAAACAGGCACGGTCCTTTTTCCTGATATGAACAACAACTTAGCTACAGTATTGAAAGACTGTGCTCCATAGAGAGTGCAATTTGAGAAAGTCAGATTACAATAAAACTTTATACAACTTGTGTTAAAATGTCTGAAATTAGTAAGATGGTTGACAACGTAGTTGAGAAACCATTGAAGAAGTCCCAAAAGAATCAAATCTTCCATCTCTTTTTTTTCTAAAATTCAAAATTATACAGAAGTAAAAAAAAAAAATCCTTTAAAAAACTTCCCAGTGTTGTATGAATGAAAAAAAATGCATCAGACTTGTGCGAATGAAATAAAATGTCTTCTCATATCAAAACTGGTAGATTCTCATGCCACATTGACCATCATAGCACTCTGCACCAAATAGAGTATAGTAAAACTTCTTACAACTTACTAACCAGTCTCCATTAACTTAGTTGGCTGTGTGTTGTCCATTGGTATCTTGGTGAAGATATGAAGTCATTGGCTGTGTATTCATAGTTTTTGGGACAGGGCTAAAAGCAGAGCTGCTTCAACCTGGAATTTGATAGCAAGAGCCTCCTCAGTCTCATGCTGCTACTTAAGACTTATCTGAGAGGTTTCTACATTTCCTCCCAGCATGTCCCCATGCATGAAACTGGCGCAGTGGCTGCAACACCACCTTTAGCTATCAGAGGATTCTCTACAAACTGAAATTTCCCACTGGTATCTAATTCAGTGACAGAAATATTTTGTGTAAACAATATACTATAAAGACATCCTAGCTAAGTTCAAGATTGAGCCCTATGAGTTTGGCAGAACACAGGTGCTCTAATAAACTTGCTGGTGTCATGTTGCAATTGCCACTGTGTATACATTGGATATAATTCAAAAGAATATTTAAACAATGTCAGTTTAGCTGATACATGCCATAAAGTGCTATAATTAGTCTTTAATACACTAACTACACTATATGGTTATTCTTTTTTATATTTATAACTTATGTACAAATAAGTTATATTTACTCAGCAAATATTTACACTGAAAGAAATGTTATAATGAATGCAGTCAGATTTAAAAATACATGTTAAATATGAAAGTGCTGTGAAGTATTTACATGTTCAGTACATAAATTTGAGAATTAGCCACAGTTACTCAAAAAACACAGCACAATGTAGTTAGATTCTAAATATAATCTAACTATAGTGTTGTTTATGTATGTATTCTAACCAACATTTTCTCATAGTCTGTTCTATGACATAAAAGTTTAAAGTTTGTGACCCTTCTCACTTCTCATTTATTAATTCCTTTTATCCAATTCTTCTTGGAAGCTCTCCAATATTTAATATGACAGTGAAAGACAATGTTATGATATGAAGTTGTCAGAACACAGGATGTACCAGATTGAGATTATCTTCATAATCCATATCATTCATATCATATCATATAGGAAGATGTTTTACTTGAGATGTGTTATGGTTTAGCCCCAGCCAGCAATTAGAACCATGCAGCCATTCACCACCACCACCCCCATCCTGCCCCTAGGATGGGGAGAAGAGGGAGAAAAAGTAAAAAAACCTCATGGGTTGAGATAAAGACAGTTTAATAGAACAGTAATGGAAAGAGAAAATAAAAATGGTAAAAGAATATACAAAATTGTGATGCGATACAATTGCTCATCACCCGATGATCAATTGCCCAGCCCATCCCGAGCAGCAATCACGGATTCCTGCCCACTGGCCAACTCCCATTTATATTCTGAGAATAACATCCATGGTATGGAATATTCTTCTGGCTGCGCTTCCTCTCAGCTTCTATGGCAAGCTGAAAAAGTCCTTGACTTAGTATAAACATTACTTAGCAACAGCTAAAACAGTATGTGTTATCAACATTATTCCCATACTAAATCCAAAACACAGCACCTACTCGGAAGAAAATTAACTCTATCCCAGCTGAAACTAGAACAAGATGTTATCAAATGAACCGTTTTGTCATTAAGGATTTATTTTATTATGCTCTTCACAAATGACAGTGAAATGAGCTCTTGGTTTTGGACTTGTCCCTAGGCACGTATAGGCATCCCCTCACTTTAATATGTGAAAATTTTAATCTTTTATTTATTTATCTTTGTTAAAAGTTTCTGTGGTAATGATAAATTAGTTCTCATTCATAGATGAGAACTGAGACACAAATAGAGGAACAACGAAAACACGAGACAAGTCTTATTCTCAACTTCTAACTGAAACTCTACATGTATTAACATGGTAGGTAGGTATAACAGACCTAATATTTCTAGGCAAATTATGCATGACAAGCTTGTTGCCCCATGTGCCAACTGCAATTCCATGTTTCTGATGAGATTTGTGAAATAAAAACTCATGCACCCCCTTATCTGAATGTTAGTTTAACAGCAGTTAACCACAGTATGCATTTGGTTTTACAGTCTTCTTTTTTTACTGAAAATTGTTCTGGTTCTCACTTTTTCTCACTCTTACCTTAATCTTTTATGCTGTTTTTTTGGAGATGGAAAAACCTGAATATAAGCCACCTTAATGTCATTCATGAAAGTACCATATTCTGGTATAGCTCCAAGAATAATGTCATGACATTGTATTTTGGCAGACATAGGCAAGCAAATACTCTTCACACTTCTGATTACCAGAAATAGCTGTTACCATTATCTTATCAAAATATTCATAAAATATTTTTATGTTTGTATCTTGGTGATTTCTACTACCCTGTTGTCATGGTTTGGGCCGGACTGGACACTGAAACTAATGACAGATGCTCTCTGACCTCTCTCCCTTCATGGAGAGGAAGAAGACAGAGAATGATACTATGAGTTTAAATGAAACTAAACTACTTTAATGAAAATATTAATAAAATCATAAAAATAGAATAATGAAATATATACAGTATATACAAAACCAGTATTGAGCTCCCAGGATGATGATCACGTCACTGGCCCGCACTGGGAAAGTTCCAGAGTCCCAGACTAGACTCAGCGATGGTCGGGAACTGGATTCCAGGTCTGGATTCAGGAATGTATAGATTGGGATAAAAGGCAGGCAGACAGACAGAGTCCTCCTCAGATGGCCATTGAAGAAAGGGACTGACCCCTTTGATCCCTCAGCTTTTATACTGAGCACGATGCAGATGGGATGGAATACCCTGTTGGTCAGTTTTGGTTCACCTGTCCTGTCTGCTCCTCCCCGCAGGTGGGACCCCTCTATACTTTTCCACTTCCAACCCTCCAATGGGGCAAATAACAAAGTTAGCTGACCTTGGTTGTTATAGCAGTAAGTGTAAGCGAGAGCCCCTCTGCATACTGTTCCTTGGCATAAATTAGAAATAATCAGGTCTTAGTTCTGCTAGAAGCACACAGTGTCTGACAAATATGCTGTTAATTTCAGAGAGTTCAGTTAAAAAAGTCTTAACTGAAAAGTAAAATTACTGAAAAGAAAATTTGTTCTGTTTTACCTCAAACCAGGACATCCATGGCTGTTTCTTAAATCCTTTGGTGTGATATCACAAATTCACCATCCATAAAGAGTTAACTGATCAGTGAGTGCCTTACTGCTGATGCCAGAGCTGTACCACTTGACACTAAGCATTACCTAAAGCAGCAGCAGAAAGAATCAAGTCAGTAGTGGTGGAGGAGAGGAAGAGAAATCCACTTCAGTGCCAAAGTTCCACCATTCATCAATATTCCCTAGGCAATAACTTGTTTAAATTGCCACCAAATTGGTGTTGTTTGATTGGAATATCAGAATCTCACATTTTCCAGCATGTCTGAAGGATAAAGCAAGCTGAAATATTAGATGGGAGATCAGTTTTGCTCACTGTATAAAATAATACTCACCATACATTACTAGAGTAGACAAGGCTTGGTAATTCATGACCATCAGATTGATGAGGAGAATTTTACTGAATTACTGAAGCTTCACAGCAATGACAATGAGACCCTGGGAAGCTAGCTGAAGAGAAAACAAGATTACACAAGTCCAACAATTCAGAATGAAATCATCAGTCTAATGAGCCGTGAAGTTATCCACACTATTGTAAAGGAAATTAATTGTGGTTCACAATACCATTCTGTCATAGCTGATAGAACTCAGGATTACATAGATATAGCATGCAGGAGAAAAGTGTCCATCTTTACCATGTTGACCCTGGCATGCAACCTAATAAAAATTTGGTTATAATTTACTAGACACGAAACAATTCCATGGACCTCATTGGAAAAACTGATTACTGACACTGAGTTACTTGTTGGTAATGCACAATACTTATGAATAAATCAAGAACGTTCTCAAGAGAATGTCCTTAAGTGCACAGGCTTTAAAGTGTGTGCATTCTGAAATGAGACAGGATTTGTAGATCATCTAGGCAGCTCCTCCTTCATAAAATGAGTGTTTCAATAGAATCTAGTATCCAGCCATTTGAGATACTCAACGGAAATTAAAACTGGAGGTATAAAAGCTGAGGCCAGTAGTCTCTCAATAGGAGAATGCAACTGTAAATGTGCTTGCTTTAATGTCCCACACTCATAAAACCCCTGATGAGTCTGAAATAAAAGTTTATAAGAGAGCCAAAGCACAACGCTAAGCATAGTATGTAAAGTTAATTTTGTCAAAGAAAAGTTAATGGGGCAAAGAACTGATTCAACTGTGTCTATTATTAAATAAGCAGAGGAAATTGTCTAAACATTAGACTTGGATCCAACAGCACCTCCACAGCCCAAAGCTTCCCCTTCTATTGTGCTGTTAGAGAAGACAGCAACTTTATATAATCAAATGAAAAGAATTTTTCAGACTGCAGTACTTCAAAGAAATGTAAGTGTGTTTTGTTCAGCTGCAGTTCTCATTCCTGTAGGCTGATCTGAATTAATATCTGCAGTTGGGAGGAATGTTTCATGTTGATGTGAATGAGGAATTTGCTGGCTGTGAACCTGAGGAAAAAAAAAAGCCATGATTAAGAAATATCCCCCACTCAGAATCTGACCATATGAAATATAACTAGAGACATTTTGCACACAAGAACAACTCCTGTTGGGAGCATGCAGTCTGGTAACTGTCTCAGCACAGCTGCAGTCCCTTCAGTGTGACAACTTTACCATCAACTGCCACAGAGAGACTGTGACTGCAGAGCTCCACAGTTGAGCCACCTCCAGACTAGACTGAGGACAGATTAATTTATTTTCCTTTTCTACCAACTTTGCCTGCAGTGTTTGTCATTATACTTACCAGCCCAAAGACTCACAGCACATGCTGTTTCCCCAAATGTCTGCTTTGTTAGGAACTGTCTAGCTTTGAATGCTCTGGAAGCATCATATAATCATTTCAGGTCATATCAGGGGAAAACATGCTTTATCAGTGCCTTTACCCTTTATATGGCGCTATGCATTTACCCAGAAGAACAACACAGTTTTAGATAATATGCTTAACATATACAACTTAGAAAAATGAGGAGGATCTCAGGCAACCCTTGTTAAAATTTCGCTATTGTATTGAAGTTTGTTTGGCTGTTGTAGCTTATTCCCACTCTCACTACTGGTGAATCATCCTCGCCAAATGTGACACTCCTGTAGCTCGTAAAAATACAACGAAAGAGAAAATTTGCTGACTTTGTAAAGGTGTTGGAAAGCAATCTAATCATGCCTTTTCACCCAAAAAGCTCAAGGCAGAGGAGGGATGAAGTGTTAGCACCATGAGCTACAATACGATCAGGGGAATTAATTCAGAGGTAGAAATATCTATCGAGTACACTGAGAAGTTGCTGTCAAAATTAATCAATTTGTTAAGCAGGTGATGGATTTGATGGACTTTCTAAGTACAGCTATCAGTTGAAAACCTGAACTTTCAAGAATATTGTGCAACAGTGTCTAGATTAGTGTAAGAAACCATCAGTTTACCTGAAAACTGATGTATTGTGGCCTACTATGTGACCTCAGCTTTTCATTTTAAAGAGTCTTTATTTGGGGGAAAATATCTGACTCTGTGAAAAATGTTCCGACCCTCATGTATCAGCCAAAGATTGTATTTGATGAGGGGAATAGAAGTTGCCAACTTGAGATGAGTCCAAGTCAAAGTATAAAAATATACATGGAGAGATAAAGAGTTTCAGAAGTGTGTTATAATTTCTTTGGGGCTAAGAAGCATTACTTTAAAACCTTATTTTATGCAGTGGAGAGACTTTAGCCTATTTTTGTCTGAAGTAACATGTACGGAGATGTCCATGCATCTTGCTGCACCACAGTTTACCCATTAAGAGAGGAAATAGAATGTTTTGAATTTTTTGGATACTTTCAGAAAAACTGATGTTGCAGAATAGTAACTGTAGTAAATCAAGTCCAGAATCTCGATTCTAACAGCAATAGATGCTAAATGTTTCAAAGGAAAAGCTATATTATCTTATGGTTATATAACCCTGTAGATTTTAAAGCAAAAATCTTACATCCTGAGAATGTTTCCTCTATCTACTTTTGCTCTAGTGAGGTAGAAGCCTAGTGCATGCATGATTAATTTCCACATTCCATTGCAACAACTTGACTAATTTTGAAGTGAGATTCCTCAGTGTAGCCTGTTCGCCTGTTTATTGCTCATCATTCATTTTCATGCCTGACCAGTTTCTTACAAGCACTCATACTGCCAATTTCATTACTAGTCTCATCTTGCTACCTACTGCTGCTCTTGAACGATCCTGTTCACCCATACCTGTATCTGAAGGGTGTATAAACCTTCAAAAGAGAGCCACTGCATTGTTGCTAAGAGTGACTATACTTCACAGTAGTGTGACCAGTCAAGATTTGCAAGAAACCAATGCAGAAAAGCAAAACCAAATCAGCCAGGAACACGAATCTCTTGTACATCCAGTACATACATATATCCTTCCACATCCACTTCTTCTAATGAGATGTAGGTTGTTTGTATAGGTGCAGTGCTTTCTGCTACCCAGCAGCCAAATACGTTTGTTAAGTAAGGTCACTTAAAAGTCAGGATCTCCACAAAATAGCAAACTGCCCAACTGCAGGTCAGAGCATGATCCTCTCTTGTCCTGTATCTCACAGTGGACCAGATTCATAGTCTGGCTTGTGACAAGCAATAGCAGTATCTCATAGTTTGGAAATGCAGATACTCCCTATAAGTTCAAAATTATAGGGTGAATGGAAGAGAGCAGACCTGGGGAGGTTTTCAAGAATAGCTGGTAATGGAAAGAGAGGACTGAAAAGGCACGTGACTTTTATTGGGGTAATATAGAGAACAGCTCATCAGTGACAGTAGCTGTGAGGTGAATAGCTGTCATCAGAGCTACATCATTTTAAAAATAGTCAAATTGTCCCACGCAAAAAAATCCAGGGACAGCAAAACCCCTTAAGTAAAATTCAGCTGCAGTAGCTGGAGTGTGTACCCCATAAAAAGACAAGAAGTACTTCTGTGTCTCTCCATGTATACTGTATGAATTGGACAGTCTTGGTTTCTGTTACCTCTTCTACAGCCCATACATCTCCACTCACATCCTGGACAACCAAACAGCAGCCATAACTCCATCCATAAGTGTAACACACCAAAGCAAACACTTTGGCAGGTTCCAATCCTGCAATTTCCTCATAAAAATTAATGCCAAACGTAGAAAAAATCATTTAAACATAGATCAGCCATTCAGACATTTCCCTTAATATTAGAGAAACACAGTTTACAGCTACCATTTTTCACTGTATCTCACTTTCTTAAACATCCCAACAGAAAACCACATGCAGAATTACTTAAAGTGCAATTCATGAAAGCCACACCAACCCTAGAGTAATCATTGTAACATAGGAACTTATAACCAATAAACATTGTTTAAAGTACAAGGCTGTGTGCTGGTGGCTCTGGATTGAGGTGGGAGTATGTGGGTTGCGGGTGATGGAAGGGAAGTAGTTGGGGTTGAGAAGAAAAATTGATCAGTGGCCTGTAAATGGGGTGTGGAATGATTTAACTGCTTGTTTGTTTTCATTTGTGGGCTGTGAAATTTAGGACTCTTGTCTCGAAGTTCATGAAGATCTGGTGCATGAGTATGTGTCTGTAGTGTGTGTGGGTGTAAAGTAAAATTAAATATACATTGCGGTACATCAAATTTTCTTGGAGAGGAAATAAATTAGAGTCTGGTTCTAGTTCGTGCATCGAAGTAAAAATGGTGTCATTTAATTGAGAATTTATGAGATGACACTAGTAGAAAGTGAGTGAGAGAGAATGAGAGCCAAAAGCTATAAATATATTACTCATGCACAGTGTTTTACTGAGAGCTTATAGAGCAGCATTTAAAGAACTGATACAACATCATCTAAACGCCCCCTCTTGTGTTTGTTCTGAAAACAGCAAGTCTGTGCTCAATAGTGAGACAGGAGAAATCTGCTTTTTAGTTGGTAAATCCTTTACAGCAATGCTTAATCACACTTTAAAGACTGTACTACATATCGTCACTGAATGTAAAGACAAAGTCAAGTACCATGTAAAGGTTTTTGTAAAAATTAACTTCAAATGTGCAAAAATGTTTTGCCAACATAAAATCATCTCAGCAGAAGGAATCCTGAAGTTCTGACAAAGCTTTTCCTTACAGAGAAATCTCAGCTGTGCTTTGGAGATGCAGGATACTTGCATCTTCAAGTGTATTCTATATTTTACAATAAAATTATTATAGAAGTGAAAAGTAGACAAATGACAAATGTGAAAGGATATTTTTTTGAAAGGCAAGCGTAGATTACTAGTCTCATCTTGCTACCTACTGCTGCTCTTGAACGATCCTGTTCACCCATACCTGTATCTGAAGGGTGTATAAACCTTCAAAAGAGAGCCACTGCATTGTTGCTAAGAGTGACTATACTTCACAGTAGTGTGACCAGTCAAGATTTGCAAGAAACCAATGCAGAAAAGCAAAACCAAATCAGCCAGGAACACGAATCTCTTGTACATCCAGTACATACATATATCCTTCCACATCCACTTCTTCTAATGAGATGTAGGTTGTTTGTATAGGTGCAGTGCTTTCTGCTACCCAGCAGCCAAATACGTTTGTTAAGTAAGGTCACTTAAAAGTCAGGATCTCCACAAAATAGCAAACTGCCCAACTGCAGGTCAGAGCATGATCCTCTCTTGTCCTGTATCTCACAGTGGACCAGATTCATAGTCTGGCTTGTGACAAGCAATAGCAGTATCTCAGGCTTTAAGGGTGGTATTCAGAGAGAAGTCAGATGTGTGAGTGAAGTTTCACTGAAGAAAAAATAGTATATGTAGCAGGTTCTGTTGCTGTTCAAGCCTAAACTCAGATGAATAAGTGTCAGCTTCACATTTTGCCTGGAAATCTGACCACTCAGAAAGTGCAGTATATTTTGTTAAATGTTTACTGCCTGTGGCTTGAAAGCACTAATATTAAGTACAACAATTTTAAACCAAAAGTAAGAGCTGCTTTGGCACATGTTTTTATAGCTTGCATACTTGAGGTTTATTTAAAATCTGATCCGCAAGCTACTCTGATGCAAACTTGCTCATTTAGATGCTGGTGGCATTATTGGTCATGCACTAGTCTCATTTGGCAAAGTAAGTACATGTAACCATTTTTTTGCAGTAAAATGTTACTTTTGCAACATTTGCTGTCACAGAAGTTAAAAATTCCTTTACTTCATCGCATAAGTAAATGCGAGGGATAGGAGGTTTGTTGGAATGATTAGAGGATATAAACATGTTGGGAGACTCATAACTAAACAGACAAATCTAGAGTTAAAACAGAAGAAACTGCTTCATGTTCTCAATTGCAACGTGCCATTTCATTTTTTAGTTTCTATTTGAAGAATGTCTGCTTGTGCTGAAATGCTGAGAAAATGCGTACACAAACAGATACTTTTCAGACAATTCCAGCAGACATTAGCAATTTTTTTGTTAATCCTCCATTCGTTTCACTAAGTGATTTGACTAAGGGCCAGTAAGAGTTACATCTCAGTCTTTTGTCAAGATTCTCATACTGGCCTTAACTCTTACAAATCCTTATTCATGTGAATTCCTCTGCAAGTGTGGTCTGTCCCACTGTATTAAAAAAGAAAATAGAAAAACCTTACTCCTACTAGTGGATTTTTACAGGACTTGGACCTGAATGCCCACTGTTGTGGCACGTGGTCACTTCCATGATTCTTCTTATCCAAGAAGTTGGGAACAGTTATAATGCAATTTGAAAGCTCAGGCATCCTTTTGCTGTTTTTCCTGGTGTTTATGTTTCATTTGTCACGAAACAAGCCCTGTGTCTGTGCATGCAGCTGTAAAGCAATCCCCTTCCTGCTTCATTCCTAACTACTCATGGAAAAGTTGAGCTCTGAATAGACAACTGCTAGCTATTTCATTACTACCTTCCTCAAAATGTCCTTTAGGAGGTTCTAGCAAGAGCAAAGGCAATCATTTCTCTGTGAATTCATTCCAAAACTAAAGATGGGAGAAATCACATGAAATTTCCTAGAATCTGTGTGCTATTATCCCTCAGCTCTGTAGACCCAGAACGTTTTTGGCAGATTTTCTCCTACCTCTTTTAGCCAAATGCAGATTTTTCCCTTTGATGGTGATTCATATTACAAGCAATTAGATCTTGCTCAATATTATCTTTCCATGTTCTTCTTCACTGGCCTGAGGATTGAAACTCCTAATGATGGCTGTCCAAAATAAGCCCCACTGGTCTGTCTTCCATCATCCTAACCACATACTCTGCCCGCTCAGGTCACTGGGATTTCACTCCATTCACTGCGTTTGGCTCTTCATAGACCTCCCACAGTCCCTTGTTCAATAGTTCTCTCCACACATCGCTCTCGTTAACTGGCCCAAACATTTATCACAGGACTTTAGTCTCAAAGATCTTTAACTGTCTTTTCTTCTTTTTTATAAATTCTCTTGTTTCCCATCCACATAAAATAACAGATCTCCCAGTGGTTCTATATATTGGCAGCCTGGTCTTACTCTGCAATTGCCTTGAGCTAAACATTATCTTCAGAGAAAAGCAACAACTGTTCCTCCTCTGTACCAATTGCACAGTTTCCATCACTAAAATGTTACTGAAGTTTTCTGGAATTCATATCTGGAGTACATGATTTGGAAATCATCTTTAGAAATTATGAGCTTAATGGCTTTTATTAAACCGCTATATTTATCAGATTTTAGTAATATTTCATTCATATCTATCATAATGTTTTTATGACTGTTTTCTTTTTCCCTGTCACCTAAGCAATAAAGTTTCAAAGCTTAAATGTAATTTCAGAATTTATTAGAAGTTTCTAGTATGAATTATGTATGCATTATCACAAGTACTTATCTTCCCAGAGCTATTGTTATTTTTCCTGTTGCTGACCACCAAGTTACACAATTCCAATATTGCATATTGTTTCCAGATTAACATGGAGGTTTCCCATACAAACAATAGTTTTATTACATTTTACCCATATTTACATTTTTAAAAAATCAAATCCTCTAGTATTTGATTCCGTGGCAGAGAGGGAACATAATATGCTATAAAATTAGCCTTAAATCATGTAAATATCCCCTAATTCCTTTAGCTCCAGGCAAAAGATGGTATCTCTGAGAGAAAAGATTTTTAAAGCTTAAGGACTCCTATTTTGCATCCAAGCAGTAAAAGCCACTAAAGTATTGCTGTTACCTTTGTATCACTACTTGTGAAGAACAAAGGCCTTTTTAAGCGGTGAAAAGCATATTGGTGCAATTAAAGTCTGTTAATAACAATTGAAAGTATTTTCATAAGTCAGTGCAAACTGGGGGTTTAATCTTTGGCGAAAAGATTTAATCAGGAATTGCTGTAAAAACTGCCAACTTGGTAATGAGTTAGAAAGATAATTTATCTCCTGTTCTTCTGTCTATATTCTTCCAATTTGATATTGCCTCTTTATCTGTAGCTTTAATTTCATTCTCTCTCATAACTCATAACTTCTTTTACTCTTCAGCGGAACTCAGTATGATCACAACTTCTGACAAGTCTTAAAATTAGTCGGGCTGTAAGAAATTCCTGTTTGGAAGTGCACTGTGTTGTAAATGAAAGTGCAAAATATAAACATAACCAAGAAAGAAACAGAAAAAGAGCCAGAGTATAATGCAATGAGAGCACAGGAAGGCTGGACATCACTTTAGTAGGGTTATGTGGAAGCTGACTGTGGAAGAAGTTATGCTCTCTGCTAAACATTTTGCCAATGGAATAAGCAATCCCTGACATTTGGGAAATGGACAGCAGCACACGATTATGCCTACAGACTCACTTAAAATAATTTATAAATACTAGTATAAAGAAACTGCTTTTGCTTGCAGGTGTTTTATTGGCTTCAAACCTCTCATATTGCAGCTTGGTGTAAAGCTATCAATCAGACTATTTAATTTTTTTCCTTACATGGATAACCAGGGGCTTTTGCCTTGCAGAAAGTGTTTCCTGTGCCATTTTGCCCAAGTTTAATGTTACTAACTTGCATTTCAGGCCAATAGGCATGTTTGTCTTCATATAGGCCTTCAAGGCAATTTAAGTGGGGGAGGAGAGGTGACAGAGAAAACCTGGAGGCAGCTTCCCTGTACAAAACGTTCACGGGAATCCTCCCTCTACCCTGCATTTTGTCCGTCCTTCCATGTAGAATGTAAGAGCTTTTGATAAATGTCTGTCTCTGCTGACAGACCTAGTCTAGAGTCCCTGAAGTAAACAGACTTTCATGGTCTTCAGTAGCCCTTGATTCCCAGTGTGTGCATGTAGAATAACCCATCTAGGTCAGGGCATGTCGATGCTGTTGTGCAATTATAGAGAAACTAGCTGTAATTCTGCCATGAAGGCCTAGTTACTGTGTACCCGAAACAGAGAATGTATTATCCAGGCAGCAAATCCACCCTGTATTTACAACACAATTTTGGAGCGCAGGATGAGTCCCCAGGTAAATACATTATCTTAATTTAGCCCATCATTTGTTTAAAACTGGATCTGTTCTTCAAGAAATTTTGCATCTGTGTCAGTGTTTTCTTTGAGTCTTGTTACACATAATGGTAATCCAAACACATTAAGATTAGGGCAGTCTGACACCTAAATAACTCTGCCTTTCAGTGATACCACAAGTAGAGAAAACATAGGATTGGGGAATCTCATGTGCTTTTAAAAATGAAATATAATCTAATCCAGGACCACAAATACAAAATGCTTTAATTATAATCATATAATTACCACACAGTTAAAGATATTTCAGAGCCTTAATCTTCATTGATTACCTTAATGAATGGATCTCTTTTAAGTTTAATCGCATTTTCCAGCTTTGACTTTGATGTAATTGAAACAAATCTGTACAATATTTTTCCTTGAATTAATTGGGGTTTTTTTGTTTTAACACTGTCTTAGTTTAGGTTTTTATCAGGACATACCAAGTAATTGATTTCTAAAATGAGTAGCTATGTGCCTAGATCAATGGAAAAGCTCATTTTCCAAGAGTTTCATATAGCATATTAGAAAATACTTCGCTTCAGTGGAATTAAATACTCTACCAGTAGGATATACAGGGAAATTACTGAGCTTTATAGCTCAATAGATATATCTTCATGTATAATCTTTTAACACAGTTTTTCACATTATTTAATTTTTTTACAAATCTCCCATTATTGCAATGATATTGGAATTTGATCACATGGCATATGTCATTAAACAGTTCTGAAAGCAGAACACAAAAAGTAAGTAACTGCAAAATTGCAGTTTATATATGTCTTTATCTTAGAAGTACCTTGTTTATGCTCTAAATAGGTTAGTTTTCCATATGTTGCTACAAATTGCTCTGTCAATAAATGCCTTTGATCAAAATCTGGGGAGGAGCACCACCCTTTGATTGCTGTATCTATTTCTTACAACCACTCAGTAGTAAAGGTAGATAAGAACAGAGATAAAAGGTTACCAACAGCCTGAGATTTGGAACGTAATTGAAAGCTACAAATCAATGGGGTGCTGTTTAAAGTGTAAAAAAATGGGATCGTGAACAAGAAACACTAAGAGTGCATGTTTTGCATGTTATGGTTATAAGGGCTATCCTTGCTTGTTATCTATGTCGAATGACTAATGGCCATTTTGCAAAGGCAGTAAATTAAAGGTGGGACTTTTAGGACAAGTCATTGGTTGATTTATATGTAAAACTCTCCTAGATATACTTTACTTTTTGTACCAAAACCAAAACTTATATGCAGTAGCAATACCTACATTTGTGGAGTCACAGTCAACAGGAACTGTAGGAAAATGTAAGACACAGCCCTCAGATCCTGCTGCAGTCAATAGAGGGAGCTTGCAGTCATGCAGCAAGACATGTGAGGTGGAAAGGGAGGGCAACCACCGACAAGCTCTCTGGAGGCTGTGGTAGTAGCTGATATAACAGAGCAGTGCCTCCCAGTTAAGAAAATTATGGTGACAGTGAGCCATTACCAAGAATCTTTTAGAAATAATCTTATGTAGACTTCCTTTTTGCCATAACCATTTCCAAAACAACTGCTAATTCAGTATTACCCAGCCTATGTCACTCCATGACAATGATACCTTACTTTAATGTTGCCCCATTTCTTCAAAAGGGGAAATTCAACCTCAATCTAGTAAAATTTAGGCAAATGGTACCATCTCTAAGCCTGATGTGAAGCTGGTTGCAATGCTTGCTTTAATACTTTGCTGAATCAGGACTAGACCAAGAAGGGAAACAAAGAAATATCTCAAGATTATAGGGGGGATGGGAAAAATAAGTCCAGCTCTAAATAAAGAAACACAATTCACTGAACTATATAGAAAACATCTAATTTTGGCAGAACTATTTTACAAGTGTTTGGGTAATAGGAAGAGTGATGACCATGTGAGTAACAATATTTCCTTTGTTCATGCTGCTCATTGTCTGATCACTTTGGTACTTTTAGAGTTAAATTAAAAACTTTGAGGCCCTTCTTTTGGATTATGTAAAAGAAACAAAGTATACTTTAAGCTAGGATATGACTCTACTCCTAGACTACAGTTTCTGCAAGAGTTTTCCATGATGTATATATTGCTTCCTTTGCTTGGACACTAGGAATCAGTTTCTGGGACATTTTGTGTTGAATATGCTGGGAGAGACACATAGCATGGCTGAGCAAGTGATTATACCTAAAACCTGAGCCTATCCAATGCTCCATGCTGAGACAAAGCCCTGTCTGAGACCAAGATTGTCCCTGCCTTCGGGCACTTTCTAGTCCATTCAGGACAATTATTGAGGCATTCATAAAAGAGCATTAAAATTAATACTTTGTTTATAAATACATGTTTTCCATGAAGCTCATGCTTATTTCTAGACACTCAGGAAGCTCACAGAGTGATTGTAAAGCATAAAATATATCCCTGAAGTGCAAGAATGTGAAAATAAAAATTAACCTAAGAAGATAATGATAATTATCCTTAAATGGATACATTAAGGATGTAACATTAAGCTGAGCTGATTTTAGTTACTAGCTAAATAGTTATTAGCTATTTTACATATATAACTAGCATGTAGTTACTATGCACTAAAGATGGGAGTAGTCAATGAATAATTGTATTTATTTTATTTAGTTGAAGCTCATATACTCAGAAGCTTTTCTTGTCATTTCAAAAGGGCTAGGAGCTTACCCCCAGCTTAGCTGCCTCACTCAGCTCCCTGGAGAAAGTGAGAAACTGCAGATGGGATTTATCTTACCTACATATAACTGCCTAAAGGTTAGGAGTCTAGTCTGCACCACTTACCCAGACTTCCTGTATAGCCAGTGAAAAACTACGGTCCTCTTCTTATGCAATAAATTCTGTCTACCTCGGATGCTTTATTGCAACTACAGCTACACAGCTATGAATCTATAGCTATGCTTTCCTAAAGTGTCATGGGAGGTGCACTGTTTCTTCCAGCTTCCTCTAAGCCTGCAGAACGCTTCTCTCCAGGATGCTTCCTACACTGCTGTGTTTGTGAGGTTAGCTTTGTATGGCCTTTCCTACCTATCTTTTATTTTCAACAAATGCTCTGACTTCAAAGAATCCCTGTTGATTTTCTTTGTTACCAGATACAGCCTATGAGATGATTAAGCTAGAGTCAAGCACAAATTGCTAAGGGGGGCAAGGAAGAGCTGCAGTCAGTCAGAAGACTGCATAAGACTGTAGTGATTGCAACAGCAGTGGAGTAGAGCCATGGGCAGGGCATTTGGAAGATGAGAGGCCAGATGCTGAGAGGCCATATGCAATAGTTTCCTAAGCCATCTCTCCTCTGTAGCTGTGACTGTATGAATAATTATATTCTACTTCAAATAACAGAAAAACAGTTAAGTTTAAAGCTTCCTCCTTGGTAGTGATTTCAGCTAGCCTGTTGGTTTGATTTTGCCTTAAACAGCCTTGGAGCCATCGCAGAGACTGCTAAATTTCTCAGCTAAGCAACTACTATCTGAAAATCTTCACCGCCTTAAACCATTTCTCATACAAACCTTGCATTTTAAAAGCCAGGTCAAGCCTGAATTACTTTTAGAATTTAAACCAGTATCAGGTTAAGGAAGCAGTTTAAGAAGCTGTTCCTTCCTGCTTTCAGTAGTTAATTACCACTTCTCAGCTCAGACTGGGTACCCAATACATATGTATATGAGGGCTTATTTAGCTAACATCAAATAGGAAAACAATATGCCATGTTAGTTGATCCAGTTTGGGGATTAGAATATAGTTGCTTTTTAATACTAGATAAAATCTTCAATCATTCTCTTGATAAAATCATTCCCCCTGACAGACTGAAATTCTTCTGCAGAAGAATTCTTCTACAGAAAACTTTTTTGCCAAAGCATGCTATTTTCATCTTCTGTTCCTCATAGATCACTAAATGGTTTTATAGTCTCCATACCTTCTGTAATGAAGATTCACAGCTTTTGCAAACACTTTTTGAGAAGAAGGAAAGAGTTGAAATACTGTAGTCTGACAGGACCGTGTAATCTGCTATTTTATTCAAGCTTATCTTCATGGTTAACTCCATGGGAACGTATCTGCCTATCCATACACCGTCTAACCTGTTTCTTTGGTTGGAGCTTCTAGCTGCTTCTGTGAAGGAAAAAATCAGGAATCCTTACTGTTAACAGTTTTCAAAGTTAAGAGCAATCACTGCAATATAAACCTAAAAATGGGTGGTAAAATCATCAGGGATTTATTTGAATGTGTTCTAGCATTTTGAAATTATCAGGAAGAAATAATCTGAGATGTTTGTATTATTTGCCAGGAAATTACTACATAAGGCTGAATTTAAATGTAATGTACTTGTTCACTGCGAGTTGAAAGGGAGTTTGATGACTCTAATGTAGTTTGATGTTACAGTTAATTTCATGAAATTGCATTTATAATCCTCAAAGGGGGTTGTCCTGCTCTTGCATTGCTTCTTGCATATGCTCACTGCCATGTCACTTGCCTTGGACCCACCAACCAAGTGACCTAAGAGTTAGTTAGTACAGTTCAATGTTCCTATGGAAAAGTAATCCACCAAAAGAAAAAAGGAAAAGAATAATTTTCTGTTGCATCAGTTCACCAAACCATTTCATCCTCTTCTAGAGCTGGCACAAAGAAGGGGGAAAAAGCAAATGGTCAGAGAAGGGAACGTGACCAGTTATTCTGGAGGAAGTCTGCAGAGGTTTGAGTACAATGAACCTCAGACCCTGGTCTTACAAGTGGTTTAATTTGATCCAAAACCAGACTGCTGCCAAAAAGCCCTATTGCAACCTCCATGCTGCTGGGAATATGTTTTCACATCGTCCCTTATGCTGACATTACATCTAATTGTAGTTGCACCAGGTACCTTATGTACAACAAAACTGCTTTGCAGTATCAGCAAGTCCAACTACTGAATTTTTTAAAAAAGCAGCATTTTCTGAGTTCTTTTTGGTAAATTAAAATTCAGCTATGTCAATTCCCTGATGTCGATCACTGGGTAGTTATCTAAATGCTAGAGTTGGCACAGGAAGAAATGTCAAGGTACGGGCAGGGACTAAGAAAGGCTCAGTGCAGTCCCTTTGGTAGTTCATTCCTATATGATCTTAAAGGAAACGTGAGATGTGAGACTAGACACAGGCTACAGTGGAGATCAGGTTTAGATCTAAAACACAAAGAAGGATGAAATACCACCTGTGTTGTAATTTTGTTACATCTTTTTGTGCACATTACCTGTTATATGCTTTTAAGGTTCATATTCTCTGCAGAAATAACTACAACAGCTATTCTGCTAAGCTCATCTGCAGCAGGTGTTTTCTCTTTCTATACTGCTATAGTCATTATTTTGAATACCTATAAATAATATACACCATTTTGAAGATAATTTCTGATTTTGATCTGTTGATTCAAGTAAAAGGTGTCTCTAATTAGCTTCTGAAAGGAAGTATTATATGTGATGGGTAAAAAGGTGCCATTTTTTAAAGCCTAGAGAAATTCTGTTCTGCTAAAAGAAGAGGCTGTGCATAAATCTGGAGTATAACATAAATAGTGAAGGGACTCAGCTGTACACAAAATGTGGATTAGAGGCCAACAGCTTCATGGTGTATTTTTGCAAGATGTGTAACCAATTTTTACACCGTGTATATCTTCCTTCTTTCCATTAAACGAGGCATATATTTGTGATCCTTTTAGTGTAAAAGTTTTATTTCTCTTATTTCATACCTTATCAGGACCTTCCTCCTAGTCATCTTTGATATTTCTTGTAACTTTAACCTCTTCAGGGGACAGAGAGGCTTCATATTCCACTGCACTGCACCGCACCATCTTTGCTTCTGGTTGTTGCTTGCAGCTAAACCAGGTCTTTAATTTTCAGCAAAACTTCTGCTTTGCAAAACCTGCAAATTAAGTCCATCTACTGAATATAATTATCATCCTCAGGCATGTCAAAGGGTGATCCTTGTGTGCAGTTCTTTTAATACTTCTTACCTTTTGCTTCCTGTGACAATATATTGTGGAAAATAGGCATGTCAGTATTGAAAAAAATAACTGCATTTTTTGTAAATATTAGTAACGCTTTCAAAGGGTGAAGGCACTACATACAGTAGGTCTGTCATTATGCAATTGTTCAGAAAATAGAGTAAGAAATCAGTAACTGTTGTGAACAAAAAACTAAGGCATAGAAATGTCTTGAGGAAAATAATGCTTAAGATTAAATCCTGATTCTTTAAGAGTCAATTTTCCATTGATTCCTATGAGGCCTGGATTTTATCTCTAGCATTTGTGCTAATTATGCTTACTATTAACTCCATCATCCTCACCACGAGACAGTAAACCTTCATTTTCTCTTTTCCTTCTTAGAGAAATTTGGGGATGCACAGCATTCACTCCTATAGATTTCAACAGCCTCCAAGCCAGAGGTCAGCATCTTGTAAGTGATGCGGTCACGTTTTGAAAAATGCTTGATCCCAAGTTGTTCCTTATATTCTTTATGGCAACAGGAGGGAGGGTTAAAATACGACACTTGGAGTTTACTGCCAGATTCTTTGTTGCACAAGCCCCAGAAAGATACTTGATGCAATGAGCTACTTTTAGATCCAAGCATCTGAGCTCCTTCCCATTTTTCACGTATGAAACAATAATGTTGTAGGGCCTTTCATCTTTATGAGTTTTCATGGTGTTCACTGTGAAACAGTCCTGGGGAAACCTGGAACCTGAAAGTGGTTAATGAGGCTGCCATGCTGCCATTAATTTAATGGAGAAGCACAGAAGATGACTGTCCATAGTAACCACGGAAAGGATACAAGACACCACCCAGTCTCTTTAGACTCATGAAAACACACCCTGAAATACCTCAAAAATATGAATAGTGGAGAAAAATTAGGAGCAAGTCAGGTATCCATACCTCTTGGTCTGCAGTGCAATGTAACACCCAGAGGCTTAACATTATATTTCTTAATTTTTAAATACTTAAATAAGCTACTGTCAACTGACTCTCCTGGGTTCACAGAGTACAGAGGATTGACAAATAAGTGAGTATCCATCCTTTTTACAATGAAAACTACAGAACTATGTCTGTGTTTGTGAACCAAACACAGGCCCAGGCTGCACACATATGATCTACCATGATGTTAAATTATTAGCATAATCCCTAATTTTGGTCTGTGCCAAAAAAACAATCTCCCTAACTGCATCTGGGGCAATAACCATTATCAACAGATAGTTTTGATTTGGGCTCCTGATTCTAACAGGAGGATTCAACCATAAAGATGTGAGCTGTGTCATACCACTTAACTATAGGGACAAAGAACAGTTTGTGGCCTGCTTTATTTACTACTATAGGTATACTCTGAGTATGTCAAAGAAGAGGAAATTTTCTGATGCAGCATAAGAAGCCCAAAGGACTGATGTTTTCACATTCTTAAGCATGGCACCTACAATCAGACACATACACACACAAAAATTCCATTAAAATTAAGGTGTATAAAAATACACTTTAATGTATCTTAATGTAACATTTACATTTTTGTTTGGATTATTTTCTTTGTTAGAATCTTACTCAAAATATCATTGTTTTTCATTAAAATATATTCTAGTAATCTGGTTTAAAAGCTGAAAAGTTTATCTTTTGACTTGCATCATAAATATAATCCTGCCTAGTTTTTTCCATCCCATTCCTCCAAAATTGCAATGTGCAATGTGTAAAAATGCTTGCCATCAGGAAAGCTGGACTTTAAAACAGCTTCTCTATCTGTCTCTATGCATTTTTACATGCCTTCAATTCCAGGAAAAAAACCAGCAGAACTGAGTCAAAAGAAGTAAAGTCCTGCTCTTGAGCAATATCAGCTGCCTATCTCAATGAAAAAAGGAAGTCTCCATAGAGGTTCAGAAAGAGATCAAGTGTTCTGGCAGTCACATCACTTACCGTTGGGTACGGTGCAAAAATTCCAGGTTATTCCAATATCAAAGTGGGGAGAAAAAACCCAAAAGATATAAATAAGCTAATATTTAATAGCACTAAAGAGAATTCAAAGAAATGACCAGATAACGTGTTTTACACGAATACAGGTGTGTTAAAACTGATTTAATTTGCTTTTGTAAATAAAGAATAACACCCAAGCATCAAGCATGCATGGCTTATCTCTTGAAAAGATAAGTGTTCTGTCTACCAGTACTCTCTGCCTACAAGGCTGGGTTTTTATCTTATTGTATATTTTCCACATCTAGTAATCAACAGTGATCCTTCCCATGTGGAACTGCTTTGGCATTCTGACTTCATTTTAATCTTATTTTTAGTTAGCTACAATTGCACTTTAACATATGATTCATAAAAAGCCAAATCAGGTTGCCAGGGACTGGGCCTTAATAATCAGTTTTGTGATATCTGCTTTCCTGCACTAATGGTTCAAATAAAGCATTGCTGAGACAGTGGAATTTAATGCTAAGAATCACTTGTACATTTCCCTCCTCTAATCCTTTAGCACTTATGACGGTGAGAATTGCTGCTTTCTTCTGCAGTGCAGAAGGTGAGAAAAGCCTAGCTGCATGGTTATGTACCTATAATGTTGTTAAAGCTGCAAGCACTGGTGTATGATATGCATACATGATGAAATTTCTGAGAACAAATATTATCAGACAAATCACTGTGGCTGTGGTTTCACTTAACCTTTTTAGTCCATGAACATATTTAATGTTTTCTTACAGCAAATTTAATAAATTCAAACATCCCTAGACTTCCTGGCCACCACTGTCCTTTACTGGTATGTAGGTCTTTGGAACTTGAATAGCTGGAGGTAACTTAGAGAGTCTGTTCATGCTACCTTTGCTACTTACACTTTAATCCAGTATAAAGCAAATAAACTTTCATCTTCTAGGCACTTAAGCTAATTACATTTATCCAGAATCTCAAGTACTGGAATCAGTTCTATATACAGCCATTACAAAGCCAAACATCATAAAATCCAGATGCAAAAAACATGGCAACAGCTAACAAATTTTCTTTGGCGTGAAACGTAAACAAAACCATATCAACCACTGTAGCGCTTCAGATGTCAAACTGTTAATCAGTGTTTTAAAATAAAAACTTACTTTACTATGATGGCTACGTACACGTACATTATTACTAAAATGTACTTTGATTCAAATATTAGAAGATGTTAGTGTAATTAGTATGTTGAATCTTTGAAAGTTAGATACCCATGTGTTCAATTTCTCAGAATAATAATCATAGGTTACAAAGTCAATTTCAGTTTAATTCGATACTATTATTATTTCCATTGAAGGGATTTTCTGTATTTTCATTTCTATGCCACAAGTATTGGGGGAATTAGTGCTTTTTCAAAAATTACTAGTAGAGATCATAATTACAGAGTCTTTTTCAAATCAATCCAACTTTTAACACTTGAATTAACCCTACAAATTTCTTTCCAAGTCATACTAAACAGTTGATAAAACTAAAAGAGCTCATAGAAAAGAGTAGGGACACAGTCTGGCTGCCTCCTTTTTGGCAAAATAATTCATATATGAGAGAGATTGTGTGATATATTAGCCTCCTGTCTTGCACAGGTGCATTAACACCCTGATTTGGGAGCATATTACTCCATTCTGCACAGTGAAAACTGCTTTTAATATTCCTTTGCTATATGTAATCCAGTAATAATATAAGGTCCAGAAAAGACCGTTTTAGCTTTAGAACGCTTTGCAGTGCTTCGTTCTTCTCTTATATTGCTAGTGTAAAACTCTTCCAACTTCAGTGTTCTGATTTCCAGACTCACTCTTTAGTTCATATTGCTGTCAATTGCCTTAGGTTTAGAAGGTTGTTTCCATAAAAGTAAGCCCTAATTATTGAATGGATTTTATAGGATCAATACTGCACCTCATTTTGGCAGTAAAAATTCCATTTAAGGTAATTTGGGAGTTTTATATCTTATGAATTCATTGTAACTTGTTTACCACTGGGTTCATTTAGTAAAAGGTGCACTGAGAATGTGTGGGGTTCAGTTCCTTTTGTTGTTAGAAAAGTAATTGGAGAAATGATCATCTGGCAATTCCTGGAGGCAGTCTGTGAGCTCGTCTGCTTTTGAATCATGAATCCTCGGTGCCTGTGAAGCAAACATGACACCTAGAGTTCATCAGGGATTTCCCGTCATGTCATTCTCAATCAGTGTCAGTCAAAATCAAAACTTCTCAGTGGGGTATTTGCACCAATTCTAATGAAGGTGCAATTCTTGTCCAAAATAAGAGAAGGAGGGTAACCTACATTAGACTAGTCAGAATCTCGGATATGAGAGAATAAGGCTCAGGATTTAGATCTAGTAATTTTATTTTTTTTTTATTTAAACAGATTTAAACAGCTCCTATAAAAAAGACTGAGAAGATCCACCTCAAAAAAAGCAGATGGTGGAGTCATTCACAGGGGATTTTGAAGCCTGAGGCAGGGCATGAATGTAGTAGGACAAGCTGAAAATGCTAGTACTCCTTTTTTGGCTGCAGACTATTACCCCAGAGCTGTGCTGGAGGAAAGAATCATGTTTACGCTACCTCAAAAAAAGCCAGTTAAGTTAAATTAAATTGTTAGTGTAGGTGTTTTGATATTGTCTGATACAGGCTACAGAGTGCTTTTGTAATTCTTCTTCTTCCTTCTCACTGGCAGAGAAAAGAGAGATTGTTCACAGTAGGTGTTCCTTGAGCTGGAGGATGTGTTCTCCACTGCTTTAGATTCAAGTCCTTTGCATCTCAAGCAGAACATGACATGGATTTTCTCATAACACAGGTTTACATCCTAACTACTGGTTCTCTCGTCTTTTTATGCTGTGAGGTAGGAAATGTCTTTCCTTATCACTCTTACTGGTAACTATTATGTCACAGAAACTGACAGTGAAAGCATTGAAGAGCAGAAAGGCGAGATATTCCAGGTTTCAACTCTGCTGCTGCCACACAAAATGCTTGTTAGTCAAAGTTTGGCTAAAAGCTGCATATCATGGTTTCAGCTGGGATAGAGTTGACTTTCTTACTAGCAGCTGGCATAGTGCTATGTTTTGGACTTGGGATGAAAGCAGTGTTGGTAAAACACTGACGTTTTTGTTTGTCGCTAAGCAGTCAAGGTCTTTTCTGCTTCTCATGCTCACCAGTGAGTAGGCTGGGAGTACACAAAAAGTTGGGACAGCTGACCCCAACCGACCAAAGGGATATTCCATACCATATGACATCATGCTCAGTATATAAAGCTGGGGGAAGAAGAAGGAAGGGCGGAGATGTTCGGAGTGATGGCATTTGTATTCTCAAGTAACCATTATGTATGATGGAGCCCTGCCCTCCTGGAGATAGCTGAACGCCTGCCCGCTGATGGGAAGTAGTCAATGAATTCCATGTTTTGCTTTGCTTGCCTGCACGGCTTTTGCTCTACCTATGGAACTGTCTTTACCTCAACCCATGAGTTTTTTCTCACTTTTACTCTTCCGATTCTCTCACCCATTCCAACCCGGGGGTGTGAGCGAGCGGCTGCGTGGTCCTAGTCACTGGCTGGAGTTAAACCATGACACTGCCTAAGCAAAATTTATAAGTGGATTCCATGATTTCAGCATCGAAACACCAAAATAAATGACAAGCCTGACTTGACCAGTCCCCCAAGCTCAAGAAACTTCTGAAGTGCAGGAAACTAGCTTTCACTGTAACACATTTATTTAAGCCTTTAAAAAAAGACTGACCAGGATTTTTTGTTGTTGTTACATTCCTGCTGGCATTCCCTGAAATATGATTATTTCCCAGACAAAACCCAAAACAAAACCTAACCCATCAAAAAGAGAGTAATAATACTAGCATTTTTAAAGGAGCCAATGCCACACAGGTTATACTCCAACTTCTTCAGAAGGGATCGCCAAATCTTTTTAATGCTTAGGGGGATTCCTTACTTCACCTAAGTAAGGAATAGACCAGCAATACCAAGTTTATAATGCAATTTTAACAATCTGTGTTATTTTTTTTCCAAGGATGCTGCATGTTGTGAGCTTCCTTACAATCTTCCTGTGAGATTAAGTTCATACATTTTGCCTAGGGAAAAGTCAAATTTGCTTTAGCTAGACTCTGTCCTGTTGGCACATCTCACACACTAGTATACATTGAGTCTAAATATTTTAAGTTTTGACTCTCCTTGTGTTCTAACTGGTGCTACTGTGCCTCAGCAGAAATTATACTCACAGGAAAGGTGTCCATATTATCTATATCAGCGTAAGCATGACTTGTAAACATCCTCAGACATGCCACCTATATGTATTTGAGGAAATCTGAGTGTAAGTGAATTTGAGTAAGTATAATACCTTACCTACATAAGAAATTTACTGAATATATTTAAAATATTTACAAATTGATTTAGTTGTGTTGGTGCAGACCTTTGCTAAAATAAGCTTAGTTTTCATAAATAAGGTAGAAAAGCAGGTCTGACATTTCTTGGGTCAGTACAGATTTTTGCACAGTGAGGGTCTGAACTGGCTGGTGTAGGCAAATCTCAGTGCAAACTTGTAAAAACATCTGACATCATAGATTTTCAAATGTATGGGTAGCTCTGGATTATTCAGTTTCCACCAGAAGTCAACAGCAGTTAGATGACTAGTTTCCATGGTGATCCCTTCCTGTGCAATTTATTTTTCATAGTGATTAGATTTCTAACTTACAAATACATTTTAAAGCAAAATAAAAGTCATTCGTTTTTCACACACTGCTCATAAACTTACAGCTTGGTTTCTCCCATGGAGAAGGGTGGTCTATGGGGAAAGATAGGGCCTGTGATCAGTGTGCAGTCACTGTAGAATTAAGAGTCTGTTTTTATCTAAGTATTTGATCATACTTGAAGTATGATAAGCTAAGCAGTGCCTTTATATGAAATGCTGCTGGGACAGTGTTCAGACACCTAGGAGGCCTCTTCTAGCCATACATTTTGTTTTGGGATCAATTTGATGTTTGCCATAATGCTTCAAATTCAGAGGTCTTATTCTCTGAATTCTTCAGGTCTTATCTGAAGACCTCTGAATTCAGAGGTCTTATTCTAAAGTCAGGGTTCCCTGATGTAGCAAGGTCACATCTCCCTTCTGGCTCACTAGACGAGGCATCATAGGAACTGTCTGACACAGAGCATTCAGGGCCATTTATATTGGAAGTCTAGCCACTGAAGGAGAATCAGGCTCGAGTCACTCAAGCTACAATTCCCATGAGGCAGCACCGTAGTTGAAAGATAGACATGGCTGCAGGCCAAGACTAGGCATTTGGGCACGTATCTATGAAAAAGTCTTGGTGTTAGTGACGCTGCATTCCAAAGTAAGGCCTATTTCTTCAAACGTCTACCCTAATAAATGAGTTACTTGAAAATATAATTTCTAATACAAAGCTAAAGGGGGAAATCCTTAATGTACTATTGAGCCAGCCATGTACTTCACTTCTTTAACTAGAATGACAGAAAAAGTATGTGTCAGCATTTTCTTAGACACTTAACACATTCAGCTTTTCCAAGTGACATGGATATCTCATTGCAATATTTGAACTCTGTTAAGTACAGCAGTTTCTTCTAAGAATGAGGGGGAGGACTTTCCTGTTTTTCCTTTTCTTTGTTTTTCACAAAAAAATACATAGTTTTAGTGAGGGTCCAGTGGGCCGTTAAGGACTGTCTTTATTTTGGCTTTCCTTTTGACTGAGCTCTTTATAAGAGATGATGTGTGGTTTCCCTTTAGAAGAAGAGGAGTTTTGTGAGTAGTTAAGGGCAAAAAATTGAATTTGTTAGTGGTGCATTCCACACTTTTATGACTAAGCCTGTAGCACATGTCTATGTAACTGGTACATAACATGATACTAAATCAGCCCGCATAACTAAATTGCAACATACCATTGATTTTAGTCACTAATAAAACACATACATGTGTTTCAAGTGGTTTTCATTTTCTGTTTATTATTAAAGCATGTTTTCTCTGTTGTGTTTCTATAGTTTTGATGTAAGAAAGAATTTCGCTCCCAAATTTAACTGTATTCCTTGAGACATTTTTGAACCAGGCAAACAGTGACAAATGGCCATTTACCAAACTATTGTTCTTTAACTTTGACGTCTTAAAGGTGCTACAGAAATCATGCCTGAGAGCTGGCGTTCAGGGAAAAATAATTAAAGGTTTAAAGGTCCAACTGATTGCATGATAGGCCTATGTGTTTAGCTTCACAGAAATGAACCACTTCTTGAGCTGAGGCCAAAACAATCTGTAAGCCTGACTAGCAAAGTCGCAGGATACCAGCTCTCTGCCTCACGCTCTGTTCCTTTCTCTCACTGATCCGATAATTCCTGCCTCTGTGATTCATTGTCCTCCCCTCTTCATTTTGTTTTTATCCCTTCTCTGACAGCAGAACTCGAACTCACTCCCATTACTCCTTTTCCTGGTCTTGCACAGCACAGCATGACTTGGTGGCCTCAATGCCTTCCTGCACCATAAATGTGTTTTCTCCTCCAGTTTTCCCATTTCCCTAAGTAGTGTTCTTCAGAGTAAATCTACTTAATCCCAGTAACTTTTTTCGCATCTCTGACTCACTGCTTAAGCTTTCCATCCTCCTGTATCCACTTGTCTCTCTCCTCAGATGGCATCTCACTGACATCTTTGGAGAGGAAATCAGCAAAGGCTTCTGCTTTGTCTTGCCTTCTCTTCTCCTCCCCAGCTTTCTCTCCTTTTCCCTTGAGGCAGAGATGCTATGGTGGCTCTCCTCCTCTCAGAGCTCTGCTTTCTCCAGCAGCCCCATCCCATCACTTGATCACCCTCTTCCATTTTATCCATTACTCTTCCTGTAGCTTTTGTCACTTGACCCTTTCAGTACAATCCTGCTTCGGTCTACCACCCCACCCTTGTCTCTCCAGAAATTTCCCTATTTGCTCTTTACTTCAGAAGTTCCCTGAAATAAAAATTGAGTTTCCCTCCTCTGGTTCCATCATAGAACATCTTCCAGCCAACACTTTTTGTATTCTACTGAACTAATGATCACCAAAATCTTTTCAAACCTTTAGACCACATATCCTTATCCTGCTTAGTATCTCTCATTCATTTTCAACTATTGGCTTACAAATATTAACAGAAACATAATGGCACCCTCAGCGGTTTATACTCACATAATAAATTTTAAAACATGTACCTTCATTCCTTTGGCTGCTTTGTCCATTATGCTTGGGAGGAACTATCCACAAACGTTGACAGGACACGGCTTCTTCACAGTCTTCTCTTTCCTTGTTGTCTGTGGATAATCAGACAATTGCTAGATTACTGGCCTGCAAAGACCTTTGCTTATCACTACTTTTGCTAAATTAATCCAATATTGACTAGTTTTCTTGTACTCATTTGTCTGAATCTGTTCCTTTTTTCTTATCTTTAGATGATTTTTGAGGCAAGACTGTGTTTTTTATCCATTCTTCATAGAACTCTTCCCACGGTGGGGTCTCAGTCCAAGACTAAGGCACCACTTCATTTCAGTAATAACAGCCATATCTTAAAGGCTTAACTGAATTACAGCTGTATCTAAATGCACATAATTGTTAATAAACCAGACTCCTATTTTTATTGGAATTGTTTGAATTTAAGGCCTTTTTCAGTAATTTACTCTTCTTTGTAATTAAAGATAGTGAGAAACATATGGTTACCCTTTCTGATCTGAGCAACGACCCATATTTTGAGATCTCATAGGTTATTCCCATTGGATGGAGAAATTGATGGGGTAATTTTTCTTTGATGTTTATTTCTGGTTATTTCTGAGGAGGTTTATTTCCAAGAAAGAAATTCCTGCTTTTTTGAAACCATCAGGATTCAAGCTACCAGAAATAATACTTCCTCCAGTCAGTACCCAACCAAAAATACGCTCTGTAGACTTCTCCTAGGGCATATACTAGCATTGGTTCTTTTTATGTCTTCAATCTATTTCTGAGCTTTGCTCCACTTCTCAGTTTGAAGTCTTCTACACACACATATATCCATGCATATGCAAGCCAAGCAAAACTGCTACACTTTTTTTATTTGGATTTGTGTTTTGAGTCTGGAGACTGCTGCTTCCCTACATGGAGGGGTTGAATGACCTCTTACAATTATTATAAACAAATAGTAAGTTCAACCCTGTCCCAATAATGCATCTATTAAACTGACGTTTCTTTTAAGAACTACATGCAGATGCATTTGCTATGAATTTTTTGACATGATCTGTAAAATCCTGACAGATAATAAAATTACTTTTGTATTTTGGTTTTGTAAACCTCTGGAAAAACTGTTTCATTGAAAAATGTAAAGGATTTTTCATGGATGACTAGAAATGCAACATTTACATTGAGACATTGAGATATCTCAATTTTTAAGCTGTAAGAAAAATACTTTTTTCATGCAGTAGGATAGAGAAATTTTGTAGAAAGTCCTTTACTAGTACTCACTGTGTTCTCTTTCAGAACCTGTTAGAAACCCAGCCAGAACCTTTGCATGTACCTGTAGGCTTTGCTGTTTGTGTGCCTTTGGAAGACTCAGTTGTGGCTATATGGTTATTTCATGTTTATTTTGTGATGAAATGAACAAAAAGCACATCACACACTTCATTATAAACTGTAAATAATGTAGTACAAGCCTTGCTAAATCACTTTTTCCAGGTCCTGCACTTGGGTCCCGACAACGCCATGCAGCGCTACAGGCTTGGGGAAGAGTGGCTCATCAGAAAAGTACCCGGGGGTGTTGGTCAACAGCTGGCTGAATATAAGCCAGCAGTGTGCCCAGGTGGCCAAGAAGGCCAACAGCATCCTGGTTTATATCAGAAATAGTGTGGCCAGCAGGACTAGGGAAGTGATTGTGCCCCTGTACTCAGCACTGGTGAGACCACACCTCCAATACGGTGTTCAGTTTTGGGCCCTTCACAAGAAAGACATTGAGGTGCTGGAGCTTGTCCAAAGAACAGCGAAGCTGGTGAAGGGTCTAAAGAACAAGACTAATGAGGAGTGGATGAGGGAACTGGTGTTGTTTAGCCTGGAGAAAAGGAGGCTGAGGGGAGACCTTATCGCTCTCTCCAACTACCTGAAAGGAGGTTGTAGCAAGGTGGGGGTCAGTCTCTTCTCCCAGGCAACAAGTGATAAGACAAGTTGTGCCAGGCGAGGTTTAGATTGGATATTAGGAAAAAATTCTTCACTGAAAGAAGGCAGTGTTAGGTTTACTCGATGGTTGGACTCAATGGTCTTAAAGGTGCTTTCCAACCTACATGATTCTATATGTAAGAGCCATGTTAGTTTTACCCACGCACTCTGTAGCTTTTTTCATCTTTTTTATCATTTTAGTTTTTTTATTGCCCCGTAAGTTTTCCACTTTTGCTAGTTCTGACAAATTAGAGCCAGTTCTACCAACATTGAGATTCATTGAGTAAAGGAACATACGGATATCCCTTCACAGGCACAACAGACATGAGCATGCCTTACCCTGCTTTTGAGATGGCTGCTTACAAGCCTGCTATGGTCAGAAAGCTGGTTAGCTGTGTTAGTGCAGCATGGTATCTCAACTAGTCAAATTTGCTGAGAGGCGGGTACAGTGTTTTGGGAATACTTCTCCCTAATGCAGTTGTATGGCTCCTGGATTGTTCATGACTTGTGCCTACCAAGCTCATGACCGTTTGTCTATGCATAATCAAGGTTAACGTTTTGTATTTTGAATATTGTGTTCTTCACTTGTCAGTGTTCAGATCACTGGTGCATTGTCTTCATTCAGCCTTAGATCAGGGCAGATACAAAAAGTTGAGTGGAAGACACCTGCTACAGCTGTATATATGCATCCTCAAATGATACGTGCAAATTTCTGGAGCCCCATGAAAACAAAAGTTCTTTTTCAGTCTCATTTATAGTATAACAAAGTAGTTGTTATAAACTGCAACCTTTCAACACTGATCCTGATGAATATGCAACAAAAAGATAAGGTTTTTGAGAAAAGCAATTGCAATGATCTAACTATAATAATACCTAGCTCTTGTACAGTCCTTTTCATCAACTGATCTCAGAGCACTTTAGAAAGGAGATCAGTATCATTACCCCCATTTTACTCATTGGCTTCATTTTCTTACAGTGCATTGTCTTGATTTGCAAAATGTATACAAAACTCTTTATATTCCTCTTTCAGATCTAATGTGAAGTGGGAGTTATACTCACTCTGGCATGAGAGGGTGCTTTTTGCCTTTCACATCCTCCAACCCCTACGCACACAGACCCCTCTATTTTTTTCTGACTGAGTGGTTTTGCAGAGCAGAGATCAAAAGGAAATTTATCAGTATCTGTCTCCCTTCAGACCATTGAAGCCAGACTTCTGACAACTGTGTAGCAGCCTTAAAGCTGAAAGAGGTATCAAGAACAGAGAAAGAGAGAAAAAGAAAAGTCCCGTGGCTACACTGTCATTGTCAGATTATGGAGGAGGAAATTGCAGTGTGAGAGCACCCACAGATGCTTTGAAGGTAGGGTGGCAGGGGCTGGGGACTATGGCCTCACTTGATTGTTGGTTTGTCCAACTCAAAAGACTCCAGGGTCCCCAGTCCCTGAAGACCCTTGAGCTCTGAAGTTGAAACAGCATCCTCATGTGTTATACAGTTGTGGTTGGTTAAAGGTGACCTGAAGTGCTTTAAACACATAAAGCTCCTTAAAATGTTGGATCACTAGCAGAACATATACATACGGTCAGAAATTACAAATACTTCACTGAAAATGCAATTTAAGGTGTGTCATTTAAACATAGTCCTTTCTTCATCCAACTACTAAAAATGGTTTTAAAATTTCTTCTGTTAGAAAAGCTCTTGTGTATAAAAGCTGAAACCTGGAGTAAAAACTTATGAGTTACTGGTCTGAACTTTTCCAGACTCCAAGGGATTCGGGCTAGGGATTGTCTGAAGTCCCTTGCTTAAATACTCAGCCAAGACTGCCGAGGTGATATTAGACAGCACAGACTCTGTTCAGCTAAACCAGAGGAAAAGAGTCAGTGGATTCTTTTATGTCAGATGTGCTCCGTGTTCCTTCAACAGTATCCTCTATCTACTGTATTGCAAGCAACTTCACTAAAAGCACTGGGGAGAGCTCTGCTTCTGCATTGCTTTAAATAATCATGTTAGTAATGTGATTCACTGATGAAAGAGGAGCAGATAAATCCCTGAACTCTGAACTTGGAAAGCAGAAAGAAATGATGGATGGAACCTTCTGCGCTGGCAATTCAATTGGGTTCAGATAATGATTCAAATGTTTAGCTCCTTATCCAGACCCTGTCCCCCAAAAGCTCTCTGAATAGTTATACCTGATACTGGGACTTCATCCAGCTCCCTTTGAAATCAATTAACAGACTCTCACTGACTTCAGCAGGGAGGACATCAGGCCCTACGGCTCAAACAGGTTTGTTCTTGTGTGGCTTACAGGTTTTTTTGCATTTTGGCTGAGATGGGGACAAGACTGACAGAACACTAGTCTAAAGGTAGATCTCCAGTCAGGGAGAAATGGGACAAGTGAAAATACCAAGGACTTTAAAAATCCTCTAAGAAAACCTCTGGTGGCACACCATTATTATGTATTTATTTTCTTAAGAAAATAGTTGATTCAGTTTGGGGTCTGTGGAAAAAAAACCCAGATTTATTCTTATTTGGACCATTCCTGTTCACCTGCATCAGTAAAATGCATTACATCTCATTGTCAATAGATAATTATTTTGAACTTGATGTCTGAAATATGCGTTTTGTTAAGGAGTAGGACCAGAAAGAATCCTTTTGAAAAACATTCAGATTTACCTTTGAGTTAAATAATGGCAGCATACATAGCAAATTTTCCACCCGTGGTCAGGGAAGGTTTTAGAGGTTCTATGTGGCAACTGGCACCAAACAAAAGGACGCTGGTCAAGGAGGTTAATTAATTGGGACACATCCTCTCAAAGTTTTGCACAGTGTCATTGCAACCCAGAGATATTCAACAGACTGTGGTTAAATTTCGTCTTCTTGGCATTTCACAAATATATCTGACACTGTATTGTTGAGCCCTTTTCAGATTCAAGAGCTGTCAGTCCCAGTACTTTTGTGTGACAGTATAAATAAGGAAAGGATATATGTTTATAGGGAGCTTGTCAACATAGCATTCATATATTTACAGTGGGGAAAAAAATCTCTACATTTCTAGTAACCAGAAAGATATTTATTTTTTCAGGGAACAACATTACATCTTAATTTTTTTTCTAACAGAAAATGTAAAGCATTTCTAATTGCAATGTAAAAAATGGATTTTATGTTGGAATTAAATATATTTTCCTCATATTTTTCTTGTAAAAAACTTTCAATCAACCATTTTTTCATGAAAAAAACAGACTCTGATCAGCAAAATTACACTTTCTGATAGGAAGAAACTTTGTGGTCAGAAAATGAGCCAGTTCTATTAATAACTCCTTGGATCTTCATAACTACTTGGGAGATATTTCTGGACCCCATGGTTTTCTTCCAAATTAATCTTGTTAATGTGAAGAGGTGAAAAGAACACAGATGTTTCAGTCACTGTGCAGTAGTTGGGGCACAGTTGCAGACCCTTTTTATTAGTCTCTTAGTTCCTAGACACCCAAATAAAAGTACAAAAAGCTTTGAGGAAGTGAAGCTGCAGCTCTCAATGTGGTGGTGCCGTTTTAGGCCATCTCTATCAGAGCACTGAGCTCATCAGGCACAGCTGACAAGAGCAGCTGTAGGGATAACCATCTACCTAGTGTGGCCATGCACAGGCTCCTTCTGCAGGAGCATGAGTCACTCTAATTTAAAAAGGCTACATAGAGCTGTGACAAAGAAGACCATACACACCCTAAAGTGCGTATTTCTGGCCCCTAGTCTGCAGCATGAAAACTGTTTCATGAGCTTCTATGGAGTGACTGTGGTCTCTCTCAGATTTTGGGGAAGGTACAATTTAGTATATGCCTGTACAACGAGGCACAAATGCCAGACAGAATTGTGTCCAAAACATTTTTTAATGCAGTTTTCTTATTATTACCTTCCACTTGAGTTAAATGCAAATGGAAAACAGAGTAGTCCACGTTACTTGGTTTTATAGCTGTTTACTGGCTAGGTTCATAGTCTGGTTCTCAGGCACTCCTAGAGTGTCAGCTGGACTCACAACACTGGAAGGGAATGTTCAAATGCAAAACATTTCCCTTTATAATGAGCACAGATCATGGCAATATTTCCATTCCTGCTGTCTTTCAAAAACCAACTTCATGAAACCTAATTTGAGGCCCTAAACTACAAAGCACAGCCCTTGTAATGGTAAAAAACCCATCTGAAACAAAATGTTCTTTTACCTACTTAGTGACTATTTCTGAAAGGTGTCACATATTTTTAATTTCCCCTCAGTTGAGGGTGGTTGCGGTGAAAGTTGTTTTCTTGAGGAAAAACACAGACCTTATATTGGTTCTGCTAAGAGCTAATGTGCCAACTTCACTGCATCTGATGCAGAAAAAAATCAGGACTTGAAGTATGTTTCCTTCTGTGGCTCTTTGTCTCCTCTGAAAGTAATCTAATATTGGTCTTATCAGTAGCAGGTTACTTCTCATGTCTGGATCTGTTACTTGTGTTACAATGGACACAGTGCTTGAGAAGACAAAGCATGCCTGACGTGCCACATCAAAACCACAGGAATGTTATAAGGCTTTTTCCTTAGTCTACATTTGTCTGAAGGAACTGGCCATAAATCTCAGTGCTGTGAGTGTGCCTATCCAAACATGATCACTGTGAGGTGCAGTTTGGCAGATACTGCATCACACTGGTGTCCAAAGGCTGTTCTGGAAACATCTTCCAACAGTGGGTATAAAGATTAGATCATTTCTTCAGGGAGCTGGACAATGGGGACCAACCGGGACCTCAGGTAAAGGAACCATAATCTACAGGAATGATTAATGGAGTTTTTTACACTCTAAGTACAAGTCATTAGAACATCAGGCCCAGATGATAATCCTATTCAGAACAGTTTATTATGAATGTGCAAATTCTACAAAAATCACAAAAAATTCCTCATTCCCTAGTGGTGTTTGTCACAACATAATGAAGGTCTTTTTCAGACTGTTTTGGACAACAGATGCTTGTAGAAAACTGCCATGTATTCTGGGTAACCTCACAGGAGAATGTATTCTTCCATTTAATTTAGCAAGTATTGGAAAAAGTAGCTTTGGATTCTCATAATCATATTGGAGATCAGACATAGCTCATGGGTGGAAAATCTTGCCTTTTTGTGGAGGTTGTTTGGGAAGACTGTGCTGACATGGCAGTTTCAGGCCTGATGTCACCATTCATCAGACACATACTTTTTTTTGTCTAATATGTGCATATGAACCCATGACAGTGCAATTTTGCTGTTGGGAGATACTGCTTCTGAACTGCTCACACATATATTTCAGAAAAAAAAGTCAAAATCCAACACAGAAAATATATGTTCTTTACAGTAATTAATTAATTTGTTAACACAGATATTGTTGCTTAGGACTGTAGCTACAACCACTGGGACATTTCTTTGTAATGAAGTATCTCAGGTGATATCATTCTTAATAGTCAAGTCAAACTACAGATGTGCACATCTAACTGCTCCCTGGAAGGACATCCTAGAGCACAACCATGACTGAATAGCAATTGAATTGAAAACTGAAAAAGCAAAACCAGCACACTGCATAGACAAATGGCAAAATTATATATTAGGCCCTTCCATCTGCTGTCTTTAGCAGGCCATATCCTGGAGTCCTTATTCAATTCTTACTACTCCTACTAAGCAAAAACATCATTAAAGTTAAAAAGTAATAATTCAATGATAAATCAACATAGGAGGCAGAGTGGGGATGGGGGGGGATAAATTATGCTAAACTTGAAATGTTCAGTATTGGATGCATGAGAATAGCCACATTTTGTAAGTACCTAACAAAGCAATCCAATTTTCAGAGAAGTGGAATCCACACAGAGAATGCTCTTTTCACACTTGGAAAAATCTTTTTTTTTCCTTATTCCCTCCAGAACTCCCTCCTCCTTTCTTTTGGCCTTCTTTGCTCATGTCCATACCCATCATGATTGTGATGTGTTTGGAGAAAGAAAATGTGTTGATAAACCTCCTCACTTGGTTACAGACCCAAAATGCAATTACAGCAATTATATATAATAGTGGTAATATATTTTTAAAAGCCTGTCTGAGACAGCTGTTTTGAAACAATAATGAACATCCATGGGTTTAAATCACTTATGACTGAGATTAGCTCTTTCGCCTTATTTATGTTCCCCTATTTCCGAGAAAGGTTTCTGGAAAATATTTAAGGCAGAACAGCATAGACTTACCATTGAAGTTTTGTGGCAAAACACGCAATAAGCCGACTTAAAAACAGAGATTACAGTCACCTACTGAATTGCTCTAATTTCTTAATTACTTGTTCCCACATGTAGAATTGAGGTCCTTATGAAGTATTGTAGGAAGACATGAACTCTTTTTGTGCCAAAATAAGTGGCTGATCTTCAAGACTTCAGCAACGCTTGACAAAAGAAAATCCCTCCCCATAAACTCTACCCTGGGATCTGCTGTATGCCAAGCACTTTTGAAATGTAAATCTCACTTACCTGTTTAGATGGGTGCTGAGCTTTTCTGAAACTCTAGTCCTCTGGTATTCCAGTGATGAATGATCTAGAAAAATGCAAGAGTTACCAATGTCTGTTTCTTGTGGCTTAGACTGCAAAATACTTTCAGGACAAAATCCAGGTGTTTATCCCCTAAAAATACATTTGCCTCTTACTTGAGCTAAAGAACTATCTGCTGACTCCTTAGAAATGTCTATCAATCAAGGCTGTTTTCCTCTTCTTCATTCTACATCAATTGATGCACATTTATCAGATATACTTTTTGCTAGAGAGGGAGCATGCAATCAGCATACAGCCACAGAGTCTCCGCTTTTTCTCTGGTCCTGTATCAGCTGACTCACTATATTTTTAGATATCATTATCTCATATTTTTAGACATTTTATAACTAGCATTTTACAATGACTGGAAACTTCTGGAAAACTTGGATGATACTAAGCTGTCACAATGTGACAAACTTTGCACATCCTTTATTCTGCACAACCAGACGTCACTGCCATGTAGGCATGTGCATCAGATATGTATTTATTTGTGCACATTTACAATGAATGCAGTGTATGCTCATGGTGATATTTTTCCATAAATAAGGACTTAGGCTCATAAAGTGGCACCTAGGTAGAATTAGCGACTTCTTGTCTCACTCATTCTTAACCTGTAATCACCAGTTAATAAACTGCGTCTTTATTCCCCTCTCATTGCATTTGTTCTTTTAAAGCCCATTTTAAGTAATTTAACTTTTGAATTGCACGGGAAGCTTTGCAGTATGAAGTTCTTCAGTTCATTTCAGAGGACAGATGACAAAATGTTAGCTATAGCACTATTTAGCATGATAACGACATGTCTTCTGAGATATAGCTCCTAAAGTATTGTAGATGAAGCCTTCAGAGGAAGAGCAGGTGAAGAAAGATACAATAAAACCAATAAAATTGGACAGCCATGTTTAAATAGCAAAATTTTAGTCACAAAGAACACATTAACATGCAACAGGTGACTTATGCAAACCCAATGCAACTCATGCATTTGGAGATCATGAGGAGAGCATTTGAGATCAGTTGGGAAGCACTAAGTATCTATCTTGCAAGATTAAACCCATATGAGGTTGTCCTTAGAATTACCTTTTTTACTCATCACTAATCACTTCTACCTCCTCTTCTTTCTTAGTCACTTTATTTGTTTCAAGGGGAATGATAGGGCCCTTAAGGCAGTCCCATAATGATGCTAATTAATTAATAATTGGTAGTAATTTGGGTGTGTTGAAGAGTTGACCTCGGATAATTCCTGCATTGTGACATGATGTACTTTACAGTGCCAGCAGCAGAAACAGCAGGAGTGCCATCCTCCAGCTGCCAGAACTAATTATAAGCAGTTTGTCTTTTCCTTCAATGGCAGATTCTGTTTGTTTCACAACAGTCAATTTAAAAGTCACTTTTAATATCATCATCAACAAAAGAATACCTGGAAAAAATGCACTCACTTTTGACTGAGAAACTGCAGAATGGGTTGGATTTCCATGGTCACTTTTGTTAATTCAAACAGTGAACAGAAGGCAAAAAGCAGATGGAAAGTCTCTCACAGGAAAATATAAAAACTGGTGTTGCTTTTGCACAACTGATGTCATGCTGATGGGTTAGTTAACACAGCAACTTAAAACATAAAGTCCCTTCCTGAGGCTCTTATATTCCATGCTCAAGCTTATGACAAAGGACCACAGGCTACATTCTCTATGAAAACTAATTCTGTGTAAGTCCTAGCGGGGACAAGGTGCTGAGAAAGTCATGAAGTCCTATAGAATGATCCCAGTGTTTGTTGAAGTAGAAGGTAACTCCCTGTTATGAATTCTTATCCTTCCTATTCCTCAGTACACGCACACCATTAAAATCCCTTCTTAAAATTTCATCCTTCCTCTATAGTAAGGTGAAAAGGTTAATTCCCAAGGGACTAATCCTGTGAGGTGCTGGGCTCTCTCAGCTCCCACTGACTTCAAAGCTAAAAATTTGGTTCACATGAAAGCCTCTTTAATTCCCCATTACTGTAAGGTATACTTGTATACAACAGTGGGAGCAGTTGTCATTATAAATCAGACAGTTTATCAGGGGAGCTATTCTCCAGGGCAGAGCAGATTCTAACGCACCACGACATACTTTATTTGTAAGCCTCAATTCCACAGGAATTTTATTCAGGCAGATACCTCAAGGCATGCATCTTTTCAAAGTGTTTAGGCAGGAAACGAAATTCAAATTAGATACACTTAGGATGCAAATGCATTATTATTTAGCTCAAAACGACTGAGGCTCAGGGGTCGTAAATCCTGCCATAAAGAGATCTTTCAATTACCTTCTGTTCAGTGAATCAGAGAAGAGGAACCCTTTCCCTGGCTTTTTCATGCAGAACAAATTTGACTCCCAAACAAATATCAATCACCATAATACTCTATATTTTGGCCCCTATATAGAACTAACTCCAAGCTGGTTTATATAGGGTTTTCTTTTAAGATGCTGTCAAACCAAAACCTTGCATCTTTAGTGTGACTGAAATCCGAACCCAGTCTTGAACGGCTCCTCCTTTTGTGAGCTGAGCCAAAACTCCAGACTAGAGAATATTTGAAACCTGAATCCAGATCTAGATCTAATTTAAAAATTATTTTCTTTCCTTTGAAATTTTGTTTCTTCCCCAGCTCATCCCTCTCCTTCATTCCAAACATCCAAACTACAGCTAAACTTTCTCCTGCTTTCTCCCTAATGTTTCCACAGCATGACTTTTTCTGGTGGCTCACATTTTCCTTCACCTCCTTGCTTGATGTTTGGCTTTTCTAGCATTCATCCAGTTTCTTCTCCTTCTTCTCCTTTCCTGGCCCCAGTTGTGCCAGTCTGTTCTACATACCATCTGCCCATTCAAAACATGGCTGCTGTGGTCATTACCCACTGTATTGACCATGGTATTCATCACAGGACCTTGAATACTTTCATTAGTTACTCTCATTCCACTGCATCAAATTCACACCTTATTCCCCTCACGATGCCCTGAATCTCTCTTTTCCCTTGCTTCTCTGTTTTTATGTTATATTTATCAGTTAACACCGATCTGCTCCCCAGTAGCCAAATTTTCGTTACTATCCTTGAGTTTTGTTGCACAGGACATTGGGAAATTTTTATGTCTGCTTATGCTTTGATCTTCTGGACAGGTGTAAGAGCAGACAAGCACAACATCTCTTTTCATAGTTCTTTAAAAAGCATGTGAACACCTGTGTCCACGGACAGTGCCTTGGCTGAGAGTGTCCCAGTAATTGTGAAGTGTTTCCAGTCAGCATAAGGCTTCAAACAGAACAGTTCTTGGCTTGTATATGCACTTTAGATTGTCTGTAGGAAAATTCAGTCTTCTCATCACACAGTGATGATTGTATAAGCAGTGGTTTAAAGCTTCTGTATGACACGGACTAAAGGAAAGAAGTGTCTCCTCAGATACACAAAGCCATCCCAACAAAAATACACAAAAAGCCTATTTCTCTGACGGGGGGAAATTGTATGCTTAAACTGTAAGTTGCTTATATTTCAAAAAATCCTTAGGACCATGTTTAATTATCATTTGAAGCCATATTTATAGCAAAATAACAGATATTCCAGCAACTTTTATGTAAATATATATTGTATATATGTTCACCAGAACAACATTTAAATATATCTTCTCAGCAAAACTTGCTAGTAAAGTTCACATTCATCAACTTAAATATATGGTTCATTTATCAACTTAAATATTTGGTTATATTCTAATTGTACGCATGTATTTTCTTATGGAATAAATGAATTGCTATAGTTTTCAGTGTATTTTAAATGGGAGCATGCTATTAAAAAATAATGGTGTGTCTGCAGTGCTAATGAAAGGTGCCAAATAAATGTCTTCAGAGACTGCAATTTTCTACGGGTTTCATCTAGAGACTATTACTTTACATGGACTATTAAGGAAGAAGTACAGGTCCTGTGGTTGGGGAATAGAGGCATGTGTCAAGAGGTCAGGTTTCCATTCCCCACCCTGCTGGACCTGCTGCTTCACCTCAGGCCACTCACCTGATCGCTTTGTAACTCAGTTTGCCCATCCGTGAGGAAGGCTTAATCTTTCCTACCTACTCTGCAGGAAAGCTATGAGCCTTATTTTGCGAATGTTCATAAAGTGTTTTGAAATATTTGTCTTGAAAGCAAAGCATATCTCTTGTGGTGGTGTTTTTAATCCATAGAACTGGTACTACATTTATAGTCGTGGTACCAGCTCTCCAACACTAAGTCCTAATGAGAACAGTTGTTCCTATATTGTAACTGTCAGATTTTTTCTTCTTTTCTGTTTCCTCTTTTTCTGTCAGTTAAGGTGATTTTTTTTTTTTTGCTTTGTATTTTCCAGACTAAAACCACAAAAGTTCAAAAGCAGATAATCTATTTCTTTCTCCCTGAATTTCAATCAAAAGGAGAACAAAAAAACCCAACGTAGTTTGGATTGTATACATTTAAATTATTAGTAAATTGGGCTTTATGATTATGTATAGCAAATAAATACAATGGAAGCAACCACTGTGCCATAGCTTAAAAGATAATATCACTGGTTCCTGAGTTTGTGCAGGCCTGCTTAGGTCTTTATCTGTGATTCCACTCTATAAACAAAAGCTTATCTTTCTTTTGCTCTCCTTATCTTGTTTGTCAGTTGATTCTTTGCTAAGTATCTCAGTGAACAAGACCCCAACAAAAATGACTGTTCGTGTATAATTTGTTTGGATCAGATTAAATTAGAAAGAAGGTAAAAGTGAGAGACAGCGAAAGTAGAATGGACCTTACAAATGAGGAGTGGAGGTCAAAATGAATTAGCAAACATTATGCTTGCTTATGTTTTCCTTCTTTCTGTCTGGCTTCTCTGTGTGCTTTCTGGAAAAGGGTAGCTGTAACAGCGTGTCCAAAGGAAATTCTTTAGATTGTGTGAATTTGAAATGTCTCTTATTATTGTAAAAGAAAATGTCTTGGGAAGAATAAAAGAATCTAACACAATTAAAGTTAACATGGTTAGCTCCCTTTGTCACACTGTTGCCTGCTGACAATTCTTCCAGTGGCTGCTATTACTTTCTGATCTACTGTGCATTTCTCATACTGATTCATTTTAACTGTTTTATCAGTGCAAGTCTTTGAAATTGATCCTACATTTCTCACAAGAAGGCTCAGAGACCTGACTGGGATGTGATTTGGAAGGGAGAACCTTACCACATTAAAGTCCTTTGTTGTTGTTCTGTTTTTTTATTGCAATAATACCTGTATCTGAGATTTGGACTCTGTTTTGTTCAGAAGCAGTGCTGTCTTATGACTTTATTTCAAGTAGATAAGGTAATCAAAGGATGTCTGGGGAATTAAAAAACTTTCAGGACATCATGACTTGCCAAAGGCACAGCAGGCCAGCAGCAGCAGGGCCAGGATTCTGGAGATCTGTTGTGCTTCAGCAGCATCCGCAAGCTGCTAGTATAGGCATCTTTCCCACTTCTCACTCTCTCCCCAGCTCCTCTTTACTTCACCCTCTCATAAATATAAATCCAGAGGAAAAAATATAGTTATCTAGTCAATGCCCCTTCATTCTACAAGCTGGATGATTTTGTTATGGTGTCCTTCTTCCATTCCTTCTAGCCTGTTTTTTAATTAAGACAGATTTGTTGATTTAAAACCAGAAAGCCACAACACCCCTATGTAACCTCGCACCCTTGAATAACCTCTTTCAATTGTTAATGCTTCCCATTTTCTAAAATGTATTATTTATTTTTACTTCTAATTTGTCAGGTTTCAGTTTCCAGATGTTGAGCCTTGTTATTTTTGTGAGACATTATTATCTCCCAACTAAATGGATGGGTTTGACTGATCTTAAGCTTGTTATACACAGATTAAATAGATGAGGATATTTAGTCTTTCACATAGATCTTTATAGCTCTTTTCTATACTTCTTCTACTTGTCAGTGTTTTATTTGGAAGAATGAGTATCCAAACTTGGTACAATATTCTGCTTCTGCAGTGGTTTCAGAAAGACTATGTACAGTTGTAATATTTTCCTTCTGTTTGGCTAGTCCTCAGCTGACACAGCCAGAGATCTTCCAGCCATACCACATTCAGTTCATTATTTACCATGATGACTAAAAGTAGATAACTCGTATATGTCTCAGACCTCTGTCCGCACTATGTCCACATCAAGCAATACGCTGATATTGCTTGATGATTCAACCACCCCATTTAACTGAATCCCCTCTCCATCGAGTTACCTCTGCTTCCCAATGTCTAACCTCACAGCTCCGTAAGTCACCCTCATTCTTTCCTTGCGTGGGCCTTCCCTGAAGCCCACAAACTCCACAGACCATTTTTCATCCCTGTTGTGAGCATGTCCAACAAGATGTGATCAGTGCTAGCAGTAGGGAAACAATTTACATCAGAGACAGCTCAAAATGAAAAGTCCTAACCATCATTTCTATGTGTCCCCAAGGTCTTTCTCTGTTGTATGGAAAAGGTCAATGGGAAGTCAACAGAAAGGAAAGGAAAACATGTAGCAGTGTTCTTTCAAGAAGCTACCTAGTCTACATTTATATGCTGTATATGCATATACTCTTTAAAAGTTACAGGCCTGACATGCTTGCCTTTCTTTGTCTGTCTCATGGAGACATTCTTAGGCTTATTTATTCTGCCATGCACTTTGAGATCCTCAGTTCACAAAGAAACTTAAAGCATTACTTACTCATTGACAATTCATACAAAATTAAAAAAGAAGCCCAGAAGCCCCCACACTCCCAGGGTGATGAAATCACAAGTAATATTAAACAGCCCTCAACAGTCCACAAAATGCCACCCTAAAGACTCTGAAAGGACCTCCTCTGAAACTTCATGATAGTTAGTAGACTGACATTTCCGACAGCGCACCCTGCTCATCTCTTTCGGACTCCAGTACCTACCCAGAAGGCTCATTCCAGTAATAACAGTCTTTCTTTGTGAACTTTAAAAGTAGCTCTCTCCTTAGTGCATTTCAGAAGATGATACGGTATATCCTTTTCCAAAATAGTATGGTTCACATTGAAACATGTATTTGGCTTTTTCTTCCCTGTTTACTGTGACCCTCACGCAGATTTCAAAATGCTGCCAGGCAGGCGATTCCTACACTGAATATTGTATCGTGGAAGAGCGTGTACATGGAAAATAGCTTATCGTGTGGTGGTGGAGGACCAGTAAGTGTGCCTCTGAATTGCGTCGGCGTTGATGGACTTGTTTCGGCACAAGGCTTGTGTTACTACGTTAAAAGGAATATTTATAAGTGAGCTGGAAAAGTGAAGGGTTTGTTAGTAGGACAACATTAGATGTGAATGCTGGCCAGGGTGGATCGAGTTTTGCCAGTACATTTCTTCGTGCAGACCAGGCTATAGCTCTTTTATGCAAGCTTGACTTTCTCAGCGGCAGCTTAGTTAATGTAACTTATGGGCCCATAGCCCCACCAGTGCGGAACACGGCCCCAGTGGAGGGCTCCGCTGCCTTCGCACAGCCAGGCCGGAGGAAGCTGCAACAGTACTAAACAGCAAGTACTAAACTGCAAGGCTTCTTCTGACCCTGAAACCAACCATTATTCACTTGAAAGCCAGACTTGCACAAACAAATATTTTGTGTAGCTGTTATGATTATTGTCAGTAACTGTCCCTATTGTTCAGGCGCAGGAATTCCTTTGGTCTCATAAATACTAAACCAAGTCCTCCCCTCCCCCCTTTAACTGTCAGATAATTACACAGTTGGCTTTAGAGTTTAACTTGTCAAAGGAGTTTCATTACTTTGTTCCTTTTGGGCAGCTTCCACTATTGTGCTTTCTGAACACTAAACAGAACCTATATTAACTGTCAGTTAATTACACACCGTTTTTCTTCAGTATTTACCAGTCAAAGGGGCAGGTAGGCTGCAATCCTATCATCTCAATCACTGTCTCTGCTCACAAAAGAATCAATAAAGATGAGTCACTTAGTGTCACCCAGTGTCTGATACTCAAAGCCACCCATTCCTAATTGCCTTTAGAGATGGATGATAATACAAACTTTGAAGTGATAATCAGCCTAATGAGTGGCCTTGCTGAGAGGGTAGATCATGTGTCAGAACAGTTTGCAGATGCTTACAGGCAAACAAAGCCAGCTTTCCTTTTAGAGCTGAGAGGACCATGGCAAGTCTGGTACCCAGAGCCCAGCACAATGGCAGAGACTGGAGCGCAGCGGGACGCTGCAGCCTGCTGATCACAACTGACTCCATCCATCTTGCTCTTTGCCTTTAATCAACACAGTCAGAACAAGTCCTCCACATCTCTGCATGTTTATGCTGGATGTTTAGGCAATAACTGTGCAAAAGATAAATTCTCTGATTCTGAGTCATTGGATTTAAATAATAGTGATTGGACTTGATAGGTAATGGCCGGGGATCCCGGCTAAAACTACTGAGTAAATGTAATTAAATACAATCGGGTGCAGTCAGCCAGGCAAAGGCAGAGACCATAAAAGGCTCATTCAGACAGCAATGAAAACAAACAACGTCAGCAACAAAAACAAAACCAGTGTTTGGTTTGCTAATAAGAGCATGATCTGAGGCCTGATCTGCACTCCATTTTTGCACCCAACAATTTGATCAAATCAATAATTTGAAAAAAACCAGCAACAAACAAACAAACAAACAAAAAGACAAATTAAATTGTTATAATCCCTTAATTTGGATGCAGCTATATTATCATAAAGACATTTTCTTTTTGAAATAGTTAAGCTGTCATAAATTCAGTCAAGTGTGAACAAATAGGCTATGACCATGTTTGGGCTAATATGATTGTCTCAATATAAAAGGGTTGTTTTGATTTAACAATCCTTTACCAATTTAGCTAAATTTTGACAAGAGCTGGCTGTGGACATGGCTTCAAAATCATCGCACACAAAGACGAAATCTGTAGGATGACACCAATTTTATTTCAAAGTATAAATTAAATATATGAATGTGCATAAATGTACTGGTTAACATGTTTAGCAATTTGGACGTAACAATTTTAAATTATTTTTGGGACAAATGCCAAAACCTGTATTCTTAGCACTAGTTTTCAGTGATTCACTGTGAATCAGGGAGAGAAAGGTAGTGAAAAAGCTGAACAAGCGGGTTGAGGATTTGACACTGTTTTAATAAGAAGCTGTCAGAGGTTTAAATATTTTGTAGTCAACTATTTTGCTTATAAAACCTGTCACTCAAATAAGGAATTATTGTCATAAACCAAATAAGAAACAGAAATTGTCATAAAAGCAAACTAACCCTTTGAAATGAAAAGCAAGATTATTGCTGCCTTTTAAAAAACTACAGAATGAGGCCTCTTTCAGATAAAACCAATCACATCTACATAGTTTTACCAGCTTTACATCTGCCTTGCTTCCTGTCTTCAAGTCAGTGAGAAAAGTGTAATCTTTAGGATATGAATGGATAGAAAAGATAGCCTTTTATTTTTTGTAGTTCATGTATGAATATAACAGCAGTGCCAGTGGAAAGGTTTTAGAGCTGTCTGATTGCATTGGAGTTTTCCTTTTGAGGCAACGTTCTCTAATAAGTGATGTCTAGTAATGTATGTTCATATGGAAACCTATATTTTCAAGCTCTCTGCTATAACTAATACCAGTAATTAGCCCAACCTACACTATCTGAAACTGAATTCACAAGGAGTTACTTTGGTTCTTTTGGTATAGAACATGAGAAAGAAGATACTTTACTGAATTCATAAGTGGGCTCCAGAGACACGTGTCCACCAATGTTCATAGTCTGCTAGTGATCACACAGGATACCTAACGTTCCTGAATTCACAAAGCTGCAAACACATAGGACTGTCTGCCAGCCCTGTGCTCTCAGTCTTGTGGTAGCCAAGCTAACTCAGCTCTGCTGAGTTCCCTCAGTGGCAGCTGTGAGTGACACAAGAGTTTTCCATGTGTTGAGACTGTGGGCTTCCTCCTTACAGACCGACTGCCTCTTCGTCTCTGCCCACAAAGCACGGCAAACAACCGGACTTCTCTAACAGTACCAAAGTAATGTTCTTCTCCAAGGCAAATTCTGATCCACAGTTATATTTCTCTTACAGATAATATTCTTTATAGCTTATATGATTCAAGTTTATTTTTAAGTAATAAAGTTACTAATAATTTTTTAAAAATCACTGAATAACCCCATATGCATATGCATTCAACTATATGCACACTACAGGTTCACACTCATTTAAACACAAATATATTCACAAGCATGTAAGTCTAAAAATGCCCTTTCAAGCACACAATATTGCTATCATTACATATCTTATCACTCATAATCACATTCAAAATCTCCACCTGAGCTCTTAAAGTGTGTTGGACAAAGGGAAAACTTACCTGTGGTCAGACCTATAGAACTGAAGTTGATAATTTGTGATTAGTTAATGGAAATGTGTTGACATATGAATTACGTTTGCAAGTTTAAGCATGTATGTTGCAGCCAGCTATCGGTGGGAAAGGAAAGGGGACAATGAATTGAATAAATGGGTTTGATGATGCATGATAGCTGATATGCACTCAAGTAATCTTGATTCAAAATTTGGATTGTAGGTGCAGATGTTAAAATCCACGTGACATGATGCATTGCAAGGAATTTACTAACTTTTTTAAAAACAAAACAAACAGGACTTTTAATGTATCTTTGAAACCTACACAGTTAATACTAACCTTAGGAAATGAGTTTACTATTATTTTGGTAGCTGCTATTTGTATTAACGTACCTCATAGTCATAAAGAAGGGTTTTCTAATGCTCGGCTCTGTAGACATACCAGTGAAATAACATATATCTGAAAGATTTCCCTAAACATGAAGCCCTAATAAAGGAAATTATAACTATGATTTTCAGAAATTATTTAATTTTTGGATGAGCTTAATTTGAGCACCTGGTTTAAAAGATTTTGAATTTCACACATTCTGAAAATATCTTAAATTGGATACACAGAAACAGAGGCAGCCATAATTATTAGTGATCTTTAAAAATCACAGGTGTGTTTTCTCTATCTGTTTATGCCACACTTACACTGGGTCATTGCTGAGAAAGGGAATCCTAACCTTCCAGTCGCCTCTGGTTATGCACTCTCACTGCATTAAATGTGCTGGTACGCATGGTCATGAGCAAGCCGATCTGATGGAAACATAAGCCTACAGAAAATGCAAGGTAATCTGGTTGACTGGGCAGCCACACAAGGGGTAATGACAGCACATGGGCATAGGCTGCCAGGGCTGGCAACAGGCAGGTCGGGTCTCTCAGCACCAGCCTGAACTCATGTTACCTTGAGAGATGATGCAACTGCACCCTGAGTTTGTGTGCATTTGCTTCTTGAACTATGTAAGCAGTCTGCTGGTGCTTTGCCAATAAGCAGACGAAGAAATACAAACAATACAATGAATATTAACCTTTAATAAAAGAAACAGTTTAACTTCATGTTAGACTGAGAAAAGAGCAAAAGAGAAAAAGGCTGGAAATCTTACAAAGGAATATAAATGAAGTATGCCCTTGCTTTAAGCTTTTGATTTACATATTGAGATTTACAGTGATGATGAGTTTAAACCACCATCTCCAAGCTCTTTTACAAATAAGTAGCTCCAAGTGTTCCACAAATACCTACAGAATTCCATAAAACTTTCCATGAGGTAGCAAAAGTGTACCAGGAGGTAGTCACCTGCCAGTGGAAGGCAACTACATCTTGAGGAAAACACAGCAGGGGTAGTAAAATCTAGCAACACTAGAAATAATGGAAACCACAGGAAGAAATTAAGGGGATTAAAAATAGTTACTGGAGATGAAATTTGTCTGAGACATGATGCTGTACAATCCTTTTCCCGATCTCAATCCTATTAAAAAGTGCCATGAAACTGCTAACAACAAACAGGAACTGGAATCTCCTTTTGTCTCATCTGAGACATATCTCCAGAGTGAGTAAGAAGCTCACTTTTTATATGGTTAGCCCTGTATTTATTCCCACCGAGCCAGTGTAAATTTTACCATTATTTTAATTGGACCAGATCCTTGGTCTGTTACTGAATAAATTACCAAACCCATTTCCTACTTTTCTTGGAAATGTCTCCATTTCCCATATTCATCCAGTCCAGATCTTCTCTGAGCTGCAACTCTGTCAAGTCTTACAAACTACTAGGGCAGAAGAGAACTGTAACTGTGGAACTCTGCAGCAAATTTGGAACATTGTCTTTAACACATGCCGTATGGTAGTGTAATTCTAAGCAGATAAACTATATAGCAAAAGTCACACTCACAAAATCATATGTGGCTTTTGCAAAGTCTTTTCATTTTTTTTAAGAAAACACAGTATACTATCGCTGATATGTTAAAATGCAGCCTGATTCAGCACTGGGCTGTATTGCCTTCCCTCCCATTGACTTCAAAATGAATAAGCTCAGCCTGGGTATTTGAGAATTCATTGCTGCTGAGACATATTCTGGCAGGTCAACACAAGCATTATTCATAGGCCTCAATTCAGTCTGTCATCTGAAATGAAAGAGAGCCTTTCTTCAAAAAGCTAAAATCCATCTTTAATTTGTTATCCTAGTAACTGTATCAAAAACTGTTTTAAAATAAATATAAAAAATGAGAGCAAGCTGATGAGCAATTGAAACACAGGAAAATAGATCTGGAAGTGACTGCAGGGCCACCAAGTCCATGCTCCAGCTATTGCAGGCAACCAGCTCATATAATCTTTTTCATAAATATGTCAAGCTCTATCTTCAAAGCAACTAGTTTTATTCCTTCAGTTACTGCTATTGTGCAGTTATTTGTATTTCTTCCAGTTTGAGTTACAGATTCATAGATTATACGCCAGAGGGGACCACTGTGATCATCAAGTTTGACCTCCTGTATAACATAATCTGTAGGATTGCCCTGAATTCATTTAAGAAGCCAGTGATTTTGCAGCCATGAGGTTACTGGGGAAAGGGCACAAGATGCATGGTATCGGTGTTAGACCAATGGGATTAATCAGTTCATGTTAACACACTGATTATCATATAGTAAAGGGAAATGTTTCAAAAGAATACTCCAGTCTGAAATGTAAAGTGAAATCATTTGGATTTCCAGAGAGGTCATGGTTGAAATATCACAAAACTCTCTTTACTCAAAGCAGATGCTTATTAAGATTAATTTAGTGTGAAAAGTGAACCAGAATGCATATAAAAGACAATGCCTCCTCAATTATGTAACAGGACACCTCCTCATTATATTGTGTTCACTGAAGATGATGGTATTTTCCTAGGGGATGTATAACTACAGTTTGCCAAAGTCTCTCTGCCTCATTTTAGATTAAATATCAGACTCGAGAGCATGAAGCCAAGTGAGCAGAAATAAGAGAACTCAAATAAACATCAATTTAAATGTAAAAGAAAAGGGCTGTTATGTGTGTTTTCTAAACATACGTGTTCAAAATAGAAAGTTACAATGATGCCAGGATACAAATACAAAGAAAAATTACTAGCATTTAATATAAGCAACAATACCTCTTTATTACATTTGTACATGGATTGAAATGAGAAGCAATCTATAGGTGTAAATATTCATGTAAATTTTCACATAAATGGAATAACTTCTCTTTCTTGTCACCTTTTCTGTTTGCTTCCTGTCTCTTTCTGTGAGCTCCCTCCAGTGTTCTCAAGGAAGTATTGAATTATTTCATTTTGGTATATTCCATTTTTATCACATGAAGAACCATGATAAGAAAGATTGCATTCATCTAACCAAAAATCATCTGCCTTAAAACTAGATGCCCATTCTAAGCTGAAAGTCTAGTCTAAACTAGATTGCGAAAATAGGCACTGCAAGAAGAAGATGCATCTCACCCACCACAGATGTCCCTTAGAATGAATGGCACACTTTGCCAAAAGGACTGCTGGCTGTAGAGGTGGCTAGAAAATTAGGTGAGACTGTGTACCAACTTGGAGATTATTTAGAGTTAAGGCATATAAATTCTTTCTTTCTTTTCCCCATAGGAGCTAACAAGAAGAATTTCTGCTCTGAACTGGAGGTTCAAACTGGAGGAAAAGACAGATGACCAGGGAAGCCTGGCCACTGACTCTCAGTCATCAACATGAAAAGAACAAGTTGGGTCTAAGACCCTATCAGGTAAGGTACATTCTGTATAGCAATAATAATGCCTTTGTACAAGTCAAAGCCGAAAGGCTAAGGGGATATGATTACACCCCGGCAGAAAACATGCAGAGCACTGAATCCCATACACTGAGGACATGCTAGCCTGCTTGGAGCCAGCTCAGGGATCTCTATACAGTGCTGCTATGCAGGCTGTAAGCATGCCATAAGTGCTCTGACACCTGTTTACATCAAGTTTAACTCCTGCTTCTACCAAGATAAGCAACAGTGGAGTCAGGCACTCTATTTTTTATGCCTCTTCCACTGGCTTTGCGGAGTTACTAAATTGAGCTGATACAAATGAGAATAAAATTATTCTCTATAAGACTAGTGGGCCTGGTTTATTTCTGCTGGTTTGGTTTTTGGGTCTGTTCACTGACAGAATAAACCAATATAAGCTGGAGCTGTTGCAGTCCTTTTCTACTCTTTCTTCCCCAAGCTGTTTGTTCCCATCCTTTCCCTTGTACCCATACTAGTGCTTTGTGCAACTGAGCCATGAAAAGGTTCAGGGAGCTTAGCTGTAATAAAACTAGGCAAATATTGTGAGAACATACATGATCTTAAAGTCATAAGCAATAGAACTAAAGAGAACTTAATTTTGAGTACTGCAATGTCAATTAATTTGGTGTCTCTGCTGGTGCTTTATTTATTGTGAAAGCCACTATGACAAGCCACTGTACTGCTAAACTGCATGATCTTCAGCAGATAGTGAGCTGTTGCCTAACCTCAGAAATGTCAGAGTGGAGCTATGGAATTACTCCAGTCCTTTGTGGGTTTGGCAAAAACTTTGTAGGATCCCTAGTGACGTATGCTGGGCCTGATTCAAATCCCAACAACGGAAATGTCTTTGATTTGGTTATTGTTATTTCTGACCCTATAAATGCAGGGAACACTCAGGCATTAAGAAAGATATTGTTTCTCTAACATATCAGTTGGTCATTGCAGTTAACATCAAATGAAACAGAATGAGAATCCCAGTTTGATTTTTTCCTCTTTTACTGTTAAAGATCTCATAATAACATAAATTCAATGCCCATCCAACCATCATGATTTGTTGTGTACACACCAGGATTTTAGTTTCTTATGAGAAAATTGAACAAAAATGGTCCATGTTTCACAATTCCTTTTTTTTTACCATTGTCTGTAAATAACTTTAGAGAAGCTCTTTCCTTTTCCTTTCCTCTTCTCCTTTAAAATAGTTCTTTAAATAGGTTCTTTTTACATTTTAATTTTTCTACCCTTTTTGCATTTTTGTTCTGCTCGTCCTCTTGTAAGGGCCACCCCACCATCACTTCTGCAGGTTAACATGGAATCAATGGAAGATCTCATTTAAATACAGTTCCTCTTTAATGCAAGACATTAGTATGCTCTGTACTGTGTTCCATGACTGAAGTTCATCTTAATATTTTATAAGATTTTTTTCTTCCCCATTTTTATTAAGGGGTTGGAATTTTAGAAAATAGCTAAGTTGGTTTCACTCCTAAACCCACGAATCTTGAGAAATAAATTGAATCTGGACTATGTTATGGGGAACTGCTGTGTTTGCACTGCTTTTCAGTCTTCATAGTAGGATGGCACCTGAAAAGTGTTTCTTTTCAACCTCTCTCCTACTCTTTTCACACTGGGCATATCAACATTATTTTTCTTAGGGAATTTCTAAAGGATCTCTTGCATATTTACTTTTAGCTCTGCTCACTGCCAGTAACTCAGAGCCTGTGGGATAACGTGAGCATCCCACATATACAATATTTATTGCATATATATTTTCAAGCCAAATTCTCTTGCATCCAATATAGTGGGCAGTGGTGTGCAAAATCCATGCCTGTCTGGTTTGTGCTCATTGTATCCCATTTCTAAGGCCCCATAGGCTGACAGCCACACATGTAGTTAGGGATATTCATTCTCTTCACTACCTATATTAAATTATACTTGTAAGCAATTGGTGTTGAGATTCCTTTGTGTTGGCCACTGCTCAATTTATAAGGGTTCATCTACTCAGGGAAGCTTGTGAGCAGTAAACTAAGTTGTGAATGTACTAGGCACTAAAACAAGCTTTACCTAAAACATCTGGACATTCCTGTGCTTGACCAAAGCTGCCTCTTAACATTCATCAGTGCCATTTAGAGAGTGTTCAAAGAGCTCACTTTGTCTCAAGTGGGTTATTGCCATGTATATTTTCACAATCCTTAAAATTCAGCTACACAGCGTTGTCTGTGCCTTGCGCCCGTACCTTCCAGTCCCACATTTGTTTTACAAGTTCTTAATTTTTTTTGTGTTACCTTTTGCTCCCAGCTTGAATTTATTGTAAGATTTGAATTGGTATCTGCATCGCTTCTTCCACTTTTTGTCTTTCCTCTAAGCTCATTTTATTTCTTTTCTCATTCTTAAATTCCCATTCTTCTAACTGCCATCATTTGTTCAACGAAGCAGCTCTTCCGATAGCAGTACGTTAAACTATAGAATATGCAAGTCTGCAAGTGTTGCAGGTCTAGCAGCAGAGACATGGGATTCTTGTATATACAACATAGAATTGGTCTGAGCATATGCTCAACTATTTTTTTCAGTGGCGCTGGAAGGTCTGAATACATTTTTCATTCACGAAGTGTTTTTCTTAAACATACATGTAATGTGCATGATAACCCTGGAGACAAAAATACAACATTTTCAAGGCACATGAAATGTTGGGGTAGCGACAGCACAAGCTTTCCTGTACTGTCTTGCTAATATTTTAGTGGCTGCTCTCAAAAATTACTTCACTGATGAAAATTAGAAGGTAATCCAGCTAAATCAAGTTATCATTTTTCTCCTGAATTTCTATTCTTAGACATCATATATACAGATATATTTTAAGGCAAAAATATATTTTACATGAGGGGTTTCTATTTTTTTTTAATTATTTTTGGAGTGAATTTTGGTGTGATGGTCTTATTTCAAGATGAATAACAGAACCTTAATGTTACTGCCAATTGAACTGGTTTCTAGCAGTCAATATTTGTTGTCACAGACAATACAGGTTGCCACAGACAATACAGGAATCTATGCAGTTCACATGCATTCTTTTCACAAAACTTTGTTTCATTGTACACAGTGACCATACTTTCTTTGTACAGGTTGTACTATCTTCCAATCCTGCTTTTAAACACCAAAGAAGATTTCTTTACACACCCACAAAGTTGTTGTATTTACTTTGAGTTTAAGCCAATAAGCATGCATGCTATTGGCTCACAATTTTAAACAGTCATCAAATACAGCTTCTCCTGCTGTGATTTATCTTGATTACAAACGTGCAGTGTAAGCAAATTGCCTTTCTTTTGATATTTTGTTCACTGTGCAACACGGCCATCGCATAAAGTAAGTTACTGGTTTTATGCTAGAAAAAATATAAAATGTATAAAATGGAGCACAGATAGTTTTCTATTGTCCATGCCAAATTGGAACCTTTGTAGCTGAAGTGCATTGGAAGGGAAGAAGTTCACGAGCTTTATCTCTCTCGTTTACATCTCTCACAAAAGGAACTTAAAACGTGAGGAGTTACCTGCCAGTGGAGATGAACCCCACCTTTAATGTGCCCCTCTTTAATGGGAACATTGATTGATAACCGCAGGGAAACATTGTCTCCTTTTCACTGCAGGCTTGCTTAGGATATTTTACTGGACATGCCTGTTAAGCTGGTACACCAAGAGCTGATGGTCAGCCTGCTGTCCTCACACTGCACACGAAACTGTTGTCATTTGCAAACTCCTAATTCCTCCTCTTCCAGACATGCTCCTGCTGCGGCACGACTGAGTGCACAGTGAATGCATTCTTACAGATTTATCTGCATTGCTTGTGGTGGGACTGTAGTCCTTTGTGTGTGTTTTGGAATTTTACCCCAACCTTAAAATCTTAAATTTCAAGGTTAGTCTTTTTAGCAATTACAGGAAGGTCCAGTGTGTACTATTGAAACCTATCTGCTCCAAAGTAAGCTTTAAACTTTCAAAACAAGGTGGCTGTGGAAGTGCAAAAAACTACCGAGCAGATGCAGTTACTGTATACAGGAAGCTAGGATCAAGTTCAAATAAAAGCTCTGGGCACCAGTTCTTAGCAACTGATTTTAAAGCAGTTGTAATCTTCAAAGCTATCTATTTATCTCTACAGCAGAGGCCCTCGGTATTATATACCTAATGAATTAGACCATTTGAGCAACCTTCTATCACATTAAAAAGGTACTCTAACTTTTTCCTTTGCCAGATTAACTGTTCAGTCCATTTTTGACAGATGAAATCAGCTATATGGAATTTTAACACTGTATTTCTTTTAAAATGTGTCTCTGTTTATTTCCTTGTGCCCAAATGGAAGTTTTGAGACTGTTAAGGTTCAAAATTGTTTGTGTAATATTAGCCTTACTGTTTTGGGTGTTTTTCAGGAACTACTGGTCACATACATAAAGCACAAATAAATACGTAAAAATAGAAATAAAGACACAATCTTGTTCCCCAAAAAAATTCAGATAAGGTCCTGATCCAGTAAAAGGGTTATGTGCTTGACTGTATGTGCCATGTGCTTCTGTTGACCTCAGCGGGAGTATTCACAGTATTCACAGTGGTTGAGTACGTGTATTAATCTGTGCAAAGCTAGGAGGTAAACTACATATGTTTGTTAAAATTTACTTTGCTTTAACAGACTGGAGTTTCTTTTTTCATCCAAAAATGTATGGAGTATTCCAGTTATTTCAAAGCACCTACATTTCATTAGAAAGTGAGTAAACTATAACATGACAATAAGTCATTTTTTTCTAAAAGCAGGAAGGGAAGGTGAAGTTCAAAATTTCAAAATAACTTTCATATTCCTACAGTTTAAATGTAAAACAGCAGCATTCTAATAGCAAAAATCTATAGATTGTTATCCAATGTCCAATTCTTATTCAATAAGTAGGAATACTTCAAGGGAGTGTAAACGTTAGCTTCATTAAATGTTGGAACAAGCTACATAGCTGAATATGCACAAAACCAGAGGTTAATTCTATCACATAAATTTTCAGGAGCGTACTACTGTGAGCCAAGCTGTGAATTTCTTATTTCTATTGGCAAGAAGCTACCTGTGCAAGTGCCTGTGAAGTAACGTGTTTCTGGAGTGAGGCATTAGTTACCATAAGGATGGCAGAACCACAGCATATGAAAACTACCCTAACACGTAGCATTGGTGAACATGTCTCAGAAGTGTCTTCAGAGAGTTTCAGACTGAGGGTGTCAGTGGGACCAATAAGGCATTCCTGGAATTTTATTAAGTGTGCTTACTTTGGTTTTGGTAATGCAAAGAAAAGTAAAACAACGAATTTTAGGAAACATACCTTAAAGTATCTGATTTACTATGTGTAAATTTTCACACAGCTTTACTAAATACCTCCTTTGCTAAAGTATATTTATACTGAATTTCTTAATCTTGAAAGAGGCATTTGGCTTGAGGTTCAATCAAATACTGCTGGCATTCCTGGAATGTTTAGTTTAGTCTCCTTCATTGCCCACTTTTTTAATACCTTAAAATATATTTTCATGGTAAATCCAGCACCGAGGACAGGGACTTAAAACTGTCTATTCCTTTAATTAGAAATATATATATATATCCATACTGCAATAAAAACACAATTTAAAATAGAACAGTAATAGCAAAGTATGAATGAATGCTAATCCCAATATAACTATGAGGGAACCTAATCTATAGCTAAGGCTGAATTGGTGAGAATTGAACTGAAAGCATAGTAGTAATGATCAGTGGAAGAAAGCCTGATACTCTGGAGCAGAGAGGAAACATAATTGTGGTTGATGGAGTTCCAGTCTGCTGGGGATGGGCAGGATTTTGAAATTGTGTTCTTTGGAGACTGCCTCAGGGAACGTGCTTCTGGTCAGTGACAGCACAGTTGAAAACTACATGGCATTGTATGGCATATTTCTTATATACATATATATATACACACACAACACCACCACTTGTTTATTTGGTCAACAGTTTTCCCCTCTGTGCCACTCAATTTCACATAGTCTACTGCATAGAACACGGTAATAAAGTTGGCTCAATAACAAAGGTTTCTTCAGAATCAGTCAGATTACAAATAGTGCTGTGTTGCGACTGACGGTGATACATCTTCCAGGTACTGTTGTGATACTGTCCTAGTGCTGGATGGCAGCAGGTCAGAGCACCTCAGAGGTCACCTTCCTGGTGGAGAAGAAATTGTTGCTGCATGTTCCAGGTGTTCCAGGTTTCTCCACCCGTACAGGTTAGGGGACACAGAATCAGAGAATCACAGAATGGTTGGGGTTGGAAGGGACCTTTGGAGATCATCTAGTCGAGCCCCTGTGCCAGAGCAGGTTCACCTACAGCAGGCTGGACAGGAATGTGTCCAGGCGGGTTTTGAATGTCTTCAGAGACCACAACCTCTCTGGGCAGTCTGTTCCAGTGCTCTGCCACCCTCAAAGTAAAGAATTTTTTCCTCATGTTGAGACAGAACTTCCTGTGTTCCAGTTTGTGCCTGTTGCCCCTTGTCTGTTGCTGGGCTCCACTGAGAAGAGTCTGGCCCCATCCCCTTGGCACCTGCCCCTTAGATATTGATAAGCACTGATGAGATCCCCTCTCAGTCTTCTCTTCTCCAGCCTAAACACGTGTCACCATTTCCTTGGGGAATCTTACACCAGCCCCAATCCCAAATCCCAGTGCAGACCAGCTAACGTGTATTAATCAAATTAACCTGTCCTTCCATGACTAGGTTGCCAAGCTAGAACCTTGGGAGACGGCGTATAACAGCACCACCTGCCGACACCTGCCACACGCCATGGCGGGGCGGTCTGGACGTCCCAGTTCTGTGGGAATGTCACTTTTATTCCGCAAAGCTGCCGTTCGGCGGGAGGAGGCGGCAGCCGGGCGCACGGGGGCTGCGTCCAGCCCTGGCCTCGGCACTCAGGAGATGAGCTCTGCGCGCAGAAGCCAAACCCCCGCCGCGGCCCGCCGGCCTCCGCGGAGCCTGGTCGGGAGCTCGGCCCTCTCCGCCGGCGGCGGGATGAGCTCCCGCGGGAGCGCAGGGCAGGCGGCGCGGGGCCGAGGCCTCCCCGCCGGCCCTCCCACGCCGGGCGGAACGCGCCGCGCGGGGCCGCGTTGCGCGGGGAAGGGTGCGCGGCGGCACCGGCCCCGGCACCGGCCCGGGGTGGCGGCAGAGGGAGTGCCGCCATGGCGGTGGACATCACCCTACTCTTCAAGGCCAGCGTGAAGACGGTGAAGACCCGCAACAAGGCGCTGGGGGTGGCGGTGGGGGACAGCGCCAGGGACGAGCTGCTCAAGCGGAGCGCCGCCCGCTCCAAGAGCGACTTCACCAGCCGGGCCCGGGAGGTGGTGAGTACGGCGGCGGCGGCGGGGCACCCAGGCACCACCCGGGGGGAGAATGAGCGGCAGCCGGGCCCGCCGGCAGCCCGCGCCTGACGGCGCCGCCGCGGGCAGCCCGTCCCCCCCGCCTTCTTGGGCCGCCGCGTCCGGGTCTCCCCGGGGGCCCGGGGCGAGCGAGCAGGCCCCGGAGTCGCCCGCAAACAACCCTGGGGCAGCTCTTTCCCACACGGATGTGGGTTGGGAGGGCGGGAGCGCGGCGTGAGAGCCGGGAGCCCGGCGGCTGATGTGGCGGCTGGGCAAGACTCCGAGCCCGCCTGTCGCCCCGCGGCCCCCCCGCGCCCTGGCGCGGCTCCTGCCGCAGGGGCAGGCAGGGCCGGCCCGGCCCGGCTCCTCCCGGAGGGCTATGCTGGCTGCCTCCCCTGCCTGACGGGGCCGGCGCTTCTCATCGAGCAAAACCGACTTTCCTTCGGTCTGCAGGCATTCACACGGGTGTTTCCTCATGCCAGTTGCCACGTAGGAGAATGCTTCCATAGCAGATATGAGCATCAGCGTCTATAGCATTGCACTGCATATGCTGTCTTCAGTATTTATTTATTCTTTTTTTGTCACGCAGTATGGCTGTAAAGTGCCAATTTATACAAATTACACATAAAAAGGTACTCGGAACATTTTAAGGCTTGAAAAGGAAAGTGCTGAGAAGTTCAGGAATTACAGACCTGAAGGCTGACCAGCCCTAATAATAGTCCTCAGCCCACAGTCGTACTGTAAAAACAAATTTGTTGCAGATTATTTTGCTCCATACTGAGTAAAAGAAAGGGAAAAAAGCCTGATACCAAAGTGGGGCTTGAATAACACATGTTTAATAAGGTGCTGGACCACATTTTGAAAAACTAAATGAAAATGACTACTCAGTACACTCTCTGAGGAGGCAGGCTTACAGAACACATCTGCAAGTTTAGGACTAAACAAAGAATGCACAAGTAACCTTGTTCTTTGATTTTTCTGATTTATGATTAATTTTGTTTTCAAGCACAGATATTAATGTCACATTTCTGTGCTCATTGTACTTTTCCTAATTCTAAGAGAGAGTACTTAAAAACTAATGTGTTTTGTAACACTTAATATTTGATGTTCAGTAGCTCAGTGATTGTTTTGAGGCCTAAGCAGAGGGTGTCAAGTTGGGTACCTGTTAAATAAATGTATAATTATTAACCATTACAAAAAGTTGATTTAAGTGACTTGTCAACTGTGAGTTATGTGGTAGGGATCTGTCTGTAGTGATCTGAGCAGTCCATAAAACTACATTCAGTATCTTCGTCCATGAGATCTACCTTTTTTCCCCTGTTGCATCTCCTAATTTTAAGTAAAGATATTCCCCATTCTGCAGTGTTAAAGATAACATGCTCCTTCAGTCTCACCCCAGAATACGGTGACCTTTTTAATTTTTAACACAACTTGTGTGTGTGTGAATTTAGAATTCTGAAAAGGATTGAAATTTTGTCACAGGGCATCATGTTGACGTTTATGTGCATCATCAACACAGATGCAACTTTTAAATCTGCCATTCAGAACTTCAGCACTTGGGCTGATGCTAAGGGCAGGTTGTTACCCTCTAAGAATTTAGCACTAGGCGGTGTTGGGATGCTTTGCCTAAGTGTTTCACAGTTATTTGCGGTAGCAGAGGAAGCAAGAGAAAATCTGAGGGTTTTAGTTTCCATTCTAGGTACTTTTATAGCCACAGACTTCTGTTCGTTCCCTCCAAAGCTTTTTACTTTCTTCCTATTGCTTCCAGTATTGTCTGTCTGCACTCTGGTTCCTCCTCCTCAGTTTCAGTGTCTGTATTCCAAATAACTTATAACCTCAGACCCACTTCTTCTTCCCTTCTAATCTTTCCTCTCTCTTCCCATCCTACCATCAATGCTATATTGCTTTTGCTTCCTCCCAGTTTTGGTTTTCTTTCTCAAGTTCTGTTCATACTCAAGCCTAGCCTCACCTTTACCTTCTTCTCATTGCCCTGCCATAGTCCTGTGCAGTGATGACATGCTGTAGCTATGTCCTTTTCCTCCTGCCGTAGTCCTTTGTTTTACCGTATTCACAGCTACTGTTTCCTGCAGGCCCCAGCCTTTTCTGAGCTCCTCATCCTTTCTGAGTTTCCTTGGGGCACTGTCCGGGCAACAGAAAGAACAACAAAGATGTGGATAAAAGTATTTTGTTTAATTGCAAGAGCTTCAAGTGAAGTAAACCGCTAAAGCCAATGTGGATGAGCTGAATGGTCTGAGGGGAAGAATGGTTTTAATTAACGGTACTTAAATAAACAATGACCTTGGAGAAGAAGACAAGGCTAAAAATGTGTTGCTGAAGCACGTCTGAGCATGATTTCTATCAACATGCTGATCAATGAGTAGGAGTGAGATGGATTGGCTTTGCTCTGCTCCTGTAACTCAGTTACATTTGTGACAGTGAGTCAACAACCTGCCAGACCAGAGGCCACCATTTTAATGTGTGAATAAAACATTGAAACTGCAGCTAGAAGAATAAGCTTTGTAGTAAAATGAATTATGATTGTAGTTGCTTATTCCAGCCAAATACAGTTTGGTTTGATTATGTATGTGTCAAACCCTCTTTCAAATACTTTGTTGTAGCTTCGCAATAAAAAACTTTAGCTGCTTCTGCCAAGACTATACAACTTAGCTTGCAAATGTAATCTTTGATAGATGCATTAATTCTTTAACATACTTGTTTTCTAAAAAGCTCCCCAAAAGCTAGTGAATTTTCCCATGTCTATGTACAGGATTTTTGTTTATTGTTTAATCTGAGGAACATATCAAATGGTTAACTAGTGTTGTCTTTAAAACTTGTCATGAAAGATACTGGTCAGAATCCATATAGGAGAACAGTGGAGACCCTGAATAATCTACACCTAGTCACCACTTTCAGCATGCCTTATTTGGTTGCAGAATAAAATAGAATGGTTTCAGTTGGAAGAGACCTACAATGATCATTGAGTCCAACTGCTTGACCACTTCAGGGCTGACCAAAAGTTAAAGGATGTTGTTAAGGGCATTGTCCAAATGCCTCTTAAACACTGACAGGCTTGGGGCATCCACCACCCCTCTAGGAAGCCTCTTCCAGTGTTTCACCACCATCTTGGTAAAGAAATCCTTCCTAATACCCAGTCTGAACCTCCCCTGGTACCGCTTTGAACAGTTCCCACATGTCCTATCCGTGGATAGCAAGGAGAAGGGGTCAGCACCTCCCTCTCCACTTCCCCTCCTGGGGAAACTGTAGAGAGAGTGAGATCGCCCCTCAGCCTCCTTTTCTCCAAATTAGGCAAACCTAAAGTCCTCGGTTGAAGATTTCCATTTGACATGCAGATATGGAGATACTGAAATGCAGAGTCTACACACAGATCTACTCCTTTCAGTGTTATATTCTGTGTGGGTTTGCCTAGCTTCTTCCAGGTGGAGCTGTGATGACTTTACTTGTGCTCCAGGCTGCTGGAGCAGCAGCCAGCCCTGGTGGAAACATGTGGCAACACGGCTGGAGTGGGGGGCTCTGGGCAGGTGCTCAGCCTTGCCTGGAGCAGCCACAGAGCTGTAGGATCAGAGTTCTCCTTTCTAGCCTGTCATGCTGAGGTTTTGTATCACATTATTAATGTGTTTGAGCACTTGGCTGAACTGAATTAAGCAATGTAGCTCTCTGTCATACCTAGTATATTTTCTTCCTCCTTTTTTCCCCCGAAGGACTATCATTTTTGCTGTAGGATCTGAGGACTGTGGAAATGTTCACTTTTTTTTTTTTATTCCCTTCCTCTTAGACTCTAACTGGTGTTTAAGAAGGAAAATTGAAGGTGCTTAGCATTAGGAGAAGAACCTGTCAAAGTTGTAACAGTTCCTTATTTTCTGTTGAATTTAACTTTTCTTTCCTAAGAAAGCTCCGTGTCTGCACAGTGGGCTTCTGTATTTATGGTAAAGTTTCATTGCACCTGAGAGATACAGTTGTAAAGTCCTGGTTTACATTCTCAAACTTAACATGATTTTTAGGTGGATTGAAGTAGGCACGGAGAATGTGGAATATAAGAACTTTGACTTGAATCAGTATTGTGTGGGGAAACTGGTTTAGAGATGTGAAGGATACATTTTGTGTGCTCTTGGTATTTTATGTTAGACACAGAAAATACTTCAACATTCTGTATTAATTTGTACTTTTTTTTTTCCAAAGCTGACCATTTTATGGTCAGGCATGCTGTATTGCTGCAGTCTGTAGGTAGCTGATGAAGGTTTTCGTATTTGGGACTAAGTTGGTAACAAGGATGTTATGATGTTGTCTAAAACCGTTGTAATGTTAGTTGCAGAGACAGCTGGTGGTGGTGATAACTGTTAAACTGTGACAAAACTGATCTGTTTGCCTCTTCAGAATCAAAGACAAATGTTATGGCTGTGAACTTTTGAAAGTATTTTGTCTGCCCCAGCATTGACCCATCACTGTTTATTTGGTTTGGGTTTTTTTGGTCTGTCAGCTGCATTGTACAACCATTGGGTTGTCCAATATGTAATGAAAGATGACTAGTGCTGTGTGTATGGTGAATGTTTTTGGCCTCTCTCCACCTGTTCACCAGCTACATATTGACTCGGACCAGGTAAGAAGTGGTTGTTGAGGGATTCCCTACAACTTTCCATTGCTTGCAATTCATAAAACACTGCTAGAATTCATTATGTATATGTTAGTGCTTTTTGGTCAATTAAAACAAAAGCAGATATCTTTTTTCTTTTTTTTTTTTTCTTTTTCAATGATACAGCTATTTAAAATGTAGTATAGAGGGATATTAAAGTCTGCTATTCATCATACTTTTACAGGCTTACATAGCTGTGGTGGGCTGACCCAGGCTGGACACCACGTGCCCACCAAAGCCACTCTATCAATCCCCTCCTCAGCTGGATAGCGGAGAGAAAATATAATGAAAGGCCTTAAGTGGGTAGAAAATATAATGAAAGGCCTTAAGTGGGTAGAAAATATAATGAAAGGCCTAAGTGGGTTGACATAAGGACAGGGAGAGATCATTCACTAATTACAGTCATGGGCAAAACAGACTTGACTTGGGGAAATTAGATTAATTTATTACCCATCAAATCAGAGTAGTACAGTGGGAAATAAAACTAAATCTTAAAAACACCTCCCCCCACTCCTCCTTTCTTCCCGGGCTCAACTTCACTCCCAGTTCTCTCTACCTTCCCCACACCACGTGGCTCGGGACGGGGAATGGGGGTTATGGTCAGGTCATCACGTTGTTTCTGCTGTTCCTTCCTCCCCAGGGGGAGGAGTCCTTGCACTCTTCCCCTGTTCCAGAGTGGGGTCCTCCTGTGGGAGGCAGTCCTCCACGAACTTCTCCAACATGAGTCCTTCCCACGGGCTGCAGTTCTTCACTAACTGCTCCAGCCTGGGTCCGTTCCACAGGGTGCAGTCCTTCAGGAACAGACTTCCCCAGTGTGGGTCCCCCATGGGGTCACAAGTCCTGCCAGCAAACCTGCTCCAGCGTGGGCTCCTCTCTCCATGGGGCCACAGGTCCTGCCAGGAGCCTGCTCCAGCGCAGACTTCCCATGGGGTCACGTCCTCCTTTGGGCATCCACCTGCTCCGGCGTGGGATACTCCATGGGCTGCAGGTGGATATCTGCACCACTGTGGACTTCCATGGGCTGCAGGGGGACAGCCTGCCTCACCATGGTCCTCACCACGGGCTGCAGGGGAATCTCTGCTTTGGTGCCTGGAGCACCTCCTCCCCCTCCTTCTTCACTGACCTTGGTGTCGGCAGAGTTGTTGCTCTCACATATTCTCACTCCTTTCTTCGGCTGCAGTTGCTGTTGCACAGCAGGAATTCGTGCCCCTCCCTCCCCCCTTCTTAAATGTGTCATCCCAGAGGTGCTACCACCATCGCTGATGGGCTCGGCCTTGGGCAGCAGTGGCTCCGTCTTGGAGCCGACTGGCATTGGCTCTATCAGACATGGGGGAACTTCTAGCAGCTTCTCACAGAAGCCACGCCTGTAGCCCCCCCACTACCAAAACCTTGCCATGCAAACACAATACATTAGTTCCTCGGTATGGTATCAGATCTGAGATTAAGCTGAGTTAATGTGCTAAGTGACTGAAGATTTTTAAGGATTAGAGCAAAAGTATTTAAATAAAAAAAAAATTGGGCTTGAAGTAAGCGCTCAGTGACAAACATAAGCAGTTCAGATATAGCATAGGCCCAGTTTGTGTGACACTTGTTCACAGCTTTACCATGGTCTTAAACCTGCAGTTTTGGATATTTTAAAAGATTGTCAGTTTTGGAAGGTGTTTGGCACTTGAACTTCTGTCTTAGGACAGTCTGAGGAAATCTGACTATTTAAGCCTTTCCTGTTACTTTTTTATGGCAAGTATGAGCTATTGGGAATATCATCTGTCAGATATGCTTCTTAGTTATTTGCAAATATTGAGTGAATGAGAACTTTTTATCACTGCTGACTGTTTAATATTTGTTGGAGAAATGGAATCAGGGCTGATACAGCCTATTAACAGAAATAAAGATAAATTAATGGTCAGGCAGAATTTCACGGTGGGCTTGATCGCAGCCATGAATGAAATTTTGTTTTGCTAGGGAGAATCTCTTCTTATTTAAGGTTTTGTGAAAAGCTAAAAAATGAAGTGCTGGAGCATGAGTTCGTCAAAAGCAATACCAGACATATCTGAAAAAATATCCTTGAGAATGGAAAATTTGAAAGGTTAAATGTTTCTAAGTCTTTAAATGCAAAATTTCAGAATGATCAAATGTCTGTGTTTGAAGCTGTTGAACGCATAAGGATGCCAGATTCATGAGGCTACAACATCTGTTATTCATATAACTTCTGTGTATGGATTCTGTAGGATGATTAACTGATTCTTAAAAAAAATTGGTATGATAGGCCAATATTCACGTCAAAAATATGTTCAGCTGCTCTGTACAAACATGTAATGAGGAGGAAAAATCCCCACATAAAACTTGTCTTCAGAACTTGTTCTTATGAAAGCCAGAACAAATGGCGTTGAATATAAATTTTGAGCAAACCTTTTAATTACAAGGCCACCTGACTTTGGTAGTATACTGCTCTGGCTGCGCATAGGTTAGTGGTGGATTTTTTGTTTGTTTGTTTTGCTTTTTTAATTTTATATACTCTGTGCAAAACAGCTCTCCATGCATACCGGCGTAAGTCTAACATATCTCATTGTTTGGATGCAGCCCATGGAATAATTCAAAATGGCCTTGCTATTAGAAGAGATGGAGAGCTGACGTTTTGTCCTTGGTTCCAAACATGGGATCTTCCTCCGCATCTTTGCACAGTTTAATATTTAGAGCATGCTCATAGGGAAAAAAAGGGGTAAGGGTGTTTGTATATGGTGTTTACAGTGGCTTAATCTTTGCCGCTGTTATTGCATTAATAAAACCTAAAAAAGCATGGGGAAGTCCCAAACCAGTAGCTGGTCCCCCAGATTAACCATATAGGACCACCTTCAGTAGCATGACATAATTATTGACATAGCACAATTAAAAGTAGTGTTACTTTCTGATCCCTTTCAGACTATTCAGGATTGTTTGAAGAGGTACCAAGAATAAAATTCAGCCACCAAAGTTGTGGCACGGGTCTGGTTACAGTATATAATCAGTAGCCAGTGCATGGCGTTAATAGAGAAAGACAAGTCTGCACCCGCACTGAAAAATTTCTAGGGTTTTACAAATCAAAATAAGTGTGAAAACCATTAGTAGCTGTTTAGATCTAGATTTCAAATGAAGGATTCCTCGTGCTTAATACCATTTCAGTATCATAAGAAAAAAGAGTCGGCCTGCAGACTGGGAGGTCCACAGACTTTTCCACTGCCTACTTTCGGATATATAGTAGCTTCAGTGGTAGGCAGGCACCAATCTGCTGACGCAGGGAGTAACACCATCCCTGTTCTGAAAGTAAAAAGTATATGAAAATAAAAATGCCAAGTATTAAATGCTTTATTGGAATATGGTAATAATAATTATGCTGCTGGTTCTGAGTCAAGTTCACGTTGGTGTCTCTGGAATGTACCAAATTATATCTAAGCTTTTTAAAGACCGAGAAATATCGAAAATAATGAAATAGCCAGCAGGCTATGTTAAGTTTTTATAGGATGGGACGTGTATTTGCCAGGTCTAGAATAGACTTGAAGGGGGTTTAATCCTGAAAACTTCCATATCTGAGAGTGGTACCATTAAAGTCCGTAGCAGAGCACAGGCAGTGCTCTAAGACTGCATGGTCACATAGTGAACTACTTCTGTTGTAGTTGAATAGCTGATACTAACCAGTGCTATGAGGGAAATGGCCCAAAATGGTTTAAATGGTGTGCTTTAATGGTTTTGGTTTTATACTCAAACTAAAAAATTCTAACCTGATTTACTAAGGTTAGTTTATACGATCGTTTTGACTCCAATGATTACGTAAGAATAACTCCCATGAGAGAATATTTGGATGCAAGGGAAATATATACTGCTTATGGTATAGCCAATTATAGTCTTTATTAGAAATTAATGACTGTGCCAAATTTTGGACAGCAAGTGGTATTTCAGTTCACTTCTTAACTTTTAATGAGAGGTAAGTTCTAATAAATTGAGCCCATAGCTGAGGTCATTAGAATTAATTCTGACTTCTCCACATACAGTTATGAACAGTCACTTTTTTCCTTAAAGTTCAAAGTACTCGTTTACATGCGCATGGGTTTCCTTCCCCCATTTTCTAGGCAGAAAATACGATTCTGAATTATACTTTTTCAAATGGGGAGTTACAGTGTACTGCTTTCTAATATTTCAGATTTATCTCTTCTCCTCTGCAAATTATGGTTAATGTTAGCTTTTTATTATGAGCATTTATTGTTTTTACTTCTCTTTTCCTTCATCCGTGTTAGAGAAGAAATTTAGCCTGAGAGATGGAAGGGAAAGAAGTTGATAATTTTCATTAGTAGAGGAAAAACACATAAAACGCCAGTTAATGAAATAGCAAAGGAAAGACTTTTTTATTTTTATTTTAAAATATTTTTGGAGAGGAATGAAATGCTGACCTTGTTTAATGCAATAGGATTAAATGCCAGATCACTAATGTTCCCCGTGTGATGCTTCTGGTTTTAGCAAAACTCACATGAGTAACAGTGGTGAGGGTATAGGTTGGCCTGGGGGGAAGAGTTATGAACTCTTACATTTGGGAAATGTCTGTGCAGATGCCTGTCTTTGTCCCCTCTGCTGTGTTTGTTTGTTTTTTAGTACATTCTTAACTCCGTGGGAATTGTTTTCTGAATATAACTGAACAGCAGGATTGGAAGTTGGCTTGGGAGACAGCTTTCCTTTGTCGCCTCTTAGTTTTGTTTTGACTAACTGGACCTCATGTCATGCTGAGGAGTCCAAAAAGTATCTAAGGCTGCAGTTCCCATTTTGAGGATGCACCTCCTTCCAGGTTGGTTGTGGGAGGTTCTTTCCCGACTTAGAGGTTTTGGAGGAACTGGTCACTACAAACTCTTTCCTGACTGTGGTTGTCCATTAAACTGACACTTCCGTGAGTTCTTGATTTGTCGTCTTGCCACAAATAAGAATAACATTTATGGAAGTTTGTAGTGCATGTGGAAGTGGAAGAAAGCTGACGTTTATCATATGTAGCCTTTTTCTTTTCTTGAACATAGGTTACATTAGCATGATGTCTGAAGAAGGAGAAAGGCGGGCTAGGGGCAGGGTGATGGGTCCTGTGGCATCTGAAAAGGTCAAGAGATACAGTGGAGGAGAAAGCCAACAGACAGTGAACAGGCTTAGCTGTAAGAAAATAGAATGACGTAGGCTGAGAAGAGACAATCTAATATGAGAGGTAGAAATATGGGTAAAAAAAAAGAAAAAGAAAGACTACAAGGAAATTATATGGAGATTATGATAGAATACATCTAAATGTGAAAGTAAGGAAGGGACATGAAAGAAGGAAGAGCGAGACTGAAACCTAATATTTACAGGTTAGTGAACTTAATTGATGCATTTGTGCTTTTTATTGTTCTTCTGAGTTCTTTATCAAAGATTGTGGAGCAAGAACAGCTCATTATTTTGAGTACTTTGATACAGTAATTGCTAGAAGCTTTAGGCTCTGTATTTATATTCTTTAAAATTTAACCTCTTGTTTGGGACAGAAATTAACTTAAAAATAAGCAGATTCAAAAGAATATCAGCCTGATTTGTTAGAGATTTAACTGTTGGGATTTATGTTTTTCAGGTATTAGCATGAGGCCAAATATAAAGCTAATTTCTCTGGAAGTTTGTAACATTAAGCTTCTGATTCTCCTCCTCCTCCTCTTTTTTGACAATAGGAGAAGTTTGGTGGATAGTAGCCCAGAGAAGAACTTACCCATGACTCTTCCCACCATCCTGCAGTGCTCATTTTCTGTGTGCATGGTGTATCCTGCTTGTTAAGTTAGGTAGAGAGCGATGTTCTTGGACGTGTTGAAAGTACTACTTTTATTAGTTTCTGCTAAATCTATATTTGGACTAAGGAGTTCTCTTCTCTGTGACAATTTGTGAACAGAATTTCTGAGTCATCACACGTTAATTGCTTTGAACTCTGGAGTGTATTGAAATATTAATAAAATGGGGAGATACTGTAATTGAGGATGCTAGCTATGCTTCACATGTGATCAGAAAAAGAAGTTTAAATTCTCTTAATCTCAGGGAATGGCTATTTCAAAGCATTAATATTTTGCAACTTTTCAAAAAATCAGTTACAAATCATTGTTTTCAACGAGTAGTACTGACACTTGTGTTTTTGCTAATTGGGGCTCATTTTGGTCACCAGGATTAGTTATTGCTGTAATGCCGAGCTGATTCCTTGTGATTTTTGGTAATGAGTAGTTTAAGTTTTTGTGTGTTTCACCATAGACAAAAGGATATAATTTTCCAGTGAAAGATTAGATAATTATATGCGCTGGGTTTGAAACTTCAGACCACTATGCTTGAAAATATTTTTCAGACTGGCAAATATTAAAAGCTGGTATGATAACTTCAGCAGTGAAAGCAATTAAAGGGTGAAAATTGGAAGTATGAATCGTTTCCAGCAATTTTGGGAAAATGTTCTTTAGTGTTGCACGTCTTACAGTGTGATATAATTGCGTAGAATTTTAAATGATGGATAGTTTCTTGAAAATGTAAGTTTCCTGACTTCAGGGTGGTGTGTCAAAGCTTTCTGTCTGACAAAAAAATGACTTTTTATAGTGATCAGGTACCAGCCTTGAGGTATTTGTTGTCCCTTTTTACCCTTTCATTCTGACTCTGCCTTCCCTTTTAATGGAGGGTGGTGAGAGCAATAGAAAAGCAGATGTAATGCATCTACTCAAATTTAAATCTATTCCATTTCCGTAGGTATTGTCCAGCATTGAAGAACAAACAAACAAACAAAACAAAACCAAGATACAGTTAAATGTAATCCAGCTTCCTTTCAATCTTTGCTTTTCCACTATTAATAGATTGCTTGATGTTTCCCACCGGATATTTCCATTTTTGGTTGACTTTTAAATGGTTTTGAGTGTGGATGATTCTCACTGATTCTAAATTGAGTATTTCATTTCTGTAGTACAAGATGCAAGTGACTGGTGCTTGCCACCTCTCCACGTCTCAGTTGGATAGTGAGTACGAAATGGGTTTCAAGGGAGTGTCAGTGGAGGTCCTGTGAGAATACCCAGAAGCTCTTAAATGTTTTGTTGGTCTATGGTTGAAAATAGGAAAAGGGGTCTTGGTTTGACTCATAAGCTTATTAGAGCTCTAATACGGAGTAATATTCAAATTAGAATTCTAATATGGTCATTCAATGATTTTATGGGGAAATAAGTAAGTCCTCAGATGTTTAGTACATGTGAAAGTAAAATATGACTACATTTACAAGACCAGAAATAATCTTGCTGCAGGACTTGGGGGGTTTCTGGAATCAAATACACACCTGAGGCCTGGCCGGTAGAAGATGAGCTGAGAACGAAGCACGGGGTTGTACGGCAGGCCACTGTGAGTGTGGTGGGGACTCCTCGCGCTGGCTCCATGGCAGTAGCGTGTCAGGGAGTGCAAAGTAGCCGGAGTTCTCAGACAGACTCCAGAGAAGGGGAAAGTTGATTAAAGGGTCAGGAAGTCAGGGGAGTTTGTCAGCAATGTGTTGAAACCAAGGCAGTCTACCGAGTATTGTTATTTTGGGGAGGAAAACATACTTTTGGAGTTCTGAGTTGTTCTAGAAGTGTTGTATCATCTGCTGGTTTTCAGATTGATGTGTAAAAAAATCCAGATGTAATTGCATCATTGATTTTTTTTTTCTTGCCTATTTTCAGGTGTTTTGGATGCTCTTAGAAAGTAGGAACAATTTTGAATTCCCAGGCTTTTTGAGATCTCTCTTTCTTAAACTGGAATTTCTTTTCCTGTGACAGTTTTTGGCTGAGCTAATTGTCTTATTTTTTCCCCCCTGCCTTATCTCAGTTTAACAAGTTTTTTTTCCTTACTTTTACTCTTGTTCTTTCCTGGAAAAGAAGCAAAACATTGTATGAGCTGCACAGGAACATATCACTTACTCTTATGACTCTGTGTGTAACATAAGGCATGTTATACATTATATCTGTCTTTTTTATAGCTAGTTCACTTATATTAAAAATAAATGGTGATAGCAAACTGTCATGGGAAAGACAAATATATAATGGTGATGAAAACCATTTAATGATTAGTAGGGAAACAAATATTTATTGAAAATAAAAACCATGTCTAAAGGCTCTAATGCTAACTTTTGGAAACACTACCATGTTGTGGTATTTGCAGTACCGTATGTCCTGTACAGTAGATATTGTTTAAAATTGCTTGGGAACTGGAGCTTGCAATTGTGAGCTTGGAATGTCCTGCAGATAATTAAGTTGTGGTCAGGCTTTAGAAAAATAAAAAGTTCTCGAACTATGATTTTATAAACATGCTACAATAACATTTCTTTATATTTAACAGTTTCTTATAGAAAGCTGATACTCTCACAAGGCATTGACTAAAGGTAAAACATCAAGAAAGAAAAAATATTGAATTAAAACTTCACTTAGGATGTTGACAGTTGGCTTGTAATATTAAACAGATGTGTGTGTTCTTGGGATATTCTTCTTTCAGAACCTTGTTGTGTACCCGTTTTCAAGTGTCAGCTACAAATTTTTGATTAATTTCAAATTCTCCTTTCTTCAGTTGTCTTTCTTACATATTATTTTCTTTGGGTCGATTCAGCTGGACAGTGTGATGCACATTGTAGTTTCTGTTGTGATATTCAATGGAAAGTTCCTTTCTGTAGGCTTAAATTGAGGCATGGGCCATTCAAGTACATAGAAAAATTATTACATGTGTGCAAAGTTTCTTTGGCGTGATATTACCTTTGCATGTGTAAGTAGGGCATTTATCGATTCTGGTTGTAGATATGGTTGAGCATAATTTGATCTCTTCGTTTCGTAGTAAATACTGCACATAGGAGTCAATACCAAAATAAAGAAACTTAAGTTTTTAAAAGATCTAAGGTTAATGAAACATAGAGGGAATTATCAATTAAAGGAAAAGCAGATAGCACTACTAAAATGACAAAATATTGTGTCTAGTTCTGATGTCAATTTTTTTGAGAAACGTGATGGTGGGAGATTGTTTTGTGTTTTATATAAAAGAGCTACAAAAATGAACTAAAGTCTGAAAAATATACTTTGTGGTGAGGAAGTTGTTCATCCTATTTTGTTAGGGGACATAATCACACAAAAAAAAGTCTCTGATTTGTTCATGGATCTTATGAAAAAGCAAAAATAAGATACAGTGCTGAAAAAAGTACACATTATTTGTGGTGTGATTCAGATGATCTTTGATTCGGTAGGTTCGGCATCAGTTGAATCTCTAAGTCAAGTGCATATGTTCCAAAATACATATGGTACTCAACAAGTAATGCAGGAGTTAATGCATAGGGATGGCTCAGGAATTCCTTTTTACATATGGGACACTGCTTTGTACCAAAGCAAAGAATTGGATACTGGTTTCGCAAATCCCAGACTACTGCTTCAGTGACCTATGAGTCTGATCAGTCTGACCTTAGGCTGTGCGAATGTATGAATGTTCTGTCTTCATTTTTAATAATAAATGAACTTACAGGAAACAACATGTTAAAGTATTTCTAAAATAAAATAACTGTATGAGACTTAACAGGGTGCTTAATCTAGTTATCTACCACAGAATTTACTTACTGCGAAGTAAGGAAACACTTTTTAATGTTTGGGTTTTTTTTCTTATTTCTTCCTCACAAATTTCAGAGGATGAATGGATGTACGAAGACAGTTAAGTGATTTGGTTTTATTAAAGGCTGAAGGAGTCATTAACCAATGTGAGGTATTCATTGGTTAAACAATATTATGTTGCTGTAGTCCGCATACTGACTTTCATGTATACGAATTGGATATCTCCTTTCTTTGTTTTTTGAAGATTTGTGTAAAGACAAAATGATGCACCATAATATGAGCGAGACTAGCCTGTTGTAAGAATACATTTCATTTCTCTTAATGGTGTTGTTTCCAATTTCTAAGTTATTTAGCTCACTGTGGAACCCATTAAAGTACAGATGGGAAATACTTACAAGAGCTAAGATACTGTTTCTTATGTTTTTGAATACAATGTAAAGGAGTATACAGCAAATACAGGAAAATACTTCTTAAAGATAATCAAAATGTAAAGGAGAAGAAAAAGGAAAAAACATCAAAGAGTTAATTAGTTGGTCTAAAATGTGATCTAGCATAACTTCTTATATTATATTTGTTTTCTTCTGTCTTATGGCATACAGGATGGATGGTGCTGTGGTCTGGCTAGTACTTGACTATTTCTTCACAATTTATTGTCTGAAAAATTACAGTAGTTTCAGGAGTGGTTTGTGGGATCACGCAATAATTTTATTTTTTAGGGAAAATAAGGTGTGTATGCTTTTTGAAGGAAACTTTTTTGCTTACAATGAATGAAAAGAAGCCTTTTCTCTGTAGCTCTTAAAGATCGATTCTTGTTTATCGAATTAAGCATATGCACCCTATGTAAATTCTAATCTGAATATTATTCCAATATTAAAGAAATACTTTTAAAAGCATCCATTAGAGATATGGGAAGGAAGATAATGCAAATATTACATGGATTTTATCTTTTGAGTAAATTTGCGTGCTTGTTTTTGACACTAATAAGAATCAGAAGTTTACTTCAAAGACCATTTTCTAAATTGGTTTATATGTGGTTGTTACTGATGCTTTTATGTTTAAAAGAGAGCTACTATTGCAAAAACCCATCATTTGTTTGCAAGCATTTTATGGATTGAACTGTTTTGAACAAACTGATTTGCATCAATCAGTTCTTAAAATATAGTGGAAAAAGTTTCTTCTTTCAGTGAGACTTGCAGTGAGAATTCTGCACAGCCTGATGATGATAGACACGATCTTCTGTCAGAGAAGGCTTATGAATAACTCTCTTATTATCTTGCTTCTTTCTGCTGGGCCTTTGTGGTGGTTGGTTCTGACTCCAGGTTTTGTCCCTTACATGGAGAACTTTGAAATAATATGAATAAAATGTTAATCAAGGAAGTTACGTGAGGTAACTTGCTACACTCTTAAGCCTCTTTCATTAGCATGCTTGAAGAGAGAGGGAGGTTATATTAACGTATTTCCTATTATCCATATTACTGGTACTTAAATACTAAATCTCTGGCAGTACAACTCTATAGGTGTCTGATCCCACAAAGATAACTGTTTGACTGAGGCTGTTGCCAGTGAGATATTGTTGTTGATTAAACACAAATGTATGTTGCAACAAAAAATACTTTCTTGTTGGATCTTTATAAGCAAGAGGATTGTTGTAATGCAAATAAACTGAAACTCTTGAATAGTAAGTTGTTTGGAATTAAGTTTCCTACCTCTTTTAAGGCCATGAACTGAACTATTATATTGCCTTCTGATTGCATGGTGTGTTTTCTGCTTTAAATTGCTATTGCGGTAGCTCTGAGAGTCTCTAACTGAGAGCAGAGCTAGATATCCTTTGTGGAGCATTTGAATTTGTTACTAAGCAAGACATTTAAAGATGCAAGATGAAACGCTGATTGTACTGAAACAGGCTGCAGAATCATGGTTGATTTAATTGAAGAAAAGATTTTGCAAAAAATTCTTAGCAGAGTGAAAGTTTAATGCTTGTTGTTTGTTCCACATCTTATCTTGTGAGTGAGAGTGAGGATGAAGGCTCAAATAAGAGAGTGCTAAAAGAGAAGTCTTCTCAAGTGCTTTTTGGAATTTTTATATTGAGGTGCGTTCCTCACTTTTTTGCTTTGTAAGAGGCAAACTGAATTCACTGGGACTATTCATACATTGTTGAATTGGGCCCTAAGAGGGCATTCTCAGAAACTTCTGACAAATGGGAAGGAATTCCGAGTAAGGACATTTCTAATTTGTGCTATTTATTCATATTTCCAAAGATATTCTGTACCCTAAACCAAAACAATTCTACAAATATTTATGCATAATAGTTGTTGGGTAAAATTTTTGAAAAAGTGTAGTTTTGAAAATATATACGAGTTGTAGCAATTAACCTACATGCACATTTATAATTCTAGAAAATGGACAGCATATTACACTCAAAAGACTGGATCTGATAGACCCAAATTGCTTAAAACATCAGTTATTGAAGATGTCCCCCTGGGACTTTGAGAAACCATTTAACAGATGAAAGTACATTTTGAAAAGTTTGACCTTACAGGCAATCATAAAATGAATCAAAACAGTTCTTTCCTCCCCTGAAATGTACAGAGCCCATCTGTATCTAATCCAGTAATTACAGACTGAGTTCAATTACCTTTTCAAACTTGGAGCAGACTGGAGACTAGGCAGTGAACAAACATAGGGTTTTGTCTAGACCTCAATTGACCACAGTCTAAAACTTGAATTTATATCTAATTTTATTTTTAGCTTCATTTGATAGTTTTTAAAGGATTTATTTTGCTACCTAGTTGCTAGATCATGAAGGGTTTTACTTCTAGTGATTATGGATACATTTTTAATCCCAGTGAAGTTAATAAAATGACACCACGTCCTAAGAGTTTACTCGATAAGTAATTTTAAATGTTACAAAAGTGGGTTAACCAGCTCTTTTGAGTCTTTAATATTGCTGCAATGAAATTATCTGAACAAAATCACGTAGTTTATTCTCTGTGCTTGCATATGTATTTAATGTTCAGATTAAAAAAACCCAAAACAGTGATGCTTTTTGCTCTTTTAGAAAAATTAACCCCAAGCCTACCTGACTGCAATATAGCCAGTAGTTGACGCAGATTAGAAACTACGCTGAATATGTTTTCAACTATTTTATTAACTTATTTCAGTTAGAGCAAATAGACTATTCAGCCATACAAAGAGTGTTAAAAAATACATACACAGCTACCAATTGTAGCAGCTAGTATAGGTTATCCCTTTGACCGCCAAATTGAAGCCCAGGCATCTTTTTGATATTATCCCACAAACGAAACAAGCCACATAATATACGTCTTGCTGAGAAGTATCTCGTGCTGCATTCGCTGTCTGACATAGTAACACTGCCAACATGATGTTCTCATTCCTTATACGATGGTTTATGTGCAGCCTTCACTTGAAAAGCGTTCTTTGCAGTAAAGATGTGTGTAGTTTGCAGAAACCAACCGTAGTGTGGGAGACTTTTCTTGTTGCAATAGTACATTTCCTATCTCTTGGGTAGCAGTGGAGGAGCAATGGTTAAGGACAGAATAAACACTATATTTTTAACTTTTAATTGTGTGGTGTGCTTTTGATAGAATGGTCTCTCTTGGCAAGTGAAGGCTATGATAATTGCTGCCTTTGGTTTAACTTACTGATTCTTAATAGTAATCAGTATTTTGTAGCAGTTGCTGTAATTAGTTAAGAATGTGGTTCATGATGACTTCCAAGTCAACACATATTTAGCGAATAAGGCATACTGTTCCAATGAGTAGTAAATTTGATGTGACAAGCAGGAATCTTTTGATGTTTAATTGGGTTTCCTTGTAACACTTGAGAAAAAAATGATCTAATGAAATGTTACATAACTGTAAAGCTGAGAGGCCCAAGAGATGCATTGATTATTCTGAATGTATTTTGTCTCTATGTTTTGTAAGCATGAGAAAAGTTCTCTAATGTTTGTCTTCTGGTTTGTTGTGGTGGGGTTTTTTGTGTTTTGTTTTGTAGTGTACAGCATTTTTCTGGATGAATTATAGTGTTCTGAAAAGGTAATATGGAAATATCTGAAATTATTTTCATAATCATAATTGTAAAGCAAAACTTGTAATAGTATATGATGAGGAAACATAGTAGGTTTTGGTATATAACATCAGTCTGGTTTTTTCTCTTGCAAAAAAGGATTGTCATGCACTCGGAAGTCAGGAAATCAGTCTTCCATTTCAGTCCTTCATCAAAATCCTGTTTTCAAAAGCACTGAGAACTTCTTGTTTCCTCCCTGCCTTCACTCCACATCAGGAGCTAAGACGACCTTTCAGCTGTTGTTGTACAGTCATATTTGTATTAGTAGTCTTATCATAGAAGATAGGACCATACGCTGTCTAAAAACATTGATCACTTCCAGTAAGCCCCCTAGCACTTTTTTTTTTCCCCTTCTCTTTACCGTAATGGCCATAAGAAATAAACGGTTCACCTGGAAATTCTGCTGAAGTTGATGGTGCCATTCAACATACCATCAGGCTTTGTAATTGAAAGTTAGGATGGTTGATATAAATTTCTGAACTTTTAATTTATGTAATAAAATTGTGTTATAGCTTCATAGGAAAAGGCTACTACATCCCCGATGCTGAATCATTTACTTATGCTCTATTTTATTTTATAGGGCTTCAGTGTTGCACAGAACTTCAGAAATGAAAGCATTTTAGACCAACAGTTAAAATGAGTCTGTTCGGAGAGTAAACTAAGGCAATGTCTTTAGATTGCAGGTTACCTGAAATGAGAAGTCTAGATTTTGCACTGTGTTTAGTTTGATCTAGATAATTTTAATTCTAAGGTGTAGTGACACTCATCTCACCCCAAATGCTAAGACTACTAACAGCAGTTGTTAAAAGTGCAGTGCCTGCTACAATACACAAAAATTGTGTTACAGTAAAAATGGAAAAATGAATGTTTCATAGTCTCTCTCAAGATTTTTCATGACCTTATCAACTTTCTGTTTGTCCCAAGTGAGGGTTGATTGGTATGCTTCCACCTCTTTGCTCATTAGCAAAAGGACTTTGTTTGTTTTGTGACTGTTGCAAGAAACTACTGAATTTCAGTCAGGAAGTCCCATTCTACTAACAGTGCCTAATAGATTTTCTGCTGTGTGCATTGCATACACTTTATATTTGTCATTTAAGTGAAAAACAGTCAGTACTATTATTTTTTTTTTTTTATAAATCAACTGTGTTTTCAGTTCAATGGAAAGGGAAATTTTGAAAGTGAAAGTATTTGTCCTTTGTGCTTCAGTGGGTATTTTTGTCTTGCTGTTTTCAAAGCAGATTACTTAAGTCAGCTCTTACAATTGTACATTTGTCCTCTGCCTGGGAGCACACGCTCCGAACCAGGCAGAGAGCACACATCTTTTAACTGCCTCTGTTCAAGTAAACGCATTTAATTTTCCATGTAGAATCGTTTTTAAAAATAAAGGGAATGCTAACTGTATTATAATTGCTGGACTTGACTTTGGCAAAAAATAGTGGCTTTTCAGGAGTCACCCCATTTTCTCCAGTTTCACTCATTTAAAAAGAGTGGCTTTCTTTTGCCCTCATTTGTTACTTCCAACTCGTATTTTTTTGACAGTGTGTGCTTTTATTTCTGGTTGTGTGTGTTGTGTTTCATCATAGCTCTCAGTTGAAATCTCTTTGTCACAATTTTAGTGTTACTGATTTCATATCATTGGTATTTGCTTCTTCGTTTACACTCGATGTGATTCCTTTGTTACTGTATTTGTTTCCTGATTTTTCTACCAGAACATACTGCAGAATTAATAGTTGCTTGTTTATTTAAATAGTAAGAAAATTTTAACTGCAGGAAGGATAAATTGGTTGCCCACAAATATCTAGTCAGTTGTTTTACTTTTTCTTCTACAGCAGAAGGCAGGCTTTTTTTTTTTTGTTGCTGTCTAATTTGTCTTATAAGACAAAGAAATTAAAAGGAAAGGGCAGTCCATGTGAAGCTGTAATCCACATAATTAATTTTTCCTTTGTGTTTTTTCCCCTCTCTTGTCCGGCTCCTGCTTTTTGGACTTTTTCCTTTTCTTGACTCCATTCATATCATTAATTAGTATTAATAATGGCTACTAATTACATCTTATTGATACTGTAGTCATGCCAGACAGACACTTGAGTTGCTTATTACAGAAACAGTGGTTGAATCATTAGAAAGGGGACTGGAGAACATTCAGGACAAAAAGGAAAAAAATTACCTTCAAACTGGTTTAGGTGTCATGGCTTTCAGTATCTGCACAGCTGATACGCAGTTATACAGTGCATTCAACAATATACTTTTCTATCGGTATAATATTAGAGCTGCAGGCATTTGAAATTGTGTGTTTCTGGGGGGAAAAGTTGTATTTTTGGGTTGCTCTGGTTCTAATGCTGATGTGCCAAGGACTACAACATGCTATTAAAAACATGAGATCACATTAACCCTCTCTTTACTAGCATATGTAGAGCATACAGTGTTCTGTTTAGGCTTTTTTGAACACTTTCAAGGAGAATATTTCACATCCTAATAGATTTAATTATTAGTTTGGGGGGGTTTGTTTCTTCCCCCTATTAAGTGGGGTTTTTTGTTTGTTTGTTTTATTACCCTAAATAAGGTAACTGTCTGTTCTTCCAAGTACATGCTAGCTCTTGTGTCTCTGGTATCTGTCTCACATTTGCACTGAAAATATGATTATTGCTTTAGCCAGGATGTATTTTAGGATGTTTTGGAATTTTTTTTTTTTTTTTTTTTTTTTTTTATCTCAGACTGTGTCCTTGTGCTGCCATTTTTATTCCCTCTTCCATCTTCAGTTCTTCCCTTCCTTCACTTTTCAGTGTTGCTCTTATTTTTTCACCTCTATGCTGTAGTGAGCTTTACTGACTCCTGTTCCATCTACTCATACAGTCAGATATCTGCTTGACATTTACCACGTAATCTTGACCATGCTCCTTATGGTAGATTTTCTTCCCAGTATTAGGCTTTCATGTTTTAATTCTGGTTCATAGCCTTACAATTTTAATCTTAAAGTTGCTAGTGAGGTAGCTCCCTAGTGAGGAGGTACCTCATGTTTACCTTTCTTTCTTCCTGAGTACATCATGCCAGTGCATCAGCAGAATACTGAAATACTGACAAAATATATTTCAGTAATACTGACTCATCTATAATGCAGAGCAGAACTGTGGAGAGGTGGTATGACATCTGTAAATCAGGTGTTTGTAACCCAAATAAAAACTGGAAAATATAGTATCACCTCTGTCCTTGACATAAGAGGCTGTTCACAGAATTCATACAAGAGCTGTGAAACATTGGTGTGACAAATTGCAGTAGCATTTTACTCTAACCTTGAGTGAAAATTGTATACAAACCAGTATCCATCTTACAAGAGATACTTCTGTTCCTACATATGCATATCTGCTGAAACACAAGTATCTTCTATCCAGTTGTTTTGTCATTTCCCCCTGCAATGCATTTAGTTACTACAGCCCAACTTGGGCAATCTAGTTGTTATGGCAAAAGACACAGAGTCAACACTGATTTCTTCAGTGTGTACAGGTTGGCGAGACACAGTGAAATTGCTTGATGGACAATGAATCTTAACACAAAGCTTCTGAGTAACTCTTATGGCTTAATCTGTAAACTCCTAGACGGTTTGTATGTGTTTACCTGTTGACACGGTGATGTTTTAGTTACTTGATGATTCCTTCTTCCCCTATATTCTAGAGCAATGGCTGTATGTAGCAGAAAGTTGTGAAAAGTAAGGCCTCTGTGAAGACTGTAACATCTTTGAAATGTTCATGTGCCACAAGCTGTTGAAAAACCGTGATGTTGCCTGTAAAATGTGTCTTAAAAAATCGAGGGGGAGGGAAGCAGTCCCTATTTTATTCTTTCTGGCAGATTGTTTCAAGTAAAATCAGATTTATTTTGAAAAATAGTGTTTTAATAGATTTTGTCTTCTGAAGCTCTTCTGAGTCATCAGAGTTTACAGAATAAGCACAATCTCTTTCACTGGGAGTGAGATCTTATCTCAGCGTACTTAGGTGCTGGATATCTGAAGTGTGCTCTCACTGCAAAGTGCTTGTGAACATAAATCTATCAATAAATATAAGATGTGTTAGTGTGTGTCTCACCATCTTGCTTCATGATTGTCTCACAGCTGGCTGGGTGCTCAGTTGTGTTTATAGTCACTTAGTAATTTCAGAATGGAGGCTGTGTTGCTTTCTGAGCAGCCATGAAGATAACTCGGTAGTTTACAGCCCCTTCTTCTTGGAGGCCCTTTGGAGTTGGCTGCTGGCTGAAACCTCAGACTTGATGCAGCAGTATATGGTGGTGGTACGTCTCAGTGCAGATGCTGTTGCCTTTTATTTCAGACAACTCTCTTCTTTCCTCTTGTTGTGTGTCTGTGTTTTTGCCATAGTTTGTTTGTTTGGGTTTTTTTGTTTGTTTTTGTGTTCTCTCCCTATTTGCACATCCTGTATTTTCTTTCCTGTGGATGTACACAATCAAAAAGCTACATACTATGTTAAGTTCTGGGCTCCTATGAATTTGAGGCTTTGTAGAGATAGACATAATGCTTTCAGAATAGAGTGAGACGTTGCAGGGAGAGGTAGCCTATCACAGTAAACAGGTGAGTTAGCTAGCAGACAGGAGTGGACTGGTGTATTTTCAGGTGTCTTGTATGGCCTTGCAAAGTTCACTTCATTGAGTCTCTTCTTTTGCCATTTGTATTACAAGCCAAGCTTTCTTAGTTTTCTGTGACCCTTGAGTTTGTCTGAGTCTCCTCTCCTAGATCATTTTCCTTTATGGACTGGTGTAAGAGGAGGAGACCAAAGCTTGTATCTCCCATATTAGCATTGGTTAGGATAATGCATATTTATGTTTCTTATTACACAGTTGCTTAGCTTGCCCCGATCACATCCAAGTTTCTTTTTTGCTGACTAATAATAGTGACTTTGCAAGAGCAAGCATCATTTTGGGCCAGTATGCTCCAGGTCCTAAATGTATGCTAATTTGACGTATTTTTGCCATTGCTGCTAAGGAGATAGACACAAGGGTTTTCATAAATTTCTCTTTGAGGTGCTGGTAAGAGGAACATATAGTACATTCAGTGTCATTGGGCCTTGGATGCAGCTGGAAGAAACAGAAATTTTTCCTGGGAGGGTGCATGTGTGTGAAGGAGGGAGTCGGGGGAGGATAACAGGAGCACGCAATCTACCTTTTTTGCAAGACAGGAGAAGGTTACTTTGCCTGGAAAAGTCACCTACATTCTCTGTTTGGGAGAGGTGACTTTGGAGGGAGGTCATCTTAAAATGTTGTCAGTGTTCCATTGCGTCACCTGTGTTTTCTTGACAATAAAAGTTAAAGCTGTTGTACGTAACACTTTGGCTTCTGCCTGTGAATGAAGATCCAGGTTCAGGTTTTGCTAAAATGAGGTTTTACAGGGGGATCTACAGCCAAAAGTATTTGGAGTAAACCAGTAACACTGCAGACTGTAGTCTGGTTGGATTGATAGGGGCATTCTAGAACCGTTTGTACATTGGGGTACAGAATGTCATTATTTTATGTATCGGCAACAAAAACCTACTCTTTGAAATCAGTGCTTTTGTAACAGTTCCCTTTTACGTTCAGCTGTTCACTTCCTTCCTTAAAGGACCCTCAGTCGAGGAAATAAGGGCAGTGGCATACTGGAAACTCATTTTTTTGTCACAGGCAGCAAGAAAAAAAAATTAAAGTTGGAAAAAAAGTTTTAAATTATGGGCAACACCATGTTTTTCAGCTGCAAGTATCATACCAACTTGCTGTTTTTCAAATCGCAAAGCTAGACAGTGAGTCACCCCATGTGGAGCAGCTTCCTGAGGACTTCAGAGTTGGTACTCTGGCTTATATACTTTTCTAGTATTTTTAGAAGCTTCTGGCTTTTAAGCAGCCTAATTTTCTTTCTTTCTCGTCTTCAGTTATGTATCTGTCATTGTATAATAGAATAATTGTGTTTAGAGTATAGAGTTCAGAGTTTAGCTTTCTAGTTCTAAAGATTCCTTCTACTGTATACTTGTATATTTTTCAAATCTCCTGTTAAATTTGTGTGGCCGTTATGGGTGTTCCAACAGGAAACTATTTCAATCCATTGTGATGTGAAAAATTTTCTAGGTTTTTGGCTATGACTTCTTGAATTGATGTTAAATTGTGAAGCATATCACAATTTTCCTCGTGAATTTCAAGTTCTTTTTCTTGCTTTTTGAAAATACAGCCAATGCTGATGCTCTTCTAGCTCTTACTTAACTGAGCTATAAATATGTAATTATTTTAACTTTGAAGTTCTCTATGCAGTATCATTGTTTTTGAGGGTCTGCATGCTGGAATGTTTCATGCAACCTTGTAAATACTCTTAGTCTATAGGAAACACTTTTGTTCTGAACATAATGTAATTTTTTTAGCTATGCTGACAATATAAAAATATTTCCCGGTTTGTGCTTTTTCTTCTTCTCTGCTATTCTCAAACCTTTTACATGAAAAACTCATAAAAATTTTTGTGCTGTCTTCTTGTTGGCCTCAATGTCGTAGCAGTTTCTCATGATTGCTCTTATCATTAAAAATGTTTCTTACATTTAACTTCAGCTTCTTAAATCTGAAAAGTCTTTAACTTTTTTCTTACTGATTGACATCTATCTCAAGTAAAATTGAAATACTCAGAAATCTGAATGCTTTGTTCAAATTGGTTAAGTGAGTATGATTAAGTTGTTAGAAGTATCCCATCAAGTAAAAAACTTATGACTGCATACAAAGCTGTCTGTTGAATTAAAAAACCAGAAACCCAACTTTCATTTGCAATAGCAGAGTTCTGATTGTCATTAAATAAATTATGTTTTACTCTATTTTGTTTAAACTCAAGATTAATTTCTATGGTTACAGCGGATATAAATCTCCAGATTGTGTTTAAAAGGGATTGTTCATTCAGAACAGGGCTGACAGTCTCTCCTTAAGAGATGCTATTACTTAATTTTATTTTTCTAAGTTTAAATGCTTAAAAAATATTTGTAATGATACCCCAAAGGCATCATAAAAATGTAAAAATAATTATACTCTAAAATTACCAAAATTATGGGAAATAGACATTTAAAAAAACCTTACCGAGATTCATAGCTGAGAAAAAGTGAGAAAGGAAAAGTGCCTTACTTCACAACTTAAATTCTTGTCAGGAGTTTCTGCTTTCAGTGATTAAAAATATACTTTTGAATTGTCAGCATTACTCAGATGCAAAAGAATAGCATTGATTTCCCTTTTAATTACAGTTAAGGCTTACTGCTCCCAAATTCTGCAAGCACTTTCTCGGGAGAAACTTCTACGTGACTATCCGTTGGAATTTTTTCAAGTAGAAGTTATTCTCCCTTGTGGTTTGGGGGGACCATTTTTTTCATAGATCAAACCAGTTGGCAGATACCCCTAAGTAGATCAAAACCAACATAAATAACATTTTGTGTTGAACAGATGCAGGGATCCAGAGAAACATTTTCATGCCACATCATACGTTAACTTGGGAAGCTAATGGTCGTTTGGTAGTTAGCTCAATAGAAATATGACAGAGCGATGTACTCTGAAGGAAGGGATTTTTCTCAGTCGTTATGGCTGGACTTTGGTCATGTCAGAAAATTCTTGAGCGGGGACAAAGTAAGATGCCTTCATTCTCAGTCATGCTTTTAAGCCAGCTTGTGCTCTGATAAACTTCTAGCCCTTACTGTGGAGCTGAGAACCTGTCGTGGTTTGCCTTAATTACTATTTTATAAGATACTTCTATTTCTTAGAAAGAGGCAGGGTGGTGGGAACAGGATAATATTAGCAGACTGGATTTCAGACTGGCTCTTTTAGTATCCCTGTCTGGTCTAAGAGTTATTAAAAGGATTATTTAAAAGGATTATAAGGATTATCCTTTTTTTTCCCTCTCATTTTAGACAAAATTTTTGCTTTTTTAAGGGTGAGTGGAGAAGAGTTTTTTTCCCTGGGGATGGAGAAGGGATTTTTTTTTTTTATTTGGTTCCACTTTCTAGGTGCTATAACAGAGGAAGAGTAGCTTGCTCAGAAAATGCAGCAAAGCTGTCCATTTGAAGTGGGGCGGCACGGAAGAGATCTGTGTGCCTGATTGAGAAACTTTAACTAGATTTACCAAAGATGTGAATAGCCTCTATCAGTGTGTCACTCCGCATCAGCCACGTAAGGACTTACACTGACCAGGGCCCAGTAAATTCCTAAGATTTAGGGCAGATGATCCAGGTCTTGAGGTTTTCTGTTACATTTTTTTAGGGGGGGAAGGGCCCTTTGTGTTAATTTTTCTGCTGATACGATAAAGCACTTGTATGAAAATCTTAATGTGTTCAGAATTGGCTTGTTTCCAGTATATTTGTTTATTTGTTTTGTGCTTGGTCTGTAAGTTTTCTTTAGATAAAGAATCATAAACTTCTCATTTCCAAGTGGGCGTTTCCTTGATCCAGTCCAGTGTTTTAATGGGGGAAGACACTTATTTGGCATAAATCCTAAATCAACCACTAAAGTAATGTTTCATCTGCGTAATACAAATGAAGGTGTTGAAACGTAATGAAAGAATTTTTGCACAAAGAATACTATTGTACCGATGATGAAAATCCAGGAAAATACTTTGACACAGAACGGTGCTTGTCCCCCTGCATCCTATTTCACAGAGTGGTAGGGTTTTAAGACAGAGTAAGTGCTGTGTCGGCTTGTACTGTATCAGTGTATAGGTGTGTTAGTGCAAATATACCCAAAATGTAGAACTCTGACTGCCAAAGGCCTGGCAGAGGAGCGCAGGACTGCGGGGTGTGAGGGAGGCTGGCAGTGGAGGCTCTGGCAGAGAGCACGTCGGCACGGCTGGTGCCACGGCCGTAACCACTCTGGTAGTGACCTGTGGTGGCTTCTGCTGGAGCAGAGTCACTTCAGTCCCAAAGTGAAGCACATGCACATGTGACTCTCCCTGAAGGGCGCTGCAGAAACTCGTATTCTGAATTTCATAATGATCGTCAGACAGAGTAACCTTTTATTACTGTGTATCTGTTACATGGGACTGGAAATCTCTTTATGGCATAAAACATCTTTGAGTCAAGAAAACATAGTACTAAATGAGCTCAGACTGTGAGAATAAGGGACAAGAAAAATATCTCTTACAAAAAGACACAAGCAAAGTTGAATGCAGTTACTGAAAGGTTGTAAATGGAGCGTTTTGAACAGCAATGGTAAAGGCCAATTATTGCAAATATGTATTTTGACCAATTTACTTTTATCTCTCAACCAAAACATTCCCCACAATTGTTGTGGGGTTTATATTTTAGTCAGTGAGGTTTTGGATGATTGTGTAAAAATATAAATGTTAAAGAAAGTTATGATTAGAGTTGGACAGTAAACAAGAAAAAGGGAAATAGTAAGTTTTATGAAAATCAGATGTTGCTTTTTTCTTTTTTGAGAGTATTTGTTGCCACAGAGAATAAATGAAGACTGGTTACTAAAAACATCTAGCGTGCCATTACATTATAGAAAGCCTACTGTTAATTTTTTCCGTAGGTCACCTCATGCTCTTCTCTACAGACCACTTTCAGAATATTTAGATGTGCTTCTATGTGTGCGATATCAAACCAGTGTGTTACCACAAGACCTAAGAAAACAGTGGCAAAATTAACACAGACCTCTTTATCTTAAATGCTACATATATTGTATTTTTCTGAATTGAATTTGAATTCGGTGTTTATAAGTAGTTATCCTATCAAAAAAGACTTTTTTTTTCTGTATTTATAAATGCCTGAAATACAAAGTATTAAAATGGTTTTAAGAATATACAACATACTTCAGGATAATTTCAATCTTTAAAAAAATTTCAATGGCTTCAAAATAATTTTTCTGTAAAGTTGGAGTTTGCTGTAGGTACCATGCATATTTTTAAAACATACAGCAACCCCACCCCCAAAAAACACCCCAGCAGAACCTTCATCCAGTGATAATACAGGGTACTCTCAGTCTTTATTATGGTCAGTGGGGAACTGGACCTTTCGAGCTCTTAGGTCTTAATTTTACTTTACTATTTAGAAGAGTCTTGAATGAAAAATGGTTTGCAATTGTGTCACAATATTCCAAAAATAATCTCATCGTCATTCATTTGACCAAATCGTATACCAACTCTGGATTATTTTTAAAGAAAGCATGGTAAAATGAAATGTGAGGCTTCTAGGCTGATAGTGAATTATTTACTACCAAATTTTCTGTTCTGTATAGTAAACGGTGAATAAAAAATCAAAATAACCAAGTGCAGATCTAATGTGCACTTTAGCGGCTAGCTAAGTATTTCAAATGTGAACTGACAGTAGCAGAAATCAACGAGAGACAGTTTTTAGTATTTATAAATATATGCTAAGTAAAGCAGGAATTAAAAATAAAAAAAATATTTCCTTTAAAAGAAAACTGTTTTTTTTTCTTTAGTGTGCGAGACAGTGCTTTTTTACTTTTTCCTTTTTCCCAGTTTGATATTAAGCAAAAGGAAGCATTTTCTGCTTCAGACCAGGTGTTAGGACATCAGCTTTGCTTCTTACTGCAGTTTAGAGGTTTTTTAATCAGTTTGTTAATGATCACTGAATACTCCCTGTGGTATTCTGCAAACAGATTTTATTTTCCAATATCCCACAATGGCTAATGCAAATTTTTGCAGTGATTCCTTACAATTTTACTTTGGTTTTACAAAAAAAAATATTGTGTTATTTTAAATTAGAAAAATACGAACAATATTATACATTTTAGTTTCTAAATATTTTTTAAAAGATTTTTACTATCTTCACCTTGAAAGGTCAAAATGCCTCAGTCTTCGTTTTCATGGCTTTTAATTCAATTAATTCAATGTTGAATGTTCTTATCCCATGTACCACGCATTTTATTAATACAAGGTCCTCATTCTTAGTTATGTTAATCCCTTTGCTCTGAATGCAAGACTACTAATAAAATGCAATTCAAATGTTTCCCCGCTTGTTGCTGCTGCTGTAACATATATGCTGATGTAAAGCAGAAACTGAACAAAGTCACAATTTTCCTGAGATTAGAGGTAGCCAGGCTGGCTGTCTCCTCGCCTCCTGCTACCCACTTCCAGCGTCGGGCCACCCCCACGCCACAGTTTAGATATTATTTGCTCTTTCGGGTTTCAGATTACGAGAGCAATTGATCTGCGTGACCTATTTTAGAAACTTCCACGTTTTTTAGGGAAACCTAAACCAAATGTATCCCCTCCAGAGACAAATCAGCTGAAAACTGGCCAGTTGACGTTTGGAGGCAGGCAGTGCTGCTCTGCAGTGAATTCTGGTAGGACAGCACCACCTCACGGCCTACTACATCCAAACCCCCTTTAAATACCAGTTTTCACACTGTTAAATTCAGAGCTGAAGCTTCAGCTCTGTATTTAAACTCTGGTGTAATTGAATTGGTTTAATCTTTCTTGCATGTCACTGTGTCGGGAATTATATCATTTCGTCTTTTGAAGGTTCCAGTTTCTGAAATGTAGAATCTGGGTAATAGTATTTTAAAAACAAAATCTTGTCTGTTCTTAGGCAGTATCCTGCAGGAGCCCATGTGAATTCTATGGGCTGACAGTGCTTAAAATATAATCTAGGAGGAAGCTGCGTGGAACCTGGCTTTTCACGTGTATTTTTAAAAAGTTTATAACTCTATCTAATCAAAGATAGTTTGCCGTGGGAAACTTCTCCACAGGAGTCATTTGTGCAGCAAAACTTTTTTGACTAGTCTTTCCCAACTGTAATAGTTCAGCTAAGAGCCCAAGCTCTTAATTTTAAAATTTATTTAGTATGAACTGGGTTTCTGTTTATAGTATCTATTCTGTTTGGGTTTTATGCCAGATTTCTGAAAATGCTTGCCTTCATTACATGCACTAACCATGGAAAAATTAATCCTTTTTTTTTTTTTAATATGGTTTAGACATTGGAAACTTTTTTTTTTTTTTAAATAAAAACAGGATTATGTTCTTCCATCAATTACTCCTCCTAGTACTGAGACTGTACTTTTTTTTGGTCAGAAACATGCAGTCCCTGTACATCACCTAATATCTTATTGAAATTCTTAATTTCTTCTGAAATGGGCAGTGAGTATGTTTGGGTTGACTGTACGTTTGGAATTGAAAACATGATAGGTGTCTAGATATTCATATTATAACAATCTTAAATTTTCTGCGCTTTGCAGAGGGGACTGTAGAATCTAGCCACCTTTTTCATGAATCTGTAGATGGAATCTATTTAGGTAAGATATTTGAAGATCAGGCTTTTTGGACATATAGAAAAATTAAATGTAAAATTTTTTTTCTTTTTTGTGATTAATAAGGCACTACCATCAGCAGTGCTTGGCAGTGCTGCTGAATCAACAGTAAATGTCATGTCTCTTATGACTTTTGCAGGAGCCTTTCTTTTATGTTTTGGTTTTAAGTATCTTTAAAGTTTCCTTTAACAAAGTACATCTTTTAAAAATTCGGAGTGGCAGTACTGTGTGAAGTTTAAGAGTCAATTTTATATGGTAGTAAATAGTTGCTTATTGTTCTGATGGAAGAGTAAACTTGACAAAACGCTATGTTTGTTCAATGAAACTGACTATTCAGCGCTGTCGAATTCTCTCTACAATATGTCACGGGAACCTAGGCCAATCATTTTAATTGCAAACAATGCTGCTGCTTCTTGCAGTGGGCTAAACGTATGCAAATTGGAACCTACTGTTTCATGAGTGATCAATTCTTTGTTGGGAGTGGAAAGAAATGTTGTATGTATTGCTAAGATACTGAAGAAAGCATAGTCAGCGTCTTCGTTCTAAGTATATGCGTCTTTTGAAGATGGTGCTTTGGAGGGAATGCTTTCCTGTTTCTCTTCTTGTTTATTTAGAGCCTGCTCCAAAATCGTAAGAAAAATCTCTAAATAGAGGAACATCTACCATTTCTAGTGAAGGCCCCGAGTATAAATAGAGCTGTGCATGCCACCTGTGGTAGCAGATGGCAGCCATTCACAGCTTCCTTTTGTGTTGGACATGCATTATATGCAATATTTGCTTTTATGTTTTAATAAGAGTTGTTTAAAAAAAATCTACAGTGGCAACAAAACAGAGATATATGCGTTAAAGGGGGAGTTTACAATGAAGAGGAACTTTTTAAACTGCAAACCAGCACTTAAAGTAGCTTTAAAAAAGTTACATTACAGGCTTTAATGTGAATTTATGGAGTGTTTTTTACTTGTGTGATACTGATGCTTTTGTTGCCACTGAGTGGAAAACTGCTGCTGCTTCACTGTAGAGAACCGTTTTTTCATGATCAGAACTACACTTGGGAGTTTTTAAGTAACACCTGGAGTCTCCAGCTTTGGTACCTGAGCTTAGGAGTTTATCATGTTAAGTTGCTTCAGTTGTGACTAAATATACCTTTGTTCATGGCAGATGCATCTTTTAGGAAGTTCCCTACTCGTGCTATCCAGCATCTGCTCTCCCTTGTGCTGATACACGCATTTGTGGAGCTGAAATGAAAGAAACCGATTCTTTGTATTTGGTCTTAAGCATTATTAACCCCCATTTCCAGAAGAGTAATTAAAAAAAAAAAAAAAAAAAAGTCATTTTGGTGTGTGGTATTGACTATCAAGGGAGTGCCAGTGGGAATGAAAAGAGAAGAGGGAGAGCCTGGAGTTTCATAAGGGGTCTTGTCGGAAAGAAGGAAACCCTCCCTATTCTGGTAGTGAACAGAAGCTCAAGAACATGCTCTTCATATAAGGGTATAACTGATGTTGGCAATAGGAGGAAAGGTATTTTTTTCCCATGATTCTCATAAAAATGTCAGCTATATCTGGAAATTCAGTAGCGTTCTTCCCCATAAGTTAGTCTTAATGTAGTGCAGGAGTGCTGCAACTACGAAGGGCATTTTTCTGAGCCCTCCTGTCCCTTCAGGGAAAAAAGGAAATAATTTCATTATTTCAGGGTTGAAGGAGAGGCTCATTTCTCTGCTCCAGACTTTCAGAGAAGAAGAAAGCTAATTTCCAGAGGCAGAGAATGGGAACCATGATAAGAGGCCAATACTCAGATGTGTTTGTGCTTTGTCTTCAAATTGCGTTCATATATTCTTTTGATGGCTGTGTCAACCGGTGGTATAATTGTTTTGAAAAATAGGAAGTTGCAGTTACGATGGATGTGTAAATGGAGTGGAAAAAATTGCTATGCTGAAATGGAAGTGGGATTTAAAATTGTTCTAGGTCTACTTGAAAGATTAATTAGAGAAGATACAAAAGATTAGCACAGAGGCAGGGGGGAGAGAGAGAGAGACTGAGTGCCCAAGCAAACGGTTGCGGAAGGGAAGACTTCGGAGAGATAAAGTCAGGTTTGGTAAAATTCATAATGAATTAACTAATGGTATTAAAATCCTCCAAAGTTAAACATTCTTTAGCTATGTAAATAAAAAGAGAATTAGCAAAAAAGTGGATTTGTCATGCAGCTGGGGTGTAGATTAAGAATAGTTTAGGCATGGTCTCCAGACTAAATTTATGTGGAAAAAGCCATATAAATTTATGGGTAAAAGCAAGATATGTACTGGGAACCAGAATACGGAATTGGAAATTTGTACAAAATCTCAGAACTTTAATGCAGTCAAATTGTGGTTATCAGATAATCTCTCCATTGAGTTGAGAGACAGTGGATTTGAGAAATCCCAAGTTCTGAAGCTATTTTTAATGAAAATACATTGAATTGAAGATGGTACCATTTGACCACAGGAAGCAAATTTAATGCCTATAATTAAGTCAGCAGAGGGAAACTGATAATGGCATCATCAGCAGGGCCTGCCCCAGAAGCGTTCCAGGAATCAGAAAATATTTTAAGGGGAAAAAGATAAATAGAAAGCAAGACACCATGCAGTATAATTTGCTATCTTACTAAAAATAGGATGTGCCTGACCAATTTGATGCTTTAAAAAAATCTGGTTTTCCTTCGTTAAGGTGACCTGGTGTCTGACAGTAAAGTGTCTGATAACAGGAAATCTAGAGGAGATTAGCAGAGAAAATATTAACTGAACAAGTTGAATAAGCAGATGCAATGCTGCTGTGTTGAAAGAAAGGTTGGGCTAAAGAGAGGTTAATAGTGGAATTGCTTTTTCCGTTCCCCAAAGTAAGAACAATACTAAACGAGATTAGTTTCTAAAATCAGTCCCAGAGTAAGACAGAGCAGTAAAATTTACTGATGAGGGAATGCTGAGAGGGAGGAGCACGATACATTACAGCAAGTGTTGAATGACTTTGGGGTCTGGAGTTGTGGGGAGAAGAAAGAAATTCAGCAACAGAATATGTATTTAGAGACCAAAACAAATAATAAGCTCGGAATTAATCAATGAAAACAGTGGAAGAAAAGATATTTCCAGCTTGTAGTCATCTGCATTGGAAAAGGATGGATGCAAACTGGAGTAAATGCAAAGGAAAGTTAGGCGTTAGGCAACTTTGGAACTGTCTTGGGAGGAGAAACTAAAAGCTCAGGGTCATTAGTCTGGAGCTACAGAAGTTATAGGGAGATAGGATGATTGTTGGTAAACTCAAACACACAGCCAGGGAAGCAGAGCCCTTAAGGGAAAGGACTATGTTGAAGCAAGAACAGTTGGGTAGAAGTTGGTCATCAGAAAACCTTGAAATTTGATGGTTTGTATTCATAATAAGAGCAGTAGGGTTCTAATAAAGCAGTTCAGTTCAAAGAGAGAGACGCTCTATTACATTTAGGCTGGAGTTTGGTAACTTTGTAAAGAGTATATGATGTGCCTCTGATAATCACAGAATAACTGCAGGTTGATCACACTGGAGATACCGTCAAGATTTATATTTGTATAATTGGGGATGTTTTGTGTCTGCAGAAAATTAAGCATTGTACTAAAAAAAAAAATTGTTTTGTTTTTGTTTTTTTTTTTAAATTCACATTCTCTGTTATGCTAACGAGACTTTCTTTTTCGTAAAAATTGTTTAATTTTGTTGATATGGTAATGACAAATTGAGTTCAAAACTATGCCAGTAGTACATGGTAAGAAAAGGCAAAAGAGAAATCGCAGCAGTGCAGGATCGCAGAAGATGCTGTTAGAATTGGAGGAAAAGTAGAACAAGAAGTCTCACTTCTGATGCAAATCTTGGGAACTAAGAGCTTGATGCAAGTATGAGCATAATGGTGTCATTCTGAATTCATGAAAATAGCTTTACAAATGAAGGAGAGGCAAAGTGGGGTCAGTGCAATTCAAACACACGATGACAATTTTAGCCTAAATAGAATGCTCTTTGTGACTAGATGAATTAATTACTGTAAGACAGTGTTCTTGCTTGTCATTCTGATTCTTTCTGCTTGTTAATCACTCCTAAATTGTAGCTATTGCAGTAATATTAAGATTTATTACTTATAAAGTTCTGCTGATCTCTTTTCTAGTTTAGTGTTTGTTCACATATTAATGTAAATGTTTTGAAATGTGTTCCTTATTTTACATTTCTACTCTTGGTCCTCTGTAGTACTTTCTTTCTGCCTATTAAGTATTATTGTTCTACTGAAACACTGTATGACTGTTTTAAATAGTCAAGCTTAATTTACCTATTCAGCAAATTTCATGACATACCAAGTCTGAGCTGAGAAGGAGATTAGTATACAAAAAATAAGTTCCAGTGGTGATGACAAGGAACATTTGTAGAATGGTTTCACTTATTCTTTGTGCCTCGTTGATCTTGTAGTGATTTCAGTATTTCCCTTCTTATTGCTTATGACAGTGCTAACACGCTTTAGGAAACTTGGGATCTACTGGAGGTACTGATAGAACTCGGTTTGCTATGAACTGGCTGAATTTCCCATCCTGTTAATCACGTGGAAAACTTTAAACATGAAAACTGGGAAAATTCTTACCTGATACAATGAGTTGTAGTAAAAATGAAACAAAGCAAATAATAATAGGGAAATGTATGTGTATTTATTTGCATAAGGAAACACTTATTTTTAGTTGTACAAATCACTGCAGTCTTACTAAGTACATTTTTTTTTGCTCTTACTTTTTTCAAAGAGCTGCTGATCTTTTGAAAAAAGTAATTGGGGGAATTAATCTTCTATTTATCCAAACTGTTCTGTGTTCTTTCTCTGTAGTTTTTTTGTTTGTTTAATTACAAGGAACATTTGCATGAAAATAGGATTTTAAGACTTGAACAGCTTCTGATGCTTTTTCCCAGACACAAGGAGTAAACCGTATTTATTGTATTTGTAAACTGAAACAACTATTGTTTTGTAAAATTCCTTGCATGCTTTTTTACACTTAATTATTAATGAATATTTGAGAAGATGCTTTAGAAAGGTTTCCCCTGCCTCCCCCTTGAAAAATATATACCACTAATGTATATATTTCCTCTCTGCTTCCCCCCCCCCCCCCCCCCCCCCCCGAATCATGTCTCCTTCAGGACCTGCCAAGGAGGTCATATTGGTAGTCATCTAATTTCTGTGGTCAATTAAACTTGATTCCTGTAGTTCCTCCATTTTTTAAAATAAGCAGTGTCTCATGGCACACCAAATCTTTTTAATCAGATTAAAGTTTGCAAAAGTTCTTTCAGATTTTTAGGACGTTTTTTATCTTTTCAAAGGATCCTTGTAAAGACTTTTAATAAAATCAAGCAGCAAAATGTATCCACAGTGAAGTGGAAATCCAGAAACAGAAATTTGATAGGGATGTATGCTCTGGCAAAACTTACTAATGATTATCAGATGATAGAGATACTACTTTAGTTTGGGCACAAACTGGTCACTCCATTATGGCAAAATAGAAAGGAGAGGGACAGCACCTTCTAATAACTGAACTTGAACACTTTAGTCTCATCAGTAAAATGTTTAAAACTTTCTCATGTAATCTTCTAAAATGAATTAATTTTCTAAAATGTACGTTAGATTCTGGATTACCAGTTTAGATAATGTTTTGTGTTATCATTATCATGTTTAATATTCTTAATGCTTAATACTGTAGTTATATTTAGTGTTTAGTTTATGCTTTTTGGATAGGAGACTTGCATTTTTACTACTTTTCTCTGAGTTGTACTTTCATAAAACAGATATTTTTTAGATTATTTTTATGTATTGGCTGCTTGCAAAAAGTGAGAATTCTACTATAGAAGAGTAAATTTTATGATTCTGTTTAATTACCGAATAAATTTTACGAATTCATGTTGAAGCATGGAATACTGAACTTTAAACATAAAAGTAATCAGGTGTCTGAAGTTTAATTATGATTTCTTTTCACTTAGATTTCTCATATTGGAAAACTGAAAGATTTTCTTCTCCAACACAGAAAGGATTACATTAATGCTTACAGGTAAGCATGCATTGTATTTAAGAAGATTTATTTATTTATTTTCAGGTTTATAAAGTGAAATCCTTAAAAATCTATAGGTATAATGACTAAAAACAAAATGTAGATTGCTTATTAATTGGCTTACTGTAAACTATTTAAGATGAAGACACATCACAAGAAAATGGTTCTAAATAAAATGAGACTCAGAATTTGAAGATGTTCTCTGGCTCTTAGGAGTGAATTCTGAAACAAAACAACATGGCACCTTTTAAGGACCTGTAGAGTAGGTTTCTGAAGTGATTCCTGAGACAGCAGAATAGTAGATTCAATGATCCAGGCTTTCCCTGGTTTTCGTGTCACTCTGTGACGTTAAACCTGCCTGTTACTGCTTAAGTATACAGTCGGTAGCATCAGCAGGTCCTGGAGGAGAATGATGCAAACTCTTCAGATTTCAGAGCAGAATGTGAATTCCTTATGAAGGACACTATTGAGAACACAGTGTCAGGGGACAGTAGCACAGAATTTGCTTTTCTGTGAGAAGAACCGTAGGCTTCCATACTGGTAGTTATTATTGTGTGGAGAAAGATTTGATCCTCTTCAGCCATTAGGAAACATTCAAAACTGCCATATCTGCTTAGTTGCTGATAGCTTTAGTAGTAGGATTTTTAGAAGATTAAAGCACAAGTTTACAGTTTGGTGTTAGTAATTAAAAGTAAGACTGTTTGTGATCTGCAGTTTTAACATTCCTAATGAATTACTAAATCAAGTTATCCTAAGATCTAAATCTTACTGCAACTTGTATTTTGGTGAACTGAGTACAAATAATCATATCATTTGAGAAATGGAAAGCGTGCTGTTTAATGAAACTCTTGTTATGTGCAAACTTAGTAGTTGTATTATAGGTTGCACAATATTTCATTCCAGAAATAGAAAATACTTCATAGGTATCTCCACTTAACTAACTTTGCTGTTGTAAATAGAAGTTTAACAGATCAGTTGAACTGTTCACCGGTTTATTTTATTTCATATTGTAGAAGTGAGTTTGCGACACACTTACGACTGCTATAAATATTTATTTGGAAAAAAGTAGATATCCTCTGTGTGTCTTCATAGTGCAGATCCCACAACATCTAACTAATGATTCCTTTCCTTCCTTCTCAGTCTGTAGTTGTGTCTAAGATAAAAAATGAACAATGCAATATAACATACAGTGAAAGCTGTCTTTGGGGAAATATATTTGGATGGGGAAAAACACTCACTGGAACTGCCTGCCCTTTGTCACACTGTCATTTAAAGCAGATTGATCTGCCACCCTGGTTATGGATAGGGAAAGAGGTGATCTCCCGGGTTCTGGGAAACAATTTTATTTTGAGATTCGTGATTCAAAACACCAAATTTTTAAAATTCCAACCAGATGTAAAATTGGAAGAATGTACAGTGTGTGCAATACGAAATGCATCCCAATTGGGATGCTTTAAAGAACTGGGATGCACTCTATAAAGAAGCAAATTAATTTCTCCCAAGTGACGTTTCCACTTTAAAGAGAATGTCATCAAGCTGTTCTTGAGGTGACAAAGGTGAATCATTGTGGCAATGCCCTTCTTGGGGCAGGGGGTATCACTTAAAACAACTAAACATATTTTTTTCACAGTCACCTGAGAAGCACACAGTTTGGTTGGGGTTGGGTTTTTTTTGGGTGGAAGAGGGGCGTATATCCAAATGAAACAGTGTAGGTAAGCTTTCCCTTTTAAAGGATCTCCTGAAACTTCAGTTTCCTGTACTGTATTTCTGTAGTCCCTCAACATAACTGCAGTGTTGCATGGGGTGAGACTGTCCTGTCTGCATTCTGATTCTGCCACAACCCTGACTAAAGCTAAGCTGTTGCTGCAATCAAGGTAGACAAAACGCAGTCTAAAGTCATCTTGGATTGAAAACACTGAGTCCCAAATCAATTTAATACCTTTCTCCAAAAGGTTTCACAGGTCAATTCAGTGTGCAAGGTGTATGAGGAACTGCTTTTCCAAGCAGCAAGCAGAAGTAGTGCACAGCTACACGTTATGACTAACTCTCTGCTTTTCAGTTCCTGTTGGAATAGGTCATGAGCAACACTAGGTGGAGCTACCAATTTGCTACTGAAATAATTATTTTTACTGTGTGAAAGCTTCATGTGAATGCATAAGCTGAGAAACTGCAAATAATTGCAGTAAGAGCAAACAGTCAGTAGCAGTTAAATTGTGGCTACTATTTGTCTTTTGTTAACAGTAGTATGCATAAAATGGAAGTGGTAAGAGGAGTAAAAATTTGTCAAAGCCGTTTTGGTTTCTAAAAGTTTTTTAATGTTCTTTTTGTAAACTCTCTTTTAACCAGTTATTATGGTAATTCTCAGTGATTTTCACTGAGAAACTAAGTTTCTAAGGAGAGGAAAAATGAAGTGTCATTTCCTCCAGATCTCATCTGTGATTGCAGTAGATCCTGTCCCTAATGGTAAAACTTAAAATAGATAGTACTGTCAAATTCCGTTCTACATTGCTTATGCTGTTCTACTTTGTGAATGCAAAGAGGATCATAGCATAGTCAGTCTTGGAGTCTTAGCAAGTGTCTCACTCATTCAAGACAGCGGTTTTAGTACCTTTTCAATAATTAAGCTATAGGGAAAATTTTTACACAATTCAATACTAAAAGGCTGTGCTGGAATTTATGTAGAAGGTTTAATTTTGTTAATGAAATTTGACTACTCTAGTTTTTCAACTATAGCATGATGTGTTTTCAACTATAGCATGATTTGGCTTTTGAGTTACCAAGTTGAATTGTTGTATGCCTTGTTACATCCAAGTCCTTGATTGCTTCTTTGACCTTACTTTTGCAGACTATAAATTCTTTATTAATAGAGTTTTTATTTTTGGCATACATAAAATATCCTGCTACAGAAGGGATGTCTTTAATTTTTAGAGGAATATTTTTAGCAATGCAAAAGACAACTGGAAGAAGGGTTAATTGAAATGAAGGCCCTGACCCATTGAGTCCAAAAAGCTCAAGAATTAGTAATTGCTTATTCACCTTCTTTCTTCTTGATTTGACTGTTAGCTATAAAATATGCAAATGGCAAAACACATGGAACTAATCATACAGTGATCTAAGCTTACGGACTTCCAAGCAATTGCATGTTTATCCTCTCCTGTTTATCAGGATTCATTTGCTTTCTCTTACACCTTGGTTTTCAGTTTTCTGTGCTAAGGAACTTTTCTGTTTTGTCTTCTTGCCAGTTTTATCCTGTCTGATCTGTGATTCCCTCCTTTGGATAGAACTTCTGAGAGGTTTAGCAGCACCAGAGATGTGGTATCATCTTCCACTGACAGCATGAGTTACAGTGGAAATAAATTTGAAACTGGCCTGTTAGAAAACTCTGATTTACAGAGAGGTACATGTAGAAGCTCCTCCTTCAAACTTCTCTCCAAATGTGTTTGTTTCTTTTAATTTGTCTTGAAAATTGGAGGTTGTATTAATCTTAAAATCTGTGGCAATAATAGTGAAAACTTGGGCTTTCTCTATAACACCCATTTTAAGGAAAAGTAATAAACAGTGAAAACACTGAATGAGTAGCAAAGACTATGAATAACTCATGTTGTTATTGGTTGTACCTACTAAGGGAAGGACCACTCACTATATGTACCATTGCTTTTATTTAACATTAGAGCCTTGTCTTAAAGAAAAATAACTTAAATAATTTAAATTATTTTCTTCCTGGTTTCGTATACACATTTCAAACCTAACGAAGCCCTTTGGGTATCACACTCACGATCAGTGAGCGCATTCAGTGGCAGGGTATTTCATAAGAAATGTGTAGCTAAATCATGGGCCATTGCATCATCACTGTTCTTGCTAATAGCAGCTGTCTCTGAGCTATCACTTGTGATGTTGTTAACTGCAGTATCTCTCCAAGACTCTTTGGAAAGAAGTGAAACTCAACAGTCAAGAAATGCTGTAGGACATCTCAGACTATTTGCAAATTTATTATTTTCTATTGGAAAGTGCTCGGACAATACCTAAAAACAGCAATGGTAAACAGTATTTGGCTATTTGTTCATACCTGGTTTATGGTTTATCTCAAGGACTTCCTCACCAGCTTTTTCAAGTAGGGTTATTAAGCTTCAGGGTGGTGTTCAGAAAGCACATGTGGGGTGTAATCCTTGAGGCAATGTATAAGAAAAATAACTAAGGACTTCACCTTAAAACAGAATCGATTAACTTTTTTAAAAAGTTTATTTAATAATCACAAAAGTAATTTTCAATTGATAAGTAAATATGGTCAACACCAGACACTTATATATTAGAAAATTATCCCTGCTAAATTGTGATCTTTTAGGACTTCCCCAGCGCTGTTGCATTTGACTAATGCATATCTTTAGTGAGTTAGTGATGAACACTACCTTAAAAAAAAAAAGAAGCCCCTCCTGACTCTATAAAGGCTGAACATCATATTCTTATTCTTCTTTCATAAGTGATATGCTGATGAGACTTTATTGACCTTAGGGAATAATTTCTCATTTATGTTACAGTAACAGAAAAATGAATAGTACCTTCCCTTTTTTCAGTTCTGTAGAGAATTAGCTGTAAGGGTAGGGGCTATTCCTTTTGTCTCTCTTTGGTCATAAACTGTTTCCAGCAGAACAAGGTGATCTCTCTTCCTGGCATACAGGAGAGGCAGGGACTCTTGGTTCCTGAAGATGTTAACAATATGTGGGTGCTTTTTTATTTTTGCTTATTAAGCAAACTGTGATCACTCCTTTCAGATGAGGATTGTTACTTACCTTCCATTTTTAGTGTATGACTGCTATACATTCTGTATATTCTTCCTCTCAGTCCATTTGCTGTAGTGAATTCCTACATTGCTTTCTACACTGTGCTGTGTGAGATCCTGCCTTCAGTCTTTGGTAAATTGTTTAATGTTTTGTCTGTGAACAACTTGTGCCTTTGCTTTTCATCATCAGCTCCTTCATGTTTTCAATCGTTGAGCCACCAAGACAGTTTGTATGTTTGTGTTTAAATATAGTCTGAGGAACTAGCTGTAGTGCCCTAACACTTGGGAATTTTAAATGGTCCTCTTGGGATTCCTTCACAGCCTCCAGTTTCTCTGAAGGATCTTTCAAGGTTTAGACAGTTTAAAGGCCAGTGGTTACTCCTACTGTTTTAATCAAGCATTGGAAAAGAATTGAGAGAATTCTAGATTTTTGACTACAGAACACCTTGTACTTCTCAAAGAAAATGTTTGAGAGAAGAGCTTTCCATCTGGGATTATTAGACATCTAATTTATTGTCTTTTCCAACTGCAGAGATGCTCGTATACTTCATCAGTGTAGCACTGATTGATTCTGAGTAGAAATGATGCTTTTTCCATGGGAAAGGCTGGATGGGTGGCTTCTGGTGTGTCTTCATTGCATGCTTCTGTGGTCCTTCTGTACAGTTAAGTGTTTGAACATGTCGTATGTTGTTTATTGCAAATAATACACTTTGAAAAAAATTCTTAACAAATTATCTGTCTTAAAAAATCATGTTGGTGCCCAGTAATTATGCCTCTTGCCCTAGCAATTATCTACTTGGTAAAGCAAAAAAAAAAAAAAAGCAGCAATAAATCAGTTACATGTTTTCCGCCTAGTAGAAAATTGTTGAATGTTTACCCTGTGTTTTGTGGAGAGTGTTCCCTTGGCCTAACCAATAAAAGAAAAGAAGGACTCTAAAAATAGTGCCTTACTGGCTCCCATACAAAGCCAGACTGCTTTCTTGTCTTCACTTAATTGTGTTTTTACAAGCAGTGAGGCTTTGTTTTTTATACTAAGGTAGTAAAACATGTAGATAATCTGTAAGGACTTTCTTCATGGAGGAGTATATAGTATTTTCCTGTTCTCAAGGGAATTATTTTCAAATTATTTCTCTTCTTTTTTGATTGTACTACGTTCATATATTACATTTCATAAATAGTAATTCTTCATAGTAGCATTCTGGAATTTCTCAGCAATATTTTACAAAACTGAAAATACTAATTCAGGTATGCCCATACTGCCTGTCCTAGTAGCTGAAGCTTCCCCACAGACTTTAAAAAAAAAAAAAAAAAAAAGAAGTTTTAAATATGTTGTTGTGGAATGTTTTGTCATTTGAATAGACAGGTTTTTACCATGGGTTTATGTCAGACAGCATTTGGATGGAAAAAGGTAGTAAATTAAAATGCACAAAACATAATAAATAATGTTTAAATTTAGTAGTTAAATACGAAATAAAATAATTTAAAATTTAAATAATTTACAACGTACTAGATGCTCAAAGGGAAGAAGTTTAAAAATGTCTGCTGTATTTACAATTAAGGTTATACGTATGTGTAGGGGGGGCATTTATGTATGTATTTGTAAGGCAATATTTGCAGGTGGTAAATGAGGCCTATCTCTGCTAAAACACTACGAATCAGTATTTTAGAACTGGTTTATTTCAGCTTATCGCTTCTCTCTCTTTTGTAATATATTGTTGGAGGAAAATCAAGTTTTTCTGCTTGATTCGGTGTCTTTATTGAACCAGTAAGCAGAAAATATTTTATGCACCAGCAGAAAGAGTTACTAATTCCAAAAGCTGGTGTAACGCCTCCATCAGCTGCGGTTCCTTCTGCTTTGCCAGCAAAATAGGATCATAGAAATGACAGGCAGGAAGGAGAATGGCTGACGCATTCAAAAAGAGAATGACTAGGCCATTCCACCACCGTGTTTTCCTTGCTTTTAAATATTTCTTCCAGTGGAGATTCCATATCCTCCCTCCGCTTTTTCCTGTTTCCTTACCCATGCTACTAGATTTTTTTGCTTTACACTAACTTATTTTGATTTCTCCTCAGTCTCTTCTAGAATCAACAATTACTGTATATTTGGTTTTTCATACCTGTTCTCTTTGACCTTTGATCGTGCATTTTCCTCTCCCTTGGCCATTGTCCCGGTTGGTGTTGCAGTGAGGGGCTGAAATGGAACAAAGCTCCAGCTGAGGCCTTGCCCAAAGCTAAGGGTAGCAGAAAGGTTACCTTTCATTTGTAATAGATTATACTTGCATTTATGCATCCTGTTGTAATGATGACTTTTTACGCAACAACACGTTGTTGTTATGTTTGGTTTATTATCCAGTATGATCCCAGGTGACTTTCTGAAGAACTGTTCCCTAATCAGTTGTTCCCCGTTCTCTGTGGGTTGAGATAATTGTTCTTGCTGCAACAAAGAACCTCTGACCATTCCTTATTCAAATTCTTTATGTCAGTTCTCCAAGTTGGCAGTATTGTTTTGAATTGAAGTCTTGTTGCCTTGATACAATTTTAATTCACTTAAATTTGCAGAGGCATAAAGCTAATAAGTGTATACTCCATTCTCAGTACTGTTGTTGCAGTATTAAATAGCGTCAGATTCTGGACAAACTCCTGTGGAACACAACTCAGTGTGTCCTTCTGTTTTGGGATATAACTACTCCAAGGTCTGCTTTTCAGACAGTTTCACATCCATGTGGTGCTTGTTTCTAACTCATTTATTCGCAGGTAGCTTATGAGAATATCATGTGAGATGGTAACAAAAGCCCCACTAAAGAGAAGATATATAGCAATGATTGCTTTTCATCCATCCATAAGACCTGTTATTGCACCCCAGAAGTAAATTACACTGCGTATGACTTATTCTTGATATATCTTGGCTACTGGTTATCTTTTTGTTCTTCCCTAAGTGTTGAAAAATTGTTTGATTATTTGTTCCTATATTTTCCTAGGCCGAGTGCTCTGTAAGTCCTCTGCTTTCTTATTTCCTTAACACTGTTTTTTAAAGTAAGTTGCTATAGTTCATCTTTTCATTGACCTAGCACTCCCTTGTTCTCCCCTAGTTCTTGGCATTGAGGATACATCCTTTCATTTGATGCATTTCCTATTTTAGGTGTTTCTCTTGGTGATATTTGCAGAGTAATCTCATGTTATCGTTGGTGTCCCTTGCCAGTTGTGTCTCATCCTGCACTTGACCCTTTTCTGATTCTGTCCCTACGTGCTGTGTTCCTTTAGACCTGTCAGTAACAATCAGACCTAATTTGCACTTTCTGTATTCTGGTTTTTGTGTTTGAGCTCACTGAAGAGCTCATGAAGCAGCTAAGTTGATCTCTTACTGCATTACCTATTCTTCTCTTTCATCAAGGGCAGAATTGCAAATTATCATAATGTCATTTCTGTACAAAAACGTTCATCTGAATTCTTTTCCATTCCTTTTTATGTTTGCCTTTTCTATGCAATTTAACCTACTAATTTTTCTAGACTATTGAAGTCTGCCTACTTGATAGACACCATCTTTATCTTACATTTTGCTCACCTTCTTAAAAATCACAAATTATCCAGGTTGCCTTCCAGCCCAAGTCTCTCATGAAGCTTTCTCCTACTGATTAGGATAAAAATCTAGAAGAATTTCTTTTCCCCTTTCTCCCTTCTTTATCTGCATGCATTAGGCAGTGTTTGTCTTAGCTAATTCTTCTGATTGCTGCTGAAACCTTGTTCGTTTGACACTTCTTGATTTAGTGATGTATCAGCCCATTGCTGTGATACTGCCACTGCACTTCTGAGCAAGTATTTGTATCTCTGACATACAGGACACAGCTGGATTGATTTTTGTTCAGTTGTGGTTTTTCTTGGTGTGTTTTTTGTTTTTCCTTGGCCTGTTCTTTTTAAATGAAAGGTTCTTTTTACGGTAAGGCTTAGAGGATGGTGATTAGATGGATTTTCAGTATAACGTCCGCATGCGGATTTACTGGGGAGTGCGGTGGGGACTTCAGTACCCTGTTAGTACTAGTGGATGCCATATGTGTTTTGACATAATGGGATGGGATTGTGTGACTCCATTCTTGCCTTCCCAAGGAGGCTGGGTTTCAGGTACCCTTGCCGCCGAGTGGCTTGACCAGCTCTTGTTCAAAAGTGCTGGTACCAGACACTATGTAAGATGTAAGCGGTTATAAAAGGAAAAGTTTTCTATTTCTTTTTTTACTGGATTAAGCTGCATTTTGCTACCTTTGAAGCTGTGAAACTCCTATTTAAGAATTTGATCTACCATAATTTTGTATTAGGAACTATGAAAAGTAACCGAACAACTTGTTTCCCAACATTAAAGCTGTTACAGTTATCCTCAGTGTATCACTATATTACTACTAGTTACACTGATAGTAAAAAATAAAGCGTGCCTGAGGCAGGTTTTTTTAATATGTATTTCTAAGTCTGATTTAAAAGAAAATTCCGTTTTGCGTTTTCTAATCTTTATTTTTCCCTGTAATGTGAAAAGTGCATTGAAAGCATAGAACTCTACTCCCCCTCTACTCTGCCTTGGTGAGGCCGCACCTGGAGTACTGTGTCCAGTTCTGGGCTCCCCGGTTCAAGAGGGACAGGGAACTGCTGGAGAGGGTACAGCAGAGAGCTACAAAGATGATTAGGGGACTGGAACATCTCTCTTATGAAGAAAGGCTGAGGGATTTGGGTCTCTTCGGTCTGGAAAAAAGACGGCTGAGGGGGGATCTTATCAATGCTTATAAATACTTAAAGGGTGGGTGTCAGGAGGATGGGGCCAGTCTTTTTTCAGTGGTGCCTGGGGACAGGACAAGAGGTAATGGGCACAAACTTGAACATAGGAAGTTCCACCTAAACATGAGGAGGAACTTCTTTACCCTGAGGGTGGCAGAGCACTGGAACAGGCTGCCCAGAGAGGTGGTGGAGTCTCCAACTCTGGAGACATTCAAAACCCGCCTGGATGCGTTCCTGTGCAACCTGCTCTAGGTGACCCTGCTGTGGCAGGGGGGTTGGACTAGATGATCTCCAGAGGTCCCTTCCAACCCTATGATTCTATGAACTCTGCAAATACCACAAGGCTGGGCAGGGTACAAGAACATAGACACGTACAGAACAAGAACTTTATACTCTGTTCAGTAGCAGACCAGCCAGAACTTATTATTGTAATCTGAAATAGAAGAGTGGAAATTTTTTTGCTTCATCAAGGGGCCATTGTGAAGCTGTTACTCCATCCTCATTTTCCATCTGAATCCATGTGCACTGACATGCTCACGTAACTCTAGGCGTGGATCGCAGAACGATGTTAAGCGTTATCCCAAACCAGATGATCTTAATGGTCCCCTTCTGTCTGGGCCTGTGCAGAGATGGATGTAAGAATAGATTTTCTGGCTTTATGCATGCTGAGAACTTGCTTATGCCATGAACTGGTGATAAAAAAACCCATCTGTATAAGCTGTGCAAAGGGAGTGGGGGAGAGATCTGTCCTAATATATTTAACAGTATGAGTAACTTATATTGCATACGTAACTATCAATATGTCATCTTAACCAGGCTGTGGAAAGCCTTTCCATCAGATGTCTCTAAAATCGGACTATTTCAAATCTTCCATCATGCAGAAGCTGCTTTCTCAGAGGGTGCGAATTGGAGTTACAGCTTAGAAGACCACTGATTACAGTTGCAATAGCGATTTTGCTACAAATTTATGAAACCCATTTGTCCTGACCAAAGAAGAGCAATTCGGCTAGTAAAATATAAATAGAAACACTATATACAGCTGCTTTTCTGTAAGCTATAAAAAATAATTTTATGACATTTAGAGTAGTTTTAATGAGAGGGAGGAAAAATCCTAATGTCTAGAAAGCAAATACATGATAATTTTGGAAACAAACCATGTAAAACACAGACTATTACTTTTAATCAGTTTGCCTTACTGTTTGCTGGCTAGTGCTTGTGTACTAGCTGGCCAGTAAGCAGAAGCTAATTTTCAAGGCAGATGAACCGTGTGCCGCTTTTTTCATGCGCGATCAGTCACGTGGGATGGGAATGAAGACATTTTGGTGTAATACTCAGGGGCATGAGAGTAAACTTAAACCTTCGTGGAGGAGATCTGGGAGACCCACGCTGACAGCACATTGACGATGCAGGAAGGAGCTGGTGGTTTTGTATGTGATGAGAGGTGATACGATGGGGTGATGTGAATTGGTTGTAGGGCATTCCCGTGCCAGGGATTGCAGCAGGCACAGGGAAGATTTGGCATTGCTGCAGTGAAGTATGTGAGAGAACTCTAAGGGTATCAGGCTAGCTTTGCAAATTGAAGATCCTTTCTTTTTACTTGTGTTACTGCATTAATATAGTTGCATTACGCATAACTTGAACAAGTGGGGAAATTTTCACATGTAAACAAAAATCGAAATTAAAATGAGGATATGAGTTAAGGCTTTCTTTCCTGTTCTAAAGAGCAAATATAATAAGCTGTGATGACTGTATCATCAGGAAGCCCAAGATGAGCATAAGATAAGCTGCTGTAGCAAAGTGTTATCATCCTGTTATCTATGGCTGCAGAAACACTGTTAAATACCTTTATACATTATGCTTTTCTGGTGGTTGTCTACAGTGTGTTAATATTTTACTGACAGGGCTCCATTTTTATTAATTCAGTAACAAAAAGATATATTAATCCTATAAGAAAATATTACGTAATATATAATCTAAAACAGAAATAAGCAACAGGAACAGGTTTTAATAAGTCTTATAATTGATTCGATATTAAAAATGTGCATTATTTTCCAATATTCTTCTTTACTATGGTTTGAATTCACAGATTTCATAGTACAGCTACTTTAAAAATGAAGCTCAGTATTTAGGATAATGAAAGCATACATTGAAGTAAAATGAGTTCCAATTTTTTGTACTTCTTTCAACGTTTGAGTTATTCCTTTATCCTACTTGTTTTCTTGTTTTTAGGCTTGAAATATGCCTCACTGGAATAAGTACTGAGGGTAATGATAGATTTTCTAGTTGTATTTTCTCCTTATCTGCTGAGTATTTGATTATGTACGAGATGATAGCATATATCGCTTTCTCTCCATCTTTTACTAGTCAAAAAATGTTTTAAAAAACCTCTCAGCTTTACAGAAGTGGCATTTTTATCAGTGATGGTTATTGTATTTTTTACTTCTTTTTCTGTGAAAAAAAGTGTTGCAGAAAAGCTTCTGTGGAGATGGTGAGTGGGAAGAAGGTCTAAAATGTGTACTTGTGTATTTTATGTTGAGGATTGCTTAAGTGACAGTCTGTCTTGTTTCTCAGCCATATTATGTCTGACTATGTGAGGATGACAGATACAGAGCGTGATCAGATAGATCAAGATGCTCAGATATTTATGAGGACCTGTGCCGATGCCATTCATCAGCTGAGAACAGAAGGTAAACTGAGCAACTCTTAAATGTTTTTTCTTAGTTATTGATAAAGGCTAATATAATGCTGAATATTGGATGGTGAATCTGAAATGCTTTTGGAAAGAGATCAGTGAAGTCTCATTGCCTTTTTGTTTGCATCTGTGTAATCCCGTTGGCTGATCAGTACTGTACTTAATTTTCTTTAATGTTAGTGGAAGGAGAAGCTAGAGGGTAGAATTTTATTTATTTGTTCAAATACACTAACTTGCAAATGTAAAAAACATAGTCTTAAATATTTACTATTTGAATAGTAATTTAGGACTGTGGCACAGAGGCCTGAACCTAAGCTCACTAAATTCAATGGCTGTCTCTTTCTAGTTTGTCCACCTGTAAGGTATTACAATTATAATCTTTCCAAGTTTGAGGTAATTAAATAACTTTAACACAGTCCTGGTAAAGTAACAGCGTTTTTTGACAACTTGAGTATGGGATCGTACCTTTACGACACTATCTTGTGAAAGTTGCAGAGAGAACTTCTGGTTTGCCATTTCAAGTTGACTTGCTGTATGTGTGGGTTTTATCTATATGCCAAAGACTTTCATTGGCTTTGAAGTGCTATATAAACATAGTTGTAGCATTATTCAGAATCACTGAAAGTCAGTCACGCATGGAAACTACATAGTATCAAAATAAGAAATAGGTGAATTAAAAGGATGCTTGACATAATAAATCCCAAAGATTTCCACATAATCTGTACACTGGAGAATTTAAAATGTTAGAAGTTCAATGTTTTAAGCAAGTTAAATCTCTAGATCTGTTTTGCTATACTTAACTTGGTGACATCTATTCTTGTTTAGAAATTTAGAATCTTAGAATCATAGAATCTCATGGCTGGAAAGGACCTTTGAGATCATCGAGTCCAACCATACACACACACAAAAAACCCCCCTACAATCTCTGTCACTAGAGCATGCCCTGAAGTGCCAAATCTAGACGTTTCTTAAATACCTCTAGGGATGGTGACTCAACCACCTCCCTGGGCAGGCTGTTCCAGTGCCTGACCACTCTTTCAGTAAAGTAATTTTTCCTAATATCTAATCTAAACCTCCCCTGCCACAACTTCAGACCATTTCCTCTGGTCCTGTCATTATTCACCTGGGAGAAGAGGCCAACACCCACCTCTCTACAGCCTCCTTTCAGGTAGTTGTAGAGGGCAATGAGGTCTCCCCTCAGCCTCCTCTTCTCCAAACTAAACCTGCCCAGTTCCCTCAGCCTCTCCTCATATGGCTTGGTCTCCAGACCCCTCACCGGCTTGGTAGCTCTCCTCTGGACACGCTCCAGCACTTCAGTGTCCCTCTTGTACAGAGGGGCCCAGAACTGAACACAGGACTCGAGGTGAGGCCTCGCCAGGGCCGAGTACAGAGGCACGATCACTTCCCTGCTCCTGCTGGCCACACTATTCCTGATACAAGCCAGAATGCTGTTGGCCTTCTTGGCCACCTGGGCACACTGCTGGCTCATGTTAAGCTGGCTCCACCAGCACCCCCAGGTCCTTTTCTGCTGGGCAGCTTTCTAGCCACTCTTCCCCAAGCCTGTAGCGTTGGGGTTGTTGTGACCAAAATGCAGGACCTGGCACTTGGCCTTGTTAAACCTCATACAATTTAATTGACATGAGTCAGTGGCATAGGTAGAAAATCAATAACATAAATATTGTAAGGCACTAGTTGTTTTCAGCTTTGTGTTTGTTGTAATGATTTGCTGGTTTACAGAACTTGTATTTAAATATAGCTGTGTTTAAAATAAATACTGATATGTAACATAAAGTGTTAATAGACTCGTGAATATAACTTGCCTATCAACTGAAAACACAAACTTTTGTGCAATTCAGTAAAAAGTTAAAAGATTGTGTTATATCTCTTTTTTTTTTTCTCAGCACACAAGGGTGTCCAGTCTGCTCAGGTAAAGGAGCATAGAACAGCTGTCTTGGACTTCATTGAAGATTACTTAAAAAGTAATTAGTATTTATTGAATGGTTAAAAATGAATGATTTTATTCTCCAAGAAAGAAATCATGCTTTTCTAACCTGAAGTTTTGTTTACTGCTATCTTGAACAGGAGTGTGTAAGCTGTATTCTGAACAAAGAGCCATCCGTGTTAAGCGAGTAATAGATAAGAAGAGACTGTGAGTAGTGTCAAAAAATAGTTTTAACTCTGCCTTTTGTTTGTAGGACTGTCAACAAAACTATTATTCATGTTTAGATTCTAAAGAGATTGTTTGAATGGAAATGTGTAGTTGGATGAGCAAATTTTGCTGTCAGTGGGTGCATTCCAGGACTCTTTTACACTTCTGGCATGTGAAGTTAAATCAGTAAATGGCAGAGTGCCAGTATAGTGTTTTACTTCTCATTTACGTAAATGATTAAAGCATCAGATCAGTAAAATATGGATTCATAAACCTATTGGACTTCTACAGATGCAACAAAATGTTTTTGTGTGTCCCATTGAGTAATATTCTGCATAAAATAATTTAGAAGGACATAGGTCATAGGTCTCAAAGATGCTATTTAGGCTACTGTCTAGACGTTTAGGTACCAGAGATGCTTTAACTCTTGCAGACTTCACATTAAAGGTTTCCCAGTCAAGATGCAAAATGTACTTAGCACTTAACAACTTTACTGAAATATTATTACAAAAGCAAAGAGAGTGTTTTTTTGGTTTGGGGTTTTTTTTTAAAGCCACTATCTATCTGCTAAAGCAAGTGATTATGTTGTATATAAATGCTACTTGAGATGGCGGGTCTTCACAGCAAGTAGAAACAGGATTAAAATAAAAATCTTGAATGCAACTTCTTAACTGAAACAAAAGAGTTTCTATTTCCAATTGTGGCATACATTCAGGCTGCTAATGGAGAGGTGACAATGTCTGGTAGAAGTTAAAGATGATGTACTTGCTGGCTTTTTGGTTTGGTTGGTTTGTCTGGGTTTTTTACCAGTCGAGTATCAAAAACCATAGTTTTTCAGTTTCTTTTTCTGCACGCTCCCTGGTGTAAGAATGACGGGGGAATGAACAGGTTTGCAATTTATTTAATACCTGAAAGACTTCCCATGTCTTCTCAGTCTGCATTATTTGAATTCTAACCTTAAGTTCAGTTATGTACATTTTAATTTAAAAAGAATAAATTATAGAACATACATATCAATAAATAAATTCTTGACTGTTTTTGCAAGACAAAACTTTTGCTGCTTTTCAGTTTGGTGTTTGGCTTGATCAGCTATTTACGTTGACATTAGACAGAAGTTTTCAGAAGTCCATAAGTGCGTTATATTCCGATTGATTCAGCATGATTAAGCACAGTTAGATTCACTCAGATGTATCCTCCTGAGACATTAATAGTAGTACAAGCCAAAACCAAGTAAACAAGATACCCCAGACCAGTTCTGAAATTCGTTAGGAAGTAATGAGAGAAAAGTAAGGCAGTGGTATTTTTGTAACTCCCATAACTTCTCTGAAAAAACATACAGAAACAAACTCTATGATATTTTTCATGTTGATTCATAATTTCCCCAAGGATTTCAGCAGATGCTCAAGGTGATAATAAGAATGTGTTCTATTACTTAAAAGAACTAGGCATTCTTTACGTAGTGCATCCCAGGCATTTTGTTTGTTTTTAATTGAAAACTTCGTAGATTAGCATACGGTGCAAAGTAAGGACAACAAACAATAAAGGAATACATTTCTTTAAAAGTAAATTATTCCTAGTGCGCATCATCTTTCCTGCAATTTAGTCAACTTAAAATATGTGTCTCAGGCAATACTGGAAAGTGTTTGCAGTAGAAATACACTTTATCATGTTTCCTTTTATATTGATAAACATCCTAAGCTCTTCAACAAATTGACTGACTGTTATAACTTTCTTACATAAGTTGCCTTTAATTATTAACTCATAATTTTTGATTCTGCCGAATTCTGCCAATTACATAGGACTGGTTCCTCAGAATGAAAAGTTGAGAAATAAAAACACAAATATCTTTTTTTTTTTTTCCTGTAAAGGTTGTGATTTTCAGTTTTTATGTTTATTGGTATCCAAAATTATATTTGATTTCAATTTTAAACTTCTTTTGCCATTAGAATATCTTGTGAATTAAGTATGCAGTTATTCAAATCAAGCTGATATTTTTATTATCTGGGGAACTGGTGTTTTCTTAGTATCAAAACTATTATTTGAACTGCATGGACATCCAGATAAGTCATCTTTTCCTCATTATTAGGCAAATTTGGGACTTGAGAGGAAGTAGGTGAGAGAAGAAGAGTTATTTTTTTGTAAAATTACCAAAAGGCAAGTACTTGCAGAGTTATTAGAACTAAGAAAGGTTCCCTGTTACTGCTTTTTCGTGTTTAAATAACAGTTGTTCAGTGATGACTAATGCGTTGTATTCTGTTTTTCTCAGAATTTTCTGATTATGGGTTAGAATTTAGAGACAGTACAAAGAAGGAAAGGAACACAAAATGCAACACCTTCTGTTAAGCAGCAGGGGAAAATTACAGATTATAATGAGATTAACTGTTGATTGTATTTAAGAGGGGAGGAGGTGATGAAGGTAGCACAGCAGGTGATTTAGCCTGTTGCTTTTGGGTTTTTTGTTCTTTAGCTTCTCTAACAGCGTAATTAATAAACATTTAACTGTCTGCTACATTGCAGTTATAGAATTCATTGTAGACAACGATAAACCAGAGAAGTTTACTGCAAAAAATATGTTGCCACTAATTTTAAACTTTTTTTGGTGCTACAGTGAAACGTACTTGACAAGTACTTAATATATAATCCATGAATATGCCTCATGTTTTACATTGTCTTTGTATTAAAATTACATAGCAGGAACTTAATCGTAGTATATATCTGTCCACTGCATACGTTTTTTTCTTTTCCTTGCTCCTGAAGTGTCTTTTGGCAGACAAGGAAGGATCACTTTCGTCCTGGTTAAATTATTCTTTAAAGCTAGTTAAAGAAAAATACTTGTTTCAGGAAAAAGGTGATTCTGTTGTATTTTCTTACTTTTCCTTTATGATAATTAACAATATAAAGTAAAATTATAATTATTACTTGTAAAAAATAAAGTAGTGGTGTTGGACGTTGCTACTAAAAAGAATTTTCAGTATGACCAAAATGTTGGTTGTTTTGTTTTTTTAAATGTATATATTTTAATACACTGGATTTTTGAAAGGAAATTTAATAAAATATCTGTGGTTTTATGCTATAGCCTTCAAAATTCTCCCCGACTCTGAACATGTAATGTGCTTTGTTCGGGAATACTATTCGTGCCCTCTTTGCTTTTGTAGTAATATTTCAGTGAAAGCTGCTAAGTACATTTTGTATCTTGACTGGGAAACCTTTAATGTGAAGTTTGCAAGTGTTAAAGTGTCGAATTTAGCAGTCTGTGCTTGCTCTCATTTTAGAGAAATTCAACTATGGAATATGTCAGTTAAATTACAGGCTCTTGTGCTTCTAGGTCCAGACTTGAACCAGAGCAGAGCAATGTGTCCAAATCACCTCTTTCCCCTGAAAAATCTTCACAGAATCCTTCAGATGATTCTGAAGAAAAGCTTTCTGCTGAGGAAAGCAAAGGTAAGAATAAAACGTAGTTGTATTCTACTTTTTGTGGCAAGGCCTGTCTGGTCAATAGTATTTCCTTCACATCACAAAGGCCTGTTCCTGTGACCGGCACAGTTTCTATTTTCATCTTCCCTGCGTTGATCACGCTTTTGTGAAGCACATTGTGAGACTGAGGAAGCAAAATCTTCTACTTTTTTACATGCTTTTTCCAACCAGATAGAAGTGTCTTATGCCTTGCTGGATGCCTCATCCTCTCCATGAACTCTGTGCTAACTCTTTCCTTTTATTTATTTTTGTCACTATGCATTGTCCTGGTTTCAGCTGGGAAACAGTTCGTTTTCTTTCTAGTGATTGCTGTGAAAAAAATGTCAATCGTGTATTGGTTTACTTGTTACCAAGTGACGTTTTATAATTTTCAAGGACAATTTCAAGGACTTATAATTTTCAGCTTCCCACAGAAGCTGAGAAGGAGCACAGACAGAACAATGGAATGGCCAACAGGAATATTCTGTACCACCGATGTCACACTCCGCATATAAATGGGAGTTGGCCAGGGGAGGCTGGCTCCTGGGAGACCTTACAGCAGCCTTCCGGTACTTAGAGAGGGCCTACAGAAAAGGTGGAGAGGGACTCTTTCAGGGAGTGTAGCAATAGGACGAGGGGTAACAGTTTTAAACTAAAAGAGGGTAGATTTAGATTAGATACTAGGAAGGGTGAGGGTGGTGAGGCACTGGAACAGGTTGCCCGGAGAAGCTGTAGATGCCCCATCCCTGGAGGTGTTCAAGGCCAGGCTGGATGGGGCTTTGAGCAGCCTGGTCTAGTGGGAGGTGTCCCTGCCCATGGCAGGGGGGTTGGAACTAGATCATCTTTAAGGTCCCTTCCAACCTAAACCATTCTATGATTCTGTAACTTGCAAACACTGCTTCCAGTTCTTTGGTAGCCGCCTTCTGAGGCCAGGGGAGGTAAGTCCTTTCTCTTAGCCATTTTGGTCTGTCCTGCCAGTACACTGGCAGAACTTCATTGCAGAGTGCCTTTCGGAGTGCCACCACTATGCAGATAATTCAGGTTGCATACCTAAAGAGAAATCTTGTTTCTGTGTTTCTGGAGTTGCTTTCCCTGGCTTGAGTTCTCCTGCTTCAGAGACCCGCTTGGTCTAGCGGAGTCCAAGGTAACCCTGTGATTTACAGCGTGAAAATTATTTTTGGAGAGAAACAAACTGAATGAAATGTGATATTACATTAAGATAATACTTCATCAAGATAGAAGAAATGCACTGGATAGCCATATTATTCTGATAATCAGTTATTGTTTCTTTGGTGATCTTTATTAAAAGAGTGAAGTTCCTCTTGTTGGTGGCTGTAGGGCCAGAGAAGGGGTGGATTGGTGTGAAATGGGTACTCTGTTTCTAGATGAAGACTCTAATACTGAATTACCTCCACCAGGCAAACGGTTTCTTTTTCTGATACGGCATTGCTTATCTTCCTAACCAGTTTGTACTCCTGCAGCCCTATCAGTATGCTTTTTTTTTTTTTTTATCCCTGCCACTGAATTTGTTGTAAGAAGCAAAGGTTTTGATTGTGTGTCATTTCTAGTGCTTACTACGTTTTTATAGTATGTCTTAAGTGATGCAGCACACGGGCACATCGATGAGTTTCACCTTAACACATTATCAGTGTTTTGCAGCTGTGAGCTAGTGCCAGCAGAGAGGCGGCAGCGTAGTAGCATCTCTGTTGCCCTGCGCTCTCGCCTTGTTACAGAACGTCTCTGCAATCTCTGAAAGTGCCCACTCCCACCACATCACGTCTTTAGAATTTTTAGCTCCAAAAATCTGTGTCACACCGTGGAAAACACTGTCCTTTGGTTGCCTTGGACACAGCAAACCTCTGCAATAAACAGAAATGAAGCTTTATTTCTTGCACATTAATTTTGATTACTCCAGTTTTCACTTTTATTAGTTTATGCTTTAATTTTTTTAATGAGAAAGTAGGGGTCCCATCACATAAGTGATGCTGATGCAACACTTATGAGGGATTGCTGACTAGGCTTTGAGAAAACAATGAAACTTGTATGTCAAAATAAATCTGTCTGAAACAGTTTATAAATGCACGCAGCCTGGGATTCTTCACGTAAGTGTAAGTGTTGGTTGCTGCTGCCTTGTGACTTCGCTGGTAGGTGGTTGTCAAAGCATGGGAATAGCATGAACGAGATGACTAGGAAACAAGAAGCTCCATTTAAATCTTGTAGCCTTTGATAATTTTTTTTTTTTTTTACAAGTAACTTTTCAAATTTTTAAGAAATTGAAGAAATTACTGTGTTCAGAAATAAACTGTTTCATCCTCAGGGTGTTGGTGGTTTAGAGAATGGTGATCATTCATATCTATGAATTAGCCATCATCAGCGTGCCTGGTTCCTTGCATAAATATCTCAGCTGTAAAGGCAGTTCTTCCGAGAGCAGCTTGCGGTCCTGTCCTGAAATTGGATGCTATGGTGAACAGCTGAATGTCCAACTTAGTGTGCTGAAGCACAGCTTGGGTTTTGTCTGGTTTTTTTGGTCAGAAACCAAAGCAAAATGTGATTATTTTTGTTTTGAGGCAAAGCACCTGTTTACATTAGGATTATACTGGACATGGCTCATGGTAGGAAAATAGTCTCTCTGGAGATCGCTTTTATATGCTGACAGTATTTGTTTGCATATTACAAATTTGACATTTCGTTTATGGAAACAAATGTAAATGATGAGTAGCTTTTGAACTGGTCCACAAGCTTAGCAGCTGTCGACTTTCAGCAGGGAAAAGGGTTCAGAGGATTTGATTGTTACTTTGTACCTCTGTCGTGCATTAACTACTTCTCTTTCCGCAAAAGAAGCATAGTGTGGCTTTTGGTGGATGAATTGTAGAAAAGCATTAACGTCAGCTCAATGAAAGCTGCAGAACAACTTTCCCAGTAGCCACAAACGTACCGCAGTGACAGGAGGAACCCTGGGGAGATACGTGTTTCTCACCTCTTACCATGAGTATATTTGCTTATGAGCAATCACATCGGGTACAGGTGCTGGTTTTTTAACAGGGCTGACAGTTCCTGACAGTAATTGGTTCCTCTGGGATAAAATAGGAATATACCTTATCTCTTGTCTCCATGAACTAATTATCTTCTTTGAATCCAGTAAATGATTCATTGTAATCTTGATATAATGTAAACACATTGATTACCTAAGAAAATTAGTTTTGTGTTTCTGTGAAATAGACTTGAAATACTCATGATACTCTATGGAAAACATAGAGTTGAGTCCTTTCTAAACAATCTGTAAAAATATTCTTGTTTCTTGTAAGAAAGAACAGATCTGGTTTGTTGGATTTTTATTTTTTTTAATTTATTATATTCCTTAAACACATCCCTCATTTGTAACATTGTTATTGTTTGTATATCCTGGTTTGGTTGTTGGGAAGCAAAATATACATTTATAAAGGAGACATACACAACAATACTTATAATATTTATTTTTCAAGAGTTTTCACAAATATTCTAATGAAGGATAAAAGGGGGAAATTCTGTTTATAATCCTTTTCATATATTTGTTTATAAATAGGACTATTCCTTTCAGAGGCTTCCCAAGAGAATCTGAATGATGACGCACCAGTGCTGCTTATGCAATTGAAAAAAAAATAGGCTTAGAAGGTTGTAACAAAACCATTGAAAATACTTGGAAGTGCCTGAAAAATTGACTGGCGTAAATAGGAAGTCTGAAATCTATGAAAAAGTAAAAAGTAAATCTTTCTGTATTTTTAATTTGCAACCTGCATCTGATGAAGTCGAGCAGGCTCAGCTTTGATCCGCTGTGGGGTGGTGTAAATCCCTCTTTCGGGTTTTGTAAAAATGTGAGAGGCAGCGGGGAGAAGAGAGGCCTTCTCAGGAGCGCGGTCTCACCGTCAGGATTCCAAACACTGACGCGAGAACAGTAGGTTCCTGTAGCGCACTTTCTTGTCTTTCCCATTCTAACTTCTTCATCTATAATCAGAAGTACATAATTAAGCCTAAAAATAAATCTTCCAGAAGGGAATATCCCAGAAATAGCCGTTTTTATGATCTTTTGTGCCCAGCTCCTGCTAAGATTTATGCAGATGATTAGCCTCAATCAGAGGGGAAGGACTGTTGAAATCAATGAAGCAGCCGTGATGTGTAAGGGTTAGTTTGTGGGATCGGATTCCTGTTCCACGCAGGAAGATCCCTCGCACAGCGTGCTGGAGGATTTGCACTGTGATACGCAGTTTGAACAGTGTGAGGAAATAGTTTGTCCAGTGAACTTTGCTCAAAATATTTTTGAGATTCTGTTTTTACTTTTTGGAATGAGGAGCTGGTGGTTCTGTCAAGTCTCATTGGAAGATAATAGTTTGCATATAGACTGGCATTTGGAAAATCGCGTGGTTTATTCTGTTAAAAGACAAATGCTACAGTATTTTGTGCCCTAACAAGTCTTAGTGTTTTGTGAGTTGTTTTACATCCTTCACCATCAATATATTAGTGCAACTCCTTGTAATTCACAAAATTAAACATGCGCATAGGCTGTTGTCCCAGTTTAGAAGTTAAAGGTTATTGGTGTAATTTTGTGCTGTAAATATAGGGTGAATCTCAGTGAATTTCAAATGAGATATAACAATTTCATTAGCATTCTGAAATGGATAAAAAATGATTTTCACTTCAGTACTCGGTGTCCTGCATTGTCTCAAGTATTTGGTGGCTCTTTTACAGACAGGAATCTGCCTGATACCGAAAGTAACCTTGGATTATGGGGGGATGGCAAAGGTGAAGATGAGCTGTCACCTGAAGAAATACAAATGGTAGGTATATCTTGTGTCTTAGTGTCCACTTTATTATATTTTCTGCTGTAGTCATATGTGTTAAGAAAGTACACGTTCACCCAAATTCATTTTCAACTTTCATTTTATGGAGAATAATGCCATAACAAGGTATACGTTTGCATGTGGCTTCCTGGTTCTGCTGGTAGCTGCTAGTATTTAAAATTGCTACAAAATACTTACATGGAGCCATGAAATTAGTAACTATTAGTAACTGTTTTTCAACAATTGAAATCAAAATTGTTCTTAAAATTACAATTATTAATTGCTTTTTTTAGTCAGGAAACAATAGAAGTCGAGGCAACGTTCGAAAAAGCATTATGAAACTTCTGAAAGAATAAAGTGCTGGTCGTTTTTTACTTGGACTGTTTCTAGAACACACTGTAAATAGTTAAACTATTTGAAGTATAACTATGAACTTATACTTCATTTTATTCCTTTTTTATTTTTTTGGATTATCAAAATCAGATTGGTTTATTAGAAGGAATAGCTACAAGCTTTCTGTCACAACAGAATCTCATTAATTTTACCTTTTCTGCGTTTCCCGATTGTCAGCACGTTTATGTGTTATTTGATCCATTTCTGCTTGCAGTTGAACTGATACACTACAAAATTTCTGACATAGGCATGCTTGCCGACAACCTATCTGTTAGATTTTTTGATATTCTTAAAATATACCATTTTCACCAATTACGGTGAGGTTTGTCAAAGAGAAAAGGTTCTTCAGAGGCTGCTCTTGATGCTCTCATATTGTTCTTGAGTGCCAGCCTGAAACCTAAAGGCTTACTCCTACTTTCTGTTTTCTTTCTAAAGAGAATTCTTTACATATTGTCATTCTTCTCTGTGTAGGCACAATATTGTTAGCCCCCTTGCTGTAAGCTTCCAGAGGATCAGGAGGAAACAAGTATCGGAGAAGATGGCTCTGACAGGGCTCACTAATAACTGACTACTACATGTTGGATTGCTTTTTCTAGGCCTCACGCTGTAATTACGTTTTAAACATGTTACATCCCTTGCCATGGTACTTTGGGAATAAATACATTTCTTTTTCATTAAATCGTTTTATCCTTTTTAGAGTAAGGCCCCAGATACCTCACGATTTAGATGAGCTGCCGAACTCCCTGAGTTTTTCTCTATTTCTATTATGAAGAGCGAAGAAAGACAAACATCTTAAAATGCTGATTTTTGCCCACTGAGGATTTGAATTTTTCCCTGGAATAAGTTCTCTTTATTGACCTGTGAGGGGGCCTAAGCAAGAGAAAAACCTATGTTCGTATTGTAATGCTTTGAAGGATTTTAGACTCCTAAGTCTGCAGTCCTAAACTGCTTCTGATCAGGCGTTCAGACAGCTCTTCCTAGGGGAGAACTAACAGACATTTTTTAAAAATCCATTATTATTCTTTACCCATTCAGAGCTCTCCTGTGCTATGCTTTTTTTATCATTATATTTTTTTAAACTTGTTGTTTTACACTGATTTACTTCTGTTGTGCTTCCTGTGAAAAGGGGCGTAAAAATAACACCGATGCTGCAAATTAAATAAACTTTTAGCTCAGATAGACTGTAATACATCCTTCTTGTTAGCTTACACAGTTCTGCCTATAGTTTGCCAGAAAACTTACAGTATATAAAGGTGCCTTGATGTCGGTGCCACGATTAAGCCTCGAAAAATGACTTGTGCTGGAAACTTTAGATCTCAGCTTTAAGTTTATTGGCCTGCTCCGTGGGAAAAGAGCAGCAAATTTACTCGACTGGTTAGAGAAGCAGAAGATCAAAACGCTACCAAAATACAAATAGCATATTTGAAGACCTATGTGCATTAATACACTGAAAAATTATTACTGCTCTCGTGCCATAGTTTATTCTTAAATTTCCATGCGCGAATTTACATTTAAAATTTATTTTTATGTACCCTCAGTACTTGTGTTTTAGTACTGGTACTGGGAAACTAGAACTGGAAAAAAGCATACAAGGGGAAGTTACCCCTAGAACAGCCTCCTCTCTGCTTATAACTTATTCTAAGTTTTGCAGAAGGCTGGCTCGGAGCTGGGTGTCTGAATCTCCCCTTGCATCTCCCTGTGGTTCTCATCTCCCCCGGCGCCGATCCCTCCTGCGGGCTCTGCCCGTGCCCCCACCGCACATCAGGGCTGGCCCTATCTCAGCTGCTTCTCGCGCCCAGACTGTGCTTCTGGCACGCTTGTGAAGAAACAGAGGCTTTCTGCCTCTCCTGAAAACCAACAACCAGCGGTTGCTGCCGCGTTATGCCTTGGAAGGAGTCTACATTTATTACGACGTAAAAGAAAAGTGAGTCAGCGTTCATGGCAGTGTTGACGCAGACATTTTTTTTCTTTCTTTCTCCGCCTGTTGTCATGTAGAAAGCGAGCGGATTCTTTCTAGTTATAGAAAGTTATTCTAGTTAATGCCCCCCGGTGAGGGTCACTTCTTTCACCGTTGGACTGGATTGCACATTATTGGGGTTCTCAAACCGTACACAGGGAGTTGCGTGTTTGTGTCATGCCTGTATGTGCACAGCAGGGTGTCAGATGTAAGATGTTGCTACGAATACGTTGATGCTCAGAGCTGAGCAAGCCATCGCTCTGTTCTCTGGACCTAATGGGATTTTTTTTGGGGGGGGTTAGTTGTTTTTCTGTTGTTTTATGAACACTAAAATTAGCTAATTTACGCAGGCTGGGAGATACGTGGTGACTATTCCGCAGAGAAACTGCTCTTTCAGTGCATTTTTGAAGAAACTTATAGCTAAGAGATGACCTTTATTAGTAAAAGCTGGGTACTGTATAATTTCACTCCTGACAAGACTTTAAAGTCACTGGATCCATTATTCTAATTTTCAGGTACATTTGAGTCCAAGGTGTAAACACAGGTGTAACTTGGAAATCACTTGAGTATTGGAATGTGCATTGCTTTTTTCATTGCTCACACAAATCCTTCATACCAACGCGGCAAGATTTAGTGACTTCATTGTGCTTTTAACGCAGGAATCAAAGGGTCTTCACAAACACGTCCCAAACCCTTACAGCTTCAGTTAATTTATTCACTCAAGGGACAGTTAATTATTTCTCCTCTGCGTTACGTTTACTGTTACAGAGAAGTTAATTTCCCCTTTTTGAACATGCGATTTGTGAAGCGTAGGCCAACTGCATTTAAGTCACTGAGAAAATCCCGCAGCTCTCGGAAGAGGGGAGGTTACAGTGTAGAAGCTGCTGTGTTGGTTTTAAATTGGAATGTGTTGTGTCAAATCATACTCAACAATCCTCAGTCAGGGTTCCGTGATCCTTCCTGTGGGTAAAATAATGAATTAAAGCCCTATCGTATCGCTACAGCAGCGATTTCGATTGGTATTTTACCCACAGGAGTGAGCTTTACGTCGTTCAAAGTGGTTGCAGGCTACTGTGTGATTTGCACAATAAATTTCAGTTTATAACTCCGCGTACAGGTATATTAATGGTTTTTATAGTTACTGTGAGCAGATGTCTTGTGGTTGCATCAAGTGGGGAAAAAAATCTGGCTCTGCTGTTTGAGTTGTGAAAATATCTTGTTTTCCCTGACTTCATCTTTTTTTGCTTGGTTGGTTTTGTCTTAAATTCAGGTACAAGTACATATAATGACTTATCTCATGGGTAACAAAAAAGAACTGGGATTATTTCTAATATGCATGAGATTTTTAGCCATATCTTAAGCAGTTCGTCACTTTATGCCCTATTTTGATAACAGAATATTTCACTGGCATAAAAGAGGCTACTTTTAATAAGCCATAAATCATTGAGCTGTATGTGCTGATGGCTAGAGCTTGGTTTGTGTTCCATGGCGTAAATCCCTTTGTGACACACTGCAGTATGATGTGTTCTGCGCGCGAACCTTTTGTTCAGTTGACCATTTTAGCATATCTTACCGCTGGCTGCGCCAGGCCCTCCGTCAGCTGGGATTTCACATTGCAAAGATCATTTAGCGGTTTAAAAGGCAATCCGCGCCAGCGGAGGTTTTTAAATATCAAAGGGACTTTTTAAAGAATACTTTCTCAAATGGATTTGTGCTATTTGTAAGGGATTAAAATCATTCGCTGTTTCTTTATTGAAAATTTGTGTTCTAAATTAGTTATCATCTCAGTTTTACTAAGGCAGCAAAATAGGGAACTTTTGAATATTTGTGTAGAAATACTTATCCTTACAGAAGTCAAAAAACAATTAGAGCTCGCTGGCCTCGTTTAGTCACTGAAGGACCAACCAGTGACTCAGTGCTAAATCTCGTGGCTGTTTCATTGCTCTGTTCCTTGGCTTTGTCCTGAAGTGACTCCACTAAAACCAGAGACATACGGTGGTGCCAAGGTAAAGAAGTGCAGGGATGGAACACCCCTAACCATCCGCCGCTGTGAAGTAAATATCCCTGTCTTAGTCAATTATATTTTAACAAATGCTCTGCTCTGTAGGAGACACTACAGACAGCAGTGACAATGACATTTGAATGTGTTGCAGCACTGATACTTTTTAATTTAACAAAACCATTGGATCTTTAGGGTGGAAATCAGTGGGACTTCAGGGAGCTGTGCAGCATGTTCCTCTCGGTTCCCCCTCGACCCACGGGGCTGGTCCTTCCCTGAGGCCTCTGCCCACGGTGAAGGTGACAGTGCCCGACAGCCCTCCTCCTCCTCTGTGATCTTGGACTCTCTGGAGTCCTTAACCAAGGAGAGAAAGCTGTTCTTGCCAATCAGGCAGATAGTGAATTTCTAGTACAAAAAGAAATTCCTATATTAAAAGAAATAATAATTTTGCATTATTCTTCATTACATAAATTGCCCATGTCAGAAGACTAAACCTTCTTCTATGAGATTCACTGTTACCCTTCTTTAAACATACCTGTCACTTCACACTCGCTTCTGCCAAATTAAACCTACAGTTTCTGATTTTTAACACAGTTCCCACTTCCCCCATGTCGTGCCAGTTGACATTTAATTTGCCACTGGCGGAGAGTCAGGTTCTGTTCCTCTGAGGTCCTGATGGGCCTGAAGCAAGGTGAGAACCGTTAGAGCACAGAGCGTGGGGGGGCAGTGGCGATGGTGTGGGGTGTGAGCGGGGGGGGCAGGTGGTGGGTGTGAAAGGTGGCTTCCCTTCTCTGGCTGTCTTCCTTTTCTGGGTGGGTCTGTGCAGTGCAGAAGTCCCGCTCCGCTCCTGCTATCCACTCTCCCTTCAGCCCGCGCTATCGTCTGCTCCCGCGGAGGGATTCAGTTTACTCCTCTACCAGAAAACTCAGGAGGAAGAAGTGGTCAGTGAGCTGTGATGTCATACCGTGACATCAGACGAGCAGGAGCGCTTCCTTAGGACTCTGTATGTGGGGGGAGAGGGGAGCAGGACAAATTCCTCAGTGGCTGCACTAGATCTTCTCCACCTCACCCTGTGTAGCACAGACACTTTATTTCTCCTCCAAGTACCAAAGTACTTGGTATGGCAGAAGTTTCAGCTGGAACATTCTGGATCATTTCCAGATACATCGGCATCCGAAGCGATGCACACGAGGAGCTGCACAACCTGTGTAGGGAAGGTCTTAAAAGACCTGGGGTAGAGACGCTGGTGGCAGGTGTGGGGCAGGGTGGGGGTCACAGTGATGAGCCAAAGATCGTTACGAAACGCAGCACTGTAACAACGCTAAACGTACGTACTCCTACAGCCGGGCTCTGTGAAAGCAGCTATGGGTCAGATGAACCGTATGTCGTTTTATAGCCACTAATTTTCATGTTGCATCTTGATGATGAACTGGGTTGTTGTTTAAACTGCTTTGAAATACCAAAAGTGCTTCATTTTCAGCTGTTTTGGTAGGACCGCTCTAAAAGCGAAACGCCCATTTGCCTTTCACTGATGTAACGCGCCCCCCGCTGTTACCACGATTCTCTGCGATTCAGACTTCTTCCCCCCCTCCTTCCTTCTTCTGCTTTTTGCACAAGGTTGTTTTCAAATGCTTACAGTATTCTCTGGGCAGCGCCTCCTTTCCTTGCGAGCTCAGGCGCTGGGGACGCGCTGAGAGAGCGAGCAACCCCCATGGCGCCGACTGCAGCCCGCGCCGGACCTGTAACCGGTGCCGCTCTGCCGGCGTTCTCATCTTCGACAGCACGCTGCTCGGCCTTAAAAAGGACAGAGGCTGAGAGGACTGCTGCGCCTTTACCGCTAATGGAATTGCAGCGTGATTGAATGATGCCGAAATCCCGGCGCGTCCTGTAGGCTGGTTCAAAACGAGGAGATTTAACTGAACTAGAACAGGCCTCACTGTCTCGCGCCGCTCCTGCGCCAAGTTCTTTGCATTCTGCGTCCTGTTTTCTGCTATTCGCGCTGCCGCATGTTTCACTCGGGTTTGTCAGAGGCGCGTACAGGTCATGTTTTCACCAGAAGTGTAAATCCCCTGCGCTGCTTCTATATAACCGCATAAACCAGGTCTTTCCCAGCTTTGTGAGAAAAGCGCAAAGATCCAGCCAGCTGTGTCCATACCACAAAGGCCGAGCTCTTACCGGGGCTCTGCCCATGTAGGATTCACTGGCAGAACACCTGGAATACGCTTCCCCTCCTTCCCCCAGTATGGGATTGTGACCCTTCCTGGCAGAAGCCTTTGGGCCGGGGCAGGCCCAGGGGCTGGGGGGGGCGGGAGCCGCACGCTGCAGCCCCCCCTCCGGCTTTTCACCAGGGGTGGCTGCTGCCAGGCTGCGGGATGGAACTCACTCAGGCACCTTGAAAATCCCAGCTCAGGGTGTCCTCCTTTCTAAAACAGTCCTTAGGATGCGGTTTCCAACCACGGGACGCCTTTCTCGGCTGTGTTGTGGCTGCGCAGGTGTTGTTTCAGCGAAGCCTGTCGTTGTACTTGCTGCGTGGTCACTCGTTCTGTAATGAATCCCGAATGATCCGACAGTCAAGTACATCTCAGAAGTCAAAGCTTGTTTTCCTCTATAAAGCCTTCTATTTATGCTTCGATTTTGAAAAATTTAGTGCTAAAAGTGTATTTAAATGTTTCATTGATTACTCATGAGTTTCAAATGGCAGAGGTCTGCTGGAATAACTAAGGCCAATGCATTTGTAAGTCTAAAGTACCAGATGTCAAAGTATTTCATAGTGCAGCACAATCTACAGGCTCTTCATGCCAGGGGCAGCACACGAATAACGTGAATGACAATAGAGAGACAGCACGAAGAGCATCAAACGCTTTCACAAGCATGAAAGCTTTCCCCACTCACATTTCTGAAATAATAAAGAAGGACAGATTTCATCCACTGCCTTTTTCCTTACTGCAAAGTAACTCGAGGAAGATCTTCAAGATATTTTGGGCTTTGTTTCGTTAATGGGAGGAGAACGACAAATATTGCAGTGGCTGGTTCCAAATAAGCAGATTCATATTGTTCGTTTAGGCCAATATTAGTAATTCTGTCAGATCTTTTTAGCTGAGATGTTGTAAATAGGCTGCAGGGAAGGGTGGAAGTTGGCTGGGTGGGGGCGGGGTGGGGAGTGTTAAAGAAAGTTCCCTGGGTCCGAGCATGTGAACTCACATATGTGATTTCTTTCTTCCAGTTTGAACAGGAGAACCAGAGGCTTGTTGGCGAAATGAATAACCTCTTTGATGAAGTCAGGTAGAGTTTTCTGTTCCTTGATAGATGTGTGTGGGCGTGTGCTGGGGCCAGACCCCGGGCAACATCCGCAGAGAGGGAATTTGCTGCGGGACACCCGGCTGCCCCAATGGTGGTGCTGCGGTAGGAGGGGGGACAAAACAGGAGCGCCCAGGAATTGAACTGTAGGAGTTTACACGTTGTGCTGTCCCACGGTGTAAGGAACGGTTCTGAGGGACACACAACTATCCAAAATAGTCTTGGTTAAATTTGGAAGGTTTAGGTTCTGTCTCGCTTATCTGAGTTCTAAAAGATTGTTCATTAGATGAAAGAAGAAGAGAGGCGAAGCTCTCGCAGGGAAGGCTCCCTTCTGCCCCTTCCCGGCTGGAGCCTGTCCCAGAGCTTGGCTGTGGGCTGGTCCACTTCCAGCCCTGGATTCTCAGAGTGCTCATGGTGGCTACTGCCGCAGAGCCCACGGCTACGAACAGCCGGCCCTTCTGAACAGCCCCACTACCGGCCTGCAGCCTGAACCTGCAGGAGCAGGAAATGTTTGTGCTAGTTTCTAATGGAGTGTTTCTGTCCTTTGCCAAGACAAATCGAAGGAAAAGTGGTGGAAATCTCCAGATTGCAAGAGATATTCACCGAAAAAGTCTTGCAACAGGTCAGTGTAATTTAGTACTACAGCAGCAAATACAGCTTGAGCGTCTTCTGGGGGGTATTTTGGTCTTGGTTGCATGCAAGATGGAAACGTAAGATCAGTGAATCTTTGACGCAAACGTGAAGGAAAAGATTTTTTGTGTGTTTTTCAAATGCAAAATCAACATATTTACTGTTTTTACTTATCAGTGTGTACTGGGAATGGAAAATGCAACACGTGTTAGAGTGATGCCTCTGCCTCACAATTGGTGTCCTGTTGAATGTGCTGTTCTCTGTAAATGGTGGCACCTCTTCCAAAAGAGCTGCCAACAATTAGACAGCTTAGATTTGATTCTAGACAAATGGGAGACCTCCTGTGATCTTGGTGGTCTCCGTTCAGGCTCATAAAGTCACAGGTAAAGAAATTACAACTTAATTGCTTCTATGCTTTATGCATCATTGAAACTAAGATGTTAGTAATACTAGATTTTATTTTCTTTTTGAGTTGTTCTGCTTATTCCCCAAGTCGTTAGAAGTGTGTTTTTCCTAAAATTGGTAAACAGCGATGAATTTATTTTTTTTTTTAACAGGAAACTGATATTGACAATATCCATCAATTAGTTGTGGGTGCAACAGAGAATATCAAAGAAGGGAACGAAGACATTCGAGAGGTCAGGTCTCTAACTTGTGTTTTTAAACTCACTTGTTTCTCTTAACTTTCGGGTTTGCCCAAGCGTTGTAAGCAGCAGGCAGAAGCTCGCTGCCGCGCAGGTGCAGCGTCTGCTGAGGCGCTGGAAAATGATGCTGGAAAAATTGTACAAGTTAGTTGAGGTTCGCGTTGCTTGCCTCGCTCACCGTGATTTGTACACAAAGGTCACCTGGCATGCATTTAAACACCTGTGATGTGTTTAAAAAAAAAAATGGGAGAAATTGGAGACTAAGAATAAAAGACAGTGCTGAAATCGTTGAAACTGGAGTTAAAATGTTGAGCCTTAGCAGAAGAGTCTCTTCACCATGCTGAACACATCTCCCATGCTCCTAGTAAACAAATCTATCCCATTGTCTTCCTAGTTAGAATGAAATGATGTTTTCTTTCAGGAACTGAGATTTCAATGAAAGCACAGTTCCTAAATTACGCTACTGAATAAGTGGCTCAGTTCCTTTTTGTCCTCTCCCTCCTGAAAGCACCCCAGGATACGTAACTCAAGGATGAGTTATATCTACTGCTCAGCTCTCCTGGAAAGCGCATCAAAGAGATGTTAGCAAGCGTAACTTAAGGACTTAAAATTTCTGATTTGGAACTTATTATTTCCACGTTTCTTCAAGTAGAGTAGAGTATCTGGAGTATTCTTTTCAGTAGCTGTCCAATAGGCATGGTGGCATGGCGCAGGGCGGGGAAGATGTTTGGCTTTTTAAAGACTTAAATCTAGCACGCAGTTAATATGCCTTTAAATCATGGTTCTTAAGCACTTCAGATAGCTGACATCTCCGTACCCTCCAAGCAGCCTGAGTGCCCCCCTGTTCATAGTTAGAGATCGGTATTCAACAACAGGGCAGGAACTGAAGTTATTTTTGCTTCATTTTTTACATTTATAGGTCGAGTTGTTTCCTAAACGTTGGTACCACATAAAAAATAATCTATCCCACGTGTAAATCTGAAAAATGAAAAACAGGTCCCCTGCTGTGTGCCAGACTAAATTTTGTGAAGGAGAATCCAAGAAAAATACTTGCAGTACTGGCCCCTCGCTCTGAGACTGGAATAGGGGCCTGACAGCGCTAAACCAGCCTCCCGATACAGTTGTCAGGTTTTGGTTGTTTTTTTTTCATCAGAAGATGTTTATTAGAATGATGAAGGCCTGATTACTTCTAATCACAGAATTTCACTTTTGGAACTTAAACCCAACCTTTAAACATGTACGTTTTGATGTAGTTCTTAATGTTTTGAGTATATTTCCATGGTGTGTGATTTTGGGCTTTTTTTTTTTTTAAATGACCGATTTTGAGAGAAACTTTAGCGTTATCAACCTAGAGAGGTGCAGCCAGCCTGGCTTTTATTCACCTGAAATTAACAGCAAGTTTTGTTCTTTCTCCTGTGGGAGGGCAGAGTGAAGCCACTAACAGCCGTCCTGGGTTGCCACTGTTGGAATTCTAGTGCATGTTTACTGCTGATGGTAATGGAGGTCATCTTTTCCTCACAGGCCATCAAAAACAACGCTGGATTTAGAGTATGGATCCTGTTCTTCCTTGTGATGTGTTCATTCTCCTTGCTTTTCCTGGACTGGTATGATAATTAATTAAAACTCTAATATTGTCTACATGCTTTGTTTGTAGAACTTTTGACATTTTTTTCTATGGAGCGGGGCATACAGCATACCTGTATATTCTATGCATTTTTTCATACCGCTATGATGGAAATATTTTGCAATAACTAAGCCTGTGTACATATCCATCAGTGCAGAGGGGGCTGATAGCATTCATTTTAAATCCCTTTATGGAACATAAAACCCCACTTAATCCTGCAAAGAACACAGAAACCTTTGAAAGCGCCGGTAAGGAAGCCCCAAGCTGGAGCCCAGCTCACAGAAGGAAGAAAACCAAACGCGATAATGGTTTTATCGTAGTCTCCCACACACCAGCGATGAAGGTTCTGAGTCCCGCTCCCAGGGTGCAGACCAGATCAAGAGGAAACTGTCACTGTGCAAAAGCACCGGCACCATCTCAGGCTGTTAATGCAATGCTGCCACTTTGGCACACAGGGATCCCTGTGCACGTGTAGGAGCTCAACTCCTAAGCCTGTCACACTCCTCCAGGCAGAGATCGTGTTGATTTAGTAATAATGATAAAAAGTCAACTGAAAAGCTTTACTTCTAGGTGAAAAGAGAGAATACACCACAAACAGGCTCTGCCATCAAACAGATGTTCTGAGATGTCAGAACAAAGCCACAGGACAGACAATATTAAAGCCAAAATATTCAAAGTACTGAAATGGGGAGCAAAATAAAAGGTCTCAAAACCAACTGCAGAGACGAATCAATAAATTCCCTCCTATTAAATCAGAGGAAAAAATGGTTTTGACTTCAAGAAGCATAATCAATCTCTTTCTCCTGGATGGTAAAGTGGTTGTTAATATTTATTGTTATAAGAGAGAAAAACAAGTTGTTTCTCATCAGTATTTACTTGTGCATTAAAGTTTTTATTGTCCTAAATTTAAGGGGAGATGTATCATGAATCATTTCTATGTAGGACAGTCTGGGGGAACAGATCTTTCCATCTTGTAAAATCGGAAATGTCCTCTGTAAATATGGTGATATGAGTGGTGTGGTTTGCTGTCGCTCTTCTGAAATGTGTATTTCTATACATCATAAGCAACAAGCAGCAGCGTCCTTATTCTGTACTCTGCGCAGAGTGAAAATGTCAAAAGTTACATGTGAATTAATTACATTCAATAAAGCATATGCCTAATGCAAACATGGTATGTTTTGAATATCTTAATGTAAGCTTGACATTTTTAAGTGCAAAGAAAAATTTGGCACAGGGTTTATTGCTTTTTATGCATTCCACATACCGTAATGACTTAATAAAAAGCCTTTTACAGCTGTTACTGTGTGATGCACATTTCAGATCAAACCGAGCTAATTAAGTAATAATGGTTATTTTTACTGTATTGTTGATAAAGTAATTCTACCGGAGAAAAAAAATAAAGGTAAAGCTGACCATGTTTGTTCTACTATAGATCCTGATGTTTTCCCTTCATACTGAAAAAAAAAAAATAATCTAATCTATAACTTTTGACATGTCCACTCCCCCTTGTCCCATTCAAGTTACATGAAGAAAAAAGGTGACTTGCTTGCCCAGATGCTTCACACACTTACTTTGTCCAACTGTTAAATTAATAAGATGTCTTTTTTTTGTAATATATATTTAAGATTTATAATAAAAATGAAAACATGGTTTCACACAAAGAATAGATAAGTTTGTAATTACAATGGAACTTTTAACGTGCATCCACAATACTATGTTCTTCTACACCTTTTCCCCTCCCAAGCCATACATAAACAGTTCTACTCTTCACTCAGGTTCACATGTAGCTTTACAACAGCCAGTTGTGTTATCTGATACGCTCTTGTTTGGCTCGTGATGCTCTGTGTTTTAAAAAATATCAAACTGCAAACCATACATAAAGTGAAAGCTCTTTCTAATTCATAAAAAGGGAAAATGTTAATGTAATAAAAAGAGAAAATTTAGACATATTACTCCCTCAGCTTTCTGCCTCTTAAGTATGATCAAAAGATGTCGTTTCTCATTAGAACATCCCGAACTGTATATTTTTTACACTATCCTCAACATCCATCACTAAAACTGTCTGTGTTTTTCTCCATAATGTCTATCTAGTTTGTGTTTCAGTGCACATCCGTACCAAGATGCTAAAGCCACAGTGGAAATGCAGTTAAATCCTGTTGACAGCAAGAATAAAACATCGAGCATGCCTTGTTGCAGAGAACTTCATTATCACTTACTAATAAACAAGAGTAAAGAAAGTGTAAGAAAAATGCTACCCGACAGTGTCTTCCTCCATACAAGTCATTACATTATGCCCCTGACATCAATGCCGACTAGCATTCTTGCTTGAGCCAAAACTAATTGTTAAATATAGCTTTCAGCTAAACAAGAGATCACTCTAGTTATGGCTGGGGTGTTTCAGTTTGCAAAATGACAAAGAATAAGAAAATTAATAAATAAAGTATCAGTTCAGACAACGGAACACATGATTTCTCTAAGGTCCAAGCCCTGAAAATCCAGTGAAGAAATCTGTCAGTATCCAATAAACTGCAAGAACATATCTAATATTGGATTTTTTCTTTTTTAACATTGAAAATGGTGTCAAAGCTCTAAAGCAACGCTGATATGCACCTTGTTTTATGCCCATGAATGTTCTGCAGCAAGTTTTTGTTGGTTTTTTTTTTTTTGCAAAGCAGTATCAGCAAACAGAAGCAATTGCACCATAAACATGAGTAACCTCTAAATTATCCATAATTATATTTAATGAAAAGTTCCTTAAAGTCCCTTAGTTACCTTCAAATGACATAGATGTTAATAATTAGCTTATCACACTAAGCTGATTTCTCAGCAGCTTCAGTCTCCTGTTCAGATAGTTTCTCTTCTGACAGTACCGTCATCCACGGGGACACTGAGCGCGTGATGGTTTGTTTGGCCAGATTGTAGTGGTTTATGACTGTGTAAAATTTCCCTCGAGCACTGGAGTCTTGTTCGGAGTAGTAGTTTTCCAACCCAGCTGGAATGCATTGATTATTCTGAAAAGAAAATCCATCACTTAGATTACAGATACGGCCCCACACACACCACAAGGAGGTTCAGGTTTTTTTTTCTCTTTTCCTTTTAGTCGGAGGCAACATTGGCTTTCTGTGAGTCAAGAAGCAATGTACAGCAATTAGCTACAGTGTTGTCCTACTGTGTTCAAAATGTTCTTCCCTGCCATCCTTCAACTGCTCCTGCATTTGCCAGGAAGACCTATCTGGGTTTATACGCCAGAATAATTAACATATACAAGAAACACGCTTGCCTAAAATTACTTTTTAAAGAGTACTCAGCCTCTAGTTCCAGCCATATTTTGCTGTCTTTTCCTCCCCACCTAGTTCCAGCTGTTTGGGCTACGATTACAGATGGCCGCATCCTACCCTTAGATTAGCTGCAGGCACTTCATAATCTCTTTAATATGGTGTTTGCAGTCTGAGGGACAGAAATTAATAGAGATATATTGGTGCCAAGGAACGAACAGTTTTATAGCCCAGTAAATAAGACATACAGGGAAAACATTGTGGGTGGCCAAACTTATGTGCAAGCGCGTACACACATAGAAAATACTTCACTCTTGATTGTCAGAAAGATGTAGCCAACAGCAGGCTTTTAAAAAGCTATCTTTAGCTATGGGACTACATTATTTAATTTCCCAGAAGTGTAAGAGCGCTACACAGAAACTGCTCGATGCTCAGAGCTTTTGAAGTGAAATATACCTGATTTTAGAGAGTTAAATACTAAGCAGGATCCAAACTTTGCTGTCATCTTAAAAACCAAAGTGAAGGCGCGCGTGCAGTGCATTAGTCAGCAGGTATCATCCAGCAGCCGCTCCAGTGATGATGCGGTAAAAGCCTACAAAACAGCGAGTTGCACTGAAGGGAAAAAAAATGACTTAGACATATCCTGTGAGCCGCCGGGTTTTGCTCCAGAGGGTCGGGGTCTCTCCGCAGGTCCCCTGCTGTATCTGTCACTCCTGCCTGATACCTCAGAGTGCTGGGGCACTCACCTGGGTAACTGATTGACCCCCTAAAATATAAGCTGTGAGCAGCTGCAGCTTGAGAAAAAATAAGTTTAATCATTTCTACTCTGACTGTTTTAAAAAGAAATAGGCTGTTTGGTCTTCCTGCTTCCAGCACTGGAAGACTACAATTTACAATGCTGCAGCGCAGCAACTTTGAACTGCCACTGTTCTCATAGAGCCTGGCAAACAAAACTTAATATTGGAGATTTCTGAGCACAGAAACGCATGCAGAGATGTCATGGGTTTTAGGACCAGACGCTATCTCAAATGTGTCCATGTTTATTTTTTGCTTGACTCTTGTCCTTCTCAGAAAAAAAAAAAAATTTATGCAGTGGCATAAATAAGCATCAGTAACAAGAGGCTCAAATGGTTTAAAAAATAAAGCACAAAATGATTGGGGAAAGATCCAGCGGACAGTCTTAGCTTAATATAATTTCGCATCCTAGAAATGTTAAGAGTGAAAAAAAGTATCAAAAGGTATAAAAGAAAAAAAAAAGCAAGACAGCAGGCCTACAGGTAGCCTTACGGCCCTGCCGGCTGCCCATGAATACAATCTTGTGGCAAATTTGAGTGCTGAAAGAAGACTCGCCAATCACAAGACCAACAGCCCTCCCATGGAGCTGACACCGCAGCGCTTCCAACCTGCTTGTGCGACGGAAGCCTGGATGTGCGACAGACTCGCGACAGCGCTCAAAGTCACCACATCCACCCAGGTGCCGTTTATTCGCTATCTTTTGTCAACTTAGCAGCCAGGGCAAATCCTCCCTGGCAGTTTTGTTTGGAGTAGCACTACGGAGCAGACGGGATTTCACCCCGGCTAAGCAAACACTTGGGCCTGTTCAGCACCGTTAAAAGTCAATGGAGGTTTACCCATGGTCGTAATCATTGTATATGCCAGCTGCAAAAAACAGATATTTAAAAAAAATAATAATCCAGGACAACTCTGGAATAGAGCTATTTGATATGCATGTTCACCTACATCACCTACATCAACCATGCCATCTTCTGGAAGTGTTATCCATGCTTTATCTGGAATAACTGACACTACTTCCAATGTGATAAAATGACTAAGAAGTACATAGACACAGACATCTTTGTAGTGATTATTTCACCCAGTCATGGGACGCAGTCACAATTCTAAATATTTAAAATGGGGGAAAGAACACAATCCATTGATCTAATGAAATCTGCCAAGGAAATGCAAGCAAATATAATCATTAGTGCTGAAGACAAGCCAAGATTACTGCCAGTCTAACAAAATGCTACAGAATCTTTTGCTGCTTTTAGAAGCAATTTGCTTTGTAACAGGCAAAATGACTCAGTAACGTTATTTTTTGCAGTCGCAAACACACACAACATCTCACAGAAGAGCCTAAAGAAACACACAGCAGAGTTTCCATCCTGACTGCGTTTTTGCTCCCAGGATTTCATGCATCTAGAAAATATGGGAAAAACCTCCCCTTTTACTCATCGCTCCTTGTGTACTGCCCAAGCCACGCAGCACTCGGGAGTGACTGGAGCGATGGCAACTGGTGCCCATTCTCCTGCTGCCTGCCCGAGACCTTCAGCTTATGCAGAACATTTCTCTCCAGCCTTTTGTTTGTTTCCATGGTTCCCAGGTGAGAGAAGTCATAAGGAAGGCCATGAGGAGACACTGGGATGCTCCAGAGTGAGTCGCCAGTCTCTGGTTTCTTTCACAACCCTCCTATTTCAGAAATTAGTTAAGGTTAAGGCCTTTGATGCCAGAGAAAATCCTGGTTGCCAGTCTGTATCTGGCTTTTGGTCCTTGGACATAAAGAACCCAGTGGTATCCACTTATAAATAGTATCTTCTGTCATATTCACTTTGCTGGGTCAGGAATTCCAAACTTAATAGCTGACACTCTTGTCTTTAATGCGTTGAAATTACTTTGTTGTAGCGTCCATGAGTCTGACAGAACGCAGGTGCCTTGGCAGGGAAAGCTAAAGGGTAGCAGATGCAGTATGGAGCACACTGAAGCCCTGCAGAAATTCCTCCAGGATGTAACTGCACTCAGGTCTTTGAGGAATACTCCGGTGAGTCTCATGAACAGCCAGTGAAGAGTGCTTCAGAGGAGTGATCTACACAACAGCAGTATCAGGGCTGCGTCAGAAAGCTTAAGCAAGCAGAAAACTGAGGCTGGAGCAGTTTAAGATTGCCATACAAGGAAAATAAGCACCTTTTTAAGCTCACCTTCATGCCCTGGATGTGTAGGACAGAAGAAAGGCTGAAAACACTGAAACCTTTGGAACTGCTCCATGTACGAGAGAATCAGAGCAGAGAAGAGCGAGTCTGACTCACAGCTGCGGTAGTTCAGCCTTTATGCCTTTGGGCTTCCAAAGGCAGGGGACACCTCTGCCCTTAACCAGGAAAACACATCAGCATCCAAAGCCTGGGGACATCCCAGCCAGAGAATGTTGTTGAGTCCACCTGAAGCACAAAGCCAGTCCAGAGAGACATTGGTCACAAGGTGACAGACTTCTTTGGCTCTTTTAGGACATCTGTGCCAAGCTATGCCATGATGTATTATGGACACTCCCCAAAAAAGATGCAAAGGCAGCAAATACAAATTCATGCCAACACCAGTAGTTTCAGGCCTCGTGTCATTTGTTGACATGTTTATCCTGTAAAACTCTGAAGAGTTACATGACCAAAGATGCTGTGTCTCCTGGCATTAGTTATGCCACCGAGCAGCTAGGAAACAGCCTCCGCAAAACCCAACACCGGGAGGGTAACAGTAACGCAGCCCTGGTTGTGCTGCACCTTAAAAACAAAGCATGAGCTATGGATCTTCTGCCTAACTTCTGTTTCAAATGCAGCGCCTTAAGGAGAGAAACCCAACCAGACTCTGATCACAGTGCAACTGAAATATAGCTAAGAAACTGCTCTCGTCTTAAATGTTTGTGACACCAGGAAGAAGCCAGAAGGCTGCAACTCAAAGGAAAGGACAAGGTGGTGTGAAAGGAAGCAGAAGCAGCAGGCTGTTACTAGACTTACGACAGGAGCATGTAACTGGCCATTCCTGTCAAGTCAGGATCACATCAAGATAGGCTCGGTAGGAACATACAGTCCTTTTTCCAAATTGCTCAAAGCCAAGAGAAAGCTTAGGAAAAAAAGGCCCATGAGACAAGAGCACGGAGGGGCTTCAGTGCTTGCCTGAGACAACACAAAAAAACAATAGCAGAACCAAAAGCTGGATCTCCTGAGTTATGGCCAAATATTTTAACCACAGTAGCTTTTCCTCTTGAACCAAGGGAACACCGTAACCTAAAACTGAATGCCTGGAGCCACATTAATCCAGCAGGGCATCACTGATTGTAACTTTGGACTAGATTCTTCTAAAGATATTCACGTGCCCGAAGTGACAGAATCCAAAGTCCTGGACAGGACCATCAAGGAGTGCTGAGGCAGCTGTTCCTTCTTAAATCCTTTTGAAGATCATGCTAGGTACCCACTTGATTCATTATGTGACTAAATATTCTTAAAAAATTAGAGGGAAGAATGCCATCATCACTGCTACTTTTCTTATCTAATTGCAGCCAAGTTCAATCCTGCTAAATTTACAACGGAGAAATCAACGTTACCTTTCTGACTTTCAGCCCCGGTCAGAGATGAGGAGCCAGCACTACCACCTCGCAGGAATAAGTGAGCCCCAGCCTCCCTTTTGGTTAGAACCAGTATTTTTTCCAATAAATGTGTTTTCCCTTTTTTGGCATCACTTTTGGCCTGTGGCAGTAGGGCTCGGAGGTCAGTGTTCTAGAACAAGAAGTTCTTTCTACAAAAATAACCCTAAGGTAACTCTGCTACTCTTAATGAGAACATCACTCTACTGCTTCTTTGACATGTATTCCAGAGTCATTTTTTTTCCCTCCAGGTTTTGTCATTCTCCTCATTCCTAAGACACATGAATTTGGAGGGACATGCAACATTAAACCATATGACCCAATAAACGAGGGCTTTGTCCAGACAGCTGCAGATGAAGTAAGTTTGAAGGACACTGGTGTTTGGACTTTTGCTATATTTTCAATGTTTAAAGCATCAGCAAAGTAACATTATGAAAATTGTGCAATAATAGAACCTCAACTATAAATTAAGCAGAAAAAAAAACATAGCAGGAAGGCACACTAACCTATGAAACCAAACACAAATTTCTATGCAATACAGCATGACTTAATCAAGGTTATGCAGAAAACAACACAGAGAATGTTACATACTCTTCTATTTTTCTAGAATGTGTATGCGATTTACCTTGAAAACAAATCCTTCCGGACAGGTATGATCATACTTGTAAACCTTGTAGACTACCAGAAATACAACACACGTTAAGAACGCAAGGGCAAAAAGGACCAGCACGGTTACCTGTAAAGAAAGATAAAACATGCTCACGTTAGTAACGCACTGGTTATTACATGTCTGTCTGTTACTACAGGCAGCAGAAGCCAGCTATGAACGCACTTTACAGTAAAATCAAGCAAAGAATAAAACCAGCTTCTTAATTATTGAGGGAGAACAAGGAGGCAGCACATAAGTGCTTCCACCTCCCCCTTCTCGCGGAAGAAAGCAGATGATCTGGTCAGTGGCTTGTTGCCTCTGTACTTTGGGCTTTTTTGGCTGCATTTCTGTTCAGTGCACACGTGAGGCCAGAAGGAGGCATCGAGGTAGCTCGGGACTGCAGCTTTTTCAGTATTTGGATGATGTAAATGTAAGTCTAGTTTATCTCAGCTGATAAGCATGTTTGTTTTCCTTGTGCCTGTCCAAGAATGGAGTCCGGTGACAGTAAGTTAGCACAGGTGTCATCCAGATAATACAAAGGTGACTCTAGCAGGACAAGGAGGAAGCAATGCCTGCCCTCTCTTGTTAGGATGAGAGTTTTTTGCGCCTGCTATGAACATATGAATAGTTACACCAGTAGTCTGCATGCCTGGCTGCTCAATGCTCCTTACTTTATAGGTTGAAACAGCACTTCATCACACTGAGACTGCACAGGAACAGCTCACTGCCAGGTCCATAAGGGAATACACCGTGTTCAACATCGGGCTAGCCTCCAGGAGTTCTGTTGCACCTCCTTCCACAGCGCTCACAGAGAAGCCATTACAGACTGCATTACACAGCACTGGCTTTTCACCGTGTCCTTAAGTACCTCTCTGGTCCTCAATTTGGGCTGGAGGAAAACCCAAGATACACCTTAAGTTGAATCTGAAATCAGTGTCAGTACCAAGCTAACCTTTCCCAGGAATAAAGTTTGAGCAACTGCAGACCAGCAGCCTTTTAGATGAGATGGGAGACAGAACTACCTCTAGAACTACCTCACCCACTGACAAGAGAAAGCACAAGATTTTGGCTTAGCAGTTACGCTGCAAAGCTCCCTAATTCAGACCCATTTTTGTGGAAGGCGTGAACTAAGCAAATATTCATTACCTGGAAGAGTGTCCCAGATGTGTTTGTTTATTATTCTAAAGTTTCTACTGATAGACAAATGAATATCTTAAAGAGATTACAGATTAAGAGTGGTTGAGCTTTTTTTTTTTTGGCAAGTTAGAAAGAAGCCATCATGTGCTCCAGCATAAGAAACAGTAATAAACAGAAACAAACAAGATTATGTGATCAATTAAAACAAAGTATGATATGATCTAAATTTTAAAGGAAGAGGAGTAAACCAGCTCCATACACTTCCCAAAAAGAGAATTTAGGCACAACAGTGTCAGTTATGCAAACAAGAATAATATGGTATTTGAGAAAGCAACAAAAAAATCTGTAGCTTTTCGTCTTGGTAAAAAAAACATCACACACACCCTTTACGATAAACCCCAGAACTAACAGGATTTGCAACACTGCAAACTGCGTGTGGCAGCGGGACTGGTACATTGAAGGACTGAAATGAACTTCTAGGGACGCCTCATGCTGGGCAAGCGAACTTCACCATGGGCAGACGACAGCCAGTGCTGAATTTCCTGGCTGAAACAAAGTTGGGGAGGATTGTGTGCTGCTGAAGCCAAGGATTTTATAAGGATTTTTGATAGAAAAAAGCAAAAAAATGAGGGCCGGAGAAGAGGCAGGGAGAACTGCAGATCAGAAAGTAATCTAGCAGAAGAAATGTAGGTATTAATGTAACAATGCCAATCGAAATGAGACATGCAGCAAAGGACCTTTCTGGTTAATAGCAACATCTTCATTTTGTCAGAACAGTCACTGGATTGCAAAAAAAATAAGATAATCAAATGCTTAATTACCCTCCAAAAACATCACACTGACATCAATTTTCAAATCCAATTACTCTTTCCCCAAGTTTGTTACTCGTTTGCATACACAAAGGTTAACACAGATAGATCACTCTGTCTTGCCACCCTCCTATTTTCTGCTCACATGTCCCATGTCTCAGTATGTCCTGCGTGATGCCAAGAGATAACGCACATTTTCCTTCCTGATCATTCTCTCTGGCCCAGATTAATAATGAACAACATGATCTCCCCTCCATTCCTGGCCAAGACATGCCCTAGCCGAGCCCTTCTCATGCATTTTTAATCAGTCCTCTCCTTTTTTTCCTGCTACTGTTGTTTGGGGGCCTTTCCTGTGTTTCCTCAACCATCCCACCCACCACCCAACCATCCTCACACACCCTGGCTTGGCCCAAACCTTGCATCCCATCTTCCAGTGTTTTCCCCTCCCCACAACTGTGACAAGCCTCATTCTCTGTTCTCCTCCGAAAATTCTCCTTGCACTCCAGGCTCTAGAAAACCCGACCTTTCTCCCCTAAGCTTGCAGTTCCCATGTGGGCCTCCATGTCCCACTTCCCCAACCCCTTGCTGGTGTCTCTAAGTCCCACATACTACCTGTGTCACGCTGTACCCGTATGCAGATGCCCAGGGTCCACCTGCCCCACCAGGCCAAGGAGCCCTAACCATGCCTGGGCATCAGCGCAGGTCTGCAGCCCTGTCTGCCCATGGGCACAAGGACTTTTTCCCCCACTGAGCTCCAGCTGCTGCTGGGCAGCATGGGAAGATGAGGAACCAGAAAGGAGGGAGCTCTCCTCACCCAGCCCAGCAGCTCTACAATACACACGGCCTGGCCCAAGTTGCAGGTTTTGGGTCATTCACTTCCCACTAACTCAAAGCATATGCTATCCTGTTCCTTTTGCTCTGACAGTCACTTCTCTTTCCCTTAGAGAAGAAACAGGAAAGAGAGACTAGTAAGAGGGGATAGAAAAGATAAAATCCAAATGGGATTATTGCTGAGGCTCCCCATGCCCTACAGGATATATTCCACACTGCCTTCCAGAAAGGCTGCTCCCTCCAGGAGCACAGGTCTGTGACATGGGACACAGACACCAAGCAGAACAATTGCTATGGTACGGGTCAAATCAGCTCACATTTGTCTCCTCCACACACAGGCATAAACAGTTTAAAATGCTTTGAAAAAGATTCTCAAATTTCAAAGCATTTTAACCATATTCCCTGGACATCCTACTAGCAAGGAATAGTAGAATTACAACATTATTTCCCATTCATAACCATTTTGACATACAGATGAGGCCTCAGGAACACACTGTAAAGCTAACAAGCTATTTTGTTGTTGAGGCCAAATATCTGACAATAGAAAAATATTTGTATTTCCACAATCACTGCAGAATCACTCTCTCCAAGGCTCTGAAACTGTTTTGGAAAGTAATGATGTTTTTTGAAAGAGGTCAAAAACCCAGTGTTGTGAGGATTGGTGGAGCCCGGCAAGTTGCAGAGCCACAGCCTCGGGGCTGATTTGCTGAGATGTGGAACATTTACCCGTTTCATCAATGTACGTGGAGCTGTAAGTTCTCACTGCTTGTACAAGTCATGCCCAGCACAGTTCTTCCACTGCCACACAGTAAGCCACTGGGAAGTGCTCTCAGGGCTTTTGGTTCATAACTCTCATGGAATCTTTCTCTCCCACTTACTATATTTCCTAATGTTACTAATTTTGGTATTAACATGTAAAATTTTACTCATTATCTCCAATAATTTGCAATCATACTCCATTTGCAAAGCCCTAATCAAGTAAGCTTGTCTCCTTCCTTTTAAAAGAGACGCTCCCTTCCCTTACCATCCTTCAGAATAGCAGTAACTTTTATTTAAATAAAGGACAGTCGCACATTCAAACATCACAGGTGGAAAGAAATACATCACTGGATTCCAAGGTGATCCAAATCACCTGTTAATCCAAATCCACTTCTCCCTTATAAACTGAAAATCCTTCCCTTTCTTCTAATAGCCATTTTCTTCACTCTCATAATAACCTACCATCAACAGTCCACAGTTGTCAGATCACTTCTAACCTGAGACAGTCAGCTTCCCTCCCCTGCCAGTAACGCAGTGCGACCCTACCTCTCTGCTTCACCTTAGAGCCCTCTCCTCCCAGAGGCCTTTCAGAAATAAAAGCATGGGAAGAGGGAAGGCGACAAGCTGCTTGATAGACCACAAGTGCTACCAAAGCTGTCATTTTATTGCTTTCTTCCAGAGCAACTTTGCATATTCACTACAAACTGAAGGGAAGTTATTCTCTTCTTCCTACCAAGGCACTAGCAGCAACTTGCCCCCTTCCTCTCTTGAAGGTAGGAGAAGATACAATTCATGCGCAAGCACCGCTCCCTCTGTTCTAGAGGGAAATCTTGAATCTCTTCTCCTTGTGGGTAGTCAGCTAGCTGAGTGCAGGACCCCACACAGTGGGAGCAGAAGTCTTTTGAATTACTATGATCACTCGCTGCCATGTACATAACTCCAAGGTGCCTGTCACACCACACCAGTGATGGGCTTTTAAAATACTTTTTATGAAACAACTACAAGATAGCACAACCAACCATTTCTTTTAACTAGGACCTCCAAGTGTGGTTTTGTTTTCATCTTGAGAGTGTCCTTTAAAGTTGGTTTTAAGGGGATCTGGCAGCAACACTAAGTGAACAGAAAAGATGACAAGATATTACGTATGTGGCAGATTTTTGAATAGATCGTAAGTGAAGAGCAGAAGAAGGACAATGTCTAGCCAGAAGCCATTACAGTAATCGAAATGAGAGATGACTAATGAATGAACTAAGTGTACCCACAGAAAAAAAACCTGCCTTCAGTCTCTGTAAGTATTTAGCCAAACAAACGAGAAACTCACCAGATCTGACAACTACACTAACGTGCAAACAGCTCGTGATAAGGCTTTACCGTCAAGATCTGCTAGATCTTCCCAATCAGTCCATCCTACTTTGCTACAGCTGCAAAACACTGAAAGCTGTATTTTCTCAGCCCAGCTACTGCATTCTCCTCCTTCCTCACTTTGCTAACATTTATTGTGCTCCCTTTTTAATCAAACCAGAGTATTATGGCAAAATTCATCAATTGCACCAACTGTGCCAGCTTCTCTTCACACCCTTTGCCGGCTCCTGTCCCTTTGTGAACAAATTACAAGCCATGTTTCAAGGCATGCACAAGTCTGCCCATTTTGCTCCTCTTAGCTTTATCTCCTTCCATTTTGCCTGTATCCTGCTGTCCCGCTACAGCCTGGGTGCCATCTGTTTTCCCTCTGCTTTCACCTCCACCCTTCTTGTCATGCCGTCTCCTCTTCCCTGACATTCTTTCATTAACCTACTCTCACTGTGCTGCTTTGCACCTGCTTCGCTTCGTGCTTTTCCTTCCATCATGGACCTTTCAGCATACAATCCCACCTAGGAGCATTCCTGTTATCACGAGAAGTGGAACTAAAGTGGAACTAACAAGACATACAGTAATTTTCACTGCTCAATCACTAGCACTTGGTCACATCTCATCTCTGCTCTACATCTATGCATTATCTATTTCAATTGCAGACTCCTGGAAACACAGCTTTCATTTCTGATTTGTCTGTAAAGTGCTAGGCACAGACTTGGTGCTAGCACCAAACAAAAAGTGTGAAGACATACATTTTCAGAGCACCTTTCATATGAAAAGATTTATAACCAATCTATGCTTTGCTCACCAGCGAAATGCAAAGCCCTCTGGGATGAAATACAGCAACTCTGTACACCATTTAGGACAGGAAATTGAGATTATTGCTACCCAATTTAAACTACAAGAGAATTTTAGGCAGGCAGACTGTAATTACAATAGATTGCGTCTGGCTATATCTCACAGACTAAAATTCGTAAAACACCACATTGACTTCCCTGCAAATGGCCATGACCTCCATTTCACCCCTCTCCACTAAAATCCTGCGTCTCCAGCTGCACAATGCCCTCTACCAGCCTGTTAGAGAACACTGAAATCAGCTCTCCACTTCCCCTAACATTCCTGCCTTTCCAAAATTATATTCTTGTTTGCTATTATCTGGGCCTGTCCCTAGAACCACACATCAAAACATGTCTGAAACAATGCACTTAAGGATTAAGAATGTTCAATTTGAAGTAAATGGCAACATGAAAGAAAAAAAGGAAGTCACATCTATACATGCAACATTTGACTCGTATTCATTTACAATGAATACAAATTATACAAAACAACCCAAGTTATACAGAACAACCTGGTACAATTTCCCATACTTGCTACAGGAATATACATACACATAGAAGATGCCCGATGACTCAAAAGACAACCAGGTGCCTCATTTCAGAAAAGCATTTCTAACATCACATGTCATGTTTATCTTTATGACTGGTATCTGTGTATTAAACTCAACTTCTTCACCAGAACATTGCCATCAAACCTTTGTGCTCGAAGAGGATGATAGTTTTGGGGTAGACTGTACAGAAAAACAGGAGAAATCAAAAGACTGTCCTTCTCAAACAGAAACGACAAAGAGGAAGAGAGGCTTGGATGCTTACCTGGAGATGACTGGGAGTAGCAGCAAAAAAGGCAGATTCATGAAAGACAGTAACTGAAAAGAAGTTACAGACCCAGTGCTTATTAACAGTGACAGTGCAAGACAACAGAACCAGCCTGCAAGGGAGTCAATTAATGAAACCTGAGGGAGATACCTATAGACAAAAACAGGTTAACAAGGCAGTGGCCTTGACCGTCTAGCGCTGTGGCTTAACAGAGCTGTTCATGACAGTGTTCCCATCATCTTCCATCACATGGCACCATCTATTAGTTTCTTAACTGTGGAGATCTGAGGAAGCAGTTCAAGAAACCCTGTGGCCTGGAGATAAGAACCTTGTTACCTTCCTATATAAACCCAGAAGAAAGGATGGAAAACGCTACTACAGAAGAGGAAGAAGTACGTAAGTGTTACATCTGGAGAGACCCAAAACATCTGTGTCACCAGTGTCATTGGTTCTGCTTCAAGAAAAGGATTTGTAATGGATACAATGGCAGAGGACACCTCACTTAGAGCAGCGGAGCTGCTGCTTGGCATCCGCTTTACTTAGATCTTCCATCTCTGACTTTAAAAACTTCCTTTTAGCCAAAAATTTAGCAGGAGGATCATCAATGTCATATCAGAGAATTATTAAACATTTTAAAAAATGGAAAAATGACAGTTGCCATGCAGTGCTTTACTTACATCAATTGTTTTAAAATAGCAGTTACACTGGAAGAAGAATTTCCTTTATTTTTCTTGCTTGAAGTAATAGCGGAAAAATTCAAAGCCTGCCAAATGCTTATACTTCTGAGCAACTTTAATCCTGTGAGTAGTCCTACTGAAGAAAACAGAACTACTCATGGCAGTAAGTACCTGTCACTCTTCCAGCACTAAGTGACAGACACAGAATATACTTAAGGAAGCGATATCCCGTACAGGAATCAGCTGACACCTCATGCATCTCAGAAACTTTTTAAGTGGGAAGAAAGAGCTACTCGACACACAGAGTAACCACACAGAAGAAAAGAGAGAAGTATTTTCCTTGTCTCTGATTATTTTTGCAGCAATAATCATCATTAGTATTACTACGAACAGATAAAAAAGTCTTCAGGCAGAAACATGTTTTAAAGGATGTCCCTTTAAAGAGATCGAAAAAGGAATATTTAAATATATATTGCATATGTTTTTACAGTCTTAAAATGACCAGGGAGAACTGCGAGAACTGATTTTGAAAGGAAGTCTCGATTCCTCTTCCATAACCTCGTGCAGACATTTCAACAACTCCTTGCTACTTGATAGTACATGGCTTGCACCATATGGTCTTACCACAGAAATAAGCTTGAGGCTTTGGCTCCGCAGTTAGACGTATGTAGAGATGTCAAGGATAAAGTCTGAAGAACTGAATTGCCTTTGAATAGAACCAAATCGTTGAAGGCATACCACAGCTTAGGTTTATTTAAAGGCTTGAAATTTATCGGGAAACATAAGTGTTTGCTTTCAAAATACTTCTGAATGTTCTTTATTCAGGTTTCCTCAAAGACAGGAAAACATCTCATGCTTCGATACAACAGACATTTTTTCAAATTCATGTGTTTATGCTCAACTGTCAATTGTAGACCAATTCAATGGGTGCCAGAACAGACATCCCACTGCAAAATCCAACTGGAGTTTGTAAAAATGCTGCTCTGTTAAGGGGGAGGCAAAGGTTTGGCTTTGGTAACTGATACCATCAATTTTCTCCTGCAATAGCTTCCTCCTACGTCCTGATTCACAAGACTCCTTTGAAATGACATTTCCAGCCTTGTTACGTTATGCTGTACAGTGGATAACTTATAGGAGAAAAAAAATCTGCCTCATTCAAAGTTGCTTTCCAGATGTGAAGGACCAACTCCCCACACAAGCCTACGCTGTTCAAAGAACAAAAGCAAGACTTCTATTTCTCAATGAAAAATAATCTTCACTGAAAAATCATATCTTCCTTGGTGCAGTTAGTGCCATAAAACTAAATTAAGACAACACGGTTCTCAGAATCAGGAAGTCTTCACATTCTTCTGACAGATCCTGATTTGAATTCAGAATGTGGCTTCATACAGGAAAATTATACTTGCAGTTTTCTTTGTAAACATTCCCTGCTCTGTTGTAGTAACTGTGGTAATGTGGATTGAATGCAGAAAATACGTTTTATAATTTCTTATTCACCCAGCTGCTAAAACACCAGATGATCTACATGACATATGCACGTGCTGGAGTTGCTTCATTTGTTATGTGTAATTTCTCAAGAACAGCTTTAGATGATCTGCACTGCTGAATCCCAAAAATGCAATCTGCTTTGTCCTTAGTTAAGAAGTACATCTTAGAATACACATGTGAATTATTTGTAAATATGACTGACTTTTTTTATTTTTAGCACAACATTTGGGCTGTCTTGTGACAAGTTTATGCATCAGTGATGTACAATATTAAAGTCATTAAAACAGCATCTGAAGCTTTTTTCATGAACACAAGCCAAAGTCAATATCCCACCAGTTAAATAATGCATTTCATAATTATAGCAAATATTTAATTTTCAAACAAATATCCTTTTGCTCTCTCAGAATCAACAGCAGCAGTTAACATGATGGTTCACAATTAATAAGGACCCAGGAGAAAACCTCACACAATCAGTACTTTTCATCTACATATTTATGAAATTTAATCAATTATTCATGTAATATTTACTACTGGGAGTGGTGAATATGACAATCATCCCTGATGGAGAACCAGTCAGTTCTCTTTAAAATGTTGCAAGCAGCATAATTCAATTCTAAAACTGTTATATAGAGATTAAGGGACATTTTTAGGATCTCAACGTTCTGCATGAAACTATTGTTTTCAATTAACTGAACCACAATTTTCCTAATTGATCAACTCCCACACTCTTCTTTTAAAGCCTAGGCTTACAGCCACAGTGTGAATCACCCTGCAATTCCCAAGAGATACCAAATCTTACTGAAACCTCTCTCTGATGCAGTAGTTACCTAGCAGCAAAACCTAGCAACCCTGTAGTATAAGATTAATCCCAGAGTGATCATCATAAAGTAGTATCTGAAAGACATTTTATTTAAGTATGCCATCCAAAGGTATATAAAATGCAATGCAGAAATGCTCAGGCTTCTAACTGTTCAGTTATAAAAATTAGAAAAGATGACCCAATAGCACAACAAGGTATTTATTTGTTGTTCAGCGAGGTGTCATTTGCTCAGCTCTCCCAACAAAGACAGAAAGAACCCAGATCTACAAAGGGATGTGCAAAACATTTAGATGCAACTGAGATATCCAAAACCCATCCTTACCTACAATTTGAGCAATGAAATCCCTTAGTCCCTACACTTAGTGGATAAGTGCAAAATTCCTCAGGCATAGGTTCTGCTCAGTTGCTTGGAACCTAAGTCCTAGCAGGGTACCCAAACCAAACACTGTCTCCTCTTTCTCTTCTACAACATAGTAAGCATTTTCAGATCACCTTAGTGTGACCAGGACACGCAGAAAAGACAGCCAGACAGAAGTCCTCCTTGTTCTGAGCTGTCAATCTGCATTTTACCCAACAATACAGTGTGCACAACCCTCACCTGAGAGGAAGGGGATTACTCTCAAGGACTGGTACTATGGTGCCAGGAGGAGAAAGAGAACCTTTGTCAGAATGTAGCATTTTCCCTGAGGGATGGGATGCCCTTGCTCTGAATCAGGGAACAGAAAAACTGGAACTAGGTTTATTACCGCCTTAGTAAACCCCTGCCACACCCCATAACATCTCTTATTAGCTACATGGGGTGGTTCCCCACACATCTTACTGGGAACCTACATGCTTCACTGTATGGCTGAATACTCCACCATTTGTCCTGGCAATACTCTGCAAAGTTCTTTTGCAAGGGTAGCCTAAAGCATCTAACCCCTCCTTGACACATCACTTTGTTGAGCATGCTCCAACTCCACAGAGCTGTAGATACACTTGGGAGGTAGGCTTGGGCCTGGGCAGCTTTTAGAATCACTGGTCAGGCACAGCTCCTATGTTTTATTCTTCAAATTACAGAACTAGAATCTTTGGGTGTGCCCTAAAACTCCTATCATGCAAACAGAGGTCAGAAGCGTGCAATATGAAGAGAATATACTTCTTTATTGAAACTCTGTATTTTTCCCTCATACTAAACATTAGGCTTTCCAAATGTATTTGTACTTGTGTACTGAGCAGTGTGGTTACCTACTGTTTAAAAATGCTTCGGCATCCTTGGGTAAGATGACAAATTAACAGCACTGAAAAGCTGTAGTCTTCCATTGTTAAGGGAAAAGGGAGGAAAGCATGAGCTGAAGTGACAACTTTCCTGCTTTGTTTTACTTACACAGAGCAAGAAAACCTATCCTCCAGTGAGATGGATGGGGGAAATGTAATTCAATCCTTGCACCAGCTTTCCTTGGGGACTACTAAAGGGAGTAATAGAGGTGTGGACACTAAAGAGTAAATCTGAGTCAGATTCTTGCTGAACTGCCATCTGCCAGTAACATTCGTCACCAAGCTGTAAGATACAACTGGACCTGGAAAACTGATAGCGAAGAGCTCTGATATACATCCCTGAGCTGCCAAGTCATACATTTGACTCTAAAAAAAATACATAATGGACTATGACAGTGCTTTTACGAGAATGGTTTGGCCACAGTGAAAAATAACAAGCCAAAAAGAAAACATATACTCCTGTGGTTCCTGTCCTTCAACACTAATAGGAGCTTTATCCGTGCCATGAGAACTACCTGCGCGCAGCCCACATACAGCCTGGCCAGCCACATTCTGAAACCCACACGCTGACAGAAGAGCCTCTGAATTCATCTGCCACTGAGGGATTACAAGCAATAATGCTGCAAGATGTGCTTTTGCTTCTAATTGCTAAATACTGACCTATTATAACGTTGAGTTTATTTTTCTCATGTCCAGCTATATCCCGACAACAGCCACTCTTAGTTGCAGCCAGTTTTGACTACCATCAGCAATTCATTTTAAGCACTTCTGTGAGTACAACTGAGTCATTAACACCTTCAGATAGCATGCTTACCTTAAATCTTTCTGAAACCCCTTCAGTGATGCTGATCGTGAATTCAGCTATTTTAGGAGTACGAAACTTTCCCTTCTTGCGATCAGGTTCATATTCTGTTTTTGTTTTGACCACAACCTGTTAAAAAAAATAAATAATCAAAAAGCTGTCAGCTGAAACTGGCCACAGGAATCTTATTTATTCATTAACTCTTTTTTTACCTGCTTACAAGTGCATCTAGCACAATGGTTTTTCTACCCCCACTTTATGCAAGTCTTCTTAGGAAGCTCTAAGCTGTTAGTTATTTTTCCTGTCATAGCAATCAACAAAATTATCTCTCAAAGTGGTTCTGATGGACCTACAGGAAGGCTTGTTATGCAACAACTTCACAAACGATCAATTTTTTCAGCTGTGGTGGTACTGCGCTGCTATACTAGGCAAGCATCTACTTACTTCAAATCCAAATCATGAAGCTTCCCGCTTTGTATAGTTTGAAAATAACCACCTCCATTTGCTTCAGGAGATCTCATTATTGGCATTATTGGAGACCAATAGGATGAGAAGAGTGACCACAGAAATTTAGCAGATGATGATACTGTCCGTAGCCATGTTCTTTGATGGCAAGATTTTGAGTTTAAGGAAAAGTGAAATGACCCATCTAGTTGCTATTCACTATGTGCCAGACTATAGCTCTTGGCACTCTTTATTTTTAACATCTAACTTTTGAATTATCAGCTGAAAGCAGCAAGATGCACGCAAACCCTTGTGTTAATGAGATTTCTTTAAACACCCAGGGCTTTTTAGCTTCAGTTTATTCCTTGCTATGAGCTACTGCCCCAAGCTACGCAATTTAGCACCTTACCTGTATTCCTAAAATACTCATTACGTCAGTCATCTCTTTAGTGCTCTCCTAGGCATTATAATTGTACAAAATTTTCACAAACCTAACCTATTTGCCTCATTTTTGCCTTATACATTTTTTCAGGATCTTTTTCAAAGTATCACTTCTTGAGGTAGGCTGCAGTTTATCGTACCAACGTTGCTAGTAAGATTTGCTCGACTTCCTCTGCTGTTACAAAGAATAAATATCTAGATGCTTTTAGATTTTTAGAACCAGATTCTATCTTTAGAGCAGCCCTTAGTATCAATAGCAACTACATTATTCTGAAAATAAGACTGTGACACTCACAGGTAGCCAGGTACTGAAATTAAAGCTTTGGGTTCCTCTCTCCTCACTTCCCTGAAACGGTACCTAGAATGTGTAACTGTACCTAGACTCAGTACCACAAAGCTTATTAGACACTTTTACAGCATTATACGCATACACACAGGACATAGCTAGTTTCTAAACCTATTTCAGCTAAAATTAATAGGATAACAATTTTAACTGTATAACTTCATGACTGCTCAATAGCATCATGGAAGATCATGGATCATCTGAAGATTTCTGGAATTTTTTTTAACATTTTACTTTCCTTCCTCCCCCCCTTTACGTTGCATAATCTCAGGCAACTCAAATCACATTCAGCTGACACTGAACGTACAGTTCTATCTGCTTGGTTATGTAATGTCTTCTTTTGTTTAACATACCTAAATATGAATTTAAATCAGTTCATTCCTTTAATTTAGAAGCTGTCAAAATCATCAAACTCTTAGCGCTGTAGGCACTACTGTTCAAGAAGTTATGCTTCACTGCCACACTGGAGGCTTGTAAGTGAATAATAAGCATAGATATATGAAGTATGTGCTCCTATTCATTATACATGAGTGTCTTCGTACTTCAGAATTTGATGTGTGTGTCAATCTTGACTTAATACTGTTTCTTTTTTTCACATCAGTCACTCTACTACTGCCTTGGAGTCCGTAGCAATCAGTAAAGACATACTGACATGACTAACCAGACAGCTACAGAAGGAAACGAATAGGACCAATAAATACATGTTTTTATTTTTCCCCTCTATGTTTGCAAAAGGAAAGGAAAGCTAATACACAAATAGACAGTGGAAAGAGTAGAAAAGCCAATCAAGTATTCCTTTATTTAAGCTTCTAGCCCAGTTGTACAGTTGCTTTCGTTCAAGGCAAACATCATGAAAGTGGGAGGAGTTCCACCCCATTCTAGCAGGAGCAATCAGGCTCGCACAGAACCTCCTGGGTTCACTACAGAGGCTCCGCTCAGGTTAAACCTATTACCATATAGGTCCCTACTTCAGACTTCTGCTTAGCAGGGCAGTAACACAACAAATTCCTTTGGATGTTGGTCCTTGGTAATCGGTTATATCCAGTCACCAGTTGGCAGGTGTATCAGATGCTTTAAGACCTAACTTGTTTTAAAGCCTTAGGGTGCAGTTTTGTCCTCAGTTAAAAGATTTACACCTATGTAACCAAGGGCAGAAAACAGACCCTCAGGCTCTCTAACAGCTGTTACGGCTTACTGCATTTATGCCTGCCAACTGGTCACCACACACAACACAAAATGATGTTGATAGCAATTAAAATGGAGGTCACAAATTTATTTGTATTGCCTACAAGCAACACTCTACCAAGGCAAATTTCACAAGCTAAAATTCTTTACCCCAAGATAAGATTATATGATTTTTTTTTTTTGAGCTATGAGGAACGTAGAGCTATCAGTTTATCTACAAGCAGAACTGAGCTCATGAAGGACACAATGCCAAAAATAAAAATCAGCATGAAGATATTACTGACGATTTCCCAGTTAAATTTTGCATTATTCATAGACTGCAAAGCTTTTTTGCCAGATACATTTGTGAGAAATGTGTAAGTATCCTACTAAAATAGCATACTGAAAAACAGAATACTGAAATATCTTTAAAAGTATCCTACTGCTGTATGCCTTACCTGTAGTAACACTTAACTGAATTCTTTATTGTGAGCAGAATAAACATACTTACAGGCTATCACATCACCTTCCTACACACTTAACATTAAATCCTTAGTAATCAAGACATGTAATTATGAATCCAGGATGCACATTTCCCTTCCAACCTGCGAGCACCATGTTGGACTGCTCCCTTCGAGTTACGGAGCATCTGAATCACCTATTTGGAGGGTTCTGAACCAAATACGTTGATAAAGAGAAAACTCAGTGATCTGTTCTCATCTTGTTATTTCAGGTTGTGTGGGGCTAGCATTTATTTCCTACTGAAGCACAGAAGGAACATGGAAGTTCTTTTTCTCTGTGACCACTCTGCCTGCTTACATCTTGCGGAGACAAAAAGCAGTGCTTTAGCCCCTCACCAGGGGGGCTTTTTCTGGACAGAGAAAATTCACGTCGTTCACAGAGAACACACAGTACCTTCCAGATACAAAAAAGAAAGATACAGAATAGGAAGGGCTATGACAATACGGCATAGAGAAGCTTGCATTTTTATATATTTCATACAGCAGCACTGAAATCTATATATGCTTATTCCTGACATTTCCCACTGCTTTTTAATGCAAATCACTACTACTGGATTTTCATTAGCTTAACCGTTATGGTTTTTTTACCCAGAGGGAACTAGCATGGCTTAAAACACTTTGTATTTCTTGACATTTCTAAGCTGCTCGTTACACGTAGCCTATTGTTTTGTTGTTTGCCTGAGATTTGGGTGTGATTCTCCAGGGTGGAAACTAAAGCCTACTGTACCTTATCAGGAGGTGGGAACTGGAGCTGATTGACATCCAGGGGTGTGATCAGGGGGATGGTGTCAAATCCATCCTCCAAAAGGGGCTGCTTTGTGCTCTTCTCGCTGAAATTATTCCCCAGTTTCACCATTCTTCCAGGATAGAGGGATTTTCTGCTGGCGCACACCGGCGCACACACAACAGAAACGCAAAACGTCAGAAACTCAGGATGCGCCAGACCTTTCCCCAGCCCCCGGGGAACCCTAAATATCTTACGGAAAAAGAAAATTACGCATTGGTCTCTGTGACTCAGTTGCGTTTCGCGAAGCAAAAGCCACTGCTTTTATTGTCCAAGTTAAAAAAAAAAAAAAAAGGGCACATAAAAACCCAAAGGCAACCCAAAAATACCCGCCACCTCAGCCTGATCGGAGCGACGCCTTCCCTCACGGCCCCGGTGCGGCATCGCCCCTCATCCCGCGGGCTCGGGCGGGCTCCGGTGCCGGCCCCCGCCCCGGCCTCGCCACCGCATCTCCCCGTCGGCCCAGACCCGGCTCCCCCCGCCCAGCACCGGTTCCCCCCGGTGCCTGCCCCCGGCAGCGGGGCCGTGCCCGCCGTGCACTCCGCGCCCCTCTCCCGCCGCGCCCCGCCATGGCGCTTCCCTGGCCTCCCCTCACAGGGGACAACGGCCCCCCCGGGCAGGCGGGCGGGCGGCGCCCCCGCCGTTCACCGCCCCGGCTCCCGGCGCGGTGCGAGGCGGCGGCCCCGCCACTCACCGCCGCGGCTCCCGGCCCTTCCTCGGGGGGCGGCGAGGCGTCGTTCCACCGCGGCCCGCGCAGCAATGGCGGAGTGGGGTGGGCTGGAAGGGGGCGAGGCGGCGTCTCTCCCTCCGCGGGGCGACTCGAGGCGGCCGCAGCGCCTGGGCCCTGAGGCAGCCGCCGCCTGGCTGAGGGCAGCTCTGGAGCAGCAACGGCAGCGGCAGCACAAAGGGGCCCCGCGGGGATGAAGCGGGCGGCTCCCCCCAGCCAGCGACTGGCGCAGCGGCAGCAGGTGGAGGAGGAGGAGGAGGCGGCGGCCGGGGGACGGGACGGGACGCGCCGCCCTCCGCGCCCCTCCCCTGGCGGAGCCGTACGGTACGGTACGGTACGGTACGGTACGGTACGGTACGGTGCGGTACGGGGGCTACCGGCTGCTGGGGTGGGCTGATGCCCTGCCCCTCACGGCAGCCCCTTGCCCCTGAGGTGGGGGTCTCCCGGCCGGGCCGCCCCCGCCCCAGCGGAGCCCCGGCGGGGATCAGCCCTTGCCTCGGGCGGGGAAACGGCGCTACGTGAGGGGGGCCCGGCCTCGCCTTCCCCGCCGGCGGGGCGTGAGGCGGCGACAGGCTGGGGGTGAGGTTGTCGCCGGTCGGTTGGCTTCGCCCGTCTCCTTTTTTTGCCCCCTCCAGCCGTTTCTGCAGGGAAAGGACGGTGAAGCCGAGTCTCCTCTCTGCAAAGGGCGGGGGGGGGGGGGGGGGGGGGGACGGGAAGCGCGAATATTGGAGCCGGCGCTCGCGTCACTTCAAGGTAAATCCGTATTGCAGGGCTTTGCAGCCCTAGGGAGAGAGGACATCTTACAGTCTTGTCTGTCTTAAATAAAAAAAAAAAAAAAAAAAAAAAAAAAAAGAGATTCATATTCACTGTGCTGTCTCCTACAGCCCAAGGCCACCAGCATGCCCTGTGGCGGCCTGGCAGGCACGCCGCTTTCCAGCGTCTGGAGGGAAGAACCACGGTGGGGGATGCAACAGGTGAGGAGGCCACGGCAGGCGGCTCTGGGCAGAGAAGGGGCAGATATCGGTGCCCGGCCTACAGCCAGTGTTGTGCCTCAAAGCCAGCCAGCCTCTTCTCACAGGTGACGGCACGAGCTGCCCCTCTCTTCCCTTCTGTGCTTTGAGTGAGCACAAATCAATAGGCAAAATACTGCAAAGTATTACAAATGAGACTGTAGTCAGGAGCTTAGAAGTGACTTCCATTCTCATCTCAAATTTTCTTGCTCTCAGAGCATCACTGTGCTCATTTATTCTACCATTCGGACAACATTTTTCTTGGTACCACAAGGGGCACGGACTGAAGGTTTGCTTGTGCTTTGCGATATGGCTGTCAGTCCACAGAAATATTTAACGGTGCTGATGCAAATGTGAACTGCAGATAAAAGTCAAGCCGTGCTGATCACAGCTGCTCTTACCCTAGGAACTGATACGTTACAGACACAGCTTTCCTGTTTGCGTTTAAAAGCACCAGACGCTGGTCATTGGTGTCTGGATCTGGGCTAATTCTAAAATGGGCAAGGTTGTAATGTGTGTAGACAGAGAAACAGCAGAGATATTTCAGCAGTGAGCCTGACATATACACGTCAGAATTACATGGCTTGAAGGGGAATTTAGGCTTTTATATGCAGAGCACAGCAAAACTAAGGGTTGCTTGGGGTTTGGTTTTGGTTTTTTTTCAAATCTCAAAAAAAGTCCACCCTTATTTTTGTGAGTGTTGCTTTTAACCTAAGAATTTTATTTTGTCTGAAAATCACATTAGCCATCTACATCCTTTTTTTTGGTTCTTGTGCAAGCTCTTCAGTGGGTGTCAAGAGTGCAAATGAAACCTGAGTTCAATTACAGTCACTGGAGAAAGTCCTGTTGACTTCACTGGAGTCATGATTTCACTCACTTCACACAGAAGAATCTCAGCAAATCTGGTACAGAATTAATGAAAAAAATTGTACTTGAGACTGTCTAACATCCCATTGCTATAAAAATAAATCTCAATCTCATAGTTTAAAATCGTAATATGATTTTTTTTGTTGTTGGTCACTTAAAGAAAGATGCTCTGGTTCCTGTAATCTCTTTTCCTTTTTTCTCTTTGGCAAATAATTGATTTTTTTTTCTCCTTTCTTTCTCAGAGGGCACAGAACAATGGATTTTCCTTCACCGGCTTTGTTTTTTGTCATAAACACCATAGATAATGCTAGTGTCGTCAGCACAGTTCTGGGAAGCACAACTTAATTAGTTAAACTGCTGGCTGGATAACTACCTTTGCAGCAGCCAAATAAACATACTCAAAGATGATCAGTGGGCTAATGCTTATTTGTAAGACATTCTCAATGGAATAGCTTCAAGTACGGAGCAGAATACTCCCAAACAAAACGTTTTCAAGGTAGAAACTGATTATTGTGCCTCTCAATTACTGGAGCCAGCAGTTCTGATTTTGTTGTTGAAGATCATACAAAATCGAGAAGAGGGGGACTCTGAAATAGTGAATTTACCTCTAAGCATTCTGAGGGCAGCAGCATTTATATACCTCTCAATGCTTTATTTTTGCAGCCTTTCATGTTCAGAGCATCTTGGCCCATGTGTCTGGCAGATATGGCTGGCATTCAGTCACTAGCTCTCAATAAATACTCATTTCTTATGTGGTTTGTTCCAGTCGTCCAATCCAAAATGCATTCCATCTCTCTTTTTCCAAGGTCAATGGTCTGCAGTGCTGGAGGCCCAGATTCCCTTCTTGGCTGTGGCATAAAGCAAGTCATGTCTCTGACTATGGATCACCTATCTGTCTCGTTTATTTGTCCCATCAGTGTTCTGTTCTGAGTAAATAAAGTGTGAAATAAGCTTGTCTCACTTGAGTAACATTTCATAAGTCATGCTTGGATGTGTTAAGCAGCAAAAAAAAAGTTATTCATTTTATATAGAAAATTGCACCTGTAAGTGGAAATGAAAGGGTTTCTCAGAAAACAAGAAGCACTTTAATTATTTATTTTTGACAATATCCTTGTCTTACAAGCGTTTTTGAACAGAACAGATGAATAACGCACAATGGATAAGTGTAATCCATTCATTTGTATGTGAAGCCAAAGTCGTTCAGAATCCAGATGACATCAGAAGTCCAAGTGATGATCAGAAGTATATTTGACAGTATACTATAGGGAGCCAAAATAACACAGCGTTTTACGGCATATGCGTTTAACAAATTGACTGACTAGGTCCTTTCATCTCCAGCTTCTGTGATTTTATATTTGAGTCCTCCTGTTGGCTAAAGATGGTCAAAAGCAATGGGCAATTGTGTATTAAGTGTGCGCCTGAGGAAGTATCAGTATCGGATTAAGATGAATGGATGTAAATTCCCCAGTTGACTGGTGAGGCGTTTTTTTTTTCAGATATTTGAGCCTATTCACAGGGTACTCTGTCTTAGCGTCTCTTGTAGAGAAAAAGAGAATTTTGGATAGCCTATCTGTGGTGTAAGTTATAATATAAATATATATATAGTATAATATATAATATAAATTTATAATATTTATATAAATATTTAATATATATAAATATATAAAATAATATAAATATAATATAAACATTAAAAAGTAATCTTTGGTGCTCTGCATTTCTTTAATGGTAATCTGCCTTTTATGAACTTAAACTAACTAGACATAGTCTCATCCAGTTCTCTAGTTTTACAGAAAAATCCTTAGGTAGCATTTTTGTTAAGCAACTACATACTGCACTGTTGCCACTCAGTACTACTACAAACACTTGGCTTACCATTTTTCATTTTAAATGCGTTTTACCCCATATACTGTGATGTAACAGAGAAAAGCTGTGTGTTTGTGTGTGCATGTGCATATACATACACACACACAAATATCTGTGACTAATAAGTGTCTTTATTTACCAGGTATGTGAAATGAGCAGGTAAAAGGATTTCATTTCTGATATCAAATAACCAGCTATAGTTTGGTACTGATGGTTTTAGAAGAAAGAATAAGAAAACTGGCATGCTTCCTAGTCAAAAGTTGCTGCCCTAAGGATGAGAAAAGGTATATATTAATATAAAGAATATTTGAAATGGGTCTTCAAAACTAGCACACCTCTTTCCTCCAGGGCTCTGCTGTAGGTCATTTGGCTACGGTTATTCAGGGGGTTGTAAATTTGGGGAAAGGACTGTCCTCCTCTCTACCTTCTACAGAGTAACTCAAGTTCCAGCTCCTTAACAAATAACGCACATCCTTGCTGAGCCACATAAGTGTCATGGCCAGCAATCTTTATCTAATGTTAGTGATCTCTGAGGAAACACAATAGCTCCTTGTGGGTTTTGACTGGCACGTAGGCAACAGAAAAAGCAGCCAATGCACAGAATTGATGACCTAGCGGCTAGTCTCATTAAGTCAGATTGTACCCTGATTTACTTACTCTGAAACCTTAACGGTCTCAGCGAGGTTAGAATTCACTGTGTGTACCATCAGCCTAACTATGAAAGCCGAAAATTTGCACTGCCATCAAGCAGATGTAGTTCTTCCTAATGAGCTAAGCAATGGAGAAAAAAAAATAGGAAGTAATGCTAAGCTTGCGTCTGCTGGCACTTGGTCCAGGAAATGATACGGAAGTCTTCTGTAAATAACAGTAGGCCTATGTCTCACAGAAGCTGGGGAAAGACCAATTGCATGGGACAGCCTGCATTTTGACCTAAACTGGGAACATACGCCAAGTCCTTACTTTTTAGCAGAAGTATGAAGAATAAAGTCACACACTCTGTACATATGGAAACGAAGGAAATACTGTAAACTGGTAAGTGCCATAGGGCTGGACTTTAGAGTCACCACAGGCAAAAGCTCTAGAAATTACAGGTTTTTTTCTTGCAAAATACTTTTTCTAAAAATGAGGACAAAAATTGTGACCATTAACCTATTATTTGTGATTTGATGATGCACTATTCAGGTTGGCCACATGTCTTTTTCTCTATGGGTTGTAGTTTATTGACACAATCAACTGAAATGGCTCTTCTGGAGCCATCACAATTTGTTGTGTTAGTGCAGCTGAAAACACTTCAACGTACCATGTGTCACGCTTTGTCAAGTTAACAGTTGATGTTTCCAAATCAGGATTAGGAACAGTGCTGATGCAGTGCAATGCAGCAATTGCTTCTGCAACGTAAGCATTCATGAATAAGGGACAAACTCTGCTGAAGTAAAGCAGCACTACCTATTGTTTGTCAGGTGTCCCAGCAGTTTATTTACCCTAAAGCATCAAGTGGTCCATCCCTTCGGTATCTGAGGTTACTCACAAGTACCAAAGAACAGCATTCTCATTTAAATGCTCACGAACCGCTAGTGCGTTTTAACAAGCCAATAATCTTCAGAAATTATATCAAACTCTTAGTCAGCGATAGAGAAACACTGATTAAGTGATGTACCAAAGGATATGCAAGAAATGCATGGCAAAGTCAGACAGGCAGAGCCAGCTGCATGGCTGCTAGCCCATGATACAACCAGGAGTTCCCCTCACCAGATAGTGCTAAGGTTTATATAGCCTCTTTAAGTCCCCCTCTCCGCCCAGTAAATCCACACCAGGACAGCAATGAAGCTAAAACTGAACTCCCTCTTTAGGATTTTATTATCCGATTTGTATGTGTGCTTGGCGTATGTGTGAACAACTCCAGAATTGTAACATTCGTGCCAAAATAGATAAATGGCTAGTGAAACTGTGCATGAAGAAAAGTAATACCTTGTTGATGACAGAAAACAGCAATATGAAAAAATTGTGATTTTTCAGTTACTGCCATTCACTGTCCGATTTGTAGAATCGCCGAATGGAAATAAAGGTATTGATATGGAAGAATGTGTATCTGTTATTTCCAAAATCACTGAAAAGGAGGAGATTGCATTCTTTTTTGACTGGGGAAAACTGAGAAATGGTCACTGGAAAGCTGTGAAATTCTTTAAAACATCAAACAATTCATCAGGTCTGGCTTCCTAATGTTAATCATCCTGAATTCATGTGTAGACATCTAAGCAAGATTTTTCAGAAGGAAAATAGTCCACACATTGAAATGACAATGAGACAGAGGAAGTTCTAAGCACTTTGATTCTTAAGAGCAGAACGTCTCAAACGGTGAAGCAAACGTCAGCGGTATACCCGCATAGAATACAGTGCAGTAAAAGCCAGAAGGGTTGCCCTGAAAGTCGGTACTCTGAGCTTGCAGATGCAGCAGGAGGGAGAAATCGTGCTGCAAGGCAGATTATGTACCCTACCTCCTCACACCCTCCGTAGACCTGCGGATTCATCTCTTAGTGAAGGTCAGGTGCCAAGATACAGCAAGGGAGACGAGTGCTCTGGGGCTGGGGGCGAAAGGGAGAGGCAGTAGGGACAGACAAGTTGCTCTCCAGGCCTCTTGCTAGTCCCAGCTACCAGACCCACCGCTTTGCTAAGCTGGGGCAGAAAGGTGACAGTCCTGATGAGGTGGAGGCAGAGCTCCGGCAGAGGGATTTGGGGAGACAGCGGCGATGGGAGGTACGTAAAGGCAAAGCAGCGGTGCTTTATGGGTAAAGTGAGGTTGATCTTTTACTGATCTCTCCCCAGGTTAATCCTGCTTATGATTTAAACAGTCATTTAAATGGCTAAAGTTACGTGATTTAGGAAAGTACAATAATGTTTTGGCTATTACACAAATGGATTTTAAACAGCATCCAAGTAACCCAAGGTCATGCAGCTATCCAAATGATCCTCTGTTAATTTAGAGTATTACATAAATTTAAAGGATAAGATCAATTTCAACAGAAGATTGACTTAAACAGGGAACCATTTATTTAAAACAAAAAGTGCATAAACAAACCTTTCACTAGGATGCGATCCTGGACTTCTCTTTGGCCTTGAACCACTTCAAATTAATTGGTTTGGAGCCAAAGGAGGTTCATAATATAACATCACCATTTATATTTAGGAAAACTCATTAGAAATGGAAAAAGTTATGTAACTCCTCAGAGAAAGCAAAAGAAATATAGGACAAATTATACTCAAACACTGCAGTTAAATTATTTTAACAGCAGGGTAGCTTTAAAAAAAACTGTTAGGACAAAATCCTGCATAGCATGGGGGAAAAAAGCTTTTACATCTTACTGTAATTAGAAACTCATCAGGTTAATGGGGCAATTTTTCAAAAGCTGCCATGTAAGTTTTTGCACATGGCATTGATCTTGCTGTATTTCAGTTTGCGAACAGAATTTGTCCAGAGGGGAAAAAAAAGAAATCAGGCATTTTCTAACATACATGTAAATTCAAACCTCTGTATCTTTGTGTCTGTGCTTTTTCATTCAGTTTGTACTTGTGACAGAATTCTAAAGATTTCGCTTTCACTTCAGTATCCACTGACTGAAATTACCAAAAGCAGCAAGTGATTCTGGGGTATCTCAGTCTTTAGCAGGGAAACTGAATGGCTTCGAGAAAGCAAAGGGAAGGGAGCCAGCTAGCCAAGATCCACTCTTAATTTGAACACTTAAAAGCTGAAGAATGGGAAAATAATGATCATTTTTGATAATGTTGGTCAACACTTTAAAAAGTTGTTCGATATTTAAATATGTGATGAGAAGAAATGCTGAAATTAACGGAAAGGAATGTAGCATAATGGGAAAAGTTTCCCAAAACAGCCAAATGACAGAGGAGCCTAAATCTGTAGGGATTTCATTGATTGACTATGGCAGGTTTTGTATGTGTCGTTTTGTGGTTCCTAAATATGCTTCTTATTTGCAAAGATATGTAAATGTCGAAAGACAAAGAGAGGGGCATGTACAAAACACCTGCTCACTCCAGATGATTAACAAGTGAAAAATAAGAGGGAGCCTGCAAAGCAAGTCATGAATGAGCCAGCCAGCTTTACTGAAAGGATGAATTATTATTAGGTGCCTAGACTGCAGCAGCTCTCCACTGTAAGTAATTATTTATTTGTTTTTAATAAATCTCTAAATACGGTACACTGAAAAACAGAGAACTGCAAGCAGAGGTTACTAAACAACAAGGTACCGTGCTTACTGTTATATTTTTCTGGGTGGGTGGAGCGAAGAAATGAAGCGAATAGAATAGAATATTTTCATTTGGAAGGGACCTACAATGATCATCAAGTCCAACTGCCTGACCACTTCAGGGCGGACCAAAAGTTCAAGTACATTATTAAGGGCATTGTCCAAATGGCTCTTAAACACTGACAGGCCTGGGGCATCCACCACCTCCCTAGGAAGCCACTTCCAGTGTTTGACACCCCTCTTGGTAAAGAAATCCTTCCTAACGTCCAGTCTAAACTTCCCCTGGTGCAGTTTTTAACCATTCCCACATGAAATAAAATAACTCAATGAAGTAAAACTGTGTAACTAATTAACTAATATCAGAAGGGTACTCTTGACTTAAAAATATATTGCTATTAACATATAATATTATTAATTTCATACCCTGGATGGAAAGGATTTTACACGTGCAAGTCTTACCTGTTACTAAGAGCCATAAAAACAAAACCTCATTCACAGATTACATGCACTGCGTATCACACACATTTGTAAGATTAGAGCTTTATCATGGCTTTAAAACAGCGGAGTTTTTCCTCTCCTGGTAACCCATTTTGCATTGCTTTAAACTGACAATCTATGCACGAGAAGATGACAATAAGATGTAGCAAGAAATATCAGTAGTAACTTCAAAGAAATAGTATTAACCCTGTCGGATCTGGTTGCCACAGGAATAATTCCTGCTCTACTTACTAGCTGAAAAAAATTAAAACCAAGACCAGCTACAGCCAGACAGCACAGATGTTGACTCGCACAGGGATTACTGGTACTTCACAGCAAGAGATCTAAGAACTTAAAAAAACCTACTTGCATGCTGTAAAATACGCAGCATTGTCACCACTATATTTGAATTACTTATGTTACTTTAGGAAACCGCAACTGAGAGCATTAAGCACCCTAGATGCTAAGAAATCTAAACCCAGTACTTACGAATTTTAAATAAATCAAATCTCTAAGCGTGGTGCACATTTGAAAAAGAATTAGTCAAAATGAAAACGCAGTGAAAAATAGAAAATAAAAATGACGAGTGAGGAACAATTCCAGAAAGATAGGGTTCCTACTGAGCGGTAAAGTACAGCAGCTGACGAAATTGCCAAACACATTCAGGACACTCTATAAATTGGGTTCTTGAATCAGTGTTCAATCAGAACTGCCAGTAAAGACATCCAGTTGCCTTGTGGGAACGGAAGGGGAGCGAGAGCTCCTTGAATGCTCAGCTAAGGGCAGGCTGTGGAGAGCAAATGGTAGATTCCTTTGCCTGAGGAGAATATGAGCAACTGTACCAAGCAGCATCCAAAAATAATTTACATTGTCAAAGCACTGGACAAAGATGAACTAACAGTTCCCTGCTCCATTTCCCATTATAGATAAAGCTGAATTCCGAAAGAAAAGCAAATCAGGCCTGAGGCTTGAGAGACAGAAAAGGACAATTTTTCAAGAGCGTTGGGGTGGCCAAGCTAATTCACAGTAGTACTTTAGTGACAATCTCCAGGTTATAATCCCTACGAATAAGTCTAAAGTGGTGTATTGTAATACCTTCCCAACTGCCTAACTGCATTTTGCTCAGCTGAACTCAATCCAACTGGCTCTTAACGAAAAAAAGGATTTGCCGATAGTCGTAAGATCATAAAGCAACAGCTCACTGGCCACAGAGAGGAGCAGGTGGATATTTTTGTAATTTCCCAGCAGTCTGTTCTTGTTTTCATCTATCTCCAATTACCGCACATAGATGTCGACTGCTAGAAAGTCAAAAAGGAGTGCTGCATAAGGAAATACTCGGCAAAGACAAAGAAGTATCTATCACTTCTGCTAAAGGAGGGCATCAGCCATTCAAGAGCTATCCTGAATGTTCTGCCAATCTAGTCCTACTGTGCAGCTACTGATATTATAAAACATTCTAGAAGTATCATCAGCAGGGACTGGCCACCTTCTCCCCGCTGCAGGGGAATAACTTTTAATCCATATAGACATTTTTTCCTAAACTAGATCATATTGAGTACATCTAAGTCTCTAATATTTGCTTTTGGGGAAAAGCTGTGATGTTAATTTGTAGGGTTTTTTAGTTACTTTCTTATTTGATGTTTTTCTATTAACTCATGGAATTTCAGAGAAAGTTTAGGCCTGTTCAAAACATGCTTTTTGCTCAGGCTATAACTATGTCAGTTTGGGACACGATTTTTTTAAAAAAAGGGTATCATCATGCCCACAGAACAGCATAGTGCAATGGCCGTTCCATTTGTATAGAGACATCTCATCCTGATCATCCTGACATCTCATCCTGAAGCTTATTCTTCCTCTCATCTGGGAAAAATTACTCTTATGTCAAGCACAAATAATGATATTGAGTACAAATGGATCGCAAATATGGTTCACATGTTCCTTCAATAGTCTAACCAACCCAACATACATTGTGTACACAAACTTTAAAGAATGCCAATGTCCAGCTCTGCTGGAAACTGAAGGCCAACTTTTAAAGACATTTTTACATATGTCTGTGGGTACCTGTATACAGCGAGGTAAGGGAGGGCGGCTTTTTGAAACACCTAAGTGCTTTTACAAGTCTAACAGCCTGAATATCCTTAACATTCTTGTCCAATGTACATAACTTATTTAGATTACTTAAAGAAAACACGGTTGCCAAGACGCTACTGGTACCAAAATATTAAAAATATTTGGAAAGTAATTGTTTTCTACAAAATAATTGATTCAAGCTGTTTTAGAATGCTTTTGGAGAACAGTATTTTAACAGATCTCTGTTACAAACCTGCCTATTAGTAAAGCAATTGACAGTTCTGGGAGAGCTGAGTACTTAAAATGCTTACAATAAGGATAGTGCTGTGGTTATCAGCTGCTGCACGCTCAGGAAACACAGAAAGCAATATGCTTTCAAAGAGTAACTAACACGTAAAGAAACACTTTTAAATTTAGCTAAGGTTACTTAGAAAAATACCACTGAACAGAGCTGGAAATGCTATAGCAGTAAAATCCCTGTTGAAGCAAAAGGGAGGTGCACATCCTGTTTCAATTTAGGCAATCTGCTGCTTTTCTGATGGTGACACAGGTAGCTACCACACGGCAATAGCAGTTACAGTGATAACAGCCCTTACCGCAAATGGTAGAGCAATGAAACGTAGTTGGGTTGTAAAGCTAAAGTACTGACAAAGTCATACTATTTGACTCATAACACTTTATAGATACCTTTATTGCTGCCAGACCTGTAAGTAGGTTTAAAAACCAATCGGAGTGTTTGATCTTCATCTATTACTAACCTGTACATCCAAAATCACAAAGCCAAATATTGCAACTCCATAGCAAGACATCCTTGGACATTACATATAAAGACTCTTCACTTTACTATTACATTTTAGGTTTTGTACATTTTTAAAGAGAGTATTTGCTTACTCTTAAAAGAACCACTTTGAGATTTTTTTTTTCTTGATTTTTGACTTATTTTCCTCTCATTTTAAGGAGGGTACAGCTACGCAACTTCAATCCTGCAATTTCCAAACACTCATACTTTAATTATTCTGAGCACAGACAACTTCTTGGTGTTTATGCTTTGACTGGTTTCTGTGATCCCTGCCCTTTCAGTTTGAATGCAGCTGTGCAATACTTTCAGATCCTTGCCAGAAGCAGAAGCCAAAACATTTGTTCTGCAGGGAGAATTAGTAGGGAAAAACTTCCTAAGTTAGCAGGTGAGTTGGCAGGTGGACATCATACAATCAAAGAATGGCAAAAGGTGGTTACCAGTAAATTCAAAATAAAGTGGTGTTAAAACAACTTAGTGTGCTGAGCATCCTTTCGGGTTAAGTGAAAGAAGTAATTAAGGGTTTCTTTAAAAAATAGTATCAGGAAACGATAAGAGGTCCCCAGAGCCCTCAAAGCTCTGCCATGGGGTCAGAGCATTTCCCAAGGGACCGCTTCATGAGTGCTAGGGAGGTGGCTTAGAATCACAGAATGGCCTAGGTTGGAAGGGACCTTTCAGATCATCTAGTCCAACCATCAGCCTAACTCTGACAAAACCACCACTAAACCATATCTCTAAGCACCATGTCTACCCGTCTTTTAAATACCTCCAGGGATGGTGACTCAACCACTTCCCTGGGCAGCCTGTTCCAATGCTTAATAACCCTTTCAGTGTAAAAATTTTCCCTAATATCCCTCCTAGACCTCCCCTGGCGCAACTTGAGGCCATTTCCTCTTGTCCTATCGCCTGTTACTTGGGAGAAGAGACCGACACCCATCTCACTACAACTTCCTTTCAGGTAGTTGTAGAGAGCGATAAGGCTTACTTTGTGTAACGACCTGCAGAGGAACAGTTGTAAAGGATTAAGGCATAAGGTAGGACCACATGTTCACAGAACACAAGGTGATAAAGCACATTATAAAACTAATGATATTTATATCACAACACCCATGAGAGAAGCACAGCCATATTCTGGCTGTGGCTGGCAGTGCGATCTCCAGCTCTGTTCTGAAGGCGTGCTCAGGGTAAGAAATTTTTTCCTTACAGTTTGTTAAAGGTGTAGATAGCAAACCAGTTAACACACTATCGCTTCCTAACATAAAGGAATGAGGTTTATCACTATGGATAACGCTGCAGCCTGACGCCCTGGGATGCGCAGTGAGAAGATACTCCAGGCCGAGGAACAGACTCCGCAGGAGCCGCAGCGGAGGCGTTCAGCCTTTGTAACTCGGGCTTTCACTGCCACCAGGTGGACAAGCCGCCACTTGCTCTGAAGCCGACCTGCTAGTGATGGTGCATCCGAGAGGGATTTGGCCCAGTAGATTTATAGCAGAAAATTAATTGCTTAACCTAAATTCATGGAGGAATAAGGGAGAGATGAAGGAACCTATTACTTGGTACAAACCACACGTTCAAAAATCACGTGGGGGATATCCTAAGGCATCATTAACGTGCTTTACAAATAATGGCTACAAATATTTGGAAATGCTTTTTGTCTTCTGATTTCCAGGCACTTGCAATACGTCAGGCTTTTCTTGCAATACCAAGGGCTAACCCCTTTTAATGGTAGGTTTTACCTAATCACATCTGCAGAGGGAAGAACTTTTGAGAACAGCAAATAGCACAAATCTTTTAATTAAGCTGCTGAATAGTGGTGATATTAATAGTGGTTGACAAAGCTTCCTTGTTTAAAACACAGCTTTCAGAAGTGATAACTCTTTGGTGATTCCACTACAGCCAGGTTACTAACAAAGACCAATGGTATACGCAGAACAGTCAGAGTGCTCAAGATGCCCATCCATATTGCAGTCCACCTATGGGAGCACTCCTTATCAGAAATACATTACACAATATCATTTTATGTCCTAGACTTCGACTATTATTTAGTATTTTATCACACTAGGGTTCTTCTAAGCATTTAAAAAATACAAAGGGACGTGACATCAAAGCAACAAGAAAGAATAACAGAAGTTCCAGATGCAAGCACAAAGTGGATGCGCGTGGCTCATAAATACTGTTTGTATAACACTTGACTTCAGTCAAAAGCATCCTTTAGGGTTATCGCTTCTAGACTTTGGAAAAATCAAAACTAACTTGGTCCCAGTTATTTAAAAGCCACAGTTTATTTGGAAAGACAAAGTTCTCTCCATCTGGGCACAATCAGGATTCCTGTTTTCCCCATGTGCCAATGTAATCATTTGGATCCGCAGCTCAACAACTTGTATTACTGACAAATATCTGAATTACCAGAAGAGTCACTTACTAGCCAGTGGGAGAAGAACAAATACACTTTTCTTCCTATTTGTCCTGTTACTCGATGATTCCAAAGGTCTTCCAGGCACATTAGTGAAGATCCTTGTGTCCCTAAGGCCCCAGTGGGCATCCTTCTGCCAAAGAGATGAGAAAAGCAGAAAAGCTTTTAAGATCAAAACCTTTTTGGTCAATGTCCTTTTTCTGGTAGCTCCGAAACTCAGGACTGCAAGGCAAGCAGTTTATCAGGCTCCATGATTATGTTTCTCCATTTCAGGCTGTAAAATAAGTGCTCTGAAGCAAACATGGCATAATCTAATCATTTCCTTTACCATAACAGCAGCTGAACTAAGCTTTGACAGTGATTTTCTTTTTGCATGCTCCACTCCTAAACTCAAACTGAAGTTTGACCTTGAGAAGGTGCAGACTACAATGAGTGAAACGAAAGGCAACATTCATATGAATCTTAATGAAGTGAAATTCCCAAGCTTCAGGCAACTTCAAGTCTTCTGCGAGTCAGACGGATCTGCATTACATGAGAACATTATGATACTCTCACAAATACAAAAGGTTGTATTTTCCAGTACCTGATTCCCCTGTGACCCAGCTTTTAAAATCATGATTATGAAAGGTTTTGGGAAGTGAAAAGAGCGTATGGAAAAGCAGTGCAATTTGTTTGCTTAACAGCATTTGCTTTTAGAGCACGTCCAGAAGTGTTAAAAATATGCTTCAGATGACAGAAGTGATTCATGACTAGACAGCTGCTGAGAGAGACATCACCGACAGGAGAGAGAGGGAGAGAGATTTGACATGCAAATTACTGGGAGAAAAAGAAATTAAATACCTTTTCTTCTGAGTTTTAGCATTTGGGAATTGTTTTAATGACTTTTGAATTGAAACGAAGTTGTTGTATCTGCTGAAGCTCTCAGAACTTCAGCGCCCCTCAGACCCGTTTCACGGGCTGCAGTCATTACTCAGCTGATGTGATGACTGTCTGCCGTCGCTTTCTGGGTAAGAAAAGACAATTTTCTTTTGTCCACTTGGTGTTTTGCAGTATTAAGAGAGTGACTGCTGAATTTCCTGTCAAGGCCTAACTTCATAAATAATGCAATTCTTAAATAGGTATCAATTTTTAGACAAAACGTTTAATAAAGTTGGTTCGAAGTAAGTCCCTGCTCAGCAAGTAGAAGGGATACTTACCCCATTCTGGATCCATGGAACACATTCAGAAAGTGGTTGATTGAAATCCAAATCTGAAAGTAATGACTAAACCATTTAGCACTTGAGTTTGAACTTTGATGTTCTAGTGATCTCTGGTGTTCCCCATCTGAAAAATATCACAGCAAGAGTGCTCACCTCTGGTCTACGCCTAGAGTCCCACTGCTTTTCCCTATCCGTTCAGCACAAATCTGGTAGCACAAATCTAACCAGCAATCTTCATTGATTTTCTGGTTTGATATCGCTAATTTCGTATATACTTACAGTGGTATGATGTTCCCTGGAAGCCCAAGCTTAAATTCTGGTGTTTGTCAAAGCTAGTCAGCCTTAATCTTGGCCTTTTCATGACTCCACAAATACATACCTCCTGGACGACTTAATGCTTATGACTGTTCTATATAGTTTTACCCTGAAATACTGCGTCTGACTTTTTGTGCACGGCAAGTGAAAATACAGAGGGCCTTTATTCTGAAGTGGAAGTAAAACACAGTAAAATCAGCTAGAACTCTCTGTACCTAAATTTACAAATTTTCAGCCAGTTCCAAAATAAGCATGTCATACATTCATACATTTGCATTGAAAAAGCTAAGCTGATTTTAGAAAACCAATATGATTAAATCATAGGCAAATTTGTGTCGACCACCCCCTTTTTAGAAGTGGCTTTTTTAGCTTGCTTTGTTTCACCAGAATACAGATTATCTATTTGAAATACACAAACTGAATGGACTTCCCATTGAGGTTAGTGTATTCTAGCATTGTAATAAAGGTTATGAAAAGATGTCCGAGCACCAGCTGGCCTTCCTTTGATCCTCTCCATTCTTGTGATGATACATTTTCACACTTAAGATGATTCCCTTCTACCTCAAAGGCTGAAAGCTGCTTTGGTCCTTACAAATATTAACTGCAATCACAATGACCTATCTTTCTGGTTCCAGTCATCTGTTTAATATAGAGTGGAAGGTCAGAACTACATTAAAAGGGCCTGAAAGGCTTTATTTCAGTATACTGCCCCCTGCAGAGCTTCACAAAAAGCTGGCAGACTTGTAGTTCATGCATGCACGCTCCTCAGCACTGCATTGTGCAGTTGTATTAATGGGCTTTTGTAACCTTCCAGGAAAAATTCCCTCACCAAGAGAACAAAACTGTTGTCAGATCTGAACACACATGTGAATATCAACTACCAAAAAAAAAAAAAATATTTAAACAGTAGGGGTACTGTCTTTAGAAAAAAGAATGTCTAAGTCACTAGCTTGTGTCTTCACTAGGCTGTGTTTTAAAGGTAATTTTTATCTATTTGTTAGCATGGAGATTTAATAACAGAGATAGAAACAAACTGTTTCGAGAAGGCAAATTCAATAATAGATGTCAGTAAGGATTAATGAATAAGGCTATGGACCAGAAAGCACAAGCCTGTGTGTACCAATACAAAGAAATCTATTTGCAGCACAGTGGAGCGCAGGTCACTTTGAAGTCATTAGCATACTGAATTACAAAATAGCTGCATCTAAGGCCCTTCAGTTGCCATTAGAACACATTTCCCAAGCTATCACATTTTCCTTCTTCAAATCTGCCTATAAAGCTCACGTTTGCTTGCTTTCTATTAAGTCTTCTGTACAAGGAGGACCATCTACATTTCTTGTCATGTTTGTATTATGTATCACTTCTCAAACAAGCTCTTTAGCAAGAAACTTAAATATCCAAAATCCCAGCACACACTCCAAAACACAGAGACTGGAGATTTTTATAGAGTTTTACAACTATGTGGGACTCTGTTTACCTATATGCCTCTACATTTTTCCTCACTGAGCTTGAATATGTTAACCTCTGGTCTGGATTATGAGGGGTGGGTAAGTGGCATGAAGTGAGCAGCAAGAATTGAATGCAGCTGTCCACGTATGAATGGAGCTACCCACAGTGGGGAAGACAATGAAAGGAAAGAAAAAAGTGGATTCCAGAAGCAAATGGCCTATGGGGCCAGTTCCACTTGCTTCACACTGACTTTGTCTTAAATTTGGCTTGCTCTTGTATATGCCACTTAGATGTTTTGGGAAGACTTCACATGTAGCAATTACTTCCCTATAAAATTATCAACAGGAGTTTAAGCCTATTTGGATTTGCTGAAGAAGCCATGGAAACAAAGCACAAGTGCTCTGTTCTAAAGCCCAATCTCTGAATTCAAGAAACTGCGAAACATCTAGTGGGCCAGGTTTAAAAAGAGTATGAGAGAATGCAGATAAAGTCTCAGACCACAAAACCACTATACGTGCTCAATGGCAACGGGTAATAAGCAAGTGGTTAACTCCTTCCTAATAAAGTTCTCCTTCCTTAAACAACTTATTTTCAGTTCTAACTAAACTAGATCGTAAGTCTCAAGATAAGCAGAGGATTTTTTTTTTTGGAGGGGGAGTTATTTGAACTTAATTATATGATGTATCATTTTCCTATGTACACACAGAAAACACACACACATAAAAATGGCAGGTTAAACTTCCTATAGGTTTAATGCACTTCAATCATCCAAAAACCACAGTAATGCCTTCAAAAGTTTAAACGCTACTATCATTTAATTTTTTTTTTTTTTTATATTGCGCAGGAGTCAAATGACAGAGATCTCTCTGCACTGAACAAACCCAAACTCAGCCCTGAGCAGTTACCTACATCTTCTGGAAACAAAAGTGATTCAAGTTTGCAAGATTAACTGAAGAACAGCAGCTCTGAACTGCAGGATAGCTATTCTAATAAATAACTATTAGCAGTCCTTCGCTTTTACTATGCCGGGTTGGTTAACTTTTTTTTTTTAAATAGCATGCCATTTACATCGATTATAATGGCATTTCAGCAGTGCCTGCTACTAGCCAATTAACTGATGCTTTTCATACCCCTCAGCACGCTGGCTATGGATATTTGTGAGCAATAGCGGTGGCTGGGCATCTGCTGCTTGTGAAATACTATTGGCTCAATAATTATGTCACAGTTTCCACCTGTTCTTCAAAGTCACAGGGTAGCTGCTGTTTTCCAACTGCGCCAGCTTTATGGCAGTATTAGGACCATCAGACCGTATTTGCTATTCCCCCTCAAACATCCTCTTCATTATGGGCCTACAAGTTGACATAGGAAACCCTTGGATACAGAAGATCCTCTTGCAAGGCAATTTTCTACAGAAGTCTCACTGAAAAAAGCATTTGACAATGCTAAATTGACATGACATACTATATTTGATTTTTGGAAACAAAAAAGCAAAATACATCTTGCAGTCAGGCAGTGATATTCTCACTGCAAAGTGGCTGCAGGGATGGGGCTTCTTAATCCAGAAGTTCTTACTCCATACATAAAATTTCATTCTATTCCATCTGACTCCATCTATCTACTCATCTTTTGAGTTTTCTCTCTTGCTCAGCTTTTCCTTCAAGCCAGCTAGCAATAACAGTTCTTTGTGCTCCTGCCCAGTCTGCAACTCTTGCTTTTTCTGGTTCCAGCTGCGCAAACTCAGATGGACTGTTTTCTCCTACCAGTGTTCTTTCTACTTCCTTCTCAAAGATGCCACTTTGCAGCAAGGCGTTTTATCAAACTCCCCAAACTGCAAACAGTATTCACAGTCTGGTAGCAGGTTTGAGAACCTGCATGTTTTCGGTGTGAAACACCCTCACAGAAACACTGCCAAGCAAGAGAAATTATCCTTTGTGCAACATGGCTGTCCTCTCAGCACAAAGCACTTGGTACCTAGTAATTTAATAGATATGCTTACAAGCATCTCAAGATGCCATTTTTACCTTAAGAGAGTCTTCGGCAATAACACATTCCTCCAAAATAAAGCATACAAACCTCCAATACTCTGTTAGAAGAGCACAAAGGTTGCAACATGGTCTGTTTTAAACCTATCCTGTACTGACTCCACCAAAATACAACAGAGAAAGCAAAACCATCGCAGAACCAGAGGCGACTAAAAAGTTAGGAGGTTCACAAATTGCAGATTTGTCCTTTCCAAGCAACAGAATCCTCGTGGGAACAGAATCAAATTTCTATTTTCTCTTGGGTTAAGTATATCTAAAAATACTTTCTGACAGACTTTTCTACAGAGCTAGTGACTGGCAGATAGCCACATTTTGCCTTAGGCACCAGTGCAAGGAAAGCAGAGTGAGAGCGAGCATGAGCACACATGGTCAGGGACAGAACCATAATACATGGGTTGTTGAATAACATGTGGAGGATTTCCACAAAGATCTGCAGTGTTCACCAGCAAATCATGTAAAGGAAAATGAATGAGAGAAGAGGTAAGGGTTCAAACGTACAAAGTGTTGCCTGCGTAATCCTATGTGGGACTATGATCTGCTAGCCTACATGATACTTTCAAAATTAGGCACTGCAAAAGCTTCTTTGTTTTGACTTCACTGGCTGGAAAAATACAGATGTTTTAGAGTTTCCTAGTATATGTGCACTGCAAGAAAAGAAAGGTGAAAAAAATTTCCCAGTTTCTCTCCAGTGCATCTGTTTGGGTTTGTTTTGTTTTTTAACTGGTCTGTTCATGTAGCAAAAAAAAAAAAAAAAAAGGTTTTCTGCCCCTTTTGTTTTAAGGAATGGTATGCTCTGGCCAGCAATATTATCCTTCTCATTTCAACCCAGGTTGAAAGCAGTTAAAAAACAGGGAGGTGCAGGGCAGTAAAGGAAGGGAAGCCACAAATTGCAATGCATGGCGTTAACACAGTAAGAAACTGAACAGCTAGTTTTGAATTCCTGGGGGGGGAAAGTGATGAGCACTTTAAAAATATGAAAAATACTGTATTTTCCAGTCTCTGAAATCCCACAGAATGCAGGCAGTGGACTATGTCACCTCTGGTCTACAATCATATTCTAGCAAAACTAATTCTTGTTCTACCAAGAACTATCTTGGTAGTTCAATAGATTTTAAGTTTTGTGCTTTAGTGGGCTACAAATGACAATGTATTTTCTAACACCAGGAAAATGTGACATTACATAAAAATTGATAGATAGTTCCAGCTATTAGTTTTACACAAACACAAATTTTTCAGCAGAGGAACTACAGTGTTACTAAGATAGCAGTGATACCAGAGTTCGTTAACTGTTGCAAAACACTGTAATCAACTTCTCAGCCTACAAACTGCTTCTTTTCACAACGAAAAATTTTATATAATCAGGTATTTGGGGGGTTTATATGGTTTCATAGTCCCAAATAAATTTTGGACTATTTTTCATGCAAGTGCAACTCTGAAGTCTTGCAGTCTTATCATATAATACTACAGATACCAGTACTCACACCTGGTCTTGCTAGCCGTGAACATTGAGACTCCTTATAGGAAACAAGTAGCATGTACTTCAAACAGACTTTCCAGCCTGTGAATGAACTTCAGAAAAAGGTTAGTACAAGTATATTTTCAGGAATGTTTTAGCAGAAACCTTGACAACACACTACTGAAGCTTTTTGATGGGTTGGAAAAAGTTAGACCAGCTGCAGCAAGCAGTTTGAAATGCAGCAACAGAATCTATACTGCAAATTAATACAACCTTTCAAAGCACCAAAGCAGAAAAAGGCCTCTAAGCAAAGTTTCTTTCCTGTAAGAGTCTATTCATTCCATTAATTAGCCAGTATTTTAGACTATTTCACTGAAAAGCAAAGACAATCTACTGGTGTATTGATTGCACTTATTTTATAGTGCAGCTCTTCTTGCAGTGGTATCCCCATTAGCATTGAAAAGATGCCTGGAATAGATGGATGTTATTGAAAATATTTTGTAAAAAGATGAAACGCATTGAGCAATTAAGATACAATGTAAAACAACTTCCCTTTATTTGCATTTCCTGATCTTGGTCTTCATTGTACAAATAATCTGCTGTGCAAAATAGTTTATAAAATACTAAAAAAAGCTTTTATTGTAAAAAAATAAAGTTTCTAGATATACAGTTACTTTGCACTATCACAAATATTGTCCAGTATTTAACATTGAAATTTAATATCACAATACTCAAGTCATGTAAACCAATCATCCTACTGGTAAGAAAGCCACTACTGAAACTCAGGTTCACTAGGAATTTGTTAAATATTTTCCTCTTTTCATATCTACACCCTTACACAAGTCTGATGACCCATACTTGAACTGCACCCATATCATGAAATTAGACATTGGGCCATCCTTTCCTCCCTTATCAGGTAAAAAATACCAAGTTAAATGGCAAACTTAGTAAACGGTAAATTTTAGTAAATCCTGGCAACACATGAGCTACACAGTGCGGTCACAGAACAACAAAGGTCCTCAAAACTAGATTTGAACTTTGCTGAGAAGCAGTGTAAAGGCAGCCTACACTGGGTTCTGGGCATGCGTATCTTGATTTCTACCAGTATCCAAGCTAGCTGGCTTAAAAACTAGCTCTGATCAATATGCTGCAGTGCAATCGCAATCACTTTAGCATGAAATGCCTCTAAAGTTTTGATACAGTCACCTGAGGCCTCACTGTTCCAATTCACTTTCGTTCTGCAAGGTCTTCATAGCTAAACCCCAGAGGGTCATGCTGGAGAAGAACGGTCCTTCATTATTCTTGTATGCAGCAGATGATGTTCGACTGCCTAATGGATCATTACAATGACTGTCCAAGCTAACCATAGAGGAACGAAGCATGGGAGTATTATCAGACTGTAAGGGCTCTTCTGCAGAAGATACATCTGCATCTGCATAAGCATATGGTGGTGGTGGTGGTGGAGTTTGCTGTGTCTGAGCTTTTGGGAGTTTAGCAGAATCCACGTTCAGTTTCTGTTGGTTTGCCGAGTCATGGTGTTGAATCATTGATCGCAACTTACAGTAAGAATCCGCAGAACTATCAAATTCAGCTGAATTTGCAGTTGGACGAATGGGAAATTTAACGGACACTGGTAACAACGTAACAGACATTTCTTGGCCAAAAGAGTCAGAACTCTGAGATTTGTCAAGGTCAGAAGTTTCAATCCCTTGAGTAAATTCATCTAGTGCGTTTGGACCTTCATCAGGGGGTTTACAATGCATTTTCTTGTGCCGCCGTAGAACAGCAGAGCGAGTGAAGCATTTGTTACAAGTTTCACAGGTATAGGGTTTTTCTCCTGTATGAGTCCTCACATGTCTACGCAGGTCACCAGAGCCTGCAAAACATTTCCCTACAAGACAGAAGTGATAGATTAAGATTTTGTCCTTAACAGAAGTGCATAAACATGTTTTAATTAGGGAAAATACCAAGTCATAAGGTATGGTATGTCCCAATACTTTATCTAGAGCAGGTTCACAGGTTCCATCTATTTTTACAATTCAATGACTTGTTTCTTCTTGATCTGATTTTCTAACTTGTGTTTCCCAGTGCATTAGTTTTTGTCTCCAAAGATGGGAATATCCATTAGTCGTTGAAAGCTGTTAGCATTCTCAGTTTTTATCAATCTTCATGGAGGAAAAAAAATTAAAAATAATTTTATTTGTCTGTCTGGAAAAACAGTATGCTGACAGGCTTCTAAATATATTCTTCCAGTGAGAACTGCATCATAGAAAGTAATGGCATGTTCATTACCAAGAAACTATTCTTAAAGCGCTGACAAAGTTAGCTTTTTTTGTTAACTTTGAGCTAATGTAATGCAGCAATCTATGTTTTATATTCTAGCCAGAGAATGTGTCGAAACTGTAATTTTTTATTGCTGTAAATATTAGAATACAATAAAATATTCAACTGTTTGCCTATTTTCAGAACCACAGGCTCAAATAAGCTCAATTACCATATTGCAAAGAAAAAAGTGTCTGAGGCTGAACCACGGCAAAGTGTATAGGAACAAGCAGAACAAAAGAGCATTAATTTCCAGAACTGTTACATGATTCAGACACCTCACATTCTTTAGGATAGCAGAAATAAGCCAGTACCTATTTGTGATTTTATCTCATTTTACCTAGGTGAAAGATTATTTTATTTTGTGTGGATGGATACCAACTAAAATCTATATTATCTGAAATCCCAGTAAAACTGCAGTCTCAATTTCCAGCATCATACTTTTCGTTCTACTGATCAGCTTTCTCTTCAGAGAAGCCATTAAGCAGTAACAGTAACATTACAAATTACTGGACTAATACATGTGGATTTTTTGCATGATGTGAGTGATTTCTTAACGCTTGATCAGATCTTCTTTGCACAATTTTTGCCTTCTCGGTACAAGATGGCTAAAATGAAAAATAATCAAAAGACCACTACAAGACAAGATGAAAACAAGCCTATTTTAATGACAGCTACACAACTGTTTATACTTTCATATCCTGCATATCTGTATTTCCTCCTTCTGATGCAAAACTTCCTGATAAAATTAGCTTTTCTTGTGCCTCAAGACATTACAAATAAAACATACTGCAGCTGGACATTCTCATATGGAGCTACCCTCATCCAAAGCTGATTCCTCAGAACGTGAATGAAATTATAGCAAAATAGCACTTAAGGGCAGAAAAGTAAGCAGTACGCAGGATGCTAAGTAACATAGGAGCTAAGGACAGACAACACAATTTCTGAGAACTATGTTATACAAGGATGAATCATTGATCAAAGAGCCATTTTCAGACCACCTGGAAGTAAGACCTATCTAGCAGATTGTGAAAACGGGGTGTTCTCTGGTATGAAGCATTGACCAAGCTTTGATTTTATTCCAGAGGTTGAAGCAAAGTAGCAAAAGGTTGTTATTATCAAGCTCTGTGGTTGAATGCAGTTAAATCCAAACAATATTCAACTGGAAAAATAAAAAAGAAGAAAGAAAGAAAAAAAAAAAGAAAAAGATTCCATCGATAGCCAAGTGATGCTAAATCTCTCTTTCCATCAGAAAGGACTATACTGAAAATAAATCAATTTTTGAAGCAGCTAGTATTAGTACTTCGCTAGCAAACATGTACATGTCTAATGTTGATTCCTCTTATTTCCTTTCTCTATTCTTCAACTGAAATTCACTTTTGAACTTATTTACAGCAGCTAAAGGAGTTTATACATAAAATGAAAGACTATGAAGTATGCAAGACAGGTTAATTGTTATTCTGCTGACATAGGAACTTTTACCTATCATTTAAAAAGCAAAGACACAACCAAGCTTATGCACAGTAAATCTTACCACATGCTGAACAGCTGTATGGTCTCTCTCCAGTATGCCTAATTCTGTGCTTTACTAATTTTCGTTGCATGTTGAATGACTTCCCACATTCATCACAGGTGAATACTTTATCTGCTGTATGGGTCTTTTTGTGCTCCTTTAAATTACTAAAGTTACTGAATCCTAGAAAAATATGACAGACACTGAGATTAAAATGACTCCTCACATTTCAGTCAAAAAAAGCTCAGAGGCAGAAACTTTGGTTCTTACGTACCTCTGCCACAGATATCACACAGATGAGGCTTTTCTCCAGAATGAATAATAATATGACGCTGAACATCACCAGAAGCAGCAAATCTGTAACAGAATACAGAAATCCAATTAGTGTCTTTATAAGCCCCTTATTCTCCTAAACTGAGCATCACGTGGAAATCAACTATAATGAATGCCTGATATTCTGAATAAAAATTAAAATCAAAACCACAGATACCTAAATGGATGCATTTAAGAAAAACATTTTGAAGCTGGCAATGTCTAATTAAATTTATGCTAGAAAGTGAACCCCCAAAAAACCTTTTCACCATTAATGTTACTAGTTCATTCTGCATTTAACTTAGTTTAAGTATAAATGCTAATGTGTTTTCTGTCACCTGCCAGCGGAAGGCAGAAATATTTAATGCTTTGCTTAAATTCATCAAGTTTCCCATACATCATAATTTCCATAAAATATAACAAAAATTATATGACCAAATACTGAAAAAAAACATAAGGGAAAGGTACAAAACCGCATGGTTTACTGTGACTCACACTGTTCAAAATACACACAATAGTATAAGCTTACCTAAAGGTACCAATATATAAAACCTTAAGGAAGAGCACAGACTATGTATGTGGTGACATGTTTATCTTAGTATTGAGACTTGCAACAAGACACTTGCAAACGTTTATGTATTGGTATCCCATCAGTACACAAAACAAACCTAATGTCTTTTAAACAAAATTGAGCAGCATGCTGCCTTAGCTCTTAGTTTATCAGGAAGATTAAAGAAAATATGAACAAGTTTTATCATGTTAACTTTACCAAGATTAACAATTCTACTCACCTTTTCCCACAGATTTCACAAATGTATGGCTTTTCACCAGAATGTCGACGTAAATGTGTCTGGAGATTACCTGCCTGAAGGGACAGTAATTTAAACATTTAAATTCAGCTAGCCTGTTGCTGTATACAGACAAAAAGACAATGACAGGAACTATGAGACTGGCTTTTTATTGCTAATTCTAAGGCAGTGAAGACTACAAAGTATGTAGGCACTCAAGCATTCTTATCTAGTAAAGACAGACTACCAAGTACTTCAAGATCAAATTGCTTATGTATGGAATTATACATTGACAAGAACAGGAAAAAAAAAAGACTGGAATCAAATGCTACGGAAAAAGGAAGACCTATAGTTGAAAACAGATCCAATTATAAATTAAAATTACAGGACCTAGACTGCAGTGAAGAAAGAAACTTACTAGTAATATGGTTCATGTTAGTTTCATTTTCCCTGTCCCACAAATAAAACATTGTTACATCAGGATGTCTGATTTCACCTACCAGGTTAAAAAAAAAAAAAAGAATAGAGGAAACATTTTTCAAAACATAAAATACTCAGAGCCAAGTGCTCCAAACCTATAAATATTTACTCGTATCAAAAGAAAATGGAACCGCAAGTACAGAAACGAACAAATGGGATTACCAGCAACTAATTTTTATTATGTATCTTTCCTCTTCCAATCCTGTAAAAATCATGCTTGTCTAGCAGGCAAACCAGATAATGACTAGACAAAACCATCTTACTCATTCCAACTTTTTTTAATTTTAATTTTATTTTTTAAAGCCACTGCTGCTTCTGAATGGCTCATCCATTGAGAGTCCTGTTCTCAAAGCACAAGATACAGCCAGTCTGGATAGAAGAGCTGCACATATTCCATACATTGTGCATACTTCCATGGTCAGTTTTTAACCCTTCCATTCTCTTTGATGGACAACTGCCTGGTTTTATCTAAGTACACTAAAGGAACATTAAGTCCTTTCAATTAGGAAAGAAAACTGGGGATGCAAGGATTATCATGTCCTCCTTAGTCACAGTGAGACAACAAAAATAAGACCTGTCAGTAATTTCTTCCAACTCCTTTAGATAATAAATTACCTACGATGATCAATCACTGTAATCAGAGCTTATAATATACCAGGCCTAATGAATTGCAGACACACAAACAGATACAGAGGACAATATTAAATGGATCACTGTTTGAACCCTGAGAGCGCTGTAACTCCTCTGAAGTTTTTCAGACAACAGCATGGCTGAAGCACTGTTCTCTCAGCGCAAACTTTATAATACTGAAAACCATTCAAAGAGACGCATTAGACACCTATTTCTGATGAAGGAGAAAACTAAAATGACTTCTCCACGGGGCATTTTGTGCTTTGCAAAGACAAGGGATTTTAGGCACAGGTACATTTGAGAGAAACATAGGGAAGTCAGAACCTTTATCTCTATCCACGTCACAAACCCAACCAAACCATGTCATAGGCATTTGAAAGTTATTCTGGTTAAAGACAGAGGGTGAGTTTGAAGTGCAACAATTATTCTGAAATAGTTCCCATACAAGTATTTTTAGCCAGAATTAAAACATTTAGCAAGTAGATCCATTTCTTCATTACAAGCCTATGTCACTTCCTCCTAATGAGGGCAAAAGCTTGTTACTAACTGTGCTGAGACAGAAAAAGGTAAAACCATCAGTAACTTGTATTCTTCCTAAGCTTTTAAGGTGGTATACAACCACCTGTTGGTTAAGGCATAATATGCCATCCCAATGCAAAAGCATAAGAGGACTTTGTTAGCATTTCAGTGAAAGAAAAAAAAGTGCTCAGAAGAATCCTCTTGCTGATACCGGTTGCATGTCACTCCTCACATTTGGAGACCAGAGAAATATGCAAGACTTAGTCCATTTGTATCTGGCATGCTTTTAAAGTGAAGGAACTAATGCATATGGTCCCCAAAAACAAGCTCTGCAAAAGGAGGTAGTCAGGAGGTAAAACATGATATCCTGGATCACCAGCCAGAGAACGACCACATAGCAACAGGCTGTGTACTAGTAGTAAGGGAAGATGCAGGCTTGGAAGTACAAAAGGAACCTTTTTCTCCAAAAATCAAAGACATTTATGATTATTTGTTCCAGACTATGAGTTCCTATGACAGTTTTCCCCCCTTTCTTCATTTCCTGTTTCACATTCCAAAACATGGAACATCAGTTATATGCAGCAGGAGCAGATGTACTATCAGACGCAACAACTGCACTGTCTCAAAAGCACAGAACATGAAGGCTTGAATAAGAAAAGTGTTACTATTTCTGTGCCTGCAGGCACAGAAGATCAAGAGTAAAATCAGAGATGGCCTTTTAAGCAAAAAGTAGATTGCAATTATCCTTGCATCTTCCTGTCTGGTAGGTGGAGTCTTACTTATTTGCACAATTCAAGAGAAGTATGCAAGCTCCCTTCAGCACACAAGCTGAATGCTATGGCTTATATTCTGGACATGTGGGTATTGTCCATCAATATGTATCTACCTACACCTTCAGGCAAGTCAGGTAATGGGGAGGGGAGAGGAAGGGAAGGAAGCCGTTTGAGAGTGTTTAATTAAAAGGCAGAAATTTCCAGTTTTGATGGGGCTTTTGTTTGTTTTTATTAAGGAGGAGCAATGCATGTTGCATGAGGAGTCTGTCATGCCTGTCATACGCTCTGAATATGTGAAGCTTTTTTATTCCCTCTTCCCCCACAGTAATGGTACAGAATACCACTCCGTTTGCCAAAAGTACTGCTAATGGAATTTGGAAATATCCACTTTGTTCTTTTAATAACTACAAGTTCAGCCATCAAAATGAATGAAAATGCACTTTCTTTGCCTGTTAGGCAAACCCAGTTCTGTTAAAATGGCTTGATAAGCATGATGAAACAGTATTGCTCACTGAATGCAGTTTAATATTCACATTTAGCAACAGTGGAGGATGCAACTGCATGAGATTCATGGGTCAAAGAGGCCCCACTGGGTGGACTACAAAACTGGAGCAAGAGAAGAACAAGCACTGGTAGGTGGGTAGACAAAGACCACATAATTCTAATCCTTAAACCATAAGGAGGACCCAAGTTATTCAATGATAATTATTATTTAATCTTAGTATAAAATTATGCACCTGTCTATTGTGTCTTGTATTTAGGTGCACATATTCTAACCAAGAAAATAGAAAAGAAAAAGACGTTTTGGGAACACGAGACAACTAGGCACCAAATTTGTAGAAATGCAAATGAAGTGTTGCACTCAGAAGACCAAGCAAGCACTGGAGGGCAAATTAAGACAGTTAAAGCTTAGGCCCCATATGTAGGTAGGGTATTTCACAGGACTGTTTTTTTTAAATCATAGCTGAGTTTTGTCACTTCAGACAGATTGTGCTGCTGTTCTTCAGAGAAAGAAACTGACTCAAAACAAATCTGCTTAATAATTTGTGCCATTTAGGAAGACAAAACAGTATTGTGAATATAACATTATATAAAATTCTAACCTGTATTTTTTCAGACACTGTAAAAATACTATTCACAACATATCCCTAAGCATAAGGCAAAAGCACAACCTGAGAGTGAACGTTCTCTGTATTTCAAATATAGTTGTGGCTCTGTATAGTTAAAACATTCATTTGAAGATAAAATACATAACACATCTACTGAGAGCAGACAGAATCAAAGGTACAAAACATATCAAATAAATATAAAACATTTAACATTATTTTCAAATAAGACATTTTAATATTCTATCCCTAAAGTCAAGTCTGTCTCTGAACAAAAAATATCTAATTTATAGACTTAAAACTAAGTTTATTTTTAGAATCAACACATAGATGCATGTAATTTTCAACTGTAAGTACCATAATATAAAATATTCCCACCTGTGAGAAGTGTTTCCCACAAATGTTACATTCAAAAGGTTTCTCACCTAAAAGGAGAAGAAACAGAACACAGAACTTCTAATACTTGCGACAAAATACAAATGTTTTAATATGGCACGTTTCCTTTTAAAACATGTAATGTAAGAGTAAAAATATCCCTAAAAGGACACTTACCCATATATTTAAGGGGAAATTCAAGAGGAAAGTACAGCATTTACCACTAAGCTTGTAAGGCAGACTTACTCAGACACAGAGTAGTTTTAAAACCAGTAAGAAGAAGAGTTTTGATATGAATAGGAGTGTTTTGTATTTTTTTTTTTATTTTATTTTTTCCAAATGAAAGGGGTACAATACCTCCGGGAAAAACAGAAGATAACAAGGTCCTACAACAGCAACAGCAGCTACGGGAAGTGCACCAGTTTTTCCACTTGTACACACAAAGGCCCGTTCTTAAAAAGAGTAAGGAATGCAGAGAAGCTAATTTGGAAGGAATCTGTTTTTTCAGATATATATTTTCCTTCAAATTCTCATCCTATATAAGAGTATCTGATAAGTAACCCATGTATTTTCCTCCAAAATTCTAAATTTATACGTATAAAACTGGTAGTCTTGAATCTCCAAAAACATATGAGCAACTTTAGTACAAAACTAGTGCAGCCCATTTTAGCTTTTCAAAATAACTTGACTCTCAATCTAGAATGTGACTGCACAATACCTCAATTCTCTAGCTGTCAATTTGACACAAATATCTTTTTCTAATCGCTTTTTCTCCTCTGCAGTATTCTTTAAAGGTATTTTTTTTCCTGCTTAGTTCTTGCTTTCCTAGTTTGTACACTGTTGATAAAAATTTCTGTGCATCCTCTGGTATTTTAAAAACAATAATAATGCTCAAATACCACTGAATTCAATGACAGTCAGACTTCTAATGGTATTTTCATGAGTCTAACTGTACACTGAAAGGACACACGTAATCTGGCCCACAGGTACAGGGAAGCAAAATTAGTGTAAATCCTTGTAATTTTGAATGCAGATACTTCCAGAAGGAGAAAGAGATATTGCACTGTGTTTCATCTTGGTGCTGATTAAAAATCTGCCTAAATATTTTCATTTACTTTTTAATTACAATTTTCCTGATTTTACAGAACACCTCTTGGCTATTTTTAGCCTTTTCTTCCAGCAAGTATTCTCTAGATCAGTATTCCTCCTCCATCCTTGGAAGTGTTACAAGCAACATCTACAACATCCAGGTGTTGACGTTCCATTTTCCTTCCCTGCTGCCAAATACAGGTGATGTACTTTCAATGCTCTCTTAGATCTTAACGCACAGAGTAAACATACACCATTATGTGGCTTCACAGATAGCAATCTTGCAGTTAGTCTGATAACTTGAGGTTACATCTACTTATTCTACTTAATGAAGAATCGAAATCTTTCAGCAGTTTCAAGAAAGCTTTTATTCAATTAAAGAAAAAAAATTAAGAAACCAATAAGTCAACTGAGCCTCAACTGAGGCTTGATTTCATTATGGCTCTAAATTTGCAAAACACTATAAAAACTATGGTACTGACAACACAAATATAAGTGAAACCAACTGGGAGCCAGATCTGTGGCAACTGGGAAGACTTCTGACAACTCTAAAAGCATCAAGGTAATTTGAAATGGAGGACAAAAACAATAGTAGCAATTTCTGCAGAAATTACCTACACAAAAAAAAAAAATAAAATTACTGTTGACACAAAGACTATTATTATCTGAACAGAAACACACCCTGAAATAATTAGAGGGGGAAGGAGGTAACTGGAGGCTCAAATTTCTCAAAACTGTTACTGTAGACTGCATGCAGCCTCATTATAACCGTACTCATTGATGTACAAAGAGTTGGAAGCATTTTTTTCCCCGTGATAAAGATAAAACAAAAAAGTTTTGTTTGAAAAGAAACATCAAATTAGTTTTTGGAGAACATAAAAACTCCATAAAGCTGCGTAAAACTCCAAACCAGCAGGCATACCAAATAGCCTATTCCAAGAATGAATTCTAGCAGAAATACTGAATTACTCATAGTGTTGTAGCATCCCTCAGGTAAAGTGAGGCTAATTGCTTCCTAGGGCGTATTAGTAAGAGTGCAGATGATTCTCCTCTACCTACCACTGGTGAGACCATATCTGGAACCTTAAGAGAAGGCAAACAAGAAATCATACTGCTGTCTACACATAATGGAAAGACAGATACTGAACTACAATTAAGACAATGCTTAAACAAACACTATCTTCTGTTGCATCCTTCTTGTTCAACACTCTGCAAGAAGAGATGAAAGTAAAGTATACAGTAGTGGGATCAAAGCAGTTGTGTGTCAGCTCCAGAGAAGAAAGGCATAAAGGCAGAAGTAATATTCCTGAAGAGATCACAAAGGTGAGGAGCAGGACCCACTAAAGCATGGAAGGCTAGCAATTTGCTCAAGCAAAGCTCAGGATAAAAAAGTTGAGCATCAACAGTGTATTACATGACAGCGTAACTCTGCTCCTCGTTTTCCATCCTGCCAAGAGTTCTCCCCACAGGGGTGGGGGGTAGGGGCTATGAGATGTTTCCTGAAAATATTTTTCAAAAAAACTAAAACACTGGATGTTACTGGATAGGTAAGAACTGTATGAGAGAGATATATTTACTTCCTTTTTTCAGACAGGTCAATCTAATAAAAAACAAATGATAAAATGATAACATTCAGACAAGTCCAAATCAATCTTAAAATCAATGCAATGAGGTCTACTTAGGGATTCCTTTAAATATCCGCTAGCAATACAATCAAAACAGCTAGAAAACCCAATACAATGACTTGTGTTGAACACAGTATGCCTGTCCTTCACACAGACAACTCAAAACCACATTTGGAGGACTGTCAGCAAGCGCTGTAGTACCTAAATGCTTGCTAACCCTTTTGCTCAGTACTAGAAAATTAATGTTTTTAAATAAAATTCATTAGCTAGCAATTTGCTATGCTTTCTGAAGTGGCAGATAAATGGAAATGGCTTTTAGCATACACTTCCATTACTTAACTACCAGTATACCTAATATTAATGATACAGATGTGCCCTGTGCCTTCAGCTACAGCTCCTTCCTATATTAACATCCTACTCGCTATCCTCTCCAATTTTCCAAGTACTCATTTTGCACTAGTTGGATATCTAAAAACAAATTAACATGACCCAAAAATAACAGGCAAGCAAACAGGCATATGGAGGCATATTCTTGCCTTCATTTTTCCATCCTTCTTTAATGTGCTTATTATTTGTTAAACTTAGCTCTTAAACTTTGTCAGTTTAGCACATCTATAGAAGACCATTAACACCACATTAAGCAATATTCAAGTTCGGAATGTTTTGAAAACTATTGGAACAACATAGTGTATGAAAAGCAGCATAGAATTCCTGAATCCAATGCATACTCAGACTAGGAGAGAAGGTCCGCAACAACAAAACCAAGTCTAGGATCACTTTTCTTACACAATGTATAAAGCTAGTTTGTATCAGGCAGCGTTGGGGAATGTGAAACAATATATATCAGAGCTGAAGTGGAGTAGAAACACGTGTAAATACACAGACCTCAAATAAGAACAAAGAAATTAATTGCAACACACATAAATACCCTTGCAGAGCTACTGCAACACTTTTTCTCTCTTCCCATTTCCTACACTTGCAAGCATTTGCTGGCCATGCTGTGTCTAAAGAAGAAAAATTATAAAACACTTGTATCAGGGGCTATAGTCTCTTTCTTCTATAAAGCTTAGTACCCAGTCCAATCCCCTGACCTTTAAGTCACAATACATTAGCAGAGGTAGACTAAATTTTGAAGTTTTAAATGGTTCAGCAGACTCAGAAACATACAATAATTAAGTCTATCAGTTGGGCAACACACTCTTAAAAAAAACAAGTAGTTTGATGGGCACCAGAACTCACAAAATCCAGATTCCTTCCAATAACTAAGATGTTTAAGGGCAAATTCTAACAGGTTTCTCATAGCTGGTGTCTCTCTTTCACAGAGATTCTCTAGCACAAACTCACATATTAGTGACTTCAGAGTCTCTCCCTCAGTTGGGACTTCTCTAGATGCTCTACCTTGTATCTGATCACCTATTTTCATGAAATTTCTAAGATATTAAAATACACCTGATGATGTCAGCTAAAATCGGATTATAGATTCAAAAAATACAAGGTAAAGAGAGAAGATCTACGTAAGAGACACGTGCAACTCTTTCACAGGAGACCAAATTAAAAAAAAAAAAAAAGTATTATTAATGTGAACATGCAGAAGTAGTCAAAGATACCAAGTGAAAACTTCAGGCAGATAATGCAAAATGTTCGTATTTTCAGGTTCTGGAAAGATTTTTCTACTAATAACACAGAAAGAAAAATATTTCTTAATGCTAAGGATCAATTAAAGAAATTCATGTCTCCTAAGAGGGATTCATATTTACTGTCAAAGTACCGATACATGTATGCTCATTTGCAAAGTGATTTTTATTTGACAAGATTGAGAGATGTGCATTTGCATATTTAATACAGGGAAAAAGAAAGGCAAAAAACATTCAACAGCTTAATCGGGAATAATGCCATCTCAAGAACTTGGAAGCAACGGTGTTACTTGACTAGCTAAGGTAATTCTTAAAAACCCTTTTAAAAAAAACATTTAAAGTTGTAGACATAGAATAGAACGTGGTGGTTAAATTGAACAGACAAATTAGTTAATTCAAAGTTAAGACTGGATCTTGTTTTTCACTAGAATAAAAAGATAATTAGAAATAAATCTATGCTAGGTTTAAAAGTAATTTTACCAGTGAGTTTTTAAAACAAAGTAAATCAATTCAAAATTCCCATTCGGTCTGCAGCCTACTTGTCTGCAAGATCATTACTCTCTAGGTAAATGCAATGAAAGTTGTTCACACTCGGAAAAAGGTATAAATTATTTATAGAGCATATTTATACAGGTTAAAAAGAAATGACAACCAAGCCTTAATCACTTGCACCTTACAATGAATATATGATCAGAGAGAACTGAGGTCATGTAGAACAGCTGTAGTATCTTCATTTACACTTTTCATTGTTATCTGACTCGGACTTCCGGGCCATCTGACAAACTGACTAGAAATGCCTCTTCTAAATGCAAGACAAAAATAAAATTTTCATTGAAATATCACATAATGTTCTTTGAAAAATAACTCTAAAAAACAAATATGAAGGAGACATCTTTAATACAACTCTCAGCTAATCTCAGTCTTAACAGTCTTTATTCATGTATGATTATTCATGTAAAAAAACCCAAAACAACAAAAAACCCACAACCTTTTGAAGGTAGACCCTTAACCAGCATCTCTGACTCAAGATATACCACACGACATCCTCTTTAATTGAAACATTTGGTCTGCAGACCAAGTTATTGATAACTGTACCTGTATGAGACCTTCTATGGAGCTCCAAATTGCTTGGATGTTTGAAAGCCTTCCCACATAATTCACAAGTATATTGCCTCTGCGACTGAAGAGTCTGTGATTGCCCTTCTTGTTCCAAAGGACCTTGAGATTTCTCAATTTCAACAGTTTGTTCAAAATTCTCAGAATTCACTAAATCTTCAGTTTCTTTTTCTTCAGTAACTCTAACATTTGTCATGTCCATGTTACTTTCATTTACAGATTCAATTACTCCCGTTACTCTACTATCATCTCTTTTAGGCTCAGGCGGCTGTTCTGCAGATTTCTGAGACCTTAGAAAATTTAACTTTTTGAGGTGTATTGCCTTTTTCAGCCGCATCTGTTTGGTGGGCTGCATAAGTGTGCTTTCTGCATCTTGGTCTGGAGCAGCTTCATTCACGGACTGAACCAGAAAGTTTGATGGTAAATGGTCAGAGGTTTCCAGAATACACTCAGAGTGATTGACAGTACAAGAATTATTCTCTACTGTGTTTACTTCTGTAGACGTGTTGTAAGAAAAGGATTGTTCTGCTACTCTCTCATGATTAGAGCAAGCATTTTGCTTATAGAACTGTTTACTGTAAAAGTTGCGTAGTTTATAATAGTAATTTGGTTGTTTAAATGGAAGCTCTGTGCAGTTGCCATCTAAGGAGTCTTGTGGTTGTTTCTGTACATCACCTGAAGGTGCGTGAAGATTAACAGACTGCGATGCGTGAGAATGGTGGTCAGCCAAGACTTTATTAGCTTGTGTGTCAGATGAGCATTCGTGCAACAGGCTTGTTCCATAACTGTCATTGGCACAGCTAGTATCCGCAGTCAGAGTATTCTGCAGCGAAAATACGCTATTACAAGGCATACTGGCTGTTTGTTCTACAGCTGCAGAAGATTTTAAAAAGGTGTGGCAAATGTTCAGCACATTTTGCACTTGAAGACACTGTGCAATATCCAGCATAGCTTGTACATTGTCCTGGCTAAGATCCAGGTGAGAGGTGTACATAAAGTCCAAGATCTGGCCTATCCCACCGACATTTTTAATGTCCAAGTGAAAAACATCATTCTTCTGGCCTGAAGAGTTCTGGAAAAGGGTCCTGATAAAATAAGGCAAATATTCAAACACAAACACAAATAATTCACAAACACTTTCATACAAAAATACACATACACTTCAAACAGACTGCTTGGTACAAAGCAACAATTTACACTATGTGATCTTATCTAGATTGCTGTGTTTTTGCAGATGAATATCTCAAAACTGCTCAATTCTCATATATTAGTTCTACACTAGTACACTTAAGGTATAAGTCAAAGCAAATGATCCCTTATATAACTTTAATTTTCTATTTTTTAATGTTTTGAAATCACACCCTATACTTGTGGCTTCCTATCCAATGTTCTTTACATATTAGGTACAGTGATGCATTTATGGACTATTTGCAAAAGTTGGCTGACTCAGAATGATGTTTCTCCTTCCCTCATGCCAAATAAAACAGGACATGAGAAATTTTCTAGCAAAAAGGAGAAGACAGACCTCAAAGTCAGCTAAACTGGCAACTTTTCTGGCAACTGAGCTTGTTCATCAAACTTTATCAGTAAACCTTATTGACGTTCTTATTATTAGATATTTCTCCGCAAGTATGTGAGAGGATGGTAATAGTAAACAATGATGGCATTATTTTCAATCATCTCATATCTAGAAAAAAGGTTTTTTTCTGTTGCTGAATGAGAGCCAAGCAAAAGAATAATGAAAAGTATAGGCACATGAGCCTAAAACAGCAGTCCAGCAATACCCACTGAATTGTTATTGAATACTTAAGTGTCTGAATTCACAAATTTCTTACTATTTGATGTAAAGTTTTCTTAGCATCAGACTTGTAGTTCTTCACATGCATAAACAGTCCTAGATTAAGTGGGTTCGTACTCTGCCTCAGTCAGTAACTTCACACCCTTCCACTAAAACCCCACCTCTAACCTGATACACACTAAATGATGATATATAAACAGTGTCAGGTCACTCCTATGTAGCTATTTTCCTACACTAGGAAATGCTCTGAACTTGATGATTCCTCTCCGTGGGTTAACTCTCAAATTAGGTTTTGTTTAAAGGTGGGCATAATATCAGTGAGCTCTGAATCTTGAGCAAATGAGAGTCTAGGCTTAAACTTTAGAAATGCAGAGTTTCAGATGCATCCCCATATTTAAATTGTCCCATCCTATTTACATGCTACTCTGAAGCCAGTGCCCACATCCAAATTCTTTCATAAATCCAGCCCATACTATCTAAATTAAAATCAGAACTATAATGAACACATCTCGGGTAAGTGTCTCAATTAATTAGTCCCTTATATCCTATTGAATTTTAGTAAGAGTTGAACACCTAATTCTTTTTAACTATTTTAAAAATTCACTCTTTGAACAACACCTAGTTCTTCTTAACTATTTTAAAAATTCAGTCTTTGAAGATAATTTCACTTCAGCATCAGGATTACAACACTAGAAAAAGGAAAAAAACACTCATCTTTTTCCCTGATCATAACATAATTTTCTTACATAAAAATTGGTAGTCAAGCCTTAGAGATGTTCCAAGAAGCAAGGTCTAAAAACTGCCAGCTCTAACAGCTTACTTATAACTAACATAAAACACTAATTTGGGAGGTCCAGCATCCCCCAAAATCTGGAGGATCAGTGAGGGCCATACAGAGGAAAAAGAAAACAGCGATGTGGCTTCATAGGCCACCTGTATACTTTAAAACATAGATGTTGTCTCTCTGAGAGTCTGCTCTAAATAAGAAATGGAATAATAACCGACACGCTCAAATTTTATTTTGAGTATATAATTGATGAAACAATTCACATTATCTGTTTCTGTTTGTGTACTCTACTGTGCTCCCTGTAAACAGTTACCTTTTCAGACTGAAATACTGAATACAGGTCCATGCCAGAATCCATTATATGAGGCACGGTAAGCAAAAAAGGATCAAGAAAATGCTAAACTCAGTGAAGTAGTTAGTTATGTATATCTAGAAAAGAAATTAGAATTGCCACAGCTTTTAATTAGATTAAATACTTGATATGGATTTATCTGTGGAAAAACAATACAACTTTTCCCCTTACACTCCAACGGTTTACTTAGCCTGCAACTACCAGAAAAAAAATACCCTTCTCGGAGAAAACCTCAAGCAACAGCATTTAATTCACTTTTTTAAAAGAAGAATTTTCTATCACATACCTGAAATATTGACTGAAAGCAGCTAATACATTTTTGTGTGCTTTGAAGCAGACACCTTTTACCACCAGCATGCAGTCACAGAGAAGACCCTGAATGCGCTGTTCATGTAGCTGCTGGAGAAGATGACAACTATGGCTAGCAACAGTGTCCATGCTAGAAAATCACTTAAATTACCTACAATGAAATAAAATGCTAAGATGAATTTTAAACATTAAATTGCAAAATGAATTTAGAATATGAAGAACATTTTTACAATTTGTTTTAGCTCCCAAAGGAAACAGGCTTCAGTTTACACCTGTAATGTGAGCTCTAATGACATTTTTCTGATTAAACACGAGTCACAGTATTGCTCACCAGCAGAAATACAGCAATATATATAGGAAATATTGATTTTAATGAGGTTTTGCTTATAACAAAGAGCTTCCACAAAAATGCGCTAATGGCGCTGCCAATAAACTGAACTCCGTAACAACAACAAAAACACAATTTAGACAACTTCGACAATTAGATTCTAAGGCAAAACCATATCACAACTACAAAATCAATAGTATTTGCAGAGGAAACCCTCAGTTTTTTCACACTCTAAACTGAAAAGGAAGAACATTGTAGCAGCATTTTTTATTCCATATTTGTTGCTGGCATAGCTAAGCACATTTCCCACATGGCTCTAATTCATTAGACAACTTAGTATGGTAATTTTTTTTTTTATTTAATACAATGTAAAGTCTCTTTTTTAAAACTCACATCTTTGAACCAGTTGAAGGGAAGACAAGTAACATTCCCACACAAAACGTTTACATTCAATTCTATACTTCCTTTTTTTGGAAGAAAGACAAAACTCCTCGCCTGTAAATATGAAAGGAAAATTCCAACTACTGGGACAATTAAAACCTCTAGTCTTCTAACGAATGAAGCTGAAAAAATACCTTGGGTTAAACATGAGAAGAAAGCGGTTGCCCCCATTCTCAATTCTCATGAGCACTTATAGGCTCTACGTTTTAATTTATGCTGTTACTCTGTGACTCACTGCCTCCTGTTGGATTAAGGTGGGCTATTATATTGTACTTTTTTTCTATTTATTATTATGGGGTCTTTACCAGGCTTTAAAATAAGGAAACCACATCTGTTTGCCAAAGAACTGCTTTCTTTCTGCAGGTTTCCCACCACGGCACCCTGTGAGTACTTTAGCAACCAGAGAACTCGGACTCCCTCACAGCCAGCAGGTGCCTGTCTCCCATGGGAAAAGGCGGAACGCTGAGCTGCTCCCGAGCAAGAGGAACCCCAGCGACACAGTCGCTGTTTATGCTGAAGCTGCCATGTCAAGCTCCCCTCAGCCTTGCCCGGCTCAAGCTCCGGCTCGAGGCGTAACACGGAGAAGGGGGCCGGAGGAAGGCTTTGCCTCAGGACACAAGACCTGGCACTGAGGAGAGGGCGAGCCCTGCACCGAGAGCAAGCGGCACCGCGGGAACGCGCGGAGACGCCGCGGGCGGAGCAGGGTGGGCGGGAGGGGTGCGGTAGCGCGCCCCGACCAGCCGCCGCCACAGGGCGGGCCGAGCGCCAACCGCCGCGGCGGGAGAACGCGGCCGCCACAGGGCCCTCGGCGGGGGTGAGGCGGCGCGGCCTGGCGGAGGCGGGGAGAGCGGCCGAGGGGAAAGAGCCGGCCCCGCTCAGCCCAGCGCTTACCGGCTCCGGCCACCTCCCAGCTCCATTCCCGCGCGGCCGCCCGGCGGCTGCCCCTGCCCCACCAGCAGCACCGGCCTCAGCCCGCCGCTTCCGCTTCTTCCGCTTCCGCTCCTTCCGCTTCCGCTGTGGGGCGGTGGCGGGGAAAGGGTAGGGCAGGGCGGCAGCGGCGGCACGTGCCGCGCGGGGCGGCGGTTCAGGTACGGGTACCGGGGAGTGGTGTGAGGCGGCACGGCAGTGGTGTGCCCGCCGCCGAGGAGCGGAGGTGCCCGGGGGTGGCGGGCGGGCCGGCCTCACCGCTCCCTCTGGCTGGATCTCCCCCTCAGGCGGGTCCCGCACAGTGGCGGCGCTGGCCTGGGCCCGGCGGAGAGGGGTGGGAAGCGTGAGCCGCCGCCTGCGACGCGTGTGGGCACGGGATGGGGGTGTGGGGGTGTGTGCTAGTTTCAGGGATATTGGTTTCTCTTGCGCTCAAGGTGTCGGGCAAAATGAGTATTTCCTTCTGAACCTTTCCCCGTGGAAATCACACTGCTCGGACTTCCTCTTCGTGGGTGCACTGTTGCGTTTCTCTTCGGCCATCCAAGTTCTCCCAAGTTGTAAAACTAAGATCTTCTCCTTGCATTTCTAGGGCTGTGCTCGTGTGGGGAGGAAAAAGATTGTACCCGTTTCACAGAAGCAACTGACCACTCACCATCATGGTGGTTTTCACATGCAACGCGTGTGGAGAATCTGTGAAGAAAGCCCAAGTTGAAAAACATGTGAACATCTGCAGAAGCTGTCAGTGCCTTTCTTGCATGGATTGTGGCAAGGATTTCTGGTAGGTAAAGGGTGGGAAATAGCCTTGCTCACTCTGCAGTGGTTGCAACAAATTTTTCTATGCTGTATTAGAACTAAATTTGGCAATTTCTGAATAATTTGTATGTGTATTTAAGAATTACACACGTTTTCATATAATTTCAAGCTTAATCGTCAAAGTTTGAACGACAAGGATAACTAAACCACACAGTAAACAGAGTTGTGATTTCTTCTTTTATAGTTATAAGTGACAGTGCTTTCAGCTTCTGTTCATCAACAGCTGTTACTTATTCTGCCACTGCAGGGAGAGTGAGATTGGCAGTAACATCAAAAATTCCAAATTTGGTTGTCACCTCAGAACAAAGCAGAGCTACTATCTGCTTTCGAAATATAAATATATGAATTTGCGTAAGAAAATAAGATTGTTCTCAAATAACGATTATATTTCTCCATACTACACTGACAAAAGATTAAGATCTATGTTATTTGTTCCTTTTTGGAGGCACTTACACATTGGTCAGAACTATGCTACAGAATCACAGAATCTTCAGAGTTGGAAGGGACCTCTAGAGATCATCTAGTCCAACTCCCCTGCTAAAGCAGGATTGCCTAGAGCACATTACTCAGGACTGCATCCAGGCGGGTCTTGAAAGTCTCCAGAGAAGGAGACTCCACAACCTCCCTGGGCAGCCTGTTCCAGTGCTCTGTCACCGTAACTAAAGAAGTTTTTCCGTGTATTTGAATGGAACTTCCTATGTTCCAGCTTGTGCCCATTACCCTTCGTCCTGTCATTGGGAACCATTGAAAAGAGTCTGGCTCCATCCTCCTTAAACCCACCCTTTAGATACTTGTATGCCATAATAAGGTCTCCCCTCAGCCTTCTCTTCTCCAGGCTAAAGAGTCCCAGCTCTCTCAGCCTTTCCTCATAAGGAAGATGCTCCAATCCTTCAATCATCTTAGTTGCCCTTCGCTGGACTCGCTCCAGCAGTTCCCTGTCCCTCTTGAACTGGGGAGCCCAAAACTGGACTACCACATTAGTATATCTATTAGTATATCTATATTTAGGAATTAGGTTTTTGCAAGCACTTTTAACCTGCTTTTCTAATTTTAAAACGTGTCAACGTGAGTAGTAAAACACAGATATGTGTTAATAGCTGTGCATGTGTCACATGTACAAATGTGCGTAAGTCTCTTTAAACCAGGATAATAAGTTACAGAGCCATTAATAAAAGCAGCAGTGTACTGAAGACTCAGATCTGGTTTTGCAAGTCAGAAATTCTCACTGAAGGCTGTAACTTGACAGAAATGTCAACTGTCTTATAAGCATGTACTTCAAGTATATTGAACTTTATTCATATAAGCATTGACAGTATTAAGGTTTAAATGTTAGATCTATCATCTATTACTTCAGTTTGTTGATTGAATAAGTCCTGCATAGTTTGAAGGACTGAAACACTTTAGTGAACTACAGTTAAAAATCTGCCTTCAGGGGTGACGATTATAAGGAACATGTGAAGTGCGTAAGTGAAGACCAGAAATACGGCGGAAAAGATTTTGAAGCCAAAACTAACAAAGGAGATGCTAAGCAACAGCAGTGGATTCAGGTAAGGTTTATACTATATATAGATATGATAAATAACTATAATTGTTAAAGACACAAGAGAGGCTACACTGGGCCAAACCAGAGATTTCTTCTGGAAATTCCTTGGTAGCTCTATTGCCTATCCTGGTAAGAAACACACCTTTTGTTTGTTTTGAATCCGTCTCCTACTAGTTTGATTTGATGGTCCCTAGTTCTTGCATACGAGAAGGCACTGATCATTGTCCACCCTCTTCATGCCACATACGCTTTTGTAGACCTCTGTCGGGCATCCCTCCCCATCTCATCATCTCTGTGCCAGGCTCAGTTGTTCTTCATATGTAAATTATATCTTTGGTCCTCTGAAGTATTCCCAGTTCTACTATATCATTGTGACGTGAGGTTTCAAGAACTGTTCAAGATACGGATGAACCATAGATGTATTCTGTATCATAATGATGTTTTCTGTGTCCTTCTTTATTCCTTTCTTACTCATTTTTGTCAGCTGATCTATTTTTTTTTTTGACTCTTGCTGATCATTGTGCTGGTATTTTCATGGAATCAGCTGTTTTAACCCCAAGATCTTGTGTCTGAGCTTGACAAGCTTGTGTCTCTCTTAGAGCCTGCCATTTTAGATGTGAAGTTAGGATTGCTTTTCCTATGCATAGTGCTTTACATGAATTTGTCTTGAATTTAATTCACCTTTTTATTACCTAGTCATTCCCATAAGATCTTTCTTGAATTCTTCACAGTCTTCATCCTGAATAGCATCATATAATTAGGAAAATTTTCCTGCCCTCTTTTCAGATGTTTTGTAAATATGTTTAACAGCAGAGGCTCCAGTGTGGATGGAAATGTCTCCTACGCTTTCTGTCCTACCCTTCAGGTAGTTATTTATCCTATTCAGGAACCTACCCTCTTATGGCTGTTAGATTCCTTTAAAGGTTTTAGGAAGGAACTCTCAAACATGTTTTTAAAACACCATTAGATATAATTACTTAGGTCACCTTTATGCGTAGATTAGTTGATTTCTATCTCATATAGAACACAATCTAACAAAGTACATGCATACTCAAGGAATATGAATAATACCATTGAGCCAACGGATTATTGCCATGGTTGAGACTGAACATTGTTTGAGTGCATCATTCAAAGGCAGCATGATGTGAATGCTATTACTTATGAAAATTGTTAGCCTTCCTCAATAGTAAGTACTTTCTACACAGAAAGGTGAGCGATTATTATAGAGCGTCCTTTTCTGGTAGTCTTCATGCATTACAAAACCTTTTAGTAAACAGATTTTAAGAAGTACAGGAAGGCTCTACAGTGTCCAATGGCTACATCTTGAAGCAGTAGGAAGCTCAGAACTTTTTTTCCCCCACAAGGAGCAGCGCTCTTCAAGGCCCCGGCCCAACCTTCTCTGTTCTCTTGTGCTGGCACCCTAAGCATAGGAATATGCCTGAGCTCTCTTACAGGGATTAATGGTTGTTGAAGCCATTACTGCTGCCAGAAGAAATACATCTCAAACTGTGGCCTCAAAGTTAGCCTGATTTTTCATAATTAATTCCAGAGGTTTGCGAAAACCAATCAGTTGACAATTGCTTTTCTTAATACAGGTCTTTTTCGTGCTGCAAGGATCCCCAATGTGATACAGTTACTTTACTTCTAAAAGTTTTTATTACAGGTTGTAATTTGTACATCAGAAAGCATTGGTGAGCAGTCCTGCTCACCTCTGCTTACTATATAGGTATAAATATTTATATAGATAATTTTGACGCATCTTATGATCTATGGTAAAACCAAAGGTTAGTGTTTTTCCGATGTGCATTGAAGAGTTCTTTTGCGCAGGCTATACAGTCTGTGGGTACTGGGTGATTTTTGTCCAACGTGTCTCCGACTTGTGTACCTCTCAAGTATCATTTGATCATTATGCTTCTTTGCTGATTTAATTGTTTTTCTTCATTCAGAAAATTCGTGAAGTAATGAAGAAGCCAAACATAAGCCCTAAGGTGCAGAACATTCTGGAGCAAATGCGTGTCTTTGATAATATTCCAAGAAAAAAAGCAAAGTTTCAGGTACGTTTTAATAGAGATTTGTAGGAATCCATGCAGTGAGCTTTAAAATAGATTTTCTTGCAAGTGCCACTCTCTTTGAGCAAAGGTGGGGCAAATTGCTTGTTTGGGCATTGGAAAATAGATGGTGTAATAGCTGAGTTTCAAATAGGCAGTGTTTGTAAAATACATCTTGCTTAAAAGGACTCTCTGTGCCATTTTAAATAGGCACTCACCGTTCAAGCTTAATCTCCAGTTGGAAGCTTGGGTTTTTGTAATATCTTTCTTTTTTTCTATTTCCAATTTCTATTGTATGTCCAAATTCTTAGACATACTTTTAAAGGAATCTTATTTCTGTGGCTTTGTTTTTTCCTGGTAAAGGCAAGATACTGTTTTGAGAGTTTTCCTGTTGCACAGTATTCTCACAGAATCTCCCACACTGGATGCTTCACTAAACTTTGCATCACAGCCAAGGCAAATTCCAAATGTTTCATGTGTTATCAGTAAAGACTTACTGACAAGCTGGCCTCCCCCCGCCATTATGTGCCTCAAATTGTGAGGCTGAGAGAAGATCATGATTGCTTCCAAAGCATTTAAATAGAACCTAATAGATCTGCGCTGAAATTGCTGCTAGTGAGCTGAAGGTTAGAATACTTTTCTACAAAATTAATGTTCTAAGCAGGGAAAGTGATAGTGTCAAGAAGCCTGTTTCTTTTTGTTAAGATATGTTGCAGTGGAAGATGGAAAGTTTTTGTAGTTCATTGTTCCAGTTTACTAATGCAGCTTTCCTCAGATTTTCATTGCAATGCAAATATCTTCACATTAGGTTTTACTTAGAATTACACATTCCTGAAAGTTGATCTGTTGCTGACAGCGTGAGCACATTATAAGTAGAAATTCAGTGCTTTGTTTTCATTTTCAGCAGCAACTCCTGCAATAGCCCCAACAACTTTCAAATGTTTGCATTGAGAGATTTGCTTAAATTTTACTTTTTTGAAATAAACTAAGGTATCCATTTAGGAGCACAACCATCTGTCCAGTACACAAATAAGATCAGATCCTTAAGGTTTTAACTCATGGGAACAGTCAGAAGGTTTGGTAGCACATTAACGTAACCAGCTGTATTCAAAAGCTTGAGGATCATCTTTTCTATATATTTATGTCTTCTGGATTACTATTGGTGAGACAATTGAGAGGTATGGTATAGCCTCGTAAGAGTATGCAGGCATTATGTGAAACAATTTAACATGGAAGTTTAATAGATTCACAGAGAGTTAACCTCTAACCAAGATCTTAATCAGAAGTGATTAGATTCTTAAAATGAAAAATAGAAACAAGAACCAAATATATGGTAATCAAGAAAAAAATCAGAGATGCACCTTTTCAGTTATTGTTGTTTTTTTCCTGTGCAGAATTGGATGAAGAATAGTTTGAGAATTAGTGACAGCACTTTGCAAGACCAGGTGTGGGATATTTTCTCTGAAGCAACCAGAAACGTAAGTTAAGTTAGAGGTACAACATCATACAACAGGAATTCAGTAAGTAACGCTGGAAGGAAAACCTTTCAGACTCCCTTTGTAGGTGTCTGGCTTTGTAGCCGAAAGGAGTTCCCTCTTGATTTGAACTGATTTTTTTTTTTTAAAAATATCTTGATTATGAACAATTATTTTATTTAAACACAAGTAAACAATTTAAATTTTCCATAGAATATAGCATTAAAGTAAAATACCCTAACACAACTTTCTTGCTTAGATCGTTTCAACACACCTTTAAGAATTCTTAAAAACATCTCAAGATACTCTTGTAATACATACCTTGAAGTGTATGTACTCAAAGGAAGTTCTTAAGTGGAAGTCAAATTGAATTGAAATTACCCATTAGAAAAAGATGTTGGTATTAAGGTGCCTGTATAAACATGTACTCTCTTTCTCAATAGCCACATTAACATTTCAGTAATTGTATTTCACTTGTAATTATTAAAATTAAAGTTTAAAGATAAAAATGTTCATTAATGTATTAATTCTTCTACAAGAAAATTATTATAAGCCCAGGAACATTAAAAGAAAACCAAATATGTTAAGGTGAGAAACGTACAATTAAAAGAACCAGCACTGCCTTTGGTGACATCATCCAATAATAGTTTGTTGTCCCAGACATATCCCAAGACAGGGAATTCGATCGCAAAGCTAAGATTATTCCTTGTATATATTTGGGAATATACTTATATATATTTGGGAATAGGTTCTGTGTCTTGCTGTAATATGCTATATTTTTGTCTGCGTGAAACAAAGAGTTGTCTCTCCCTTTATTACATTTAGCAAATATTTTAAAAAAATACATAGAAAATTATTGCAAATGGAAGTTATATACGATGTAAGATAACATTTCTTCTGTGATGTTAAGGTAATTAGCATTTAGGCTGTTAAGTTAAAAGAAGAATCAGCCACTATTTTGTGCTATTTCTCAGGTGACTGGTGTCACCCCGTGTAAGCAATTTAACTGAATACAGGACATTACTGTGCTACATGAATGATGTAGTAGAGAAAAGTTGCAATGTCAAAAAAAGGCATGTAAAAATTGTAATAATCTGTCTTTCAACAAAAGATTTCAAGTGAAAAAGAACAAGATAAACCAAAACAGAAGGAAGAGAGGCAGTCTGCAGAAACTGGAGAAAAAGCAACGGCAGAAGAAAATGGAATCACAGATGATAAAATTGAGAAGAAAAAGAATAAGAGAGAACGAAAAGAAGAGAGACAAAAGAATAAAAAGAAGGAGAAAAAAGACTTGAAATTAGAAAACCAGTCAGAAGTAAAAAAGAGTAAAAAGTCCAAAAAAGGAAAGGAGAGCTCAGAGAATGAATTGGAAATAAATGGAAACGACCATCAGACTGAAATAGAAGAGGAAACAAACATAAAGAAACGCAAACATAAACACACAGAAGGTATCTATCCTACATCTTATATTCTTGTTTGTTTTCAAGATGCTTTTTGTCAATGCCTTAAAGCTCAATAATCTACTTTAGTAGTATTTTTTAAGTAGTAAGTTATATGTACAAATTAGATTATTTTTTAACGCTGTGGTTTCACAGTCTGAACTTCTTAGCAAAGACAAACTCGTGTTACAAGAACAGAAACTTTAAGTCTTGTCAGTCAGAACTTTTCTTCTAGTTTTATAATTTTTTTGTGTATGTTTATCCAATTCCATCTCTAGAGGAACCTCATATCACAAGAAAGAGAATGAAAACTGAAAGCATTTTAGAAGACATGGAAACAGAAGACACCAATGGCAACGAAGAAAATGTGGGAACGGATAAAGGTATTCTTAGAGGGAGAGTTTAGGTATTTACAAAACTATTCTGCAAAAGACCTCGTGCAGAATACAAATGCGGGGCTTTTGCAGCAAGGCATGAAATAAATTTTGCCTCAGTATACATATACATATGTATATTCGGTATACATTTCTGTTTGAGAGTAAGTAGCTTGTGCTACACTTAACACCTGATGCTCTATTAATTCTCTCATTTATTGCTTCTGCTGTACTGGCAACCTTTGTCTACACTTGCTTCCACTGGGCAGTGAGGAATTTGGCACGCTTGTTTCACCACAGCAGGTCTCTTCCCTGCTGCCATGCACATTAGCCAACATAGAGGAAAAAGGGTAACAGCTCTCTCTTATCTCTTTGTATCTCTTATATCCCCATTTTTGCTTAGTCAATCATAAATTGGACTTCAGCTGTGTTTGACAGTTTATGCTTAGATAAAGCTACTTACGCCTATCATCCAACACACTGTTACTGTTGGGAAATGTATGTACTTGAACATACAGATTGTTTGTTTGGAAACTACCAATTAATGACCTCTGACATCGGTACTGTGTGAAATTCACTACCTGTGCTCTAAGGGTGAGGGGACAGGATCTTCCCAACTATTCCTGTATTATGTTAAGGATTGCTGCTTAATAGCTGAAGCACAGAAGTTAAGTAAAAACAATCCTGACCAGAGTTCAGTTAGTTCCTCTTGTCTATCCTCTTAAAATCTTCAGAAATAGCCTACCTGACTTTATGCTTAAGACACCCTGCTGTTATAGGGTCAGTAAGGTAACAATGAACTGTTGTGTTAGCCGAACTGGTTCCAAAATTAGGAGATTGAAGGCTGGTTCCTACTAGAGAAGGTGACCTGCAAATGCATTATTTTACTAATGATGTTGTACACCTAATTATTTTCTAGGTAAATTCAACTGGAAAGGAACCATCAAAGCTGTTCTGAAACAGGCTCCAGACAATGAGATTTCAATTAAAAAACTAAGAAAAAAGGTACTGTACAGCATGGGTTTTTTAATCCCCTTTGGTCTTGTGCATTTCTTTCTGTAATGCTTAAGTTCATAAAACCCTGACGCACGTAAGCAAGAAAGTTTGACATTATTTAATAGAGTATCAATTGACAGAATGTCAACTGAAGGACATCTTCTTTATTGCTTACTGGACTACAGAAGAAATTCAGTGCTAATTCTGCAAAGAAATAATAGCATAATAGATTCCATGCTGCTTTTAATACAGGAACATGAATGTATTATTGCTTAAAGTGGAATCATCGTTACTAACTCAAAACCGTTCTTCTGTCTTTGTGCAGGTTATAGCTCAGTATTACGCAGTGGCTGGTGAACATCACAAATCAGAAGAGGATATTCTAGTCATATTTAATAAGAAAGTGAATAACAATCCCAAATTTAAAGTTTTAAAGGACAAAGTTAAACTCCTGAAATAAGAGTTTGTGTACTTTTAAAAATCTTTGCATTTTAATCTTGCAGACTAAGTCAGATTCTTCTGTCAGCTGTACAAATACCATGCATTGGCTTCAATTTAAATTGTGTATGTGAGAGCAGAATTTAACTTTTAAGACTGGATTCCTCCTCTTTTTCTAGATTTATCACAGAACATTTTCAGATATTTTATTTTTTGATTTTATGGAAAATGTCTATTTTTTGGTAAAAGCCTACTGTATTAAAATTCTTCCAGTAATGGATATAATTTATAGGCGTGAATGTTTATCAGGACCTGGGCTGTGTGGCTTTTTGCAGAAATTAGAGCAAGTAGAATTTTCATATTCAAAAACCCACCATGAAATAAATGTTTTGTTATGCTAAAATTCAAAATGGTATGACTTGTATCTCCTTTATGCACTGTAGCTAGTACATGCAGGCTTTAATAACTTATTAATTTTGTGTTACGAAATGCCCTGGTTGGTTGCCCAGCCTGTCCCAAGCAGAGATCATGGATTCCCTCCACCGCGCCCCCAGCCAACTCCCATTTATATACCATGACGTCTATGGTACAGAATATTCCATTGGCCATTCCATTGTCCTGTCTGTGCTCCTTCTCAGCCTCTATGGGGAGCTGAAAAAAGTCCTTGACATCACTTAACAGCAACAACTAAAACAATGTGCATTATTGACATTCGTCTCATACCAACTCTGAAAATACAGGAGCCACTAGAAAGAAAATTAACTCTATCTCAGCTGAAACCAGGACAATAATTAAGAGTGTCTGTCAAGTTTGTGTATGTAATATTGTGCATTCAGTGAAAATCTAGAGACTGAGTTACCAGTATATGCATAGCTACTGAATGTTTTAATTAGTAATGCAAATGAGTTCAATATAAGGGATCACATGGACTAAAAATTGTCTGGTGAAGTAAATGACTTAAAACACCACCTTAAATATAACAAAACTTGCCACTTTGATTGTATAATAGATCCACAAATCATAAAAAATTTAGAGAGGCTTTTATATTGCAGTGACTGAAACAATTTAAGCAGGCCAGAAATCTTACACAGATGAAGTTTATAGGGTTTTAATCAAATACAAAATAATTCCAGACAGGGAGTTTCCTACCATGAAGCAATCTGTTAAAAATAGAAAGCCAGTGAAAATTTCTTGCAGCAGACAGTATAGCACTTTGGAAAATTGCACAGTGATTTGAAGCAGATACACTTTTATAAAAATCCATTAATGAAAATATCTTAATTTATAGAAATATTGAATATGTTAAAAGTATAAATATGAAAAAATTAACTGTCTGATACACTGGGTCCAGTTTTTCTGAGTACATATTTTTCTTGTTTCTTATAAAAGTTGTAATAAAAATACCTAATAAATTTAAGATCTCTTCCATAAGTGTTTGTTGTTAATTCATGAAAATGGCTTTGGAGATAACTAGAATAAAAATTATGTACAGACACGGAGACTCTTTGAGAAGTTGTTTGAACATGTTTCAAAAGCTTAGAACTCTTTTTTTGTTAGTTTTTAATTTCAGAGAGGACATATAAAAGACTAAATCCTTGTCAGTGAAACTGAAATTAATACAGTGCTTTTAATCTTTTCACTGTATTTATTTTACAACAAATACTGTTATGTTACGATCCTAAATAGTTTTCTTACAGTACTTGTTAAAGGTTTTAATTTTTTTTTGTTTAGAATTAATTCCAAATTATGCCATTCTTGTATACTTTTCATTTTCCATTGTTGACCATAACGTTTGACACATGTCTAGAAACTACATTTGCTGAACTTTTGCTGATGATATCCTAAGTCCTTGGGATGACAGCAGCAGTTACAGGTGCAGTCAGCAGCTGCTCTGCTCATGCATGGACAATCCTGTGCTGTGCCTCCATCCTCTTCCCCCTACCCTGAAACTAGGGCCTGACCTCTCTTTCTATCCTACAGTTCAAAACACCAGTCCCATGCCCACACTCATCTTTCTGCTGCTGCCTCTGCTCTCATCAGCCAGCGGGTTCCAGCTGCCCCACTGTGGGAGTGCGTGGCGCAGCTTGGGCCAGTCTCTGGACAGGGCGGCAGAAGCATTCTCTGCCAGTGAGTTGTGGAGTAGCACAACTGGCCATACCACTGTTGGCAACCGCCATTATCCGCACATTTTTCCAATAAAGGCCTACCATTTTCTTAACATGCTCGCAAACTCATCAGCTGCGTGATTTTTCCTTTTCCAAACTGGTGAGGGCAGTTTGGATTGTTTATGCTACGCGTTTAAAAATAAACATTCACAGCAAATTCTTACTTTGGGGTGTTGCAAGTTACCTTTCACGGCTTGGGACAGTGACAGTTTCTGCTTGTGAAAACAAATCTGCAAAGAAGTTGATCTATATCAGATGGAAACAAGAGTGTAAAAGAACATTTAAAGTTATACAACAGTTCTTTTTATTCAGTCTGATAGAAAATCAGATACTTATTTGGTACGTGTCATTGCAAAGTTCTGGTGTCTGATGCTCAGGATTTACTTCAGTCATCACCAGGCATCTCTGAAGCAAAGCAACAGACTAAATGTTCAGGAACACCACACGCTGGTTTAAGGCTGAAAGTAAGGAATATCAAATCAACAGTATGCAGATCAGCTATGTGAGTAGGATTTGACCTTGGCATTTTTTCCTAGAGTAACTTGTGATTCTTAACGGTTCAAACACCTGACTACCCCCGTGCAATGCCATGATTGCGCAGGTAGTGCCTACGTGGGTAGTAAATATGACTTTCACACCTTATTCTTCCCTTCTCTGTGTAAAGGGCAAAGCAGCACCAGCTGCCATTCAGCTTTTTCCCAATGATTTGGCAGACATAGAGGAAATTAATGCCTCTTTATTGATGGTCACTAGCGGGAGTATTGCAAGTGAGTCCTGTTCTAATTACAGTAGTATTATCTCATACTACTACTTACAGTAGTATTGCCTTTTCCTAGTCTGTTTGCAGCAGGGGGAAGCAATATGTTTTGTAGGTATATTTTTCTTTGTGAATGTTCCTGGAAGTACTGGAGTATGGTAGATGAGTCTATGCCTCTAATTACAGATGACTTCAAGTGCTATTCAAGTCCAAGCATAGTAGTGTTACTGACATGCAGCTTGGCAATAACAAAAAAAAAAAAAAAAGACCTCTGTGTTTTTTCATTAGACAATTAATAGATTCCTCAGAGGACTGAAACTGGCTTTTGCACTTACAACAGATTCGAGCTTTAAATTACTGCTTGCAACTAATGATGTCTCGATCAGATTGAAGTCACCATGTTCATTACAACTCCCAATTCAGTGGTAATCATTGCAGAGGGAGGCATAACCCTTTGCAGCCTGTTCAGAGTTTTTCACGAAGACAGAAAAACAGTAAGACCTAGCTAATTTCTGTTCGGTGATTAATCAGCATATTTACCAGTATTTTTTTAAAATCCCATGGATCTGTTATAATGAAGTTAGGTACTTTGAATGCTCTTTTGTTTTTAAGTGGGGTGTGTGTGGGTACAACCTTAAGATTTACCAAATGCAAGAGGGCAACAGTATGAACTTCCCTGATTGCATTCAAAGAAAGAGCAAGTAATGTTTAAAAATTAGTATTCCAGACAGTATAAGAGAACAGAAAGGCAAAGCCCACGGTGGTAACGTGGAAACTTGCTGAGCATCTGCTTGCAGTTTAATTAATATGTTCATTAAGCATTATCTGATCCCAGCTTCTAGGTCAAATGATTAATTTGACTGAAAAGCTCTTAACTCCTCATTTGAGTGACTTGAGTGTCACCTTAAGAACAAATGACAGGACTGAATCAATCCGTGCATGCATGGATTTGAAGAAGGAAGATCTAGCTCCCAGTAATTGCTGTGGTCGTGGTTGTTCTGCACACGCTGATGGCATGACTGCCATCCCTCCCTTTTGCACTATCTTTGGTCATCAAAATTGACTCCTGCAAGCCATAGCCACTGACGCCAAGTTTGATGCCCACAGAAATTTATCTGACATGATCCACAACTGACGTTTTAAATATATTTGACAACAGGCACATGATGAACAAGAAAGTTTGTTATCTTTGATCTAGGTTCTCAGCAGCAAAGTCAATTATTAGGGTTATGCATGGACAGGAAAGTTGCAGGTGCCTTCATCAAGTACACTACTGGCCTGTTCAAAAATATATATAAAGTACAGAATATTTCAAAGAATGTCATGACAGTACTAAGTAGCCCTTTATTTTATCCTTTTTTTCTGACAGAGCAGCTGTGGTACTGGACTTTATTTTAACAGCATGCCAGCGTACAGGCTTTGTGTTGCCATACAGGACTTAGCCTCCTGAGTTCATTTCTTGTAGCATTTGGTCATGAAGCCACCAAAACAACGTCTGAGAAGTGAGTCCAGTTGTGTACATGGGGAGATTCAGCAAAATTCAGCACGCATTACAGTCATCATAAAAAACCCCAAACCAAACCCAACAGCAAACCAGAGACCACTGATCTGTGGCAGACCCTCAAAATCAAAATGACTGGCTTACAACATTTCCACTTTTTACTCTGATATCTTTTTAATTCTAACAGACTTCACTCTGTTAGTATTTAATCTTTTAGTACACAAATTGCTGTGCAGTTCAGATAACATTAGTATTATGCGGGTCATTAAAATAAGACTTAAGTGTCTGGACATTAAACAAAAAAACCCTGATGACCTGCAGCACCCCTTCAAGTTCTTTACAGCACGTATTTTTAAAGCACCATCACCTTTCCCACTATTCTTTTTCTGAGTTTTCAGAACAAAGGGGTATTGCTTAATGTTGATTCTGCAGTTTGGCAGAATCATCCAGCGGATGGACACGCACCTTTTCTTGTGTTTTTCTCATTTGCAATTAACCAACAATAATATTCAGAATGGGACTTGCAGCTGCCACTCTAGACTCTGAGGAAAAGAGGGAGCCCTTCCAAACTTTTGCAGAGGCAGAAAAACTACTGTAAAATCAGGTAACTTAAAAAAAGGAGGTAAGGTAGCACAAGTGCAATTCTATTTTTGTGCATTTCCTAGTTTAGTTGCATGAATTTATACCATTAAAGCTAGCATTTTAATCTAGTTTGTACACATAGATCTCAATAAATGTGAACATAAAGAGAGTTCTGATTTTACTAGCAAGAGCTGCGTATTTATGCTGCGTTACAGTATGAAGTCATAATATTGAATATTTACCCTGTAACTACATATTTTACATTTGTTCTGTTTCAAATTGAGATATGAAAACTGATAAAATCAATGTTAACAATTTACAGTTTTCCAGTATTCACTCAGTACTGGAACCACAGGAAATGTCTTCGTTGTAACATGGGTCAGGTTACTGAAAAATTAGTGCAAGAGAATGTTTGTATAAAGCTTCACTTAGCATTTAATACAAATTGAGAAAATCATGCAGAACTTTTTTTTTTATTTTCTGCAAATTATGTTTAGCAGTCACTGTTAGTATCAACAGTCACAATAAATTGACGAGAATAGTATATATAATAACAGTTACTACAGATAATAGTAACATAGCATTACAAAATGTTCCAGAATATGTTCGTTTTGTTGATTTTCTAAACAGCATAACGTCTCTCCACAACAAAATATGCCTTATTGCTAAAATTTTCCTTTCTAAAATAATGTCTTGAAAACTGAGTGTCTTGGCGGAGGGGTGGGAGGTGGAAGTAGTATTGTAAATTAGAAAGTTGTTTAAAGTTAGTGGCTTTCTTGGTAAGTATAGCATAAGCATTTAAGAAGGGAGTTTGATCACGGAAAGAAAAAAGCTTCAAAGGACAGCTACTTATTTGTTGTGCTCAGCCCTTCACTGTACTGGTGCATTAGAGTAGCTCATTCTTTCTCCCAGTGAAAACCGATCCTCCCACCTGGCGCTATAATCCGATTGCATCAGTACAATGCAGTCAGACCCCGACATGAGTAGTGGCTTATAGCTTCTGGCCACAGGATACAGAGACCCAATACATGATTTCATTCGGAAACTTTTAAAGCTGTAACACTCATCCTTATTAAGGAAAGAAGAGAGCAAATATTAAACTTTTTGTGAGAGATAAGCAAAAAAAGGCATATTGTTCTATACATTGAGCTGTATTCACAGGTTACAAGATATGTCAGTCAATATATTCAACGTTTATCCCTTTTTTCTCCCAATTCAGCCTTTAAGAAAAAACAAGAATAAGTCCTCTAAGTTTCTTTTCTGCTCTGTCAGCCAAGAAAAGCAACATATTATGTTTCCCATTAGTACTTTTCCAGGAAGTGTTATTTTATATTGAATTCTAAATTTCACTTGGGCTAGAGGAAGTTTTAGTAGTAACTTTTCTTTGCCCTTGTTGAGATACAATTCCTTCTGCACCTGTAACCTACTGCTTTTCTTTGCTCTTGCTGAGATGTAACTCCTTTTGCACCTGAATCCTCATGCTTTTACGCTCTCACAGGGTATGGGCTTAAAAACCTTCAAGCATTTTGCTTAGGTTGGACTTTGTTTTTGCAAGACTGAACATCACAGAGCTTAGTCCTTTCTCAAACATATCCTGATTTTTTATTTATCCCTCCTTTTTTAATTTATTCTAGAAGACTCAGAATTGTCCAGTCTTCAAATAAAGACAGTGTTTCACCCTTCTCAAAGTGTACCTTTTGTATAGAAACTGCTCTTCCTACTCAACTCCATATCTGAGTTATAGCAGAAGTAAAATAACTGAATTCCTACGGAAGTAGTTTTATAGTTCCTGAAATTACTTGAAAGTAACATAAAAACAGAAATTGTGTCTCTGTATGCCTACCCATTAAACCACTGTTCTCAAACTTTTAGGTGGAATGCATTACTATCAAATTAGTATCAAAATCCTAATCGAGGCCTGATTACAGAGTCAAGCTCAACTCTCACATATATTTGTTTTATTAGAAAAAAAGGTGCTTCTAAACATACTGAGATCTTCCTCTCAGGCAGCATGAAATCCATCTGAAAGTATTCAGGTCACTACATCTCATTTAAGTGACGAATGAAAAATAACACCAGAATTCTTCCTGCATTGCAGATAGCTCAAAACGTGATTTTTACTCATTCATTCTGTTCTCTGCAGTAGCCACATAATGAACACTCACAATCCAGCCATTAATGTGTAAATACTAAGGATGAAGTGCACTTTTCTACATTCTATTTTCTGCCCTTCTGCTGGCCTTTGATTCTTTATGATGATAAGGAATTCAAGGAGGGATACACAGCTATTGACACTGTACAGTATCCATGCGTGACAAAACCTAATGTTTTTCATGGGTGATACAGGACCAGAATTTTCTCCTAGACTTTTCTTTCTTACCATTAAAGCAAGTGCTTCACTTACTGAAGCCAATACTTTGTGCCTGCATTTCTGCCTTGCACTTCTAAATCAACTGCCAGTATAAAAACTTTTACTGAATGGTATAGACACCTCTTACGCTTAGAGCACTTTATTGATTTTTTTTTTTTCATTCTACCATTTACTATTAGATATTTTATGGACTGTTTGTTCCTACAATTTCCTTGTCTTACACCATGAAATATGCTTTCTCTTCCCTTCTTGATGCTTCAATTCTGTCTCACCTATTCTACCTTTGAAAGTTCAGCTTTTTTGGTGAACTTTCAGAACTTAAGTGGTTTCAGAGGTTAGCACTGGATAAGTTTTCTATGAGAAGAAAAAAATACGAACTCAGTCTTAGTTCTATGTTCTTAAAGACCTGTTCATGTTAAGCAGGTTACCCAAAACAGTAACAGGAATTGTAAAACTATCCTCCAGTTAAAATTTCAAATTGAGGTATTGCTGAGTTTAGTCTTTATATCAGCAAACATCTTTCCCTGACAGTATAGCACTCTGTCAGTGTTCCCTCTAACTCTGCTGTCCCTTTACAATACCAGATCAAAATATATGAAAAATTGACCCTACAGGATACAGAAGTGGTAATGGACTGTGAAGGATGATGGTAAAGAAAACCTGCTTATAAACCTGAATGAGCTGTGCGAGAGCTTTGTTTCATGTTTGTTTTTTTCAGAACTCCACAGAAAAATTTCTCCAAGCACACAGCATGAGCTGAATTCCACACTATATAAATCAGTGAGATGTATATAGCATGTTCCTATGCTGAATACGTTATGAAAATTACCTGTACTTTCCAATCCTGTAACAGTGAGGTCCACGTGCCCAAGAAACTTTGTCTCTGCTTCATTACAGCAGTCAAATCACAGGCAGTGGGGACACCAGACCAACTCCAAAACAATAGTTAATATGCTACCACAGCCTAAAAGAATGCTAACCTCTATCAATAGAGAAGTAAAGTGTCATGCCTAAGGAGAGCAATACTCCTGAACAGCAAATGTTCAATGAATAATGAACTTGAATGCCCACTCCCACAATTGCTAGTCTTTCCCACGTGAATTAGATCTGTGATCTTAATTATTCCAAAAAAAACTCCAAAACTTTAGGATGTTCCTAAATGCTCTAAGTATTACATTCTTGTCATATTGTTAAAGATGCACGGTTGCACAGACTTTTTCCTCAGTGAGGAAATCAGTTTCAGTAATTCCCAAGTGTTTCTTTTCCCACCCTCCCACATCTGGCCATTTGCTTTTGCCTCTCCGCCATCCCCTGCATTTTTGCAGGCTTTTAAAACCAGATCAAATCCTCAAACTGAGAGGTATTATATACCACTACTGGGGACTGAGCAGTCAAGAACAATCATAGCTGAAGTACTGCTGCCAAATGCTTTGTATCATTAAACTGTAGTCTTAGGAAAACATTTTGAGAGCCATTGTACTCCCTAAGAAAAGTACGCATAGTTAAGTGAAACTAAACGCAATAAATGATTTAGGAGAGAGAGCAGGAAGATTTACTTAGCAACTTCTAGGAGAATGGTTTGTCCAGATTTATTTCACAGGTTTTGTTTACATGTTTGAAGGTCCAAACTGAAATTAACAGTGTTTGCATTTTATATTCTTAATGCCGCTCATAGCAAAAGGCAAGAGTCAAACATTGAAGCTACCTACCATTTTTAATTGGACAGTTGAGGGTGTTGAAATGGTCTTCCATCAAATAGATACTTCAGACTAAATAATGTTCTGGACCAGCCACTTTTTTGTAATTGTCAAACAACTTTCAAGGTGAAGAATAATATACCTAGATAAATCAGATGACATTATGTGGTGCATTCTTTTTCTGTTCTCTTAGATGCCCTCTTCACCTTTTTAACTGCCGTTATCTTTTCTGCTTTCTTTTCCTTTCTGAAGTTCAAATGCTTGCATGCTTATATATAGTGCATTCTTGGTATCAGACACACTATTATATGTATTGTTTCCTTCCTAAAGGGTCAATTCAGGGCTGCACTGTAACTTAATACTCGCACGAGAATTCAACTTGAGTTCAATAGTTTGTGTATGTACCACATTCAGACTTGATTGAGTTTTAACCTTTAGTTATTCTTCAGATCTGAATTGTTACTCATACCAAGTGCTTTTAAGTCCTTTGATGATTTTTTCCCATTGTACTGAATTTAAAATAATTAAAAGAATGCTATATGAAAGCAAGAGAACTGTAGTACTATTTGAAGGCTTTTTTCCTACCTGCATGAGTTAGACCATGTATTTACTTTTTCACTCGTAAGAGAGGACGTGTAATGCTTTACTCCAAGAACAACGTTCAGAAAGGACTGAGAACCTCTACCCATCCAGTCCTTTTCCTCCTGACAGTGGAGGGTGAGCAGCAGATTACTACTCACTTTATTATTATTTAGTTCCTGAACAGAAAGCAGAGTATATTGCACAATTGTTCCTCAAAACTAAGAATATGCCTACACTGTAGCCAAACTCCTTCAGTTAAAAATGAACATATGGAAAGAGGAGCCAGCCCTACTTAGATACAAAATTAAGAAAATTCCAGTCAGGTCTTCTGTGAACAGGTAACATTTGGGCTAATTTAGCCATTGATTTCTGTAATGGGGAAAAAGTTACAAATATTTGCTAGAATACTAGAAAACTAATTCGACTTTCTAGAAGTGAGAATATAACTGGGCAGTCTAACTCTAAAATTTTTATGTACACAGTCAAGGAATATAAAAAGCTACCACTTGTGTTTGTCTTTAAGGGTTATCTGTAAATCAATATAGAACCAACTAATCAGTAAATAGCAAATACTCAGCAAGCAACAAGAAAACGAATTTCAAAATATCTAACTAGATTGCAAAATTCAGCTTTCACTTAAAACTGCAAAACCTGAATATTTAAAAACATTCAAATAACTTACAAAGCATTCTCCTCTATTTAAAAGAAAAAAAAATGCAAAGGTGTTGAAGTCAGTTTCTGAAAATGTGGGAAGAATTCACATTATGCAAGGGACCAGGAATACAGCTGACAAAAAAATTGCTGCCAATTCTACTCTTTGTACGTTTCTTTCACAGAATCTGCAAATTCACAAATTGCTTTCCCAGAGTGTTAACTAAATTTATCAGATCAAGCACCACATTTTAAAATACTGCCTAATATTTCTGCAGGGATTCTTAAACTTTAACTTGCAAAAATTAATTATCCATAACAGGCCTGTTGTTTAGATGCTTTGTTAATTATGTTGTTCATTTTGTAACAGTTTCAATTCAGTTCCTGATTGCTATCTACTCTTCAACAGATTAATAATTTCTGAATCAGAGAAGCTCTGTGAAAAGATCACAGAAAACATCTCAGCTCTACAAACACCGAACATGAGCGGTCTTGGTTAAGGTCAATAGTGAGTCAGGGAAGGGAAGGTCTTATTTCATCTCTTTGCACAATACCTACTCTGTAGGTAAACAGGAGTCTTCAGTTTAACAACACTAACAGACCTTAACCTTTTCAAGCATATATATTTATTTAATTGCTATGTTTAAATCAAAGATATTTCCTGTGAATAGCTTTTGCAAAGAAAGCACATGAAGATCTCCTTTGTTTCTTATTTGAATCACTAGCATGAAAGTGAAGGCTGAGGTAATCATTTCACTCAAAGGAAATAAAACAAAGAAACCTCTATTCCATTGCTAAGAAAGCAGAGCTCAGAGGCTTCAGAAGGCTCAGAAGCTGTTAACTTCAAAATATTCAACCAAACTAAATGAAAAATAATCACTGTAGTCACTAAGGACTATAATGTGGTTGGCCCTTATGTGAGACATGTTCTAAGGCTGGGAAAGACAATTTCTACTCACTGTGACATGGCTCATGTGAATTTCAGATGTAAAAGGCCCAGCTTCCTGCAGAAAAAAAAAAATAAAATTTGTTCCATTCCTTTTAGGCTGAATTTACTCAAAACTCAATGCACAGTAAAAAAGAATAACCAGAACCTTTGCTTTCCTTGTCCTAGAACCTCACTCATCTATAAAACAGATGATAGCACATTTAGGAATATATAGTCTTTTTCTTTTTTTTTCCTGATAAATTACTGCTAGCAGTCTCTTTGCTGAAAAGATAACATCTCCAGGTAGGTTATACAACACAGGGTATCTACATATCAGGTTACATGACAAATGAAGAGCCAGTGCTATTTTTCTTCTAACTGTAGAATGCACAGATTAAATCAGATTCCCCATTGCTTCAGCACCTACAATTCAAACCAAATGTTAAGAAATAACTGTGGTAATTAAATACATTGAAAAAACTTAGTCTTACGTACTTCCAAGGTTCATCATTACACTAATTAAACTGATGGAAGTCTACAGAATTAAACATGCTAAAACACTGTATGAATTAGGCTATATATGCAGAAGGTCTATTACTTTATTAATACTTATCCCGTTTTTTTCCCACCCACTTAAAGGGGCATTTGATAAGGTTGTTATTTACCCAACAGGTTTAGAGCTGCTTAAAAACAATGCAAGTCACGAGCAACTCCAGCTTGTACCCTAGCTAGCTTCTACCAGTTAGTTCCTGCCCTTATGATGGCCTGACATTTTTTAAGGTTTATTGATAAAATACATAATTATTTATCCACAGCCTCCATTCCATTCTTTCCGCTTTTCCCGTTTTCTCAACATGAAACTAAGAAGGATCTACAAGACTTTTATGTTGATAAGTGCCACACAACATGCAAAGAATGCACGTGGTAAGTGAAAATTTGACATACTTCTCATATTCACTGTTTTCATGCAAAATACTCAGTTTACTTTCTAAAATGAAAAGTATAATCAAGTAATTAAACATTTGGTTTTTTAACTTTAATCTATATACAGCTAGGACTATAATTTTGCTTTTGGTAAGTAAACCTCATGGACTAAATTTTTTTTTTCTTCAATCTACCTTGTAAGAAGAGCTTTTATTGAATATTTCTATACTTAATCACAGGGTAAAGTAAAGCTATCTATAACAGGTGCCATATTGGACAGGTACTTCCATTCTGCAGTCAGTGTGATTTTTTATGAAGGGCCTTATTAGGGACATTATGCCACACATGGTTTTGTCTAAGAAAGCACAGAATTTAAGTAACACACATACCATCTAATTAGCCTAAAAAATCATTACAAACATAGAAACAAATTTTAATTTTAAAAGCCATGTTACTTATTCAGTGACCACACCCCAAAACATACAGTACATTTAAGTTGGGACTCAGAGATCGTCTATCAACCTAACACTGACAAAACCATCACTAAACCATGTCCCTAAGCACCACGTCTTTTAAATACCTCCATGGATGGTGATTCAACCACTTCCCTGGACAGCCTGTTAAACATATAATTCACAATATTTTTATTAACAACCAGACCTAAGATTAATCTGTCAATACAATTTAGTAGCTTTGAGTTTGTCCATGTGAATAAACGAGAAATCAATAGTAATGTAGTAAATTTCAAGCTTTTGTTTGCAGAAATATGCGGAGGTGACTTCGAATTTAGTTATGCAGAATTTAGCTACAGAACTGAAACAATTTACCATTTTATTAGCTTATTTAACTTTTATTTAGTTTGTCTTGTAAATATGGTTATTTTCAGTTATGAGTTGCAGTATCCAGTATTACAGGATTCCTATGCCTCTTGAAACCTCCCAGAGCTTTCCATTTCCTCTGTTCCATCTAAACCACTGCTCACTGTCACAGAAGCCAGATTTTCCCAACATCTGTCCTTAGGAGCATGTTTTGCAAAATGTGATGAGCAAAATACTTAATATGCACCCAGTCTTCCCCTATTTTTATTAATTATTTTGACAAAACAGACCTCACTGCACTTGGATTTGCATCACACCGCTGTTTTCAACGGGGATTAGCGCGATTTATGATACTGTTGATTTATAATGTATTGCTGGGCCATTAAAAGGATCAGCACTTGCGCCAGCCGTGCTCCAGCAGCGCCCTCCGCCCGGCTCCGGCCCCGCCAGCCGGGCACCGTCGCGGGGCCCACCCGCTCCGACTTGCCTTCCGACCGACCACGGGCTCGCCGAGGCTACGACCAGCCACAGCGGCCCTGATGGCGGGGAGATGGTCCTTTCGGCTGGCCCTCCACCTGCCCTCCTCCCCCTGCCCCCTCACACGGGCCCGCCTCCCCTCACGCCAACGGCCGTAACGGCCGCCGCGCTTCCCGCCCCGGCCCTGGCGTCACTGCCGGAGCGGCCCAAGATGGAGGCCGGCGCCAGCGGCGGGGAGCCGCTCCCGAGGCTCAGGCGCCCTTTGCGGCGAGGGGTAGAGCCCCGCGACCCGCCGCGGCTGCCTTTGGGGGCCGGCGGGACGGCCGGTGGGTGGTGCTGGGGGCGCGGGGACCCCGCCGGGAGGGGAGGAGAGCGGAGCCGGGCGGTGTGACAGAAATGCCCGGGCCGGGAGCGGTGACAGGCAGCGCTGCCTGCCGCGGCGCTGCCGCCAGAGCGGGGAAGGGGACGGAGCCTGCTCGCAGCAGGAGTGAGGGGGCTCCTCGGTATAAGGGTCCGGTGGGATACTGCCTGCTTGCACCCAGCACCTCTTCCCTCAGGTGTCAGCGCCTAACAGCGAGTTGGACGCGAAAAGGGAGACGTGAGTTGTGTAAAGGACTCGCAAGCACGCGTTTCTTGGTGGGGGTGAAGTTGCTTAAATACTCCAGACCCAAGCTGTAGTAGATGAGGATGAATCTAGGAAATAAAAATTAAAAATGCCTGTAAACTCCAGCAGAGCTGTTAGCACACTCAGCTGGTGATAATAATGCCTGTGGAGGAGCCAGCATACATTACACTGCTGGAGGCACACACGCCGCCAATAATTTACAGTGATGAAGTTCAAAGTATGAGACATGGAAGCCACCTTTGACACCTTTTTTGACAGTGTGCATAAATACTGAGTGTGTTAGTTAGTTACTGTCATGCACAAAAATGTGCTTTCTAATCTGCTCGCTCTGTTGTCTTGCTTTCTCTAAAACAATGTATGGTGATGAGGGAAAAAAGAAAAGATACTTTTCTGCATAATGATAGTTTTAGTTTACCTGCTGAAGGTATGCAGCATGAATCATAGTAGCTCCTGAAACTGAAGCTGAATATCTCTAGTGAAGTAACTGCAGTTGAGTACAAGAAAATTATATATGTCTGAAACCAGTTTGCGAATACTAAAATTAACAAAAAAGGATACAAATAAATTAGTAATTGGAAATATCAGTGTGACTTTCTATATGCTAGATTAATAAAAATGCTTTAATAACACCAGAAGGTTTTTAATTAGTTAAATAACCCTTACAAAAGCTAGTCAGCTGTTAATTTCCTAAAAGGGTACACAGACACAGTATGTGCTGATTGTTACTGCTTTATCATTTTATCAAAGGGTACCTTGCTTAGTCTGTTTTAGTTCAGGAAATGTGCAGAGCTTTTTAGAATACTTCCTCTGTAATACAAAGTGTATTATACTGAGTATAATAATCTCCAAAGATAAATGAATTAAAAGGATAAAGCATCATGTTTTACGTAACTATAATCATACTCCATGTAATGACTGGCTTTAGTGCTATAATTATGTTGTTATTTACAGAAGAGTCTACAGCTGTAGAGAAGAAGAGGAAGCCTCTTAGCAGACTGAATATTCATTCTGCATTCTGGATTTTGGCATCAATTGCTGTGACATACTACTTTGATTTTTTTAAAACTGTTAAAGAAACTGTTCAAGCAGATAGGTAAGGTACCTTTTCTTACAAAGAAAGTTGTGTTTTCATCTTGCAGTGATATTCAGTTTGGTACATCTGAACACTGTTTTAAATCTTGGATAAACAAGGTGTACAGTAAGAATAGAGAAAGCTGGGACTCTTCAGTGTAGAGAAAAGAAGGTTCATAGGGATCTTATCAATGTACATAAATACCTGAAGGGAGAGTGCACAGAAGGCAGAGCCAAGTTTTTTTCAGTAGTGCCCAGTGATAGGACCAGAGGCAATGGGCACAAACTGAAGCATGGGAGGTTCCCCCTGAACATCAGGAAATGCTTTTCTACTGTGAGGGTGACCATGCCCTGGCACAGGTTGCCCAGGGAGGTCATGGAGTCTCCGTCCTTGGAGATACTCAAAAGTCATCTGGACGTGGTCCTGGGCAACTGGCTCTTGAGCGGGGAGGTTGGACCAGATGATCACCTAATTTTTAAGTAAATACAATGCTGAAAATTTTGCTATATTTTTTTTTCTATAGGCTCTTTTGAGCCATCTGTGTATATGCAAAATTTGTTCTAATAGCAGGATGTTTTAATACTGTACCTTCAAGTTTACACTTAAGTATAAGAAATCGCTGCCTGTTTTCTTGAAAATGTTGGGGTTTTGATTTTATTTTAATCAAAAAAAGCTGAAATTAATCTTTAAATGTCAAAACGAGGTTCGTTTCTCTAGAAGTTCTCTAGACTTCGAGTAGATCAGCAAAAGATTAGTGAAATTTACTTCTATGAAGTAAATTATATTTCTTTTCTATTAAATTATTTTCAGTGGATTGATGGGTGTTAAGTATTTTTAGACAGCTTCACCTGGAAGTGCTTTTAAAAGTTTCTCGTCATTATTGTATCAGTACGTGGAAGCTGAACAGGGCCTCGCTCTGTGCTGTGAGATTCTCTGGAGCTACTCTTCCAAGTTGATCTAGATACGGTGTATATCCAGTTGGCTGTGGATACAAATTAGTGACTCCAGGATATGATCAAAGTTTTGGGTGGCCCAATCTGTTCCCTGTAGGACACTGTCTTCCTGCATTGTTTGTTTAGGTAGGCTATGGCAACTGCTCTCTTAATGCAGATTTCTTAATTGGTAGTACTGAGGTACCAAAATAGCATATGGTGTTTTTTGTACCATACCAGAGCAAATGTTACCTGAGTAGGAAGATACTTGATTACCCTTTGTAATTTAGTAATCAAACTATGGTAATAAGAATTCACTTTTTAAATTTTTTATTTGCTAAATACACATTCAGTAGAAGATTTTATTTAAGTGCACCTTCCTCCCAAGTTGTCTCTTCTGTCTTACTCTTGAAGTATGTCCTCAAAGAGGCTCAAAAGTGTGTCTCCCTAAATAATTGCAAACACTGTGTTTTCTTCATTCTGAGTTTGAAATCCTGGATTTCTCTATGGTTTTCTTCAGCTGCTACAAAGAAAAATCTTCATGCTTCTTGTCTGTTGAATTTGAGAGTTCATAAACTCGAAACCTTATTAAAGCTGTTCTGCAACATTTCTGTTGCACAAAAATCAATAGTCTAATTTATAGCGAGTTGCAGCAGAGCCTATTTTATTTCGTTACCAACAAAGTATTTTTGGTGTGGTAGTATAGTAGATGACTGACAAGGTCTGTTGCATTGCATGTTCAAAGTATCTGAGGGAAAAATAAATGATGGGACTGATACATTGCAAAATTAAACTCAAGTAGGTATGTATATTAGACAGCTTTAAAAGGGCAAAAGTGTTTTGTAAAAGTAATTTAAGAAAAAAACCAACAGGATCTCCAGGCTGATCTGTCTAATTAACAAGTATTGTCTGTTCTGTCTCTAGACTAGAATGAAGATTAATGTGCGAACTACAATATGACTATGTTTAACGTGCGTTCTCCCCACAGTTGGTGGTTTGCCTCTGGCAGTTGTTTATTGGCGACGTGTTTATCTGTTGCCTTTTACTGCATACTCTATCTTGAGTGGTATTGTGGAATTGAGGACTATGATGCACAGTATCCAGCATTGATACCTATCACAACAGCTACCTTTATTGCAGCAGCAATTTGGTAAGCTCAAACACTGTGTACAAACTTCTGCTAAACCTGTGCAAGTCTGTCTGTGTTAATGGGCTCATTTTATAAAAAGTATAATTTCTCTAATTTTACTAAGTGTAATGGTGACAAGACCAGTTCTACATAGTGTAGTTTCTTCCACTTTCAACATTCATCCACAAAGCAAGAGTTGCAACTCTCGAAACTGTGTGCTAAGTGTACTTGTAGATGTACTGGATCTTTTCTGTCTTGAAAATTGAAGTCCATAGCTTTGTTAATGTAAATTGCTTAACTCTGACAACTATTTGTGAGGTTCAAAAATTAAGACAAAGGTGTATTCTCTAGCTGAGAAAAAGTTATGCCTAATCAGTTTCTAATACAGAGTTTTTCATTATCAAACAATCTACAAATATCAAACATACACTGAAATGTATACTTCTAACTATTGTTATATGAGCTTTAAGGGTTTATATCTTGTCAGAGAACGGTACTTTTAGTAAGAGCTACTTTATGAGATCATAGGAGTCAAAATTAAGTGAATTTGCATGTGAATGAAAAAATGATACATGTGTGTGCATGTACGTATATTTGTTTGATCTCTGCATGAAAGCTGGTTCTCTTTAGGTGTTTTATCTGAATAACATCAGTCAGTATTTGTTACAATGCTGGGAAAAAAGGGAAGACTGAAGAAGATAAAGGTTCCCTATAGTTTAGAATTAGTCAAATCTATAATCCTTGTCATTCAGTTGTAAAATAAGTTGGTTTTCCCCCTTTCTCTTCAGTTCTAGCCTTAATTTGTACTGCTAGCCAACTCAAATCTGCTTAGCTAGAAGTACAAATTAAGGCTTTTCTCAGTTGCTATGTATGCCCATGGAAAAATCAAGAGTAGTTAATTTTCAGGTGCTTCATATACAGAGATTCTGAAAGCAAAAGGTATCTTTACCCTTGATGGCACTGAGTGGTCTTGCTCAGTGTAAAATCTGCATCAGCTACTGAAGTTCTAGGATGAGTTGTCAGTAAATAAACAGTAAACTATCCATTTAATAAGTAGGTGCTGGGGTCTTTTTGTTTTGTTTTCTCTCAAGTCATAAAGAAACAAGTATTTTTCCAGGTTCAGTAGTTCAAATCTCATTTCTTCTTGTGCCATGTTTTCTTTGCGTGGCTGGTATTACCATAGCATGACAATTGAACTTACCAAAAACTTCCTGCTTTTGTTCCCAGTTTCAACATTGCCTTGTGGCCTGTCTGGTCATTCATGACACCTTTGTTGCTGTTCATTCAGTTTATGGGTGTTGTGATGCTTGTGTCACTCCTGGGATAAGTCCTTCAGGTAATTGTTTAAGTATATAAAAATATTGATCTTGTTGTATGAACTGCTTTGTTAGATATTTGAGGATTGTAAGACCATTAAAGGATTCCTCCTCTGTGTTTTGTATATACTTTTAGAACATTGACACTTTGTGGCATATAGAATAACTGGATAACATGCAAGTATCCTAAGGGGAAAGAATATCCTTTTTCTCTTCTCCAAGATTCCTTTCTAGAGTGAAAAGAAGCTATTAGTGAGAATGATGGTTTTGAGGAGTACATGCCAAATACCTGCAGCTTTTACCAAGACTGGGAAAACTTCTTAGGGAAGTTGCTTGACCTGATAGTAAAGGGGAGAAGCTATTAAAAGCCATATGCAACTGTCTTCTCTATTTTATTTTTCTTTTTAAATTCTTCAAGTATGCTGTTTTCATTTTCTGTGATGAACAGTCCAGATCAACCTGATATCTGGAAAACTGCCGGATATCAGAAGTTCCCTAAAAAACAAGTGTTCAAAGGCAAAACCTTTGAGAAATTTCATTCTCGATAACTGCCACATTGAAAAGGGGTTCTCACATCTTTTGTTAGGATTCAAGTGAATTCTGTGAAATTGGAAAAGCTTAATCAGGAAGACATCAAAGACCGCTCAGTAAACAGAGTAAGGGATGTCCCCTGTGTCACAGGTATCCACATCATCCGGTAAAGTGATGCCCTCAGCGGGACTTGTTTGATGTATTTCCTTCTCAAGGGAACGTGTGGAAGCCTGTTTGGTTTTGCTTGCCATCACAAATCCTTCCCACTAAGGAAGTTCTCCAGCATTTTCATGAGTGCAGCAAGAAAAATGGAACAGCGCTGGATTTTGAGTGTAACCTCTTGTAGTGCCAGAGTTGTAGGCAAAAAATATTCAGTGGCTGGGATGGCGAAACACAGCTTTTGTTGGTGTAAACAAACTGAAACTAGTGTTGCATTTTCCCCCCTAATTTCTAGATACCAAGAAACCTGTTTGTTTTTTTTTTTAAGGAGGTAATTAACTTAGGTCATACTCTGACAACACCTATAGACTTCTGAAAAATACAATACTTACTTCAGAACCTTTTTACTGTATTATGGGAGCTTCAGTCGCACTGGTTAATACAAACTTCTTCAAATCAAGTTTGTTCATTCTGTCATTAGCTATGTTCTATCTGAGCACTGGAAGGATGTGGGGAAAGGACCCGTTTCAGTGCGTTAGATCATATTAACAGACTAAAACAACCATTGTGCATTAATTTGTACTTAGAAAGTAAGAAGTACAAGTGAATTACAGATATCCTGAACAGCTGAACCTTACGAAAACATTCTGGTTCTCTATATGAACAGGCAAGTAAATTCTGTTATACGTAATTTATTAATTCTGTATTAGGCCAAATAATTATTGGCCTAATAATTAGGGCCACATTATTACCTGGTGATGCAAAATCATTAACCAGTATCGAATTAGTACAAGATAAAGCTTGTGCAGTATATACAGCCTTACAGCATTTTTTGTTAAAGTTGGATTTGTTTTTTCTTTTCTTTCAGCTTCCTGTGAAGGACTCAAGTAACTTTTATCCTTCAAAGTAGATGTCACTTTTGTTACATTCCAGTACTTTTATTATTTCTAATACTGCTTGTTTGCTCTAACTGATGCCATAATTCTTATACTACCTGATTTATAAATCGAATGGACATTGGTGGCTGGGGAAAAGCAACTGATTAGTGTATAATTGAAAAATACATGTTTTTTGCCCCTTTTAGTAACATAAAACATTTAATCACTGCTTTTATTCATACTTCAATATTAAGCAGATGGGTAATAAATCAGTTACATAGTCCTAAATCCTATTTCGGGACTCCACAGGTCACCTAGTTCAATTTCCTGCTCAAAGCAGGTTGGTTTGAAGGTAACTGATGCTTAATTCAAGCGTTGTGGGTTTTTAATACTACGTTCTTTCCATTTGAATTGACATATGACATGAATTCATATATGACATTTGAATTAAAATATTGTTATCTGGAATCTGTGTTTGTACTTGTAAACTTACTCATAGATCACACAGGAGACATTTCTTGATCTATTAAATTTCTAATATTATGTGTGTTATCATGTAGGAAATATTTTATTACCTAATCTCTTGACTTCAGATCTGCTAGTGTTTGAAAAAAGATACGCATCAGAGTCAGGGCCTAGAAAACTGGTTGACATTTACATCATTGTTAATTTGGCAGTGCCACCAGTGAAAGAAAGAAATTCTACTTGTGCTGATATAGTTCATCCACAGCCAAAGATAGATGATTAAGCTGTGAATAACAACAGTATGAACCATATTAACATTACACAAGAAATTAAGAGCACAAAATAAATTGTTTTGATGTATGCACTATTTTTCAGTATTCAGGATGTTATTCTTCTGTAAAATAACTTTTAATTCTCAGCAGTGCCTGTTAATGAAGTTGCCCTTTTTCTTCCTCAGAATAAAGAGGCTGATACTAACTTAAATGCCATTAGTCATACACAGCTGGGAAAATAAAATAACTTTGTATGTCTGTTCACTTTGGCTGAGATGCCTAAGTATCTGGAAACCTCTGCACCATCTAGTTGATAGACCATTTTATATAGATCCTTGTGTTAAATACTTTCACACCCAGACCTTTTGGAAGATAGGAGAATGTAGAAGCTGGGTGTTGCAACTTGTTAAAATTTACTCCTTGTGACTATTGCTTGAAGTCTGGGCTGTTAAGAGGAGAGCGTTTTCTTCCTTCTGACTTTCAAATTTACACCATTGCTAAGTACACAATACATGGAATGTTTAGTAATGAAAAAGGAAGACATTGTCTTAAGCCGCTACAGTTTCATTAAGGAAAAATGTTGCTGTTGGTATGCAATACAAAGGATCAGTCAAATGAAAATAAAATACATTTAGCACTACTGTTAAGTAGCTTGTAGAGTAAGTTAACAGCTCGATTTGTTTAAATGTAATATTAAAGTTTTCCAAAACCAGTTGCACTTCACATCCTTAAAGGGCAAGTTGCTTATCTTCAGGTCTTCATCTTTTACCAAATTTTAACAATTTTGCATCTGCATACAGAGGTACATTTGAGTAACTTTGTGTATTATATTCAAATGCACTGTTGCTCAGGGATGGTAATTATCGCTGTATTTTTATTTGTCAACTATATAAATGCTCCAGGTGTTTTCAGTTGCCTTGTACTGTAGAATTAAAATTTGCTACATGTTTTTTCAGATTTATTCTTCTGGACATCTTAATAAACTTTGTACAAAAATGATCAGTTATTGTTCAGTACTAATTGTTTAACAGTCTTGGGGACTGTCAGCCCATTGTTTCACCTACAAAATAGATGTTCATGTAGATTTTAAATACTGTACATGACTTGGAGTATGTTTGTCTGTAATAACCTCTCAGCTGGGTTTATTGGAGGTGTAATACCATTCTGCTCGCCTCCGGAGATCTGTTTGCCCTCTGACTACTTTGATGTCTTTTTCTGAAGATCCCAGGTAGATATACTCACTGCCCAAAAGTCTGCAAAGTCTTTCAGTAACAGTTATGACTATCCAATGCAATACTCATTCAGTTACGAGCTCAAAAGGAAGCAGTGGTGAATCTGGTAAGAATGTAAAACAATTTTTGCTGTAATTAGCGGTCTGACGAAATGGTGTTGCCTTGCTTTTGTTATTTTCCTTACCACCAATAAAGAACTAAGGGCAAGAGATTAGAAAGAGGTATCTTAATAGTTTCCTGAAAACAATTATCAATTGTCAAAATCCCTACCTCTACCAACACTTGAATGTACTAGTTGGCTACAGAGCACTACAGGTATTTTCTGTGTCCACATACATCAATTTCCCTTCAGGAGACTGTGTACCAGCACCAAAGAGCTCCTCTTCACAGGTGACTAGGGATGCTCTGGAATAATCTTGAAATAAAACAGTCCAGGCAGTGAAGATTATTTATCATAGTTACCATAGAAGCTCTGTAAAATGAAAGCATCTTCTGTAGTTATTCTTTAAAGGTTACATTACGTAAGAGAAAAGTAGGACTTGGCATTTCCATAAACTTCAGATAGTGATGGATGTCACTCTGAGCTAGAGGTGGTTGAAGTCTTAACTGTTTGACGAGTTAACGTTTTTTATTTATACTGCTGTTATGGTCCAGGCAGAAATATAGGGCTAGCTTTCAGTTAAAACTGCACTTTTCAAAAGGGAAATTTGTAGATGGCTTTAAATACCTGTTTCTTGAGAACAGGCCAAAACTAATAGTTCCTTATGCTTACCTAAATAGGGGATGGTACAGAACTCACTCATTCCACCGTTCTGCCATTTTGTCTTCTTTCCCTGGTCTTTAAAAGGAATGTGAACCTCAGAAATTTACACACAATTTCAGAAATGTCCTTTGGGACTTCAGAAAAACCCCCTCTCTCCTCGTTTCTGTCTCCAGAAGCAAAAAAAAGCTTAAAACCTCTAAGGTTTGCCAGTGGAAGTGGCATAAAATAGATGCTGTCTTTTCATTTATTCTTTCCTATTTATTTTTTTTTTATATAGCTGAATTAGCGGCTTGAGTTCATGTGAGACATAGGTCACTCCCTGTAAAAAACAATGCTTTGGATATTTGATATGCTACCAACGGATACAGGGTAAAAATGTAAGACCTGCCTGGCCAGAACAAGGACCAGTCTATCTTGGTATTTGGCCTCCAAGCTATGGCTAGGTACCTGACTATCTAGAATTGAGAGAATTTGTATTTTACGCAAACAAAATACCATTTAAAATATGTGCTGTTTTACACTGGGCTGAATTCCTGTCAGCCCCTGTAGACAACCAGCTGGTGCTCCAAATCTTGAGGTTTGAATACGTCGGTATCTTATGACCACAGGTCATAGTTACAAGCAGTTTAAGTAAGAAAAGGTAAATACTTAAAATGTGTATGAAAATTGGGACAATGAACAAGAAATGGATGACATCCTGAAGAAGTCTGTGCTGCTTTGAGCTCAGTTGTTGCTACTCCAGCTAGCAATCGCTACAATACTCTGTCGTTGCAATGGGACTTACAAAAACAAGAGAGAAATTGCCACCTTTGAAAGGTCTAGAAAATTCCTGAAAGTGGAGGGCTTTTATTACCAATGGAAGTGCCAATTGCCCAAAAGGAGGACTGTGGGGCCCAAAGCATCAAACTATGGAAGGTGACCCCGTTGCTGCCCAGGGAAGGAGCTGCTCCCTGGGCTGCAGGGCGGGTGCCATCGCCCCCTCCCCGCTTTCCCTGAACCTCTCCTGCATGTTGGCCATCCCTCACTTTTCCAGCCAGCTGTTAAGCGTCAGGGGTGCTTTGTTCGCTATCTTTCCCGTCTCCTTATCTAGAGAACATGTTATGCCGCGCACGTCTCTGTCAACACGGACATAAGCTCCGTGTCCCTCACTGCGTCCCACCACCCTCTGCAGGGACATGTCCACCTCCCGACTAATCTGCTGCTGCATGCATTCTCCCTCATCCCTAATCTCGATTGTTGGCCGAGTCCAAGGCAAGATGCCCCAAATCCAAAGCAGCAGCGGCCTTTACACCCCCTGCTCCCGGCAGCCTCCCCTCCCTTGGGCAGCCCGGGGATCCCACCGGCAGCTGGGGACACCCCAGAGACCCCCGCCCGGTGGGCAGGGGCTGCGGGGAGGCACGGCAGGGCGAGGGGCTACGGGGAGACAGGGCAGGGCGAGGGGCTGCGGGGAGGCACGGCAGGGCGAGTGGCTACGGAGAGGCACGGCAGGGCGAGGGGCTGCGGGGAGACAGGACAGGGCGAGGGGCTACGGGGAGGCCCGGCAGGGCGAGGGGCTACGGGGAGGCCCGGCAGGGCGAGGGGCTACGGGGAGACAGGGCAGGGCGAGGGGCTGCGGGGAGGCACGGCAGGGCGAGGGGCTACGGGGAGGCACGGCAGGGCGAGGGGCTACGGGGAGGCCCGGCAGGGCGAGGGCCGGCGGCCCCGCTCCGCCCCCGGCCGCCGATGGGGGCCGGGCCAGCCGGCTGTCTCCGGGCTCCCCCGGGGGAAGCGGGGCCGCCAGCTCGCAGAGGCTGGCCGGCGACGTGGGAGATGGAGAAAGCCGCCGGTTGCCCCTCGGTGGGCGGCAGCTACCCGCAGAAAAACGCCGAGATCCTCAGCAGCCAGTACGGCATCAACCTCTTCCTGGCCGGGCTGCTGCTCACCTTCGCCTGGGCTGTGCACGCCGTGGGCATCAGCAAGAGCCACCTGCTCTCCTACCTCATCACGCTGATGCTCATCCAGCTGCTGTGGATGCTGTGGTACCTCGGCAGGAGCTGCACGCAGAGGAGGCTGATCCGGGACAAGGACACGCACGCCGGAGCCCGCTGGCTGAAGTGTGAGTACTGGCAGGCGGCACACAGGGTGGCACCGCGCAGGGGATGTCCATGCCATCACCCGTCTCAGCTACCACTTTGTTACCCTCGCCATCCCTACCAGGAGGCAGCCTGGTATTCATGAGCTTAACGCACAGGCAGTGCGCTCTAAAGTAAATATATGCATAAGCTGAACATACTCGAAGATTGTATGGGAAAGCTGTTTGCTAAACAGCCTCACTTTCCAACCTGCCATTTTACAGCGCTGAAAGCTCTGGCACCTTTTTTCCCCTTACCAGGCTGGTTTGGTGGCATTTGAAAAATAAAATATAGCTAATGGAAGAGGCAATTATGTTGGTGTCATACAACTGTCTTGGAGGAATTACCACCTTTTCCAGGCAATATAATGCAACTTACTTTAGGTTAGTACCAGTCAGAAAGGTCCTCAAGTGCTCTCTGTACTGATGTATATCAGAGATTCCCATTTATGTGTACATGTGGTGCCTTAGAAATGTCCGGAGTTAGACAGAAGAGGACAAAATCCCTGGCCATATAAGTTTGGAGATGAGTACATAAAACTTCTAAGCAAGGAAGCTAAAGCTAGCATGAACTTGTCAGAAAAGTATGGAAGTTTGCGAGGGATGTGGGCCCTTACCTGCAGAGTCAGGTGCGTACTGGAGTAAGGATATAAAAGTTTATTGAGAGGTGGTGGTTGGGGAGCCCATCACCCAGTCAGAGGGACAGGAATGCTGTGTTTCTGGGTCACAAGAAAAGGAAACAACCCACATCAGCATTGTGCGGAGTCAGAGGCAGGCCCAGTTTTACCGATGGCTTTTCCAGTCTCAGCACTGTAAATGATAGGTTGGGAATTAAGTATGTAAAGTGGAGTGCTATAGGACAGCTTTTCCATAAAATAGTTCTGTCCTGCTAGCAGTGAGACAACAGTTAATTATCACAGCAGCTAATGAAATATCTAAATGAAAATCCCAAGAACACCCGAAAACTGATTATTTTGAAAAGTAAAGTTATGTTGTGGAAGTTTAGTTTGTTTTCAGTCTCAGTGCTTGTGTGTCTTTTCTTTTATTTGCAGCTGTTAACAATTGAGCCGTATGAATTGCTCAGGGAAAATCTTTTTTTTAGTGTCTAACATGTTACAGCTATGGTCTGTAGACTCTTTTCCTGAAACGTATGGAGTCCATGTTTAATTGTCCAACTGTTTAATTGTTCTCCTTCACTGGTTTCCAAACCAATATTCAGCTCTTGGGCATTTTTCATTCATTAGCTTATGTGGCTTACAACCTTATAAAGTTCATTAATGCAAGGCTTAATTTGATCCTATTTTGGACCAAGCTATGCTTTTGTTACTCAGAGAGTAGCTTTCTCCTCCTAAGTATGGGATAAATACTGCTTAACATGGTTAAGTACAGCAGGACCCCCTGCCTTTTTTCTTTTTGGCACAGCATTCACAGCATTTCATTTGTCCTACAGGATATAAGGAGTCACAGAAACTTAGAAATAAGATACCGGAATGCACTACTAGGTTACCTTATCCATTTCTTTTACCAGCACAGGATGGCCCTTTGTACTAGCTTCTCAAGTGGTGTGGCTTCCACCGCTTCTCTTGGATGTCTAGGCTGCAGTTCAACAAATTCGCCCTTAGGGAAGGACCTACACTTTCCTATTCTTAGGAGTTTCTTGTAGTTACAACAAGCCTGTACAAGTCCTTTATCCTCTGTTAGTAAAAGAAAACTTATTTGAGCTAAGGAAAAACTCAGGTGGCAATTCCTCTGCCAAGATCCCCCTTGCCCTCCTCTGCATCAATGGTTTTGTCATAGAAATCTTTTATCTGAAAGACTGAGTCCAAAACGGAGGAGGGGGGGTAGGAGAAAGTTTCATCGAGTCTTTCCACAGAAAGCTCGCTGTGATTTTTGACTAGCTCTATCAGCTGCTTTTGAAGAATAACTCCTTGCTCTCATCGTTAGAGAAAATGTCCATATACTATGAGTATATTTTCATGATGCCCTTCAAATTGTATCATTTCAGTTGAAGTGGTGGTAGCTGGCTACTTAGAGCATTTTGCTATGATAAATGTTGAAAAAGAATGACTTAACAAAAACCTCCTGTAAGTGAGTCCTTGCGCACGGTTAGCAATGCTAGAAGGACAAATAGTTTACAAGAATTGCTGACAGAAAGGTTCCCTTGAGCATTTTTGCAAATGTGTGAACCCTAGAGCACAGCTGCCTTCCCACTTGTGTGGTAGACCAAGAGCCGCTCTTATCGTCTGAATGTGAGAAAAGTATCAGGGAGAGCTTTGTCTTTAATAAGGTACAGTTATCCTGTCCCAGATAATCACAGGGAAGCTTAGGAAGTCCTTTCCTTGCCTTATTCCGAATGTTACTCCCCTCAGGACACTCTCCTGTTAGGAAAAGGTCTCTGACCGTTATTTGGAAGTTCAGCCAAGTGAGCCAGAGAACTCAAAATGAAAATCAATTGGCTTCACAAATGGCTTTATTTTAGCACATTCTCCAGCAGCACAGCTTCTGTTTAAAGCATAGACAGCTAGTCGACTTCCAAAGCTCTTGGCAGACTTCAACTTCTACCTTTTTAGTGCTTGCATTAAATTGTCTATTATTTGAACAATAATTTAAGTGTAGAGTGGCATTTTCAAAGCTGTATCATCTTGCTGGTTTATAAAAAGAATTGATCTAGCACCTAGCAATACTGAAAATCCTACTCTTGATCCCCTAAGATATGCAGGTTTCAATGAACATTTGAAAAAATCCATTTTTTTTTAATAATTGAGTGCTCAATAGCGATCATTTAATGTTTTTTTAACTTTCAAACAGAAATAGCAAAACACTGGAATTATCTTATTTATATTTATGGTTGTATATATCTAGTATTTAGTATTAGTATGTAATACTGAAGTTTCCATCTTCAGGATGGAAGGAAAGGAAAAGTTAACATGGAAACAATTAGCATACCATATGTACGGTCATTGTAGTTGTGCTTTGACTTTTGCCTAAGCAAATTAGTACAATCATTCTCTTTTGAAGCCTGGAGCTTTATGCATATTGGACATTTCGTTTGTGCTTACAATGTGGCTACCTGAGTCATTGCCAGAAATGTTTAGATGTCATTTGAATAAAGGAAATAATCGAACATTCAAAGAAATGAGTCATATGAATTCTTCTAATCCCCGGAGAAAAATGGCAAAACTATAGATTTCAATGGGAACAGATTGAAGCCCACCAAAAATTTCTGAAGTCTGTTTTTGGTTACTTTTAAAAGATCCACGAAATAACAAACAAAAATACATTGTATTTTTATAATTTATACTTAATTTGTATCAATGCAACTTTAATAATAAATGTATTATTAATTAAATTAATGATTAAGTTAGTGTTTTATTGACATGAGTCAAGTGGAACAAGTGGTGCTTATAAGGAAGTTAGGTTTTGGTCCCTTATAAAGGATAAATATTCATCAAAGTCAACATTAGTGATGTTATTTACTCTGTGAGGAATTACAAAGAAAGATTAAGATACTGATGCTGATCTATATCTTAAGGTCCATGGGTAGATTTTTATCTAGTCTTAGTTCAAATAAGCCCAAATTAAATCCAGTGGAAGCTTTTTTGAATAAAAGCCTAGAGGGAAAAAAAACCAAGCAAATGAAGACTTTAGAGTTTGGTTCAGTAATTACTAATATTTATAACTAAGCACCAGTTGTGCTTAGTCGTATGGGTACAAACTCAAAAATTAATATACATCGTGTTACTATATAGCTTTCCAGAACGATTTTGTAACAAATACTTATATTGAAAGAAAAAAAAAATAAACAAGGGGAAACATGTATTTTGAAAGTTCTTTAGGATATGAAATACATATTTAGAGAAACATATTAGGTGTTTTTTTTTGGCGGGGGGAATAATAGATACAGAAGTGAAATCTTTGGTTCCTGTCTAGGAGAACAAACCATACAGCTTATTGTAGGTTTGGTCTCTGAGTTAAATGTAACCCCCTGGACCCCAGGGAAGGCATACCGAGTGATTGGGTTACCGACGACGAGCTCTTGGGCCAGGAGACTGAAACACGATTGTTCAGCTCCCTGGAATTGTATGGTTTGCTGTGTGGCTGTATAGAGCATTAATTCACGCGCTGTATGGCCCCTTCAGTGCTGCCGTTACTCGAGCGGCTGACCTTGCAAGGAGCTGGGAGCCATCTACAAGCTGCCGAGTGTCTCCGAGTCCTGGCCATCGCTGGGCTGGCTCCTCTGCGCTGGTGCGTATGGGGATGTGCCTTCATAATATATTGGGCAGAGGCTTTCACAGATTAGAGGAACCAGCTCCTTTGAGCCAACTGTCTCCATGAACATTGATCTACATCTATTTCCTTCAACAAAAACACGGATATTGATCGACTTTTATTTCCCTAAACAGATTTTAGGATATTGTACGAATTGTCTCTAGACACTATAACCGCACATTGACATCTTCTAATATCTTTTTTCATTTGTAGGTGGGATTACATTGTTTGCAGTGATTACTTTAATTCTGGACTCTTTTAAAATTGGATATTACATTGATTTTTCGAACTGTTTATCACCAACTGAAGGCATTTTTCCTGTTACACATGCCGTGCATACCATCTTACAGGTAAAAGTTCCTGGTTGCAGTTTTATATTACATCTGTATTTCTTACCAAAAATATCTTTTATCTTCTCATCATCAGCGAATTTTACAATAATTACATTTCTATGTATATCACAGGATACTTTTCAGGGCTAAATTCTTATGCGTGTATATCGTTTCTATGTGTAAATTCAGGCTTTGCAACTTGAAATCGCTCAGCCGTAAAACTCACATGGGTTCAAAAAAGAAATAATCCAAAAATGCTCTCCTATAGTTGAAGTTACATGCTTTTCTTTTTTAGCTGGAGTTACATACGTGACTTTCAGAACTTTCAGGCTGAAATGAGCAGCTTGGCTAAAGACAATTCACTTATTTCTGTATATAGGACTTGCCACGCAAGTTCCGTTCATTCGGCCTACCCTGATGTCCCGTTGTGGTTAGGGGTGGAGATCTGATACTTAAAAGGGGCAAAATCCTTCCCAGGTATTTAGCTTGTTATAAAATACTTGCACATCTTTCCTATACCAAATGAACATGGGTTTTTCCTTCTGGAACCATTTATACTTATCAGGGACTGCATCGTAGCAAACGTACACAGTGACTCCCGTAAAATATTCCAGCTGCTTGTTTATTTAAGGCTTTGGGTCTATACTGTATGGTGATATTCCATAGCTGATTGTTTATCACATAAATTCCTGAGCCCCTGCCAGCAGATTTGTAGGCAAGAAGGAAAGAAAAAAGCCAGTCAACTTAGATACTCAGTTATAGCCAGGTCCTTTAATGCACTTTCCAAGATGATTAAGTCATTCAGAAAGAAAAGAAAGGTTTTCCTAGCAGTTGTGGTTGCATGTAGATAAGCCTTTGAACAACTTACATTTTTCTGCTTTCTGTAACAAAAAAAGCATTGAAATTTGAGCAGTAACTCTGACGACTTCTATCTTTTTTTTGTTGAAGTAATCTTAATTTCACCTTCTTGTAATACCCACGCTCCAGGTCTCACAACTTCTTTGCTTTTGCTGAAAAACAAACCAAAGAAATTAAGCCTTTTTTCCCTGCTGATCTGCATGTAGCATTTTCCATTGTGTCCAGTGACCCTGAGCTGACAAGGTTTCCAGCTACCGTGAACTGGAGTGTGGAAGAAACAGCGTGTAACAACACTGAACAAAGGGAACAAGAATTCTAATTTAAATTTTACGTCACCCAGTGTTGCTGAATTTATCATCTATTTTGCTTAAAATAATGGAATCTAGAATGTTAGCCTGAGCAATCGAAGAAAAAGTTAACAAGTAATTTACCAGATGCCTCTTACCTAAAACAAATCTTCTCGTGTCCTTGAAACACAGGGTGAAATTCCAGCAGACAGCATGCCTAATGACGTGTCATCTAACGACCTCAGGATTTGTTTTCCATAGAATATGTGTCAGATTCTGTTGTATTTCACTCTAATGATGCATCCTGATATGTGCCATTAAATTAATAAATTCATACAAACCGCCCCTGTGCAAGCAATGAACTGACACATACCTGCCCTTCCAAGACAGGCTGTGCGTTGCGCTGTTTTGTACGCTGAATTCCTGTTTAGGCAATGTATTTGAATATTCTGTGAGCAAAAACTGGATTTTATGCTCTTTCTTTACCTTAATGACTTTCCTATTTCCCCCACTTTCTTGTCTCTGATGTCTGAACAGATCTTCAAAAGTTATGCTTTCTAAGTTCTGAAGAACGCTTTCACATCTGCTGTTTAGATTTTACTGCATCTCTCCCGGAACGGGAAACTGAAGATGGCATTAGATGAGACTAAGGTGCTAATTTCAATTTGTTTGATTTCAGTTGAAACCTCCATGATACCTTGTGGCCTCTGCACCTGGGGTTTTACAGTGGTCGCACCTCCTTTTGATAGATCTTCATTAGAGGGATGAATGAACATGTTATTGCTGGGTGGTGTAGCAGCCCCACAGAGAACTGCATTTTCCGAGCTTTTTCAAAAAATCAGATATGTCATCAGAATGTCTCAGATGACACCAGCTGTGGTGTAGGGTGCCTACGTTAATGGGCACAGTGGTTAAGTGGACTTCTAGTTACTCTATTGCTGAAGAAGAACCCAAAGTTCTTTGCACTTTTCTGACCATTTCTGGAACACCAACCCACGCAGGTTTCCAGGAGAAACCTTTGGGACCGTTTCTCTCCTGATAGTTCGCCTACCGTCCAGTTCAGTGTCCTAGGAGCTATTCTGAGTAAACAGGACTCCCAGTTTCACCCTGGCATCCCTGAGGAAGATCGGTATTGTTCTCCTTGTAGTTATCAGCACTTGGAACTGGTTTTATATCAGCACCAGTCTGTATCCTGAGGTTTCCATTATCCTCCCACAAACAGAGATTCCCACTTTTAAAACTTCTTTCCCCTTTATTTGCTAACTCAATACTGTTATCTCTCTCTCTTTTATTCTCCAGCTTGAGCTTTCTGCACTGTGCTTGTGTTCAGCTGCATGTGTTCCTGGTGCAGTTGTCTCTCAGGCTGACAGTAAGAACTTTCCTCTTGCTTCCTGGGTGTCTGTTGTTTGTTTTAATAATCAAGTCTGGAATCCTTTTACTTATCTCTCTCCCTCCCGACAATTCCATATATTTAATAAATTATTCAAACTTAGCATCACCACGCCCTGCAGCAATCATACTGCCGTCCCCAGCTGGTAGCTTTATTTCCTTTGAAATAAAAGCCTCTCCAGATACAGGCACAATTTGTTCTGTGTTTTGGTGAGTCATACGGAGGCTTCCTGAGGTTGAGCCACTGACTCTGCATATAAGAAATCTTAGGTTCATCATGCCAGAGAGGTTCTGGGTGAACATCAGAGGAAATCATAAGTTATTTCACGTGTGTGGAGATGGAGCTACCTCACTTTAAATCATCACAGTTCCCATCTACAGATGCGCTTTTCTTTTTCAGTGTCACACATGCTTATTAGTATAATGACATTTCTCTGTATTCCTTTCATTTAGGTGTACTTTCTTTGGTGTCATGCAAAGGATATTATCCAGTCTTTCAAAACACTTGAAAGGTAAAGTGGATCTGATTCTCATCTGGAATGCTAATAGGTGTAGGTCTGCACAGTGCTTTAATGTCCCCCTGTATGCGGTACATTGAAAACTTACAGTTTGATTCTCCTCTTAATTGTGTTAATATAAATAAAAGTAACTCCATTTACCCAAGTGAGAAGATAATTGCTAGTCTGAATTATTTTTTTCTCATTTAAACTGTGCTTATATTTTATAATATAGATCAGTCACCAAATAAGTATAGTTTTATCCCGAGAGAGGGAAATGGGCTATGTATGATATCACAGTGTCACTTGCTTAAGGAGGGAGGGAAGGAAGGAAGGAAGGAAGCGCCACAGGACTATGTACTATATTATGGTTTATTTAGCTACTGAAAGGGAATATGCATCAGCAACCTGCAGTCGGTGCAATACATCTGAGGTATTTTATATTGATTTTTATGGAAAGCACCTTTTGCAACGAGATGCAGATGTGCAAATTCAGTGGGAAATACAACCTCCGCGGTGATATCCCATATAGCCAAATCCCTAAGGGATTTGCACATTTCTGAGCCTGGAGGTTGGTTCTCGCAGTGTAACTGATGTGTCCTCTGAACAGCTGAATACATACATTTCTTACAGAACTGAGGACCAGTCTTTGAGGCAGCAGAGCCAGTTCCAATGTATTTTTGGTTTCGTGAGAAGGTGGATTAGTGTAGATTATCTGTACATAGAACGTAAATAAACAAACATAGTAACTTTTAAAATACTCATCTCAAATTATCAATAAGCTGACCAGTTTCTATAGGAAGTAAAAGAAATTACTCAGAAATATAATTTATGGAGCAGGCTCTCCTTTTGTTTTGCTCTCTTGGGTGAGTGTTCAAGCCTCATGCCAATGAGGAGAGTGATCACAGACAGCTTTGCAATGTCACCTAGTGAAATCAGCTCTGTTTATAAATAGAATTTTGAAAATCCCCAACCGCAAGTCTGTCAGTGAGAACAGTGCAGTAATAAAGAACTGTTTCCTGGAGAAGGAACATTACCAGCCTCAGGTGCAGGAGAAAAACGCCTGGCTTGTCAGAAGCCAGGAGTCTCAAAAACATGTGGAGACGTAGCCACACTGTATCAGCAGTCTGAATGGGATAAAGCCCTCCATTGGCTCCAGACCTCTCCAGAAGACAAACATGCATGGACTAGAAGTTAGAGAAGGTGGTGGTATCTGTGAAGACAGACCAGCCACATTGAGTATGACGGAGCACTGCAGAAGGCTCTGAAATACAGCTTGCAAAACAAGTAACCTTGTTCAGACTGTTCCATCACTGTCATTAACATGAAGCTTGTCCAGCCCAAAGAATAACAACCATCACGTAAGAGAACATAACAAATAATAGCAGCATGCTATTAATGGTTTAATACATTAAGCCATTGTGATTCTATAAAATTGTGTAAGTCTAACACCCGTTGTGCTCCACTGAGGAACATTGACAACTAAATAGTGCCACGTAGCATGTCTACAGAAAGTCAGTCCATTTTATTTAACATATATGGAGGCGTATACTCTGTGCAGATTCCTTCAATAATTGCTTTGTTTTGTAGGTTTGGGGTTATCCATTCCGTCTTCACAAATTTGCTCCTGTGGACAAATGGAGTGCTAACAGAGTCAAAACATCAACTGAATGAACATAAGGAAAGACTAATCACGCTTGGTTTTGGAAACATAACAATAGGTAAGTGAAAGGGTTGGTACATTTTGGAATTCCTGCTGTAACAGGCTCTCACACAAAATACCGTGTCGCTGTAGGATGGAGCTGGGTCGTTCATGACTATGTCAGCATAGTTATTCGCGAGCAAATGGGAGTGAACTGGTAAGTTATCAGTTCAGATCACAACTAAAATGTTATATGGTAGTTATCATTATCATAAATGTGATTCAGGCTGTAGTTTTCTGTTTACTCATCTCCTCTTTGGGTGAGGTCAAGAAGAAATTCAAATGCTATGGGTTCCAAACAAACAAACAGATTTTTAAAAGCATTTCATTTGAGGAGTAACATCACTGAGGAACCCCTTTATTAGTAAATCATAGAAGTAAATTGAACATAGCCGTGTTAAAAACAGATTACTATTTTGTAAGTTTTTCATGGCAAAACAAGTGTGGCTAATCATGCAGATCCTTCCCAGGAGAGTGGTTACACGTGGCATGTGTTCCTATGGGATTCAGTGGAATGGCTCAGAGGGATGGGGGTTATCCATTAGTGCTGCTTTACAAGACAAGGATTTTGCTCTGGGTGGTTCTTTTTTTATAACGAACCATTTTCTCCATTGGTAAGATGATGCAAGTTACAGTCAACAAACATTGAGTATAACTGCTGGGGATGCCTTCCGCTTTCAAATGCCACTGAAGCATGGGGAAATTAGGAGTGCTTAACTTTAAAGAGGAAATAAAAGTTCTCAGCAGCTATAAACAGTTTTCTTCCCAAGAAAATTTATCAGTACAGCTGATAAGTTTTGATTCTGTTCACAAGGGAAAGGACAGACAGCTTTTGAAGAGGAAAATGTATGTTTTCCCACCCGCTGAATTCAGTAGTGCCCATATCCTAAAAACTCCTGGTTTTACATCTACAAAGCCAAAGCCTGAACTGATTTCTTTTTTTCCTATTTATAGTCTCTAAAAATTGAAAAATTTTATGCATTTTGAATAATACCTGCCAAAGTTCACATATAAGTGAAAACTTAATGTTAAAATCTGTAAAATGGTATTTTCAGTATAACTGCGTCTAAAATTATGCCCACAGTTTTACGGTTATTTGCAAGTGTTACCCTTCAGATGTATCTATGGAAACTATCTACTTTCCATTAATAATCAGGTAGCTGAATTGGTAGTTTAGAGATTTTGTAGTCAGGGAGCATTAGTAGAGAGCAGACAAATCACAAGTTAGTGGCTCTTCTTGATATTTCCGCTTGTTAAATAGAAGCAGTTTCCTTATATTATTTTCTATTATTCTGCTGCCAGGATTGTTACACAATTATGAATAATCAGAAATAGCATCTGAAATAAGGGGGAGTGAAGTAGTGACCTGCAAGACAAGTTTGGCATTAACATACAACCCATCGCAAAAGCAATTTTTTTTCGTCTCTTAACTGTGTGCTTGAGAGAAAACAATACCAACTTTCTCCTCTCCTCCTCTCTTCTAAAATCACAGAAAACAAAAGAAAAACTTCCAGGCACAAATATACAATCCGTGCCTAAAAATGTGCTCTTCTGCAGGTATTTTTATATATTTAGAAATAAACACATTGTGAAAATAAGTATCTTTTTTTTTTCCCTACCATTGTGGAAAATTCTGATTTCTGAAATTATTTGCTTAGGTTATAAATGCACATTAAATTAATTTATTTTACAAATACAAACAACTGTTCATTGAGATGCCTTAGGGGTTTACAATGCAGCTAACTGCACAGCAGAGAGATAATGATTTCATAGGTTCCTCTCAAAAGGAGAAGACTGATTTTAATTTTTTTTTTTAACCTTAGTACTATAGTGGGACATTGAGTGAAATGTCCTCTTTCCTAGACATAAACAACTTTTTAATTAAGAGGTTTTGGTATCAGAAACCACATCAGTGTAAATAACTGATAAAAAATGAGAGTAGAACTGAGCTTTTTCTGTGTTAAGCTAGTTCTTGATCTGATCCACAGATCATAGAATGGTTCGGGTTAGAAGGGACCTTAAAGATCATCTGGTTCCAACCCCGTGCCATGGGCAGGGACACCTCCCACTAGACCAGGCTGCCCAAAGCCCCATCCAGCCTGGCCTTGAACCACTTCCAGGGATGGGGCATCCACAACTTCCCTGGGCAACCTGTTCCAGTGCCTCACCACCCTCACAGTAAAGAGGGTCCTAATATCTAATCTAAATCTCCCCGCTTTCAGTTTGAAATCATTACCCCTCATCCTATCACTACACTCCCTGATAAAAAGTCCCTCCCCATCCTTCCTGTAGGCCCCCTTTAGTTACTGGAAGGCTGCTGTAAGGTCTCCCTGGAGCCTTCTCTTCTCCTTGGGCTTCTATAAAAGCCTTCTAAGCTGAAGGGCTGAGGACTCAAAGCCCTTGGCATTTTGGATTTTTGTGTTACAAAAAAGTACTTTTACCAGCACCCTGCTGAAGTTTGGTGCACTTTGGTGCAGCGTTCCTTCATGATGTGATGATTGCTCAGCGGCTGAGCAGTGAAGTCAGAGGTCTTACTTCAGTGCACACGCGAAAGCCTTGTTAGGTTAATGACTTCAATGACAAAACCTTTTCTGAGGTGGCTAACTGGGTGGTGTGAGGTGTTGTTTGACTGAAATCTTACCTTTTATGTTTTGTTATTTTATTTATGTTTTATTTATTCACTGTAAATGCGAAATCCTTATAATGCACGTAACTAATCTCTCCCTCTCCTTTAGTTTTAGATGATCATGCACCTCAATGCAATTGCACAACAACAACTCTCTGTTCGATATTTTCTCAAGGAATATATTATCTATACCCCTTTAATATAGAGTACCACATCCTAGCATCCACGATGCTATATGTCCTGTGGAAGAACATCGGCCGCAAAGTCGAGCACCACCAACAACACAAAACTCCGTTCAAATTCCACGGCATAACCATTGGGATGATTTTTGGACTAGTCGTGTTAACTAGCACAATAGCCATAGTTGTTGTCTATTTAATTCAGATTGGACGTTCGAAAATCAAAAGCGAATTAGCACTTACTATGTTTTACTTGCATGCTATCTTTGTATTGGCTCTCATGTGTACAGCTGGAATTGTCGCCCTTCTCATCTACAGACTGGAAGACAGATCACTAGATAATTCAAAAAATCCCGCTCGAAAACTTGATGCCGAGCTGCTGGTGGGCACGGCTGCAGGGTCCTGGCTTCTCTCCTGGGGCTCGATCCTCGCCATAATCTGTGCCCAAGCCCATCCAAAATACACGTGGTATAACCTGCCCTACTCCGTCCTGGTTATTATTGAGAAATACATTCAGAACCTCTTTATCATTGAATCCATACATCGTGAGCAGGAAAAGGTGAACGACGATATTAAAACTCTTCGAATTGTGACTATATCACGGGGGAGCACTTTGTCACTTACCCCCTCGTACAAAGAGATTTACAATGGCAGAGCTGGTCTGGAGAGCGGAGAGGTGCCCTGCCTGTTGAAGGGCAGTGTCTGTGGGAGAGAAAATGATTGTGGTACCAAAGAGGAAACAAGTCAGGATAAGAGTTCGGTCATGCATTCAGCCTCAGATATCTCATTTTACAGTAGAAACTCAGTTACTAACAACAAGAGGAGAATTCTGAAGAACATCGCTGCATTTTTATTCCTATGCAATCTTTCGGTAAGACATTCTGAACATAATTCACAAGTTAATACCCAAAAGCGTCCCAACCTTTCAAGCCTGATAAGTACATTAAAATTATATGGTTCTATAGATTGTAGCAAGTAAATTTTACTTCTTCTGGAAGAATAAGTGAATGTGCCTTTGGGGAACAAAGTTTATTTAAACGTGGAAGCTTGTTTTAGTCACAGTACAAAAACCGTAGCAGCGGCAGAAGCTGAAACCCTCTTCCACCAGTGTGTCCCAGTAGCAACAGGGAGGGTTTTCTTAGAGATTTCTGAAATCAAGCTGCAGTTCAATGGGGTCACAGTCATTAAGGTCTAGTCACTTGTATCACCGGTGATTAACACTGGCCTTGCGTTCTTCCCTTGCAGCTTTGGATACCACCGGCATTCGGGTGCCGCCCGGAATATGACAATGGACTAGAAGAAATAGTTTTTGGCTTTGAACCCTGGATAATTGTTGTGAACCTTGCGATGCCTTTTTCTATTTTCTATCGGATGCATTCAGCTGCCTCACTCTTTGAGGTCAATTGTAAAACATAGATCATACACGATCCCTCAGTGAACAATTGTGAACAATTAATTGAATAGTTAAATAAATAACAGTTGAATGAGTGGATGAATGAATAAGTGAACATTGCAATAGCTGCTCAATAAATAGAAGATCCAATAATTTTTTTAAAAGAAGGGACCGTAGCTAATAGCATGTCATTTTTTTTTTTTTAATTTTTCTTCCACAAATTCTGTTATATATGTGGTGTTACTGTACAGGTACTTTTCAGAATCATATTAGTGTTAATATAATTAACACTACATAGTAAAGTTAATTCGATCTCATTAATCTTTGTTTTAGTCATCTGGGATTTGTCCCCTATATAATTTGTATTGTTTTGTTTTCATTCATTGTGGTTTGTGAAAGGAGTTTAAAAAAATCTGTATGACTTAGGAGGGAAAATCCCAGGAACAGCTAAACTGAGTGATGCTTCTGAATCACAGAGATACAGTGAAAACTCCCAACTCTTAATTCCTAGCTGTGTTTTTATAGTAAAAGCTGAAAACATTTGCTATTTAGTTGGGATGTGGGAATTATTTTAAACTTCCTGAATACTGATAAAAAAATCAATATATTATTATTTTCTTACAACATATACAACATATATCTATACAACAAGAAATCCAGGTAAATAACATACATGGTAAGGCATCATGCTGTATATAATTTTTTCTGATAAATATATTTCTATTAATGCATTCCCCTTGTCTTGTATTTATCATATGACATAACTGATAAATAAAGTTAATTCTTTATTCACACATCCTTCAAATGTTTTAAGGGAGAAAACTAGTCTTATAGCTTATGTTTAGGTATATGATGTGTTCCGTTGCCACGACAGTATATATTCCCTGTACAATTTTTTAATGGGCTGCTAATTGTAGTTCAGTCTCCTGGTTGGAAGATATCTTCATACAGGGATGCTGTAAAGCGTGGCTGATCGCTCTAGAAATCTGGAGGGCCCTTGGCTGAGGCTTTTACAAGTGTGGTTTATTGTTTACAACCATAATCTCAAATCCCCAGGATATTTAGTTGCCTGAATTCTCACAGAAATCAGCAAAAAGTTGGGTGCCTGAATATTCTTAGAATATGGACCTGTAAGACTGAAAGACTGGAGCAATGACCAGAATTCTAGAAAGGAGCAACAGATCAATTATTGTATAACCCTCGCTAACTCCCTAATGATCAACTCGTAAGCCTGGTGGGTCAGGGGCTGCAAAATTTCTGTCCCTAGCTCCTAAAAAGACAGTTATACTTTTAACCACAGCTGCCACCACCACCTGCCTGGAAGCAGTCATATTTCTGCATGGGAGAGGTTTGCTTCTGAGAGCTCAGAAGGTCTCAGACCCTCAGCTGAGGTCTTATTTATCTTGTCTGCTCTCACACATCAGAGCAAAAATTTTGGTTTCATACCACTAGGTGGCAAACACAGACCGTTCGATGAATTACCTGATTACTTCTAGGAGTTGCTTCACATCATAATTAATCTTCAGTTCTATTTTGCAGTACGCACAGCCATTACCTGCTTTACCTGTTGCAAACCCCAGATCAGGTGAAGCAACTTTCATCTGAAGGATCGGGAGAAATCTGAATTAGATGAAGCAGCAGCGAGGCTGAGCATGAGAACTCCTGTCTTCCTGCAAAGCAATTTCAGCTGTTTGATTTTAAATGGTTTTTAAAAGAGTCACCATCTGATCATATTGCTGTAATCTCTGCCTTTCTCTAGGGCTGCTTGTCATGCTCTTTTATCACATGTCTATTAGTTCTTACACTCATTCCAGACAGTAACATTTTCTGTCTTTCCCCTTGGACACAGTAACTTGATCTCACCTACTTCCATGCAAATACCAGCTCTAACCACTTCACTTGGTTGTCTCTCAGGCTGGTGCCATTTTAAGTAGAGTGAATAGGGCCATCCGGATAATCAAATAAAGCTTTAATCTTCCTTCCAAATAAACCCTTGGACCAACTCTCTAGCTATTTGTGGTATCAGAAAAAATTAATTTCACTAGGCAAGCCCACAAATTCCACTTCATCTTTTAAGCACTCATAAAGATGGCTAGAGGAAGCCTGTTTCTTCTTCATCTAGAACTGGTGCTCTTTAGCTGATTCCCAGTACTTGCATTCAACTAAATCAGAGCTATGTAATCCCTAGGGCCAAGGAGGCTGAGGGGAGACCTTATCGTTCTCTACAACCTTCAGGTTGCTCTACAACCTTTCAGGAGGTTGTGACGTGGGTGTCAGTCTCTTCTCCCAAGTAACAGGCGATAGGACAAGAGGAAATGGCCTCAAGTTGCTGCAGGGGAGGTTTAGGAGGGATATTAGGGAAAATTTTTACACTGAAAGTGTTAAGCATTGGAACAGGCTGCCCAGGGAAGTGGTAGAGTCACCATCCCTGGAGGTATTTAAAAGACGGGTAGGTGTGGTGCTTAGAGATATGGTTTAGTGGTGGTTTTGTCAGAGTTAGGCTGATGGTTGGACTAGATGATCTGAAAGGTCCCTTCCAACCTAGGCCATTCTATGATTCTGTGATTAAGAAGGGGCCATGTGCTCTATTACAAACACATAGCACACATTTCAAAGTCTCAAAAATAAATAACATCCTTAGTTATATTTCATCTGCAATTACTTAGCCCTTTCTGTTTCTTAACATTACCATTGAAATAATTTCACTTGTCCACAATATTAAATTGATTTTGAGTGCTGAAATTGAAGTTTATTCAGAAAAGTGCATTAAGGCAGCAGCCTGGCAGTGAGTAAACGCGTTGTTAAACATGCTAATGGGCAGATTCTATTCTGAGCTGCGCTGATGAAACCCCGCTGACTTAAATGGTTCTGTTTCAGGACCAGAAACTTGAGTTTTGCCTGAGAAGCTTGAGAGGTTTTCACGTCAGGACTTCTCTCAAAAATATTGTTTCAACCAAATGCAGAATATCTTATGCAATTAGGTCTTAGTTTAACTACTCTTGAAGCAATGGTGAGTCACGAAGTTCTGAGCATTTTAGAAACATAGATTTTTAAGAAACACAGATTTTTTGGACCAGAAGCAATAATCAGATTGTTTAACGTAATGTGACCTCTAACTCTCTGATCAATGCTAAACGTGGGCTTTCTCAAACAATTGCTTTCAAACTTCTCACCCCCCCCCTTTTTTTTTTCTTTAGCATATATCAAGAACATAAATTTATCACGTTTTAAAATATAAGAGATAGCACGAAGTTACCCTGTTTCTGCCTACCTATCTGCTCAAGCATGTGACAGCAGGCAGGAGAGCCGGCTTACCCAGGAGAGAGGTCTAACAGCTGCTCGATGTTGTGTTCCTGAGGTCCCTCTAGGGGACAATTTGCCTACTTTGAGATCTCTAGGGAATGTCTTTGAGGCCAACTTAATATTACTTAAAAAGAGATATATTATTTTTTTTAATGGAATTTCTTTAGTCAACTCCAAAATGCACTTGATTTGTAAAGGATTCTGGATTTTTGCTGCGTAATCTTAATCAGAAAGCTGTTCTCTGATGTTCGTTGTATCCTTTTGTTAGACTCTTCCACTCCCTCCCTTCCTCCCTAGATAATTTTATTTATTCAATAATATATGCATAGGTAGCATTTAAACTTACATATGTACAGGAAAAAAGGCTGTTAAGGTGCAAAATGATTCCTACAATCCTCAAGCATTTGCCTGAAGAGTGAAACTTGCATGACCATAGATTTTTCCAAGTGTTTTTTAGTGCCAGTGACACCAACTCTAAGATGGAAGAAGGTGGAGGAGTCATGGTTGAGTCTTTCTAAAAGAACTGAATTGCTTTTACTAATATTTCTCAATACTTTGAATTTCCTCTTTTAATCACTTAAAAAAAATTTGCAATGACCATTTTGATAATTTTGGAAATATTCCTGTGTTGGACGGCTCAGCTGTGATCTGTAGACTTTGAGTGGACTATATCAGTGCAGAGAAGCAGATGGCTCCAGAGAACAGCAGAGAGGGAAATTATCCAAGTAATTTGAGTACATGCTTCTTTCCACTGACTAGGGAATTTAAGGTCCTTATGAGGATAATTAGTTCATTTGAAAAAAAAAAAAAAGAAAGAAAAAAGCTGACTCTTCCATTGAGCAGCGTGTAATAAATCCTTCAAGATCTAAAGTGCTTGTTCCTAAGTAGGGGCACATAGTATATCCTGCTTGTGTTATTCTGCCTTTTCCAAAAGCTCTGAATAAAGCAGGATCTGGTTAAAAAGAAAATTAAAGATATAGTAGTTCTGTTAAGTTGTTGATTTTTGTTTGCTGGAGTTGTTTCTAGCTGAAAATTAAGTGCAAATTTCAATCATCATAATAGTGTGACCGGGGTGATTTACTTGTAAACTTGATGACGGTGTTTTGTGTAGCAAACATGAGTTTTAATTTAATTTATTACTTAGTAAGGTTAAGAAATGCTTAGAAATCACATTTGCAAGAATAAAGAGAAAAAAGTCTTTTTGAAAGGGTAGTTCTTCAGAGCTTTCTCTAAGGCGAGGTTTCTGGACACAACTAGACTGTGGTTTTACAAATGATGCTTCGATTTTAACAGTTAACACCAGTTCTTTACTTGTATCGGAGTAGGCCTGTGATGGCCCTGGTGAAGTTTTAGTAAGGCAGGTTGGAAAGCAGCCCGGCAAAACCAGTGAACGCTACTTCAATGCTATTTATTCCCCATGTGACGGGACAGTATGCAAAACAGGCTGAATGGAGATACGAGTGCCTGCGCATAGTCATGTACAAATATGCTTAAATGATTCATTTCTGCATCCTGAAGAATTAGTCTGTGGACATCATTGACCATATCTTATATGATGAATTAATGAAAAACAAACACGCACTCATTAAATTTCACCTAAAATCCATCAAATAAAAAAGATCCCCCAACCTCAAGATTTTAATACAAACACTCCCTTTTTAATTTTCCTACCTCGCTCTGTCTAATTAGAGATGATATATGTACAGCTGGCTCATTGGCTCACTTAATCCCCGGGAACTCTTGTCCCCAAGGATTTGGCCTCGTTCTGTCCATGCATGAATAAAATGAGATCTGGATTTAGACAGAATTGAAGCAGTTGCAATGGTTAATGGGAACCTTAAAAAAGTAGGGTTGGCTCTATTAGCTTTAAAGGATGAATTTGATCCTGAAGTTGATGGTAGTGGGAAATCTCACTTTAATGTCAATAGTCAATGGTTAGAGTCCTTATTTTTTTTTTTTATTATTATTAAGAGGTGTGTTATGTCCCATAATATTCATTTGGCTGAGATTTAAAGCAAAACTTGTAGCTCTCTATGACGTCTCCTGCCTTCCTCTGCTACTGTTCTTCACCTAAAAGAGAACTGAGTTTCATCCCTATAAATATGTCCTTTGGTAAAATCTTTACCAACACATTTTCTGCTTCTTGCCAGAAGCAAATGGACTACAGTTCAGGCCTAAGAACATGTTATCAAATAAATATAGATGCAGTAGATGGAAATTTGTGAAAAAAGAGGGATGGCAGGAAAACCAGTTGCCATCTCTCTCCTTCACTTGCAACAAATACAATTTATTACCTTTACGCAACATTTTCTATCAAAACTTGCACAAGCAGTGGGTGCTTCATGTTTATTTTCCAATAAATCTTCGCTTGAATGTCACTGCAACATACCTGTAATTGAAAGCCAGTTTGTGAAAAGCACGCACAGATCCACTAATTCCAGGGAACCACATCAACATTTTAATCAAAGCAGAGTGAGGAACAGCTCCTGTCCACACAGCCAGGATTATCAAAGATACCGTAATTTCTTTATTCTAATTTATTCTGCAATCAAATATTTACCAGGCTTAACTGAAGAGCAGAATACTTTAAAAAATGCACGGAGACAATTCATAACATATCTAGGGCTAAATCTATGCTTGGTGTTTGGTTCAGACCTGAGTCCATCATCTTCTGAATTTAGCAATTTCGCTTCTAACAGGCAATGACCTTGGTCGGAAGGCAGACACTAACCGCTATGAGGTAGTAAGCAATAGCTTCGTAACAACGTCTTAATGGCAGCTGGTTACAAGAACCCCCTTCCTTGTCCTTCCCATTGCTCTTCTCCCAGGTATGAGGAGCGCTCCTGGAGTGCTCCCCAGGTGGGATTTTCCACCACTGCCTGCTTGAATCAAATTGTTTCATTACCAAGAAATTCTTTAATAAGATGTAACACTTGCCAAACATACTTCTGAAAGCGTTCTTGAGTCCTTTTCCAGGTATCAGAGCATCTGTCTTCTCTCCAAACCTTTAACTTTGTTTTCTTTGCTCACCATTTAGGAAAACCTTTCCAGTGCAATAAGTGTCAAGGACCCAAACTTCACTATGCCAAGAAGAGGTCACCGTGCCCGCATTTGGCGTCAGCTCTGTGCGTAGTTCTGGCACCGACGCTGTGAGATGTGGCCATCGGGGACAGGGCAGACCTGAGAGGGGCAAGCCAGCCCGCACGCCGCTAGGTGGGGGCCTGACATAAATTAGTGCGGTGTAATTAATAGATTAAATGACCCAAGGAAAGAAGCAGAAATGAATGTTAAACTTCCGTGCAATTATAATTCTCACGATTATCTTCTATGTTTGAATAGAGCCACGGCTAAAGTAAAATAGCCTGTCCCTCTTCAGGCCACAAATCTTGGTCAGTAGTACTAAAATGCTAGCTATTTTTAATTGTAAGGCCACAGCAGCAACAATAAGTAGTTGCAAATTATTCTAAAATTAAAATTCAGATCCAAGATCTGGGTATCATTATTGCAGGTAATTAGTGCAATCAGTGCAACCGCTGTGCAACAAACAATTCACAAAATATCAGATAATTTGATCTGCGATATTGTCTTTGATGCAAGAAGCTAGACGATATTTCAATTGATAGTTTCTGTCTTTGGCTTTGGTTTGTGCTCTGACATTCAGGAACCCAAATGTTGCTCCCTATGGCAACTGCTTTTGTCTCAGATCAATACACATTTTATGTTTCATGAAGACTGGCCTGTGTACAGTTACCTCTGCTGACTCCCCAAGGCAAAAATAGTCTTTTAACATATCTTGAAAGTTGGTGTAGGTAAGAGCCTTCTGATTGACCAACCCCACTAAAATAATCTACAGAAAATCTCACTGGATAGCGTTATTGGTTTACCAACACAGGGACCTCTGTTACAAACTGTTGGCTCCCAGTAAGTATCACGGCCGCTGCTTAGGTCTCACTGTGACTTTTAGCAGAAGCCTTCCCTGAGCCATGCCGTTCCCCAAACAAACCCCAGACTGACCAGTTCTGCAGGACTGATCGGATCCTGGGCCTGCCCCATACGATGCCGCCAAGGCCCTATCTCCTTCCTTTTCAAAGGCGATTTTTGTTCCAAGCTGCACCAATCCACTGTAGCTACTATTTGCCTCGATTTATTGGAGCATACGCTTTTTGATCTGTGTGTTCCCTCCTTTGATTTGCAGTGTGTCAGTCAGAAGAATGGGGGTCATAAAGGCATTACAGAAGGTGTTTGATGCTCTCTGCACTTGAAAAAATGCACATTTCTTCTTTGACACTGCTTATGTGTGTTGGAGAAAGAGAAACCAAGAGGATGACAAATCTAGACATGCCATAGGATGAAATGGTGCTGCTCAGCATGCAGAAGGCTACTCACAATTCAGAATAAATAGCTATTGCTGTCTCACAGGTGGACAGAAGAATACACTTTAGTTTCTCTTTGTCAACTCCGGTACAACTCCTGTGTCAGCAGATTGATGTCTTCATCAGCTGTTCCGCTGTGTTCGGTAACAGCACTCATAGTGTTAAGGATTACTGCAATAGGTATTTAAAAAAGAACTTTCTAATCCCTATTGCTGATATTCTGCTACGGAGATAAATGAGACCTATTGATTCCAAAGGAGCGTTTTATTTTAAGTCTCACTTAAGGGAAAAAAAAAAAAAAAAGGCAGAACTAAGTAAAAGCAGTAATTTACTGCTGTTCATCTCAAAGTGAAGCAGTTGCTCATTCTTACCACTAGTGTTTACAAATTTGAAAGTGGAATTCTTCCCCCAAATAAAAATCCTGAACTACAAAATCTAGCCTGGACCTATACAACTCTTAAAAATACAGATTAAAAAAAAAACATCAGCTCTAACTGTTGACACGCTTGTAAAATTACCTTGCATTGTACTTTTCTGTTCGGCATTTGCAACAGGCTGTCCTGCGAGGATACAGCTGTCCCACGGTGCCAGCGAAGCAGCCGAGGTTTGGGGGTCCTGCTCCCCAGCCCCATTCCCTTCCATCCAGCAGCTGCCTTTTGGGAGGAAGGAAGCCCAACGACGAGTTACTGTCTGGCCCTATGAGGCATCATCCATGTTCCTCGAGAGGCTGAGACCGAGCCGCTGGCTTCTGAGTCCCTTTTTTCTACCAGACTTAAGAGTTTTCACAATAGCATCTGTTTTCATTACGGAAATTGCTGTTTGTCTGATTCCAGAGGAAATCCAAAGGATTTGGTTTTCCTACTCATTTTTTGAAAGAACATCTCACAATAAGGTAATGGACAGGGTAAAATCCTAAGATAAATGATGTTGTTTGCAAGTGTTACAATAAAAATTATAAACTAAAGAAGCCTGTAATTTACACGTTCAATGTAAAATGCATAGGTCCTGTTAATATACAGTGGGTTAGAGAAACATAGAAATCAGAACACTGAAAAGAAATTTGTTTTCAAATTACTCCATAGAGCAAATTGTCATACTATTAAGCCAGTGGCAAAATTACAGAGGCTTCTTTGGGAATTAAGCCCACCTGATTTTTATTTGCGGTTTGGTAGCATAGTTAACAAAAGACAAAATAAAAATCTTGAAATGTTCAGTATTAGCAAATTAAAATTGCTTTTTTCATCTTGATAATTTTCTCAGGACAGGTGTTCACCTGGGATGTAGCCATGCACTGACAGAGAATACAAATGATGCACCCAAATTGTACCATTGTGTAAATTTTTTTTTTCTTTTTTTCTTTACCTTGCTTCAAATGTCACTGATCTTTAGTAGTTTTTCATCATGTGAGCTCTTGCTATATTAAAAATAATGATACTAGTTTTTAGTATATAATTATGAATATCCAGAAACACAAGATAGCAATTTATAAGATAAAAGCCACAAAATGTACTAAGACAGCCTACAAGGAAATCATATTTACAAAAATCTTATTCCCTTTGCTTTTGGTCTTGGCTAGCATTCATCTTTCATTTCTTACCGTTGTTTTAAATGAAGTCAGGCTCAGTCTGAATAACAGGGAAAAAAAGGAAAATTTGTGGAAATCTTTTCTCATAGCATCAATTACTTCATGGTTTCACCCAGAGAGTGATAAATGGCTGATGTAGGTAACATCGCACTCACTACAGAGAAAAAAGCAAGTGACATACTGGGAGAACTGTTCATTCTGTTATGTATGGTTAATCAATACTATCCATCATAGTCCCAAGTCAACAAAAACTTAAATAGCTTTTTAGGCCAGTGGGGATAACCGTAACCATCTAAAATGACTTTTCCCACAACGCAGACTACAGGATGCCGTTTGGTACTGTCTGAATCGAGACAGAGCTGGGGCATGAGCTCAGGCACGCTCTCTAAGAACCACATTCAGCTTTGGCTTTCAGGCTCCAAATGATCGCCAATCTACTACAAACCAAAATCAATTGCATCAGCCATTAATCACCCTCACTGTTAAAAATGTGCACCTTACCTCTACCCTGATTTCTCATAGATTCAGTTTCTACCCACTGCAGCTTTTATAATCTTACCTGAAAGATTAGAAATCATCTATTATCAGAAAACCTTTCCCCCTCTAACCCTCCTGGTACCCTCCACTCAGCTAAGGAAGTTTCCCAGACATAATTCCTGTAACGCTTTTCTAATCATTTTCCAGTTGCTCACATTTATTTTTATTTGAAACATGAGCAGCAGAAAACCCATCCTGGTCTGCAAGGATTTTTCTCTGCTGAATAAATTGATGACAACAGTTCTCTCCCTTCCTTCCTCAATATTTTCACGTGGCTATATATATATATGTATATACACACACGCACCTTTTTCCATCCCTGTGCAGTAAAGCATTTCAGCTTCAGTGCGTAAAGCTGATGGACCTTAAGCATACGTTCAACCGTGCTCCTAAATACAGCTCCACTTGAGCATACTTTTACAGCAAAGAACATGTCCAGCTTCTTTGCTAAATTGGTCTGATGTCCAGGGACTTCAGCCCCCTCCACCTCTACCGCTACCTCTTCTTGCCTGTTTTAGAGCCTAAATGTAACGGGAGTATTTTGATGGGATGCTTTTATCGCCTAAAGCTCAGCAGTACATCTGTGTCTGTACGTGTTAACTTCCTTTTGATGTTAATTCTTTTTTATCTCTTTACATCGAGTATCTCTTAGATGAGAGGATGTGTAAATTTCTGAGTGTTGTCTATTTTTAAAGAAATACAATTCGGCAGAACAGTGGGTCTGTGTATTTTGAAATGGAAATAGAATATGTGGCAATGAAGGGAAAGAGCTAGTAAAACATAAATTTCTAAAATCAGGAACCGCAAAGATTTTTTTTCACTCAGAACCATTGCAATAGCACTTAAATTCCATTACTTCCAATCTGCCAGCTGTGAGAGAGAAGCGCAATTTTAACAGGTGAATAAAAAAAACGAGACAAAGCTCTGAAGGAAAAGCACAGAAGCCATTACAAAGATGATTTCAGGATGAAAAAAAAAACCACCCCAAATCTCTCAGTAAGTGACAGCTGTGATTTTAATGGACTATTCTTAAAATGAGATTTATATGCAAACTGCCTAGAGAAAATAATAAAAGGATGCTAATAACCTATAAATGTTAAAGATTTTTATCTCAGGCTCAAAAAATGTTGATGGCAATGGATGGAGTACTATAACATACCATAAACGTCCCCATTACATGATTGCTGCTCTGGCCTGGTGCCGCTATGAATGATCTGGTACGCGCGCTGCAGTGAAGCAGCTGTCCTATTGCATGCTCCTGCTCTCCCTCTTCCCAACTCACTGGAGTCTCTTAGCGTGGGGGTTTTAGTCTCATACGCCACCCCAACAGAAGCCAATATTTTTTACTACTACCACTGAAAATATTCCTGATCTCCTAATGCATCCCTTTAACTCGAAAGAAAGTTTTGAGCACGCATGAAATGCTGGACCAACATTGAATCACCAGTGCACCCATAGGTACAGGCGTGTCTTTGGCTGATGAAACTTCCCCCAGCTCAACGACAGGTCCTTTTCCATAGGGATCGCTGGTGAGCAACTTCAGTTCACACCAGCTGCAATTCAAGAACGTTTTCTAAAGATGAAACAGGTGGGAGAGGATATACTTGGCCGATAAATGAGATACTTTGGAAACTCCTCTCTACTTTGGGTCCACCTATTGCAGACAGCGCCGTAGAAAGCATAGTAAAATTTCATTCTTCAGATGTCTGACAAGTGAGCTCCAACAATTTTTGTTTCAATGGGTTAAGGCATCTTTCCCGGCTGCTCGCGCCTCCTCTCCGCCTGACTCCACCGCACGCAGCAGAGCTGGCAGGAGATAACATATGCCCGCACCTCCGCTGCTCCCAGCCACAGCCCAGCGTCTCCGCTTCCAGCACTGCTGCCGATTTGCAGCAAGCCACCAGCGTCTGCGTGGTGCTGCTGAGTTGTGGGCAGGCTGTGTTATTATTGGGCTACTATTATTATTAAGCAGACGGCTACCTACACATATGTTTAATTAAACAGCTGCTGCATACTGAGTGCGTGCATGTAAACACATACATGCATCTAGATACCGTATTATAGATACAATTTGTGCTGATGGATTTGCATGTACGTGTGCACACCTCTGCATTGGTGAAGCAATGCATATAAGCTAAACGAGCAGATCAGGTCATTGCTTATTTACGTAAAATACAGAGTTAACAGAGTTTACATAAAATACAGAGTTCAGCACTGGTGAGGCCACACCTTGAGTATTGTGTCCAGTTCTGGGCACCTCAATACGAGAGGGATCTCGAGGTGCTGGAGCGAGTGCAGAGGAGGGCAACGAAGCTGGTGAAGGGCCTGCAGAATAAATCTTATGAGGAGCGATTGAAGGAGCTGGGACTGTTTAGTTTGAGGAAGAGGAGGCTGAGGGGAGACCTCATCACTCTTTACAACTACTTGAAAGGGCACTGTAGAGAGGTTGGTGCTGGTCTCTTCTCACAGGTAATTAGCGACAGAACAAGAGGGAATGGGTTCAAGCTGCAGCAGGGTAGGTTTAGGCTGGACATTAGGAAAAAATTCCTCACAGAAAGAGTGGTCAGACACTGGAATAGGCTGCCCAGGGAGGTGGTGGAGTCACCATCCCTGAATGTGTTTAAGAGTCATTTAGATGTGGTGTTAAAGGATATGGTGTAAGGGAGAACTTTGTAGAGTGGAGTTGATGGTTGGACTTGATGATCCCAAGGGTCTCTTCCAACCTAAGTGATTCTTTGATTTTACGAAAATATCCCCATTTCAGCACCAGCAGCTTCAACGGGCACGTGCACAAGTACCTGTGCAATTCGGCCCTTTGTTCATACAAATTGTAGGAGGCACTGCTTAGGGAAGCGGAGTTTGTACGAGCAACACATTGCCTCGGCATCACAGCTTTAGTCAGCCTGTTTAGAATTCAGTTGTGACAAAAGCTAAATTCTCCCTCCAATATTAAATATAGCTCTGCTTAAATGTGGAAAAGTAGTGCCAATTTCTTGAGCGAGAGCTACAGTGAAGCTCCAGGTTTTCTTGTGACAATTTTAGAAAATTGCCTAAAAGGTTGAAGAGTTTATTTATTTATTTATTTTAACTCTGTATTTAGTAACTCTAACACTTAATCTTCCTTCATGTCACTGCAGATCCAGCAAGGTTTAGTGAGTCTTGTCCTTCCCCATCTGCCTGCAGAAGCAGCTGGAAGGCCTCTGGAGAGTGGCTTTCTCAACCCTTTTAGTGCCAAAACAGGCTGTTGAGTCAACAATGGGTTTGATCTCTGCCAATGGTTTTAAAAAACAATTAAGTTTTGGAGAAACTAAATCCGTAATATTTGGAATACAAATCACAATAGCATCTTCTCTGACACCCAGGGACGACGTTAGTGCTTGGCGAGCCCCACAGCATGGCAGTCACACCTGCACTGCTCAGGGTCGTAACTCCCTGCTCTAGCTGCGCTGGAGCCCCACCGAGAGGAATGATTCATCCCATGAACGAGCTGGAAAGAGAGAGAACCGGATTCCGTTTGCCGGGTTCTTTGCCTGTAACGCATCCCACCGGTCCAGCAGAACCCTTTGGAACAATTACCGATTTAGGCTACGTTTCCCATCCCTACGGAAGCAACCCAGCCAGTCCCGCTCCCCCCTCCACGGCAACTTTCAGCCCCGCTCGCGGTGGCCGTCCCCGTCCCCGACATCCCCGCTTCCCCGGGGGATAATTTCCCCGTTCCCCGCGGTGGGACCGCGCTCTTTCCTCCACCCGCGCAGAACCGCGGCACCGAGCCGGTGACGGCTGCAAAAAAAAAAAAAAGCAAAACCCAAAACGCTGCGAGGATGGTTGGGTTTCGGGAGGGAGGAAAGGAGGGTGGCCGCCCCCGCCGCGCCGCCCCGTTGCATCCCGTCCCCCGCAATCCCCGCTGCCCGCCGGCCCCGACGGGGCGTCCCCGGCGCCAGAGCATGCTCAGAGGGCGGCGGGGGCGGGCGGGCCGGCCCGGGGAGCGGGCAGCGGGGAGCAGGCAGCGGGGACCCGGGAGCCCCGGCGGGCGGGGGGCGGGCGGAGCCGCCAGCCCGGGCGGGAGGCACCCGGAGCCGCCGAGCCGAGCCGAGCCGAGCCGCGGAGCGCCGAGCAGCCACCTCGAGGAACGGGCGCGGAGAGGGGTAGCCGCAGCAGGTTGCGCGCCCGGGCGCGGAGCGGTGAGCCCGAGGAGGAGAGGCGGAACGGAGACCCCGGGCAGCGGGGTGCGCTGAGCCGCTGAACGGGGAGCGCAGGCTGGGGTCGGGGGGACGCGGGGCGGGTACCCAAACCGAGACCCCGAGCAGAGGAACGCGCCGAACTGCGGAGCGGAGATCCCCGGCGGGCGCAGCGGGGTGCGGAGCGGAGACCCCCCCCGAGCAGGGGGACCCGCGCTGAGCCGCGGAGCGGGGCCGCCGGAGGAGCGGCGGGTCGGGAGGGGGGATCCGTCCCGGCAGGGGTGGCGGCGGGGCGGGGGGGCAGCGGCCCCATGGGGCCGGGCGGCGCTGGCTGCTCGGCGCGTCCCGGCCGCCGCCGCCGCCCCGCCGCCGGCGGGAGCCGCCAGCCATGCTGCGGGGCGGCCGGAGCCCGCTGCCGCCGGCGGCGGGACCCCCCGTCGGGGCGCGGGGACCGTCGGGCGTCCCCGGGGCGGCGCAGGTGGCGGCGGGCAGCCTGCTGGCTCTGCTCATCCTCTGGACGCTCTTCGGGAACGTGCTGGTGTGCGCGGCCATCGTCCGCTACCGGCACCTGAGGAGCAAGGTCACCAACATCTTCATCGTCTCCCTGGCTGTCTCGGACCTGCTGGTGGCTCTGCTAGTCATGCCCTGGAAGGCGGTGGCTGAGGTGGCCGGGTACTGGCCCTTTGGGGCTTTCTGCAACGTCTGGGTGGCCTTCGATATCATGTGCTCCACGGCCTCCATCCTGAACCTATGTGTGATTAGCGTGGACAGGTACTGGGCTATTTCCAGCCCTTTCCGCTATGAGAGGAAGATGACCCAACGGTTGGCACTGGTGATGATCAGCGTGGCGTGGGCTTTGTCTGTGCTCATCTCCTTTGTCCCTGTCCAGCTCAACTGGCACAAAAGTGGGGATGTTGCTGCTGCTGGTGATATTGGGGATGGATTTGGCACTGGCTGGGCAGCAGCGGGTGCTGTCACCACCTGGGCGGAAGACATGAGCACCACGTGGGTGGCATTAGCAGCAGTGAGACCCTCTGATGGGACCTCTGGCAGCAATGATACCCTCACTGGACCATCAGGGAGCTGTGACTCCAGCCTCAACAGGACTTACGCTATTTCCTCCTCCTTGATCAGTTTTTATATCCCCGTGGCTATCATGATAGTTACATACACTCGAATCTACCGCATTGCCCAGGTGCAGATTCGTCGGATCTCTTCCCTGGAGAGGGCAGCCGAGCATGCGCAGAGCTGCCGGAGCAGCCACGTTGACTGCCACCATCACACAAGCCTCAAGTCCTCCATCAGGAAAGAGACCAAGGTGTTGAAGACTCTCTCCATCATCATGGGTGTCTTTGTCTGCTGCTGGTTGCCATTCTTCATCTTGAACTGCATGGTTCCCTTCTGTGAGAGCCCACCCAGTGACCCCCAGGCTGGCCTTCCCTGCGTCAGTGAGACCACCTTTAATATCTTCGTCTGGTTTGGTTGGGCCAACTCCTCTCTCAACCCCATCATCTATGCCTTCAATGCTGACTTTAGAAAGGTCTTCTCCAACCTCCTGGGATGTGGTCAGTTTTGCTCTAGTACTCCAGTGGAGACTGTTAACATAAGCAATGAGCTTATCTCTTACAACCAGGACACCCTTTTCCATAAGGAGATAGTGACTGCTTATGTTAACATGATCCCAAATGTGGTTGACTGTGAGGAAAACCGCGAGGACCCTTTTGATAGGATGTCCCAGATCTCCCCTGACCACGAGATTGCCACTGACTCTGTCTGTGAGCTTGACTGCGAGGGGGAGATTTCACTAGGCAAAATAACACCTTTCACTCCAAATGGTTTACATTAAATTGCAACCTGCCCTGGTCAGTCCTTCTTGGATTATACAACAAAATATTAGCACTGAGTGGAAAAGCCTGCTTGATTTTATGCTGTAGTTTGGTCGGTCACTTCATGCTAAACTCACTTCTACGTGTAGCACTTTGCAGGATGTAGACATTGTCATACAGGGAGCTGGCGGCACAAACTTAATGCAGCACTTCCCCAGGCTGAGAGAGGACCAGGCAGTCGTGTTGATTAGCTGTGGTGAGGTAATTGTGGTATAATTACAGTCAGTTCATGTTTATAACGTGTGTTTGCAAATGAAAGGTGCCATTGTCAGTGCTAAGTATTACAGCTTCTAAATTCAGGGACAGATGTGGCTGGCATAGACATTAAATAGAAGAAAATTCTGGGCTGTTTGTTTGTTCGGATCTTATGTTTCTTTTTCTCTGTTGTTTTTTGTTGGGTTTTTTTGTTTCTTTTTTTTGTTTGTTTTGTTTCATTTCTTAAGATAGAAATAATGAGGTGGTGATTTGGATGATTATTTAAATGCGTGTTTCTGCCAAAACAGTTTATGTGGAATCCATGTTCTCCTAGGCGGCGTTGTTGCCTATGATATCCTTGCCATGTTCCCAGATGAATAAATAAAAAGTTACATTGATCAAGGGGTTATTATCTTTCATTTATCACCCTGAAAGGTCTACAACAAGTATTAAAACTTTAACGTTTGTATTTGAATGGTTAGAATGACTAACAGCTAAACCCTATTATTTTGAAAGCAAAATAGTCTGTATAGAAAATAAAATTTTTGAATAAAAGCAAAGCTCATAGGAATGATTGACTTAAATTAACTCTTTCATATGGCTCTGCTTACAGCTAGATTTATGCCTGTTTTTCTTTAATATTATAACTGATGCTATCTCTCTCTGCAGCTAAGAATATCAAGTATACATACCTACAAGCTATTAAAACTTTCCACTTAATTCTGTACTTGAACTTTTTAAAGGTACTATTAATGAGAAGAGTTTGGTGATAGAATTAGGAGCTGGATGTGTCTAAACCCAAAAATTATGTTTGAAAAAGATGCTAAAAATTATCATTTCCCAGTGTAGACATTAGAGAACTCATTCAAACCAAGAGAAGAAAAAAATGCTGTTGATGTATTTTTTTAGTTACTTACTTATTAACCGGAACTTAAATATACTTTAAGTGCTTTGACTCCACAAAACATTTCAAAGCAGTCTTTAAAAATTGTGAAAGAGTATTTTAAGCTCTATTTCTATTGAAATGTTTACATCAAATGGAATATTTTACTTAGAAACATTTGTAAGCTTTCAGCTCAGAAATTTCCAAGACAAATGATCAAAGGTAGTAAAAGCAATGCCAATATTTATTTAAAGCTTTGGCTTACGAAGTGAACAACATTTGAATCCATTTGCCCTTTAAAAATACCTGTGCCACGAGCTGAGCAGATTTAAATGGAATTGCAGGTGCGGATTCAGTAGCCCTCCCTCCATCCTGCCTAGCTGGGAACTGAAGGCCCCTATATGATGTACGGGGGAACAGTAGGCTCTGCACGAGGCAGCACGGTTCGGGGGCAGTCATTTAACCAGCTGCTGGGATTTGTGAATGTTACAGACTTAGTCTTGAGCCTCTTTGAAGGTCAGACCCTTCATACTGGTTTGGGGATTGTCTCACCTCCCCTTGGGATATGAGGTGGAAGAAGCGCAGGAGGCTTGTGATTGAAATCCCTTTGTGGTTGCCTCTGCTGCAATCCGGTTTTGTCTGCAAGCAACATTTCGTGTGTGTAGTCTTTGATATTAATTGGTTATACTGTCATTTTGGATTATCTTTTCAACTGCTTGTCACTGAAGAGTGACATCTACCTGAGCGTTTGCTTTGCTGCTGATAGGAAATCTCGGTGTAATATCCCTTTACAGCTGTCCTCAGAAAAGGGTGCTGTGACTGTGTCTTAGGGAGGCTTGAAAAACAGAAATCTCATGCCCATAACCAGGTTCAGCCTACTAATGGCTTGACATCGAGGGTGAGTATGGCATCGTTCCTTTACTAAAGCGATGGTACGTTGCCAGGAGTTAACCATAGTTCTAGCCCTGCTGGTTGGATAAGCTTGCCCTGAATAAAATCGTTTTCCCAAATAAATATGAAGGAAACTGCTTCTGGTGGTGCAGTGGCAAATTACCCCAACCAGAATTTAGATTTTTGCATTTTCTAGTCACTACTCAAATTTTGAGGCTAATAACAGCATGTTTGATTTTCTGGATCTGTGCAAAGAGCCTCTTGATACCCAGATGCGATGAGGTGCAGGCACCTGGCGCTGATTCCAGCTCCCCGGGGCAATGCTATATTTTATCCGTTTTTGTCCATATAAAATTGGAAGCAGCCCAGGGAAATGGGGAAGGGAAGATACGATCCCTTCCTGAGCACCTGCCTGCCAGCAGGCTGCGCAGTCTGATGCTGCGCATTACACCCTGCTCCAGGAGCACTGCAGAGCACCTGAACCATTTCAGTGGCAACAGTGAAGAGGGTGTCCCCCCACCAGCCTCCCCAGGTAGCCTTTCCTCTTCAGAATAAGCCCTGTGCTGGTGGTGTGGCAGTTCCCTTGGATCCAGTTCCTAGCAGGTGTGGTGGAGGGGCAGATGCATACAAGAAGATGCTCGTGCATCCCCTTGGCAGGTGTTTTTCTCGTCGTCGACGCTTTACCCGCCTGGGTTTCTGGAATAAGGGGGTGGGATAACGCTGGGGTGCAAGAAGATGACATCTCCGTCAGTGGGTTTATATAGCAACTTTGCACAGAGTATTAGGAGCTTATGTTAGCTATATATTAGGCTATATTCATAATAGATTAGGAATATGAGGCTTATCTCAGATCTGAAGGAAGGCAGTTTTTAGCCTGCCCCAGAATTTGGGAGCATGATTAGGACCATACAGAAAATTGGCCAAATTGACACTTCCCATTACTAATTTTTAGTTTATGACTTCAGCTGGTAAATAATTTCTGATGGTGGCTCTACCATGTAATCTCTCTCCTTGGAATATGTACCTGTCAGGGGGCTTCATCCTTTGGAGCCCAGGAGCATCAGAAAGGGAATATTTCTGCTTCAAATGACAGGGAGAAGGTACATTTTTGCTGGAAGCACAGACTGACCTTACAGATCTGAAAGAAAACCTTTTTTCTTGACTTGTAACATAGGGACAATTTGTTGCTACTGTATTCAGAATTACTAAGATAAACTTTTTAAAGAAACGTGTATCTTGCCTTGAACTATCAAAAGGAGCAGACTGTTTTAATAAAAACATCCCCAAAAAGGCTTTTTAAAACTGGTTTCTCTCAGATGAAACTGCTGCCCTACTTTTTTAATGGTTTCCATCTTAAGGACTAATGCATTTGGCCAGCCGTAGAGCAGAGTTCATTGGAAGTGCAAGTAGGTTTTTATAATCCTTACATCCTTGTGGTGTCACTCTGGAACTCATCGGTGCCAATGGTTTTGTACCTGCCATCAACATGTTTTCTTCTGTGAAAGTCACCTCGTTCCTGTCAGGCATTTTACTCCCTAATTAAGCACGATCGCTTATTGCTAGCTCAGTTTTTTGGGGGTTTTCCTTTTTTTTTGTCCTTTGTACTTTAATGATTGGCATGTACAGTGCAGTTTGGCTTTGAGTCATTGTTACTTAATGTAGTCCTGAGTGATGGCTGACCTTCCAGATCCCCCATCGTTTTCAGTTTCTATTTTGTGTTGTTGTTTGTATATCTTACCTTGCAATACGTGTCACTGTTAAATTACCTCTGAGCCAGCCAAATCTTCTGTCCTGGATAACTCCATACCAAAGGAGGGTCAGTATATCAGTAGTCCGTATGTTTTCTGTCTGAGTTACCTAATGACAGAGGAGTTCATTTTAGTGAAAGAACAGAAGATGTGAAGGTATCTTAGTTCATTTTTAAGAAGCGGTGACATGGAGGACACGAAAGCACAGTGCTGTATGTAAAATGCTGCAAACACCACGAAGACTCTCTATTCAAACCCCCAAAGAGCTTTTGACAGCACTGGCTTTAACAAGGGCTGGTGGGTTGTATAGTGGTTTTTTTTTTCCACCCCCCCAAGCTAAAGAAATATAAATGACTTTCTCAGAGGGGAACACAAACAAAATACTTTTCAAAGGGAGAAAAATTACTGCAATATTTTTTGGTATGTTTGGTACTTTGTCCGTTTGCTTTCATTGTGTTTTTTACTTTTGCAAGCCACATCTGATGTGTCTCTGCAAGGAGTCTCCCTGCTGAGAACTCGGGTGTTTTTGTAACAAGTAACAAAAAAAGGCTTCAAAATTAGGAAGGTTTCTTATAGAAGTAACACTAAGGACAATCTTACACCATTTAGGAGTCAATCATGTATAAACTCAGCGTTCAAGAGACTGACAAGACTGGAGGCAGTGTTCAGAACATGCATCAGACTGGAAGTTTGAGAGGTCACGAGTCCTTCAGCTGTTTGTACGTGCCAAAATTGCCACTCTTGACAAGGAGAGCATTTTCGTCACTGTCACACAGAAGGCAGGGTATACACCTATGTCGGCATTAATAATTATGCAGAGATTTCTCTTTCCTCTGAGGCCATCTTTGCTACTGTTTAATTGGATTAATCAAATTTTAAAATTATTCAGTGCCTATTTAAATCAGTAGAAGACCTCAGTGATGGATGTGGGCTTGGGTCACAGGGCAATGAAATTATTTCTCCTGGTTTCTTATGAATATTACTACTGCTATTCTCTGCTACTGGATGATGACAGGTTAAGGTTGGCATGCTGAACAAAACATTTCACCAGCTGATATGCAGAAATAATTATTTTATTCAGATTTACTTATTTGTTTTCAAACTTTGGAAGACTTGTCAAACTTCCAGGAGTTTCACAAAGTCCACGCAGAGCATCTCTTCTTTGATTGTGTCTCAGATCAGCAACAACTGGTTGCGTTTTTAGTGCCCTGGGAACTATGCTTTTATGAACAGAATTACGCCTCTCTAAGTTTAAGCTGATGTTTTCAAAGATGAGGGTATACTTTTGGTCTAAAAACATAGATGTGCACAAAGATATCTATAAACGAGGATATATTCATTATTTATGGGGCACCAAAGATATGCCTCTCCCTTCAGCCTTTTGTTTATTGTAGCAGTGGTAAGATTGCAGTGAGCAATAATGGGATTAAGGGTGTAGAGAGTGGAAATACAAATAATATTATCATCTGAAGCAGGTGATGGATTGTTTCTTTCTGGGAGGCTGCTGCCTCTCCCAGGATAGTTTACTTTAATAGACAATTTACAAGATGATTTTGTCTTGTTGTATGTCTAAATCCATTCTCAGTTGGGACTGGAGATAGCGTTCAATAAGACTTAGAGTGGACAGATAGCTGTTTAAGGAGGATAGACATTTTTATGGACTTAATCATTTGTATCGCAGCCATCAGAGTCACATTTGTGAGGTTTGCAAAATACAATGCAGCAAGCATAAAAAAATAATTAAAAATTATAGTCCATGAAAAAAATTTTCTTCCTGTGAATTATTCCCCGCAGTTAACAACAAATACTCGTTTGTATCCTGTACTGGCGGAAGGTCTGAAAAATAAGGAAAGAAATGGCAGCAACATCTACAGATAGGTTCAGTTCGCCTGAAATTGGTCTAGTGTCAGCCCGGCCATGCAGGGCACGGCACGGCACGGCAGCGAGCCATTCCTGTGGTGCACAAGCACCTCGGCCTCGACCGCAAAGACCCCCGGTGGTGTGGTAGACCCCTTGCTCCCAAGGTGGATGCTCAAAATCTGCATGTAATGCTTAGGAAATCTGAAGTTTTTAACAACTGCTCCGCCTCTTGTTTACGACATGAAAGAGAAACCACACTTTTCTTTTTCGAGGTTGTGCTCTGAAATAAGTGGTTGCAAATGACATGTGGTTGGGGTTGGCTCTCTGGTTTAGCTGCTGCCTGGCTAGTGCTCGACCGGATGTGGCTACGATAGCCGCTCAGGGTTTCAATACCTGAACTGCACGTATGTCCTAGTTTAGGGGCCTAATATTGAGCGGAAAAAATCCTAAATTCAGTTTTCCCAGAGCATTTGAGGAGCAGTGCAAAACGCAGTCTGGTGGTTACAGAGCAGAGATGAGCCTCAGCCACAGCCTGAGCTTGGTTGCATCCAAGGCCATCGGAGAAGTCTAGTCTACAGCTCACTTGCTGCAGTTTTGCAAATGCCTCATAAGTAAAATATTAACAAGGAAGTTCAGCATGCCCTCTTTTACCCTTTGGCCTAATATTTTCCAATCTGAAAGGTTTTTAGTAAAATTAAAAATCTACATTTCTAGCCTTTGGCCTTGACCTTTAGCTCTCTCTGTTAACTTCATATAATTAGTCTCCTTTGGTGAACAGAAGCTCCTGGCATGGAGTTAGCTGCTTGGGTACCTCATTGTCACCAAATCTGGAACTACCTCAAGCTACACTTAAATTACATTATGTCTCCATCCCCAAAGGAATCTTTTAGATCTTTTTTTTTTTCCCCAAGCGACAACATTTTCCTTCTCAACACAAGATTATTCGCCAGAAACATAATTTAGAGGACAAGCATAAACAGACTTTTTTTAAAGCTCTTAGGGATTTTGCTTGATTATACAAAATAAGAATGGATCGGTATTAGGCATAGAGATAAACAGAGTTTTTTCTACAAAAGGTTTAATTTTTGGCTTTTTATAGGAATAAAGGCTGGATGTTTTCATTGTGAAGACTATATGCATTTGATTTTATACAGTTACATGCATGCATATGTTCTTTTATATATATGTGTATACACACACAAAAACGTATTTCATCATATTCACAGGGTAATTAAATATATTTCTCTATATATAAATAGAAAATGTGCAAATTTATCCAGAAGGAAGCAGGTCAGATCTTAAAATTTTACTATTGCTCTTTCATCACAACGAGATACAAGTACATAGTCTTCCCAGATGTTCAAAAGGCATTTCGGCTGTTTAGAGTTGAGGATCTTTGAAAATCCAAACTTGAATTATGCAGTGAGAGGGAGCGTATGAAATTCTTTCTGTCAACTATTTTATATTCAAAGCATTTTTATAATGATTTGCTAATTGATCTTTATCTATAAGCATTTTGATACAGAGAGCAAGAAAAGGATTTAGAAGTACCTCTTGGATGTCTCTCAATGATGGATATTAAACAATGCTTTTGTCTTTCTGATTTGGTCCAACAAAGGTGCAAACTTGACAGCATGCAAAGAGTTTCTGCTTCATCAGAAGATAAAATGTATTGCATAACCTTTCAAAACATCCAATTTAGGTAACACCGTCTCCGAATTTTAAGTGGCACCTTAGGCAGAAGTACTTTCTGTATTAAACAACTACTTTGATAATTCAAACAATGCCCTTCTCTTAAAAATAATATTTGCAAAGGGTCAGGGTTTCATAGGTCAAATGAGACAGAAGAGTGCAAATTCGAGGACCAGCTCGGCAGCACTGACCAAGTAGTGATTGTACGGCCTGGCAATAGCAGAGCCGTGTCTGAGGACAGGGAAGAAAGTAGTTGGGTAGGAGGCAGGGAGAGAATTCTAGGGAGGAATAAGAGAAACAGCGGAGGGTCCAGGAAGCCAGGAATTTGGTGGCAGTCGAAGGCAAGGGACCAGGAGGAATCGATACGGTCCCAGGTGGCTGAGGCGGGGGTGGTAACAGGTTTCAGAGCGAGTGGGTGAAAGGGGGCTGGAAGGGATCAGGATGGGGTCTGGGCAGTGAGCGTCCCTAAGGGCCCATGGGGCTTTGGGAGGCCACATAGAGATGGGTGGGATTTCTATGGGGAAGCTGACAGAGGAGGGCTAAGACCGGACAACTCACCCACCCATTCCCCTCCCAGGATCCACAAACTCTCCTGCTCTGTGCTGTCCCATCCTACGACTTCTGAGTAACTTCAATATTGCCACTTAATTTTATCATTAAACAGGTACAAGTCAAGTGTCAACCTACTGTGCAGCAAATGAAGAGCTGTCATATGTTAAAGCTTGGAAAATAACTTACACAGTCACCTATGTCATCCTGCAAGGAATATTTAGTCAGGGAGTGGAGAGCAAAGAGGGCTTTGAGATCATCTTCCTACTGTGCTGTTTTGGCCGCGTGATGGTAGGGAACTTTAGAGGCTTGTCCTGGTTCCGCTGGATTGCTAGAAGCAAGTCTGTCTTCCAGAAACTTTCCGAAGGTGCCTAGTCACATTTGAAATCTCTGGTAGAATGGCCCTCAGTATGTCAGTACTATGATTTTTTTTTAATCTGTGCAAATGAGGTATTGAACAGAGTCAAAATCTGCTGCTGTATATTGAATGCATATATTCATTGTGAGAAGCTGATCTCCAGTGGTGGCTTGTAACATGATGTTACGGAGTTGACTCTTACTGACTCAAGCCCAAATCTGCCAATGGGCAAGTACAAAAGATGTGGGGGTTCTGCTTTCTGCTAAATACAAGTATTAGCAATATTTTTTTCAAATACAAAGGTACCAAACCGCTACTATTGGTTTGCCTATTGAGTACAGATACTTTTGTACAGTGATAGACAGTTGGAAATGAGCTTAAAAGACAGAAAGCTTAACTTCATAAATAAATATTTATATATAATGTAGTATCTAATATGAAAATATTCAGTTCTATATTATACAAGGCTCACGCTGGTTTACATCTTTGCAGAATTCTTTTATTTTTTTCTTTTTTTTTTTTTTTTAAGCTTTTAGTGTCTTTTGTCATTTTACCCAGGTGGTGGTAACAGCCTGCAGAGATCTGCAGAGTAAACTCCAAATTTTAAATACTTTGCTTACGTAGTGGTTGGATGAGAAGTGACAATACCTCTGCTTGAATGTATTCGCCATGTTAGCACAAAGACCTGCAGCAGGTAAAGCTCGACATCTCATACCTCGATGAGACAGACTCCCTCTGGATCTGTGCACACCAGTCTTGGCCCAATAGCGCCCCAGGTCTGAGACGGGGAGATGGTGCCCCTGCCCACACTGCAGCTCAGCAGCTCTCCTTGGAGGCTGCAGCAGCTTGATCTCTGTGTTTTCAGCAGGGTCTCTAACCACCAGGCCACGTTACACATTGCAAATACTGTCCTTACTGGCTGTGTTTCTAAGCCAAGCTAAATGGCAGGCTCTGAGCGTGCTCGGTAAATCAAGCCAGTGGGCACAATGCGGGAATACCTAGTCTCCAGGTGCCAACCCTCCATCATTGTTGGGAAGGCGTCTCAGCAAAAATGAAGGCCAATGGGGTGTATGAGATGGCACAAGGCCAACGGCATGTATGAGATGGCACAGTTTTAGGCACTTGGAGACAGTATTGCCTTAAAAATCAGCTGGGTGTGGAAGTGGGATTTTTTTTGAAGACTGTTGCCCTAAACTTAGGCACCCAACGTTCCACGTAAATGGAAACGTAAGCATTTTAATACCTTCTAGGTTACAGGTGTATTTACTCGAGTATGCCTGTACATGTTGCAGATGAATGCAGATCCCAGCTGGACAGGCTTTGAAATGCAACACAGAAGTGTGTAAACTGAACGACTTTGCAAGCGCGGATGAAGCAGGATCGCCCCCTCTCACTTGTGAGCATCACCTGGTTCAGTGTCTGCTTCATATTCTCACCATGAGCGGAAGCAAACCACTGTTCCCCGCGTACTACTGCATCCATCCATGCACAGGGACTGTTAAAACACCCCGCAGCAGGGTGGTGCAGCACTGGGACTGATGGATGTAAAACGAGGACCATCCTATGCGATGTGCCCCCCAGCTCGGGCTGGCCGGAGAATGCGCTTGTGCTACATCTGTGCCTCTTTGCACGTTGGGGCAGCCTCGGGGAGGATAAAAGATGCCCTTAACTTCACCTTTCTGGGCCGAGAGCTTTATTTTGTGGCTCAGAAAGGCACAGCCCACTTTCAGTTGCTTTTTTAAAAGATGGTACGCTTCAGTGCCTTGTGTATAAAAGCAAATGTGATGAATTCAGTGATGGCAGCAATACAAACTTTATAACTTTAATCTACTAGGACAGATCATTCAGTGGTGAAGATGATGTAAAAGAGATGACTTTGCCGTTCTAAAATTGTCTTTTTTGTTGTCTCCTCTCCTTCTTAATTTCCCAGCATATTAGCTGGAGCACTAGAGAAAATTGTTTGATACAGGAAGAAAAGTTATTTTCTATTTGATTAGATGTAATAAACTGTCCTTAAAGTGTCTGATAGTCTCCTTAGGGAGCTGCTAATCAATAGCTGGAGGAAACCTACTTTCCAGATCTTTCCTCTAGCCAAGATCTTAACTTTCTTCTTTCCAGGCTCCCTTCTTCTTTTCAAGATAACTACTTCTTTTTGGGAACCTTGCTTTTCTGCATCGCATCTTCCAGGCTCCACACAATCTATGTACGGAAGTGCACTGCATGATCAACCTCCTAATTGGTGGCAGTCTCGCACCTCGTTATTAACTGGAGCATTCAGGTTGGGCCACTTTAGTTCAGGCCAGGTTTTATCAAAATGTGTGTGTGTGTATTGGTTGCAGCTAGCACGTCGCAAGCTTCTGCCTGAGAGTTTGAAAGTTTAATTTCAGATACTAACCCCTGCTCCTCCCCATTGGTTATCTACAGCCTGTTGACGTTCACAATTTAAGCTCTTTCACCTACAACAGCTAGAAAAGATTATGTGCTACGAATTGTCCTCCACAAGCTCTCTTATATTTTTCCCCCTGAAGGAACTCCAAATTCAGAGGAGACTGATTTCTGCATGTCTCATTCTGTGTTCAAGTCAGTGACTTTCAGGCCATATGAAAATACTTCTTTGTCTCTGTGTATTCTTCCTACTTGGCAACCAGTGATGATCTGAGGCCAGACTGGAACTGGGCTTCTAGCTTACCTGCAACTGACCTGTGACTGAAGTGAGGATGGACAATTTAAGGTCCCTCAGGGTGGTGGATTGACTTCAGTTTTGTCTGGTATTGGAGCCAGACTATCTTCCTTTAAGAATTTGCTCTGCTTTGAGAAAAGAGGTGCACACTTTCCTAAGCCCTTGGAGGTCTCGTCTGTTGCTTGTGTCAGGTTTTGAAGTTCCTGCTACTTTTAACTATTCAGTTACATCTCTGACTCTTTTGGAGGTGGTGGGAACTGCAGTAGCCTTAGCTACCAGCACCTTGGACTGACATAATACCTAGTGAGGCTTTGAACAGTAGGAATGTGGTCTCACATGCCCTGCCTTCTTGCCTTCTCTACAGGATAAGCAACATATTGTGACCAGTCCCTATCATTATGAGTTCGAATATCCATACACAAGAAGATAATACAGGAAAGAAGAAGAATGAAATACAAGAAAAAATGAATAGCTACACAAAGACTTACAGTTTATGGTCCCAGCATCCCACGTAAGGCTGGCTTTTCATAAACTGTCTACACTTCTGTATCTCCTTCCGAAAGCAAGATAAACTGTCATACACTCACAGCACAAAGTTCCGTCCGTGGGAAGAAGTGGAGAAAAAGCACTGAAAAGTGTCTTAAATTCCTCATGTCAAACTTTTAATAAGCCATAATGTGGGTATGACAAAGTGTTAGATTTAACTTAGAATCACTGAATGGTCTGGGTTGGAAGGGACCTTAAAGATCATCTAGTTCCAACCCCCCTGCCATGGGCAGGGACACCTCCCACTAGACCAGGCTGCTCAGAGCCCCATCCAGCCTGGCCTTGAACACTTCCAGGGATGGGGCATCCACCACCTCTCTGGGCAACCTGTTCCAGTGCCTCACCACCCTCACAGTAAAGAATTTCTTCCTAATATCTAATCTAAATTTACCCTCTTCCAGTTTGAAGCTATTACTCCTCGTCCTATCACTACATGCGCTTGTAAGAAGTCCCTCTCTAGCTTTTCTGTAGGCCCCTTCAGATACTGGAAAGCTGCTATAAGATCTCCCTGGAGCCTTCTCTTTTCAAGGCTGAACAACCCCAACTCTCTCAGCCTGTCTCCACAGGAGAAGTGCTCCAGCCCTCTGACCAACTTCTTCCACAGGTAAGAAAGTTCATGTCCTGTTTGCTGGACTGGTATTGAAGGTATTTGAAAATGAGCTGATAACTCTTGCCTGGAGTGGGGAGGGAGATGATTGCCGAGTTCTTCAGGAAGATCTTGCACTGAAATCCCAGAAGATAGGAACTGTCACACTCTGTAAGATGTGTGCATGGTTTGTCTAACCTTTCCGAATATTTCAGCTCAAAATGAAGGCATTTTCTTTTCAGTACCTGTTCGATGTTAAATTATGCTTAAAATATTGGTGTGTGAGGCATGATGTTTTGTATTCCTTCTCTGTTCTTTATTGTAATTGACTATTATAAATCCTGAGAAAGCTATAATATCTTCCATTTAACTGATATAATAAACAGTCAGCCTTCTGGGAACAAAAGCCCTTCTTTAGGTCTGAAGTATTTTGCCTCTATATCTGATGAAGCAAAGTGCATGTGCTTGAAAGTCTCTTTGTTTATCACAGAGGATATTAAAAGATACTACCACCAGCGACAAATAGACCTGTCCTTGTAGCCTTGTTGAGCAGTGATTCCTTTACAATTTTAACTTTAGATATTACTGAAGATTGTGTAAATATCCAACTTGGTCTTAGAAGTTCACTACAGTTTCACTTTCGAATCTGAGGATGTCAAACGGTGTTTGAAAAATTGGTTCCTGTGATCAGCTTTTGATTTGCTGCCTCTCTGTTTCATCTAACACCTCCTTATTTCTTGTGGTACCTGGCAAAGAGAACAAAACCTCCCAGTCTAGTTTATTTGTGAACTTACACGCTTTTAAGTTAAACGTTTCCAAACTTTTCAGTTACACTTCGTGGGGAGTTATGACCCCTACAGTTCTTCTACAAAACCTCTGCCCTGCTACAGCTCTGCCTCCCAGGTTTATGTAAAGCATCCTGTAGCCACTGTAGGCCTGACTCGGAACAGAATTAGGGCACTTTTACACCACCTTAATGCACTGTCTCCATAAGAGCACGGGTGTAAATTTGCAATAGATTGGTAGGAATCATTATATGATAACAAAGCAGCAGGAAGAAAAGCAAAACCAAAAAAAAAGCAAAGCACAGAGCATGGTTCAGACGAAGAGCTTGACTCATTGATGCAACTCAAAGAGACGTTTGTCAGAGAATCATCTTTTTCTTCCACGTATTTTCAATCTTACAGAAAAGTTTTGAGAGTAACTATCTTGCCCTATGCAGATCTGGGAAAACACTGAAGTTATTTTTTAAATTATGCATCTAAGGAGTGGCAGCCCTGATAAAAGAAAAAGACTCGTTTTTGCTTAACATTCCCATACATCATTAACCATTTGAGTCAGCGCTGTGCAGATAACATGGCACTAAAAAATCTTCTTCAGCCAGTGTTCTTTCCTTGCCTGGAGGATTATAGCTATTTTCATATGCAGGGTTTAGTAAAAAAAAAAAAGTATTAGGCTTAGGAAGCAAATCAAATGGTTTTAAGTGACAAAATGTGCTGTAGAGAGTGTCGTATCGGAGCCCCAGCCCGGTGCTTGTGGGTGCGTGAGCGGCAGCAGCGGCAGGAGCCATATGTGTATGGCAGGAGCGAAGGAGGGGGGCCATGTGCAAAGGCCGACTGTTGTTTTCCTTCCCACAATTTAAATGCAGAAGTCTATTTATTTCAGTGTTAAAATTTGGAGGTAACTACAACAACAAAAGAATAACTGCAGCACCCGGCACTAGTAGGAGTAACTGAGTAGTTTTGTAACGGAGTGGGTTTGTCATTTTTACATCCTTCTTTGGACAAAGCTGATTCTAAAGCTGACGATGTGTAACGACAGTGGACTTGTCACGCATCAACAGCTTTTGAGGGGCAGCTGACAGTTCAAGATCTGATGCGTCCAGAAGTTCTCCCCCTTCCAAACCTAAAACATAATAACTCAGACTCCAAACAAGAAATTGAAACGTGTGGATTCAAGTCAAAATATTTCACTCGTATGCATTTAAAGTAATTTGTATTTCTCCAATTGATTGCCAAATTGTTAGGAAATTCTATCAGCAATATTTTATTTCCCCTAGCTCTTTTCCTCTCCCACAAAAAACATAAGTTAAAGACAAGGCTGCTACGTGCAATTTAAGAGAAGTATCATTACATTCTCTCTAGAACGTAAACAAATCCACAGCCATATTAAAACTCTGCAATGTGTGCTAGATAAACAATTCTGACATCAAATTTAGTGTTGTGTTCATAAGATTTTCAGTGGCCAGCTCACCCAACTACATTAAATCTGCCTTTGAAGATCCAGAGGCTATTTTCATAAATATAACAAAAATATGATCAACTTCTGGCTATGAATTCTGTATGGTTAATGTAGCTATTAACAGCCAGAGCTGCACATCTCATCTGAAAACCAGCTCTTCTGTACTGGCTTTGGCTGGGATGGAGTTAATTTTGTTCCTAGCAGCCTGTATGGTCCTGTATTTTACGTTTGTGACCAGAACGCTTTTGCTGGAGTGCGCAGCAAAAGGCCTTCTCTGCTTCTCACTCTGTCCCCACGCTGAATATATTGGGGATGTGCAGGAGGCTGGGAGGGGATGCAACCAGGCAGGTGAACTGAACTAACCAAAGAGATATTCTATGCCATACAATGTCATGCTTAGCAATAAAACAGAGAGGAGGAAGGTTAGGTAGATTAGTCATCTTTTGGTCGTGAACTGGCTGGATATTGGTCTACACAAAGGCAAGATGCCTTTGCATCACTTGTTTTTATTTCCTTTCAATCATCCATCCTTCACTTATGAAACTATTTTTATGTTGACCCGTGACTTTTCTCACTGTTATTCTTCCTTTTCTCTTTCCCCATCCTACTGGGGGACAGTTTTCTTTCTGCTTCTAGGTCATTGTGTGACCTGTTAGTGTAAAATTATCCCAGTGTCTCATTCACTTCAGTGTAAGGTCACCAAAAGCAACAGAAATGTTCACAGACCTTGTCATTTCACCACGCTGCCCAGCATAACCTTGGTACTGTGGATGCTTTTAAATTCAAGGGAGGAATTACTCTAGCAGAGGAAAAGATGAAGTTCTTGCTTGCAAAACTGAGAAAAAGTCACAAAAGTAGTTGAAGGCAAGTACAGTACACCTTTGCTGACAGTCTGTTACAAATCACAGAATCATAGAATGATTTAGGTTGGAAGGGATCTTGAAGATCATCTAGTTCCAACCCCTCTGCCATGGGCAGGGACACCTCCCACTAGACCAGGCTGCTCAAAGCCCCATCCAGCCTGGCCTTGAACCACTTCCAGGGATGGGGCATCCACAAGTTCCCTGGCCAACCTGTGCGAGTGCCTCACCACCCTCATAGTGAAAAATTTCTTCTTGATATCTAATCTAAATCTACCCTCTTCCAGTCTGAAGCCATTACTCCTCATCCTATCAGTACATGCCCTTGTAAGAAGTCCCTCTCTAACTTTTCTGTAGGCCCCTTCAGATACTGGAAAGCTGCTATAAGGTCTCCTTGGAGCCTTCTCTTCCCCAGACCAAACAACCCCAAGTCTCTCAGCCTGCTGAAAGAAAATCCATTAGGACCGGACTGGAGCTGCAATTGCAGCTGGGCAGGATGGTCCCAAGCCCAGGGAGCTCTGTGATATTGGTGGGGCTTGCAGGACACTCCTGCCCCAATCCCCAGGCACAGGCGGCTGGAGCAGGGGCAGGCAGGGCACAGGGACTCTTACTCTCAGCTGTTGGGACTTGTTCCCTGCTGGTTCTTTGTGAGCCGTAACGGCCCTCACAATTTTCCAGTTTATGCCACAGTGTATCTAGCATTAGCCCAGTGGCCTGCCATACCTGGAAACTTGCCTTAAAAAGAGGGAAAAAATGAGAAGGTGAAGCGCTGGTGGCTGGCTGGTGCCTTCTGTAGGTGGAAGATGAAGGTAGATTGATTTGAAGAGTTTGCTGTTTGCATGGATGATCTGATGAAATTCAGTTTTTTGAATAAGGCACAAATAAGGTGATTATTATGTCTCTAATGATGCAGACATTTGTCTGAGTATTACCTTCAGTCATGCACTGAGAGATACTTATGCCAGTGGAATTATCATTACTGTTATAAAAAGAAATCTTTTCTCTTTTTTCTTCCAACAACTTGACTCACCACTCTATTAAGCTACATTTGTTCTTACTTAGAAGCTATTTTTCAGATATCCATTTTCAATCCAAGCCAAAAGTTCTTTTCACAATTTTCTTTCCCATTCAGCTAAAAATGACACAAGCTGACAAAAGCATACAAATTTCCAGGTAATGTTTGTCTTTCTATTTTTATTAATCCCCTGATGATACCTTTCTCGTTTCCCTGCCTCTTGGTCACTCTGTAGCCATCACTGTGGGTGTGTTTACAGAACAGTAGAGGAGGTAAAGGGCGTGTGTTTTTGTGTAGTACCAGGTGACCTGGTGTGTGCAGGATCGGGCATCCTGCGCAATCACGCAGCTTCACAGTGAAGTGCAAACAGGGGATGGACTACACACACCTTATGTATATCTGGTAAAGCCCACCCGGGTTCTCAATAAAGCACTGAGAAGCAGCAGCCAGGATAGAAAACCTCATTATTTTTTCGTTCATGTCAACTTTTTCAGGATTCTACAGAAAAAAAGTGGTCACATTCCATGGCAGAAGCTTCTAAAAAATGGAAGTGGTTGCAGGATGTTGCCCTAAAGTTGAGGTTTGTGACACTCCTGAACATTGGTCGTTCTACATGAACACCATCACACTGACCTTGGTCTTGTGGCTGCAGGCATGGCTGCCGTTTGGGACAGAAAGGACTGGCTGTGGCTTGGGGGATGAGCAGTATGATTCCTCTTCCCTAATGTATCTCCAATGTAAAATAGTGATGTACCAATAGACAGCGAGGGTCGGAGGCAGGAGGGAGGAGTGGGAGAGGAGCAGAGCATGGCCCTCAGCTGAAGGACTTGCCGTTGGATCGGCATTGAGAGACGGGTCACTTGCAGGCAAGGAAGAGTACAGAGGAAGAAAGGGGATATCTGGAGAGGATGTTTACGCACTGGAGGTAAGAAACTAAGAACAAAACCTTATCAACAGAGTAATATAAAATTAGTATTATTTTCCTTTGAAGACAATAAAAGTAAACTCTCCCTTCATGCAATTAGCAAGGAAATCTGTTAACGGTTACCACATCTATGTGGGAAAGGGAGGTGAAGTAGAAAGCTACAAAGACTGGTGATGAAATTTGATTTCAAATTTGGAAGTAACTTCCTGGCTCCTCCTAGACTAGAAGGTGATTCCTCTGCCTCATGATTGTCAGGTTTGAGCCATGATCTGAACTGCAGAGCTGGCAACACAACAATTTCTAGTTAGGGCTAGAAAGACAGACAATTTTTCCTTTAATTTGAAGAGATCACAAAGACACCTGTGTCGTGTCCCCAGAAGCCTAAGCAATGTTGTAGAAAGGCTTAGCTGCTTTGTCTAAATTTGTTCTGGGAAGCTGGAGTTTGAACATCCCATCCCAGACGAAAATAAAGCAATAAATCCAGGTCTGTTGCTTGCTATGCTTTAACCACCAGGCTACTGTATGTCGGGTGAGCAATAGAGAAAGGAACGAGCTCAGAGGAGCTCTTTGAAACCTTCCCAGCAGATTGCAGTCTCTGAACCCCAAGGGTTGAAAGCTCATCCACCCATCTTACAGCCCTCAGTTGAGCCCCAAGCTCCACTCCAAGACCTTGTGTTTGACACCAGCTCTAGACAGCTCTCTCCAGTGGGCTGGGGGCTTTTTGGGTAACCTTTTTGAGGAGTCCTCGCACAATGTGGAAGCTGGACACCTGCCCGTGCCTTTGTACTTCAGCCTGGAGGCCAGGCTGTGTCCCCTCACCTGCGGGCACTGAGGTCCTTCAGTAGCCGTAGGCCACAGCAGCTCAGGTGTGGTTCTCCTGCCTGGGTGCTCACTTCTGGCAAGCCTGGGTATTTTATACTCAGGTGCTAGCCATTAGGAAAATCTTTTCAGTGAGACATATTTAGAAATAATATTGGCTATATGATGTAGAGGTTTTGAGCAGTGTTTGGGATTTTTGACCCTCGGAATGAAGCCAACCATGGCTGAGAGGTGTGGGATATGCTGTTGAGGTACAGGCCAGCATTGCTTGCAAAGGGCATAGAGGGTGAAAGGAGCATCCTGCCTTTACGCTCCCGAGTGCCCTCAGTCGGATCTCCCATGTTCTCTTGGAGGCCAGGACAGTGTCCCTGCAGTTGCAGACAGCTCTACCAAGGCTGAGGAAAACACAGGTCCATGAATAATTTTACCAGCTCCACAACAGGCAGCCAGCTGGGAACATGTATCCCATATGCCCTTGGAGGTTAATAGGCCTCCTTTCCCAACCCTCTTTTGCAAAAGACCATTTGGCTGTGTACAACTGCATGAAGTCCTAGCTCAGGACTGCGGTAGAAGCTAAAGTGAGAGCTCACTAGATTCCTGTTTGTGCATATTTTGTGATGCCGGTCTTCCCTGTATCACAGTGGTTTGATGGTATTTGGGGAAAAAAAACATTTATGTATCTAGTTGTCATCATGCCATTCATTCATTTGCTCTGGAGCTGTTCTCATTCGTGCAAAACTTTTAATAACTATAATGAAGCTCTCTGTAAATTTTCTGGCCATGGTCTCTTATTCACCACTACGGCTGCAGCGGGAAGGAAAGTCCCTCAGCTTGCCTTTGCTAGCCTGGACAGTCATCCTTAATCTGCAGTGAGTCTTCCTGAGATGGATCCTCTGTTTCAAAATAAAATAAAGGTATTCCAGTTCAAAATGTGTCCACTTCATCAGCATGAAGCATGAACCACTGCAGCAGCAGTGCATTACTAATCACCTTGGGGGAAGAAATTATTTTTTTGAAGCTACTCACTTTAAAAGACACGATGGTTCTTTGAAAGCTGCTGACATATTTGAAACACTAGCAGTGATCCCATTGGAAGACAGATTCGTAAGCGAAGATGAAAATGCCCAGAGAGCAAGTAAACGATATTTATTATATAATTCTAGTTACAGCTTTTTACCCGCATGCTGTTCGCTTCTTTTAAGATGTTACAGATAACTCCCTAAATTCTTCCACGTCTTATTCTTTTGGGCTTCTTGTGGTACAGAAAGTGACCACCTGCTGTGTGCAACGAAGCCAAATGCCTCTGTGTTGCATTTCTGTCCTAAAGCTGCGGTTGTTTCTGCCCAAAACGTGGCTGCATTTTTTACTACACCCCAGCAGTAATGCCACCCCCTCAACAGTGCAAACTGGCTGACCTTTCTAGAAAAGCTGATTTTTCTTTACCAAGGTCTTGAAGTCAAACCGGCAAATGCCTTGAGAAGTGTGAAGAGTCCATGTTGTGGCTTTCAGAAATACATGAATGTAATAATTTGATTAAGGGCTTGAGCATATACTGGATCTTACAAGCTGTAGAAAACTTTACTGTCACAAGGCAGTATCTTTAGCTGGTGTTATGTTGCTTAGAAATCCTTGTTTCCTCTGATCACCTTCTTCAGGAGGTTAACTGGTTACTCTGCATTATTCTCGACAAGACGGGTGCCCATCTGAGAGATGAATCATCTCCTTTTGCTTTCAGGCTTTTGATTTATGCCCCATCGGAGATTCTCTGGAGAATGGCAACAGCTTTATTCCTAGGGAGCAGCCTGAATTGTGTACTTGTGAAATCCCCGGGGAACATCTTTAATAATATTGTCGTTGCTTTAGTATTTTGTGTTTTCACGTACAGGTCCTCTTAAGAGTCTTCCAGATTCCTCCTGGGGCTCCGTGTGCTTTTTTACGATTGTATCCACTCCTCTCTTATTCCAGTTAAGAACAAAATGCTCATCAGGCTTCTTAGATTTATGTCAGAATGATTCCTCCCCTTTTCTTCTGTGAAGGCAGAAGCCTTGTCAGTGTTCTCTGTTTTGCTCTCGGTTGCGTAGCTCACTGGTCTGACCTGCGCTTTGCAGCTCCCGAGCTCAGCAGAGCTGCAGTTCAGAGTCTGGTGAAGAGCTCTTTCCACTCATGCTTGTCAAATTGAAAGCCATTTTTAGCGTGCTGAACTTGGGAACTTTGGCATTTTCTTTCTCTCTTGGTTTTTTCCTCTCTCAAAACAAGTCACCTCCTGCCACTTGGCAATCACAAAAAAATTAAGGCTGCTGTTTTCTTTTAGGGAGCTCTGGTACAGTATTGAAAAACATGGTGAGCTGAAGGGTGGCTCTCCTCAGCCTACAAGTGCAGCACTGTGCATGGACAAATGACTTTGCCCTGTGGCTGTCATTTCAGAAGGTACATGGAAGTATCTATGAAAAGTAATTTTATTGTCAGTGGGTTCTGTCTCGTAGAGGACTCTGTAGCCAGTGGAAACTTTTTAGGGGCCAGCAAATAGGAAAACATTGACTAGTGTGAACCTGGAAACTTTTTTTCTATTTTCCTACTTCATATTTGAAAAAAACATAACCAGAAAGTTTGTGCATAAGAACTTTGCAAACTTCGCAACCCAAAGTTTTACTGAGGGACAGTGATGCTATGCGCAAGCACTATCTCCAAAAAGTGGGGAAATTTGACCTGTTACCAAGGTGCGCGAACTCACCACAGTGCTCTGCAGTAAGAAATGAGAGAAATGAGAAACTGCTCATCAGTAGTGGTCCTTGGCTTGTCCCAAATCCCAAACTCTGCCTGGGAAGTTTTTGGGAGACTGCCAGTGGGCATGGGCCAAAACTGAGCCAGGGACCTCTATAGTGATTTAATGCTATAGACGAGTAAGGTTAGAGTGCCCAGGCACATTCCCTTTTGATTTACAGGCTCAGACTTAACCATTGGAGATCATAGGGAGTATTATTAGTTTTTGGACACCTGGTGTCATCACCAAGATGGATGCTGTTCCCCTGTGCGCTTCTGTTGCCACCTCTGGCCCCACAGCCCATGTGGGATTTGCAGGAGGAGCATCTCCGACAGCAGCACGTGGCTGCTTGCCCTGGGATGTGTGCATGGGGGCTATGCAGCCGGGAGGCTTCCTCGCCATGGACCGGGAGTACAGATAGCTTGGCAGAGGGAGCAGCTGTGGTCATTCCTTTGGTCCCACCTGCATCTGTGGAACTGCATGGAGGAGCAGCCAGTTTGCTGTGATGTATGGCAGGAGGTTTCCACTAGAGACCAGGCAGCTGGTATGAACATCACCCATTGGAATTTCAACTGACACACAAATTCTGGCTCTGCAGTAAAGGAGCAAATTAGACAGAGAGTTATACAGGACTTGCATGCAGATCTTCATGAACCATAGAATGGTTTGGGTTAGAAGGGACCTTGAAGATCATCTAGTTCCAACCCTCCTGCCATGGGCAGGGACACCTTCTGCTAGACCAGGCTGCTCAAAGCCCCATCCAGCCTGGCCTTGAACACTTCCAGGGATAAGGTATCCACAACCTCCCTGGGCAACCTGTTCCAGTGTCTCACCACCTTCAGAGTAAGGAATTTCTTCCTAATACTTAATCTAAATTGATCCTCTTTCAGTTTAAAACCCCTCATCCTATCACTACACTGTCTGGCTTTGGATGAGAGCCTCATAAATACTGACTCGTTTAAGAATAAATTTAGTGGCTAAAATCTTTACCAGCGAGAGGGGCAAGGTGATGGTGTCCTCTAGAGTTTAAAAATATAACCTGCTACTCTGCTGGAGTGAAAAGAGATAAACAGTAAGGGAGACATTTATCTCCTTTGCTGGTACAACAGACTCGTGTCCTCTCTGGAGTGATCTGAAAGGTAGTTTCCAACACACAATGCATTTTGCTTTGGTTTATTATTTTAATAGTGGTGTTGGGCCAAACTGCAGCATTCACCATCCTTTACACAGTTTTTGTTTTGGAGCACGTGGGGAATGTACTAATGTTGAATTTAATCGTAAAGGACTGGAGAGTGATTCCACAAATTGCTTGTGCCACATCATTATGTAGTAATAGGGTGTGCTTTGGGAGTTGAATTCAAGCCTTTGTAGGTAAGAAATTGCAGAACTGAATGCACATTGATTACCTGCTATAAACCGCCTTATGAACTGATAGTAAAGTGTGTTTTCCTTTGACAGCTGTAATATTACAACTAAATCATTTCCAGATATCTGGCTGTTATGTCTGAAGTAGCTTGGAAATGGAGGGACGTCAGTTTACTCCAGGTGGCTCAGAGCTCGTGCGCACATTAATCCAATGCGCACCTTCATTTTTAAAAAGGCTCTACCTCTGAAATACTTGAATGTTGGCTTTCCAGGAACATGGGACCAGCGTTCAGGTCCAGGGTCCCAGAGTTTGGTGTGGTGCTGCGTGGATGTAAATAGGGGTCAGGACTTAGGTTGACTTACTCCCAGCAATACCAGTAAAACAAAGCTTCTGCTTCTCCTGTCCACCCAGATAAACTACATACAAATAGCGCACCGAGTCCTCTGCAGCTGGAGCCCGAGACACCATCAGTGGTGAAAGCACTTGCAAATAAGAAATTTTCACAATGACTAAATTAATATTCTGCAACAAAATGCTATCTTTTGTTTATTCCATTGCCAAATTGTTTTAAAAGCCCATTTAGATAAATGTCATAAGTAGGAGTGATTTTTTTTCTAAAAAGCACAAGCCCTGTGCACTGAATAGTCTGATCATCTGTGCTTGTAGCGGCAATAATTAATATTACACTTTAGTGTCTGCCTTTGACAGAATCAGCAGAGATTGATTAAGAATCAACAGAAAGATCCATGAATTAAAAAAATGGAGTCTAGATAAAGTCTATTCTTATTTGAAGAAAACAGCACATGGAAACAATAATTTATATTTATACCATCTTTTCTGACTGGAAGGATCTGCAAACATTGTACAAATTAAGTCAAGTGATTTTCAAAACATGAGACATGCTATTTGTACATTACCACCAGAAGAAACCATATATGTATGTTGATTGTATGCTATGAATAGCAGTAATAACATTTACACAGCATCTCTAGCCATGAAACAAGTACTAATTAAAGTAAATTGCGAAGGGGAAAAATGGAGTAATGGCTTTGTTTCCTTCGTTACAGCCTTTCACACTATGCTTGAGAACAGAACTTTGGTTAGCTGCCCCTAGACTAGCATTAGGCAATGCACTGAAGGTACAGTGCCTTGATTCTTCATGTACATAATATAGAATAAAACAGAATTATTTATGAAAGGCGCTTCTGATAATCTGCACTGCTGACGATTTTTGACAGCTAAAATCTTTTGCTGTGCTCTGTGCAGCTTTCACGCCTCTGCCTCCATCTCCTTCTTAGACCTGTCTGGGGGCTGCCGGAGCGTGGGAGGAGAGGCGGGATTCGGAGGATGAGCTGGATCCCCACTCCTAGTTCATCTTGCCATGGCTGGGCTGGAGTTGTCAGGTCATGGGGAAAGGTGCCACCTGGATTTGGATGGTACGGGAGCTCCCACAGGGCCTGCTCAAGCATGGCACTGGCTGTAGCTCATGAGAGATCTAGCGCGCAATCATCAGTCGGTCTCTGTAGGTTTGATCTTTTGACACCAATGTGCATTTACATAAAAACCCCTGAAAAGGGGCTGTGCCTCTTCACTTGTATGCTTACCTACGCTTACTAGGCAATGAGTACCCAATTGCAAGGCAGTATTATTAAAAAAAGGCTCACTTTTGCCCAGTGGGGCTCATCTTCCTGGCTGCCCTTATGGTCAAGGGAGGGAAGGACTCCCCGGGACTGAGTTTGGGTGGCAGGCAGCAGGCAGGCAGCCTCAGGACTAAGAGCAGCCTTTGGGGATGTCTCTCAGTGCCTTGGCAAGCCTGTAAGTCTTTTCCTCCTGTGAGGAGGAATCCTCCTTTATCATCAGGAGAGTTTCAATATTTCCCATCTCATCCCAGCATAAAATCTACATTTCTTCTTCAGAGCGTAAAGGACCAAGATTTTATCACCATTATAGTGACATAAACCCAGGGCCAATGCATGCAAAGTTACATAGGCATAATAGCAGTCTCACCAGAATTTAGAGGATTATTTTTACTTTAGGAAAATACTGTTTTTTCAGCTTGTTAGTCTAAAATTTAATTATGCGACTGTGGAAACAAAGCCCTGCTTCCAGTCCTGGTTACAGCTGGGGCAGTACCTTTGGTGGGAGACAATGTAGTGCTATCATTCACTTATCACCATGATACCCAGGTATTACTTACTTTTCTCAGTCTTCCTGCAAAATGCACACATTTCTCAGCTGTGCAGCATGATATTCCTGGCACAAAGTGATTAAAAGTGTGACTCCAGCAACCTTGGTATCTCTGACAAAATAAGCAATGTCAAGATAGACAGGGAAAGAATAATACAGATAATTCAGAGGTTCATTTCTCCCCCTGTATGTCACATCTTTCTATTTAAAATTAATTTATGTAACCTGTAAAATAGGAAGGTGATTGTTAGATTACTGAGCAGTTGGACAGGAGTTTGACTGAGGCAGATTTGATCTCTGCATGAACCTTGTTGCAAAAAGCTGGCACTTGAGTTCACTTTCTTAAAGACCAGCTCAAACCATAACATTTTTAAATTATTTTGAATAATCTGAAAGAGCCATATTTCAAGATCTCTCTGGGGATGGACCTTTTCCCAGTGCTCAGATGCTGACAGAGGAGCCCTTTTTCAAAGGTGCTCATGGCCCAACTTGCCAAACTCATTTCATGTCAAAGTTTAACCAGTTCCGTTATTGCTTAAATGCATTTCTAGTTCTCTTGAAAAGCCTGTCTTTTATCACTAATATTTTAAAAATGAAAAATCCAACAAACTAAGCATTGCCAGTTGCTACTGTCAGTCTGTGAGCAATGGATGTAGTGGGTACAAGAAGTGTGTGTCCAACAGTGGGATGGGGGCTCGGGCATGGAGGGGAGCAATTTTAAAACTAGCCCTTCTTTTTCTTATACTGGTAGAAGAAAGCTTTATATCTTATGAGCAGTAGAACTCAGATGATGGCAGCTACCCAGGTATCCCTCAACCGATGTGGAGAACGAGTTTGGTGTGTGATGTGGTTAGCTGTAGGATGAGCTAGGTAGGATGATCCCGTAGGAGATGCTGCCTGGTTGGCTTGGTCACACATGTGCGAGCTCCTGGGTCAGCACAGCCTCGCTGCCAGCGAGGTGACACAGCCCAAGGATGGGAGTGAAGTTTTAACTGCCCAGGAGTGAGACACGGGCCATGAAGTGTGGATTGGCCGCAGCTGCAGTGCAAAATGCATTTTATAACAGTAATAACGGAAAGAGATGACGGCATGGAGAGAGAAGGACCCTTCCATCCCCACGGTCACTGGTACTGAAGTGGGTTCTGGCTCTGAATGTCATTAACAATAGAGCATGTAATAATATACCTTCATCAACTGTTTCTAGAGCCTGAGAGCAGGTTGCGGTGGGATTTACCTGGCAAAACGTAGTTTAGGGATGTTAGAGTTCTCCTCTCTCCCAATGTGTGTTTACTGGTGAGGTGCTATGGTCCCAGTAAGGAGTGGGGACAGAACCATGCATAGTCCTTTCTGCCTCAAGCCACTACTGCCACAGAGCGTGTGACTGTGTTGCATTTGATTTTATCCTGCTGCTCAGAAGCACTCTGGTTTACTTTGGCTGTGATGGGCATGGCCAGCTTCCCGGCCTCCTCTCGGCCTCATCTGACAATCTTTGTAAGTGAAAGAGTCATCAGATCCCCCCCCCGTGCCTCCAAACGCCCTCTGATGGGAGAAAAAGACCTTGAGAAGATGACAAGCAGAGATGAGAGTAGCTCCTCGGGAGTCCTTCTGCTCTTCTCTCAAAGGAGGATGAGCAGGGTCTGCAGATGGGTCCCTGAGTTTTCCCAGCCTCCCCGCAGGCACGTTTCACTGTTTCCCATCGCGCAGCTCTCGTACCGGCACAACTGCACCACTTGTGGTGGTAGCCAGTGCCACAGTGATGCCTGAGAGAGGTCATGGGCCATAGCTCACCTCTGATATAGACATTATAACTATTACTCAGTTGATGTAAGCATGCTGTTGAAAGGTCGTCTTAAAACATACTCTCCAGGGTGTCCCTCTTCCAAACGACAGCTATTTAAGGTAAAGCACTATGTAACGACTGGAAGTAGATGGTCAGCTATTCGGAGTTGATTACCTCTGCGAATGAAAGGACTAATATCCTGCAACTGGGCTGCGTATGTTTGTTGTGGAGCAGATGTTAGGATTTGGAATATATGTTGAAGAGACTCCATTTTCTGTTTATTTTCAGCATGGCATTTGTTGCTTGAGTGTATATTATCGTGACTCATTTGGGAAGATTAAACTTGCGCTTACCAAGCTCCTAGCGCACAGCAAGGTGCCTTGAAATTTCTCAATGGCTGATGGCAGAGTTCGCCTCTTCATTTAACCACGATGCCTTAATGAAAATCACATTTACAGCACCCAGTGGTCCCATTCAGGTGACACAGATTGGAGTCTCCCACTCCAGAATATCAAAACAAATCGCTGCTGCCCCTCAAGTTGAGCCAAGAGAATAAAATGATTCAGCAGCGATTTTATTTTCTTTGCCACATGGCTTTAAAATACAGCGTAGTTGAGTGTTGTGGCATTTCTCTGTTGTAAGGTTCAGCTGTAATTACTAGGGACTTTCCAGATCGATATGTTCGGCATTTTAAATTTTAGATGCTAATTAAAACGTTTTTCCTATTCCCATTGATTTCCTTTTTTTTTGACTTTTTCCATCACAGTCGAGCAGAACACTGCTACACCCTGTCTCTGTGGAAAGCTAGCTGCGTTTGAAGCAGCGTTAGCTAGAAGTGATACAACCAGCGTGGCAATGGCTAACTTTTCCCCTGATGCACTGTAAAACAATTTCAGGGCAAAGTAAGTTCTGAGCAAGTGAAAAAAATGATCATCACTACAGCCTGCTCCTGCCGGAGACAGAAATATATGGAATGACAGGAGAGAGGCTTTTCTGGGTGAAGTCACTCAAAAATTCAACAATTATCTCTTGTCAGTTAAGAAAATTGCGCTGAAAGGCTTTCATTATAGTGTGGAAAAGGAGAAAAGGCTGAAAGATTAAAGGAGCTGAAACACAAGTTATTCCTCATGGAGTTAGAAACATCTGTGTCTGATCTGTGGCTTGAGCGTTGCCTGCTTGCAACTCTCTCCTGGCCGGGGCCGTGGGGATTCGGGGGCACTTCAAAGGAGTCAGAGAAATTGTTGTTACGTTCCTGCTCGCTGTGTGGTTTCTGGCTGTTCATAGTTGTGTTGCGATGCTGTTGCCTTTATCCTACCTTGTACCATGTTGCCAATGATTTACTGCAGACGCTGGAACCTGAGCGCCCCAGAAGAGTGTTGCACAAGGCCATGGGAGATCCATGGCAGCCACCTACTGCCTCGTCAGCGAGGGATTAATTGCATCTAAACCACCTTTGCACAATTTATTCCTTAGACTAACCCAGAGACGAACATTCCCCAGCTCCCACACCCACCTGCTCTAGTGTCATGCTGTCTTTACTGCTAGAAAAGAATTTCAAATTGCAACTGAACCCCACTAGTTCTTGTTGCATCCAGCAAGAGCATGGCTAATGCCCTCCCTTTCTGCATGAGCCTCCTACATATATGTTTTTTCTCAGCGTGGAGGGTTTTTTTTTACGCTGCACACTCATTCTTTCATTTTTTCCTCAGAGGCTGAGTCTGTCAGTACCACGAAACTTTGTTCCTCAAAACCTTTGTATTGGGTTTGTTTCATGTCAGCATATTGTTTTGTGATTTGCTGTAATGACTGAATTTATCTTGTTGTGAGCCCTGAGTAGGGGCTCAAACAAGTGTGGTCCACTTGAATCACACAGAATCACAGAATGGTTCAGGTTAGAAGAGACCTCAAAGACCACCTGGTTCCAACCCCTCTGCCATGGGCAGGGACACCTCCCACTAGACCAGGCTGCTCAAAGCCCCATCCAGCCTGGCCTTGAACACTTCCAGGGATGGGGCATCCACAACTTCTCTGGGCAACCTGTTCCAGTGCAGTCTGAGTGAAAAATGTGTAAATCACAATTATCTTCAAAAACCTGCAGGACCGCAGTCCTGAAAATCTGTCTGTGCCAACGATGCATAGGCTGACAGAGAGCAGAAAACAATGTAATGGATGGACAGTACGTGGAGACGGCTGGAACTGCGAGGAGTGAATCGTGCTTAAAGGAAAATGCTGAAACTAAGGAAAGGGATGTTCTCAAAGGGTTGGTGTCATTTTGACATGGACTTGACAGGTAGGCTGGATAATGTGGTTTTTCCCTCTATGTCCTTAACACCACCCATCAGGAGCAGGGATCTTGACCTGCTCAGACAGGCTGTGAGCACCTGCTGAGCTGCTGCACTGGTGTTGGGCCAGTTCAAAGATGGAGAACAGTTCCAGTTTGTGTAAAAAACAGCGGATTTTGGCTTGAAGGACTAAATTACAAGTTGTTTTACTGTACCTGAGCCCTGTAGTCATCTGTAAACCTAGCGTTTAGCTGTCAAACACTGAGAGTCTGAACCTATGTGATCACACACATATTTTTTTTCTATAAACATTGTGCTAGAGTATAAAAAAAGATGCAGGCATCAATAGATTAATATAACTCCCCATTATACTGCCAATATAAACTAAGCAATACAGAAAGAACTCCACTATTTCAGCACTAACAAGATTATAAAAATTCATGAGGCGTTCAAAGCTGCTAGTTAAGCTGTGTGAGAATTCCTGAATATGCTTTATATAGGACTAGACTGAAAATAACTCATGAAAACTTATTTTCAGTGGCTTTTTAAGCTTCTCTAAGTTCAGCAAGAGTTATGATTTGTGGCCTATTATTGTTGGGCCCCAGATTTGCACAGACAGCTCGCGTGGCAGTACGCTGATAGTCATTACAAACTTTGCACCAATAACTGGGAACGAGTGTAGAAAAATCCAAACCAGCAGGGAGCTGCAATCCTTCTTTGCCTGTTGCGCACAGTTGCATTTACATTTCAAGGACTAGAACTATTCCAGCGACGATTTATAGAACGTCTCCTTTCTAACTAAAGAAAGCAAATCACTAAACTCTTGACAGGCGCATAAATAATTTAATTTAAAAATCTGTGAACTGGTCTGGAGAAGTGCTTCAGTCTGTGCAGTTTAATAAAGTCATATTTAATCCAACATGTGCAAGGAGATACAGTTTACTGGATTTTATGGATTACTGCTATTAGAATATGAAAATCCATTTTTTAAAAAATCTTGCAGGGCACATAAAGTTGTATTTTATATATATATATATATATAAACGTACATGCATAAAGAATTTTGCACATGAAAATACATATATAATTATCCCCCTAGTGTGCATGTGATTTCCATTATTCTGAGAATGGATCTGGTAACTGAATGCAATTAGCACAATGACAGGCCATGTTTGTATGCATTTGCTGTTTTGAAGAAAAAGCTCTTCGCACTTGAAATTTTGGAAATTAATCACATATAGCTGCATGATTAACCCAAGAGCAAGACTTTTCTTGAGTCTGAGGTGCGCATTTCTCTGTGCACAACTATCATTTGAATGCATTGTAGAAGAAACATCTGAAAACAGCAATTATCTGAAACGAGCCATTAAAAACACCACCAAAACCCTTTCACTACCGTCATAACAAGAGAAGGCATTTAAAATTCATGAGCATTCTTCATACTCTACTGAACATATAGAAGGAATAACTGACTAGTATCTAGCTGTCTAACGTATGTTTTGCCTTCTGTTTTCAATGGGGACAGAGCTGATGCAGCGCCGTTAGTCACCCCAGTGACAGAACTCCATTTGATCCACCAAATAGAAGTGAGGTCTGACCCAACCGGTATATGATGGCAGCGTCATTGTCAGTGGACTATCACACCTGAAGATAAGCAAACTTTTGACCATTACACATCCTTCTTTTTTTTCTTTCTTTTTTTTTTTTCCAAGCAGTGATTTTTCCTTGAGCTGCAAATGTTTGTGGGTGTTTATGCTATGTGTTGAGTCTAATGTGCTAAGGATGCACCTTGGGTCAGAGGGTCAGCTGGCGGAGCCTGGCTGGCTGGGGCTTGGCATTTAGCTGCTATTTCTGCTTCTCACATCCCCTTCACAGTCTGGTTTTTGTCTGAGAAGCTGTTGGAAACATAAGCAAAAGGCAGCGAGATGGAGCAGTGCTGCTCCTTCTCCTGACGTGTGGTAGGACCTTCGCATCCCAAAACTGTCCTGCAGGTGAGAGGTGAGCTGGCTCCTTGCAGGGCAGAGGCAGCTGGAGGAAGAGGGACTCTTCCAGCCTCAACACCTCCGTGGACCTTTATGACATTTGTTCTTGTGACGCTTCGTCCTTGTTCTCTCATAGCCCCCGGGTAAATCCAGCTGACAAAAAAAAAAAGACTTTGAAAGGGTTTTTGAAGATGTTATTCGATGGGGTACTAAATAAATACAATGCAAGGTTACGGTTTTATAATGCAAGAGACTCTGATCTCCCAGGTGTCTGCCGCTTAGAAAGATGCAAGGGCTGGAGTTCTTTTGCTATGAAAGACATATACGAATGAAGAGACCACCAAAAAATACAGAATAAAGCAACTCTTGAGTTTCATAAATGTGAAGCACAAAAGGTCAGAGAGCAGACCAAGCATTTATCACGTATCATCTCAGTAAGTTGTGAGGTTTTTGTCCTTTAAGTAACTGCTGAAGGACTAAACCAAGCACTTCTGCCAGGCTGAGGGCGAGGGACTGGATCTCAGATCTGCTCCCAGCAGTGACAATGTGTAGGAACTCGGTCCAACGCAATCAGTTGTCAGGAGGGCAGATCGCCTGCTGGTCGAGTGGCGTATGTAGGTCAGAGGAAATATTACAGATAAACGCCCAGGGCAAATCAGTTCATCACAGTAATTGCTACAGAGCAGTTTCTCAAAGCAGAAAGCAAATTGTAGAGGTGGTTTTAATTTCACTCTTCTTAGGTGGTAGCAGCAGCATTCTGGTTAGCTCCATAACAAATCTATAGGACCACAGAAGGAGCGGGGGGATTGGTAATATCTGCTGTGTACTGAACAAGGAGCCAGTCCTGCTAATTTTTAACCTTCTGACTAGCCCTCATTTATGCTGGCAATCAATCACTTCCCCACCGCCACAAGCATTTATGCGAATATTCAATGCGGTGTAAAAGTTCTGAGTGAAATCCTGACCTGCAATGGAACAGAAGGGTAAAATGCCAATTAGCTGCCTTCAGGATAATGCCCACCTCAGATCCCATCTACAATATTTAATGGTAAAACCTCTCCAGGAACTATGGCCCAGAACTCCAGAGCAGTATGGCTTTTATATTTGATTGATTGTTTTGTCATTTTTGTTTTGATCATGAAGTAGGAGCAACTTAAAAGACATCTCATTTTCCTGTGGGGCTGGAAAGAGCTTTCTGCTGTTGGGCTGGTGGAGCCATTCATGGTTTAATTGATCAAAAGTGGCCATCAAAGAGGTGTCCATGATCTAATATTGTGTACAGAAGAAAGTATTGTCAACATCTTTCATTTGAAAGGAAAAAGAAATATCTTTGCCTTCAAAATCTTATTTTTGAAGTAGTCTTGAGCAGCTTAATGACGGTGAAAGCATTTATGATGCGTTACAATTTTCTCTCACTTCTAAATTAAAAAAAAAATAAAATTCTCTTAGAGCTGTGAACGATTTTGCGTTCCCGAGTGATCGTCTCTTCAGCACCACCTACATCCCGCGTGCCAACATCACCCACTGCATTTGGACTCCGTTTCTTCAGGTGGTTAGTTTGGACTGCAAAGCTGACCCCAGTAAGCAATACAGTTGGAGAATACCTAAGAAACCTACTTATGAGGCTTTTAAAATTTGAAATAATCAAAGCCAGCTGTCCTAGTTCATAGAAAATACACGAGCTTGCCAGACACGCTGATTCTCCTCCTACTATTGCTGAATTGTTATCATTTTTTTCTGTCTTACACTCATTCCTCATGGTTATTAGCCAAGGCTGTGAACAATCAGAAGAGGCTGAAACTTGTGGCATATAACAGCTTTTCAAAATTGAGTTAGTAAAATGTAGCAAAGCTCTTAAAGGGCGGAGAAAGTTCAGCACACAATTTCCCAATGATTATCACTAGGCATAATGTTCCAATTTTCATCTGAAAAGCTCCCTTGTATGGAGAAAACTTAGGGGTTTGGGTTTTTTTTTAAACAATTGTGAGACTTAGAGTCTGATTTATAGAATCATAGAACGGTTTGGGTTAGAAGGGACCTCAAAGACCATCTGGTTCCAACCCCCCTGCCATGGGCAGGGACACCTCCCACTAGACCAGGCTGCTCAAAGCCCCATCCAGCCTGGCCTTGAACACTTCCAGGGATGGGGCAGCCACCACCTCCCTGGGCAACCTGTTCCAGTGTCTCACCACCCTCACAGGAAAGAATTTCTTCCTAATATCTAATCTAGATCTCCCCTCTTTCAGTTTAAAACTGTTACCCCTCGACCTATTATTCCACTCCCTGATAAAGGGTCCCTCCCCAGCCTTCCTGTAGGCCCCCTTCAGGTACTGGAAGGCTGCTGTAAGGTCTCCCCAGAGCCGTCTCTTCTTGAGTAGTGCTGGGATTTCCCCACTTCTGTTGTATTCTGGGTCAGCTCACATGTCTGAGCAATGATCCACATACATAGAGCATCATCTTGTCTCCATAAATTATCCGAACATCTCAAAAGAAGGTGAAAGAATGATCTAATGGTCAATTAATTATAGGCTACTCGGCTCCTCAGAGAAATTTCTTATCTCTTATTAGCTGTAGCTTTTCCCTATTTATTTCTCTAGCCTAATTTAAATTTGAATAATATCATAAATTTAAATATCTAATCCTATAAAAATTCATTAATTCTAATTTGTGCCAATGAATGCTACAGCTTTAGTTATGCATTTTTAAATTTTTCTATTACTTTTAAATTTATTTTTAATTGCTCATTGAATAGGTCCTGAGTCACATACTGTAAAAACAAGCTACCCATCTGTCTTGCATCCTGTTTTCCTCAGTCATGTTTCTTCTTAACTTTTTTAACTTGCATTTTTTGTTAGAAAACTCCAAATAATTATCACCTGCCTCCTCCTATGCCCCCTTTTAGACAGGGGGACCAGACTTGTAATATTACATTTTTCTTGTGATGTCCTTTGCTATCCCTTTGGCCCTTTTCTTTGATTACTGTTGAAAAGCGAGCAGTGATGACTGAGATGCCTTTCTATATGTTTTATACTAATGAAACGAACAGCAGAAATATCTAAGCCACTTGGATGATTTCTCAGACACGGATTTCATCTGTTGGCAGCTGCTTGGTCACAAACTCGGAGTCTTTTCCACCTTCCTGTGATTGCAGCGTTCATACCCTCTCTAAAGCCTGCAAAAAAAAGCCTGCAAAAGGGCCACGGGTTGCACAGCACCATCCTCTCGTCCCCCTGAGAGGTGACCCCCCTTTCTGCCTTTTAATACTCTTGAGTTCACCTCTCGGTTGATGAAGATGTTGTTCCTAATGACATGCTGGCGCACCTCATCCTGGAGAACACCCGCATGAGAGGTGAAGCACGGCCTGTGGTGGGGGAAGGTGGGGATGGAGGAGGGAAAGGAAGGGAATGGGTGGCAATGAGACCTCCCCACCAAAAGGCTGAGAACTTCTGGTGTACAAAATACATCTGAGTTTCATTAGGTCCTGGAAGAGTATATTTGGCTTAGCCCAGGCTGAGCACTATGCTAATACATCCTGCTTCTTGAGGGTCTTCCATACAAATTTCTTCTCCAGTTGGAGGAAAAGAGTTTTAATGTTTTCCTTTGATACCTCAAAAGAAAACCCAAAAAGTCGCTGTTAAGCATAACTCTTCTATTCATAAAGTCCTCTTGCAGCCTATTTGATGAAAGGACATTGGTTCACTTACTACATGTTGGCCATTATTTTAGCATCAATGTCCAGAACTGGAGCTACCCTGAGCAGGATTTCCCCCGGCTTTGCGTCAAGGTGATTCCTGTGCTGCGCAACAAGCCTGTGGAAGTCTCTTGTTGACTGTTCGTTATGCAGATGGTCTATCGCAGCTCAATGAGCGTATCGATTCAGAAGATAAGGCTTCAGCCAGTCAGTGACAGAACGTAAATTGTCTAGCCTTGGTTTATTGCAGTGTTGTGTTAAAGCAATGTATAATTTCTTATATTAGCTATTTACCTCACATTTGGTTAACAAAATACAGTTCCAAAGAATTTAGAAAAACCCCATTCTTTTCCCCTTGAGGAAAGTAAATTATATATTATAATACTACCTATACATCAAAATGTTAAGTTTTAATATATATTATAACACACACACATAAATATTTATATATATATATAAGCATAGTAGTCTCCACCTACTGGTTTAGAAAAGTGCAAAAAGGAAAATCTAAGGCTGGCCAAAAGGAGACAGCCTCGCTAGACAACTTTTCCAAACCTAAGGTCATGCAAACTTTAGCTGATTTAGCTGAATGGAAGTATCAGAGCACCATCAGAGTCTAGTTCACAACGCGACATAATATCCAAACGGCCCAATTTCTTTTTTTGTCTGAGAATTAAAGCTGCGGAACACTTTCAATGGGATAACATAAAAGTCTCTGTCTATATACATATGCATATATATAGTCTGTAGAGTTTAATTCAAAAGGATGAAACCATATGAAATCTGGATTTAAGTAATTAACTCTTGAACTCATCTTTGAAAACGTCAGCCTCTAGAGAAAATTGTATTTATAATTTTTATAACCTTTGGCATGTTTGTTTTTCCTGTTTTCACAACTGAATTGTAAAAATATTTATGTAATTGTGTGGAACAAGTCAGAAACAAAAGGTGGAACCAATGTAGAAGGGCTGAGCATTGCATTTAGCTTGACTGATTTTTTTAACTGAGAGAAACGAGGGGAAATGAAACAAAAATCAGTGTCTCTGGGTGGCAGCTTACATAGCAGCAAAGATCATACCCTTACAAGATCACACTCTTAATGCATTGTGTTTTGGGGGTCTCACAGAGTTATATTTTGCTTTTTACCTTTGGGGAATTATCTTAAGACAACCAGCAACTCCAGCAGTCTCACGCTTGGTACTCTTCTTTGGTGTATGAACCAGACTACTAATGCTCTCACTTAAATAAAACAAAACAACAAACTATCAACCAACCCACCTCCTGTCCCCAAACGCAGAAGAAAAGCATCAGATCAGTGCTTTTTGAATCATTATATTTGTTTCACAGACTGAGAAAGCAAGCCATCGGTTTACTATCTAAAGAATCATAGAATCATAGAACCATAGGGCTGGAAGGGACCTCTGGAGATCATCTAGTCCAACCCCCCTGCCACAGCAGGGTCACCTTAGAGCAGGTTGCACAGGAACGCGTCCAGGTGGGTTTTGAATGTCTTCAGAGTTGGAGACTCCACCACCTCTCTGGGCAGCCTGTTCCAGTGCTCTGCCACCCTCAGGGTAAAGAAGTTCCTCTTCATGTTTAGGTGGAACTTCTTATGCCCAAGTTTGTGCCCATTGCCTCTTGTCCTGTCGCTGGGCACCACTGAAAAGAGCCTGGCCCCATCCTCCTGACACCCACCCTTTAAGTATTTATAAGCATTGATAACATCCCCCCTCAGTCGCCTTTTTTCCAGACTGAAGAGACCCAAATCCCTCAGCCTTTCTTCATAAGAGAGGTGTTCCAGTCCCCTAATCATCTTTGTAGATGAAGATAAAAGATAAAGAAGATAAAAACGTGCAGGGTTTCCTAAGCTTAGAACTCCTTTCTGTATGCCATGCCTTTCTTGGGTACATTTATACGGTTGAAGCCACTGGAGGAGATTTCTGTTGACGTCAGCAATCACCGGCTAGAAGTCTCCTGAAAGCTTTTTCTTCTATGCTTTTTAAAAATTGAAATCCTAGGTTGAAAAGAATTTGACTGTAGTGGGAACATCTCAAGAGCGAGCTCGACCATCCGCTGCCTGTGTTTCTCTTAAGTCATGGAAAAAGCAAGGTTAATGCAGCCTAGCTTGCAAGGAAGAGGGCTGTAGCGACTCAGGTTATGCACGATTGCTTATTGAGCTGAGATAACTTGATTAGGAGTCCAAGGACCCAGCTTTTGCCATGAAATTCACCTTTTCACAGGGCTCAGTCCCAAATAAAATCGCTTGCAGAGAGAATTAACTATGGACCCAAACCTGAATTTTTTAACAGCTTGAATATTTGCATTAACAAACCTGCTCCATAGTCTGGGTCTGTATCGATCAGATTTTCACACTGCGTCTGAACTCTGTTTTCTGGAGTCAGGCTGAAAGGAAAAGACCGTGGGCATTTCCTAAGAATGCTTTACTCAGATCTGTTCTTCCTGCTGTGTGAGGTGATAGGAGCTCTAACAGTTTATACGGTGATTTCTGTATGGAAAAGCACATAAAAACAGTCAAGGGGAAGAAAAATTTCAGAGAGTTGAGTTTGGTATTTTTTTTTCCTTTTTTTTTTTTTTTTATTTTACACTGAAGATGAAAATCGTCCCATATGGCTGAACTACTCACGTCCTCCCCCACTAGAAAGCAGATCCTTGTGGAGTGAAAATTGGCTTCAGAACCTGAAGTATGAAATTCAATTTTTTATACATATTTCAGATCCTAGGTTTTGCATATCTTTATAGCAGAAATAGTCATTTGATTGAATTTCTCATCGGAAAGTAGAGCTTCAGCAACTCAAAGTCATCCATTGCAAATGACAACTTTCTGCAAAAAAGCCTCACCAGATTCAACAATTCTTATACACAGTTATTACTACTACTAGCCAGTTTTAACCATTTGCCTCTCACTGACGTCTGCATTTGTATTTCTAAAGCCCAATACAAACATATGAAAGAACGAAGTGTGGCATCTCGTTTGAAAAGCGAAATGTAAATAATGCTCAAAAAAATATGCAGTTTCAGGAACGATTTTCTTCCCCATAACTCCCAAACATCCAACTGTAGAGTCCACAATGATTTGGGCCATCCAGATGTAGGATTGCACAGTCTTGTACTGGGACATACAAAAACCCAGGGAATTGTACAATGAAACTCGTACAGCTGTAGATATCCAGATTCACCCAGAACAAAACCTACACCATTTTAGTTTAATTCCAAAGGTTTATTTTGCAATCACTGTGCGTGGACGTAGTTGATCACACACACATAACCCACTTGCGGTTACTCGTACAAACACCATCTCGCAGTACTTCACTCCAGTGTTACAGACAGGAAAAGAGAACGTGGAAGCACACAACACTCACTGACAAACACATGGGCTGTAGACGATTTGATACATTCAACTAGAAAAGCCAAATGATAAATTGCCGATATTTTCCATTTTGTCCTCTCATTGCTGGAGAAGCTATAGCAGCATAACAACGGGAAAAAAAAACCCACGTTATGGAACAACTTGAAGAACAACACAAACTCTCGTCAGGGTCAGAGATGAGAAAGTAAATGCAGTACCGGCACATCTGAAGTTTCCTCAGAAACTTCCACAACCCAAGGCAGAGGAGACCTCAGCCACCTTCCCTGGCCGGTGAGCAAAGCACCTGCACACATACACATCGCCCGGAGACTGGAATCGCCTTTAACCTGTACCATGGGCCGGAGCAAACGGCTGGTGAGACACGCAACCACTGTCCCACGGCGTACTCCATCTGTAGCAGCTATCTTTGCAGCCGCACAGAAAGTGCCTATCTGGCACTGCCTGTCTCAGGTAGGGCCAGACATGGGCAAATGGGGCTGCAGATGAGGAAATCACAACCCCCTGCTGTTAAATCTGTACAAGCCCCTGGGGAAATTCTATCCAACCATCTCCTTACTAACACATTCAGAGCTGGGCTCCAAATGCAACTGTAAGACGATTTAATCTTGTTGCAGAAGTCCAATACAACTGCCTTATCAGGCCAACATGGTATTTTATTGAAGTTATCCAATGGCAATATTATCAACATATAATGCCTGTAATGTACATTAACAAACAGCAGTAAGCGCTATGTTTTCCTAATTTTAATAATAATAATGGATTCCAATCCTGCCACTTTGACTCAAACCAGATCACATCATACCATGTTAGTAGATCTAACTGCAAAGTAAGGTAATTCTCAATTTGAGTGACAGGGTCTCAACTTGCCCGTCTCGCCCTGCAGGCAGAAGAGGAAGAATTTCTTCCTGGCACTCAAACTCATTTTTTACATAGAATCATAGAACGGCCTAGGTTGGAAGGGACCTTTCAGACCATCTAGTCCAACCATCAGCCGAACTCTGATAAAACCACCACTAAACCATATCTCTAAGCACTATGTCTACCCATCTTTTAAATACCTCCAGGGATGGTGCCTCAACCACTTAGCAAGACTCAGGTAACACATGGAATAGGCAACTAAAGCCACTGAAAGATGACACGTGCATTTGCTATATATAGTTTTACAAGTGGTTATTAGAAGACATCTTTCTTCAGGTTTTCTCCGTAGTATTTGATTAGCTTCTATATATGATTATTAGTTGGTATAATCCTGATTCACTCTGTTTCCTAACAGTAGCACCAATATAATAAATCTGATTTTTCATTCTTCATTCTCTAGCTCATATATATTTTCATTTTCTTATTTGTTGCTGTACCTCTGTCTCAGTAAAATAGCATAAATCCTGGCATAAAGGCTCAGACCAAATTTTCTTCCATTACCCAGTAGTAAAATTGCCCTATTAGGTCAGCTTACAATGTGTGCAGTAAATATGCCACATATAAATAAATCACAGTATAAAACTATATATGTCATTTGGTAGTAATAGCTGAATATTAGGATCTCTGATTTTAATTTACAGTGTAATTTACAGTGTAGAACAAAACAATAAGCAGCTTATCACTCAGGAAAATCTAAAAAAACCCAAATATTGGAAAGCAATTCTCCATTGTATATATATGAAAATATATATTCATATATATTTCTATATTTGGAATATATATGAGTACATATATTATTTTTCCTCCCTCAAATACCCCTAAAAATTTATGAACTTCTCGATTAGTAAATAAAACTTGTGCAAGCAGCTGGCTCTACCTAAACACTTTGCTTGCTTCTTGTGCCTTACTCCTAACTGAGAGCAGCTCTAAGACTCACTGAGTTTTCATATAAAACAGCTAACTATTTAATTTAAAAGTGCTTATTACCCCCTCAGCATCCAGGTACCTAGAAGGATCAAGAAGAACTATTATCAAAATTACAAACTAGAAGGATGACGTTCATTAAAAAAATCCCACATGGAAGGGAATGGATCACCTAACCCCCGACAGCCTGCCAAGTCTTTCTAACGTGAAATTAAGCAGACTCTGAGGACAGTTTTACATAGCATTAAATAGCTTAGAAGCACATTAATGTGAACTAGGCCTGGAGCTTCAGAATCTAATGCCCAAATGAAAATTAGTGTTTAAGTAAGAAAAAGGCACTCAAATTCCTTTGGAGAGATCTGAGTGTTAAGAAATGACACTTAAGGGGTCTCACGGAAATTTTAGCTCCTAAGACTTGTTTTAAAAGGAATTTGAAAAGAAGAGCAAAAAAACAATAAAAAAATCCCAACCCTTGGAAAACGTGGTGTTTGATTATTTTTTTTTTAATGCTACACCCTACATGTACCATCAGAGTTCTCTCACTTCACCATGAGGTTTAGTTTTCTTTCCATATTAAAGCTTCTACAGCTATTCTTAAAAAATAGAATTAAAAAAAAATACATATATCCACAGAAATGCAGCATCAGCAAACCCAGAAACTAGAGGCAACTCTATCACTAGTCGATTCGGATTTGCAAGAGAGACAGGGAAACCCATCGGGACCCAGAGCTCTCATTTTTGTGAGAAGCTGGGAGATGTCGAGATGAAGCAACTGAAAGTCAAAATAGCTGGAAAAGGAATGGGAAGTCAGGGGAGTGTCACGAGCCTTCTTTGAAGTCCTCAGTTCTCACCTGCAACTTTAATGACATATTGGGAAATGCGGAGAAACGCAAGCTGGAACCATTTCAGGTTCGCTTGCATTGATTCTTAGCAGACCCCTGCTGGGATCTCTTCCCTCTTCCCTGCATCCTCCTCCTCAGCGACTGCACTCACACCTCCCCATGAGCACACAGGGGTGCTCAGCCAGGTGCTCCTCACATCCCCGGCTCCCCGCCACCACTTTACTTCTCTGGGTCTATATTCCCCACCACAGCACCTATTTCACAGGTGCCCAAGAAAATTTTGGCTCTTACTTATTTAATCAGCTGCTGCTACTCCCGCCTCTCATTTCCTCAACCATCACCCTAGCTGCTAACAAATTCACCTGTACTCACTTGAAATACGTTCAAGGGGGAAGCAGTTCATGCTGTCACATAAAAAAAATACAAGTTGTGCATTGCTATAAACATACTGAATGAAAAAATCCATGTTTTCCCCTGTCCCCTGAAAGAGCATCCTGGGTTTACACGATCCCTTTTTTGGTTTCCCCATTGTCCACCGAAGACGTGAAGTTTGACTCTTGTTCTGCACTGGATTTCCTCTCCCCCGGGTAGTGGTTCATTTCTTGCATTTCTAAAGACACTTTATTCCTTTTGGCAAATGCCTGGCTGATCTCATGAAATGTCTTATTTTTTGTTTCAGGCAGGACAAAAAACAGGTAGGTAGCTCCCGCAAAGCAGATGGCAGCAAACACTAGGAAGCAGTAGGTCTGTAAACCACTCTGAAATAGAAAACAAAGGAGATGGTCATTACAAAAAGCACAGAATTCAGAAGAAAAGCAACACCAGAAATAGTTTGAAAGGGAAAAAAAAAGTGGTATGGAGCAACTTTTAACCAAGTACAGTAAGTGCTGGCAGTCATCGCAAGTCAGAGTGCTTAGAAGTTCATAAAAATGCATGAATCTCTAGTTCTTCCGACACTGCCTGTGGCCTGTCGATGGAAAAGCAGGTTCCTGGCAGCGGTGCGCGGATCTGCAATCTGGGCGATGCTGGGAGACAGCATCCCAGTTCTGGCTGAGCCCAGGCACGGCGGGTGCGAGGAGAGCAGGTGGCAGCTGGGCTCCTGCTACGTGCACGGCTTCACTGAGCCCTGCGCCGCTGCTGTATTTCTGGAAACAAGGCAGATGTTTCACGGGGCTGTTCCGCATACTGCCTCGCCATTTCTAGGCACGAAAAAACGAGGTGTGCTTTCGCGATGCCGTGCACCTGTACACAACACATGGGGAACCTGCCACAGCCAGGGACATCTGCATCACAGTAGTTACAAGCTTTGAGATTTGCAAAATAAACAAGGGGGAAAAAAAACAAAAACAACCCAATGGCAGACATTTGTATCATTTCTAAGGTTATGGGAGCTTACAGCAGGGAAAAAAAATCTGTAAAATCCAAAAAATCCACTTCTTTCATGCTAGAAACCAGTGTAAGAATTAACTGAAAACAAAGTACCGGCCACATTTGAATGTTTCCGATTTTACTTCACTGCAAAAAAAAAAAAAAAAAGAGTATAGACACAAAGAAGGTAGTTTATAAACTGATTATAAAGGCTCCAACCGACTAGTAGGGGTTGTACGTCCCTGAAACGTAAGTATTTCTTGCCTGGTGATTATTAGATCATTTAATAACTTTCAGTTACATTTCAATAGTACAGTTTTGGAAAAACATTTGATAATTACAACATTGCCAGCTGTGATTTGTTGAACTAGTAAAAGGTTTGGTACTGTGGCTCCAGCAAAGCCCCTGCCTTTGAGGAAACCTCCCTTCCTCCTCTATTGATTTACCTCACACTGTGTCCTGAAACCGAACAACCAATGAACCCGTATTTTTGACTTGTTTTTAGTAACAAGGCTGAATTAAACCAAAAGGGGTATGCTGAGCTCCAAAAATAAGGTGGCCTTTCCATTGGTGCCTTGCATGAGGTCATGAGCAGTGAACGGGAGGAGAGCTGGACCCCTCACACGTCACCCCAGGTGCTGCAAGGCAGAGGCTACCCCAGGGAAAAATCACTCAGGATGGAGGAAGCGGATGTGGCTTCCTACATATACACATGTTTACAATTGCCATTAAAGCCATGTATCTGAAACAATTAGGACAGAGCTAGACAACGATGTAACCCCGACTTTCCACATTTTTCTAACACGTTCTCATCAGTTATACCAGTCCTCCACTGCAGGCTGGTTAAGCTCCCTGCTTTGTGGGCTCAGGGTGCACGCAATTCCTAGGACTATTTTTATGTTCACTTGCTCAGTATACATCATATACGGTGTGGAAGAAGAATATGAATTCGTGTGTGGAACAAGAAAGAAAAAAAAGAAAAAACCCTTTTCTGCAGCTGCGTTTTAATACCATGGCTGATTGCCAGCCTGCCTAGTCACAATGTTTTCCGTGGATAATTCATTACCTAGTTCAGCCCTTCCACTCCTGTCTGTAATAGGAAAAGCTGGAAAGTGCATCCTCTGATATTGGCTATGGGCTCTTGAGATCATCAATTCTTTTTTTTGTTAAATCTTAGAAGCGCGAACTCCTGAGCAACCTGACAATCACAAGCCAAAGACAGCATGGGTGATGGGGGGGTAGAAATATTCCAGCATGGAAACAGATATGACTTTCAAGCTTATACAGAGGCAGAAGCAAATGGATTTAGTAGACGGGAAAAAATAATTTCACAGTGCCTCATAAATCATCCTGTCATGTTAAGAATTCAAATTTTGCATCTGGATCTTCTGCATTTGAAATTGTTGTTCAGCCGAATGGTAGAGCTCCAATCTGGAATCATGTTTTTCCCTTTTAAAAATCTTCATTGAACTAAATCTTCCCTGTGATGAAAATGAACCATTAATGCCTAGTATGAATAAGCCTGTCAATCAGGTGCCACAAGTTACCTGTGCCTCTTGGTGGTGCAGCCACAATTTTGTCCCACCTTTCTTATTCCTGTTTATTTCTTTGCTGTCCATGATCTAAATTAGCATTTATTATCATCTTTGATTCATGTCTCCTTAAACCTTTTCTAATTGAACTGAACGCTGTCATGAGTGCATACTTTATTTGCAATTATTTTACATAATGTATTTACATTTACTGGTAATAAACTTGCTCTCTTTAACTTCTGCAGATCCCTTTAGAAGTAGCCCCCAAGGACTCCAACTGAAGTTCTACAGAGAATAAGCTAAAAATTAAATTTTATTACAAATCCTACAAATGGGGTTGTGGGAAGAGACCAAGACTTTGCACTCCTTGTGTTCAGCAGAATTATCACAACGGAGCCCTAATTGCCAGACAGGAAGACTGCGGGGCGATAACAAAATGCCCTTTTCTCACCAGCTAGTCTTCAGTCATAGTATTTCCTTAAAGCTGGTTATTATTTTACACACACAGGAAAGACAAACACCCACATTCATAAGTCTTTCATAATTCATTCAGAGTTCAACTCGTATCACCCAAACCTGCATTTGGCACAGAAGAACGTCACGTGTTAACTGAATTTCTCGTTATAAGCATGAAACCTTCTACCTGCACTGCACACTGATAAAGGATGTAGGACAGAAGTACAGGATAAAGCGGAAGGAAAATGTTAAAATCCCGAATCCTAACTCAATAGAAACCCTTAGTGGGACACGGGTGGGATACAGCTCAGCCTAGATGTTTAATTCATTTTTATCTGTTTCTGATGTATTCTGAATTGCCTGGTACCGCAAGAAAGATCTGATGGGTGGAACAATTAATAGATTGGTCACAGCATACCCGATGTGCCCATCAAGGGATCCAGAAGGTAGGATAATGTGCTGGGAAAAGGGTAAATGCTGAGTTATTGAATGATGGCTACTACAGAAAAGGTACTGACAGACAGATCTGACAGGAAAACGGATCTGTGTCTTTGTTCCGTGAAATGACTATACTTTCTCTTATTTATATTACATATTATTTATATTATGCCCGTGAAGCCTGTATCTCTCATTTACTCTTTGACATCTGTAATCTCCAAATCCATAGTTTCTCTTTGTTGTTTTACTCCTTGCAACTTGGTAGAGACTACAGAGACTGTGCAGCTGCCACTCTAGAACTAAAACCCCAGAGTTTTGCTTATCTTGGGCTGGGTGGCAGTAAAAAAAAGAGTAAGAACTTATATTAAAGTATTTGGTGGCAAAGCACAGATACTCTGCAACCCTGTGTATTTGGCCCAACGGATATGGTCTCAAGATCCGTTACTGACATGTGCATTCTCAACGATGGGAGAATAATGACAATATGTATGATAAAATTTGAAAAGGTAAACATTTTTCTATACTTTGTGACATTATTTCACTAACTACATGGGATAGAAGCCTGAAATTCAAACACTGAATACTTGTATCCACCTGAAGAGTAGTCTGACTCTTAAAAAATACCATACTCAAACAGCTGGAGGGGAGGGTTAAGAGAAAATGGGAAGGGTGGGGGAAGAAGCAAAAGCAAGCCAATTCTGAATGAAAATTCTAACTAGATACAGAATAAATTCAAGGAAAATATGCGGTTTCTGTTACTTCTCAGCTTTCCCACATAAGGATGGGGTACTTCCTTACATTCAGCTCCTAGCAGCCGCAGCATCAACTCTGGCCACGCAGGAGGCATCGAGCCAGCCCCTGGAAATGTGCCAAGGACGCGAGCCCCAGCGAGCACGCCCTGCCTGTCCCATCCATGCCCCTCTGCTACAGCCACTCTGGCAAGTCTCTTCAGCTTGCATGTACTGCTCAGGTTGAGAACAAGCTGCCACCTTCACCAAGGTGCTTCTCCTCTTCCAACACCAGACAGGCTTGTGTGACAGTATGCTCCCCCCCAGTCCCCAACATGACCTTTATCTCCCGTAACCTTGCCCAAGTGATAACCACCCGTGGTGGTCACAATGGCTGCATCTAGTCGTGATGGCAGCATCTGTCTCAATGTGGTTTTGGCGAGACAGCTAACAACACAACAGCCAAGGGCTAACTTGAGCAATGCGCCCACCTAACCACAATGCTGGTACTGTGGTCAATACGCAAATATGACTGTAAGTCAATCATCTTACCCCCATAAATAGTCAACAGCCCAAGAGCCCTTTGAGCTCTCCTGCACGGCAGTGGGCTGCACGCCAGGACCACCCCTTGAGTGGGGACACCTCTCAAGGTTACGTTTACTTCTCAAGATTCAGAGATTCCTTGCCACCACACTTCCTTGGTAAGTGACTAATAGCATGCCAAACTTTGAAATCTTACCTAAATGATATAAAGCATTGATTGTGCATATATAATCCTTTAGACATAAACCGTTAACCAAGTCTGGGACTAGGACTGGATCCAGCCGCCCCTAGACTCCTCTCTGAGAAGGAGTTTAGGAAGCAAGGTCCTTTCTGAACCTTGTGACTCAACGGGAGGGTCCCCCTGACAATTCTGTCTGACCCTGTCCTCCACGCAGTAAATAACCAAGTGTGCCTTGCCATCGAACCTTGTTACAACACTGTTGCATTTACCATCAAACTTTGTTAAATCCCTGTTTTACAGCAATAAATGTATTGCTGCTTCTCTCTATGAGTGAAGTGCATCACGACATCCATGACAGCTTGACGGAGCTAGGAAAACATTTCTTTATCAATACCTGAAGCTAGGCTTTACAGACAAGGTTAGAAACAAAAAGGTTAGAAGGAAGATAGAACAAAGCACTACAACAGTCTGTGCTTTGTAGCTGTTTTCCCCTAACATTTCTTCAGTACACCCTCCCGCATGAACATCCAAGGTTCAAAGTTGCCCAAAGTTTCAGGTGGTTTCCTGAACAACGGCTCTGTCTCTTGATAGGCTCATAGGTATTTGTTCAGAGTCAAGGTCAGGTACACAGGCAAAGGTCCCTGAAAGGCCAGGCTTTCCACGGGTTACTGAAGGTCTTCCTCTACTGAAGGTGCACCCACTCTCCCAGGTGCACGGGGGAGGGCAAGGGAACAGCAGACACCTTTATTGATGCAATCTCCCGAGGGAAGCACCTTGGCTACCTACAGCCTGTTTCTCGCTAGTCAGCAGGCTAATAAAGCCTCTCCAAAGCAGGATTTACACTGGATTTTTCCAAGGCTGGTAAGGGCTACTTGGAAAGTAACTACTGCGATATGGGATATTTAAAAGTTAAGCATGAACTTCTAATCTCATCACCTTCTATTTTCATACCAGATTTCTAAGGAGACTATTTAAAATACAGCGTTTCTGGAAATGTCCTGCCAGCTGAATTTTGAATTACTCAAACATTTTTATCTTCTCTTTTCTGCAGCTGATCAAAGCTCTGTATTTGTCAAAAAAACAGAAAACCAGGAAACAATTCACCTGAGACACACACGTGATTACCACAAAAAAGAATCAAAGTTGAAGGACTCAGGCAATTCCCCCAAATCAGGTCCCAGGCGTGGCAAGCAATCAAATCTGACTTTGAAGATGACATGTAGCTGCATAAGTGAGTTGTATGAATAAGTAGATGCAGCCCAGACACATTTTCTTAAGCAACGAGATTAACAAACATATTCCCAGCTTCTGTAGGGCTGCTATACATAGTAGGCAGCATGTACAGGCATTTCCTCCACCTCCCTTTAAATACAGTGGTAAAGAATACTTAATCTTTACCATTATGAACATATTTAAGTGTCCAGAATGAATGAGCAAAAGAACTAATTTTTTTTTTTCAGGCTAAAAAGTAAACTGAAACAAAAAAACTAGCATTTAAATGATCAGATTTCTGGTTTTGATTTAAAAAAAAAAATATCACAATTTGCCATTTCTAAAGTCTGCTAGCTGAGAACAGTCTTCCTGCTAATAGCTGACATGCTGTGAACACTGTAGCCTGGAAAAATATAAAAATATTTGAGTAGAACATCATCACATTCTATTTAACGATGGCTGCTTACTGACTTAACTGATTCTGTAGCAAAGGTTAAATTCGTAGCAGGACTGTGATACTGAAAACAGGAAAATAGATATTCTAGGGCAGATACAGCAAAATAAATGAACAAATCAACAAATTCTAAATCAGATTTAACAAATTAATATTTAGCTTAACAAATTAGTATTTTTAAAACAGAACTTTTGGCGTTTCCCAGCAAATGCCAAAATGTGATTCTATATTCTCAACTTGCAATGTCACAGCCCCTTTGGCACCAGTAACGGGTGCTTGCACTTGGAAGTTACCATGAAGATTAGAGTCATGAGATGGGGTTCAAACTTGATTTTGAAGTGATGAGGTCAAATGATAATGGTTAGATGTCTTACTAAAATAATCAGCAGCAAAACGGTTATTCATGTAGACATTTGACTTTACTTACTTAGCTTCAAATTAATATAACCCACTGAAACAAGTGGATGGAAGAGTTTGTGCCCTTTACCCCTTGTCCTTATTCAGTTTGAGACATAATTTAAGGTTCTGCTGAAGGTGCAGGACAATGAAGAAGGACAGAGCACTAAAATCTGATGTATAAAACGTATTTCCTAAGTAAAAAATTGAGACATTTTCAGATATGAACTGCAATTTCAAGCCCAACTCTCACACACTCGCTATCTCCTCATAAAAAAAGTTAACAGATCCTTCTATTTTATACTTGAAGTGGGTTGCTTCTAATTAAAAGCATTTTTTCTCATATCTAACATTCTGAGAGCCTACATTTAATTTTCTCATTTTTGAGGGGAACTTTAACTATTTCCCTTAATACAGGTGCACTGTGGTTACTTTAAACATCAGATGTATTTGCAAAAGCTTAAAATAGCTTGACTGAGGGAATCCATATATAGGCTTCTGTGAACATTTTCGTTATTGAAATTCTCGTACTTCATAATAGAAAGAGTCAATGGCTATTATTACAGTGTAAGGAAATAATAAGGAAAAACAAAAGACAATCTTGCTGGGTAAATGATTCTTGATGCACAGGAAGGAAAATCTCAAGTGTAAAAATAAGGAAGAAACAGCAGAGGTGCAGGAGAGCCTCCAGTAACAAGTGTAATGACTCAGAAGTAATATTTCACAGGCAGAAATAAACCAGTTTCTGGGAAGGGGAAAATAAATACACATATAGGGTCTTTGCATCATACTGGCAAGCAATCTGAACTAAGGCTACAAGCCTTGTAGCACCTGTATCCCGTGTGATACTGAGCTCCATCTGGACCACAGATCCAAGCAGGTTATTTTTCAAGACACTTTAATGAGTCTAAAAATAAAATAAAATCAAAGTTTACCCAATTTCTACCTAATAAAAATTTTTACTTTACTTCTTTCAGATGCCTTCTACCCCCATGTAAGTAAAAAGCTTATATGAAGAAGACGCGTGAAATTTCAAAGAGTCTTTGAGTTCCTCACTTCAAAAGCCAGCTAATAAAAGCACTCCCTATCTGGGGCACGTGATGTCCACCCAGCTATTTCTCCTTTCCTGTCATCTCAGCATCTGCCTCAGCATCAGCATCTGCCAACCAAAGCGCCAGCGCTGACCTCCCACACCAGGGCACACGAATTAGACCTCCACCCACCAGCTCAGCAACTGGGCACCATCTGACTACAACGGGCTGCAATGAGCTGCGTGTCTACAGCCATGTCCTCATTTTATTGCCCTTGCGCAGAAGACAGGTTAGGCAAACATCAGCACTCAACGCCAAGGATTTATTCACTGTAAAGATATTTCCCTGCCACAACTACGGAGGATACAGGCAGATCTTCATAATAAATATTTAAAATTGATCTTTTGTCACACACTATTTACTATATAATCTCTTTCATATCCTTCTTAAACCTCTTACACTGTTCATTTTCTGAGAACAAACATACTAATATGATTTTTTAATTATTTTAAAGGTTTTCCTAATGTTTGCTATGTCTCAGAATAAGCTACCACCTTGTTGGTTGAACCTTCCTGCGAAAACACACACTGTTACGGGAGGGGCACTGATGGGGTGTGACAGGACAGCCCCAAAACTTTCCATCAATTTCTCAGATATTATCAAAGCCTGCCCCAAATCTAGTGACTTGCTAGTCCATCATTAAAAGCACATCATTTTCCATTGCCAGTTAACTGGACAGGAATTACAGAGGTCATTTTTGTCAGTCACTCACTTCCCCAGCCTGAAGAGCCAGGCATCTATCTATAATTTAAGCTTTTTACATAAGTCTTCACTAAGGTCTGAGTGTTCATCTCTGTAACCTACAGCACAATATATATCTGCTTTATCAACATGCCCTGATTTCCAATTTCATGGAAACAAAGCAAAAAAATAGATGATGGAGGATAGATACAACTATTACGACTTTGTAAAATAAAGCTGTTTTTTTATAACCGGACAAAACATTCAAACTTCACAGTGACATTTATTAGTCTCTGCAAAAATGAGATACTCTACAGTATTGCTCTGCCACAGAGCTGCAAAACATCTCGCAGTTTATTACTATTATTGCCTCAGTCTTGCTGCAAAAAGGCTGCAAGAGAATGATGCCTTTGTACCCCATTTTGGGGTAACACAAATCCTCAGGGGCTGTATGTAGGCCTGGCAAGATGAAAAAGAGGTTCCTCCCATTTCTAAATAAACCTCATTTAAGTCCTTTTTCCTAGGAAACCATAGCAGCAATTCAGTTCTGCGTCATTTTGACAGGGAGCTACATCATTTTCTAGTATAACTATGTGGGGAGATTCCATTGATCACTTCCCCAAGACTTCTAATGATTTCAAAACTCTCTCTTTCCTTGCCAAAAGTGAAAGTCAAACCCCAGCTGGGAGTAAAATCAGCTTTCCACTTAGTGGACCTGTAATCGTAACTGGGTATTCCTCTGTGATCCCTGGTTATTGGAAACATTTCTATTAGGAGGAAAGCCTGAAGATGAGTTGTTCTGGAAAATTACTGATGGGATAGAGAGGGAGCCAGAGGAGCAGTAAAGATGCAGCTGGTCTCTGCAGAGCAGAAAGGCAGAAAACGAGGGCTCTGGGTGGTCTGTTTTGGCTGCTGAGATGGAGCACCCAGGCAGAGGCATCCCCCTGCTAAAGCACGCTCATCAGACTGAAGGCCAGCTGCACAAGGATGGCACAGGGGCTGGCAAAGAAGGGTACAAACCAGTGGCAAACATAAGCTCAGCCAGCTGCTATCACCATAGCCCAGGGAGAGGGAGGATGCCTGTGGGGCAACGGGGTAAGCAGCAGGCAAAGGTAACACGAGAGATGTTTATAGAACCAAGTACAAAACCCCAAGAATATTCACGGCGGATAAAAATGACTAATTTCATTATTTCCTCTCTGGCTTACATCTGCTTCCAGTGTGTGACTGGGAAAGTGCATTATTCTACAATGCAGTTTAGTATATCCATGCTAAGATTCCAATTGCAATAGAATATATAGCAGTAATACACAGCATGACTTTGACACCAAAAAAAGACTCTGCACAGTCTTCTAGAAAGAGAAATTATTATGACAGAAATCTTCTGGAGAAATCTGCTATGCTGTCCTGCAATGTAATACTAATTTACCACGTAGTCTTTAAGTGCCTCGTAACAATCTAATGGAACAAACTGAAATATGAAATAAGAATGCATCAACACGTAATGAAAATAACATGTCATGAGATTAATTGCTAATTATTAATGCTTAGTAATTCTTTGCATTTACAGAATGCATTAGAAAAAATAAACACCACCTTTTCCTAGATAACATGTAATTTAAGGTCCTGCTACGCCATCGGGTTACAGAAGTCTGTCCCTGCAAACTTACTGTTACTGACGAGTAACAGCTTAACACAAGCCTATTCGATCGCACCAGAGGTTTTCAAGCCTTTCAGACTGTGCTTTCCTGCTGCTGGAGTTTGCTGTCCCCTCTGCCTGCTTCAGCTCATTGCACCCATTTCCACATAAACATACCAAGTGTCCCTGCTCTCCACACTCCAGCACCTCCTCAGCCTAGCAATTTCTACCAGCCATCACTCACTCTTTAAAATAAATTTTTCAACCAGCCAGCTCCAGCAAAGTCAGGCAAGGCCTTGGATTTTGTTTCCAGCAACACAAAATAAAACAGAAAATCCAAGGAGGTGATGCCAAACAATATCCACAAGTAAAAATTTTGAGTCTGGCTAAATTAATAAGGGTCTGCCTGTATCTATTTGTGTATGTACACACTTACAAGATTTGGGTTTTGTTCATCTGAGTGCTTTGGAAATAGTTTCTGTTTATACATGTGCCTGTTGGAAAGAGAAAGCAGGAGGCTTATGGACACGCAAGCATGTTTGTTTTGTATGTTATTTAGCCATTCATTATTCTTCTGTTTAAGAAGTTCTTCATTAAGTTAAGGACTGGAATAAGTATCCTGTGGGATGATGAGCTCCTTATGGTTGCGAGTGACTTACAGAAACTCCACTGCTTAAAAAACATTCATGTGAACTCTTCAGCCAACAATCAGAAAGGTATCAAAACCCCCAGTCTGTGCTGTTCAACAGAAGATTAAATAAACACAAATTTGCAAGAAATAAAGTATCTGATGGCTGAAGGGTGAAGTCAGTTAAATTTAAAACAGAAATAGATGCAATTTAAAATTCATCACTGAATACCCTACTGAGAAGTATGAAATTCACTGGAAACCTTCAGTGGTAACTGAGTACCGTACATGTGAGACACTCTAGTGCAATTAGAAAATACTAATGCAGAAGTAAGTGATATTTGACTGCATGCACCTTAAACCAGACAAGAATATATAGGTTCCTCTAGTCATATTTGGGTTGGGTTTTTTCGTAATGAGTCACTACTGCCAAAGGGAAAATGATCCATTTCCTCTCATTACCCATAAAAGAAGGAATATATGAAACAGTAATAAGCTTACAGAAGGATGACTAATATAACCTTGAAGGCCTTCAGGTTAGAGATTCCTCAAATTTCTGTGGATGCTTGATTCTTACCCAAGTTGTTCTGAAACTCACAGGGTTCTCTCTGATGTGTCAGAGAAGTTTAACGCTTTCCGATCCTTTTGAACTGAAGAAAATAAGTGATCTTTTCTCCCTCCTCTGTTGTTCACAGTTAGCCTTTCCTTTCTCAAACCTTTTCTCCAGACAGAATATTTTTAGGTTTGCATTCTTTTACTCCGAGTTCATTGCAATTTTTGCTGTTTCTTCCTCTTAATTTTTCAAGATTATTTATCCCAAAACATCACTACAGTATTCCTACTATGCTGTCACTATTTTCAAGGAGATGAGTAATTGCAGTTGTCTTCTACTTTTTTTTTTTGGAGTTTGGATTCTCCTGCCACCACAACCTGCAGCAGCCCTTCTTGCAGTGACACTGATGTATCACAGTAACAAAAAAAAAAAAAAAAAAAAAAAGCTTAAAGGAGCATTAAAGGAGCCTCATATTGTGTGTACACTTAATGAGAGACACTTCCTGCTCTGAAGGCTTCAAAATGTCAATAAACTCATAGAAAACCAGGAACACAGATGCCAGCCAGTCCATTCTCATTACTAAGGCAGCCCCAGTTCTTGACAAACATCTGTCTGCATGTCTTTTATAGATCTCCAGTAATGGACAAGCTACAATTTCTCCACACATCATTGCACAGTTACACTATTCTCATGCTTAAAAGGTTTCCTAATATTCTTCTTCATGCAGTTATCTGAAAATATAACATGCATTCTCTCTGCTTCATCACCCTTCTCGCTGGTGAAATCACCGAACAGAAACAGGCCTGCACCCAAGATAAATAGACTTGCAACTGCAAGTGGATCTGGCACGCCTGGGAACTTTTGAAACTAAGCTGGGTATGGAAGCACCTCCCTGCTAGAGCTGTTACCTGAACTAACTCTTTGCGATGCTCAGTAGCTGCAGAGGACCTTGTGCTGGACCTCCTTAAATGCAAACTTCACATTCACTGCAGCAATCAATAAAAGCATCAATTAATTCAAACGGAATTTGATAAAAAGGTTTTATTATGCTTCATGGGTGTTGTAGAAGCCTGAAAAGCAAGTCTCTGCTCATATCTGACAGGCAGCAAAAGCCACGTGCAGCTGAGGAGGTGGAGCTTCTGATTGCCACACCACTATTCAGCTCTGACCAAACATGCAGGCTGCTGGACATGGTGCAGACAGCAATAAAATAGGATCCTCTTTTTAAAAATACGTACTATGGTCTCTTCAGTCCTTTATTATTTCTATATAACCACAACTAAAAGGAGTATCCCATCACCACTACCATCACCCGGCTTTTTGAATGTGTGGTCTCATCTACCACTTAGTACTCTGTGCTCAGTCTTGCAGCTCTGCCCTTGATTACATTAGCAAGATGCCTAAGGACATTCTGCTGGATCAGCAAACGCTACTACCTATGAAGATATGTCCAAGTGCCCTGTTGAAAGTGAAACCCCCTGTTTCCCGATGGGCAGGGACACAAATCCAAGTTTCTCACATTTCAAGACCCTCTTCTGAGAAGAGGTTTAGGTGCAAAGGCAACCCCAGTCTGGTTTGGGGTGTGGATAAATAGGGAGAGATAAAGCATTGTTACTGGACAGTGTACACTGCTAATATAAAAAAGGCAACTATAGGCACTAATATTGTTCTTAATAAATCCGTATTTAGTAATCAAGCAGCGCTGTGCAGAAAAAGAACTCTGCATATTTTCCAGACTAACACCCTTCCTACTGACAGTGATGAGGATGCTCTTAACTGACTTTGACCTTAAAGAATATTTACTGTCATGTCTACAACACAAACATTCACACTTTCATAGTGTGGACTCACTTTCCAGGGAAGAAAGTTAAGATTTGATATCTGACAGGCTGTACATGTCAGAACAACAGACAGCAAACTTAAGCCACATGATCTACTAAATTGGGAAAAACAGATGCCACATAACCACTGCTGTAATTAGCCTAATTTTAAAAATTCTGCAAGTGCAAGTCTAGATTAAAAACGCACATTGGTAGGAAGAAAGCACACAGAACACACAGAAGAGACGCTCAAAATTCTCCTTTATGCTGCCTACAAACAGGTATGCTGCTTTTGCTCCCTGTGTAAAAGGCTTGCTTCTTTTTTTAAATCTCGTTATGAATTCTAGTCAAAGACTAATTGATGTCATGTATTAAGCTGCTTAGCAACCTGGAGGGTTTATAAAATACCTACAATGTAATTATTGAAATGAATGCTTCAGTCTAACCACGCAGATGAACATATTACACATATTGAAATACCTGGAATTACTCATTAAAACTTACATACTCACCAAAACAACAACAAAAAAATTAAAAATATGTATCTGTTGTTCTTCCCCTGAGAAGTTCCATTGGCTAAAATAGATTATGGAATGAAGTACTAATTATTCTGCTAGTGCTATCCATTCTACTCAGTGGATTTAACCTGAAAATCTGACATATTCAGGTTTGTTATCCTGAGCTGTGATTTAGTTATATATCACTGTTAATGAGATTAGAACAGAGACATAACAGCGGCATTTAATGAGGAAACCCGCAGTGATGAGGAAGACCTCCATGTAAAGTATCTCTTGGTGAAGGTGGCCTTCCTGCTCCCCCTACTTGGGGACAGTGCGAGTTTTATCCCCAGCATGAAAAAATCTTCACAACAGCTTACTCCTACAGGAAATCACAGTAGCATCATCAGCACTCGTGCTCTCATCAAAGTGGCATTAGCATTTTTCTCAAGAAACTAAAGAAACTGGTTGGCTCACATTAATTTCCGCAGACCATTAATGTCACTGATCCAAATGCATAAGGTGAGAAGCGTCCCAGCTACACCTGCAGACCTGTGTGTTGGGAAGAACCATTTGGCTGCTGCTTGCTGATTCTGAAACATGAGAGAGCCTGAATGCAAGCGTCTCTACTTCACTATTACAAACAGTTTGCACTCCATCTCACACGTGCACAAAGTTCACAAAAAACACATTACACAGGAACTTAAAATGGTCCTATTTTGATTTTGTTTTTCTTTTATACATCTAACTGCACCATCCCCCTTTTCTCTCAAGATGATCAGATACCGCTGATCATCTTGAGAGAAAAGGGGGATGGTACAGTTAGATGTATGCATATCCCACAGAGTCTTATAGACTCATCTATCCCATAGACTCTTCCTGATTAATTTTCTAAATATAGTTTCACAGACAGAGAGTAGCACAGATGCACCTGTTGACATCCAGAAAGCATCCACGTATTAAGACAAGATGAAACATTTGTCGTAATTTAGCCTACAAAATACATTGATGAGCAGCAGGAAGTCTCAATGTCTTTTCCAGAATTTTTAGTGAATTTTATTTCAACTCAGGATTAATAGTGAATAATGTACAGTTTTTAAAACTAAGATTAAAACTATTCTCAGAAATGGCCAAACTCTGGATGCATTTTAGCTACCATCAGTTTTGATTACTGACTCCTCTGAATTTAAAAGCTAACTAACATAGAAGTACCAAATCTTGGTGGTTTTTAAGACACAAGTGGACAAGGTCCTAAGAAACGTGGTCTGATCTCACAGCTGACCCTCTCTGAGGAAGAGGCTGGACCAGAGACCCCGAGGGGTCCCTTCCAGCTAAAATGATTCTATAATTACATCCCCAACTGCCCAACACTTTCACTCCAAAAAGTGCGATGGCTTGTTATGCTTGCTTACTTGAGACATAAAATATTATCCCCTTTCCCAAGGGATGATATGAATAAATGATGGAATGATTTGTTGCGGATGACTACAGAAACTCATTCTCAATACGCTTTCTGTACACACAAAAAAATAAAGATAAGTACTCACAGGTTTGTATACTGAGCATAAACTCTTTTCAAGTACGAGCAAACACTTGGAGTCTGTTTTATGATACTCAATTTGCTCCAGGTGTTACAGGTAGCTTAGCAGTTACTCGGAAGGAAACCACAAAGAGAATGTGTGTCTCATAGTCCCAGAAGCTAAATCATTAGGAAAGAAGAAGTTCAGAGCACATGAAGAAGGTGACTAATCCTCTCAGCTTGCCATGCCACATTCAGGCGTTGAGATACTCTGTTGATATCATAAAGCAATGAGAAGACATTTCCAAGAACATATACTATTTTAAAATGAGTACATGAATTTTATGGGTAGGTACAACACCTAGCACTTTTTCTCAAGAAGAAATTAAGAAATTCTTCTCAAGAAGAATTCTCAAAATTCATGCTACCACTGCAAGCTCAACCATGACACAACTTACGTGCCACAGGAGGATTGCTTGCCCAGGTGATCCGTACGCAAGATCTGTGACGGAAATGCTTATTTTAGACCCCAAGAAACTATATTATTTGGAGGTCTCAGGAGAATTGCTAGCCTTTGGAAGACTTGATTTCATCTCCTTTTCATTTTCTGAAATCATTTGATATATTAAAGAGTCATATGTTCAAAGACTGGTTTGTTACGAACACATCAAAAAGAACAGTTGCACTTTTATAAGCCTTCTGAGCAAGGAAGTGCTTTAAAACATTTTTCAGAGGATATTAGTCACAAAAGGAATAATGGATGATCTGTAACACTGCGCATCAAAACTACAATATAGGGCTGAAGCAAGAAGCAATGTTATTTCTCACGATTGTGGGACAAGCCCTGCTGCTGCCCTGAATTATCTATAGCAACTGAATCATCACAAAAAGTAAACAAGGGAGAAAGATTTGGTGTTTAAGGTAGTTTAGCCAAGTTGGGTCGTCACCCAGACAGCTATTAAATGCTTTCTGTGAGACGCTGACCCCAGAACATTTCTGCTGAAATTTCAGCAACACAGCTGAAAATCAGATAAATTTTGTAATTTGGATTAAGAACTTAGAGGTATCTATCTTTAAAAATTTTGGCCAGATAGTGTGGTGTCTAGTGTAGCAATTTCATTTATGTGGAAGAACACACTGTGCATCTTTTTCTTCTTTTTTTAAAAAAGAAGTTTATAAACATTCTAGGAAAGTGAAAAAATTAGACATGCACAAGGAAAAATGCTATTATCTTAATCTCTACATATTGGAACAATGAAACATGTAACAAACAACAGAAAACAGACATGAATTGAACAACCAATACTGGATATTTTAGGTTCAGATCTTTCAAAGGCATATGAACGCGCATCGATAGCTTTTTGAATGCAAGCTGCCTTTAAATCAAATGCTGGAATTAAGTGTTTGCATCAGTCTCTAAGAAAAAGGACACAACATACCTATTTAGATATGACAGTATATTCAATAAGGTTTTCATCAGCTCACACAAATTTTGAACCTTTCTAAATGCTCACAAAAATTAGATTCAAATCCAATCACAATGCATTAAAAGTATAAAGTATAGTATATAATGTAAAGGCAAAATGAAAAGTGTTAAAGCTGTAATTATTTCAGACAAAGTATTTTTATTTCTTCAGGCTTATACAAGCATTATTATAACTTCAGGCATTCCTTCCCCCAGTGGCCAAATTACTTTTTTGCTATTACATGGTTGATTCAGTGAACATTGTTATGATCTTCTGACATGTAAGTGCCATGCAAAAACGTGAGATACGCAAGTCAGAGGAGAGGGCAGAGGGCTGAAGTGCCTTTTTACTTGCTCCAAATACTCACTGATGGATATTTTACAGGAGTGAAACTTTGGAGGTTTGGCGTCCAAATCAGAGAGCATTATGACCTGGTTCTAGCACCTGTAGGAGCACTGAAATGCTTTGAAAGGAGGGGTCACCATGTCTTTATGAACCATTTCACGCATGTCTGGCCTACTGGCTTATCAAAGCCATCTTGGTCTCTCCACAGCTTGTTGTTCAGAAAAGCCTCATGCCTTTGCTCTCAAGTGATGGCAACGGGGAAGAGATACTGCTGGGCATCACCCAAGGTGACACGTTTGACATTTCACAAGGTCAAGCTCTATGTTAAACACAAGTCTGAAATGCCTTCAGATCTAAACCCAGATCTTTTATAATTTCTCTGTACGTTCCAGGATCGCATGCAATAATGCTTCTTCAATTATTATATTTTGCACCAAAAAAAAAATTTTTTTTAAATGCAAATTTTTTTGACACCTACTATTAGAGACCTCCTAGTTATCACACAATATCAAGTATACTTGTGAATTCAATGTAGAATCGGTTGTCATTTTAACTTCAGTCCTGATCCTTCGCACAAACAAATTTCTCAAATAGGCAGTGCTGAGGGCTGGAACAGTACCCACGTTTTAATTTTTTTTTTTGATTTGTCAAAAATTGATCTGTATACTAGCTTTTCAATCTCATCCATACATTTTAATGTATGACTCAAGCCAGTGTTTTATGCTATTATATGTACCTACAGATGGTTGAGGGGAGAAAATCTAGGCATTCAAACTAGTGAATTGGTGACATTTGGAGAACTAACTACTGGTTGATTTTTTGAGTAACTCTGAAGCTAACATATTTGTTTCCCAAACGTTTGGGATAATTTTGTAGAAGCACACCAATAACCAAAAAAGTGGCTGCTGTTTCTCAAGCAATCAGGTTAGTATTTAAATACAGAGGGGATTATACATTCATTCTGTGAAGGCATTTTAGAGATTTTTTTCCTGTTTTGGACTTACGAAGATGAGCTAAGGAGAGGCTATTGCGTTTCTGTAAAGAAACAGGTGACTCACAAGCTGAATTTTGAGAATAAAGTTGACTGAAATAGGAAGGAAGTGAAAGTTAGGGAATGAGGAGACACTATAGTTTGATCTTGTGAAAAAGCTTTAAAAATCAAAGTCTGAGTAACACTGCTTTCATCTTTAGGTGCAAACTCTAAGCTTTTACTCTTTATTACTTTTTAAAGAAGAGAAAACCAAAAGCCCTGCAAGGTGGAATTATAATTTACCTTCATTAAAAATAAACTGGTAATTTTGTAATCACACAATGGGAAATTTTTATGACACAAAATAATAAATTCCCCAAGGCTATAGCAAGCTTCATATGGATGCATACTTAATCACTCAAAAAGCTTTAATATGCGTATGAAAAGTTTACCTTTTTATTTGAATTTACTGAGGGTCTTTTTAAACATTTCCCACCAGGTGATCCATCAGGTGGGATTAGCAGGACAAGAAGGGATAGCCCTGAGCTGCATGAAATCAGATCCGACTGATAGCCAGAGCTCAGGTAACTCCTCGGTTTTGTGCAGGAGGCAAACCCCACAATTTTTGAGAAATGCGATTATTCCTTAAATGTTTCTGGATAATTTAAAAACGTAACAAATAAAAGTATTTGGATTATATGATCCTGGATTTGAGACCTCGTTCCTGGCCACCATGGAGGCAGGTGGTGGGACTGCTAGTACCTGGCCAGCTGGGGCAGAAGGCAATCCCCAACACTGCTTGATTAGCCAGTCCCCATCTTCTTGGAGAAACAGCTGTTAAGCCACACAGAAGCAGCCACTTGGTGGATGAGCTCGTGGCTGCCTCCTGGACCATACTGACGCTGATGACTAAGGTCAGGTTTTCAAAAACACAAGGGAACTGTCTAATTCTTTCTCCACTGCATTTGGTAGATGTTCTAACGACCTCAGTGGGAAAAGAATTACGTCTCTACCTGCTTTTGAAAATCTCACTTTAAATGTCTAAGCTGGCAAGTCCTTACTCTGCGCTATGAAACTGGTGAAAAACACTCACTGTTTTCAGTAAGCATTGAAACAAGCTCTTAAGATTTTTGCTCTGAGGAGTCTAAGTTAATGTTAGTAGGAGCACAGAGTTTGGAGCACAGCCTTTATACTCATGTTGACTTTTGAAGGTGATCCAAGTAATCAAAATGACTAGAGACTTCTTCCTTTTACAGGAAATTTTAAATTAAGTGTCAAACTTAGATCAAGGGTCAGATTTGATAAGACTTTCATGTTCTCCCATAAACTATGTCATACAGATAATTTTAAACAGTACTACTTCGAAAAGCAGTCTTACTTGTCAAATGAAAATGAATATATAGTCTTACAGTATGATACAATTTTGCAGTATCTGCAAATACTGTTATACAGCATTGCATGCGATAAAGTATCATAAAATTTTCAGTTGTAAGAAGGCACAAACAGCAGTAACACCTCCCTGCCTGTTATTTAAATCTCTTACTCAGAAATGATTTGAAGGGTAATCCAAAATCTCCCTCCTGGTTGTGAGGACCTGCAAGTAGCCTAGAGGGCTTGCCTCCCTCTGTGCCCTTCCCTTGCCCCTAATCTTCTCCTCTGTGCATTTAAAAAAAAAACCAATTAGGACTTCTATATTTTGTGCTGTAGTTGTGAGCTTCACTCTTAAACTGTTATCAGTGGAGCAGGATGGCTCTTCAAAGAGTTTGGATGTGGTTGGTCAGGGGACTTGATAAGCTGTCCTTCAGCTCCTGAGATAGAGAATCAGCTCCTGTGTGAGCTCCAGAAGCTGTGGATGGTCCTTGGGAGAGGTTCATGGTCAAAGGCCCTCAGTATGGTTCTGAATGAGAAGCTGCTTGAAGCCTCCTTTGCCACACAAAGACACATTAACAATGACAAAGCTTTCTTAGGAATCAGAGAGGGAAAATCCTGTTCTATGTTGAACTTTGAGTTTTATTTTTTAATATTTTTTTTTAATTTAAATTTGATTTTTTTAGAAAGTAAACTTAGCCTGTTAGAATACAAACACCAGTTGCCAGGCAGTTCTTGATCAAACTGGCCTCTGTCCTGCTTGTGACTAGTTCAGCCAAGGAAATAAAGCAATCCACTAGAAGCAAAGCTTACGGGAGCCTGGGGAAGCTGGGACAGGAACAAATTAATCCACGCAGCAACTAGGCTGCAGCCAGAAGGAACCAGCTACTGAAGATAAAAGCCTGACAGAAGAGACTGAAAAAAAAGAGAGCCACGAAGTCAAGCTTAGACAGAGGAGGAGAGAATCTATTCCCCAATGAGACTAATAAGGATTCTCAAAGCCTTGGGTAAACCAAAAGATGGGTGGCCTAAAGGCTGAAGAATAAGGCATCACCATCAGCGACCGTCAACTCTTGACACAGACATCAGGCTGCATTGCTAAAGCCCTGTGGGGAACGGTTACCGTAATTTTTCTTTTGCAGGACAATTTTCTCCAAGACATTCAAACAAGGAGATATGTGGGTAGCACAACTGAACTGTTTCAAAAACATGGTGGGAATTCTATCCGCTTCAATAAAAAGACATTTATTATTACCTGGAAATTACTATTCAAACTTCCCATGCTGTACTATACCAGCTATATCATAGTATATCAAATATCAAGGCTGCCGAGTACCTGAATGAAAGGGAAGAGCAGTCCGACTACGAAGTTGGAGAGCCAGTTGACTGTCCCAGCTATCATGAACGCGGCTGGCCTCTGCGACTGCTGGAAAAACTCTCCAGTGAGGACAAATGGAATCCCACCTGAAACAGGGTTCAACAAATCAGTGGTTTTAGTAAATTTCCTCCAGCAACAGCTGTTTCACTTACAGAGATGAATGTGCTCCATGTTACACATCTCAGTGACTAGCACTGCTCTTCGTCTCTCTGCTCTGGTGTACGCAGGGGCTTCTGCACCAGTAAAATGTGATTTGTCAAAACCATACTTTAGAGAAGTGACACTCCTGTCTTTCAAGCCACTGCATCATCTCTTTTACATCCTTTGAGTGATAGCAAGCAGGTAACAGAGCAGTGACTCCGCACAACAGCTTCTAGAGTACCATATGATGAGCTGTTTATTAAAAATAATTGTTTCCACTAAAATGCTTGAAAATTCAGAAATACTCTAAAATATTTTGACCTTAACAGGTGCAGAGATGGCTCCAAAGAGATGAAACAGTATTTTTTTAATAATTATTACCTGCTCTATTTTAGCAATAAAAAAGGCAAAACATTTGCTTCTTTCTAAGCGTACTTTTCATTGATGCTTATTTTTATTCCCTTACTAGATACACTGTTGGCACTTCCGGCAAGGTCTACTTCTCCCATCGGTCAAGGACTCTGACCTCTGCAATAACGAGCTCAGTTCAATACCGCATTTGTCACTCGTGTTTCCTTCCACTTAGACAGTGGACTGTTTTATACAGCACTGGCATATTGCTGGCCTGAAAATACCCTCAGGGAATAGCTGTCTAGTAGCTGAAAGTCTCAGTGTATGATCTTTGGCTTCCTTCATTCCAATAGGATATTTCAATAGAAATATTTCTCTTTTCATAGAGTAAAACATGGATTGCATTTGCTGATTGGCCACGTGTTTCAGTTAATGTTGCACATTAGGCATGCATCTACTTGCAGGATTATTTCACCACAGTTTGGAAAACTGTAAACCTAGTAACGTCAGAGAGATTTTCTGTATTCTGGTGCTACCAATTTCTTCTTTTAGGTCCTCATGTCTACCAATATCATGAGCATCACTTAGCTTTGTGGGCGAGATCCATGTACATACGTACTGTGCAAGTCCCTTCTCTGCTTTAAGCATTTTAACAAGTCAGTGTGAGCAATCATAAAGCATATTAATGGACACGCCTCCTCTCAAAAACCTCTACAACAATCCTGACTTCCAAAATACATAAAATTAAGATAAAAACGCACTCAAAGACTTATCCATCCACTGGATCTTCTCCTTGCACGTCTTTGCTTTATCTATGTGTTTATCTTTTGCACTGCCCTTACTCTTGGACAGTTGTGAATACATCTGTAAATGCTTTATAGTGACGCATTGTCATGTAGCCCCCCCGTGCTCAACAGCACTACGCTTAAACACATGCACCAGAAGCTGTCGTATGAGCAGTATGAGATAGGAACTTGTAAACACGTGACAGGACATGCAGATGACACACGGTGTCAGATATTCCTCCATTCCAGATCTTTCAGATGCAGAAACCATGAATACATGCATAAAATAAAGGCAATATGAGGCACCAAACGGCTATATATGTTAGTAGGCATCACTCTCCATCACCAGCTAACGTGACTTTTTGTGAGAACACATCTACAATGGTAGCAAAGGCTTTGACTGAACTTTCTGTCCCAAAGACTGCCAGTATAAATTATAGCAAAACAGTATAGAGCAAATAAATTTATTTACTCCTACTTTATACACAGGAAACTGAGATCTGGAGAGTTTAGGCCACCCAAGCCCAGGTTTAGTGTCCTACAAGCCACATGTAGTATCTGAATTCTGTGACTAAAAAAAGTGACCTCTCCTGATAGCACTTTGAACACGTAGAATAAGCAGCCAAACAGGCGTAACTTACAGAAATTAAAGAAACATGTGGTCTGTCAATCCTTGGTGGCTTCCGCTGCCTATTTTATCAAACATTTGGGATTTGGGTTCAAATCCTAAGATATGGCAGGCAAAACAACAGTCACATCTGTTCTGTCAGCAGCTGGTTTAGGTCTCAAATGCCATGCAGTGGTTTGCCAGGGCACTTGACCCTTGGAGAGAGGAAATGAAGGACTGGAAACACAGAAATCATGCAAGATGATTTATTTACGATCATTTATTCTGTCATGCCTTTGCTGTAGGACAATCTGCAGAGGTGTTGCTGTTCTTGTCAGTATAATAAAAAATGTTGTTCGACACCCATTTGGGAAAATACACATTGTACAAGAGAGAAAAAAAGCCAGAGGCAAAAAAAGACAAAAAACAGTACAAAAGGACAGAATCATATCAGAAAGCATAAATGTTATGGAAATAAAAATGCACAGGCACTACCTTGGAAAAAGGTTCCTTGAAATTCAAATGTAATTTCTAGGATACACGTTAATCATCACTGAAACTTACTATTAGTCACACTTGCCGCAAAAGCTCTTCAATCTAATTTGAAAAATCATCAATTAATCTAGTGATGGTAAAAATAGTATTTTGCAAAGTCTAATAATAATAATAAAAAAAAAAAATTAGCAGCTGCTCTGAGTTATTTCAAATATTCTGTAGAGGAACGGGTAAGGTGGCACAGACAGGCCTCCAGACATCCTCGTGGCACAGACCAGCATCTCCATAGCATCACAAAACAGAGAAAGTCAGTTTCTGTAAAGGGATGACTTAAGACAAATTATATTGAAGAACCAAGGAGCCTGAAAAGAGAAACCGAATGAAGCCAGGTCATTGCTGTATATTGCTATATGCCTGGAAGAGCAGAGACTCGATCTTACTAGGGTGCAGAGCAGGGGATGCCAATGCCTCCCATGAGCCACGCCACTGTGAAGAACACACTCCACAACTGAGTGAAGTGAAAAAGAAATTAGGGGAACCTGGGGGAAAAATGTAAAGCCTTAAGACACAAACAGCACAGACACCTGAAATCAGCTGAACTGATAGATCCAGGAGTCCACCCCCAGCCATTTCAAGGTGTCAGAGGTGGCTCCAAGGACCCCTTTTCTCCTGGAACTTGCTTTATTTGAGAAAGAAATCTGGGTGCCTGGGATTGAAGGAAGCTGTAGCATGCTTTAACTAGGTCAGTTTGGATCCAGGCTGCATTGTGCCACTACTCAGTCTGTGGATTCAGGCTTGGTCCTCCCTCACTCTCTCTTTACAAATCCCACGATTTTCCACCTTACTTTTTGAGCAATTGAGTCATAACAGCAATACAGCATCTCACCAACCATTCCTTACAGAGTTAGTCTTATTGCAAGGTTCTCTACATAATCACTAGGCTGGATGGGTCCATACTGGCCTGTGTTCAAATACAGATACTTGGAAACCACAGCCAGAAGGAATCCAACGAAACCACTGTATTTTTTGAAACGGTTCTTTTTGTCATGGGTTTTGCAAATTTAATACGTGTTTGAACGTGGGTGAAATCATTTCACAAAAAAGCTAACTGATGTTCTTTCTCATGGGGGATGAACCTGGCATTAGCATTTCCCCTGGAAGGCTTTCCACACAATTTTCACTGAAACAGCTTTATTTTAGATCTGATCATAAGAACAAAAATGTATATTAGGATTTCCTGTAGGAGTTTTTCACCAAAGTAGCTTCTGAACATGAATTTAAAGAGGTAATGCATTGACCACAATAATTATAGTGATTCATTTCTAATACATCGTTCTTTTCAGCATTATAGTGAACATAATGGAAGAAGCTCGTAACATACTGCAGTGCCATCAAAGAAAGACTGTTATACCTGTTAGCATGCTGCATCTATTGGAAATTACAAATTTCCTATTGCAGTACTTGAGTATCAATGGGCTGTTTTATGAAACTAGATTAAGCCCACATGACACAATTAGACATGCAACAATACTTCTATATCTGTGTATTTTATTCACTACCCTCCATAATTAGTCCAGTTACACTTAGAATCAATGTTATTTGCTGGTAAACATCCAGAATCTCAATCCAATAGTCCTTTATGCATGAACAGAAATAATAATCTTGGTGTAGATGTTACAGATTTTCAAATATGTATTTAAATTTGCACAAGTACCAACATGTTTTCTGCTGAAAAATTAAGTACGCATATTTACTGTTTTGTTCAGAGAGCACTTACAAATAAACACTGCTTAGCAGCTGTTACTCACTTCCAGTCCAAAAATCTGAATACAGAAAACATGAAAAAGGAAAGAAAATACTGAGATCCTCATTCTGTTTTTATCCAGTACCTAACTGGGAGTTGAAGTCATGGCTACATATGTGATTTATGAAATGAAACCGTTAAAAGAATAAATGCCTAATACCAATCAGGGAGATTTATTACATGGGTAAATTGCCTCTAAAGGTGATGGAAACCTTGTGCCGTAAGAACCATTAAAGAGAAAGGAACTCACTCCCTAAGCCAGCAGCTCATCTCTCAATACACACTCAAGACAAAACTCTGTCTGTTCAGGCAGTGTCTCCAGTCGTGGGGTCACCAGGAGGACCACCATGGCCACGCAGCCTAGTGGCCTCCTGCACGACTCAGCACTCCAAATTCTGCCCCTCCAGGGAGGAGTCTGAAAATCCTGAGAGCCCTGCTTAGGGCAAGAGCTCCCAGATTTTTCAACTCCGTGCTTTGAGATAAGGAGTCTTCAAAGTGAGATGTTTTGAGAAAACAGGCAAGTACTTTGCAACAATGCTCTGTTTTCAAAAAAAAAGTCTGTGCAGCTCTAGACAAGATCAAGAAAAACAGCTTTTGACTGCAAGGCAAGGCACGTAGAGAAGACTGATATATCCTGGTAGGGTTGTGAGATCTCATTGCCTGTCTCAATGAAAGGCTTCAGTATTTGCAATTCAAGGGGCAAAATACAACTCTAGCGGGCAGCTGTGGGAAACTAGCAATGGAAGCGAGACAAATATCCTGAAAGAAAACTGCTGGAAAAACAACCCAGCATTCTTCAGTGAGACAGCAAAAGGCTGTTAGATTCTACCAGGGCCTTAGCTATTAAAAAACAAACAAACAAACAAAAAAAACCCCAAACAAAACCCCACCAAATAACAACATTACCTAGTCAGATATGACGGCTGTATTGCCCAGCTAATCCTGTTGAGAGAACTGGGAGCAGAAGGTGTGACAGGGGTGCACTGAGTCACAGCCTCATGCTACAGACTCTGCTATCTGTCTCCAGCTCTCCTCCACCGGAGAACTGCTGATCTCATTTACCGCAGAATCAAGCAAAACAGGCACTTTGCTTGTATAAAACACTATGGTTCATTAAGTCCCTTAATTTGTACTATTTGAAGAGCATGGTCTTTTCTGCTTTAGATAAAAGGCCACTTGAATAAAGAACATGTAAAGCTAAGTCAGTCTACGGCAAACCAAAAGTGTAAACCATAACACCAAATTAGAAAGCATAAATAATACAAAACCTGGCAAACAAACAGTAACACAATAATTAGTACCTATGTTTATTGACAGTCTAATTTTTAATACAATATTTTGTGGAAAGGGTTTTTGCATTGTCTAACTGGCCTTTAGTTTAGCATCTATAAAACTCTAACAGCATATAGAAAGCCAGTTCTGGCGTTATTCCGAACTTTGTTGGTGCAAGGTAACCCACATCATTCAGGGTAAATAAATAAACTAAGCAATCGCGTAGAACAAAAATACTGACATACTGTGCTGTAATATCGTTAGGTAAAATGTTAATTCTTAGTTCTCAGGTAATTCACACCAAAATGTTTGACATACAACAACAAGGCTATTTGTTAATGAGGAAACCACACAATATTCTTTCTACGTCCACTTAGGTAGCTATTTCTAAAGCAGATATTCCATGTAATTTTGTAATGCAAAAGACATAAGAATACCCTTATCTGATCCATCTGATAATTTCTTCTTCAGTGAAGTTGTCCCCCTCTTAAATAATTAGTGCATTTTCCTATAATTTTTAATTCCATAAGGCAGCGTTCTCAAGTAGAATTTTATAAGCAGTCGTTTACTGAATCGTTTTTCTCTGAAAATTTGTTTAATGAAGGCAAAATACTTACTACATAACTGAAAAACACCAATAATTTCAGTACTTTTAAGGTACTGTTCTTTACATGACTTATAATATACAGCTGTTTCCTGGAAGCCCGAGTAATATATTCAGTTTTTAATAGCTTTTCCTTTTTTGCTTTTTTTTATCATAATAGAAACCAGCAGTCCAGACACAGGCCATTCTGCCAACTGCTGTACAAATCCAATATAACTTTTTTTGTGTTCTGGTAACACTTTCAACCTGGTGGGATATTCTGTGATTATTTTTTTTTTGTTATTGGTTGATTTTTTTTTTGTGTTGTCTTTTTTTTTTGGCAAAAACTGAACATCAACATCAAATGTCTACTGTGGTACTTCGCAATATTTCTTTTCGCTTCACCATTAAAATTCTGCACAACTATGTAAGAATAAAATACAATTAAAAAATACACTCAACTTTTAACTACATGTAAATAGTCTTTTAAACATTTCTGCTATATTTTCAGACTCACTTTATCATATCAGAACCCTAATTATAGCCTGATGTTCTGTTCTATTTGAATGTGAAGAAAAAATTTCTTTACTGAGCTATGACTAAGTGTCTATAATATAATTAATTTATAATTATTCTCAGTAACGATGATCAGAGACTGATTAACACCACTTCTCTTAATATTACATTATTAAAAACAATGATCTCAATGACAAGATCAATGAGAGAGTTTTTACTTTAATAAAAGCACTGGAAGGGTCCCTTACATTCTCATCCATCATACAGATGGCAGTATCGTGGAAATACCCGAATTAGAGACTCAGTCAGTTTGATCAGTGCTAGGTAAGTGAAATATTTGTAACTGTCACATCACTATAATGGGACTGAAAACAGAAAAAAAAAACCAAATACTATCTAGTCTTGGCTTATCACTTCTACAGTAATGTCCTGAAAAAAATATAAAGCCATCAGACATGATTTCTCTGTCAGGAATTTGGGTTGACAGCCCATTAGCACAAAATGCTGCTGGTTGTGAACCTGTGCAAGCTGAAACAGTCTTGAAAACTCAGTTTGACATGTCAGGCTTTCCTCATGAAACATTCTAACAAACAAACTAATCATAGTAGCAGTGCACAAGGATGTCATTGTGTATCTGCATTCGTCCTGAAGGACCCCAAGAGTAAAAATAGCGGACCACATTTTCAGAGAAGCTGGGACAGAAGAGCCTCTCCCAGTCCTCCTCTTCCTGTTTAAGATGGGTAACAGACCACGTCTTCACTGTTTATGATTTCTGGAAACTGCTCAAGTCTTTAGGACGTGGGGCCTCAAATGCCAGTGATTGAAGAATTTGGCTGCTGCTCCAGGATGGTAGACAGGGTATGGAGAGCAGTAGATGTAGAACTAATGAATGTAGGACAATAAATTATTATTGTTAATTATATAATAATAATAATAATAATAATATTTTCCTTACTGTGGCCAATAACCAAAATAGATACAGCAAACAGCAATATCTCTTTGCCACCAAGCAGAAAGCAAAATGAAGACAGAGCCAGAAGGCACTCTTTGACTAGAAGTACCAGCTTGAAGAAAGACAGTAACAGTCTTGCTGCGATGAAAGATATAAACCTTCTTTCTGATGAAATTCAGAAAGAATTTGCCAAAGTCGTAACTGAGTGTTGCCAAAAAAGTGAAGTTTCCAGAGTAGGACAGATAACGTCTAGAGATTCAAAGGAAACAACTGCTTACTCAGTCAAACTGACACCATCAGACAACCCTTGTTCATGCAATTATCCTTCTGACCCATAGTTTCCCAGGAAAGTGTCTTATGGCTGTTTATTTAGCTGTCTACATAGTAGCCTGGCTATCAAGAAACACTGTCTAGACCCTAGAGCAACTTTCATTGCAACATAAAAATCATAAACATTTGCATTTAAATGCTAGGCATGGAGCTTAGCCAAAAATAGATGAGATGAACTTAGAACTTGCTGTGCACAGTGCCTGGGCACAAGGAAAATAAAATATTTTTATTGTCTTACATTCATTAGTTCTACATCTACTGTTCTATATATTTCTTAGTTTGCACTTTTGTAAGTAGAAATATTTTATACTAATTCACATAAGAAACAGTGTATTTTTTTACTACGCTTTCTATATTCAGTCCCCATTAATCTGAATAATGTACCTAAGTTACTAACACAGCTTTTGAATAAATCAATTTTTCACAGTTACATGAAGCTCTAAAACACTTGGGTGCATTTTTCCAGCAGTAAATTTCTTAAGTGTTGGAGTTGTGAACCTTCAGCAAGTAATTAGCGCTCAGTCAGGAAAACATGCTAGTTCAGGTAAGAGGAGGGCTCCCAACTGTCAAAGCATTCACATTTTGAAAGCTTCAATTAAGATGATTTGTAAAATCTATTGTTAAAGGCATGAAGTTCCTAAGTTTTCCTGCTGCTAAGAACTCCATGTGTCATCTCCAGCAATTCTGTTATCCAATGGATGTTACTTTTCAAATACTAGGGGTTCGTTTTTCTTTAGAACTTTCAGTAATTATAAAGAATTGAAATCAGTTCTGTAACAGAACTGTTAAAAAAGACACATTTACTCAATGCTGTTCTTTAAAGAGAGAAGTATTCAAACAAAACATAAACCAGGTATTAATCCCAAAATATATGCTGAATGACGCTGTATTTAATATATTCAAGTGGCAAGTTATCTTCCCCCACAAAAAAATTCAATGAAGATGAACAGGGCAGGGGATGGGGCCAGAGATCCCTCAGCAAATTTTCAATCAAGACTGGTATGTATCTCATAATAATCATTTATCTCCAGGTTATTATGAATTATAACTCATTGTTTGAGTTACAATCCAGTTACTGAACGGAATCATAACTCATGTTTGGAATATTTAACTGCTTTCAATGCAGCATGTTTTAAATCTACTGTTGTGCCCACAAAAGCCTTACAACCATCAACAAACCAAACCTTTTCTTAAATATCCAGGAAGACTAAAGCTTATTTCTGCACAAATACCCTTCATATCTGATGAGGGAAATATTTGACATTGTCAAAGGATGCTTACCTCCTGGAGAGACTGTAAAGGCTTCGAGTTCACAGAATAAAAGACATTTTGCAAATTAACCTAAACTTTCAAATCTACCACTTTTTAATTAAATATATAGCAACACGGGTTTATTTGTTTCTTTTTAACGTGGTACACTTTTCTAGTACAAAGAGAAGGCTTTTTCCACACAAGCAAGCTCCAAACTCTTCCTCAAAGTGTACTAAAAGAACGCCTCTGTGGGAGGCCTTAAGCATTAGAAGTTCTTAGATCCCACTCTAAGTGGAGAAGCTAACATAACATCGCACGAAGCTTCTGTAAATGCCTATTTCAGGCAATAATACTGATGCTGCCTTTCATTTCAGTACTTTTATGTCTACGTGTGTGCAAACACACCTTTGTGTTTCACATCCAAGAGAAGTTTTTTTTCTCTTCCCTGATGGCATTTCAGATTGAACAAACCTCATGACTTTCAAAGTGACCCTTTTATCACAACCGCTCTGCTGTCAATACAGCTGCATGTTGGCATTCAGAGTAAGAGCACAGGCTGATTTAAACTTTAAATATCAAAACATCTTTGATACACCTCAGGGCACAGCAATGATTTCCTCTCAGTCTCCTTTAGTTTACTTCATAATGCCAATTTAACACATGCTGAATATACCATTATCACGTTTCTATTGTGTCGGTATTCAGCTGTGCTAGGACAGACTTCACTTACTCTCCATAAACCATGACAACTATTATAAAATTAAACGATAAGACAAAACTCTGAAAAAAGAGACAAAAAGTGAAACATTTTTCTGAAATGGTCTTGTTTGTTAGCTGTGTCTGAAAATGCAATCACTATAAAAAGCAACAGTCAAAAAATGAAGATCTTACTACCATGAAATTACTACTTTTTCACATTCCATCAGAGAGTGAATTTTATCAGTTTCCCCTTCCTGTGACGACAGTGTGACTGGAAACATACCACTGATCTGATTTTGTCATCCTTACGCATAATGAATAGGAACTTATTTTAAAAGTAGGAACTGAAGCAAAATCACACTGATTCACATTTGATCCTATTCAGACTAAATTCAACCTTAGACAAACTCCACTGGAGGCAGCAGGAATTTGTCTGAAGGAAAGCACCACTCATCCACAGAAATACCTACAGGATTTAGGACCAGAGTAACTACTTCTAAGACATTACACAGTGTAAGACAGAAAAGTCAGATGCCCTGAAGCCACTGTATAAGCATTAACCAGAAACTCCTGCTTTCTCCTCACTGTAGCACCACCGATTTAAAAATAGCAGCTATTGATGTAAATGAAGTCACAGGCTACACGCTCTATGTAATGACCAGCTAGAAAATCCTCTCTGAGAACACGCTCATCTTTGCAGCCACACGAGCTTTTTGACAAATGGAAAAAAAAGACAGACTTTACACAGAGGATCAAGCATCTCACTTAGAGATGAAGGAAGAACATAGGACTTGGAGATAAAGGAACCCAGGATCAGACTGGATCATCTGGTTCAAATCCAGTCCTCAGCTATTTCAGGCAGACCTTCATGCAGTCCTTTTAGAATTTTATGAAACTCGTGCGTTTAGTTTCTCCTTTTGCTGTTTCCATTGTGAAGCTGATACAGAACTCAGCTCCTCTAGTCGCTAGGAGTCTTCTTCCAATTTCTATTCTAAATTTATTGATGGCTAGCTAGGTTTGAGTTGAGTTTTTTGTTGTTGTTGTGATTTTCTACAGCAACATTTACCTTCAGCTTATTCTGTATTCTCGGTGTTATTGTGCCTTCTGCCCATGTATTTAGAAACAGAAATCCTATTCTCAGTCTTTTTTGTTAAGACACTATAAAGTTATTCTGTATCTTTTCATATTAAAATAAATAAACAAATAAATAAATAAATCTATCTTCTTCTTCACAGTAGTCCTTCCTTGCAGCCTTCCTGGCAAACTGCTGCATGAGCAATTTTGTGCTTTAACATTCAACTCTAAGCCTTCATGTCAAAAATGATGACATGACACATGACAACACAATGAGCATTTTTTGCATTACAATACAGAGAGACAATGCGTGACAATATGATGCATTAGGTCTCTAAGAAAATATGTAAATGAATGTGCATATAGAGTGTTAATATAAAACAATCTTTGAAATGACTTAGATAAAATACAAAGAGCTATGGAGAAGTTTTCCATGTGACACAGATATAATTCTTATATTCTCCCTTAGCTAGCTGGCATTTTCAGACAACCTTAAATCCTCACCCTGTTCCTGAGTTTCTAAGCCTCTTTTTCTCTCCAAGTGCCTGCAGTTACACATGTCCTATTACTAGAAACGGGTAAATTGTGAAAGATGAAGTGAAACTTCAAACAAACCATTAACCTCAAACTTGGAAGTACTACCAAAATATCACAAATTTCCTGCAGAAAGATGGCTTGATTTATGATAATCAAGCAACAGATACAAAAGCAAGTCCTCAGATTTCTGGAACTTCCCCTAGTATTACTGCTTGTTGTAAAAAAACCTGTATTTTTTGTTCCAGAGGACTCCAAGAAACTCCTGGGGAACATTCCCTGGAAGAGGGAATGTTACCCCACGCCTGCCTGGGCACATGTGTGACCAACCTCCGAGCTACAGCAGTCGAAGGAAGGGCAACACACTTGTGCTACACAAACACCTTTTACAGGTCTTACTGCAACAATCGGGTCTTGGGTTATTTCTACTTGCTCCCAATGGTAAAATAAGTCCAGCGCTCCAGTTCACTGTATTTCCAGAGCCACCAAATATGCAAAGGTTTGATTCAAGACACAATACTTTTTCAATTACTGAAAGAAGGTGATAAAGGAAGGATTACTTCAAAGCGAGATATATTATTGAAACAGTCCACCTCCTCCCACCCTTTCATTTAGTTAAAGACAGGCATCATACCTAACCTCCCCCACCATGGTTTCCTTTCCCATCTCTGCAGCACTGCCTCCTCCATTTATCAAAACTGGATAGAAGGATGTTACACTTAAAAAGAATATTCTTTTAAGGAAAAAGTATTAATAAATCTCTTCATACAAAGATAGTGCACAGAAATGCTTTATGCCAAGTTTCCCAAGTTCTCAGGGTCTCACTGTATCTTTGTCATGCTTATTTCCAATGGAAAGGTTATCTGGAAGTCCATGCCAACATTGCTGTAATCCCAAATTAATCAGGGTTTTTTTCCCCAGATGTTTCACCATCTGGGGTGAATCTCTTAACACATGGCAGAACAACCATTCTCTGGTTCAGAGAATGAATCTTTAATTGTTTTATACAAATTGGAACAGCATCAAAAACAAAGACTGAAAGACCTTCATCCCCAGAATACATCACTGCCTGCCTGGCAGGTGGGGTCACATCCCTGAAAGCAAATAAGGAAACTGTCCCTGGACTGGGCACATTCTGAGTAAATTGTTTTTGTTGCTGCTGTTGTATTTTGTTTTGTTTTTTAGCTATTTGGCTGGTAGATAGAAGGGGTCAATCTCCAGCAACTTTATAAAACTATTTCCAGCCACTCAACGCACACAGGTGTATGGATTTTTTTTCAATTAACCCAGCAAAATCAAAAATCACTTGTTTGCACAGCAACTGTTGCAAAGGCACAATGGATGAACTGGGAATTCAAGTAAATAGATAAAAATAAGCAGAACCTACACTTGTTGTGTTTAAGTCAGATTTTAGGGTGGTTTTTCTGAAAGACACATAGATTATGCAAGCACACTTCAGTATGCTCCAGTGTTCATGAAGAGGCAGCCACACGGGTTTAATTGAGAAAGCAGGGATAACTGCTTTTAGCTTTTCCTTCTTGCTTAAATACTAAGACAAAGTTAAAGAAGGAAGACATTTCACATGTACCTAAGCCCATCTATCACTACCCAAATTTCCAAGGAGCTGCACGTTATTTACCCACTCACAGTAAAGGCATTCTAAATCAATGTATTTGCTCATGATGCCCAACCCAAAAAGCAGAAATGCTTTGTGGAGGTACTGAAAATGTTCTCTTACTATTTTTCTTTGATATTTTTTTTTGTGCTTGTTGTTTCCTTAGGAGCCAGAGCCAATCCCCTCAGTTCTTTCTATTTACTCTTTGCTGGATGACAATTCTTCAGTTGAAATGTATCATGTATTCATTTCAGGTCAAACATGAGACCAAGAAAAACATTTCCGTGAAGCTTCTGCCTTCTTCTTGAAGTGAAAACTGTAAAATTATTTATTAATATGTTCCCATAATCAAAAGTTATATTGGAAAACAGTATGTTCCTCTGCAACCAAATGCCTTCAACTCATGTATAATTGACCAAACAGGCACAATGAAGCAACTGTCTGGAACAGCACAGCTCCTTAATCTACAAAACAATAAGCAATTTTTGAAGAGTATTTTTCTTTCAGATCATAGATTGGCTATCTTGAACATAAGGGTCCCTTTAATTTTTAGTAAATGCATGAAAGCTTTCTGCTGTTTGTCTTTTGATAAAAATGATGAGGTGCCAAATCACACACACATCTGAATGTACCTGTTGTTAACATTAATGTTTCAGTCCCTTACAATATGCCTGAAGAGCATCTGCAAGCTGAAAAGCCGAGTTCAGAAAAATGAAACAAATCAAAAAGCTCCACAGTTTATAGTAACAGCTGATCCTAGCTGCAAAGGAGCAGATGGGACTCATCCATATGCTATCAGAAAGTGGGAGACCACACAACTTCTAAGCTATCAAGAAAGTATCAGATGTTCTAAAAAGAAAGAAAATATTGTATTTTTAAAGGCAATTTTATGCTCTAGAAAGTTAAAGCAGTATTTTTATAAGTTCAATTCCTCATGTTATTTACTATTTTTAGAGGGGATAATTCTTCCAAGCACCGATAGCTCAATGAATGTAAACTGAATTCATCCGAGATGAAGATCTGTATCTGCAGAATCATTACAAACCATGAAGTATTTACTCTGAAGAATGCTGAAATGCTTTAAATAACTACAGAAGGAATTAAATAAGATATTAAGGGTTAGTAATACCATGACAATAGTACCTAAAAACATTAAAAATATGCAAATTAACAATAAAGAGTATGCAACTAATTTTCTTGGGGAAAAACCCTTTTACTGACCAGAAAGGCAGGAAAGTTATTCCTAAACTTCGTCCTTGTCTTGTTAAACTACCAGACTGCTACAAAAGAATACTAGATACTGAAGTGTGAAATTTTCCTGCTAAAGGGGTGTCATAAAATATCACTGAGAAGAAAGCAGTAAGAAATAGCCATTCATTCTGGAAAAATATGAGAGTGATAAGGTAAAAGTCTACAAGATCACAAGACACTTGAAGAGGGAGAAAGGGGACCAACTGTTCCGCTTCTTCCAATGCAAGACCTAAAGGGCAACACACAAAGCAATACAAAGGATGTCTTCATGCACACGAGAGGTGGTAGACATGTAGATTTCTTTGCTAAAGGATGCAAAAATTTTGCAGTTTCAGACAGAGAATGAACATACTCATGGAAAACTAAGAAAATCTTGGAAACCATGTCTCAGGAAAACCTTAAGCTGAAAAAAATGTGTGCTCATTCTGGAAAAGCATCTTGCCTGCTTCCCCAGTTCGTACTTTTCTCTAGATACTCTCTAACAACCATTGCATTGGAGATGTGTTAAAAAATGTGTTCTTTCCTACTTACTTCCTCTTGCTAAAACTCTAACATTAGTAGGAAATGAAAGATAAGGTTAATTTTCAGCAGTGACTTTCCCATTTAAAGAAATTACATTTTTGTGTACCATAAGACTCCACTCTCATTGCACACTCCCCTGAGAAAATGCTTAGTTCCTTAGTATATGTATGATACAGATATCTGTATACGCTGTTATCTGCCACATATAGGGTATCTTACTATCACAGTATAGTTTTGAACAAAACAAAGCCAATTTTAAATCAGTCCGTAATTGCTAGTGAGTAGCACTTGCCCTGTCTAGGAAGATCCAGAAGTACAGATTTCCTACTGGACTACAGAGTTCCAAAGTAAGAAAGCAGAAGTACAAACTATTTAATTTTGTTCTTTGTGTACTAATTAAGGACTCAAAATCCTTGGCATCCTTGCTCGACTGTCTATAAGCAAAAAGCTTAAACATGGCTAATAATGGAAGTTGCTTCCATATTCTGAAAGAGAACTGTTCCCAGGTAAGAGGTAGCCAAGTAGTTTAGATCTCCTTGGCCCCACCGAACAGAACAGAAAAGTTTCACTGAAGATAAATCCGAAGTCAGCGAACAGAGGAACAAGAATATGATTCTTCTCAACTTCTTCTCAACAGCTGAAGTGTCGATTAACAAAATTTTCATAAAAAGCAAAGCAATGTTCAATGCTACTGAGATATACCTACTATTGTCAGGTATTACAAAAATTTGAACATGCACAGGAAAGGCAGAGGTGCCAATTAGATAGCTACTGGTACAGTATTAATGTTCTTTGGTTTTAAAAGCAATGAGCACAATCAAAAACACAAAAGGATTTAATTTTAAAGAATTCCTGTAGAAAGCAAGTAAGTAATATCAAACAAAAGCTGTCCTGCAGACGTTGCTCCAAAGAGGATGCAAAGTACACCAGAAAATCCCAAATAGCAATTGGTAAAAGGAAAGAAGCTAAGTGAAGAAAACCAGAATCCATTCCGAAGAACAGTGAGGTGAAGGAGAAATGTAGAAGGTTAATCTTTATATGCTGAAAATACAACATGTAAGAACAAATTAATCTGCAAGTTCTAAAAATCAGTGGAACATGCCTGTAATATGGAAAAAAAATTAAACTCTTTCAACAGAGTTTTTTAGAAAAACAAAGGTAGATGTTGCAAGCAGCTGCACTTACTTAAATTGTCTGAGCTACTTAAAACAGTGGAAGGGAAGTTTTCAAGAAGTTTCAAGTCAACATTTGACTTTCCTTACGTATTCATAATGCAAGAGCAGTTCTATTCCATCAAATTCTTCTTTTAAAAAAAAATATCTCAATCTAAGAAACATATGTCCACAATACTAGGGACTTAAGTGAACCTGAGATTTGTCCTTACAGAAGGACAAATGGATTGCAAGATGGTTTGCACTATTTGCCTTGCAAGAAGAGCTGGAGGTGAGGAAGAACAGTTTCACAGGCCACCTACAGTCCAACATTAGGTGCATTCACAACCCTAGTCAAGCCTGTTTGACTCCTTCCTTCTTCCAGTCAGCTACCATATGCAAAGGAATAAGCACAGAGATTAGTGACAAACTGTTTTCCCAGAAGCAAGGGGAAAAGGAATATTTTGATCTTCCCATTTTCCCTCAGCTCATAATTTTTCCTCAGCTGTTCCAAAAGAGGATCCACAGAATTACAGCAATGTTTCATTGGAGTCACATGAGCCATCAGCAACTCTTTCTTTCCCCAAATAAACCACAATCAATTAATTAGATCACTTCAGTGGTGAAGATGTATAAACAGCTGATTAATGTTTAATGTCAAACTCTTTATAAAGAAAAAGAGGCAATAAAAGGTGCATGAAAAAACTCGAGAACTCAAGGGAACAGAAGTCTTACTTTCAGGTTTACAGTAGAACACCTCTGAAAAAACTCCTAAAAAGCAGCTAATTTTTTGCCTTTTTGCGGAGAACAGTTTGTGAGAGAATCTTTGAAAATTTAAGCACTGTTTTGACATCTCATTCTGTGTCTGAATTGAATTTGGATTAAATTCCTCTTAATCTATCTGCAAATAATTTTGGTTAACATTTCATTATTTGATAACTGCAGGATCCTATTCTGATCAAGTATCTGAAGACTATAGCAACACTGTTTAGAGAAATAGTACACTCAGGCAAGTATTTGCATATTATGCATATCTACTAAAATGTGTTTTCCAAAGATACGATGCCATTAGAATCACAGGATAAACCAGGTTGGAAGGGACTTCTGGAGTTCAGCCTCTGGTCAAAGCAGGGCCAGTTGCTCATGAACTTGTCCAGCTGAGTTTTAAATAGCTTCAAGGATGGCCATGTCATGGCCTCTTTGAGCAACGTGTGCTTAACTGTTCTCAGTTCTCTTTTTCTCTTCTATCCAGTCAGAACTGCCCTTGCTGAGACTTGACTGTTGCTCTGGCCCTTTCAGTCTACACTTTTGAGAAAGGTCTGGCTTTATTACCCTTTTATATCTTAAACAAATACAAAAATTACAACCTGCAGGTATTGGTTTGTGTATAAATTTTTATCCATCTCCACGTAATCAAAACTGGGCTGGGATAATAGGTCTGATAAACTCATTACAACCTACAAACACATTGGATTTGAAATTCATGCAATCAGTTGAGAACTGCCAGACTAGAAGCAGCTCCACCATCGGGACAGCCACCTTTTCCATCATCTTCCTAAAGAGAGTATGTGTAAATCCTGTTGCAAAACACTTGTATGTCTTTGGAAAGAAGGAGAAGAAAGAAACCACACACAACTGTCCCCTTCCTCCAGTGTCACATTTGCCCGGCATTGAACTGCTAACACAAGCATCAATAAATAAAACAGCTTGCAGTCTGAGAGTTTTCTTACAGATTTACAAAATCATAGCAATCCTTCAATAATAGCCAACATTTTAATTTGGTACTGATTGCAATTTAGGCGCTAGTTCTCAATTATACTGACAGCTAAGTGCGAATACACGTGTAGATGGGTTTTTATAAAGAATGTTGCTGTCACTTTGTGTTGCTATCACCTTTTATTGTCTTAGGCCCCTTGTGGTCTTCAGATAAGGGTAAGGTGAAGTTTCCTACAAGCAATTTGTTAACATAGTGCCAACGCAAAAATACCTGTGCTTTTGACGTACAAAGAAATGTGAAAAAATATAGACATACCTGGTCCAATGCAGAATGATGCAATGATTGCAAGGATGCAAAATATACTGAGGTAAGGAAGCCAATGCACGGTTTTCTGGGTAGATAAAAGACATTCATGTTCAGTATATTGTATGTATCACCAATATTTAAAAGAAAAAATCACAGATAATGATAGTGTTTTCCATGATTCTATTTCAGAATTTAGTCTATCATCACTTTAGAAAATCACAGTATTTCTCTAGAACTTTATTACATGATTTGTATTAGAGATCTTTGGCTCTGTGGAATCCCCGTAGAGAAACATTAGGCAAACTCTTGCACCACAGAAGTCAGAACTCTGAAAGTTTAAAACTTCTTGTGCTAAAGTTCAAACCAACCTGGAAAAGAGTTTTTCTCTCCATTGAACAGATTCAGTGCCTCCATCCTCCTCAGGTGTTTCAGTGATATTTAAAAAGAGCAACTACGGTGGCTCATAGAGCTTCAAAGTTCACCAGTTAAAGCCTGGGCTGAAGTCTAGACACGACAGGCTGCCTTTTGGTAGGATAGCTGTACCTGAACTTTAGCAAAGCACATGAAAGCCACAGTCCAGGGATTTGGCTGTAATCTGATTTTGCAGACAAGGAGGGCCATGTACGCAAACAACAGGTACAGGGCAAAAGAGAACAGACTATAAATGGCTCTTTAAAGGAATTGTAAACGGAATTACCCGTTTTCCCCACAAGGCGATCTTTTTTCTACTTCTAAGTGGATTTTTCTTTATTCAGACCACTAAAATACAGGAACTTGAAATACAATGAGCAATTTCTACTGAGTTTTCAGGACACTGTTTCTTAACCACGTATGCGAATGCTTGATAATAATACTAATAGATGGGAAAAATCCACTGGATTTTCCCCCCATTGGAAAGGACCGATTCCCATCCTTTTCTCTCTTCATCAGTGGAGTTCTTTCCATCAGCAAAGTGTGAATGCCATTTTTATTAGAATTTTACCGTTTTTGCAAAGATACGTATAACTGCAGTATCACAAAACGTCACCTGTTTTGTGCGCTGTAAAAATATACTTGCAAAAATAGGTAATTATTTATTTCAGTGTTAAAGACAGAGCCGCATTTTCCAATGCTGTTTTTCTTTCAGTCTGAGTTATTCCTTTAGTTACATGGAAAACATGGCTCCGAGGCATTAACATTAGCCAAGAGACTTGCAGATCTATCAAAATTACACATTGTGGAGTTCTCATCTGAATGCAGATCCAAGGTCTCTAAGGGCGCTGAGACAGAGAACGTGCAAATACGGAGTAGATACAAATTTCCCTGAGGTCAAGCCTATTTGTACCCTGGTCCTTTGTGCAAAGCACTACCTCATCTCTAACACTTAACACGTTGAGACACTTCTGAAAGGATGTAAAGCTGAAAGGTACTCAAACTTCAGAGATCTACAATAGTTGAAGATCCTTAACACATCAAATTAGGTTTTACAAGATTGGGAAGAGAATTTTTCACTCAGCATACAAAACTGGCAATAACACGTCTCTTCTGGAGACCTGTCTCACAGTTGTCATGATGGGTATGCAAAGTAAAGCTTTATTGTGCTGTACATACAGGTAAGTCAAATAAAACTTATTGGCATACAGGGTGGCATGCTGCTAGTCAAACTGACTTACTGACTCTCTTCAACCAAGAAACAAGATTTGAAAGTCAGACTAACGGCAAGACGCAGAAATCAACGACGGCAGAGAAACAGCTTGATGAAAGACCACCCAAACCCATACCATTGCAGACTGTCAGCTTTACTTCTCAAAAACGCTCAGGAACAGAAAGAAATAGCATAATTATGAAAATGGAAGCTAAACAAGGCAAAATGACTCAGGGTCAGTATTTAGAATGGTTCAATAATCCGCCTCTGACCATTTGAAATAGCTGGGGAACTGACTGCTAGTAACATCTGAGAACTTAAGTGTAGATGATCTGCAAAGGCTAAGTCTTTATATTTTCAATAAAAATATCAGAAATGTAACTTGAAAGAAACATCAAACATGGAAATCTTTTCACTACTGGAAAAAAAAAAATCCAAACCTAAGAATAAGGATGACATAAAGTATGAAAGAAATCTCAAAATGACTGCGTTATAAACAAAAACACAGAATATGGGTAACTATAGGTAAAAATGTCTTCATAATAGTTCACGATATGCATGAATCTTTGAGTTAAGGAGACTGAACATGACAAAGCCCGTATGTTTTTTTAATGCAAAAGCTGCTATGGCTAACGATAGTACTTTGAAACTAACAGATTCATAAATAAGCAAAAGACAGACATTTGAATCTTTATGTCAAGCTGATTAAAAGGATTGGCTTATGTAGGAATGCTGAGGCAAACAGGTATCGAGCACTTGGTGTTTAAAATAGGCAAAAGAGAGAGTAAAAATAGATAGTGACCATAGTGTTACCTGTAAAGTCAGAGAGACAGTAAGTACTGCGAAGAAGACAACCATCAGCCCAAAACCTCCGATGAGAAGAGGCCTGCGTCCAAGCCGTTCAATAACTAAGCCCTGGAAGACAAAAAATGGCATTTGACTTTCTTGATAAAGCACTGAAGGATTCAGACCACATTATGTGTTCTCCTGGTAAATATGAACATCAAAAATAAAACCATGACAGTTGATTCTATACTAGGTATCAGCTATAATGTGTTCATAATTGTGTTCACAATTGTGTTTACACAATTTAACCTCTTTGAAAAAACAAGCCAGCACAGCATCAGCGTCCTTATTTGAAACCACTGAAAAAAACTTAGGAAATGATCACAGCTGTACTTGGTATTAATTTTATGCCTGGATTTCCTACTACAGAGCAAATATGACCATATAGATATCAAAAACATGCCATTGGTAAATTCAAGTTTAGTATTATTAACGTGGTAGATTTCAAAGTTACTACTCCATTTAACTTCTCGTACAACAATTTAATAATAAAATAAATGCTGCATGTTAGCTATATAAAAATAATTAATATGATGATAACTACATGAAGTTTGATTTAATTTTTTTTCAGGGCATAAATCATCACAGAATTATAGAACGGTTCGGGTTGGAAGGGACCTCAAAGATCCTCCAGTTCCAACCCCTCTGCCATGGGCAGGGACACCTCCCACTAGACCAGGCTGCTCAAAGCCCCGTCCAGCCTGGCCTGGAACGCTTCCAGGGATTGGGGGTGGGATAAAAAAAAAATAGTTGTACATTAATTGAATGGCTGTTTCTTAAGTTCAACATCTCTCTGAATTTAAGATTAAAAGGCTTAAAAGTTAAGATTAAAAGCTTTTTAGCAAAGATTAATTTTTTTTAATTAATCTAAAATTTATTTTTAATTTCTTTTTTGTCCAAACACAGCAACAACATTTAGTTATGGTTTTGGATAGTTAATGTATTTAGAATAGCCAGATAAAATAAATCCACCTGTCAGAAAACTTTGCTCAGACAAGGTATGGTAACACTGATACTTGCGCACTCATGCACATTTTGAATTCATATTCAACACATGAACATAAAACAACTTCGCTAAAAGCAGTCACAAAATCTGAATGCTTATCTGCTAAAGAAGAACACAATGAAGAGTTTCTTGAAAAGTTGTAACATGAAACTTTCTTTGTTAGTATGACTCATTAAAGTAGGCTAATATATATGTTAGGTCATGACATCTAATGTACTATTCCCATTGATAGCTATTACAGTTGGCTTTCTTGTGAGAAGGATAAAACAATTTTATGAAGCCTAAAATGTACCACTTCAAATAAGTTAAAAGTCAGAATCACACAACTGTTTGCCACGTCATTATTTACTGGAGACTGAAATTCCCCTTTCACACCTCCCTCAAGCAAAAGATAAAATGAGCAACTAAAATGAAATCTGGAGCAATAGCCTTAATTCTGTGAGATGATGCACACCCACCGTTCCATAGCGAGCATTTAGAAGAAACGCATTAAAGGAAAGCGCAAAGTCACTCAGGGAATAAACACCTTGTGCAGCAAGTGCTTCTCCCACAGCATCAGGTCCACGAGCAGATTTTAGGACAGGCTTCAGAACACACCGACCCTGCATCCTGCCAAGCTGGATTTCCACGCCGGAGACATGTACTGTGACGCTGCGGAACATGGAAAGCAGCTCTGGGGCGAGATTTAGTGTTCCTTATTTCTTTAAATTAGGAAATATACTCATTTTGACAGTTTCCACAGCTTCCATAATACAATTTATTTCAGAGCTGTGTTTACAATAGACCCGCACTGATGTTATTAACATTTCACAATGTGCTCACGGGGTCCAAATGTTCCAAACCTGCAACTGCTGCACCATCAAAACCTCTACAAGATGTCAAGTATTTTCCACTATGATTAAAGAATCCATCTTGCAAACACATGTGACCACACATACACTTAAACAAGAGTCAGTTTTTACGGCTATAAGGGATGAAAAGTTACCTAATGGGTCCATAAGAAGATGGAGGCTTCTGCAACAGATGCTTCACATGTAATTTGATATGAATTACACATTCAGCAATAGATGCTGTACATGTAATCTGACATACCAGGGAATTTCCCTTATTTTTTTATGGATTGGCGGTCGTGAGTAAGCAATCTTGGCGTTAACACAAGCTGGTGGGTTTTGTATCAAAACCGGGTAAGGAATCAATGTGTCTCTTAGGGGGGAAAAAAAAGTTCATAGATGGCTCTCATACAGAGAAAAACATGGGGAAAAAGTGCTAGGTGGTTTCCAGTTGTAAAGCTCAAAGAAAAGCAAACCCTAGTAAAGGAGGACAGTGTGGACTAAGTCCTCTGAAAAGATGTGTGCATGAACTTGTGCCTACATGCATTGAGAATAAACAGTCTGGAACGTATTTGGGCAAATCCAGGTGGGTTGGTGAGGAACTCTTCAGTTTTAACGGAGAGCAGACACGAACAGATAGTTACAGCAGATCTGCAGGCTCCACATCCTTTTTACAGAAAAGAATAATAGTTTCTAATACTTTTAAATGCTTTTTTACTCAGCTGCAATTCAGGAAGAAGAAAAGCAAATCCGTGCGCAGCCATTCTGTCCCCTGAGACCATGCCAGGCTTCCCAAGCGTTCATCATTGCTATTTATTTAATACAGTAGCAATGAGGTACTTGAATGCTTTAGCTTCTGGACACTCCCTGCAGTTTCTGCCCCAAAGAATTTACAATTACAATTCTTGGTGATATTTCTTGTGACTTATGGAATGAACCAACTTTGTTCACTGGAAAAAATAAGCAGGAATTTTGTCCTCATTCACAAGGACACTATGATGTACCAGAATCGCTGGGAATCATATAATCATTTCCAAAGTTTATATGAAGTTAACTACACTGACAACACTAATAGATCTAGGAAATACAGGCTTGGAAGGTTTCTCAATTAGACACGATTAACTCGCACAGTTATGGGGAGAGAAATGCCTACTTCTCTTTCAAAGCTAAGGACACCTCTAATTTGTTCCAATGCAGGACCTACCTCTTGTACCACCAGTTCCAACCCAACAAAACACATCTGCTTATGGTACAGACTCAAACGAGGCACACCAGTCTCTGCTGAAATGGGACGCTACACAGAGTCAAGCCCATGAAAAGTCAAGCGAAACAATCAAAACCCACGCTCCCTACCTGGATATAAATTACAAAGCTGTGGTCTCATGAAAAGCAGAATGCGTGTTTGGGAAGACACGGGTCTGTGGCTCTGCTGGTCAGAAGGCAACGCAGAAGCAACCCAGGGCCCACTGGCAGATGAAGGTTGTTCAACTAGGAGCCAATCCACAACGGAAAAGCCTCTCAGGAGGCACCATCTTTCATCAAGGCCAAAAAGGTTTTTTGAATCGTTTAAGTGCACAGATGCATCAAGCTGTTGAGGTCTACACTATTTCTAACTGAAATTTGATTTATTTTTGAGGATTTCTTAAAAAAAAAACCCTATGACAATCCATCAGTGCCTGTAATTTCTCTGCTGAACTGTTTGTTCCCCTTTTCTTGATGGAAAAAAAAAAAGCTCAGATAAACTCTAAAGTTTCAACAAATACTTGAAAAGGTCGGTCTAACATGTCTTCTATAACAACAAGTTTCCCTGGTGAAAAAAATGCTGATTTTGAGGTTATAAACAGATAACTTCATTTTTATTTATGATTATACAAATTCAGAACTTATTAACTTGCAAAACCCACTAAGATGCTTATGACTCATAAGAAGGGGAAGATGATTCACCAGTTTTCAAGTATTTATAGTCCTGAATGCTCCACTGCTATGTGCTGGTAACTGTTACCTATTGAAGACCTGTAACAAGTCAAAATATACTATATGGTAGAGTAAATGAAATAACAAGAAATTTAGGATATGCTCAAGTTCAGTCAAAAATAAGAATCTTACAACTGTTTTCTGTGATAGCACACTGAGTTATGTGCCAAATTGTGTAGGCTGATACTTGTTTATGTGTGATCACAAACATGCATTTGTAGAAGCCTATACCCAGTCATGGTGATTAACCAGCTGAAATTACTGAAAACGTGTAAAAAAATATTGCAACCAAAATTCTCTCAACAGAAACGTTTGGTGACAATAAGGTAACTGATATGCAGACTAAGTTAACAGTTCACACAACTTACTTTTGTCTGGCAGGAAACGCTTGTGAATAAAGTTAAAAAAGCAAATGTCAATCTTTTCCCTTGAGTCAGCTGCAGATACCAGAGCTGATATAATGAAAACAGAGTGCATTAAAAAAGACCAGACAAGCTTCTCTGGATAAAATGAATGTGTAAGCAAGTTTTACAGCCCAAACGGGAGGTCACTGAATACTATTCCCTACTTATTTCCTGGCCCTAAATTATAATAAGAAAACCCTATTAGATTTTCTTGATGCCTCAGCTCTGTAAAGAAGTTCGATCTATATGCTAACGTCAAGAGTAGCCACACTTTTTTTCTCATGTATTTTGGATATAGGTCTGAGTAAGACTGTATGTCTAGATTCAGACTTAATGTGACAAGCCAGCTCTGTGTTATTTCCATTTTAAATAGCAGGATTAAAATGGATAATCACATTTACATCGCAGTCAGGTTTACTTATGACACAACGTGTAGTATCTTGCATCCAGGAAAACAAGAGGAGCAGAAGACTGAGGGTTATAAATTGTGTTTTTTTGATTCCTATTTTTATGTATATCCGCTTGTCTACTGTATGAATTATATAGTTGTAAAACAAAGAATCGGATTATTTTATTTAAGTACCTGAAATGAAATGCAGAGGCCTAGCACTAAGTTTGACCACATAAGCACAAGGCGTAAATAAATCTGTGCCTACCCCGGCTCTTACATCAGTTTGCCTGTATCTGTGTTATTGCCGTGACAGGATAAGATCCTACGCACATTCTGTGGGTACCAGGCTAGGGATTACTTTCAGCAAAGGATGGAACTGATTGCTAAATTGCTAAACTCAGTCTGAACTATTTTGCAGGAAAGCAGCCTTAATCAGCTTCACTTGGCAGTGAAATTTTCCATTCACTGAAGAGGGTCTCCACACTCAGTGCCTGCCAGATCAGCATGACCAAGACGCAGCCCATGCAGGGATTCCCTCCAGCCGGCCACTTTTGCCCCAGCAGTGCCTCTAGGAACAGCCCTGAGGGCAGCGCACAAAAAAAACTCCATTACTTTATTCCAATTGTGTCCCTTAGGTAAATTGTAGATATTTTTGAAACAAAGCTCCTTTTGTTGCTGATTTATTTGTTAAAAGCACTGAGTTTTGTCTTGTGTCAGGTTCATGTTATAAAAGCTAAACTAGATCCTGACTTTGATCTATGACAGATTATTTTTAAATACTTGAAAGCAGCAGATATGTCTTTAAAACTTTTAATTTCTGAATATATCCTGCTGAAGGAGTTGTACTAGACAAATACAGACTCTAACCCACTATGCCTTGGGTCTTAGGAGTGGCATTGTAAGGTAGGCCTTCATAAGGAGACTTTTTCTCCCAGGAGGCACTACATCGTTACTCCAACACATGTAATCTTTGTCTATCTAAAAGCTCAAGTGTTATGAAATGATTAACAAGAAATAATGTCTTTATCAACACAGTCATGCTCTGAGATTCACCCTGCAGTGAAAATGTGCCCATATGCACTCTGGACAAATACCACATCCTAGGAAGGTGCTGGGTCACTATCTCTTTTCTACTGCTGATTCTTTCTCATTACATTTTGCCCAATAGAGTGACATAAATCTGAGTATTTTTCCACTCACAAATTTGCTCCATAAAGACTGCACACATTTACATTTGAGATCTGGAATGAGGATGAATTTGTGACTAGGGAGTAATTAGTAACTCCCTGCGTCTGAAAGAATTCAGTATCTTTTATTCCAAATGAATCACTGAGTATTTTTTTGGATTTCACTTATTAGACATACTTAGCAGTGCTTTCATAGGACTGAGCAAAGCATATGTAAATCATCTAAAAATTCATGCAATTGGAATTTTCTATCGGCAAAACAAATTAGTGTGGTAGGAAATTTTGGAAGCCAATTGTTTGCTCATGTAGGCAACTATTTATGGCTCTTTAAAATTATAGATGATGAGCTGTATAAATATTTCTCTTGGATAAAATTAATGGTCTTCAGTGCCAGGTAACTTTTTCCCCTCAAATCAATATGCAGTAGCACATTGACTAAAGACTGTTTTTTCACCTCACAATTCATTACTTACAATGAGGCTTTCGTAATGATGATTAATGAAAGTCACAGAAATTATGTGAGCTGATGGCAATATCTGAGAGCACTGGATCTGGGCAGACAGAGCACCTATCTTCTGTTACGTAGGGAGAAGGAATAGAGCGTCTTGCTTTCATCCCCCCCAAAACACTAGGATGAATTATTAACCGATCAAACAGTCTGACAGCCACTAGAGGAGACTAAGGTGATAAGAACAGCCAAAACAGATTTGCTCAGTGCAGATCAGTGTGACTTCTTTCACTGTCGGGGAGGAAGCTGAGTTGATAGAAAGAAAATGAAAAACATGATAGATTTTGACTTCAGTAAGCCTTTTGACAGAGTTCCACATGACATTTTGTATTTGTGTATACGATTTTTTTCCTTCCCAAAGTGTAGTACTGGGTGCCTTTCCTTGCTGAATTTCATCTCAGCAATTTCAGGCCACATGTCCAATTTCTTATGGTATTCCATAGTTCTTTTCCAGAGTACTTTTAAGTTTCTCCCTTTGGAGAGTTTGAACGACATAATTGATTATAAAGGTTCTTTGTTACCTCTCACATATTATTAATGGATATTTTTATGATTAATTGACTCAGGATAAACCAGCACAGAATCCCATTTGATACTTCTTTGTATGACAGTGAAGTGTTGACAGTTCTGCAGTTAGCTGAGCATCCACACTGTTAACATTTCATCCAGCCCACACCTACTGTATCTGATATTTTCTAATCTCAGCAGGATGGACTTTTTCATACAATATGTATGAAAAACTGTGAAATTCACTACTTTAGGATGCCGTGGGTTCTAGAAACATATAGAAGTTGAAAAGTATCTAGAAAAATTCAAAGAAAAAAATTCTATCCAGGCTATTAAAGGCCAAGATATTACCTTCTAATTCTGGTACTCCTTGAGCAACAGCTTGTCAGGGTGAGGGGAGCAAAAGGGGAAAATGCCATGTTTGCCCCATTCTTGTACTCTCCTCTACTTACAGCCTATTGGGGATTATGGGTAGAAGAGGGTTGATTCTGACCTAGTGCGAACAATGTCACATGGGACTCCATTGTCCTACTAAAAATCAGTTTATAGCAAAACTTCCTCAGAACCCTCGAGATTAAAGTTTTTGTCACCTCATTTTTCCAGTCGCTACGACTGGCTGTCACTGGAATGCATTTCTTCTTGTTCTGACCCCAGTGGAACCACAGGGTTTCAATGGAGATATCCTGCATTACCCCTTGGACACCACGGAAGAAATGCGTTAGGGATGAGAACAACTACTGAAGTGTCTGGAGTGACCTTGTTTTAACTGCCATGCCCTAAGCAGGGAATCCCTTCTTGCATGTTAAGATCTATTAACATTAAAAGAAACACAGAACAAGTCTAAGAGCCCTTTCTTGTGACATCCCAAAGCAGAAAAACATCATCTCACCTAAGAAAGCTGGCTTCCTTGACTCCTGTGTGATACTGCAAAGGATTTCCTATATTCTTTTATGGTCTACTACTGAATTATATTTTAACTCATTCCAGGCTTCGCATGGCTTGTCTCTGTCACAGGCTTTGGAAGGCACATTAGTAACACCTTGATGCATCACCTTTGGGAAATGCTTAAGGCATAATCTCGATACAGTCACAGCTAGTCTGTTTCTGTGAACATTATATAAAGACCAAATGTGGTGCCACAGATGGCAAAATTGGATGTGGGATGCTTAATTTGAATAACATTGTCTTTTATTCTTTGCTGGTGTCATGGAGAGGAGGGGGAGGAGTCTTCACACATTTACTTCTGTCTCTCTTTCCATTCAGCCTGTTGCCTTGTCAAAGAAAGGCATTGGCAAATGGTTCTTTCTGTCTACTAAGACAACTAAATTAAATTAACCTCGATTACTAAAAATTACGAAAAAGCCATAGTAACCAATCTTACTGAAGACCAACTAAGTTTGTGGAGTCCCTTTACTGAAGAATTTACAGAACAGACTTCTAATAAACACATATTTGTCAGGGACTTATTTAGGTATATTCCATTCTTCTTAAAAGCATGGCATTAGGTTAGATAAGTTACTGCTGCAACTCATCCATAAGTAGGAAATCTATTCAGAATTTCATTCCAGAGGAGAGCAAACTACTTCAGAAGCAAACTGAAATCAATGGCACTCTCATTAAAAAGTAGCTTGTCTAGCAAGTCCTCTAAACTGAATCTGTATTCTGTACAATTGGTCGAGAAATACACAATTAACTGAAAAATATACAGAAAGTTTATATCATCTCCTCAGAGAGCAGCCGGGACACCAAGTACGCAATGCTACCATACAGGTATTTTGTGAAGTAAATTAGGAAGCGATGGTGTAAGCAGGAGTTGCAGCCAAATTATATTAATTAAAAGAAAATGGCAATGCACGTGTTTCATTTTTCAGTGTCTTCTTTATGTGGCTTTTGTTTGAGAGGAAGACGGATGGAGCTGTACACAAAGCATGCGACTAGCGGGCATATCAAGTGATCTGAGGCAATATAGAGCTATGAAGAGGATGCGATGTTATTTGCCTTCCCTCAAGGACCACATTATTACTATTATGCTGCTGCTCCCAGAAGACACATTAAAGGGAGACTTTCAAATTTTTCCACAGTTTGAATGATATTTTATCTCCTAAATATTATTTTGCTTCTCTACAAAATATATCTATTTCAATCTTTTCCTTTAGCATTCATATGGGCCTCCTCAATGGAGCTCATCAACACCTATGTATTCTTACTGAGGCCCAGAGTCTCATGACCACCTAACATATGCATAACTATCGGAGGTAGTACATGATTTCACTGTGGACGTCTCCAACAGCTAATTCATTTACAAGAACAAAAACTCTATTTCTATTACCGATAGAGGAGTATTTACTGAAATTCTGGAATTTATTGTTAGTAAAATTTGGTTTCTGCTAGCAAGCCAAATACGTTAAGAAATACCAGGAAAATTACGTTCTCCCCTTGCTTTGTCCTGCTTCCTCCCTTCTTCCCTCTGAGTAGTATATCAGACATATGCACCTGACTTAATGCTGTCAAATAGATTAAAAAAAAAAAAAAAAAGAGGAAAAAAGCTGAGAGGTTGAGAGTGGGAGGAAATCCCCCATCCTTAGTTCTAGCCATGAAAAACATTTAGAGGAAATTACTTGTAGAAATGAGAAGCTGCAAAACCTTAAACTGAAAAACCAAATTCATGTTGTTGTTCCTTTAAACAGCATCAATGAAACATTTATGAAGATTGCTGAAATAAAATTAAGGCTACAAAGTAGCATTTCTCTTGAACTGAAAGAGCAAGTTTGAAGGGAACGGAGATATCAATACATCAGCATTTCCAGAAGCACAGCAAATAGCTTAAACAGAAAAAGTATTAAAAAACACTCTTCTTGGGCATAAAAAAATGTTACCACACGTACCAGGAACCAAAGCAGACACATCCACCTCATTACGTGTGAGCAGCGTGCTCTGAATAAGCCCCACCAAACTGATAGCACAGAAGGAACTGAAAAGATGACAGACCCTATTTATAGAACGGCTTTAATATCATGGAATCATCTCCATGCAATTTTCATCTGTTTCCACAAAAGAGAGGTGTATTCTTGACTTAAATCACTGGCAGAATTATCATTATTATTTTCACATATATCTTAAACAAGAAGCATTTCTGCAGTATCACAAAGAAGAAATTGTAAGAGGTAGAGATTTCCACAGTTCACTATTTCCACCTATTAAAAAGAATGTCCCTTTAATTAAAGAAAAAATATATGGTTTACCCAAAAATAAATTTGCAGAAATTTACAAAGATCAGAAGAAGATCTTTGCAACCTTTGAGAGTCCTTATGTCCTAGACTATAAGAAAATACACTTGATAGTTGGATTTAGTTTAACATTTTATAGGTCATAAGCTGTTGCTCTGCCACTGGAGAGGATTTTTTTGCCAAAACCATTCTTCTGACATATAAAAATGCTTGTTTGGTGTGTCCGGTATTGTGCAAATACAGTTAGTATAGAATATATGAAGATGAGGAAAAATCCTAACAAAGAAAGAGTATTTACTTTTTTGCAGCTTCCCATTTCAAAGACTTCTTCCATTGTTTCTTATTTATTGCAGTGCAAACAAAAATGTATTTCCTTTAGCAATTAATGGTGTATCTAAACTTTTCAGGTTTAGTTTGCTTGTTTAGTGTATTATTTTTTTCCTAGTCAACTTTTCTATTTTGAAATAGGAAAGAAAAAAATGTGCCTGGATATTTTTTTCTATTATCATCTGCCACCCTGTTCAGTGCATAGCAAAGGTACACGACCTACTCAGGAGCTCACGTGTTATGAAAGGATGCCTCCTTGCCCTCGGTGAATGAAACAGCAGAAGTTAACACAACACGGGACAATCTTGTTCTAGCATGATGGCTTATTTTTCCAACAAGCTGGGTTACAAACACTTACTCCCATATTTTTAAATGGCTGAAGAATTTTCCTCAATGTTTGTAAACTGCTATAGAAAACGTGTCATTAAAACATGCCCAGGAAGACGTATGCCTGTTTCTGTGATCCATACTGGACACTCCCTGCTGTACTACGCCCGAGCCTTCTCCAGCAAAGCTGCCTGCTTCCCAGCAGGCACACGAGAAGACTCTGAGATGTGAATAAACTGCTACCAGGTAAAGTCATTTATGAGTTATCACTAAATATACTTTGGGCCTTGCTGTTCCTGCCTTCTTTTTCTTCACTCATATAAAGCACCTCAGGATATATCAACTTTTTGTGCTCCTTGTATGCAACTAGAGAGCATCTTCTTAGAAAAAAAATAGCCCAAACCACAAAACTGAGCTTAGGATTAATATTTTCAAATGCTTTATCAGCCATTACACTTAATTCTCAATATACTATTTGTTCATATTTTAACCTGTGTAAGGAAATAAAATCAGTAATTTAAATATCAAGCATGTTAATGGATTTTTATAACCATACTTACAGAAAAAACAGCAGCCAGAGTCTCAACAGCACCAGTACTTAGAGTAACATAGGGGATTGTTTCATGATTGATCCCAGCTTCACTAAAGATGTTGTTTGTGTAGTACCAGATCTGTATCAGAGAAAAGAAAATGAGTTATTAATCATTATGTCTCGGAGTACAAGATGCCAGCATTCAGTTCAAGCATCTGATCTGCCACAGACCAGACTTGTTAAAACACTGAGCACCCCTGCATGATCGAGGGCTGGGCAGGACAACAAATGAAGGAAAGGTGCAACTTTCAGGTGGATTAGTCACAACACTGCTGCTGTACTTCTGCTTGCAGACCCAGGCAGAATTACAAGCAGCTTTAACTCAATGTAGCTTAATTCACTTTAGGAGTAAATCAAAGAAACTCACTTTAAGCTTGAACAAGAGGCTACAAATAGGTTTCATGTGGTTGAACCCCACTGCTTGAAAAGCAGGTTTGGATGGCTTTATGGAATACCTCAATGGCACATAACAACAGGAGAGAACAGGAAAGAGACGCTGAGAGGCACTGCAAAACCTGCTCCTTTTCAGACAGAAGGTGTGAGATTTATCTCACTTTAACCTCACTGCAATGTGGACATCAGCAGTCAAGCCATCACCCTTATCTCTCTATTATCAACAGAAAGAAAAGATATTTTTAGAGTGAGAGTCTTTTTGTGGAAAGTAAAGAGCTGCTTTTAGGATGAAATGAATCATAGGCTAGAAGGAGTTGTCATTAATGGACAGAAACACAGGGAGCATACAGTTACCAGCCTAGAGGAAGACTTTTGTGTTTGGTCAGTAAAACCATACCCAGTGGTGACAATATCCAGACGGAGAATATATATACTTTAAAATAACAAGCCTCGTGAGTATCAAAGCCCCATTCACATCACAACTAAGGTCTGAAGACCATATGATATTTTTGACTCAAGGTGACAACAAAGAACTAGCCAAAGATTTTGGCTGTAAAAAGCATGCAACAAGGAGAGACTGCCTTGGAGAGAGAAAAGATAATTGATTTACTAGAGAAGATGAAAACCAAGTGAAACAACTGATTATGAGCAGAAAATAAAGTTCTAAACCACAGCTGATTACCTATGGCAACAAAACTGAAAGCCAGAAATAATAATGGCACTGAACATAAAATTAGTAGTGATATTTTTTTTCCATATGCTGTCCACGTGACAAGCCCTAATGGGGTGAGCAGTGCTAAAGAAAAGGCTTGTCTGATGAATGGAAGTGTTTTGATCGCATGAGGAAAACCCTGCTGCCTGCCAGCACGTTATGCACATGCTACATGCGTTCATCAAGCTACTAACTCAAGAGCTTTGTTAAAAAAAAAAAAAAAAAGACTAAATTCCCAACTAGCCCTTCAGCAAAGCTGCTTGTCCCAGATCAAAGAAGAAAATCCAACTCATCTTACATAAAGCAAAAGTAAAATAAAGTACCAAGGATTAAAAAGACACCTATATCACCTTACAGATAAAGAAAAGCTGACTTGTGACTTTTATGCCTACTGCTGGCACGTCAGCTCTCACCAGAATAGGTGCAGTGACAGCAAGTGATAGCAGCAAACCTCCATATGAAATAATCCACCTTCACGTAGCACGCACTGGTGTTAACTGTGCATTTCATTGGCCTTGCTGATGCAGAGCATGACTGAAGCAAAACCAAGGAGCAGCTCCCAATTCCCTCTGAAATGTTTATGACAACTGATAAATTTTTTGGGACCCTGTCAACCTATTCACCTCCCATACCCCCTACCCAGTTATTATAAGGAAAACAAGGTAGCACAAAACTCCCATAAAAATATTTTTTTCCCCATGCTACAAGTTACAAGACTGAAAAAATCATGCAATGGAAGTTATAAACCATGTAATTTAAGCATTTCATTCTTGATATCAGTTTTGCACAGCAGGTAGAGATAAAAATGGTGGTGACAACGCAGGTATGCAGACCTTGAGAGAGAACAAGAAGAAAGAGGCCAAAGAGTCACTTAAGCAGACAACTCCCAAATGCAATTTGCCAAAACATAATAACTAGAACATAAGACATTTCACAAGTGGTTTTACAGAAGAGCACAACTGACCATTGACAACAGGAGCCGTAGTAATACAGCTAGATTAAAAACCTGGCAAAGACAGCATCAGGTTCACTGAGTTATTAGCCCTCTGTAGCAGCGCAAAAATTAATTAGGGTAAAAATTAACAAGGTGTACACATTTGAAAACAATAAAAGTTAATGTTTTCAGCCTGTGTATTATTAAACAGGGCAATATGTTGCTCTAGGACATTACTGAGAAAAACTTACAAGGCTAATGACAATTACTCTACTTTATTTTTCTAACATGATTTTTGTTAGCTAATTATTTGGGCTAAAAGTTTTGGAACAAAAGAGCTGTGGAAAAATGGGGCAGAAGGTCCAAAAACCCAGACATAACTGCTGTCTAGTCCAAATCAACACAGGGACATAGAAGTTCCTGTGTTCATGTTGGGTTTCTGTTGCTTCACAGACAGAAACAAAACTTCATCATTTTGGTTAGTTAAACAGCTGTATCTCCTCAGTCTGAATTCTGTGAGTTCAGAAACAACCTTTTAGCATTCTTGTCTGTGGATTACAGTTAGCTGTATGGAAGTTGTTTATCTTGCTTATCGTGAGCTTTTACTCCTATAAGCTCTTAGCTTAAAGTGGCACCTGTTATCAATGGTGTTCCCAAACTTTTTCACACCAGAAACCCCTCTAGCATTGTCTCAATTTTCCAGTCCTTTTATTTCTCATCCAGAAAGAAAAAAAAAAAAGACAGGCAACAACATAGATATATAGTGTGTTGCATGCTGGATGCATACTGCATACTCATCCCTTCCTACACTACCTGCTGCTAGGTCTTCTCTACAGCAAGTGTGAAGCACACACTCTTGGCAGGTCTTTGGCATGCTGAAAACATGCATTGCTGCATGGCCCCCCATCCCCTACATGATTTCTTGCCTTAAGGAGAGACCCCACAGAAGCCTAGGGATTCCACTTGGGAATGACCCTGGTCAAAGCAATATGCAGCGCAGTGTATTTTTTGATATGAAAAGGGGTAAAGTTCACCAATGAGAACTTCACTGTAGTTTTACATCTTCTTTAGAACTGAGATATAATGGTGAAAGATAAATAAATTTATTATGGATGATATGTATCATGGATAAATTTTATCAGATGAAGAGAGACTAATACAGATTCATTTATTTATGCCAACTTAGCTCAGGCTGTCTGGTATCTCGTTATAATTGAATGTATTAATATAATCAGGGCTTCACCATGATTTCTGCTCCATGTGGAAACAAACAAATGTAGTGTTTTTAAGCTAAACAATTTTTTACTGGAAAGTACAAGCCTTAAAAAGAAGCAACTGTTCTCAGATACCAGCAGGATGATTACAGAAGTCTGCCAGTTGGTAATTTCCCCTGGGAGTGACCTGAGACGCTCGCCTGAAAGAAGTCCAACTTTCCCATATGTCCTGCCCAGATGGCAGTTGTGGAAAAGACCAGACTGACTACTGGGCACTACAGACAAAGCAAATGGTGGGAGCTATGAGTGAGAAGGAAGTGTTGGCAGCCAGATAAACCTTGCTGATGCTGATCAGCAGATCAGCTCAGATGCCTCCAGGCAAACCAAGACGTGGGCTGAGCAGTATCTGTCACACCTGTACCTGCCCCCTGATCTCTGAGCTTCAGGCGACTTGAGCAAGATCAGCCAAGAAAGCCATGCAGAAGAGACAAGGGCACCTGGTCTCTTAATCAAGTGGTCCAACTATTGCTCTTGACCTCTCATCATCTGCTTGTTTTTCCTGGATGAACTATTTAAAAAAAAAAAAATCAATTTCAGAATGCAAATTTGGTGTGAATAATTTTTTTTCATGTTTAGTGGCATTATGTGGGAGAAGAAACAAAGTAATAATAATAATTAAAAAAAAAAAAGGCAAGGCTTAAACCAGCCAATTGATATACAGGTTTCCTGACAAAATAGTTTTTCTGAGGCATATTTTCACAAAGTGGCCACCTAATGACACCTTAAAACAACTCTGGTATTCATTTTGGACTGGACATGTCTCACTATTGCCCCACACCCCCATTCAAGCTAGAAGAGTGTGGCTATATTCTGCCATGGAGTACTGGACAATTTCTGTCATCTATTAAATATTCTCAAAGCCACAAAACTCTTCTCTTTCCCCTGAAAATTTAGTTGTGGCATTCTTTTTTTTTTTTTTTTTTTTAGGCAATGTGCTTCATTATTTTAACAGTCTGTTTCTTACTATAAATGTCATTTTATTTCACTTCTGCATTGATAAATCTTAGAAAGACTGGATGACAAGATAATTCCATTTCTTTTCTTAAAAAAGTATCCACAATGAGGAACAAAATAGCCTGTCATTAGCACCAAAATCCTACAATTAGAAGAAAATACCACCTATACAAACGTTTTTATAGTTCTCTCCACAGTACGAAAAAATCTTCTAGCTCCCTCCTAGTATTTCGTTAAAAACTTTTAGATACCAGAATTCTAATTGCATTAATATTTCAAATGGTCTTGGACAAATTACTTTGTATTAGGAGTTTTAAAGCTATAGAGATACCTGAGATAAGCCTGAACTAGCTGTCTTTGGTACACTTATTATCACTGATTAGCCCTGGGGTAAAAAAAAAACAATAATAGCTGAAGTATGGTGTCATGCACAAAGCCACAGTGAGAAACCAAGCTCTGTTCATGAATTGCCCTTCCTATACATAAGCAATTAATGCCTTCGAACTATGATGAAAACCCTGTTCACTTTGAGGTGCTTCATGAGAAAATTTGTGTTGTGCAACGTAAAGCATCTAACCCAAATGTCACAAGCTGCAGCAAGGAAAAGTTCTGGCTGGATAGAAAGAAAATGCTTTTCACAGTGTAAGAGGTGAGAATACCTGGCACAGGTTGCTCAGGGAGGTCATGGACTCTTCAACTTGGAGATATTCAAAACTCACCTGCACAAAGCCCTCAGTAGCCTGAGTCAACCCTGAAGTCAGTCCTGCTCTGGGCATGGGGCTGGACCAGATGACCTCCAAAGATCCCTTCCAATCTAAATTGTCCTGTGACCCTCTCCTAGCTGATGCAATGGGCTCAGACAGATGGAAAAGGAGACTTTGGAATCCATTAGCCTTAGACACACATTAATAGTCAATGGGACTTCTGGCTATTGACTGTCTGGTGTCTTTTTTCCTCTTTTGCTCCACTTTCCAAGAAAGGCATATTGAAGTGCAGCTTATCCTTCAAATTGTATGAAACAACAACAAAAATCAAATATCCAGTGCAACCTCTTAAAATCACTTACAGGAACTTTTGCTGACTTCTATAAGCACACAACTGAATTAATGCAAGCAGAAATGTCTACTGAAAGACCAAGTTTAACTAACGAACAAACATGAGGCATATCAGACCAGATCTTAAGTGACCAGAAGCAGAGAATCTGAGTAACAGAAGCAGAAGCTGCACACTTTCTTTGCTGATCTGTACTACCTTTTCATGTATTCCTTCAAACTTAACACAATATGGCTTCCTCCCCCCCGTCCCCTTTTTTTGTTTAAAAAAACCCCACAAATGATACAGCTCTCCATGGAGCTGCCCACATGCTGGTGTAACAAAATAATTATGAATAAGAAACAGCCAAAAACATAGTCATAGAGATTGCTGAATGGTATAGCACAAGCCCTGCATTAAAAAGAAAGAAAGGAGCACACCAGGAGATGTCATGGCCCGAAGAAGGACACTTACAGCATTTAGCCCACAGAGCTGGTAGCAGCCCATGGTGACAACCACAGTAATGACCTGCCATCGCACAGCACGGGTTCTCAGAAGCTGAAGTATCGACACTAACTTGGTGTTTCTTTGGACTCGAGACTCTGCCAAAACTTCTTCTATTTCATGAGACACGTCGTCTTTCCCAAGGAAGGTCTGAAATGCTACAAAGAGAGGACATGTACTTTAGGTCAGACACTTGGCGCTATCTGCATTTATAACAGACTTGTTCCATAGAAATGGAAATGTGTGACACAAACAGGAGCCATACATGGGCTACAACTTAATTATTCTTCTGCACAACAATATCATTGTGCTGTGGGTATGATCTGTCTCCTCCCTGCAACTGGTCTCAGAAGCTGCAACAAGAATATATAAATTGCTTGGCACCCTACCAGATCTCTCCTTACATTATTTCATATATAATATAGCCTAAGGTCCAATGCAGAGTCAAAACCCTGCAAAAAAAGGGTTTAATTGCAAAGCAGTTTTGAACATTATTTGACTTGGCTAATTTTGCAGCCTAACAATATATCACATTTTGTTGCTGTAGGTAGATTGGATAGAGAAGTAATAACATGTAAAAATGTACCTAAGTCTAGTAAACCAAGGACAGGCAGACATTTGAAAGGAATAGCTATTACCCTTCATATTATCTCTTGTTTTCACTAGCATACCGGCAAGAATTCACTTTGTCAAGATGATTAACATTAGAAAGAATTACCTAGAGCACTTTCTATTTATCAACGCTGGAGACACAGGAGTGAATTTACCTGGCAAATGTAAGCAAACAAACAACTTCGTCTCCCCAGAAAAGTATACCATTTAGTATTATATTATCGCACATTGATGACTTACTGAGATATCCTTCCACTGTGAATAATAAAAGCTTTCCATCTCACAACTGCTTCAAGAGGTACTACGAACAGATACCTCCTAATGGAGGTGATGGATCTCCACCAACCTTGTTTTACAGGTAGTGTATATGCTGATGATAATTTCATCACAATCTTATGAACATACCCCAGGGGCTGGCTTTTTAAGAGACATTCAAAATTCTCATCATCTTGGCATGACCGCAGAGAAACAATTAAATTACACATACCCCCGCAACAAGGCTTTGCGACCCAGTAGGATGCTGACTCTAAAAAAAATCCTTTACACAGCAGGCCACTTAAAATTGTTATTTTTATTAAGTGAATGAGTTGATTTAGTTCTCCTAAGAGCAAAATCCATTTTTCTCTTATCCACACCTTTGCATAGGTCTGCCTATAAATAAATGGCCTTCACATTTCCCAGTAAGTATACATTGGTTTAGATCACAGAAAGGACTTGGACGGTTAAGAAAGCCAGAGACACTGACTAGTCATGATTAAAACACCTGGACTCCATTTAGGTTTTCAAGTTATAAAATTTAACTTTACCCGGTAGGTGAAAAGGCCAAGTAGTGGCATTTCACTGTCGTGAGGGATTGGTCACACAAATGAACTGGTGGCCTTTGATGGATGCGCAATGCTGTGTGCTCTGCCTGGCTCTCAGTCTGGTGGCCCAGGGAACTAACTTGAGCTCTGGGCCCAGTTTTTCAGAGGCAGTTAGCACTTCTATTGCATTTTAATGGGGTTTATGTGACTCTGCTTAACAAGTAGGATGATTTTTTTTTTTTTAAGGGATGAACACTGATCACCTCTGGGTGCTGAGTCAATTCATAACATTCATTTATTCTGATATCCACTTTCTCTCTTGGGAGAGGAAAGGTCAGAATTTTTAAATCCCTCAGAAACAGCATGAGATTTATCTTTTCACACAGGAATTACCATCAGAAACGACCTAACAAATTTGGATCTCAGAGCCTAGAATTTAAGTTGCTGAGTTTTGTCCTTGTGCCACTGCCCACTTATTATTAAATGACATGCTAAATGCCTGCTTAAATGAACGTGATGTATTTAAAGGCTACGATAAGAAATGTGAACTTAGAACAATGTGTGACTATGGTAAGTTAGTCAGTATCGCTTAAATTACACTTTCCTCAGTATTATTAGAGCACTGATGAAGAAAAATTCAGATAAAGATGAGAACAACCAGACATATATCACCGTACTCTTCTTTGAAAAGATTCTCTCAGATTTTTAAGCATCTGGTTTATCAGTGTAAATTAGGTCAGTGCACAATTTTCTTTCTTTTTCCTGTCTTTAGAATCCTCGGCACTACTGCAGGGCACACAAGTCAAAAATATAGGTGCAGTCAAGTAAAAAGAAAGCAATCTGTCTTTTCTGCACAGGGAGCTTGCTATATTTCTAGGACCAGGAAGTAAAAAACTGCAATTACCAAAATTACCAAGTACAAGGCAAGAAAAATCTAGACACCTGCTTTCTTTTTCTTCCCTCCATGGTGTTAGGACAGAGATGTAAATGCCACTAGGAAACTTTGACGGATGCTTAAAATTACCAACAAGCCAAGAAATGCTAAGAAAATGCTATGCTATATACGCATAGTTTTGAGCAGATAATACTCAGTCTTCTTGGAAAAACACATTTTTCTGCTGCTCAACACATCTTTAATTTTCTTCCATTAACAGTTTTTCAGTACAGTAAGAATCACAATTTTATACATAATTAATGTGGAAATAAATCCTGCATTAGCAGGGAAATGGGAAAACTTGAAGGTCTTTCAATGTGTGATGTTCAATTCTATTCATTTTACATTTTAAATCCCTGCCTTGTTGGCACTGAGAGGCACAGCAGTCATTCCTCTCCCCGCTGCAATGACTCATCTCCCTCCGTGACTGGCTGCTTCTCTCTACAGGGAGGTCTTATTTCCATGTCACACTTGCAACCATCTAAGGAGTTACAGTTCTGGCAACTTTTAGACCTTTCCCAGATTTCTTTTGAATTCCCTTGGACCAGAAGGTCCTAGATGCTCGGCTTTCAAAAGCCGGTACACTGCCTTTATAAATAGTAAAAGAAGTGGCTAGTTCCAGTCAAGGGGAAAGGAAATAGGAAACCCTTCCATTTACACCACCAGCTTTTATTTGTCTCAGCTAAGTGAAGGTGAAACATTTGAAAGTTGTTCAAAAGTCTGAAAAACATCAGGTCGGTACTGTCTTTAAAACCAATCAGGCCTTTAAATTAACTGAAGACGGACACTCAAGAACTCAACTACATGGGGAATTACTAATTCTTTTTCCACTGTAGTACTTCCGCGACTGTGAAAAGAAATCAGCTGTTATCGTAAAGATGAAATTAGCATGTAAACTTTGGGATGCCATTTAAAAGGACCAAAAAGGCTGTTGTATGGTTTACATAATGGAGCCAGCTCCAGGCAAGAGGAGGCAGAAAAAGAGAATAGTTGTCACTGGTAGTAGTTTGGGCAACAGGGCTTATGTCTCTAAAAACTAAAAAAAAAAAATAAGAAGCTGCATGAGTATTACTGTCATCCCTTTCCCATGGAGACGTTCACTTGCTTAAGTATAATAAACCCAGTGTCTTTAATAGAAAGCTATGTCTAAGCTCTGCTTAAGCAGTATCTTCTTTGGCCACTGTGGGAGACAGAACGCTGGGCTGCATGGATGCAGTCAGGCATCTTCCGCTAATGTTGGCTGCTGTTCTGAGTGGTGGTAGATGTAGGGGGTGCCTCGCTGTTTGCCTCAGCACTTGCAAAAAGTTCACCCAACTTCAATGCTTTTGAATTGGATACATAGTAATTTCCCTGTAGTAACTTCATGTCAACACAAAAATAGTCGGCCAAATGAAAAAAATTTAATTTCGTATACCACTAATTTTATTAGAGCACTGAATAGCCAGAAGAATAATTTAGATGTACCTTGCCAGAAGATATTTAAATGAGTATTTAAATCTAGCAAAATATTAATTAACTACTAGCATGTAGTGTAGCAAAGTTTAAGAACAAATCCCAAATTTGCTATTCCAATTCAGTAAGTATAACGGCAAGGAAAAGGCTTTAGGCTTTTCCCATGTGTGACCTCCTTCTAAGTAAAGGAACACACAGATCTTCTGTGAGTTATTATCCAGTTTGGGATTACATCTTTACCTGTTCTTATGTCTGGTTTCACAGACCATCAATACAAAATAGGCCTGTTCAGGTTCACTTGAAACTAGCCAAGATGTACAGGTAAAACGAAATATCCACATGCCACCCTAAAATAATGCAAGAACTGATAAACCGAGTTGTATCAAAGGTCCAGTGGACCAAGTATCCTTTGTGAAAGACAGGAGGTTTAAGAAAAGCTTAAAAACAAAACAGACACACACACCACAATTACTGTAGTTTTTGTCAGTCAGCAACCATCCGAGATGGAGCCTCTACCATGAACCAGCAACTGCAGTAGTCATGGCTGACTCTTCCTCTCCAATAACCGTAGCTTATACTGCTTAATGACATACAGAAAACACATTAAGCAAAAATAAATCATCCTTGTTGTCAGTCATAACAACTTCATTTAAATCACTGGATTTGCAGCCATTTGTTCCTGCCGTAACTTTGGTTTTAATATCTCTCCTGTCCACGTGGGCCCCATGAGCGCCTTTGTAAAAAAATTAACTACCTACTTTTTAAAATCAGGAATGGCTTCACTGTTTTATCACATCAAAAGGTATTAACTCTAATCCATCTTTCCAAGAATTTAAATCTACACTTCTTGTTATACCTGGTGTAATGCTTCTTTCATAACCACAGGAGTTTTAATGTATGACTGAACATACTAGATGAACAGATTTTGTATGTCACCAACAGATGTTGCTGTGACATTTTATCTAAGTTATTTGACCCTTAAGACATAACAATATTATTGTTCTCTGGCAAGCTGGGAGGCCAGCTGAATTGCATTATTGATTTATATGACCTGCTACTGTAGCTGCATTGAAAATGCAGGTTTCTTCAAAAGAGACACACAAACTCTCCAACTGAAAGTGTTTATAATCAGTTGTTAGTCATAAAAACGTTTTATCACACTGCTACAATTGTTTTTATTTATTTTGCATCATTGCCACAGTCACAGATCAGGTGTCCACTTGGCATGCAACTAATAGACAACTAACATCAAACTCCTGTCTTACTGTCCTAGGGCTTGAATGGTAAACCACCTGATGTAATTCTAGCACCAGGTTTTTCATTTTCTTCCTGTTTCTATCCCTGTTAGCCTTCACTCCCACTGCTCTCTAGCAACTGAATAACGATCTCCTTCCAAAGTCCTTCCCGTCAACCATTTAAATACTCATTTCTCCTCTGCTGTCTGGTGAGCATTATGAAGAAGGATCATACCAGTTAAATGTCAGGCATTTTTCTCCCTTCTGTTCTTACCAAGGGAGGAGAATGTTAGTTATGGGACCTGGGAGGAGAGCTGGGACGGTTCTACCCTCTCCCTATTAACAGACTTTTAGCAAAGCAGCTTTACAGATTGTGCTGTTGCTCCAGTCAGCCGTTCTCCCCCCACAACACATAGATCAGTTCTCCCACCTTCAGCAGTGAGACAGGAATACGGGAGATAGCTCAGCTCCTGTTGGTCCCAGGGAGTAGGACACAGGATGGTGACCTCCAGGAAGACAAGTAGAGCTCGGCTGTTAGCACGGCTTTTGGCAGCAGAAAACTGCAAGTCAGCCACGGCGTCCGTATGGCTGAGCAGCCAGACATCGGCTCAGCCACCCACAGCCTGCACTGCTTCCATGGAAAGCAGGGAACCGGGTAGATCCCCGTTAGTGGAGCTCAGGAGACATCACTCATCTGAGACCTCGAATTCTTATGCTCACGGAGTAGCTTCTTGGGCTAGAGCCCACCCGCTGTAACCTCATCCTTCTCTCTGTTCATCACTTACACAACACGTTTTGGTCCTTCTCCCTCTTTCAGTCTCTTACTTGCCACTTAAAGGCGTCATGCTCTTTTACACCTCTGCCAAAAAAGAGAATGAGGCCACCTGTATTTTGGTAGTTATAGTCTGGTTATCTCCTGAGGACAGAAGAAAAGGAGGGGATGAAAGCAGGAGCAGAATTTGGTGGAAACTCAATGACCTACATTATCCCACTGGATTTTTATTGCTCTAAAACAATTAGGAAGATTAATGTTGGCATCTCCACTTTAGAAGCTTTGACATACACATACATTTTAGAGTATTTTATAAAGACTAATGCAGTCATCTGCCTTAAATACAGCAGACCTTTTACAAATAACAGCTTTATATGTCTCCAACAAGATATAATCCACAGTGAAATGTATATTTGCATGAATAGCCTTGATCCGTTAGGGGAAAGAAAAGGGATTTAGTCAGAAAAAAGACTTGCGCATTTCTAATATTAATATGCAGATTTAACCTAAGAGGCAAATAGTTCAAAAGCATTACTGTAGTCATCATTAAAATGGAGAATACTGCATTGTCATTATATGGTTTATAATCAGTAGGTTTTTTTAATAATGCACGAACTCCTCTGGTGTCCCTAATCCTCAGGCTTTTCCTCCCCTGTTTCTGCAGATAATGCTAACAGCCAGATGATTTTTCAGTTATTGAACCTCCTATTTTGTGAATTCCCCTCTCCACGTGCTTTCGTTATTTCACTGCATTACTCCAGATGCCAAAAACTTGGCTCATGCCTAATCTGGATTTCTCCACGTGCCCTGGGGTGGGGAGGAGGGTTCCAAAACCCCCGTGCTGATCTAACATCACAGGTGTCCTCTGCCTGGTCATTCCATGAATCAACCAAACTCCCTCCCCACCTATCCACATGCAGAACAGAGATCCAAAGATACTACCACTTGCAAACCTACATTAGGAGAGAGGGGATTACAAAGGATGTGCAATGGTAAGAAAATTTTACGTGTTCCTAGCATGCTTCCTAACACGTGGATACTTCATAACACAGAAGCGTAAGATGATATGATCTATGCTGCCTTACAGGTGGATTTTATGGACTCCAAAATGATGTCTAAGAATCATCCTTACCTATTTTGGACCTAATATCTTACACCTTGCCTGTGCAAACAATTCTGGAAGCACGGCTGCTTGATAGGCAAGGAACAGGAGGGGAATTTAGGGGGATGTGTACACTTCGCTGTCCTACAGTCCTCTGCAAACCCCTGTCTAGAATCACTGGTCTCTACCTGTTTCGAAAGCTCTGTAGACTACACTCAAAATGAGTTTCACTCTGTACTAGAATATAAATCAGTATCAGTTTTTTCTTTTAGAATTAATCAGGTCCAAAAGCTTCTATTGATAAGCGGTTACTTTGAAAAGTTTTTTATATCAGCCTCCTCTTTTTTTCTCAGAGTATCTAAATTTATAGTCTTTAAGGTGGCTCATGAAAGACACCTCATAATCAGCAAGCCAATTGCTCAAGTTCATTTCCCTTCAAATACCAAATAAGGTGTGGGTAACTTTGCTCTCTGATGTCTTCTACTCCAAAGTCCACCTCCAATGCTTCTAGATAAGCTTTCAAACCATTTTCAGAACATGTATGCTGAAAATATCCCAGACTGCAGTTGCCCCATTACCAGCAACAGTAAATGGTGTGAATTCCAAGGCAGGTGGTATTAATTCACTGCCAGTTTTTTGCAATTTTTAAACTCTACCTGGGAGAGGCCCAACTTCCCCGTCAGTGCTGAGGTTTCCAGGTTCTGTGGCAGTATTTCCAATAGATCCCTACGCAACAAGCGTGACATTAGGCAATAGCATTGCCAATGCAGGCTCTTTGCCAGCCATAGGTCCAGAAATACATTTTACAATTTTATCACGTAGAAATGAGCCAATTTAAACTTGGCACCCAAAGGCATTTCTTCCCAGCCCAGCTGTGGTGCAGCAGAAGTCACTACCCAACAGCCAGCCCCAAGCTGCTCACCACCGCTGGCTGCTCTGACCACAGCTGGCAGGCAAGCCCTTTCCTTCACCGACCCTGGAAAAGCTGTTCTCTGCCTCAACAAATCTCCACTGACTCTGTAAAGCTAAAGAACTATCCCCAAAGCCCTGCTGCTTTTGCGCTCTCCTTTTTTCTTTCTGTGTTTTTTTTTTTTCTTTAAACACTCTAATGTATCTTTAAATGTTTCAGACCCCAACATTTACAAAATTCTTCATTCAACACCAAACTGAGACAACATGGGAGTCTCTAGCGTGCCATTTCTATTTCATAGTGCTCATCAGAACAAAAAAGGCCAGTTTTTCATTTCGTAGCAGAAGAAACAGTATAGAGTGAGTTGCATTAATTTAATGCTAAAAGATTATTAAATTTAAGTTTCAGGGGCTGATTCACACTTTGCAAGTAATTTTGCAAGCAACTAGTTAGTGACTGAAAATATTAAGGGTTATATTCAAATGAAATTTTTACGAATAATTTTTAAAGCACAGTTATGTTCTGCAAACATTCTGGTATTATAATCAGACTCGTTCCTTCTTTGCACAATCCTATTTTTAATGTGTCCCTACAATAAGCAAAACCAAATTTTTCAACATTCTCTCAGCCATAACGTGATGGTATATTGGAACTTAAAACTGACCATCGTAATTTTACTGGAGCAGACAATACAGCAGCTCTGATCACACAAGCAAATTCTTTTATACATACAACCTAAAATAAGAACAAATTATTCTAGTCTGGGTTTCTGAAACTGAAGCAAGCTATACAGAAGCACTAAAAATAATCAGTTAAATAGGTGTATGAGGTTTTTATTAGAAATAGAAAGGTTATTGAGTTACAGAAGCACAGGGTCAAACACAGTGACTACTGAACAAAACCCAGCAACAGAATCAGCGTTTTTGCTAGCCAAGTGGCAAAGTCTGTAGATAAGGGAGAGTCGTGAAGACTGAAACCACCTTTCACTCCCAAATGAACCGTGAATACAGTGGCTGATGCACAACAGCAGGATGATTTGGTTAGCTCTGTATTGCCATGCGTAATGCTACATAGGTTAGTTTGTTGGAGAATTTCATTTATTAAAAAAAAAATAAATCAAAGCAACAGTTATATTTACACACAAACAAAAAAGGTGAGGGAAAAATAACTGCCAAGAGATTCTCTCCTATGGGAACATTCTGCTTTTACTGTGACATCAGAATTACGTTCCAGCCTGCATCCCTACAATAAACAATCCTTTGTTGCAAGAAAGTAACACATCATACCTTTTTCTGCCTTGCTCGTGTTATGTTTTTCAAGTAGAAGGTAACGAGGACTTTCAGGAAGAAAAGGCAGAATCACGACTTGTATCAATGAAGGCACAATGATCGCTGCAAATAAGTAAGGCCACCGAGATTCCTGCAAACGGATGCAAGATAAATCAGTAATAATCTCCCATAGTGATATGAGGAAGAAAAATAGCTTTGATGGGAAACGCGGTAACTTTTCATCCTTCAACATATTGTGTCAGTGAGCAGTGTGATGTCTTCTGCCTGAGCTTAGTGAGCAGTCTGAACAGTTCCCCCTCAGATCACCTTACTGAAGGACCAAGGAAGACAGAATTCAAGCCATCAACTGATGGAGCATGAAAAGAGATAGGCAGGGAAGCTGGGAAACAGCAATACATACCATGTTTTTCCTTTCCTTCAGCATCAACAATTATACATGTAAAAATCTGATACATACTCAAATATATATTCTACAAGTCATCCCCACTCACAGTAGTATCTATCACTCATTACCTTCAAGAAATAGTACAATGCTATTTTCATATAGTTACATATACCTGCATGTTGTCTCTTAGTTCAATCTGATCTTGAAAAAAAAAAACAGAGTACACATATATATTTATATATATTTGGCTCAGTCCTCTATTTGTCAAAGTACAGGTGAAATCCTGATAACGCTTCAGCTAAGCTGCTTTTAACACAGTTTTGTAGTTCTTGGTATAATACAGCCAGTGACTGTTCAGCATTTCACAGCTGCAGGGAATGAATCAAATTGGGCTGAGGTCTCACCACAAGGCTCTTCTACTTGGAAAAACACAACATTTGCCTTACAGGTACAACTAACACACAGTCGGGCAGTATTCATTTCCATTCAGAAAAGACGACATATACAATTCAACGCCATTAGAGTGAAAGAGAGCTATAAAACTTAATAGCAAACAAGCTACCTGGCTAACCAAAGCAAGGTTGTCTTTATGAATGTTTTCTCTTGCAGCCAATGATTCCCCCTCTTACGCTGGCTTCCATGCTAATTTAAGCAGAAGAAACGGGTTTCACCTATCCTCCTGCACAAAATCATGGGACCTTAAAGAAGTCCTTTGGTTCTATGGTGGTGTAACTAAGAATACTTAGAAAGATTATACAAAATATTAAGAAAAATTATACTGTTTCCCACTCTAAATTAGGTAACGTACCTCAGACGTTCAAATGAAACGCTGACAGCCCTGTTCCCAGGTCCACAAAATAGAAAGTACCTTTTCTATTGCCTTGCAAGTGATCTGCTGGAAGTCTCCAGCAAGGAGCTGAAACACGAGAGCCATCTGCGGTATCCCCCAAAAAGCAAAGCACCAATGACCCCTCTCTGTCAAGTCCCCCCCTGCAGAAGCCAGGCAGTTTTCACCTGCCAGAGCCCCACAGTGCAGGTGAAGAGCACAAGGTGCTGCACTAACCAACACCATTTACGTCAATCTACTCAACTGCTGGCAGATTTCAATACAACTTCACTTTGATAATTTTCTTTGAAATCAACTGAAACAAAGTTGTTAACATCCTCAAACATATTCATTATTTAAAATGAGCTACAGAGGGCAACCTGAGCAAAGCTTTTTCAGGAAAAGGCTGGGAAAGGTAGCAGAGAGCTCACCTCTGGGCTTACTCTCAAGACAGGATACTTTTAAGTAACTGAAGGAAAAAGGTGCCAGCAGTATTATTTTCTCCTGCAAAATGGCCCTCAATCTGTCCACGTTCTTATAAGATGCCTTGTGTTACAACTGAATGTCAAGATGAAATTTTTTAGTTGTTTTCTCCAAGTTCAGCATTCATCTATTTCATTCAATGCTTTCTGATTTGAGACTTGGTTCTTAATTGAAAAGCCTGCTGAGACTTCAGCGGGCCTACTGTTCAGGCACCATGTCTAGCACATTTTCAAAAGCTTGGCTAGATCAAAAGCAGGCTGTGCTGCATCCTGGCTGACTGAGCTCCGAGAGGCACCTGGGGTTTGGATCCCATCCCTCCATGAGAATGCATCCATGCATTCAGAGTCCAGGTTTCCCCAAAAAGAGCTGGATACATTTTATTCCAGTATCATCTTCCACAGGTAAATCAAAGGTCAAAAGCCTCCAGACTAATTTCTGTTGGTGGTTTTTATTTTACATTCTCCCACCTCAGCAATACAACATCTAAAACACAACTTACTGCAGGCAATTTACAGCCTCAAACCTGAACTAGGGCCTGAGATAACTTACTAATATAGAACACAGAATACGCAAGTTATCTCCTAATGAAACTTATCACCTGCCCTTGAAGTGACAGGTTTGGGGTTATTCTTTTTAATCTCCTGGGATGGGAAAACAACTTGAGAAAGGGATTTTTTTTCCATACAATTTAAAGCTCAAGGTTATAAAGTCTTCTTAGAGCCTCCATTACCACAAGGACTTCAAGATCCTATTTCTTCATTATTTTTTTTTAATGCAGTTGAGTGTAGAACTTTACCTAATGTAGAAGAACCACCAGTGGTTAACAATCTATTTATAAACAAACCAGTCTCAGTCTTACTTTAAAAAATAGAAAATTAAACTTGTGTTAAGGCTTCAAGATCAGTTAACAAATCACATTAATAGGTACCTGTTTGTAAAGAATAACTTAAGAAAACAGGCAGTACAACTGATAAGTTTTAGTCTATGTCTGCCTGGAATCCAACATTTCTTTCATACAAAGTCGTTAAAAATTTTTTTCATTGTTTTATTTAATCTCTATCATGATTTCCTATAATATAAATCCACTTGCTATGTGCCATATAAAAAAGATTATAGGGTGATAGAACTTTTTACAATACTGCTAGATAAAAATCTTACTCTTGATCAGCACATCATATTTCCTGTAGTTTTTTCCACAATGCCAAGGACGCTTTTTAAATGCACAAAAAAAAGTCTCTGCTGTATCTAGTTGTTGTTAACGTTCTGCCAGCCTATAGAGTCTTACTTGGAATAAGCTTTCAACCCTTTTAAAGTCTCCCATAGTGTATGTTTTTTCACATTTCTCTCAAATAACTCTTCTGAAAGCATTATTTTGAAAAAGCTATGAACGAGACTGAAGTTCTGAATTTACCCTTCGCAATAAGTAACTATAATAAATGACAGTGTAATAAAAAGCCCTCTATTTTCACCACATAAGACACTGTACTTCCTCTGTGAAGCTCTATCAAAGATTTCTGTTTTACTTTTTATTATGCTAACTTCTCAAACCTTAAAGTAAAACTTATCATAAATATGCTCCCACTTGCTGTTGCTGGCATAAGTTGATCACTAAGTCACTGAAGGCAATGGAAACTTCTCCATCCATTTCGGAAGTGTTTGGATGACTCCTACTCAGTGCAATAGAACATGCATTCTACTTGCTTTTATCTTAATTTACATTATTCATGTTTAAATACGTCATCCCACTTCAGAAAAGAAATAGGACTAAAATGAGTTTAAAAGGTCCATACTCTGTTGGTCTGAAAGTGTAAAATAAAAATCGCTGAAAATCAAGTCAAATTAGACCCTGTAAAGAGAATTGAAAGAAAGAGGGAAAAGAAGGGTTCCCTAACCTTTTTGAGAAGGAATAGGACAAAATACAAACTGGCACAACACTCAGAAGCAATAATAAGGTAAAGGCAGAAGACAGCATAGGCATGACTTAGAAGACACATTAACAATTTACCTCAGTTGTCATCAGTAAAGAGAAGCACACAGGCACTACTGAGAGAAATGAAAACAACCACGTACCATTTTATCTCAGGAAAAACTTAAAAGAGCGTTAAATATTTTAATTACAGGGGACCTGACTCATCACCTGTTCAGAATTGGTACAAATAACATGTCAAGATGGTAAGATTTTAATTTTAAACTGTCACATTATGGATATTTGCTTAGGCTGGAGCATGAAAAACCTGGCTTTGATCTATTTACAAAAGACAGTTAAATAGTAGAGCGAGTTTGACAACCACAGACTCATTCAAAGGTTGATATAATAAAGTGCAAAGCTGCAGAAATAGAAGGGGGGAGAGAGGGGAGGGATGGATAAAGCACAACATGGATCATGGGTTTATCAACTGTAAATTAGACAAGATTAAATTATACTGGAATACAGTAAAGCAAATGTAGCTATGCCAGAGATTCATCAGTTAAAGTGCAGAAAATGGAAATTATTGTAACAACTAAAAGGTGGGAAAAAAACTGGCATGGGGATTATGTCAACAGGCACTGCTGAAAGCTGAACTGTTGGTCCATATGAAGTTCAACGACTTATTTAAGCACTGGTTACATGTAATATTTTCCCTAATTAGGAACATTTCGATAAAATTTGAAGACACTTTCAACACTGACAAGGCTAAGAATATGCACGTATATAAAAAAATTTTAAAAGGGAGAACTGAATCGTTGACAAGGTCATACAACAGAGGTGGCAAGAAGTGCTGTACTGCCCTGTATGTAGGCACTCGTTTTTGGAAAGATCTAGTGAGGCTAATTAAGTATACCAGTACCAGATGTATGACAGGATAAAAAAGACTGAGTAAGGAGATACACGAACTGCCACAGGCTCCACCGTCTCTCTCTCTAATTTTATTTATTAATTTATTTAAAAAGCATAATCTGCACATGCATCCCACTCCCCATTCCCAACTGCGTATCAACCACTACAGCACAGCCAGGCTCCTTGTTCGCTCTCTGCCCCACATTTGGTTTTCTCTGCTGTGGAGACCCCCACCTCCAGCTGAGCATCCCTGACCCCGACTGCGCCAGGACACACCTTCTGCATCCCTGCCTCCTGTCCATTCCAGAGCCACCGGAAAATCACTGCACCCCAAACACAAGCCCCGAACACCTCCTCCTCGGCAGCAGCCTGCACATGGGGGCAGCACATGGCAATGCCCGGAGAACTCCAGCCCTGCTCTGCATCCCAGTATAACAGCCACGTCGCCCCACAGAGCTGCTACCGAGGGCTCATTTAGCTTTACTTCTTGGAAGTTGCAGGAGATCGTACCAAAATACTCACGCTGCCTTTTTGTCATTCAGTGCACAGAACGAACTGTGATCTCTCAGTCAGCAGGTCTATTTACCAGTCACTATTCCAAACTCCTTCAAATATTAATTCTAGAATTAATTCCTTGGGGGAGTGGGGTTATGATGGGTTTACTACAGCACTGAACACTTTACAAACACCAATGATTTTTTTTTTGTATAATACCCTTCTCATGTAAAATGACATATTTTATACATTTTATATGTTGGGAGCAAAGAAACAAAAGCCTTTTGCATCCAATGCAAAACACTCAAAATGTCCAGGAACTAGTGGTTTGAGAATCTCTTCTGCTTCATGTTCCTGTAAGAAGCAGCAACACATTTAAAACTTTAGTTTGGCAAAATATAATCACATACACACAGACAAAAAGAATTACATCTAGTATAATTTCTCGATGCCCTGAAGCATCTCACCTCGCCTCCCGCTGCAGCCCCAGAAGGATGCAGGTCTCTGGGGTTTTCTGTGTCACATCTACCAGTCCCACAGAGACATCTGAGGTACCCTAGGGCATCAAAATGATACTATATGCTTATGTTCAGGCAACTGAATCTTACCCTCTTTAGTAGAGACTTGGCACGAAAACTTCATATCAAAAATATGTTGTTTGCCACACCAAAAAAAAAAAAAAAAAAAAAAATCACATCCCTGCTCAGAACAGACCAAGTAGAGTTACTTGGGTGTGCAAAGCTGAGAAGACTGCACAAGTCCAGCACTTCCCTGTTAATCTGTTACTGTGCCACATAAACTCCTAAAGGTAAAGGACAACCTCGCTGGCCTGGGGCCAAGGACTGAAAAGGAACTAATTTCTCAGCATTAGAACTGTCTTTTCTTCCTTAAGTCAAGGGTATGGCACAGTGGTGATGATCATGAGGGAGCTGAGAAACAAGTATTTCTATATCTCAAGCTTCAGATCAGCTACTCACGTAAGGAACAGAACAATTAACCTCCTCTTACCACCGGAAACATCGCTTTACAACCTTCTCTGGCTGCAGAGGGCAATAACCGCTCCGTCTAACAGTTGCATCCCAGCTGGATACAAATTTCTCTTTGCATGACCATTCCTGTAACCCACTTCTGTCAAAATATGTTTTAATAACAGAGTTATGAGTTGCTTACCTTCTCATTTAAAACGGAGGTAAACCAGACAGCATGTGTATTTCACCTCTGTTCTGCACCCATGTGGGTATTTATTTTTATATGTCACTAGTACAGATATAGCTCTGACAACAACATGACTCAAGTCTCAGTGTCTTCCCAGGTACTAAACAGTACAGAAAGTCACCAGACTTAAGGCTGTACAATTCTTATGTGAAATTCACAAAGGTCAGGAGGACGTATTTGTTACTGAGTAAACCACCTTTGGAACAGGACTTAAAACAGCCTTGGAAGTGGTTGGTGTCCAAATCCAGTGACCTTCTGTTGAATAAACTGCATGTTAGATCATGTTGTACATATTGAGGGGGAGAATTAGTGCATCTGTTCCAAGTCCCCAAGATGCTTTATGGTCCAACTTTTTACTTAAGACTTAAATGGCAGAATTTGCCTTCAGTGCTTGTTCATTTCTGAGAAAAATTCAGAAAAAATTCTGAGAAAAGCAATGGGAAATGGCGAGCTTTCAAATGGGATTATTATCAGCTGCCAGCATTCTTTAGAAAGAAATATTAGAGGTATGATGGAGCTACGCAAAATTTCTGACAAAATCTCCTTTCAACTACGCACATATACTCAAGTTAACTTCCATAAATTATAAAATAGTAAATTAAAATAATAACAGGATAAGGTTCAGTTCCTCAGATGTCCCTGTGGGGCTGGCAGGTGCAACACACACAACTCCAAAGACCTGCACCCTCCCGGAGCTCCAGCAGGAGGTGAAGTAAAATCCTTCAGGGCTTCTAGAAATTACATTAGATGCAATTCTTTTTTTGTGCAATTATATTTTGCCAAGCTGAAGTTATAAAAGTTAGAGGCTAAGGAATAACAAGGTTAAGAAAAAAAAAGAAAAAAGACACCAAAAAAACCCCAAAGCACATTTGTTGTTTTAAAACCAACTGGAACAGTTGAATATTTAATCTTGACACTATTTTAATGGCAATAGATCTGGTTTAGATTAAAAAAAAAACCACCAACATTTACTTCAAGTTAAAAAAAAATCCCTCAAAATACTAATCAAGAATATATCTTTTGATTTTTCTTTTTGCCAGTGATTTCAAAAGCAAACTAAGAAACCTGAGTCTAGACAATACACCCTACTACTCAATACAATGACTGCATGCTACTCTATGATGCTTGACCAATTTACCATAGCATTAATATCCAATTTGTAAAGGACAAATTTACATATTAGGACATGAATTTGCAATTATAGGTGATTTTACAAAGGACAATGGAAATTAAAACTGAAGTGTTAATCATCCAGAACCTTCAGAAAGATTTAAATGGTGGTTATCTCCCCAATGTGTGAAGCACACTGGGAAGGAAGTCACAGGTCAAACCATTTCAGATTTATTGCTTAATAACAGATTTGTAAGTATTATCGGATACTCAAGCACTAAGGAGACAGGCAGATCTAAACCATTTACTTGCTCATAAAGTTCTGAAGAGGAGTCCAACTAACACAGGATAAAATGAGGTTCATAAACAGATACTGCTTGTTACTAGGTCAACGTGAAAAAATCCACCTTTTTCAGTCTGACAAAGAAGCAAAAAGTCAAACCTTAAATATATAGACAATATAAACAAATGTTCTAAGTACAACTTTTATGGTGTTTTGAAGTCTTTCTTTACTTCAGACCTGTTGAAGGACACCTTTCCATGAAAACTTGTCTACTGCTTTTCCAACTGACCTAATTAAACAGAGTACTGCTACATAGAAGTCTTATCTTCTCAAGACTTAGGTGGGCCCTGTTTCAACTGTCTATAAAAACGTAGTCCTCACTGATGATAAACTTCCATCCAAATATTAGATGTTCTGCCATTAAGTCTGTTGTTCAGGAATAAGTCTAAAAATAAATAAATACATATTTCTCCATACTTCTTCTTCTATAGCCACACTTGCACATTCAGACAAATCCTCTCCTGCAGGATGTTCTTCCCAAATGCAAAACCACAACATTTGAATGTTACATATGGCCAATCAGCCACGTGTTGTTCGTAAAACTTCAGGAATTGAAGTCTCACAGCACAGCTCTAATGGACTGAAACTCATTTGCAAATATGAAGACTCCTAGCTGTTTTCCTATGCATTACTTAATGAGTTCTGTACAGAAAAGGAATGAATAAATACCCCTGTGTCTGTCTGGGGGAACCAATAAAACGTTGATTTATGATCTCCAGTAAATACATAATCTCAGCTGGTCCACAATAGATATAAACAGAACACCTCATTTTATGTCTCCATTACAAACATATCAACACCCACCACATCCCACCAACAGGGCTGGTGTAACAGAGCAGACCTTCTCTTCCCATGGGTACTACTGAACTATGAACATGCAACAACCCAGAGGGTCCTGGCAGCATTTCTGTTCCCTTGTCAGCACCACCACCACCGTGTGTCTCCAACCTGGTGGCTGCACAGCAGCTTCCCCTGGCTGCATCAACTATGGGGCGAGGTGACCTCCAAGCCCCTGATCAGCAACTCACAGCTTGTAATTAAGCGCAAGTGCCTTAATAAATGACATGGAAATTGCTTCAGCAATAAGAAACTCTGTGCCTTATGTGTTACTGTGAAAAGATGAAGGAAATTTCCCATCACTAGATAAAAAAGGAACCCAGAGAATATTTTGAAAAGGATTGCCATCTTAAAATCACTACCTCAAGCAATTCTTAATTGGCATGTCTGCTACCAGTCTGCACGAAGCGCAGGCAGATTTCCATCCAGATACACACAACCAATACAGGCTCAGAAAGGCATACAAACACCTGTGGAAATAGGTGATTATCTGAATAAGTGTTGAAATGTTTTCTTGTTCTGTTTTTGTTTCTCTATTTTTTTGTTTCTCTTTTTTTTTTTTTTTTTTTTTTTTGGTTAGGGTGTTTTTCTGAGCTATTCTTAGCAGATACCATACCCTTATGGGTTTGAGCAGCCATTTACAAGCACCAACCTGTCTCCTGTATCCTTAGCAGAAGATTTAAAACACTTTTCTGGGAAGACTCTAGCCTTTAATTCAGAGTTTTGCATTTTACTACAACAATATAAAGAAGCTTTGCTTCTATGCTTTTATGAAACACTGTAGCAGCTCAGCAGTCCAGAGGAATGGCAGGGAGCAGGGTAACCTGGAGTCACCTTTTGCAAGTCTGTGTCAATGGCAGAGCATTTACTGGAGTATTTGAAACCATCTCCTCAAACTCTCACTCCAAACTTAGGCGACCCCTCATCAAAAAAGTGGGGACCAGAACAGATAAGCCAAATTCCTGGTTTATTTTTCCCATGTCCTACACTAATTTTTGCTCTGAAGATCTTACTAAGAACTAGCAATTTATATATTACAATGGACTCCACAAAGCAGCATGTTTCTAAGGATATAAACTGTCCCATTGAAATTAACAGGACTACTCATACTTGGGCATACAGTCTTGTTAAAGTACACTGCCCCCAAGCATATCCTAGTGCCTAGGGTTGTTCCTCCCCTGGTGCAGGACTTTGCACTTCTTGTTGAAGTTCATGAAGTTCCTGTCAGCTCATTTCTCCAGCTGTCGAGGTCCCTCTGGATGGCAGCACAATCCTGTGGCATATCAGCTACATCTCCTAGTTTGGCATCCTTTGAAAACTTGCTGAGGGGGCACCCTGCACCACTGTCCAGGTCATTAATGAAGACACTGAACAGGATTGGACCCAGTACTGACCCCTGGGTTACTGGCCTCCAACTAGACTTTGCTTCACTTTGTTATATTTCTATAATACAACTAGGCAGAATGAAGATGTTATGTTTTTCTATTCTACATAGCCAGATGTTTGAAATTATCGCAAACAGGACACTTTGGGAATTTGAGTGATTCTGGGAAATGCTAAACTAGTGGATGCTTTTGTCTTACTCTAATGGAAGCTACAAACACCTTTTTGTATTCTGTAAACAGTGTGCATCCGTGAGGCATACGCTGGTTTCATTTCCAAGATACTTCATGCAGTTGCAAGAGTTCACCCGTCTCTTATTGCCACAAGAGCTCTCGGTTCTATATTCTGAAATAAATTCTCAACTCCTATCTTGAAAGATAAATATCTTTAACTGTAGACACTATCATGGCTCAAGGGGAAGATAAAAATATACAACAAAAGACCTCACAGAAAAATATGAGGAAACTGGTTGATTCATACCTTTGTGTTATCATGCTAATGCGTAAGATTCATTTCAAGAGCATCTCCAACAGACCATTTTGTCACTGGTGTCCACCAGCAGGCTGCAGGTCCCCAGAGTAATTCTGAATTGCTTTCTTTTCTCATCTAGAATTTACTGACAGTTTTTAAGGAATCCTTGAACCCGAGTCAAGAGTCTCAGGAAGAAGGATCAGTTAAAAAAAAAAGAAAAACAAGGGAAAAAACACACTAAAAACAAAGCTTTGACAAGTAAAATCAAAGCTTAGTTTTCAGAACAGCCTTCAACTGCATAGGCTGTACAACTACCTATTCCATCACTGTCTATTTTAGTGCAAGTGAAGGAGTACTTTTAAAAGAACTTGGTAAGGAAAAATGAAAAATTCCTATATAAATTTTCCTAAATATGCAATTGTCTATCACTTCAAATATATAATTTTTAAGAGGTCTTGTAAAGAGAATTAGAGTTTAACATAGCATCTATGGGAGTTCTTAGTTTGAGTTTAAAAAAAGAAAAAAAAAAATCACAACTATTCCTTAGCAAGGTCCACTTGGGTAAAGAAGAGCTAACTTGAAAGGGATTAATCACAAAGATCTTTCCTTACTCGATACAGTGATATAGTACAGTGATATAGTACAGTGTCTATGAAGTTCATTAGTCCTTTCCCAAATTTAGCTCATTTTGCTGTAGAAATTGATAGTTATATCAACAACAGAATTTCTTTGCTAAAATAATCAGTTGTGGGGGGAGGAAAGTTTGGCCAGTATCACCAGGTGTCACAGACTTACCTCCAGCTAACTCTTTAAAAAACAGGGAATCTCTAGCCAGATATGTATTAAAGCAGCTCAAATTCCTCAAAAAAGTGGCATTTAAAACTGTAATTCATGTTGTTTCAATGACAAAGACAACATCCAATTAATAAAGTTTGTAACCATAACCACTTACACGGCAGTTTTGCAACATGGCAAATTCCAAATGTGTTTAAAAAAGGATGGAGGAAAATCTAGACAAAGATGGCATGTCATTTAAAGACAAATTCTGAGTCTTCGCTGGTTGTACTTTGTTTTTCATTGCTTTAAGTGTTTACCCAGCATGGCATTACCCATAAGAGCTGTCGAGCCTTAACCCAGCCTTTTCACCTCAAGAGGCCACTTGCCATCTCTGATCATTGCTGCTCCTTCCTGTACCTTATATTGCTTGATTACACTCTTTTTAAAGCAGGCTGACCAAAATTACCTCCAACATTCAACAGATGGACACATCAGGAATTTTACTGTTTTTCTGTTTGTTCCACTTTTTTTTCTTTTTTCTGGAAACACCTATGGTAGCAATAGGGATTATTCATAAAGTGTTGCCCTAGTAAGTCTTAGGATGCAAAGCAAGGTTTTTAGGACAACACACTATCCACTATGAAACAGGGCAATGCAGTTAGACAAGCTTGTGGGTGCATGACCCATTGACCACTTGAAATATATAGAATAGGGTTCCTGAAGTAACAAACAAAAAACAACAAACCAAAAATCAATTTTTCTATCGGCCTATTTACAGCAAACAGCTGTTCTGGTCAGAGAAGCAGCGGGAGCCAACCAGCCACTGGGGGCAGCTCCAGGGAAAACAACTACAGCTCTGCAAAACCTTACACACCACGCACGGGAAAGGGGGCTCAAAGCAGAAGTCTGAGGAAAGCATGGCAACAGGCAGCAATTCCAGTTTTATCTGTCCTGAATACATATACACACTGTGAAACATTTTTTTCTCCCCTTTCTTATACCTTTACAGAAGATGAAAGAGATACTGAGGCTCAATGTATTAAAAAAAAATATGAATATAGTCACTACAACAAAAGTATTCATAAACTAAATCCTCTATCATTTAAGGAAAGATTAAAGCCCACCTTCATTAAATAAGCTACAGAAGAGACAGCCTGGTGTTCTGCAACATTTAAAAGATGTTACCATCCTAAGCAAAACCTTTGGAACATTACATGCCGGAGGAACTAGATGAGTTAGTTACAGAGAGACACCTAAGGATACACGGAATATGCCAGAATCAGGCCAGACAACATTTCCCCAAGTAAGTGTAAATTTGAACTTTCAAAACTGAAGTTGACAATGCATTGGCTTTTGCTTTGCAGGGAGCAATCTGTCAGAGAAATGGGCTGGGTGATTAAATTGCAGAAACACAGGAACAGAGAGAACGGAAACACCTGAAGGGCAGCGTTTGAAGAAGCGACAGGTCTGAAACAGTTCCTCCTTATCTTAATATCTGTTTTTTCCTTCAGTCAGATATATAGGAAGCTGCACATGCTATACAACCAAAAATGCTCCAAATTAAATAACCTTGTAGCTACAATTCAGTGCCCACATTAGAGCAGATAACATGACTGCACACCTGTGGGCCAGCACCAAGTTGTCATCTACAGCTGCCATGGCTTCCTGAAGAATGAAAGGCTTACAGAAGAGTAAAACAAGATGCTAGCACATGAAACTGAGTGCACTACACTCAGCAGTCAGGGTGGCGGAGAGAAGCAGGTCACCAGCACGTAAAGTCATTGTGCTCTGTTGTCTGACCACCAGCCAGCTTCACCACCGTGTAATTTCCAAAACCTCAACAGAGACACAGTAGATGTGGTTTCCCACAGGTTATGACCTACAGGAATCACAACCTCGAATAAAAAGCATTTCTGGGATTTGCTGGATGATGAAGACAGGGAAAGGAAAATAAGAATACCAAACCACAGCAGCAGAGGACCAGTGTCACGACAGCAGCTTTTCTCTTTCGCAATAATCACTCCTGATAAACATTGCTTACTAAAGGAACACCTTCCTCAGACTTAATACTCTAAAGTTAGTACCCCTGGAGACAAATAGAATAAAAGCCTATATATTCAGAATCCAAAAGAATGCCCGTATTTAAGTATTACAATCATTATTAGATTTTTTTCCATCTACTGTATGACACAGAAAACAAAACCTAAATGCAGTTCTAGAACATTTCAGCCAAAATATTTCCAGGAGAACCAGGAAAAAAGGGAGTACGTAGTATTTTAAAAGGTACCATTTCATCTGGGTTGTCTGTATAATCTTGTTCTCTTGGGTTCAAATTTAAAACCAGAATTGGTACAGAGAAACGCACCTAGGGTGAGAAGGAGACTGAAGAGCTTGTTTTACTAGAGGAGATGAAGTCTAACCTGAAATACAAAGATACAAAGATCACAAGTTTGGGGAAGGGCGGGAGAAAGGAAATGCACTTGGGGTAGGGGGAGGTATGGGGGCGTGGAGCAAGAGAGAGAAAGATATCAAGGGATAAACAACAGTTGACCAAAATAATAATAAGCTGATAGAACTGGCATGAAAAGGTATCAGAAGGAAACGAAAAGATTCTCAACCTCCAGCCCTACCAGTAGAAAGCTTGGGAAGGCCGAAGGAATAGGAAAGAGCCAACCAGCCTTAAGATAGTAACGCAGCCAAAGCTGACCATTGCCCCCCAGCACCGAACCTGGGGCTGCCCGTGTCTCCTGCTTCTCCCAGGCTGGTCTTCATAAATAAAAGATTGCTAAAAAACAAAAATCACTTTGGGGCTGCTTAACCTACTTGACATAAAAATCAGTAAGGACTTTCTGAGTTGCCTCAAGTAATACTCAGCGCTTCGGAGCTATTTTTACCACACTTCCACATTTAAAGGAACACTGTTGTTTTCAGTAACGGAGGAAGTTATCAATTAGGTTGTTAATAAATGCTTCTAAGGCTATGTCCCACAGTCTACATAAATGCTTTCCTTTTCTGTGGAAAGACTTCTACAGAACCACTGAAGGCAACAACCTCATATAATCCAGATAAATGCATGAAGCTCCCATTTAAAAGTTAAATTTTCTGCTTAAGCTACTTCAGTCGGGAGTCTGTTCCAGACATCACTCTGCTGAATTTCAGCATGCAATTACTCACACAGCATTTATAAAAAATTATTCTTGTAGCAATATTGTCCTTGAGATTAAGCCCCTCTGTTCCCTCTGCAGTTCTTCTTTCTTGTATTAACTTGGTGCTTTTAGTTCCCTTCCCTCTATTTACTTGGCCACACGAGCAACGTTGCTGTCATCTCCTCTTACAAGACAAGACCTTGGCCATGACTGCAGCCCTCCCCATGTCCATTCCTCTTCCAAACAGCCTCTTCCAGCTAGATGCCCAACTCGGTCTTTGTCCCTCCTTTCTTCAAAGCCATCACTGCTTAGATACTATGGTTAATAACCTCTTAGATATTTGCTCAAGTCACAAGGATTAGACACGTGACAGAGCTCAGGAGAAAACTGTTATGAAACCATGACAGAAGACACGTATTTGTAACTAGTATTATTTACAACCAATTTTGATGGAAACAAGCAACCAACCACAGAGCAACAAAAAAAAGAAAATACTACTGTGAGGTTTTACACCAAAATTATTAAAAAGCTGGACTTTTCAGACAGACTTAGCAAAGGTGTTTTTCCACATGCCAGTGCAAGCAGTTGCACAGAACAGTGATCACTGGCGATAAGCTCACAACTTTCCTGTCTATTTGCTTTAAACTATTTATGAATTTTACAGAGGTATAACTATGCCACAGAATGGCATGTTACAGCCTTGGCTGAAGTATAACGCAAATAACCTCGGGCTTCGGAAGAAAGCGAGAGTTTGCTTTACAGTTACAGCTGAAATCATTAATAAGGCACCATGAACGCATAGCTGTCTCCAAAATATGGTGGCTGTGGATCTGGAAACTGGCCTCACTTTCAAACGCAACGAAGATTTCTCCAACGGAAGAAAAGGGAGAAAAAAAATTAAATTATATGGGAATGATTTGATAAGAAGCTTTTACATCATTAGTGAACAGAAGTCATGATGTAAATCAGTGAGATGCTGACATAGAAAATAGCCTGAAAATGTCTTCAACCCGCTTCTGAACTTGACCGAACAAAGTGACAGAAAGTCGAGCAAGGTGTTTGCTAGGGAGGGGAGAGGGGAAAGCGTTGCAAGGGCTAAATAACTCAGGAGGAGGAACACCATGGTTGCTGCCTCCCAGCTTTGGCAGAAGTGAACTCGGTGCACGTACCCTTTGCGGCAACGTCCTCTGGCAACGGCTGCTGCTCCTGCTGCAAAACTCCCACTGATTTCAGTGGGAACCACACGAAGCTAGGGAAGAAAATCCTAGCTTGACTGAAACCAACAGAAATTTTGATAAAGCCTTCAAAGAAGGATAAGACTGCCCTAGGGAATCATATTTCAAACAGCCTGAGGTTTCCCCTCACTGCTATATTTTATTAATATATTAAAAGGAAAGTATAACCACATACCTAACTGGAAAATGCAAGCCGTCACCAGTAATTTTACTGGAAATACACAAATTCACACCAGCCGAAACTTTGCTCCTTCTAACATGCTGATGTTACCCACCTTGAAAAGAACTAATTTAACCAATGAAGTATATTTCTTCTCACACAAATTAATTGCTATCTTTAATGGTGTGATATTAATTAACTGCATACTAAAGCAGGTTGTAGAAGCAGAACTGCAACCTCCATAATTTGGGACTGGAAGGGAGGGAAGGGGAGAAGAGAAATAAAAAGAGAAAGAGCAAGCTGAAACCAAGGAATAATTATTTCCTATTAAAAATAACCCAAAGACCTAACAGAGAAACAAGAATTTTTATGACACCTCACCTTTAAAAGTGTATGCATGTTTCAAAAAAATTAGAAAAAACCCTACTACATAAGAGCTGACATATATTCTAAGCAGTTGAATCAGCCTCTTGACATTTAATGCACTTGTTTGTACCAGACTAGCTTTCAAAGCATGAGAAGGGAATTCTGTAGAAGCCACACAAAGAAGGTCAGTGAAAACCATTTTGAGTTTTTTCCTAAAATCTGTTGCTTTTGCCGGGGCGGGGGGCATAATTTGTCCTTCAATAAAGGGTAAATTGAATCAAACCATCTGCCTTCAGGAGAGCTGAACAGGATAAATGAGCCTAAGGATAAAAGGACAGAACAGGAGAGCCGGCCAGACAAAAATAAGTGTCAGAGGAGGTGGTATTGTGTATTTAAAAAGGGGTTGAATTTGGATGGACACAGGAAGACAAGCTCTCCTCACTTTTCAACTGTTTACTACTTTTGCTGGCTGTCAGAAGGAATTCTTCGTTCAGGTTTCATTGTGAGAGGATTGCTGCAAGCACTTCCTCCACACCGCTTTGAAGGTTCATCTCCGGATGAAAAGTATTTCCAAGTGCCAGCCTGAAAAAACCTTGACTTCATTTATTCAGAGTAATAACGACATCCAGTGGCCAGCAAGTTAATCTCAGCCTACAACAGCAAGATAACCTCTTGTATCAGCATAGATAGTCTCTTTCCATAAAGGTATATACTAACTCTGTTCTTTCACCTCCAAGTCTAAAAGCAGGACTGCATTACAAGAAGCTTTATAAATACTGGACATGAGTCTTCCTATTCAGGTTCTTGTACAAACTTGAACCAAGCCTTTCCCAGTTCTACCTGACTTTGAAAAATTATAAATGAGGTATGCAAAAACTCTTAAGAAACAAAACTCTTCGAAACAAAAAAAATAATGTTTCTGTTTTCCACTTTTGTAAGGAACTCAGTCAAAATACGAAAATATAACACTTTAAGCACGCTTGTGTTCTTTCACAGAGAACATCTGTTAAATACTTACCTGCCCAAATATTTCTGGCAGCCCCAAAACTTGACCAGTGAAGACACCAATACAGATGAAAATCGCTGTGACCTGACCCAATGAACCACGGATTTCCTTAGGAGATATTTCACTCAAATACATGGGAAGAGCACTCAGAGAAATGCCTGTAAAGGAAGGAAAAAACCATGTATTAAGTGAAATCACATTTTCATTATGCCAGGTACGAAACAAACTGGTCTACTGAAAGGAGTTTAAATGCTAATCTGCTCACAAGACTGGCATAAAACCAGGCAAAGAACAGAATTATATTTATCCACAGATAATATGAATTATCTTCTCTGCATGTCTAATTACTCTTGGACCATTTAATAACCATGGGACTGATTATCTGTTACGGATCTACAGTGATGTGCATAGGCTGCTATTTGATGAGAAGCACCATAGGTTACTCAGAGATGAGAATCACCGGGAGAACAGATTTTATGTTTTAAATTTGTTCATTCCAAAGCAAGCAAAGTCACATTAGCACTGGTGCAGGTAAGGAAAAAAGAACCAATGTGTCAGGCAGAGAGAGCAGACACTGTCAGATGAAATATTTTTATTGTAAAGGGTATTAGCAGATGTTCCTCTCAATACAGGCCTACAGCTGCAATGAACTCTTAATAGCAGGCATAAAATAAGGGCAAGAATGCTGCTCAAAGTCAGGAGAAAACATGCATGACCCCGATTAGTACACTGACAATATTTACAAAGCTCCAAAAGTTCGGTTGTTTGGTGGTAATCTGAGACAAAAATTAGCAGTCAGCACCAAAATTACCCATGAACTTCACTTCAAGTGATGGACATGTCCACTTTTAAACAACTGTAACTTGTGTTTACTAACAACACAGAGAAAGCTTGCCAGGAAGAGGGCTTAGCGATGCAAAGGTCAAAGCATGTTCCTTTGTTTAGAGTCAGGTAATTACACTGAGAGGGTAAAACCATCTTTATTCATCAAGTCCGTCTCCAGATTAGGTAAGTATTTCTCACCATCTACCCATCTGTGAAGCCGCTGAGAACCTCACTACTAGCCACAGGACTATTCTGGTGCAGCAGTGCCTCCATGATTTACTTTTCAACTGGGAAGACTCTATTGCTAGGAGCAAAGGATGATGTACCAAACCTTCCACTTAATCCTACTTGTATGAGCATGGAATCCAACAACCTCTAACCACAAAGCAGCAAGCAGCTGATTTGCCCCAGTGAAATCAGTGTGGCTAGTCCCCGAAATGCCTCTTTAATGTAAAGAAAGATCTAACTGGGGGAGAGGAGAAAGATTGTGCATGGTGCAAGCACTTCAGATACATACAGTGTGATAAAAGCTTACCTGCATCAACACCCATTATAACGCGTCCCAGTATGAGCATTTCAAATGACCCCGCCAGCAAGGAGAAGGACATCAACAATGCAGCTGTCACTGCAAACACATTATTGAGCAGCAACGTACATTTCCTAAAAGAAGAAGATTTTATGTAAGTACTAGCATCACAACAGCTAAATCTAGTCATATTCAAAGCACACTAGGCTATTATTCTTAAATATCCATAAATAAAACCAAAAAGTGCCTAAAAAACACTGCCTCTTACATGTTGTGTAGAGTTCCAAAATACAACACTGTACGCAAACAGATACAGTTCCAAACTGATGCCACAGCTTTAAAATAAAACACATAATAGTCAACTAAAGAGCGATACTTCAAAGGCACGGCAATTAGCCATCCTACACATCCTAAGAACCCAAGTGCCATGCCCCGAGACACTGTATATGAACATAAACAAGCATACGCTGGGTAAATGTATGTATGTAGGAACCAGAGAATATATTTCAAATAGCAATAAACTGTTATAACTATAAGCATTTTTATGCTACATACCATTTTCGCCATTTGGAGAACTTCCCAACACTGACATATTTATGTCATTATAATTCATCCTTAAACCCATGGTATTAAAAAAATACATTGAGGAAAATTACTTACTACTTGTGGAGTTAGAAAAAAAACAGTGTGGCTCACGGAAGTGATAAAAATCAACCTCCTTCCAGAAATTGTTGAATTAACCAAAATATTGAGATATACCTTTTTCACCCCGAATTTTTAAATTATTCTTCCATTCAAAGCAGTCAAAATGTGAAAAAAACCCATTTATTTCAAAGAAAAGAAACGTAAAGTCTAATTATTACTTTGTTGAAGAAGTACAAAGCAAATCAAAAATATATTTTCAAAACATATCGTAAATCTCGTAACTTCTGCAGAAGGAAATACTTTACAAAAGAAATTACATGTAGGATTTCACGGGCCTTTGACAGTCAGATTCAAACACTGACATCCAAGGTCTCATTTCCTGAACACATGGAAGAAGAGGGGTTAAAGATATAAGATCAACAGCTCTGCTGCAATGATCCTCTACTGACAGAACAAGTAAAAAATCCACCCAGAACTCAGAGAATCACTGCTACCTTATACACGTCTCTCCACAAATACGGATTTCAGTGGCCTTTTGCTAAATTACAGCCTGCAGGTGAATGGCTGGAGAAGCTATTATCATCAGGTTCAGCCTTGCGAGTGACTGAAGTGTTTCTTACAATTCTTACAATTACAATACAGAGTCACAGCCAGAGGTGGGATATCTGCTGGAGATGTGGTGGGGTCTCTATGGCACATCACAACGAGATACCTGCTTTGCATCGCTTGTGATCTAACACAAGACAAAACACCATAATTTTCACAATTATGTGGCAAGAGAATGATTGTACCCTATGTTTTCTATCTGTGAGTCACCTCACTTAGTTACAAGAGGCAAAGCAACAGAGCTTTGTCTTTACCAGTCGCATAATTAAGAACAGTCTTATTTTGGCTCTAGAGGTACAAATCAACACTGAAGCCTCTAATGCCACTCGCAACATATGAAGGAAACAACTGATTCGAAAACAAATTTACCTGGAGATAAACATCACTGATGATGTAAATTATGAGGATTCTATTAACTTTGACAGTAAATGGCACAGGCTGAAAACATACTGACTTTATTAAAAAATGAAGTGGTATTAAATTTGTAAGTATTCTCAATGGATTTTCAATCTCTATATATTGTGATTTCCATGCAAAAGAAGAGCGATGACCAGAAAGGCTGCCTACCCTTTTCTTTTCCAAAGCAGGTAACAAACTGACCCAGCAGTCCTCGTTCTTCTCAACACATAGGTACCAACTGGACACCTCCCACCCATTGAACCAGTCATCCAACTTGTTACAACAGATCAATAAATTTTGATAGCAAGTATTTTTAATACTTGTATTTTTAAAATACTTTTCCTGTTTTCTAGTGCTTTTTGAACATTGTTTGAATTAATAACATGGTTTGAAGATCAAACAATGACATACAGCTTATTGAGAGTATATGTTCATACAACATAGCTGTCAAGTGTGATGATGACTTTACCATTTGAAACAGATTTTTCAAATGGATATAATTTGAGAGGGCTAAAGTGATATAAATAAGGCCAGACATGGAAACAAACTGTTCATTCAGGACAAAAAAATGCTATACATTCATCTCATGTTATTACTTTCTTCTTCTATAATTAAAAAAAACCCTACAAAATATGTATCTTTTTAGAAAAAGTTGGCAAGCGACCCTTTATTCTATGCAGCAAAGAATACAAAAGCACAGCCTAACCAACCAAAATAAAAACAAAGGATTTTGTCTTTTGCAGATTGAAAAAAATGAAAACAAGAAAGTAAACGCTGTTTAGAGTGTTACCATATAAAGCATATAAATTTTGGTAATGAAAACACTGTGCTGGGTGCCCGTGTCAAGGTTTTGGAAGGGAAGAGGCTGCAGGGGTGGCTTCTATGAGGAGATGGAATGAGAGAATAATAAGGTCAGTGGAGGAGAAGTACCTGCTCAGTCCTGGAGCACCATCTCCAGAAGGCCTGTGGCCCATGGAAGACCCACACTGGGGCACAGGAGAAGAATAAGATGGAAGGAGCAGCAGAGGGGAGTTGCTGCGCGCTGAGCCTGACCCCCTGCACCGCCTGTTCCCTCACTGCAGGGACTGAGTGTGACCCGCCACGGGAGCAAGGGGGAGCAGAGGAGCCTGGAGCGATGTTCAGCCTGGGAAACTGGGAGGAAAGGTTTTTTAACATTTGTCTTGTTTCCCAATACCTGATCAGTAATTAAATATTTATGTTAATTGGCAATAAATTAAGTTAAATTCCCCAAGTTAAGCCTGTTTTGCCCATGGCAGTAATTGGTAAGTGTTTTCCCATTCTTCAGTTTGATCCATGAGTCTTCTCACTCCCATTCCTCGTATTTCTCCCCAGTCCCCTTGTCCCACCTGGGAGGTGAGGAGTGGCAAGCAGCTGGGTGGGTGTTTGGCTGCTAGTTGGGGCCAAGCCACCACAAATAAACAGTGGGAACAAGTTCTCATCATAGCTCCTAAGAAAAAAGATACACCAAAACCCTCCAAACTCCCCATGCTGTCTGAGTTTACTTCCAGTTGGGTCATATTATATTCAAAATTGTTAAAATAATAGAATACCCTTATGCTTTCCTGGTCACGTAAGCCAAAACTGTATTACCTTAGCAACAAGGCATAGGAAAAAGAAAGAAATAAAAAAAACTCCGACAAACCACTGCTTGTGTAAGTGATACAGAGATGCCACACTTCATAAAGCACCACAGCAGACAATCTCCCAAGGGAAAGTCCAACTAATCTTGTCAGATAACTGTGCTTACCACACTGACAAAGTGTAAGCATGCAAACTTCAACATGAAGCCACCATAAGAAAAGACACACACTGATGTGTTGGTCAGCCCACATCCCAAATCACAAACTGATCAAGCAATTGTCCAAATGGTACATGAAACCTATTGAAATATACATATCATACCTAGTTCTCACATAGCACATTTCATTTTTCAGTCTTGACGAAGGTTATAGAGCACATCAGTATCCCTATGTCTGTAACTGGGCAAACAGAGGAATAGATAGCGAAGTGGACTCCACATAAAGCTAACACGCAAAACAGTGCCAGACCCAGGAAAGTTCCAGACCGGAGCCTCATATGGTTCTGCTGCAGCTACTGTGCTAAAAATACTACACTAGCGTTCATTTAGGCATCAAGATTTTTTTTTTCCTTCCATTCAAATAATTCAGAATTCTCTCCAGCCAAAAAAAATAAAGCATTTATGCATTTCAAAGGGAAGATGCTTTCAAAAACTGATTGAGCACACAGCATTTGTCACAAGCAGTTACATCCTAAGCCAAACATTAAGTTTTACAACTTAGTGCCAAAACTGGTTCTCTCTAAGACCGAATATCCATGCTGCTGTAGGAATCATAGTATTGCCAAGGTCAGAAGGGACCTTTCAGATCATCAAGTCCAACCATTAACCTAACACTGCCAAAACCACCACTTAACCATGTCCTTAAGCACCACGTCTACCCATCTTTTAAATACCTCCAGGGATGGCAACTCAGCCACTTCCCTGAGCAGCCTGTTCCAATGCTTGATAACCTTTTTTGGTGAAGAAGTGTTTCCTAATATCCAATCTAAACCTTCCCTGGTACAACTTAAGGCCATTTTTTCTTGTCCTATCACTTGTTACTTGGGAGAAGAGACCGACCCCCACCTCGCTACAACCTCCTTTCAGGTAGTTGTAGAGTGATAAGTCTCCCCCTCAGCCTCCTTTTCTCCAGACTAAACAACACCAGTTCCCTCAGGAACGTACCTTCCAATCCTGTACTCAATTCAAAGTAGTCCTAAGAGAAGAGCCATTTTCTCAGTAGAAATCAGTTTCTATAAGCATTTCAGCTGACACAGTTCACCCACAAGCTAGACACCATTAGAGCTGAGCTGTAATAACTTTGATTAGGGATTTGAATTATTAATATTTTAGTCTAAAACTCCCAACTAGCAAAATTATAGAATTAAAGTTTCTTCAAAAGTGTATTGTTGTCTCAAAATTCAGTAATAAGAAAGACTCTAGAAGCTCCACTTGGGAGCAAATATGATACCTTATACAGAAAGTATAGTAAGGTAACTAGGTGTTTAAATAACAAGCTGTGTGTTCTTTAAACTAGGTGTTTAAATAAAAGACAGTAACCTATTGAATATTGAATCACCATTTCAACTACAGTAGATGACTTCAGAATAATAAAGTGGTAGCATTACTAAAATAATCTTGATAAATGCCCTTAATTGCTTCAAAACGGTTCACTGTGCTTGAGGGAAGGCCTTGTTCCCCTCCTGCAAATGCCTCCCTAGCAGTGGCCTAAGTAATCCACTGAGCATATCGCTCTGGGTGTTCAGGATACGCGACAGCAGTTGCTCTTCAGTAGAAGAGAATATATATGAAGTACCACAGCCACATTTGAATGTGTGACTTACGTGGATCAAAGCTCTCTTTGAAAAAATTAGTCTACATCTCTCTTGAAGTAAGTAGGGCCTAGGAATCTGGTAATTCGAAAATTATGTTATTAACCTTACAGCAATATGATTCAAGCGTGCTCTTTTTAAAGTCATATATTATTTCTGACTAATGCTTTTGATCCCCCTTAGTTCATTATTTTGTGTCAGTGTAAATGGAGCTCCGCTTCATCGTACATACAACCCTCCAACCTACACTTGAACGATTTAACAGCGGAGTATTTTATTGTTCTGTCAACATTTCATAATGTGCTCCTCAATTACCGTACCAATTTGTCAGTCTGGTTTCCTAGACCAGACGAACACACCGCAGTGTGCACAGCAACCTCAAGAACCGCACTTTGATAAGCAGCCTTTATCCAGCATCCCTGAGAGATGCAATCCTTTCCCATCTCTAATCAAGTACTTGTACACCGTTACCTATGAGAGCTGTTTTCACAATTTAACAGGGATACACAATAAACAGGGGCAGAGTCTGCAAGATGTAAAGCTCTGCCCTGGAAATATGACCTGCTCCCATCAAAGTCGTATATATATATATATATATATATGTCTGAGATCAGCCACCACTTTAACAAAACTGCACACAAAGCTGTATTACTCTTCACCTAAAATTCAAGACTTTAATGAATCCATTTTTCACTTCACTTTTTAATAAAGTAAAGAAGACTCAGCAGCAATTCTGGGAATTAATCAGAGTCAGGCATAGTTTCATATATTTAAGAGGTGTGTAAAACCCAAACTGACAATTTGGCAGAAGACTGCAAGCCTAAAAAAAAAAAAAAAAACAACATGACTATGAAAAATATTTAAGAATTGAAGATCAAATGGTGAGGGGCTAGAACGAAGTAATGAAGAACGGATAACGGATTTACAGAGCAGAGAATACTGACTTGCTGTAAGCATGAAATGGAAGAATCTGAAAACATCCTCCTCGAGGTGAAAAATGGGATGTGGAAGAGTTGAAATAATGACAGACAGGCCTAGGAGAGTACAGTCTAAAGTGATGGAAATAGTCAAAATGTAGAACAGAAAAGTAAGAACAGTGGAGGTGAATGCTTATATTTAAGCCGCCGTGATGACCTTCTCCAGTGATTTAACTGAGTAAAAATTATTAAATTATACCGAATTTACAATTAAGGAAAAGCCAAATGAGCAGTTAAGATGAATGCTATAATGGCTTTTTGTCGTGGTTTGGGCCGGGTTGGCCAATGACAAGACGACAGATCGTCTCCACTCCTCTTGCTCTAAGGAGAGCAAGAAGAGAGATAAAGAGATTTGTGAGTTTAGGAAAAACTAAACTACTTTAATGAAATATTACTAATAAAATTTTTAAAAAGAGAAATAATGAAATAGATACAATATATACAAATATACACAAAACCGTATCAAGCTCCCAGGGAGGTGTCACTGGCAGGCCCTGGGAAAGTTCCAGACTTGACTCAGTGACAAACGGGAACTGGAATACACTGACCGGGATCAAAAGCCAGATGAGCTGACTGGGTCCTCCTCACACGTCAGTCATTGAAGAAGCAGTCCATTGAAGAAGAACCCACTGGAGAAGATCCGAAGGAGAAGAGGCTCGGAGAGGAGCCAACCAGTTGGGGTCACCTGATCTGTGCACAGGTGCAACCCCCCCACAGGGTAAACAACCCAGTCAGGGTCCCTGGTTGCCATGGCAACAAGTATAAGCCAGGGCCTCTCTCCCTCAACAGGAACTTGGCTCTGCTTCACCCCAAACCATTTTTTCCATGCCGTTCTAAATACAGGCGAATTACAAACTACTTTTAAAATTCTCTTTGGAAGATTGCACGAAACAAAAAATTTGACAGAAATATCTAATTAGTAACTGCAGCAAAAATGCAAACACATACCAGGACAAACATTCCTAAAATACTCATATTCCCTAGGGTCAAGACTTGGTCAAATACTGCATTGCATAGAGCAGGAAAGACATCCCCAAGCTTGAGGAACACCAAACAAACTTCACCCTACTTTGGCTCTTCAAACAGTATTTTAAGTTGACACAAGGAAGAAAAAAAAGAGCAAATTTTTATTACCACATGACAACATAAGATGCGAAGCAAACGAGACATGTTGATAGCTTTATTTGTGCTCAGTAAGATACTCAGCAGACTCGTGAAACAAGAATGCACCAATTCTTTGTGAAATCTTTCCTATTTTATGGCATTTTCCTTTTGCACTCTTGACAATTCAACCTCCTTGACATCCCAACGCACTGCCCATTCAGAGCAAATGGCTTCTGTCACAAAAATGATGCACAGTAAGGCCAGAGAGAAAGGAACTGATTTTACTCTTGGAAATTTGTAACTCTTATAAATGAGCTTTCATAATTTGAAGATGTTTAAATTTGCATTCTGGCGAAGAGGGTTCTTTTAAAACAAAATTAAAATACAGCCTTCTAGAGAGACTAAGTGAAAAACTGCTTTAGAAAACACAAGTTTCCCAGTACACTTACCGTCCAAAGAACTTCACAATCGGGGTAACAATTATGGCACCCACAAGGCCACCAATGGCAAAAATAGAAACAGTTATGGACCAGAGGAGAGTCAGTGTGCTTTCATCCACTGAGAAGCCATATCTTCTTTCCCAAGTTTCATTGTAAAACTTCTTGATATACTGAAAGAAAATACATCGTAACAATACATGTAAATAAAAAAAAAAATAAAATCACACTTTAAGAACACAACTGAGAGAAACAGAGTTTAAAAAAAACCCACAACAGTAGGGTGCTTGCAGGAATCACCCTTCCTCTTCTACCTCCCTCCTTCAACAAATGGGGCCTCACTTCTAGATGCAACTGCACTGCAGACTAACTGAACCAGTCAAAGCATACACACATTTAACTACATGCTGGTCATAAACAAGGTAGGTAAAAAATAATAGGTAGACGTGAATGTAGAAGAGGTTAATGAAAGAGAAACTCCTATGAAGCAAAGATGTTACCATTTAGGCTGTCGGTACAACATTAACAGTTTGGTTTAGCCCTACTAGGTACTCATATATAAACATTTCAGCCCGAACCGGGGTTAAGGGCTCAGGCACAGAATCACAGAACAGTTGAGGTGGGAAGGAGCTCTGGAGGCCACCTTGTCCAACCCCCCTGCTAAGCCAAGCAATGAATGATAATGTGTTTCTCCCAAAGCATTTACAGCCAAGACAAATAACTGTTAGAGGAGGGAGGCAAAAGCTGACAAATGTTGGTTTCATACTGATGGGGGTAAAGAAGCCCACAGTATCAGTCAAAAAGAGCTAGTTGTCTGACACCATTAAAATTAAGAATCCCAAAACACTTTTATAAGTATTTATAGCTTCTTCCCTTCAAATTTACCTAAGCTTCTTTTTGAATGCAGTTCAGGTTGCTAAACAAGGTAAGGAATTTCTTTTCAGTAATGAAAGATGCAGCAAACAAAATCAGACACCTAAGACCCTGATATGAAGCTATCTGCCAGACAAGCTGGTTCTCCTAAGAAATGAAAACCTGAGACCTATCCTCTAACTCTTCAGCTATCCCCAGACCTACACTTTTCTCCCATGGCAGCTTAATTTCCTTAAGACACTTCCATAAGGGCCCTTCTAGGGTATCTTTTGAAACTCCAAGCATCTCTTGAACCTCTAGAAAACTCCGACAAGATGCCTGAGTCACCGTTCTCCTTTGCAAAAGCCATGCCAGCTCTTCCCCAGATTCTCACTTTTCTGCTACAGTTTCTGATAGTTTGTCAGGTACAAATAACAAATTGTTAGCATGTATGTTCCAAGTATTCCCCCTAAAAACTACTTTTTTCTTAAGGTCACATTAATCCTCTCAGTGTTACTGTTACTGAGGCAATTCAAAAAGAAGTTGAACTGTGATATGAAACCTATATTTTGAGTTATTTTTTCAGTCTTGAATAAATGTTAAGGTATTTTGGCAACGCGACACAAAATTAGCACTGATTTTATTCCATATCTCTACTGACATTTCCACTTCTTCAATACCTCCCCTATAAAGAAGGTTCCAGCGTGGGACCTCCCCAGACTTTTCAAATTCAAAACATTAATTCAGGTTTCTTGTTCTGTCCTTGTATTCTCTGAATGCCCTTTTTCAACTTCATCTATCAGCCAAGCCCTCTGTATGGACATTTTTTGTGACTGCTTAAAATACCCAAATTCCAGGACCGGCTCACTTTTTCAGCCTTCAATGCGCCAGAATTTATATTCTGTTTCTGTTTTCCTCATGTGAGCACAACTGCAGGTTTTTGAAAGATGCCTTCTAACAACTTCCCTTCCCTGATGTTTAATTACACCAAAGTTTCTTCATCTTTCTAAAGACGTCATAGCTCCAGTATGACATTTTTACACAGTCTCTGTATCCCTTGCAGAGATATTGACTATTTATCTTCCTTTTAGTCAACCTTCCTCATTTTTATGCTGTTCCCATTTCAAAATGAAGCAAAGCTCCGAGGCCACCGTGGTGCCTGATGGTCTGGTAAGGATAGTGACCAGTCACTACTGCAGAAGGGCACAGCATGCTTGTGTAACGCTCTTGCTCGTCCTATGTCACCGGTCCCCAACAAGCTCTACAATATCACAAAGTTTAATCTTGGCACTTTTCCCCAGTTTCTTCTCAGATTTCCTCCAGCATGTCATAGGTACTATATGGGGCAGCACTCAACAAGATAAGCCTAACACTGCATTTTCCCTGTTCAAACTAGGAATTTCAAACTTTAGGTATTCCAGCCTTGGACATATGAACTATTTGATTTGAGGACTTTATTTAGTTTGAAATGCCACCTCTCCACCTGCAAAGTACCTAAGAAAGATGGAGGTAGAACATACTACTGTCTTCCTTCTATCAAGGTTCTAGTAGGTCTCTTGTGCCCTGAACTAAAAGGAGGACAGGGATATGTCTCCCATCCTATCTTATACGTTTCTATACAAACGGATGGAAAAAAAAAAAGAACAACAAAAAAGAAAAAAAAAGTCAATTTGGTGCTTGGTCCATTCAGAAGAATCTCACAGTAAACTTCCGAATCTGCCATTAAATCAAGTAATACATCTTACCTCTTCAACATCAATACTCAGATTATATTTAGATTCAGATATCTTCTTGTTTATTTGAAGTTCATTTCTGATAGTAATGAGTACTAAGAGAAACCATTTTTAGAACACTATTAGCATTTCTTGTTAATGATAATGGCTAAAAATAGTATGCAAATTATTCTCCCCTTGTGTTATGACTAATTGTCTCAGCATACCTTTGTTATTTACAAGGAGACGTCAAATAATCGCAAATAGTCAAGAAAAGAAAGTACAAACTACAACATTAAACAGCAACAAGTAAATGTTCTGGCATGTACATCACCTGTGTCTGGATTCCCATTGCCAATGAATGGGAAGCTAATACCATACAGGTTTTAAGGAGCTGCATGTGAAAACAAAACATATCTGATCCAACAAACCCACTGGATTTGAATCCATTGAGTTTTGTGGAAAGGCTCCTTTGGGATTTTAATTAGATGTCTGAACAATACTAATGGCATAAATCTGCATACAAAAATTTTAGCCCCTAACCAAAGCCTACAAGGAATGGTAGCTGGCTGATACCAGTATCTTGTATTCTGCTGCCTCAGTTCATTAAGGTAGCAGTGCTAGGGTGGGAAATATAATGGGAATACGAGGGATATATATATACATATGTATTTATATATATAAACAAAAGGGATATATTTTAAATATAAGGGAAAGATCTTCCTTGTCTCTTTACTTGTAAATAAATTACATCAAGGGAAGAGATGAACTGGTCTTTAGAAAAGAAAAATGACCTTAGCCATAGTGACGAGGGTGACTTACACCCAGCGACAACTACCTCAACTGGCTAACACAGCAGGCGATACATTTTTGTAACAGTCTCACTTTCCCTGTATCAGCTCTAAAAGGAATGCAGAGCTGCAGCCACCCGCAGGAAGGGGGCAAGGGCTGTGCAGCAGTAAGTGGCAGAGACTTTGCTTCCTGCATGGAGCACAAAGCACATCATTGTTCTGCAGACCTTGCCCACAACCAGTCCATGGAATGAACTGCAGAAATTCAGCTCAGAAAAAGACAGCTTCAACTTGGCTTCAATTAAAGCATTTGTCTTCCTACTATCAAATGCTCCCATATGTTTGTAATAAATTCTGGTGACTCTTTGAACAAGCCCATGGAAACTTCTCATTCTGGGTTTCTCATGTGGTCAAGTGCTGTGTGCAGGGGGAAGCACACCTGTGATGGGCCACTGCTCTTTCCCACTAAAAGGCAGGGGACTGAGAGGGAAGCGATCTCTGCTCTGAGCAGAGCTGGTGTGGTTTATTCCCCCCTTGCAACAAAAAGGAAGTTGGACTGACTCTACAAGATGACCTGCAGTAAAGTTCACCAGTGAGAACTGCAGGGGTATTCCTTTAGAGTTTGATGAGCTGGCACAACTTGCAGCACCGGAAGGAAACGTACACAAGAATTTACAAACAGTTCTTCAACGCTTCAGTCTTAAATGAACTTCCCCCCAACAGTTCAGGCATCGTGTGTGATGTTTTCAGTTCCAGGATCCTGGAAACATCCCATGTCTTAGTCAACAGTCATTATCAAGCATTTTTTCAACGACTCTTGAAGCATCACACAGTCCTTCTCTAAGGCTGGAGGACTTTAGACATCAGAAGGAATTATACTGAAGTAAACAGGGACAGAAGATACCCAACATCCTATAGAGAGATGTTCATACAGTGCAGGCCGTAAGCCGCACATCACCAGAACAAATTATTTGTCCTACCAAGTTTATAAATGAAAGTCAGCTTGCAGCTTTCAGGAATTACTTCAGGAATACAACCTCTTATAAGAGAGTGCTATTTAATACAGCTAAAAGCTGCTCCCCTTTGGTTTTCCTCAGTCACATCAGTATTCCCAAAGGGTCACCTTCCAGCAGACTGATTTGGTGGCATACGGGGGAAAACAGATGGGGCAAAGGTTCTTTTTCTTGTGCTGCAAGCAGCACAGTTTTGGTACGGCTTGCTCCTGCCCACCATGGCTACAAGCAGAGCCCAGGCTCTTCCCTTCAACCTGGTGACTGCAGCTCCAGGGACAGGAAGGTGGCCTGTCCTGGGCAAACAGATGACACAGATTAATCCTGGGGCTAGAAAGAACACCAGAGGCTACACTGGTATTTTGTTCTTGAACTGCACGCTGTCTATTCCTTGTCAGTAGGACTACTCTGTAACCCCAGCTAATGTATGTCTTAACACGAATAAGACAGACACGAAGTTCTCAATCAAACACTGAAACACCATGCTGGAAAAAGGGAGACTTCAGGCATACCTGTCAACAGAATGACCAAACCCATCATATCAGCATGGTGGCCAGTTTCAGTCCGAAAGCAACAGTAAAGATTTCAAGCAAAAATGGACAATCCTGGAAGCATTACTAACCACGACATCTGAAATTTCATCATTCGTCACAGTACATTAGCACCTTCAACCTCCCCACCGGCACTCTTGTCACCACTATGATCTATCGCATGGTTCGAACATAAGTGTCTTGAGCGTTGCCAAACAGCACGTCCTGCCATCCTTTCTTTCCTTTACTCCTGCAGAAAGCAACTGGAGAACTCTGATTACCAGGACTGCCCATTTTTTAAATGTCGCTTAAAAGCTTAGAAATTGGATCATTCTGACTGCTCTGTTGACAGTACAAAGGCAGCGCAGGAAGGATGTCTACCATCAGGACAATCAGTATCATTGCTCACAGAATTTCAGCTTACTGCTGATTTCTTCTCAGCCATGTTTATCTTCTGATGACTGCAGGGTGAAGTGATGCCTAGACATGTCGTGCTAGAATAAATATCCAATTTGTCCAACCGTGTGTTATTGGTACAAAAGTGCCAAGAACTTCAAGAAAATTTCCAGGAGTTACAAAGGGGGCAATTAAAATTTTCTACAGGGTGAGTCTCTTCCTAATCCTTTGGGTCATCAGTTTACCAAATAAAATACACATATGAAACGTGAATTTAAAAATAAAAAAACCCCATCTTTTTTCATTATTTGCATAAATATTGCATCCATCTTTAATGTGACGAACCCGTTTAGGTGGAAACACAGCCACACATTTTTATAAGAGATTTCCAGAAAAGAAGGAGCTTAGCTTTGGAAAGGAACTATTTTGAAATGGAATTTCAACAGTTAGTTCCCAAAATTTACTAGCTACTTTTTCAAAACAGTGTTGCTTGCAGCTCTGCTGAATTGCTTACTGCTGTGCTCACCTGAATTAAGAGGATCTGTAGAGAGCCAGTGTAAAAACAAAACATACTTGTGATGATAAATGATATTTTAATGAAATCCCCCCAAATATTGTACCCTGATTTCACAGTACCCTATTCACCAAATCTGTTCCATACGTTGCAGCCAACACACGATCAACACAGTAGTTTCGAATTCAGAACCAAACAAGGCATCTTCACAAACTGCAGAAGAGGCCCATTATTTAAGAGGAAGCCAGAGACATTATTTATAATACCAGTACTGGGGGAATTAAATGTTGTACAGCCCTCCAGAACTGAGCAATCTGAACAGAAGCTGCTGGAGACGTGCATAGAGCTACCAAATACCCACTAGAAAGACAGACTTTCAAAAATACCTTATCACAGAAAAGCATGCAAGAAGATTTAGTATTAATCTGGGCTAGGGGAGAAGCAAACCACATGCACTCACTCACCTCAACAGCAGCGTCTACTTTCCTGACAACTGCTGAATTTATGTGAAAACCTCATGGACAGCAGAAAGAAGCTTTCAGTCAAAGGAAAGTTACCGTATTAGATTTAACCTCTTCTACTACATCAGGAGGACTACAAAAGCAGGCTGTTGAGAGGCGCACGCTAGCTAGACAAGTCTGCCCTCTACTGATACTAAATTCCAGTTTTGTCAGTCACTTACCACTGCAGGAGCGTTCACCACCGAGAGATTGTAACCATAAAGAAAAGACGACCCAAAAGCACCAGTTAAAGAGGCTACGATAAGACTCCCAGACCAATTCTGAAAAACAAAGAAAAAGATGTATCCATTATTAACTTCAAATTAACGTACCACGGGTTTTAAGATTCCTTATGCTATCTTGCATCGCTCCTGCAGGCAGATCTCCTCGCTGCAGAACAGTGGCCTGAAACACTTTCCCTTGCCGCAACCCAAGGGACAGTAAATTTGAAGTGACAGCATCTCAGTTAACATTTACCGAGGCATAAGTGAACGTCTGAACTTCTTTCAACCTCACAGATTTTTGCTGCAAGCATCCCATCAGCCCCCACACCAAAAAGTAAAACACCGAAGAAGCACGCTCTCGGCAAAGGACACTGTTGGCAAACGTATCATTAATGCAACAAAGCATTAGGAGTAGCGTATTTTTGACGCAACAGGTCCATGGGTAGACCTGACTTAGGTGAAAGCCTGATGCTGTGCCCCCCACTGTCAGGAGTAGAAAGATTAGTGAAACTGTGACCCCTAAAATAACATTATGTCTACAAACTAGGTTTTGTAACCCAAATGCAAGTTTCCAACAGTAATTTGCTGACACACACAGACACATTCTGGTGGAGACACTGTTTCCCCTTCTTCCCCAGCGACACACGTGTAATTCCCCTTCTCAGCTCTTCTCCCTTCATCCCCCTCATCCTGTTTTTAGCCCACCTCTGCTACCAATTTCTTCTTACACATCAGCTGTTGAAAAAAAAAAAAAGGTAGCACTGCTTAGACACTAGACTTTCACTCAGTTATCTGAGACATTTTGCATTTCGGGGTCCTTCCCACCTTCCCCAGTATTACTTTCTGCCACTCAGTTCTCCTGCTGGATTAGAGAGTGGCAGAAGTGATCATCACCATTTCCAAAAGATGCTAAAGTTAGTGTTTTGGTGGCTGGTCGGCTGAGAATGTCATTTTGTAGATCATGGAAGACAACTCAACTTTCTTGACTTCTGAATACATTAAAGTGGATGGCTTTCTAACGTGTTTTGATTTAAAAAAACCAAAACAAAACAAAAAAAAAAACCCATAAAACTCCGATAAGAATCTCGAATTTCAGGCACAGCTCACTGTCGTTTTATGCCCAGCTTCATCACTTACTGAAGCCTCAAGGAGAAAGACCTGCTTAAGCAGGCCTGATAAACTCAGCTTCAGTTATATCGCTTACAGCACACACAACAGGTTAATGAGTCAATACATTCTGTCAACTGCACACAGTTGTATGTTCACTTTGGAAAATGAAGATTTGGAGCACGAACTAGGTGTGTGTAGCTAGCACACGGTGTAGCAGCAGTGACGATGCACCGTAACGAGCTCCACCAAGCCTCAGGAGAGGCACGGCTGGGCAAGCCAACACGCTGCGGCTATTAGCACGATTCCACACCGTCGTCGCAGACTCACTTTGATGGATGAAGAAGGGATGAGGTGATGAGATAGCCAGGTGCCAGGGAGCGCAGCATACAGCCCAGCGTGCCTGGGGTCTGCCACGCTCCGCAGCTGCCACTCCTAAGGGCTCAAAAGACACCCTGCGGGACAGCCGAGCGTTTTTAACTTCTTCCACATGATGTGGGAAGTTTTAAAGAGATTACACAGTTCATTAACCAGCCTGTTTTCAGTCAAGTCGGGAGGAAGTGTACAGGGGGGAAAAAGCCCGGTCTAAGAAATACATCCCGTTGAGCTCATTACAAAAGCCAAAGGCAATTTCTTATTATTAGCCAGCTTCTTAAAATGAACCTGCTACCCACACACAAAGCTTTGCACCATTACTTTGGTAGCAAGCAGTAGACATTTTGACCCAAGGCTTGCTTTAACTTGCTGGGATAACACCTCTTATTAGGTGCCCATTAGTTCTCTACTATGCACACACTATGCTCCTACACATAGGAGGGACTGCTGCTACTCTGAACTAACGACACCGAGGAGAATATTCCTGGAGGTCTATCAGGGCGCTCCCAATGGGTTCACAAAAGATAAGCACGAGTTCACAAGTGCTATGTGGTAATCTCGATGCAATATTGCTAAAGGGCTTGGCTCCAACAGTGTTAGACACATCAGAAAAATCCTGCAAACAAAATGATTTGGACCATATAGCCTAGCATTTATTAAAAACTCCAGTGAACGCTTAAACCTTTCAGCACAGGCAAATTAGATGCACATGAGGCTAAGCAGAAGATAATACAGGACAACTCACTGAAGTGCTGCCAAATTAGAAAAGCCCATATCCACTTTATTTTCAAGTGTTGCAAACAGTTGGGTTTAGCGCCTACTTCAATACCAAGAATTTTTCAAGTATACAGCCTGCTGCAGAAAACCTCAGACTTACTCAATTCAGAGTTTTACAGGTCTTGGAACACGAACTTCAACTTCTCCATGACCTGTCTCCTCACACACTATCTTAAATATTTGCTCAGGCTTCCGCAATGCCAGATAAAAGATGAAAGCACAATGAAGCAAGAACACCGAAAAAAAAAAATAATCAAACTGTTGCTCAGAAAAATATTAACCCTGTGGCAACACTAACAAAGGAAAAGGAAAAAAAAAAAACCAACGTGTTTTACAGTGACTGGGAAACACGAAGGCGACCACGCCTCCCTCATAGGTGTTCCTTCACCGCCATCCATGTGCTCATGCGTTGCTGCCGCCAGCGCAAGGGCAGGTAGGTGTGACCGTCACCGCAGCAATAACTGTTCGGTCAGAAAAGTTGCATGTCAGCTCACAGCAAAGCCCTCCAAATACTTGAGAACGGCTTCCCCAAAAGACCCTGCAAGTTTTGGTCCTATCACAGATCCCAGGGCACTGTGCTCTGAAAGATGCTTTTCCCAACTCCCACTCTTCTACTATGCCCAAAGTGTAGCACTTGTGTCAGCTACTGTGAGCCTTAAATTACCTTTTTTTAAAACGCATGCCAGCTTGTGTTTCAGTTTTCAACACACAGCTGAGAATATTGTATTTTGGTTAGTTAGTTATAAACCCCTTCTCAGATTAAAACACACTTGTTAAGCGCACACCAGGAAGTTTTGCTGCTCTTAAACGGACACTGATAAGACTTTCTACTAGGACTGGGAACCTGGATTTTGCAGCACCTTACCCGACACCCTTAACGAGATCCAGTTTTAGGAAGGCACCGAATACCGGAGCGATCTCCGATCAGGAGAAGGGACCGACGGCCGGGCGCTCCGGGCGGGTGCTGCCCTTGGCCCGCCAGGCTGTGGGGGGGAAGCAGGGGACCCCCCCCGTCCACTCCCCCTGGGCTCCCCCTTGCCCCGAGGGCCGGCCGAGACCGGGTAGCCTGGGGCAGAAGCGGTGAAAGCTTCTCGCCTCGTCCCGCTCCCACCGCGGGGGCGGCTGCCCTGCCGGTACAGGCGCTGCCCTCCGCCCGTCCTCTGCCTCCCGCCTCGGCGGCCGCCGGTATTTTTAGCTCTGCCCGCCGCCAACCAACAACTTTCCGAGCGGGGAAGGGCTCGGCGCCGCCGCCGCTCTGCAACCTGAGCTCCTGGGGGACGGGGGGCTGGGAAGCCGCAGGGAGACACCGCGGCTCCCACCGTAACCGCGCACCAGCCTCGCCTGTCCCCCCTCCCCGCTGCACTGGGGAAGGACTGAAAACCCCTCCCCGGTTAATCGTCCCCCGAGGCGCCGGCAGCGCAGGCCGGGCTCCCTCCCTCCCGATCACCCACCGCTCGGCGCGGCGGTGGTCGTTTATCCGGAGAAAACACCCTCAGGGAGACGCCAACACGTTGCCCGCCCACCACCCCCCCGCGCTACTTACGCTCCGGCGGCGGCCACCCCCCTCTCCCCGCGCCACCAGTGTGGCCGCCTCGGCCCCCGCCGGCCGCTCCATGCCGCTGCCTCATGTGCGCAGCGGCCGCGCATCTCCGCCGGGCGGCGGGGGCGCGGCCGCGGGAGGCGGCGGGGCGAAGGAGGGAGGGGGGCCGCGGCCGGCGCTCGGGGGGTGCCTGGGGGGGCGGCGGCGGTGGTCCTGGGCCTGGCGCCGGCCCTGTTCCGCAGCGCCGGCCACGGGAGGACGCGGCGCCCGGGAGAAGAGGGAGCCGGGGGGGGGGGCGCAGGCAGGGCTCAGAGGATGGAGGAGCCCGCCCTCACTTATCGGCTTGGGCAAATCACTTATGCCTGCTTGGGCATAATTTAAGAAAGTCTGCCAGCCCGGCGCCCTGCGTGGGGTTTCCCGGCGGGCATCTTCCACCCAGCAGGGACTGACCCAGCGGGGCAGGGAAATGTCACGCCCGGGAACTCATCACGCCCCCCGCGCCGCGAGTGGACGGCGGGTGGCAGGGGGTGCCCACGCCGCGGGTGCTGTCGTGAGAGCCGGGCTGCCTCTCTGTAAGCCGGGCGCCGGAGGAAGGAGGGGAAGAGTTTTCCCCGTATCGCCGAGGCCGGAAAGTGAGGATGCCACAAGAGCTGTAGCGAATTAAGATGTTAACTGCACGGCGTAGGGATGTTTCCACAGCCTTAGGAGGTGTAGAACTGACACGCCACAGCGCTGCTGTGTAACAGAGGGTGATGAAACATGCTACCTGCGGAAGATAAATGCTTTCAGCTATTACTTTTAAGGTGCCTATTTGCAAACGTGGGGATTTCGAACTGCTAAGAGTTAAACTACACCACCTAGTCGGCAATGAATGAGTATTAAGTGCATCTGGGGGCTATTCCCAAATGACTGCAGTTAATATTGGTGTAAATCTGTACTGTTTCCACTTCTGACATGGTACATACCTCACAACTGGCCTGGCGCTCTCAAAGGCACAGTAAGTAATGCCATAAAGCACTGCAGGTTTGAATGCAGTTTATGATGCAGCAACTTTGTAGTGTCATTGGCTCAGATCAAGCTGAGCAGTGTGAGAATAGAAAGCCAGATGCTACTTGTTAACATGTAAAATTATTGTACGTATTGAGAAATGTCAGCGTAGATGGGTGACCGGACATCATTTGTAATCTCTTTGGATGGTCATAGGTAGTAAAAGAGTCAAGTTAGGAGAGTGAAGCTTCTAAAATGCGTAGAGTGTATTTGAGAGGAATCAGACACCTGTGTTTTATTTAGTTTCATTTTAAATAGCACAGTGCAAGTAGTTCAGTTCATACTCAAATACCAATAATATGGCTGCATGTGATTAATATGTACATAATTCCTCACCTTAACACACTCACATTTTTTGACCTTTTACAATTGCCGTTAGTAAATCACAGAAACTAAACACATGCTACTCCCTATACCCCTCAAATTTTCATCCTGGCAGCTTCCCCTTGCTCAAATCTCTGTGTTCACATGGAAATAAGCATCATTTTGCTCTTCTCTTCCATGTCGGAGTGGAAGGGGGAAAAGGGGAAGAATACACAGCTTTGCAGGTTCTTGTATAAGAAAGGTGTCAGAGACAAAATCAAAGCTTTTTTCCACAGAATACATCCTCCCAAAATTTCCTTTTGAAGGCACTGAAACTCTCCTCCAAAATGTTACCGCTGTCCTCAATGACAGAGTCTCTCCCATGAAAGACAGGAGATCCTAAAGTCAAGTAATCCAAGAATGGTTTGCCTAAACCGTTTTTTGGCTAGTTCAAAACCAGACATATATATATAAGAGAAACATGGGGAAAAATGAGAGGCCTGTGGTGCAGCCTCACAGTAAGTCCGTTAGCACTCCAGGTACCAAAGGCAGAAAGGAAACAGCATCCTTAACAGCGTGTTTAGGACACTGAGCCTGTGACTGCAAATATTCATATAAGTTCCAAATAGTTATTTTCTGTCTCCAGTCCCCAGATAGCAAATAAATGTGTTGACTGAAGATTTGGGAAATTCACTCACCATTTTTTTCTTCACCACCTTATTTTCTTTGATCTCACCGTTGCTTTGCTGTTTGTTCTCCATTCTGTTACCTTGTCAGGCAATAGCTGAGAAAGAAAAGAGGGAGAGTTGTGGTACTGTTCAGCTGAGGCAGGGTTCGTTTTTCCCTAGTAAAATCATAAAGCTGAAGTCTAGCTACTCTCTTCAAACGTCAGATCCTTGTTCAGGAAGGCGTAGCAGCACCAAACAGAATGCAGTTAAAAGCAACCAAAACGTACACGCTAACTGTGTTAAGGAGTCTAGTCAGAGGGCGGCATGCTCTCTGGAGCAGGCATAGTAGTTCCTAGCACATCTAAAGAATGAAGGGGAGAAACCCACAGTATCAGGCCGTTCAGTGGACGCTTCCTCTCTATTAGAATAGTAGCATCAGACCCACTGCAACTACAGAAGGAATTTAGGTAGTCAGGTGGAACGACATTACTATGGCTGGGTTGCAGCCAGGGCATTTGGATTAACTGCTGGTGTGATTCGAGTGGTTATTAGACCTTATATTAGCTGGGGCATTGCCTGAACGTATTTGCAAAGGAGGAGTCCGTGTATTTACTGCTCTGTCAAGAAAATTCTTGCCTGAACATCACCATGTGTGCTTTAATAATGTTAAAGGACATTTTAATCCGCATTTATTAAGAAACTAAACTGATTTCTGGGGTTTCAGAGAGGATGGATTATCTGTTATTTACACTGCGCTTCATTGCATGATCTTGGGCAGTCTTTCTGTCTGTTCAGTTCATTTGGAATATGGATTACTGGGTTCTTCTATCTCAGCATCTTGAGATGACAGCACATTTCAAGATTTCTGCTTACTTGGTCTTTTTGGTAACAATAGATCCTGTCTTGGATGCAAGTTGTCTTGTAGACAAGAACCTACTAGATAGCGAGCTATGATACATGGGGAGTAATAGTCAATTTAGTGAAACAGCGTGTTGGAGTGGAAATTGCCACATATACAAGAGGTTCTCTAAGAAGAAATTCTGTCTGAATTCTGTCTGATACAAGTACTGCCATTGGCAGTACTGGGGTCATTATATCAGATGGTTCCAAGAAATCAGGCTGAGCTTTTAAGTAAGAAGCTAGATATATGACAGTATCCTATAAGCACTAAAGCCAGAAAAATTACCTTCTTCCCTCTTTACCTCCCAGTGCAGTCAATGCTAAAAACCTACAAACGACTCCTTTCCCACTGCTGCGAAGGGCCTTAGTCGATTCCTGCTAAATTACTCTTCAAAAAGAGCTTTCAAGGCAAATGTATTTCACTTTGTAGGAGAGATGCTTGGTTTCATCATCAAACAGTTCACCTGTCCCTTCCCACATTTAACAAGCATACCAAAAATAATGTCAGACTTGCTCGCTGCAGCACCCACACGCTATACAGTATGTCATATAAAGATAACGTAGATAATTGAATTAATGAAGGTTCTGAGAGAGCACAAACAAAGCATCATCAAACTGGAATTTAAGAGCTCACAAGACAGAGAGTATATGGGGCATAGCACTGAAACAGAAACAGCACAGGCTCAGTCAGAAACAATCTGCTAAGCATCCAAAGAGACATAACAACCTCACAGCTGAGATACTAGCCAAGGATAACTTGTGTTTGCTTTCCCTCACTGCATTTTTTTTTATATGTTTGAATCCTCCCCTTGTTCTTTGAGCAATCTTTAAAACACTTTCAAGATATGTCTCTCTTGTCTGGGAAGTTTAGTTGCTAACAGTGCACCACCTGCAGAAGTGTTGAGATTGAACTGCCCCGCCAATGTTTTCTGAAGCCTAGTTTCACAACTTTTTAAACATATCCACTTATTTCTAGATAAAGGAGTGTTACCATATCCAGTACAAATACCCAATGTGATGCAGAAAATAAGAAACCTGCATGGATTTGTCAATGTTACTTTTGCAGTTGTGTTGACTTGCATGCAGGGAAGAGAGACATGAGCACAGCAAGCAGGAACCTGATTTTCAGACCTCAGTGCCTGAAAAAGTCTAAAGAAGTGATATTTCACTCAGAGGAATGAAAGTCTGATATTTGCACTGCTGCTGCTGGTGGCCATTCACTGAAAAAAAATTAACAGATGGGGAGGAAAAGTATATTTTTTGAAGTTCATATTACTAGTACTAGGTAAGTTGCTTAAGGTGTAGATCCAGAAATATTCATTCATTATTCATTCTTTATCATGGAAGATTTGATCTGTCTGCTCCCTAGCTTTTACAGTTGGTCAGGTGGTGACCCACAAATCAGGAAAGGCTCATTTATGTCAGGCCAGGGAGCACCTTCCGTTCCAGCATTACAAACAGAGCTACAGTTTGCCTACCTACTTGTCCAGCAGTTTATTTAGCAATGTACAGGTTGAGTCCATTAGTAGGACACGCAATCCAACTGACTCCTACAGCTGGAGCCTTGGCTTGACTTTTTTAGCCTTGGCAAGGGTGGCTCAGCAGTTCACAGCGCAGGAGCATTATGTGCGCAGCAAACTGACTTGAGAAAGGTCTGAATAAGCCTACTGCAGTCTAGGTTTGGTTTTAAGCTTCTATTGAATATTTATCATTCATTAACTGACTGTAAGTCAGGAAAAACAAAAGCTATCGGTAAGGTGTCGTGTTCACAAAAAGCAAATATGCAAAGGGAGGAGTTTCAGATGAACTCGAATTTTAAATAGCCATATTTGTTATGTTACATGGCAGAATCACCAAGGAGTTGACCACCTCCAAAAAGCTGAATTATAAGTCACAGTTATTAAGAAAAAACCCCAAACTAAGAAGAGTATAAGACCTAGAACAGAACAATTATTGTTGTTGTCCAGCCTGAGTGCAAAGCACTGTTTGGGCCAGTAGCCAGCGAGGGCCCATTTGCCAACTTCAGGTGCCCTGGACATACACAAAGCCACCGGTCACTCCACCCAAGGCACAACATAAGTAACCTTCAGGCAGTGTATCTGCGATATGAAGGGTTCGTCTGACACAAACTCCTCATGATGGGCATCACGGCTTCCATGTCTGTCTCCCAAGTGCAAAATATATTACCTCTGTAAAAAGATTATATCTGTGTCAACATTGCACTACTATGCACAGGGAAAATGTGGAAGTCAGAAGAGCAGCTTCCAGCTGACAAAATTCACTTGCAATTATAAACACAGCTCAGCCTCTCAGGGATGGAAAGGGACTGCTTTGCACTCTTCAGAGTAAACCTCTTTCAGGTATAGCACAGAAGAGTTTGGTTTCTTTTAAAAATGGTAAAAAGGAGCACTAAGAGAGACAACACTGCAACAGGGTGTGAATTGCAAAGCTTTGGAAAACACAGTGGAAAAATAAGCCAAACAGACTCTGTAAGTCCTATTGAGCCATAGTAGACAGACATCTAATAATTTTTGCCTTTGGGAAGGAAAAATTGTCCGACTTGAGAACTTTGGTTCCCTATGCATTGTACTGGAAATAGGTAGGTGGAGACGGAGGAGAAAAGCTTTGAATCTCACTCCTATCCTGTAGCTTACGTGCTTTAGAACTACTGCTGCTGCCTTTTTCCACTCAGCTCACAGCCAAAATTCTCTGTGGCTGACCACTTGTGCCTTTCGGTAAAGGAGCCATCCTTGCAAGGCAACAGACTCAAGCTGAGGACTTCCCTGTGCTTCCAGCTAGATGCTTCTGTCACTAGTCTACCATGCGTACTTCAATGAATGTGCTCCTCTCCCTGGTACTGTAAATCACACACACACACTCACACAAAAGAAATCCACCATTGATTAATGAAAAGATTGATTAACTAGAGCACCCAATGTGAAGAACACATTTCAAGTTTCTGTGTCCCTCAAATCAGGAGTGATTTATATATGAGATCCTGATAAGCACCACAACTATCTGATTAAAATAGGTGTTCTGGAACTCCATTAAGAACTGAGGGATTATTTTCTTCTCAAGTAGTTTTATTAAGCTAGATCTATTCCGGTGCAGGTGAGACTGTACAAGTCAATGCTTCTTACACTGTTTATGGAAAATGTCAAACAGTCCCAATATTAAAATACCATTGCTGGAGTCAGATGTGTCATGACTTCATTTGGCACAGAGCATTCCTATGGTACTGAACCATCTAGGAAGAGTTATTCTCAAATACTGCAGACACCCCAGCTTCCAGAAATACCTGTTTTCTTAAGTAGTCAGTTGACAGTGTTAAAAAATGTGCATGTCTCATTTTATCTATAGCTGTAGTTATCAGTCCTAAGGTGTCTTTACAAAATGATGAATTACTGTGTGTGGATTTCATACAAGTCACAATCTGATCTCTTATACCGAGAAGGAGAAAAATTGAATTTCTATTTCAAAATGAAGTGTTTTCATTGGTTTGTTTTTTTTTTAAATATAAACTGGGGGGAAAATAAAGCTATTTTCCGTAGAAATCTATTAACCAGGAGAGGAAGACAGAGATTTCGGAGTTCATGACTGCTTATATAGAAGCCAAGTACTCGACTAGCACAGGAAATTATCTGTTTACAAATTTCACAAAATTGGTTTATACCAAGATAAATCCATTCCTCCCTCCCTGAGTCAAACCCTTGAGAACATTGCCAAATTTGAGAAGTTGCTCCAAAGTATCAAGTCCAACTTCTAGGCACTACTCACCGCTTATCCGAAGTATTCTTCACTTCCAGTGATTTCTGAAGTTCAGTGCAGTTCAGAGCAGCCCTCTTCTCTGAAATAGGGACAGTTAAATCATTGAGTTAAATTCAGAGCCAGCTTTAACTCTTTTATACCTTTTCAGAATAAATAAATAATAAATAAAATAAATAATTAACAGTAAAAACAATGAATAGTGTGACGATTCAGCTGCAATTCATGCAATAAATCTTTCCTACCCAATCAAAACCAAACTGCCTTGTATGCAATACCATACAAGAGGTCTTTGTTTCAGTTGCCACATAATGTGAAAAAACTTTGCTTCCCACATTCCAACCAATAGACGTTTGAAATGCAAGTGCCTAAGGCTAGGACTCACATTCATGTACTCTTACTTCATTACAAGTGACCAGGTAGAGGAACACCCACAGAATTCCATGTGCTGTAAATGGCTTTTAACAGTGATGTGTTGGGCCAGTACTTGTGCGTGCGAGACAGCGTGTGGGACTTGTCAGGAGTCACCCCTGTGCAAGGATTTGAAAGGCTGGGACAAGACATACTGTACAGTAGCAAGAACCACAGTAGTTCATAAAACAATTTCCCTTGTCTGTCCTTCTGGCTTCATGCCATAGGGATGAAGTGCATATCAGTGTTCGTTTAAATACTAAGCAAAACACGGGTCGGGACAAGGGTGTAGCAGTTCTGACTTTGCTTTTGCTATCAGTTCCTTAACATCCCAAAGCTAAGCAGAGATAAGAACACTCTTTGGTGTGAAAAGGTGCTCCCTCTTTTGGCTTTTCACTGTTGGTAAGCATATTGCTTTCTCTGAAAATCACACTTCATTTAAATTAGGCTCATCAGCATTTCCTCAAGGACCTTAATAGCTAATTTAATTGGATTATCTGTAAGCTTGCAGATCCTAAACTATCCAAGATGTGTTAGGTAGAGGTGCAGCTGTACAGACATGAGTTTGCTGAAACCATAAATTCTGGCTGGGATTTGAAGTAACCTTGTTCTTTTAGGGAAGGTGGCATTGTTGAGCACATGGTGCTTGGTTTGTATTTCAAGTTATGATTGTTCTGGCAGTTCCTATGGATCACTTTTGACTGTGTTAGCATCAATTTGCTTCAGCTAAACATAAGCATCTTTCTTCAGTTAAAAGACACTAATCAAAGAAAACATCACTTTGCGGGGACAGGAAAGAAGCTCTCCATAAGATCCCCTAGCATATTTTATCTAAAAGAGTCTTAAACCTGGCACCCAATATTTTACAATTAACAGGAAAAAAGAAAAGTCTTCTACCTTAACCCATTGTAACACAGATGCTACATCGGTTATAAGGAAACAGGAGATTCTCTCCACACTCTCTGGAGCGACCGATGAGGTTCAAACGTATCTTGTATCTTTCAGGCAAGTGACAGATGATAACTTCCAGACCTATATACATTTAATTTACATTTTACATAATCTATATTTTAACTGAAAACTTCACAACTTTTCAACTAATGCAAAGTGATCAGGTTTGTGACATCAAGATGCACTTCTTAGTAGCAGCTGTCATTTGTGGAAAGGATTTCTTGCTCAGTATGTCCCATGATTAGCATAAGGGCAAGAAAATAAGCAAGACAAGGTTACAAAGCTGTCACTGCTATATTATAAAACCAGTTATACGTGGTTATGTAAGCTTTGGGAAGATGTGCGTGTTCAAAAAGCACAAATTCAATGATTATTGAAAAGCAGCCCACTCCACGCTGAAACTAAGCCTTTCAGACTAAACAAAGTTACGTCTTTGATGCAAGTTTTCCCAAGTTTTAGATTCAAGTCTATAAACTTGGCCTTTATCAACTTGAGCAAGAATACAAAGAAAGCATCTCAAGGGCAACTTACACCGTCATGACCAAGAAAGAGGACAAACAAGAACTGCTGTTAGATACCACACAAGAAAGAAGCAAAGATATATTTTTTTTTAACTGAAATTTAAATAAAACTGAAAAGAAACCAGAGAGAATCTTTATAAGCAAGCCTAAGTTGAAAGTTCAACAACTGACAGAAGTCAGTGAAATTTTAATTTCAGATTCAAGATTAATTTTTTATTGTTAGTAAATTAGAAACAGAATTGCTGGAGTACATGAGATAAGCAGAGAGCATACATTGTCTGTACCTATATGTGTGAATGCTCATTCACACGTAAAAGGTGTAGCTGATTTCTGTGCAGGTCCCTTTGGAAATTCAGTCTCAAATTGATAAGCCAAACTGGTGCTTAGATTTCAGTTTTATAAAAATACCCTGATACGGCAAAGCAGTAGTATACAGTTTAGTTTTAAACCTAATTCCATAGGAAAATTAAGCATGTACATAAATACTTAGATAGTGAAAGTGGGGATGTCTAGCTTCTTACTTAGTCAAACCCCTAAAACTCGAATTTAGTGTCTTTCATGGCTGCATGTCCGTGATGGAAATTAATTGCGTTCCTGCAGTGCTAAAAACCAGATTTTTGAGAGAAAAGCCAGGGCACCAGCCATGATTATGTAGTAGTCTTTTTAGCTTAAAAATGTCATAGAATCATAGAATCTTCATGGTTGGAAAGGACCTTTGAGATCATCGAGTCCAACCATACACACACACAAAAAACCTTACAATCTCTGTCACTAGAGCATGTCAAAGCTTCCAGTACATAGGCATCAGTACAAGCAGGTGTAACAGATCGGGGGAAAGACAGAAGAAAAATATTGAATATTCAAAAATAGATTTTACTGATTATTGCATAACGGTGCCTTGGATCAGCTACAGCAGAGTATTTCCCAGTTCTTTAGAAGAAAAAGTAGTTAATAATTACCCTTTGTTGTGTTTGCCATTAGTGTTGTTTTAACTGCTTTCTCTCATTTACACGTGCAAGTCTGGTATGTCATCATTTAGGAAAAATCTTATGAGCCATAAGTTTAATGTTATCATTATGTTAGGGTTATTTCCAACGTTACTTTCCATGTAGATTAAAGCTAGTTAAATCTTTGCCAAGTTATTTCCAGTGAAGTCAGCCTAGCATCCACCTGCCATTTAGTAAAAGTTGAATTAAATATTGACAAGTAAAAGCTTTTATGTTGTAAGGTCATGCCCTGAGTTAAGACTAGAGCAGCTCCTGGTACAGGTTCTTTCCAGGTGGAAAGGAAACACGCTTAAAGTAATTCTTGTTTTAAAGGAGGATTATGCCCCAAAATGAAGCCCTTCTAGAGTGGGGATTTTGGGCTCAATCCCAAAGGCAGCAAAGTGCCCAGCATCTAAGGGTTTTTTGGTTGAACATCAGAGAATACTTTTGAAATTCCCGAGATTAGTATGTTTGAGCAGCTTCTGTTGTCTTTATTAACGTTATAAGCGAGGAAACGTCTCACCAGGGTACTGAGATCTTGAGCCTTCCTCGTCTCTTCGTGTAGTAGCAAAACCTACTTCCAGCAGGCAGATTAATTCTTTACACATCTTTTCCTAAAATCTCATTATAGACATCAAGAACAGGCAGGCGATTTCTACAGGAACAATTTTTTCCAATCAGCAGTCTTATCACACTTAGGAATTGTTTACTACTCAACTTGAAATCTTCAGAGGAGAACCAGTGAGCTTTTTGAAAGATCACTTAAACTGCTAACACATCAGTCCCCTCCGGGTGAAGCTCCGTGTTCTGACTCACAGTATCATCCTCAACAATATAATCACTCCTCCTAGCCTGAGACCTCACTCTTGACCTCTGTGGAGGGGGAAAATGAAACAAAATGCCTTCGTGTGCATCGCACTCTCAACCAGTCTCTAGCTTGCTCAAAGCTTTGGTTGCAGGGCTTGAGCTCCAGCCCCCTGGGAGCAGCGAGCACTGCTCCAGCCCAGAGTCCACGCATTCCTTACAGTGCCGAATGTGCCTAAAAAGGAGGCAGAGCAAGCCCAGAGTAGAAATATATATTCACGTTACTTTCTTGTGAAAGTTCGTCCCGGAAATCAAGCTAGGAAAATAAACTTCGCCCTATCCAACCTGCCCAGTTATTTTAAATAGCCCCAATCCCGGCTTCACTTTAAGCTGCCAGACCCTTTTAGCTGGTCTAGCCGTAGTTTTTAGGTCTGATCTCATTTGTCTTCATCTATGGACTAAAAATAATGCAGAGATATTTGTGTAACAAATTATTCTTTCCACAGATTCATGAAACCTGGCAAGCAGCAGCTCACCATTTCTTTTCTTCTCTTGAAGGCGAACAGACCTTACCAAAGCATTCCCCTCTAAAAGTGGGGAAAGATAATGTAATATAAGAATTGTCTTTAAATTGTTGCTACCTTAGTTTGTGTGACCAAAGCCTCATATGTAAATACAGTAAAATTCTGCATGTTGTGAACACCACTGTTTTTCTCCCACTTTGAGGAGTTGGAGAATGAAAGGAAAAAAATAGTGAGATAGATCCTCCTGCCTTTACTGAGCTTTGATTTCCAAGGGCATTTAAATATCTTTTGTCATAGCTTTTAAAACCTTACAAAAAAGTGTTTCGTCACACTCAGTGGGTTTCAATTACATGAATGTAAAGATGCGAAACTCCCTTACTTTTTCAAGGGTTATGAAATACTGGGAAGGCTGATATGCCTGCTTTGCATTTCAAAAGCTATTGGGGTCAAAGTCTGTTGGGTATTACCATTTTCAGCAGTTCTTAGTGTCAGGGCCCCAGGCAGATAGCCCGTCCTGGGCTCAGGGTGAGCTTAGCAGACGGGTGCAGGCACGCAGCCATGAGGAGAGCCTCTTTGAGCAGCAGGGACTCCCCTCCACCTTCACTCAGGAGGGCACGGTAGGGGAACGTTCTCGACCATTGTCCTCAGTCCAGGTTAAGCTGATCTGGACCTTTACCCTGACCAGCAGGCCTGACTTTGCAGCTCAAGCTCAGACCGGCTGCAACACAGTGAACTTGCCTGTTGATCACAGGGCTGTGTCTGGCCCTGATTGCTCACAGGCCTGACCCTGACTTGCTGAATTCAATTCTCACCTGAACCCCAGACCTGCCTGAACACCAGCAGGTTGTCTGCAGATTGGGGCTCTTGGCTGAACTTGGCTGCTGCCACCAGACGACTGGCAGTCAAACAAACAAAGAAATAGCATCTAACATACATAAACGTACGTGGAAGATTGTTACTGGGAGTAGTCAACATGGATTCACCAAGAGGAAATCACACTTAACAAACCTGATAGCCTTCTATGGTGGCATGACTGGCTGGGTAGATGAGGGGAGAGCAGTGGACGTTATCTACCTTGACTTCAGCAAGGCTCTTGACGCTGCCTCCCATAACATCCTCATAGGAAGTGTGCATTAGATGAGTGGAGAGTGAGGTGGACTGAGAACTGGCTGAATAGCAGAGCTCAGAGGGTTGTGATCAGCAGTGCCTGATTGGAGTTGGAGGCCTGTAGCTAGTGGCGTTCCCCAGGGTTCTGTGCTGGGTCCAGTCTTGTTCAACATACATGCTCAGCAACAGAACAAGAGGCAATGGGCACAAGCTGGAATGCAGGAAATTCCATCTCAACATGAGGAAAAACTTTACTTTGAGGGTGCCAGAGCACTGGAACAGGCTGCCCAGAGACGGGGAGTCTACTTTTCTGGAGATGTTCAAAACCTGCCTGGATGCATTCCTGTGCAACCTGCTGTAAGTGAACCTGCTTTGGCAGGGGGGTTGGACTAGATGATGTCTAGATGTCCCTTCCAACCCCTACCATTCTGTGATTCTGTAAAAGGCACTGTTACATAGTAAACTCAGGTGCCACATGGAGCTGCAGACGGATAGAAAAAGAACAAAGGACTGGAAGTGCAGATGACTTGTCATAACCCACGTGCCACCAGGGTGAAACCATTAACCTTTGGGCCCCAAGGAGCAGCGGATGGGCAAGTATAATGCCGGGAGAGGAGCATGTGCACAACCGTGCTGACTGCATTGTTATTCTCTCTGCCTCTGTAATAAATAGATCTGGACTAATAACAAGACTCTTCAAATTCCGACTACAGTAACAAGCTCACAGTCAACAGTGAATTCTTAGCAGATCTAAGGTGTGCTTCCTCTTTGCCTACAAACAATATGTTGAGCATAACAGTGTTTCCATTCCATGGTTTTCTGTTCTGGAAACCAGAGTCATTTGAACTATGATCTCTAGAAAGGGAGGCAGAGCGGCACTACAGGAGTTTAATATAGTGTCTTTATTTGTCAAAAGGAGAACTCTTTTGGCTGTTTAGCACTAGTAACAGCAAGAAGAATTGTCCATGAAAAGAGGTAGTCAGTTGCAGTCAAATTTTAAAACAATTTTTCTGCAATAAACCTAATTATCCATCTTTGCTCAAGATAGTAATACTTCTTAACCACCTAATTATTTAAGTGGTCTGATAATTTATAGAAATTATTGTGTAGGCAGAACAGCATATTCCAGGAAGACATTAGAAATGAAATTAATTTCACTGATTCCAAGTGAATAAGGAATCTTTGTTTATGGAATAAAAGGCTATTGACAGATATCCGTTATTTTGGATCCAAACCTTCTATGGAGAGGAAGAATAACGAGACAGGTGAACTTACATTGCTCCTCTTCACACAAGGTTTACTACATTTAAATCCCATTTCTACAAGGAGCTGAGCGTGTGTCTTGCAATACACCTTCCAGGAATAACTGCTCACCAGTTGAAATCCTCTACACCATGTTATGAAATAGCACCATAAATATTATTTCTTATGATCTCCCTGTGGTGTTAGTTGTAACATAATGGAAAGAACACAACTTTGTAATTAAGGGCAGGGGGGAAGAGCAGTTGAAGGGAAGGACTGTTGAAGCGTTTCCCACTGCACTGTTGCAGACACTGATTACTGATGTTTAAGAATGCATCCTGAGCCTTCAGAGAAGATCCCTAAAACAGGAAGGTATCATACATTCGGTGAATGGCTTTTAGCAAGAGAGCTCTTCCAGTGAGAAGATGCCTACTCTAACTGCACAAGCTTCCAGACAGATACATGTACAGCTTCTCAGGCAAAAGTACAAGTTATAAATCTGCCTAACACCCTATGATAGCCCAATATCCCCTGCTTGGGTTGCTACTGACAGCTACCGTTGGAAGTTTCTTTCCACCTTTTCTGCTTCACTCGTGATCAGGCATTTCCCATCGTAGCAACCTTTTGGTCTGTTGAGTCTTAAGTACTGGCCTTTAAGGTCAGTTGGACTTGACCTCTGCCCACTCTCGCTGATTTTGCAAGTTGAGCAAGCTACTGTAATTTCATGGTGTAAGATAGCATATGAAAGAAGAAAACTAATATGATATAAGGCAAGTCATTAACAGTAAGATTGTCACTAGATTGTCAGAAGAACCTAGGACATTTCATGAGACTCAAATTTTATTGCCAATTATATCAACATTATATTACATGATAGTAACTGAATTATATCCAAGTGTATGACTCATGCCATCTATTTAAAAAAAATCATGGCACAACACTATGTTACTCCATTCCATTATGATGTTGGTTCAAGGGGCAGTGCTTCCATGTTAAGACTTACATTGTTAATAAAACATTAACCTGAGAACTGAAACAAGAATCTATAGGTAGTACACACTAAGCCATCAGGAAGAATGTACAAATACTTAGTCCTCAAGTAAATACTGAAATTACTGAAATAATTGGTAATTGCATAGCAGAATTTTGGGCATAGATCCCCTCACCTCCTGTTTATGGTTGTAATGTAAATCAAGGTTTTAAGTACTTCGCATAAACCACCCTGCAAAAGGTAATTCACTATTACAGACCAGTACAAGATGCTTGTGTGCTTAAATAGCGTGTTCTTGCAAGTTATGCAAGCGCTGAAACACCATGCTAAATTGGATAGTGGTAATACTGCTGAATTTAGCTACTTTTGCATAAAACTCATTCCATCAGTTGGTAGAGTAATGCACAATACCACCGTTATCTGGGGATTGTATTGCTCAACCTCTCATTGAGTTATTTTGAAAAGGAGGGTAGATGTGAGGAGAATGTGTAACAGTGTACTGGGGACAGTCAAGTCTAAAGCTGATTGCAGAGAGTTGCGGGAAGTCACTTTGTGTTTTAAGTGACAGATAAAATTCATTGTTCGTACATCCATATTAAGGAATGTAGAAAAACCCCTTAATACATACTCAGTAATGGACTCACAGGTAACTATTTCATTTTGGGAAGATTTTGAAACCATTGTGGATAGTCCTAGGAAGCTGTTAGTTCAGTTCTGAGGCAGACAAAACAAGCAAAACATCAAAGTAAATCTAAAAAAAAAAAAAGTCCTTACGTTGCTACCAATCCCAACTGCAGCCAGCAATGCATTCTGTTATAGACCTTTCCTCTCAAGAAGTATTAGGGAGCTAAACAAGATGCAGAGAAGGACAGAAATGATGAATGCTACTGTGTGAGACTAAGTATATCGAGGGCTCCTTAGCTTAGGAAGATTTGCCCTTTCTCTTGAGCTGTCCTTTCCTTGCAGAACCTTTGCAAGGTACAGGTAACTGCACAGTCTCACTGTAATAAAACCAGCCATCGCTCTATTTGGTCCAGCCCTGTAGTCACATCTTATAATGGCTGGTAGCGGATATCCAAGGATGCAATGAGAAACAAAGCAAATATGGGAAAAGCCTTCCCCAGTTCACCCGTCCAGCTTCTGGTTATTGGTTATTAGGAACTTCCTGACTTCCAATATGTATTTGGATCCACTTTCCATGCTCCTGTCACTTCTCCCATTTATTTATATTTTTTGTTCCAACAGTCTGTGGCAGCGAGTTCCACAGGATCAATACATGAGGTTGTCAATTTTAGCTTCTTTTCTGATGACTTCTCTGGAAGCTCCCTGATTCTTCTGTTGTGAGACTTCTTGCCCACACCTTTCCTAAGCTAAGTTGTGCTGGTTTATATACATGTTTTTCCATCAACTGTTCGGTTCCCTGGGCACACTTCTGTTGTGCCACATTAAGCAATTATGCCTCACAGGCTGTATCTAAATTAGTCATTAAAACAGTTCTTATTTTCTTAAACTTTACAAGACATCCAGTTCACACACTCCAAGATTTCTCTGCCTCACAAGCCAGAACACATCTTGGTTTACCCCAATTCAAACAAACACACCACTGTGGTTGCACCATAATCTTCCCAGTGTGCCCAAGGAATCTCCCCTCATCTAATGCTGGAACAGGCAGCCTCGGCCTTAGGTTTCTCCCTTACCAATAGTGGTTTGGTATGTTTATTCTGAAGAGGAGTTGTTCCAAATGGGAAATGTCTGTTTTGGTAGAGACTCTCCACTCCCGAGTAGAGTGCTGCCAGGAACTGGTGCAAGAGATCACTCAAGGCAGAGGCAAAACCAAGCTGGAGCCAGACACTCCAGGTCAGATAGAAGCAGGGCACCACAGCCATCACCGCCTGCTGAGGAAGCCAGCAAAGGGGAGTTAACAAAATGGAGCGCTGCAGCCTCCAGAAGCAACCTGTTGCCAGCATAGCCCTACGATTTAAATACCCTCTCTTAGCGCAAGAGGCTGAGAGTGGGAAGGGAAGAGCAGAGAAGTTAGGCACATCCTAAGGAAGAGTTGATTACTGCCAGACTACCCTGAGTTATTAGTTTGCCTTTAGGACAATACTTAATTTCTTCCCCCCCCCCCCGCCCTTTTCTGCATCATCTCAAGCTTCCTGCAATAAAGCTCCTTGTTCAGTTGTTTACTTTGATTTCAAAATGGGTTTAATTAAAGTTCTCTCCCCTTCCCTCCCATCTTATTTGAGAATTGCTTATGCTCTTTCTACATCAATTGTGATACAGCAGCTCTTTGGCAGCTCTGAGGGAGAGGGGTCTGACAGCTCCTGCCTATCTATTCCTAAAAACCTGAAACAGAAAACACTGTAATTAGGTGAAAATGTGTAGATTTTTGTACTTGCCTGGTTTTTGTGGCTGAGGAATACAACTCAAAGGGTTAATATCACAAGTGTCTGTCACGGCTGCTCTCTATTCCTCCCCAGCCCAACCCCTCCGAGAGGGCTGCATTCACATTAGTCCTTCAGAGTGTTGTTTTTTTTTTTTTTTTTTTTTTTTTTTTTTATGAAATAGAGTGGATTCTCAATTAGCAAGACTAGGTCTGGCTCAGCCAGGCAGGCAACCGTAGCAGCAGAAAGAGACATGTCTTATAGGAACTTCTGAGAGCTTTTAGCAATACAGGTAGTAAAATACCTATCTAGTCTTGTGCACATTTTCTCTTCTCCTCCCCACCCCACTGACAATTAAATTCTCAACGTGAAATTTGCACATATGATGTACAACAATAAAAGGTCTGGTTAATAGATGTTTAAGTCTAAAACTGCTCATTGATCTTCCATAACACATCATGTATTAACTGGTGAGATGAAGACAATGTATGAATCCTGTCCCTGAAAGAATCTTCTGCATGGTGTTTAAGCTTCAGACTAAACAGCATGAAAACCAGAACACGGTGTTTTGAAGGAACACTGAGAGCAAATATCGACCCTGTGGTTTAATAACCGATTATCAACAAATGCTGTGACATTTAAATAGAACCAAATACTGTTTTATCAGCTGCACCAGAACAAGCAAGCAAACACGATAATGCCACTGCAGTCAGTTTTTCCAACTTTGTATTCAAGATTTTAACAGACAAAGAGAAGAGCCACCAGGGAAGCCAGGGAGACACCATGAATTTGTCTAAACTGAAACTCATGATGACGTTTCAATAGTTAATACTGACTGTTCGCTATCTCACCTTCTTCCCTAGCAGGGAACAGACCAATTCTCAAGCAGTTTATAACAGCTGGAAACTTGCCTGGTTGTTTCATTAGGCTGCAAAAGCATAACCCAGGGAAGCAGGAACAGTAAAAAACTAACTTGTGTAATTATTGTTGCAAAAGAGGCATGTAGCTTCTAGCCAGCCTGTAAGAAACAGCTATCTATCTAGTGTGCCAGAATAAGCTAGACAAAACTTTTCATGTAGCCGCTGTTACTCCTGTATGAATTCTTACTGTCTCAAAGGAAGCAAAATGATGACACACCACATGACTGTGACCTCTCTTACTACAGTACCTGCCATCATCACTGCATTAGGAGGGCACATAAGCCATACAGTATAGACGTACATGCTATTCCCGTGGAATACCCTGCATATCTGTAACTCCTCAAAATAGTTCAGTGCTGGGGTCAGCTCTAGTTTGATACACTCAGCAATCCTCAAGGCAACAAAGTAGCATAAATGGTATATTCTGCAGCTCTGAGAGACTTCATACATCTCTCAAAACAGAAGTTTGGAAAATTTGGGTTATTTCCTCCATTCAGTCTCACGTGGCTGTTCTTTTGTTGCTATGGTTTCCCATTTCACCCCTCACGGAATTTGATCAAGGCATGAAATTCATTCCTAAAGTTCATTAAACTGCTGTCCCCATCTTGCCTTTCCTCATATTTCTGCAGGACCAGAACATGATGTTATCCAAGGCTCAGTTCTGCCCTATGGCCCCCACATCCTCGTGGGTTGGTTTGTCACTTAATCGTTTTGATTAATATTTGCTTCCCTGGAAGTGCAAAGCACTACCACAGCATCCTGCTGTCTCCAATTATCCCAGCCTCAATTTTGGTTGAAACTCCAGATTTAACTCTTCAGCTCCTTTCTCTGTGTATAAGTAATTTAGACCTAATTCTATTGGGAATGAATACATGATGTGCTCTTCCCCATCTCTTTCTGGGACATTACCTTATGGTCACACTTCACCCCAAAATCCACAAGACCAGATACTAATGTCAAAGACTGTTTACCACACCAGACCCTACGGCATTCAGGCCTCATTAAGTGACCTCTGTCCTGAACTACATAGGTTGATTAAAGCCTAGTATCCTTTGTGGAACGTGATATGCCAAGGACAAGATAATCTCTCAAATTGGAGGTTAGATTGCAGCACATCTACATGCACATCTTTGCTCTGACTCATGCCTGTACACATAGTTCCACAGAAGCCACAGCCCTTTTTGGCCAGATCAAGACTTGTTTGTGTTATGCAAGTCTCTGACCACAAGTTTTTGAGATAGCAGATTATATATGATGTTATTCATCAGATCTATGCAGCTCTGTTGCGGTGGGCTGCACATGAAAGGGAATATGGAGAGGACTCTGACTGCGTTTGGACACTGACCATCCAAACCTATCCGAATTCACCATCACCTCTAAGCTGAAGTGATCTTAGCTACTGATACAAATTGGTGTTCTATCCAAGTTGCCAAGGAAATGCTTGAAGATCAAAGCAGGGGATCTTGCAAGTGAGAGTAGTGAAAGGGATAATGTGACAGCTTCAAATAACTATGGAGAATGAAAACAAGACCTCACAACTTTTGATCACATGCTGCTTAAGTTTTTTTTCCAAAACCCAAGGAGGGAGGAATCTGGCTGTGACTTTCTTTTAAGCTGCCCTCTTGCCTACATGTTCTTTCATGTTTGCAGGGATTGCCTTGAAATACTGACAGCTTGGCAGACAAAACATTTTTTTAAACTACAGTTGCTCCTCCTCAAGGTTACTGTTAGGTGTTTTTGCATGAAATTGATCCACTCTGTTTCTGTAGCAGTGTAGGATAATTCCAAACCCTTTTTCCAAGTGTAAGAGTTGATACCACTCTCTTCAAAGTGTTCTGGCAATACATGCTCTGTATTATGATCTCATTCTATCTGCTTCATTTGCTCAAGAGCTCAATAAGTTTTTTTTTTAATCCTTTTGAAGAACAGCTTCCAAAATTTGTACTGGAATAGCGTCCTATTGTAAAACCTGAAGTTCATTTTCAGCTGGAAATCCTGGTATCTTCCAATATTAGCTATTTGTTCTTCCTTTTAAAACTTAAATTAAAAATGTATAGTTGTTATATGACCCCAAAAAAAGCTTTTCCAATTTGTGAACTAAGAAGCAGCAATAAAGTAATGGAACAGTAATAAACATTTGTTCCCCAGACTCTCTGGTGCAACACTAAATCCTTCTGCAATTACAGCAAGTTGATTTGACAACTCCCTAGTTAAACAAGTCTCTACTATTCTCCCTTCCACTCACTGTATGTGATGTTTGTTCATAAAATTTCTCCCTAGTAAAAGTCTAGGATGAGTCAAAAGCTTCATTGCCCCCTCTACTATAACACCAGGGTTAGGAACGGGGAACAACTTTTGGCTGCCAAGACAGAGCCACAAGAGCACTTTGTCCCTCCCTCAGTAGGATTTTTCTGGGGAAGAGAAAGAAACCCCCTTGTGCCATTACTTGTCTATTTTCTTCTCTCATTCATGGGCCAGTTTTGTCTAATTTGAAAGACAGAAATAAAGATGACTTCTTTTTAAGCATTTTGGATTATAGCCTAGCACCAGAAATAAGGATTTCATTTCTATTACTTACCTGCCACTGTTTTTACTATGAAGGAGGACTGAAGATTAATCTTCAGTGATTTGCTGTACATTTTTAGAGTCTATAATTTGATAGCATGAGACTCACTGGGAAACATACACCCAAGGCACAGAGAGATAATCAGGTGGTTAGGGTATGGCATTGGATGGGGAAGACCACTCCATGCTTCAAGCACGGAGTTATTTGGGAGGTTTTGTTTTGGGGAAAAAAAACCAAAACACACAGATTACCAGAACTGAGAAGCATATTTTTCTGTCTTTTGGTTTTCTCCATACAGCCACCTTCTTCCTCCTCTTCTGCCCTTGCCCTCTCACTGCTATGGCTGAGCAACACAGAAAATCCCATCCTCAGGCTGAGGACCAAAACTCTTCCTCTGTGTTAGGAGGAAAGGAAGGGATGAATGGGGTATATGAGGATGGCAAGACTAGAACAGGGGCTTATAGGGAGGCTTATAATACTGTCCAGACTGGGGGCCTGGGAGGGGTCAGGTCTTGTTGCTTAAGGAGCAAGCGGGGCTACGTGCAGAAGCTGGCATCGGCTGGCTTTCCTGTTCCCTGCCAGCGGTACTGAGCAAGTCAGGGTAACCATTGCGAGTATCAAGACTATTGAAAACATTTGGATTTTATACACATTTTGAACGATCCTCTTATATTACAATTAAATACAGCCACTGGGATAGCCTACCAATACAAGAGGTAAGTGGTTACTGCCAAATTATGGTTCTCAGCCAGACTAACTTCTAGCTTTGAACTCCATGACAGTGCAAGTGGTTTTTTTTTTTTTTAAGGTCTTCCAAAGTATTTTAGGGATTGAGCCTTTATGTGGCACTCCAAAACACCGTGACAACTGATGAGTCTATTTCTCAAAAAAAATATGTAGAAACAAAGTTTAAAGTAAGCCGGTAAGCAAACCTACAGACTCCACCTCTGGTTTTGTCAGTTATTGCCTCTTCCCTCTGAGGAGAAATGCCCCAAAAAGCACTTGCAGAAGAAAGGTATCTTATAGGCCACAGGGTATGTTCCTCTTAAAAAAAAAAATCTTGAAGTGAAAATTGACTCCAAATCAGTTAACACCAAGTGTTATTAGAAAGAGATAGGTTTGTTTTTCTGATCTGCTTGACAAACTTCAGGCAGTCTGTGATCTTTGCTTGCCTTTCACACTGTGTGCCTAAGCAAAGGGTGCTTTCTGTGATTAGCTTTCTTCTGTCTTAGGGCTCAAAAAGATAATGGATAACAAGAGATACAAGATCAGAACTGCAGCTTAAGCCTATAGTACTTTTCAGTGTTTTTCCCAGAACAGATTAAATCTTTCCTCCATAATTGCATCACCATAAGTAACATACGTAAAACAGAATTAGGCCCCTTGACTAAGGAATGTCTGAATTTATTTTATTGAGAAGGATATGGTGCAAAGATATCCCAACCCCGCTTTCCTGCCTTCCAGTTAAGAAAAGAAAATATCCTTCACAGTTGGAAAGAGGCATTTAAACCTAAACTAGATCCCATAAGATCGAGTGGAGAAATTACCATTAGCTTACACAAATATTTGATCAGCCCTCTTAAATGCAAACAAGCAAAGATACAAGACACAAGCAAGGATACTATCTGTTGCAATCTTCCATATACATTACTACACACTCTAAGAAACAACCATACCTACCCCTTTTTTTCCTTACAGCTTAATATTGGAAGATTAACATCCTTTCCAACCTAAAGCATTCCATGATTATTTCCTTGTGTATTGGTTAGAATACTTATGCCAGATCCCAAGTTTGCAACTCAGCATTTGTGCCAAGGAGCTGAAACTCCCCATGATTTTTAATTATTTTTTTTATAATGAGCATTTCACTGTGTTTGAAGACAGAAGCAATTTGCAATAAAGCCACTTGCCAAGTTAGCATATGATTAATCTATACTTACATCAATTTAAAAAAGCATTAGAGAATTTGCTGCCTCCGAGGAACGCCGTGGTTGCAGAACTGTGCCTTCAGAAGATAAAAGCTGTGGCATTACACGCACAGACTCCTCTCAATCAGAAGGTTTCCCTTAAAAACAAGCCTTTTGTGAATCAGTAAACAGATGAGTGACTGCTGGGCATCCTCTGCTGTGCTGGCACTCAAGAGAAATGGTGGGAAAGTGAAGAGCCTCTTCCTTTCCTCCCAGTCAGCAGAAAGGACTCAGGACAGTATTAGGGAAGACAGCCAGCCCCTGTGTTTGCAAGTTGGATTCAGTCAGTGCATGGCTGATGGAGGGGGGGGGGGGAAGGCGTGACTGCCATCCCAATTGGCTAGAAACTGCCAAGTCTCACTCTGTCCCTCACGGTAACCAGGTACATCATAAAATATACCTCTCCGTTCACCAAGAAAAATTTTTCCTGCATCCCGCACATTTGCTCCCTGCATTGGGGTGATAAGTACTCAGCCTCAGGAGGTAAGAAGCTGAATGGTATGTAAGGAGCAAAGTCAGCTAGGAGGTGAAGAAATGTCCATCAACTAAGCTAATCTGTTGGTTTAATATTAAGCAATTAAGTGTACTAGTATAAAGATGACAGAACAAAGATCAGCATAGTAAATCTTTAGGCAAAGCATACATTTATTTGCTTTGTTTGATTAGTTTTTCTGTCAGTCAATATGTTTCACTGCAACAAAAGCCTTAAAAAGACAGTAGCACCTATTTGAGAAGGTCTTTGGGCTAAGAAAATAAAAGAGAACCATTTTCTATATTAGACATTAACACACTAACATAGAATTGGTATTCATTGAAATACCCAGTTTATACTTGCTGGTTTTTGTTTGATCTTAGCTTACAGAGAGTTCTGAGGAAGACAGAAGCTGATTTAAAGTATAAGCACATCAGAGAAAATCCTGCATTTTATAGATTCAGTCACATGGATATTAATAAATTAATTACATTCAGTGTTGACTCCAGAATCTAGTTGGTTCTTTCAGAATTCTTTTCAAATCAGTATCTTTCCCTGCCTGAATTTTACTGGAACTCAGCCTTGGTCTCACAACCATCACAGATATTAGCAACTTCCACAGACTCAGCACTAGCCAGCCAAAGTGACCATACACTGCTTGAGTAGGCATCAAGAGGGAACACACTGTTGTATTTACGTTAGTGCCTCACTTAAGGATCTAAGTGTGCTTCCTCTAACATCTGCCAGACCTTCTGGATTAGATCCAGGGGACTGTAATAGCAGTGCCAGTAACACTTATGGGTTATACACCCTTTTTCCCAAAGAGCTATTATCACTGATATTAAATATTTACACAGTAGTGACTACAAGACCCAGGATTAGCATCCTACTTCACTGTCCACTAGATAAGTAGTTTCTTGGTAGAGAGCTCACATCCCTTCACTTTGGATGAAGAAAATAAGATGAGAACAAACAAGAGGTGGAAGAACAAGTCCCTGTTAGTCATGTGATACACCTGCGTCTCATCCTGCTGGAACATCCTGACCACCACACTAAAGCATGAGGGTTTTTCCCCAAGAAGTACTGAACAGTTACACTAGTTTTCAAGACTGTCACTGAGCCATGAAGAGTTTACTGAGGAGTTTGTGTCTCAGGACTATGCAAATTCTTCAAAGAAAAGCATATACCATGGTCAGTGAGTCACAGTGTGTTGACGAGTTTGTCTCTTATAACCACAGACCTACAGCTCAGAAACCTGCTGTGAGAACAATACCAGCAGCCATTCTTTGTGGGAACACACTGACACCCACTGCCTGTTTGTTTTTCCCCTAAAAACCCAGGACACCTATGATTCCAGCAATGCCACTTGGCTTCAGTCTCTTCCTCAGCATCAGGAGATTTCATGCTGTTCCTCTAGTTCCTGCATAGATCAGGCTCAGACAGTGAGACACTTGGAAAGGCACTGCTCCAACCTCTCCTGATGAAGTGGTACCCAGTGCACAGCAATGAAGAAGAGGTTTGCTAGGGAACAAAGCACAGCTAAGGGAAACCTTGAGGCTGTGGCATAAGTGGGGACAGCACTCTAGTACCAAGCCAGGTTCATAGCCTGGGGTACGCTCTTGCCAAGAAGGCACAAGAAAGCCTGTTGTTGTTGGGATCTTTTGCAGAGTCCTACTCCCTTTGGCCATTTGAGAGCAGACAACAGCCTGCGAGTTGGGGTGTGCAAGCCTTTGAAAGTCACTGGAGTGAAGGCGGCATTGAAGCTGCTCCTCCAGCTATGCATCCATGGCTTTTTGTCATGTCTGGTCCTAGCTGCTGCACTAGGGCACGTCAATAAGTACACCTGCTCAGAGAAGACTCCTGGTTGAGACCATTTCTCTCACATTAGCCCAAACAGAGCTCTAGGGCTACTGCAGAAGCAGCAGGTGGCGAGAGAGTTACCTAATGTGTTTAGGGCTGTCAGCTTCACACAACTGAGTTTAAAATCAAAGTTGTCTGGATTTTTATAAGGTCAGTTTTGAATGTTCCAATTCCATCTAAATCCTGTATGCCAAATAAACCCTCATATAATCCTGTTAATCTGCAGTCACTAATTGATCATCATTCCAGCCTGGAGCCAGATTTACAGATTAGAGTGGAGAGGCTCCAAGCTGGCTTGGAAACAAGTGGCAGCGTTAGGCACAGCATCCCAGTGGCCACAGAGCTGCACAGCACAGAACCGGACCCTGAGACCTCACCTTTCACACTGGGCTGGGGGGGGTTATACCAGCTTGCGGCACTAGTGTGGGAGTCTCAGCACTGTGCTCCTATAGGCACTGTAGAAGTAGCTGCAGATTAGGAGAAAAATAGGCTGCGCACAGACTGCACTAAAATAAGTCTTCAGTTTTCCTATGAGCTCAGACACACGAACAAGGCAAGATGCTGAAAATGTTGAGCTGGCAGGGTAAATTAAGTTAAGTAACAAAGGCTGTTAATCCACCATTGGTTAAGTTAAACTGAACATAGATAAATCCTGAAGGACACCAGCCATAGCTGAAAAAAATATACAAGTATTTGACCCAATGATTAATCTCTGATCTCATGCTGTTGTTCATTATGCCTCCCATACCAGAATGGCTTCTCTCTATGGAGCTGCCAAATAACTTAATCCAGAGACTAAAACTTTGATGAAATAATAGAAGAAACCCATTTAAATAACGGAAGAAGTTTCATGCACTTCAGTACTCACTCAAGTATATATACAGTCCAGCCATATATCCTTATTTTCCACAGGGCATCTTTTTCTTTATGTATCTAATCTTAAACTGAACCAGGACAAGCCATGCTTATTCTCAGAGCATAGAGCAAGGAGTACAATTTACAGAACTATGTGGCTTGATTTAGATAAGGCTTTATGTAAGCACGGTACTGGGGAAAAAAACCCAGACCAAAACCTGTATATATGTATAAAGGAATTCTACATTCATACACAGAAATAGAAACCATAGAAGATCAGTAAAAACCCAAACTTGGTTTCAGTGTATAATATTTATGTTTGAACAACTGAAGACCTGGCCTTTAAAATTAACTTGCCTTTTAAAAAAAAACAAACAACCAAACCTGTTAACTATGCACAAATACTTAGTTGAATTTGTGAGAGGCACAAGCTATATTTATTATTTCATAATGCAATATTTGTGTAACAGATATTTCTGCTCCTTTCTATTACTATTTGCATTGATTATTGCTTTATTCTACTTCTTACGGAGATCCTCTGCACCTAAAACAGTTTAGTCTCACAGGAGATCTTCCTGTCCTAACACCCCGCTCTGATCCTACTAAATGAGATCCTGCTAACGTGAGAGGTAGCATTACGAGGCTAGATTATGCTAATAAATCTGCTCCATGAGGCATAATGTGATAAACTAAGATTTTGCAGAATAAAAATATGCCGTTGGGTTTTTATGGTAAATGCTAAGTTTTATTGAAGAATAAATTGTGGTTAATTATCTGTCTCAAAGGATGGGACTTCTGGTGTTCTTACTGCTAATGCGAACGACCACAGTGTCAGTTATTCAGCAGTAATAGCAACTAGAAAGTTATCCAAAGGAAGAGACCGTTCCTGAGAGTCGTGCAAGTTCTGTAGTCAGATCAAAGAACATAAGCATTTCCTAGTTTTAAGGTCTGTTATAACTAAAGTAAAAAAAAGTTGCTTAGCAGTTTTTCTTCTCTGACGTAGAAGCTATATCCTGAGTAGTTTGAACAGAATAACAGATATGAAGGTGGACATACCAATGGAAGAAAAACCTGGAATCTGACGCGAGCCGAGACAACTGTAATAGATGCATTTAAAAAAAAAAATACACAGCCCATAAATTAAACCCTTGCCTGAAATATAAGACAGAAAATATTTATGGAGACATCTAAGTGATTATAGAGAGGTAGCATCAGTCAGCATGTAAGGAGTCTAGTCATACAAGCTTTAAACAGCCCACAGCCTGTGCCAGCGTACTGTAGTTATATGCAGTTGAAAAGAGCACAAAATAACCACCCATCTCCCCATACACACATACGCTCTTCTGCTAACATACTAGCCCAGTACACCCAAATTCAACATCTCAGCTTGTAAGGAACTACATAAACAGATGGGGAGAAAGCACCTGTTTTATTAGATATAATCTTCTACTTACTATAGTCTTAATTCAGGCTGAAATTTACTCTTACACATCCTTCCAACAAGTCTTCAGCTCTCCCTCTGCAACACTGCCAACCCTCTTTTATACTACTTGTCCCAGGAGTGTTGGTCCATCCTTAATTCAGATAAACTGACTAATTAAACAAAGCAGTTCAGCTGCATTCCCTTTGCTCAAGTGTTCCTGGAAGAGGAGGAACTCTTAACCCCACTCTGAGAGGAAGTTTGATACCTAGTGACTGTTGGAAAAAAATGTACCAATTTCCTTGAGCATTCTTCTACGAAGATTGCTCTTGAAAAAAAAAATTAAAATATATCATTAATCATACTCAATTTAAAGCAAAACCAACAGAAAGATTTGCTGTTTATTCAGTATTCTCAAAAGTTCTCTGGTTTCAAACAAGGCAAAATTAGGCAAAAATAAACATTAAAAAAATGGTTGGTGATTTCTGTAGAAACATGATAAACTAATCCTGAATTCTTTCATAATAATTACCTCTCATATTTAAGCATTAGTCTATGGTAGAGATTTAGCTACTCCGAGATACAAATACAGATCTTTAAACTCACACAACCTGGAGAAATTCCTGAATTAGATTCTCAATCTAATCTCTCTGAGATCTTCCCAATAATTCGTTAGTTTAATTCTTTAGTATTCTAAGATATTTCTGTATGAGTAAGCACTGGTCTTAAAATGTGATTACAGGAGAAAGACTAATGGCACCCTGGGCTGTAAGTCAAGGGAAGTGATAATGGACAATGACTTGGCATTTGCGATGTTGCCTCTGTAATACCCTGTCAAGCTCTGGGTCCCCTGGGACTAGAGAGAGATGTGCAGAAGGGTGGGAGCTCAGCTGAGGGTGATGAAGATTCTCGGGGGGATTGGAGCACCCCATATAGAAGCAGAGGCTGAGGGAGCTCCAGGCTTGTTCAATCTGGAGAAGAGGAGGCTTAGGGGTGAATTTAACTGCTGTCTTCTGCTTCCTGAGGTAGAGGGGGGCAAGAGAGGACATAGCCAAACTCTCCTCAGAGGCAATGATGACCGGGGACAGAAGGGAAGATTCTGGTTGTACATACAAAATGACCATGTCCACAATGGTTGGTGAAGCACTGGAAGAGGTACCTGGAGAAGCGCTGCCTTCTGAGCATCCGATTTAGCATTGAAGTTAGTCCCACACCCCTAGTACAGGAAGCTGGCCTAGGGGAAGTCCAGAGGTCCCTTCCAACCTAAACTGTTTCATGTTTTTATGACAAAAAAATTTAGTAGACGTAACTTTTGACAACATGAATGTACGAATTCCCTTAAAGAAATTATTTATACTACCAAAAGCACTTTCTAATTGACATACTTCAATTTATTTTAGGGCTTTTCCTGCATATAAGGACCACAAAACCAGCCAAACTGATAAAAACATTGAAGACTGTCATACTGACATCTGTATACTGTAACTCCAGTCTAAATCTCTAGTCAGTGGTCAGCACGAGGAATATACATATACAAATCCTAAATCTCTGTGATTAAATCTAGGAATGAAATCAAGTCTTGATGAAAACCCATTCATAGTCACGGAATATTTCAGGCTATTTGTCATTCTCCACTGGACGTTGAACTGCTGGATTTTTAGCTTCTATAAATGAAAAGCTCATTGTAACAGGCACTTCGCACATCTACAAGAAACAGTTAATTTTGTTGTCTCTCCACAGACTTCATTCTTCCCCAAAATATTCCCCCTATCATACTTTGTTTTTCATTTCTGTGATACATGATATGCTTAAAACAAGTGCTCTGCCAGTCATGTTTTCTTTACATCCTGAACTTTGCCAAGAACAAACGAAAATCTGGAAACTCGTTTTTAACAGGTCCATAACCACGGACCAGTTTGAGGAGTTATTTTCAGGCAACTGAAAATCATCCTAGAAGTAACTAACTCATTGATAAGCTTAAATAAAACCCCCCTTTAAAATGTTGCAGTTGAAGGATCAGGATGTATATCCCAAGTTGGTACTTAAATTACTTTGTACATCATTTACTTATCTAAAAGACAGGCGTATCTGTTCATCAGGCAAATCTCAAAAATATAATTCCCTGTCAACAGACTTCAGCTCAATTAGGTTTGGGCAGAAGGGGACTGAATATTAGAGTTAACAGCTCATATAGATTTTACTGTGTTTGAGGTATCTGTGCCAAATTATAAATGTAACATGGATTCTATGACCTTAAATAATGTTTTATTTCTGCTTCATTTTGTAGCCTGGCTGCACTGCAGATAAAGCCAGTTATTGGTACTGTCTGTAAACATGGCCTGTGATAAGGGTTTAGAAATGGTCTGAATGTTGGAGTTGGATGATAATTATGAATTATTTTCATATTAGACATCATTTTGACTACATAGCTGATGAGCTGAAGCAGTTCATATTCAAGATCTGTTCCCACCCTAATATTAACCTATTTCTGGTTTACCCTCTTGTGGTTATACAGCTTACTCAATTAGATAGTTATTTGTCATAATCTCTTCTTTCCTGCTATTTGTGTTTTCAGTCTTCCCTCTTTCTAGTCCAGCTACATTTAATACTACTTTCATATCCTCTCCTTCCTTCTCTGCAGTTGGATACCCACATATCACACATGCCTAGGAGGAGCCCTAGTCCACCTTTCGTTACAGTGTCACCCAGCTGTCCCTGACCCTTGCATGACAGGCAAGAAGCTGGGGTGATGGCCCTCTTGGCCACCCAGTGCTGCCTGCTCATGATCAGACTCCCAGCTCTCCAGTCTTTCTAGCTTGGTTCTTAATGGCCTGTATCCCCTTTCCTTCTCTCTTTGGCCCTCTGGGACTCTAGTTCGGCCCATAGGCAGCTTGCTCGCCTTCAGAGGTTCAGTCCCTTCTAGTGCTATTCCTGATCTGTGTTGGCATAACAACGCTCATTTTTACCCTATACTGCACAGTAGTTGAGGTCCCTGGTGTCTCGTCTACATCCCAGCACTATGCTTTTCAGCCATAAGCTTGTGAGCAGGAATATTTTGATTTTGTGTATAACAACGTAGAATTGAGGGGATACCTGTCCCCCTGACAGAAAGGAACCTATGGTGGATCTTCAAGTACCATTTGAATTCAAGAAATCTTCATGTTGAGAGATTATGTTAGACACTTGATTTACATGTCATTTAATTACATGAATAATTTCACTTTTATCACCAACCTTTGTTTAGAGATGAGGAAACTGAGGCATAGAAATTGTAAAGTCCACAATTGTGATACTCAGTATCATGCCATACTACATAAAGACCTAACTGGAAGGAGGTTTTAAGGCTATGAGCACGGATTCAATCCTGACCTCTCCTGCCTGACTAGCTTAAAGTGTCTTTTTGGGGCACACAGAGAAAAGATATTTAGGTCCAAACTCAAAATCAGAGTGTCTCAAAGGCCAGAATAAACCCCTACTATTTATTAAAGACCACCCTGACATCTCTGTCTTTGGAAGAGAGTCACCTGGCACTGTAACAGTGCAGCATGAGCTCCTAAAATGTCACTAAATAAACAATAGAGATTCTGAGTCCACATCTGGGATCTTTTCAAATCCTTCTCCTCTGGTTTGTGTATGTTGGATTTCTCCTGGTTTTCCTCTGAAAATGATAGCTTGGGAGGTTCACTTGAAGGCTTGAAGCCTTGGTGTCTGCTCAGACCAGGGCTTCTAGAGAAATCAAATCCGTGGCATTCTTCCTCAGCCTCTTGTGAACCTACTTTATTTTCCGTTAATGTCAGTGTCCCGTATGCGAATTTATTCCTTTGTTTTCCTCTCAGAAAGTGTTGTCTCTACTTTAATTCATGAAGGACTGTTTTCTGCACCAGGGAGACATCCCCCAGGGTACTGTTCCTTCTCACAGCCAGTCTGTGAGACAAAACATGTCTAGTTTTTCCCTCAAGGACAGAGGAGGAGTAGGAAAACTGTGGAAGATGAAGCCAGGAAACATTGGTTAGACTACAAAAATACCTTCACTTCTGTTTTCAGGCTACGCAGGCTGCTTCCATTTTTGAGTAAATCATGCTCGTCTTTCCATTTATTTCAGCTTCCTGCTTATACATGGCGTTTGTTCATTCTTTAAATGCACTTCTCATCCATACAGTCCAGGTGGCCTATCTTTTGTACCTAACAGCCACAGCTGAGAGGTGATGATTTCCTTTGCTTTATCTGTAAATGCGACTCATTGGGAATCAGGCCACTTTGTAAGCACATTGGTCAGGGTATTCACTGCCTACTGGAACTTGGACGGGTTACTCAGACTCGGTGTTTGTAAAGACTGTCCTGGGTTTGGCTGGGATAGAGTTAATTTTCCACCTAGTAGCTGCTATAGTGCTGTGGTTTGGATTTAGTATGAGAATAATGTTGTTAACACACTGATGTTTTAGTTGCCGCTAAGTAGTGCTTACACTAAGTCAAGGACTTCTCAGCTTCTCAAGTCCTGCCTGCGAGAAGGCTGGAGGTGCCAAAGCAGCTGGGAGGGGGCACAGCCAGGACAGCTGGCCCAAACTGGCCAAAGGGATATTCCATACCATACAACATCATGCTCAGCATATAAACTGGGGGGAGTTTGACGGGGGGGGGGGGGGGCACTGCTCGGGAACAGGCTAAGCATCGGTCAGTTGGTGGTGAGCAATTGTTTTTCATTTGCATCCTTTGTCTTTTCTTGTGTTTTATTTATCTTTTTTTGTTGTTATTTACCTTTTCATTACATCATCATTATTATTGTTATTGCTAATATTATGATTGTTATTTTAAACTGTTCTTATCTCAACCCATGGGTTTTCTTACTTTTACTCTTCCGATTCTCTCCCCCATCCCACCAAGGTGGGGGGAGTGAGCGACGGCTGCGTCTGGGGTTAAAACATGGCTAGACATAAGGAAACATGTGTTCTAGAACTGCAACTGTTCTTAATTATTGGTAATTGCATTGTAGATAGTTGCACATTATTCTCAGACTTGGCTGAGAAAGTATAAGCACAAGCTAATATGGTTAGCAGGCTGAGAACACCTGTGGCTCCCGAAAACCCCCGTGCTATTGCTGTGGGCTGGCTGGGCTACTTGCTTGGCTGAACTCAGAGCTGGCAGTATTAGCAGTGTACTCACTCGCTTTAAGGCCCAAAATGCATGGAAGGACAAAGACCCAAGGGAACCAAGTCTGTCCCTTTTTCCTGCACTGTAAGACAAATGTGAGGATTTGGAAGAAATTGTCCATATTGAAGAGCCATTGATGTGCGAGAGTAAGGAATGACAACTCTCTCCCTCACCTCACCTGTACCTTATGATTGCACAGTAAAATATTTGACGACTCAGACTCAGAAGGTACTGTGGAATGTATCACTTACATTCCTGGGAGGGCTTTTTGTATATGTGCTACGGTATAGTCTTTAACTATAAAATCATATGCTCTTTAGCAATCCTACAATTCAGAGGCTCAGTCTCCCACCGGCCTTGACCTTGTATTAGTGGTCTTAATACGTCTTAAGTCATAGTGCCTTATGAATTAAGACATATTAAGGCATTCTGAAAAATGACCTATTCTTTTTAGCATGCTACATTTCGTGAATGACAGATTTGAAAATAAAAATACCTCTAGATGTCTATCATTCAGTCATATTGCCTGGGAACTTTCAAATGTATTTTAAAATTAAATTCCTGAACACCAGGAGATTATATTTTTTTAAAAAGGTAATTTTTGGGGAATCATAGAATAGCCCAGCTTGGAAGGGACCTCAGAAGATCATCTGGTCCATCCTTTCATGGGAAAGGGAGCCCAAATGAGATTATCTAGCACTCTGTCCAATTGCATCTTAAAAACCTCCAGTGATGGGAACTCTGCCACATCCCTGGGGAGGTGGTTCCAGGGTTGATTGTTCTCACTGTAGAAAATGTCTTTCTTATATTGAAATGAAACCTCCCCTGGTGCAACTAGTACCTGTTGCCCCTTGTCTTTTCCATGTGGCTCCTTGTGAAGAGAGACGCTCTGCCCTCTTTGTAGCTGCCCTTTAAATACTGGAATACTGTGCTGAGGCTCCCCGCCTCGAGCCTTCTCTTCTCCAGGGAGAAAAGACCTAACTAACTCCTTCAGTCTTTCCTCACAGGGCAGGTTCTCCAGCCCCTTGATCATCAAATGTATCACTTCAGAATTATAGTGACCATGCAAGTGAAACACAACCCTTTTTGAGCCAAGCCTTGCTGGCTCGTCCATTTTGTATAAAGCTGGACTTTTATTCTATCCATTGTTTTTCTAGCTCAGTGGCAACCGCTTTCCACACACACAGCTATTAGTAGGTGGAAAATTTTAGATTACAGGTTAAGATACTAGGCGCATGGTTAATTGTTGCTTGTTTTGGGATCAACAGATTTTGCCAAAGATGTTGCCATAACATAAAAAATACTTTATATTAGCTATTGCCCAATAAAACATTCATGTAACAGAGCTCACGGAGAGAAAAAAGAAAAAAGGACAACATTTATACATTGAAACACAAACAAAAAGAGGGCTTTTTTTAAATAGCTAGGCCACAGTTTATAGGCAATAAAACCATAAACTTTGCTCTCGGTGTCACGACTTTCTTTTATATGCAGTTCTTCCCTTTGACATCAACAACCACACACTCAGATTACACTTGAGCTTTTACTTTATAAAAAGTGATTCCTCATTTATACTTACCCATGAGAACAACAGATGTAGATTGCAGCTGACCTCCATCTCCTGTTTCCAAGCTAAAAATAAGCACTTCCCTTTGTGGGAAGCTTTGGTGGAAGATATGAGGACTTTTGCTGAGAGTGTTTTGCGACTGGAAGCTCACGGACGATGCAAAGACAATCTACCTGTAAGGACAGAACCTCCAAGGACTCAAGCCTTTGGCTTCTCACTTATGAAGAGCTTCTTCAGTGTCACTGTTTTCACACCACAATAATGCAATCCAAGCAGTTTCCAGCCCTACTCAGGCTGGTTTTAGGCCACAGTTATCATCAAGATCATGTTAAATAGTGGATACTAAACTTTCCTTCTAGGTTCTGCAAAATACTGATTAATTGGGTTCTTATCAGTTAAGGTCTGAAAAGGTCATCTCCTTGTGGAATAGCCTGCTGGGTACAGCATTTAGTATGTCAGGGTCTTTAGCCTGATAATTTTCTATGGCTTACTGTATCATTACATTTTCTATAAGATAATAAATTATATGCATTATACATTTTAATATGTAATTGCAATCATGTATTGCAAGTCTAATCAATGTTAAAGTATGTAATTCACTTCTATATTACATTACATAATGCATTTTTATATATTGCAATATATAAATCTTACAATTTATTCCAGGAATTATAACTTCAGTTTTCATCTGAAGAATTCAAACTGTTGGTTGAAGCTTACAATTTCCTGCCTGTTACCTCAAATTCATTCCATTCCAAGAGATCAAGACAGAACTGAAAATAATTTAGGAACAAAGTTAACTATACTTTTCAGCATTATGGTACAGTGAAACATTTCTCCAAGACATTGAAAATAATACAAGGAGATTATCGTTATGTCAGATCTGCAGGTTACAATTTCAATATTCTGGATGAGCTCTCCTGCTGAATACTCCTTAAGAAGAGTAAGCACAGCTTAGTTCCTCCATTGAACTTTTGTCTGGCTGAGGACCAGGCCCTCCTTGTTATTTTTTTCTCCCTCCTGCCAAAGTCTTCCTGTGCACGATGTACTCTTCTCTCTTCTAACACCTCGTTTCTTTGTTCAGATCCTGATAATGTTCTATTGCTCCAAGGCCTCTTCTGAGGGGAAAATAATTTATTTTCTGATTTGTGCCAACTTCTGACAATTCAGGTACTTCGTTGGTCACAGTGCAATTGTTAATAAATCGGGTTATTTTTTCTTTTCTTCCCCCCCCCCCTGCAGTAGGAGTACTGCCCCACTATGACTGAAGCTGCATGTCTGAATGGGGTTTGTAACTGAAGGAGAACTCAGGGAGCAGGGGAAAAATACAATTGTAAATGGATATTACTGTAAATCAAGTAGCAACAGTAGACTTCTTTAAGGACCAACACAGCGGTAATCTGTGGGATTCTTTGCCTGGCTCTATATTCTAGCTTCAGGATAGGAATTTCCTTCCTGAGAGCTCCTGGTCTTTTTCTCCAGCTCCAGCTTCTGGGCAAGGGAATGCAAAAATGCTTTGCTAGTGCAGTCTGTTCTCAGTTAGTGGAACAGGCCATGGGAGTTATCAAGAGCTAGCAAAAACTGGAGCAGTCACTTCTATCACTTTTTATTCAATTCAGATCCATGGATTCTTGGGTAAGAGCTGTCATCAACTGAGATCACAGTCTCTTAAGAGCAGATTCAGACACGTGATACTTCAACACTGTGCAAAGAACATAATTTGGTGTAGAGTCTCATAGTCCACCTTAAAAGAATATATGTAAAATTAAGTGCTTCTTAGTTGTAGAATAACTCCTTGTAAATGACAGGAGTTGGCCACAGTTTCTAGGGCAGAAGCTATACCATAAATAGTGAGGAAACAACTCGCATCATTGATACTTGTTGAGCTTTTAATAGGTTTCAATGTTCAAATGAGAAGAGTGTATTCCTGAAGATAAGCAGCAATAAACTACCAAATAAATGATTTAGAAAAAAAAAAAAAAGAACACTCCCTTTTGCTGTCTCTCTATCTGCATTTAAAATGCACTTTCAGAAACACTGTAAAGGGCCCAAAGGTGCACGCCTGACACGGAACAGAATAGGATCAAGGTGTGAAAGTCTGTCCGCAGAAATAAAAAAATTCTTCATCCTCTCTTTTAGCTGCTGAGGCTATTACTCAGAATGATAATGTCAAGAATGCCTTACTGCAACACTGTTGGAAGAAAGCCCAGGTTAAAAGATTAGAGCTTTGTACAAGCCTTAAACACAGGATTTCTCCCTGAAATGAAATTCTCTCCATTAATATACCTTCTTATCTCCTGCCTTTCTTATACTAACAAGAAACCACCTTAGTGGTTTCCTGTATCACAGAGGGTGCTGCATTCACTGTGCTGTAGTCTGTCTTCTGGAGGCAAAGCAGAGAGAGTTACCATTGTCATTTTCTCCTGGTTCTCAATGAAAGTTTAGTCCAGATGAACATATTTTCAGAAATTTTAAATTTAAAAAAACTATCAGAGTGTTCCCGATGAATCCTACTAAGCAGATGAAGTAATCCAGAAAGTTAAAATACGCCATGTTTTAAGATAAATATGACAGTGGGTTTTTTGGGTCTAATGGAAGAGTAAGAGGCCTGTGGTGAACAGGTAGAGCATGACTCAGGTATATATCCACCTCCGCCACTTCCCTTGGGGCATTTCCACCATAGTGCATGTCTTGAGTTTCCTCCTCTTACACAGAGTAAATGACACAAAGAGCAAACACAAATGTCAAAGAAACAGATCACCACTCCTTTTTCCCAGGATTAGTACAAAGACTACATATTAGTTTCAGGAAACAACTGCCTGGGGAAAACCTTTTTTCTACCTTTTACAACCCTGAACCTCTTGCAGCTGTATATCATGACGTCAAGACCCTCTGACTGGCTTTAACATACGAATCCTAATCCTACCAGCAAGCACATCTTGTTTCATTTCTCTTCCTTTTCTTCCAGACTATTGTTAATTAGTTAATACTTCCTGAATTGTTATCAATATATAGTTATCCCTGTTTCTGTACATTTGCTTCAAAGAGTCAGGAAATGCAAACTCGCTCTGCAAAAGGAACTGGGGAGAAGAATAAGCAAAGAGGAGAACAACAAGAAACAGAAGAGTTTATACAAAGCACATTAATAAGTAGAGCTGCTTTGGAATAGCTTGTCTCATGGTTCATTTTTAATGTCTTTTTAACATCACCAGAATAGTTATTGCTTTAGAGAAAGTTAATGAAAAAAGGTGGGATTGTTTTCCCCATTTTTAATGACTGAAGTTTTTTGTTTTTTTTTTTTTTGGTTTACCTTTCTGAAGTGTCTTCTCAAAAATTTATGCAAAATGAAGAGCTCTCACAGAAAAACACATTTCAATAAAAAAATAAACAGTGTTAACACCGCTGGTAAGGATTTAATCTTTTTGTGCTATGATCTTTTTTTTAAGGTCCCAAAAGACACTCTTAGCTGGGTTAATTTTTCCTATTTAGAAGTGTGTCTTACTGAGATGTTCGTTTAAAGAAAAATGCTCTAAAGCTGTTTTGAAATGAGACCTGAAGGAAGCAAAGGGTTGGGGAATGGGGAGATCGACCAGCATTATATATTGCATCTCTTGCTCTTGGACAATTTTATCTTGTTCTGGGACTGTTAGAGTATAGTTACATCTTTCCATACATTGAACTAAGTTGTTGTAAATGAGATGGATATCAACTGTTACAACAGCACAAGCAAGGTCTTTTACATTCTGTGATAGAAGATGTGAAAACTACCTGCTGAAACCAGGAAAGTTATTTTGTTAGTTGTTAATTATTAAATTTTTAACCTGAAGGTTTCAGCACCTTTTTCCTTGTGGAACAGACCTACGTGTGTAAGGAAGAGCCGTTATTTGAAGAGCCCCTTCATAAATGGCCCAGAAGAATCAGGACAGACTGCAAGGAACTTTTCTTTCCCGAAGCAGAGAAAACAAATAATATGTTCAAAAGTTTTCTGCAAAAGCCAGAGGCAATGGACAAACACAGAGTCTGTAAGCAAGCAGATCAGCAGTTACCGCTATACTGATTCATATCTGCAGTGACTGATCTCTCTGATACATTAAAAGGGTTTCAGCACTGGGAAGGAGAAATTTGCTGATACCAAAATGGCTATGACAGCCAAGAGGCAGAGGTGGCAAGTGACTTCCTACCTAAATTATTTTTCTGTTTGCTGGCACAGATGTATGTGATATATGCATAGTCCTCAGAGATCTGACACATCTCCTATCAATCTAATGAAATTTGCGTTGTCCTGAACTTTCAGTTTGGACTTCCTTCTTTTTTTTTGACATCAGAATATCTCACAAATTCAAGAAAACACCAGAAAACATTGGAAACAAAATAAGTTAGTGACATTCTCGTAATCTAGTCTGAGTCAGACTTTTCTTACCAGTGAATTGGCACATATCAAAGTGAAAGTCTACTTACTATAAGCCATCCTATAACGATAAACATTTTGAATAAAAGAGAAGAACACAGAATTAAAATAAAGAGACTAGGAGAAAGCATAAAATTATATATTTTTTTTGGTCATGAGCACAAAGTACAAATCTTCTGCAGTGCTGAAATGGTGCTGCTCAACAAGGAGACATTTCCATGCGTTCACATTTAGTTGAAGTTTGCATGTTTCACTAGGTTCTAATTTGAATTAAATGAAAATTGCACTTTAAATATTAAAAGTAATGCTAAAAGAGGACAAATGTTAACATATTAACATGTCAGTGTAGGCCTGTCCATATCCTCTGTGAAGGAGATGAGGAATATTGTCTCAGTGACAGACACCGAATCGAAGAGGCTGAGCAGCAGAATGAGTGGGCAATTTCTACAGAATTGGCAGGTCAGATTTAATCACAAGACCTCAAAATTGAGTGCTGCTGGCCAGGAAGCATGGACAGTGAAGCTGGGAATACCTTAGTTCAACGTACAGCCTTCTAGTGAAACCCCTGTTGACTCCTTAGTAAAGATTAATCCACCTGCACATCAAATACTGGATGATAGGGCTTCCCTACTGTTCTTTAAATGGAGTGCCCTAAGACTCAGCTCTGCAAGGAAACGCCCTCGTCACAGCTTTCGGCAGTTCAAAATGCCCTCGTCACAGCTTTCAGCAGTTCATGATTTTGGCCTTATATGTATTGTTAATTAATTTGAACAATTTCCTAGAAAATTAGGGCTTTTGACCTGTTTTAAGTTTCAAATCTCCCTTTTTAGAACAGGCCTTCTGTAGAGTATCCTGACGCAACTTTCCTTCTGCGAGAGAGAACATGGCTGGACAAAATGGCTGCCTGCTCCGTGTGGCACTGATGTCTCCCTGGGTGCTCCCGTACGGCACGAAGCACACCAGGTGGCCTGTCCACCTGCTTCTCCACCTTGCGGGAGCACCGAGCCCACACGGCCTTCCTCCTTTTTGCACCTGAGGCAGCTCAGTCTCTGTATTTAGCTCCACAGAGCTCCGGGCAGCTCCACAGCGCTCTGGGCAGATCCACAGTGAGACATGAGGAGTACAGCATTTTTTTTGTATACACACAGGCTTCAAAATAACTGGAACTGGACCCCATTTTTTTACCTTGAATGCACTTGCGGATCTTGTTAAATATAATCTGAGTTTCCTAACAGCAAAGTATTTACTTGGGTGTAGACACGGGCCCGGCTGTCACAGCTCTGAGTCACGCGACATTGAGTTCTCTTTTGGGTAGATTTGTATCTTACACATAATTATGAAGTGCATTTCTGGAGAGAGAAAGACAGAAAGCGGAGAGATCTTTTGCATTTGCACAATACCTGGAGCAACAGGACCCCAGGTTTGTGATTCCATGATTTGCAATGGATAATGAAATACAAATGAATGAAAATCACAATACTTGATATGAATCCTGGGCCTACTGAAGCCACTGGACGTTTTGTTACTGGCATCAATTACATAATGACTTCTGCATCTTTTCTTACATTTCAGATAAAACGCGATCTTTCAGCTCAATTTGAAAAGTAGTGGGGAAGGAACTCAATAAACTGCAAGTTTGGAGTTTTCTTTATCTGCTTTGTTGTTTTTTTTTAAACTCAGTTAAGTGGAACCTTTAAAATTCAGGATGGTATCAACAAGGATGAAAACGTAAAAAAGTTACGAGCCCCGTTGAGCTAAACAATTAATTTGACACAAATTATTCCTTGAGTTTTGCAGCTACCTAGCTATCAAAACCATATACGTTTATGCATTTCTAAATGCTGCAAAGTACAGGCTTGTTTCTGCAGACACCTGGCTTTCTCCATGGGCTTCCAGAAACACTTGCCCTCCCTCCCTAAAGAGCTTACCAGCTCAGATGGAAAGGAAGAAGGTAGGTTTCAGAAGATTCCTTACCTACCCTTATAGGAACAGTTATTTGCTTGGAGGAAAGAAAGAGTCATTTCAGGTGCTTGCACTAAAAGGTCCCTCCAAAGATAAAATAAACCTCTTTTACCCAAAAAAGATATTTATTTGGCTTCAGAGTCCCTTTGTAGAGGTGTCAGCCATTTCAGTGTCAGTCAGAGGTAAAGGGACATCTGACTTCAGATGTTTTACTGGAGAACTTATGCTAGGAAACCGCAGAGAATTTCTGCAATTTATCGGTTTTCCAATACTATCCCATATGTTAGCACCAAGTGAGAGCACTGAGGTGGGTCCAGTCAATTACAGACGGTGAAGTTTATATGATAACAAGTTATGACATTATATGTGCTAGTTCTCTCCTTTCTAACGAATTTTAGGAATAATAACACGTTGTAAATACATAGACAAATGCTAGCTGCGGCTGTATATAATCTCCGAAGATGTCAGTGAGGTTCCCTGATTAGGAACAGAACTTCAAAATCCCCGACATTTGCGCTCCTGTCTCAAAAGGCTCAATATTTGTGCTGATTTTTCTATAAAAAGGAAAACAGAAAGTGAAGTAGGTATCCTTTAGTCATATCTAGGATAACGCCTCATCAGTATTTAGCAAAAGCTTAATCATCGAACTAAAAATGCTATAGTGGATGTAATTTAATTGCACGAGCAATAAAGTGGCCTGTTCCAAGCCTTTGCATCTTGTCTTGTAACTTACTAGGGACAGTCTTGTGCTGATCATGACAATAAGGAAAATTATAACATATCACAGAATCACGGAATCACAGAATTTTTCAGAGTTGGAAGGGACCTCTAGAGATCATCTAGTCCAACTCCCCTGCTGAAGCAGGATTGCCTAGAGCACATTACTCAGGACTGCATCCAGGCGGGTCTTGAAAGTCTCCAGAGAAGGGGACTCCACAGCCTCCCTGGGAACCCTGTTCCAGTGCTCTGTCACCCTCACCGTAAAGAAGTTTTTTCTCATATTTGATTGGAACATCCTATGTTCCAGCTTGTGCCCGTTACCCCTTGTCCTGTTACTGGGAACCACTGAAAAGAGTCTGGCTCCACCCTCCTTAAAGCCACCCTTTATATACTTGTAAACATTAATAAGGTCTCCCCTCAGCCTTCTCTTCTCCAGGCTAAAGAGTCCCAGCTCTCTCAGCCTTTCCTCATAAGGGAGATGCTCCTATCCCTCAATCATCTTTGTTGCCCTACGCTGGACTCTCTCCAGTAGTTCCCTGTCTCTCTTGAACTGGGGAGCCCAGAGCTGGACACAGTATTCCAGTTGTGGCCTCACCAGTGCAGAGTAGAGGGGGAGAATGACCTCCCTTGACCTGCTGGCCACACTCTGCCCTATGCAGCCCAGAATTCTGTTGGCCTTCTTGGCAACAAGGGCACATTGCTTGCTCATGGATAATTTACTGTCTACCAAGACCCCCAGATCCTTTTCTTCAGAGCTGCTTTCCAGCAGGTCCACCCCTAACCTATACCGGTGCCTGACATTCTTCCTCCCCAGGTGCAGGACCCTACACTTGTCCTTGTTGAACCTCATTAGGTTCTTCTCTGCCAGCTCTCCAGCCTGTCTAGGTCAGCCTGGATGGCAGCGTGGCCCTCTGGGGTGTCAGCCACCCCACCCAGTTTGGTATCATCAGTGAACTTGCTGAGCATACACTCTGTCCCCTCGTCCAGGTTGCTGATGAATACGTTAAACAATACTGGACCAAGTATTAACCCCTGCAGGACACCACTGGTTACAGGCCTCCAAATTGACCCTACTCTATTAATCACAACCCTCTGAGTCCTGTCACACAGCCAGCTCTCAATCCAATTGAGATTGGATTGATATTTGATATGTATCAATATCGATACACTAAAAAATGTACAAGAGCCTCAATTCTTGTTTAATGAGAAGAAGTCCAAGTGTTTAAAACTGTAGCTCTTACTCTCATGTTTTTTATTTAACAGTTCGCTATTGTTATGAGTACTTTGCGGTTGAAGGTCACGCTACTGGAACTGGGATGGGTTCAGGCTAACATGTACTCTCCTGACCTACTTGCAAAGGGCACCTCTGTTGCAAAATTAATGACCCTTTTTAACCTGGCTTGGCATTGCCACCACATATTTCACCTCAATACTTGTCTTAACTTGCTGTGCCATGATTGCTCAAAGGTGCCATAGCTTTCCCTCACTTCACATTTCTGTGTTGCTGCTTGTTCACAGGTAAGACCTCAAAGTTGTACTCTGCTGTTACATTTTTGAGGCAGGTGAAAAACAAACTGCACACATGGACAAGGGGCCTGGTTTGCTCTATAGAAGCACATTTTTGTATTATTTCTTGTTATGTCTAAATAATTGTTTTCATTAAGGACTGCATAAACTGTGTTCATAATAGTGACAGCAGGACTCCAAACAGCTATTTAAAAGTGTGTTAAACTGCAAGATAACTGGACTTGTGCAGTGAGTGGGGCATCAGAGAGTGCACTGCCCTGTCCTGCTTGGCCAGAGGCTGCAAAGGGGAGTTTATGCTCTGATTCTGTTGGGAAAAGAATCTTACTCTTAACTCCTTTCTCATGTTCAATATTCAAGGCCCATTGTGAGAAACATTTCATAATCCAAGACACGACAAACTGGATTGAAATGTACAGCAGAACCCCTGAGTACATGAGAAGACCAGAAAGGCTTTCATATGCAGTAGCACAGCAACTGCTTCAGAAGGAAGAATCCCTCCCTTTTTAATGAATGATATGGTCACAGGCAGCACCCCGGTTAGTTACTTAGAGATTAAATTTTATTGCTGCTTGTCCGCGGTTTTGATTTGGTCACAGACATTTTGTGCTGAGTGTCACAAATCAAACTGGAGCTGAATATGAGTTGGGGAATTTAGAACACATTGGCAAAGTAGGTCTTTAAAAATTACCAGAAAAGAAAGACCAAACAGTATGGTAGACTGTATTGCCAAGAATCCCAAAAGGCAGTTCACAGTTTGTGGACAGTTTTTTCAAGGAAATGGCAGATTCAGGTAGACCAATGTACACAATCTTAGACATATTTCCAAAATTGTTTTCCCAGAAAAAAGAATTTAAAATATTTTATCAACATAATTAAAAAAAAAAACAACAAACCAAACAATACTCCACAAATGGGTAAATATTCTGTCTGGGTTCTCTAACATGGAGTCAAGGAGTACACAGACTCTCGAGATCAGTGCTGCTGTAGTTGTTAGTCTTACTCACACTCAAAGAGCTTGGCTGAGGATGACAGAAGGCACAAGTTTGCTTTTACAAAGAGCCAATGATGAAATTATGATTAAAAGTCATGCATGAGTGTCAAGATGAAATATTTATGCCACTGTTATGATGTCTAGATATGCTCTAGACACGGTTCTGGGCAACTACATGGCCCTGCTTGAGCAGGGGATTTGGACAAGATGACCTCAGAGGTCCCTTCCAACCTCAACCATTCTGTTATTCTGTATAGATATTGTACATATTAAAAGAGAATGATTATTGTAAAAAGTTGAGTAGTTTTAATGGCTGTGGCAAAGCCACAGTGAAGAGAGCATGAGGAAACAGAAAGAAATAAAATGTTGCCTTTATGGTTTTGCTTGATCAATGACTGTGTTCCTTCAGTTTTTTGACAGTGTAACTTGACTGAAATGAGGGTTTTCTGGTGTCCCAGGGGATTCTACATCCAGCCAGTTCCTTGTCTAGCAGTTTGTTACAGACTCAAGGAATCTCCTGTGATGTTTAAGTAGGTTAGTCCTTCATTCAGTGCTTCTAAAGGGAAAAGTCAGAATTATTCCCTCACCATCCATTTTTTCATATATTCAAAAAGCTAACTATTAAAAGAAAATCTATCTTTAGTCAATGAAAAGCTTGCAAATATGTCTTTCAGGAAGGCAGTCAACTTCTGCATGTATTTGTGAGTCCAGGGTGAAAAGATGTGCCAGATCTTCTTCCTGGCTTCGGGTCTCTAGGTTCCATTTATGCAGTGGTTCTTAATCTCAGCTAATCACCTTCTTCCTAAATCAGAGCTGCTGCTTGACACAATTACAAGCTGTGGGTAGGCGGCTAAGTAATAGGGAGAGGCAGCAGCCTAAAGCACTGTAGCGACTGTCAGCATGTGGCATGGTTTTGGTCTATCCCAGTTAGCCCACTATGAGACAATAACTGGGTCCAGTCTGGGAGGCAGCAGACTGCAAAGACCATTCTCAATAGGTGTTATGGACAAAACTGTGCCAGGTTTGGCTTCTCCACCTTACACAGTCCTCCAACATTAGCCCAGCAGACTTTGCACCCACAAGTGACTCTTGAAGGCACGCAACACACCCAGGTCATGTCATGTTATCAACCTATGGCCCTGATGGGTTGCAACACAGCACTTACATTATTTCAGACACGTTGAACTCAAAATTGTGTCTTGGGAGCCCAGAAATTGTAATGCTCAGGAGAGGTACAAATCCAAGTACTACATGGCGTGGAGAAGAATAACCTGTTCCACTTTGATGCCACTTTATCTTGCAGTATGTAGCCGGCCCTGCTTTATTTTATGGTATGTATGAACTCACAGGGTCTTTGACCTCCAGACTTCTTGTGCCTGGTGAGATCAAGAAATAGCGCTCCTGCTGGGGGCAGAGTGGGGGGTCAATCTTGTTAAGCACCAGACAATAGTGTAGTTTTATTGCCAGAGAACTTAATATGTAACAAGTAAGACATTCCTGGGTAAAATCTAAATGCCTTTGATATGCATCAGGCCAAATTTGATGATCTAATAGTTCCTTCTGACCTTAACTTTGGTGAATTATGCCACACAGGGAGCTGCCTCAGCAGGGGTCACTGGGAAGCAAACTACAACCCACAGAAGAGTGGCCGGAATTGTTTCCTTTAGCAATTTTTTTAGCATGACACGTTACCATCTTCTCAGGTAATAAATGACAGGGGAAGCCTTTTTTTTGCCTAAGAAAAGAAATGATAACATTTATGAGAAAAAAAAAAAGTACTGAAACAGCACTGGGTTAAATAAGGTAACAGCAAAATAACATCAAGTACAACTCTCCCGTAAAATCTACTGGCTTGTAGGAATGATTATAATGTAGCTGTTATCTTAGGTGAAACGTGGTGGTACGGATTGCAAAAGAGACGTGGAAACTACGTGATCATGTTGAATAGCAAACAGGAAATTATTACACTTACACAAAGAATAAACTCTCCTCTATAGTCAAATAAATCTGACTAGATCCTCAGGATATCATCAATTGTGCTTGATGAATGACTATGTATACTATACAGAACACAATTTTGGCAAAGCACTGTACTGGCAGAGTACCAGTCCTGCCAGGCTTGGGAGGCAGACGTGAGTGTGACTCAGCAAAGAAATACATCGGTGCTGAGTGACTCCAGGCCCCTCTTCTCCCAAAGCCATTTGAGACCTTTCATGCCGTGAATGGGAGGAGGGCACACTGTCAGCACATCCCTAAAGGGCGATCTTGCCCAAATACTCCTAATGTGGTTGCTGGTGGACATTTGGGCTCTCTTTCCATATTGAATGGGGAAGAACTAATAATGAATGAGACAGACAATCACCTAGATGTTTGATACGTCATGCATTAGCCAATAATGGAAAAACCCATGTAAAAATACAGGAAGAAGATTTTTAGGTAGAGAATTCCAATTTTAAAAAAGTTCTGTTACAGTACACATACCAAAGTGCGCTGTTGTTATTACAGGGCTTGCCTATGTCATGGTAAAGAAGAAGGATTTTACAAATGAAGAATTTTAAGCTACTGACTTCCACCTAAAAGAGTAGCCCAAATACAACTTAGTTTATCTCTTTAAGATCCTAGTTTCTATGGAGAAATCAAACCACTGTGAGTTCAATTAGGACAATTATGATTTATATACTGACCCCTCTTAGAAGTATAGCATTTTTATGCTGCCATCATAATCTAATAATCTAAAATTAAATGATTTAATGTGAACTTCACAACCCAATGCTAAAACAGACAGACATATTCATATTCAAAAAGAGTATCTATTATATTTATCAGAATCTGGCACCATTTAGAAAACCACTCCTAGAAGATGTTATCTTTGATGTTCAGGTTCCCATTATCCAAACTTGCTCTTTTCCTTAAAGATATCCAAAAAGTTAAAAATACTTGGCAGAACTTGATTAATTTCAGGAGGCGATTTGTACGCTATATCCTAAAACCCAGTATTGCAGCATTGTTGCTTAATGTATAATGCTGGTGCCGCAGAGGTTAATATTTATATTAGTTTAATGCCAAGGTACAGTGGCTTGAAAGCAATGATACCTGGGATACCTGGGGAAGTAAACTCACCATTTTGTAAATAATCACTCAAAGCCAGTCTTGCATTTCCTCATATTGTCAGGCAGAAGGAAAAGATGCCAAAAAAAGGATTAGCCCATAAATCTGATATCCGTAAACCGTCCAGCAGTGCTGGGTGGATGCTGCATTCCGATAAACTCTCCATGGATCTGGGAAAAACCAGCAGTGAGAGCACATGGTGTACTTTATCTCAAGCTTTCCTTTCACAAACCTTGTGGTAGTTCCTTACCTTTGGAACAGAAATGGGGTGGTCTGTGCTGTCCGTCTGTTATCTTATGGAAGAGAGTGCATCGGTCAGGTCAGTCAGGCACTGCTCCAAGGAACAGGAAACGATGCTATGAACTAAAGAGTTTAAATTAAGTAGCTTCCATCTGAGGAACAACAATTCCAAAGGTCTAGCAGGACCTCTTGATGACAGGCTAAGACCCTCTGGGAACCAAAACAGTCACATTGGAGCTAGTGAGTGCTGGCTGGTGAGATCTTGTTTCTCTTGGTGGAGCACGCAGAATGGGAGAGCAGCCACACGGCCGTCGAGCCATACAACTGATCTGAATCAGGGATAAAACAGGTGTCTAGCAGAAATATTTTAGAAGCAGAGGTCTGATTTTTTTGGTCTGGAAGGCTGATCTTAGGGAGGTCCTCTTCAAAGATACACTAATCAAAAGCTATGATCTGGCTAGGGCCTGGCAACAAGTAGCAGATTATCATCATTGTCAGTGTTGGAAACCTCATCAAATCCAAGAACTTCTTGGAGAAGGTAGAGAGTCCCTCTGGCTGAGCTGGAGTTTGTCTGCTACTTGCTATTAAAAAAAGGTCTCTTTCAGCCATTTGTCCATATGGGTGCGCCACGATGTCTCTTGTCTGCAGACGGGCCGCTGTTGAGAAGAAATGGTAAAAAAGCGTTGAACTTGTTAATGGCTGAAATAGTGGGAACTGATACCAGATGATGATACAGGTACCCTTCCAAGCTCCCAATGATTTTTTCTGGAAAAACAGAAGTAATATATGCAAAACTCAGATCATATAAAACCTGCACCCCAATATCAGTTGCTGTGACAGGAACCTGGCTCAAAAATGCAGCTGCCTCTGCTTCTTCGTTAAAATGCGCACTGCTGGCACATGGAAAGAGCTTTGTTTCTAGATTATAGCACAAATTCAAACTATGGACTTTCAAATGAAGAAACTTTCGTCCTCTGGAAAAGGTGGGATGGAAAAGATTTGTAAACAAATCCAGCCAACTCTACACAGTCTCCTCTGAACGCACGGGAAAACTGTCTCCTGTTCCCAGGTGAACACCCCGCAGCCCCCAGTGCTCTCCCCATGGGCCTCCTGGCCCACGTGCCCACCTCTAGCTCTCCCAGTGTCTCCACTGTGTGTGCCCAGTTATGGTGAGGGCAGACACAGCCTCCCCCATCCCACTAACATGTTCTCCAGGGACCAGGGTGCCATGGGCCAAGGAGGGCCAGTTGGCGACCTTCCTCCTTGCTGTTCAGCCAGCTGCTGTGACACTGAGCCTTGTTCACACTAGACATGGAAATCAAGCAGCTATATGGTCCATCATGGTGCCTGACCGTGCTTTCTCGGACTTGACCTTGACAACCCATCTCAGCTGAGTTTGTTTGGCCCATATCACATTGACATCACAGTGTCCAATGTGGGCCTTGGTCTCATTTGGTTTTTGGTATCCTGTAACCAGGTACAGAGGAGTCCCCCTGAACACCTTCAGAGATGAGCAAGCAGGAGAATTCCCAGGGTCATAAGCTTTTATGAGAAGGGTCCTTGAAAAGAGGCTGATGATGGAGAGAAAACCTGGAGGCTGCAGCTAAGAGAGACGACCTCCAGCCCAAGATGATCTGTAGGTCCGTGTGTATTCTTGGAGTAGAACGAAGTGTTCTCGAGGACACTGAGATGGTGGCTGGAATCACTGATGGTGGTCAACCCCTCTCCTCTGCCCTGCCAGAAATGCTGCACAGGAGAGGATGAACTGACAACATTATCAAGGGAGACCACTGTGTGTGGAAGCTCTGCTTCTTCCTTGGTGGCTCTAACCATCTGTGAGAAAGAGAACAAGAATGGTTTAATGGTACTTCTATATTGGACAAACACTGGGCAAGCCTCAACTTTGTCAGTCATCTCCCGTGTAGCAGGACTGTTGTGCTTCAGAGTTTTTCTGGCATATCTGTGTCACCAAGAAGCCTGTAGACAGCTATGTTACCAGGAGACCTAAGTCAGGTCAGATGTTGTCTTCTGGGTTAGGCGCTATCCCTGTGCTCCTCGAGCAACCTGCCGATGGCACATCCCTCGTTGCCTTTGGCGCCCTGTGCACATTGCCACCACAGGACTGGCTCTGAAGCATCACCAAACCAGTAAGCTGCAGTAGGCTGCCCGCAAAACCCAATAGCACTCCTCTGCCAAGGAGTGTAATCTCACCACCTTGAAAGACCTTTCCTTCATATCAGTCCTTTGTTGGCTCAGCTGGTCATTGACTCCTGCACAGTCCAGCTGTGACATTCCCCGTGCATTCATGGTTATCAGGGCAGGGTCAGCAACTCCCTCCAGTTCCAGGTCTTCTTGCAATTGATTTTGCTGCCTTGTTACACACTGCAGATTTTCCTTCTGCTCTCACCGAGTCTGTTAATCTAGACATTAATTAATCAAGTTATGCTGACCACAATAAAAAGGAATTGATTTAACTTGTTTTGTTGGTGAATCATATGTGATCTGTTCCCCTGATAAATAAAGGCTCATTTGTTCATATTTTCTGTCGGTATCAAACATCCACTGTTTTCAGCTTTGAGTTTTTCTTAACTGATCAACCACCTCATTGATTCTCTTAGCACTGTCCAACCCCTACAGTGACCACAGGTGCCAAAGCTCCAGTGCATGCATCTTCTCCCATCAGCTTCTTTTTCCTGCCTTGCGAACTGAAGACTCATCCATCACCTTGTCTTTGATTCACGTTTGATCAGGCATCACTTCTCTGCTCCTGTAAGGAAAGATTGTTACAGACTTGGCCTTAAACATAGGCATATAAATATAGCAAAAAATTACGAATGCCTATTTCTGAGGCTACCTGCCTTTCATCTCTTCATTTCTTTTTACCTCCTTACGTTCTAGCCCCCTTAGTGGCCCTTTTCTACATGGTACGTAATAGAAAGAGCCATCTTTGCTGGCATGGCGATATGCTGATCTGTCATGACTTGCTATCAACTCTTCTTCCCCCTTTAGACACGCTGCCCTGTTCTGTGGACCCTTGTGCACTGGTAGCGCTGGGTAGATGAACAGCAGCAGAAGACAGCTGGGTAGCACGTACGGACCCAACCGAGGTGCGAGCTAGGTTTGGCCGGGGCTATGATGAAGTGCCCTTGTTATCTTGTGTCTGCTGCAGGTCGCAAACACACATGGGAACAGGCAAATCATTTCTGAAACAGAAATAATTTCAAAGTGTCAGTCTGGATAGGACAATCAGCTGAAAACAGTGGGAAAAGCCAGCGATGGAGATGCGCTTGGCAGTGCTGCTCTGCCACCTGGTGCTGGAGCCTTGTCCTGGCAGGTCACCGCAGGGACACCCCTCCCTCCCCAGCATGTCACTCATTCCTGGGTCAAACCTCTCCTATCAACACTGCCGGCCTTCCATCCAACGACCTGAGACATACGAGCACCAGGTTACTACATGGAACTATAAAAATGTTCTTTAAACCTTTATGACTTCTAATATCATTCCCCTCTGCACAGGGCAGTGCTGGTGACCAAACCGTGTCCCAGAATGCAGTAAACACTGGTTGCAAAGATGTAACTACTAGTTAGCCACTTCTCGACATTTATAAGCATTATTTTCATTCTTACTGTCTAAGTCTAAAAATGCCAAATATGTACATGTATGATCTGATTAGGTGTGTTCTTAACTCCTTCCTTACCTTGGTGTTTCTATTTTACATTTTTATATGGTGCAGGTGTTCCTGTAGTTATAAACTGAGGCACGGCTTAGTCTGCTGCACGCACTAAAGATTTGGGTTTTTAAACACTTGGAAATGGATTCTCCATGAAGATTATCAAAAATACTCAGCAGAAGGGACCGTTTTCCACCTCCAAACAGATACTGTTGAGAAATCTGTAGAAAGTCTGTGTCTAAGTACTTGATGCTTTAACTTCTTTGGCTGCAGCTACCTCCCCAGACAATTTCCCCATGCTGAAACCACTAGCCCTGCCTCGTGGGGTTGCACCTGGGTGCAATTGCCACCGCTAGAGTCTCTGCACTAACAGTGATACTGAGACCCGAGCAGAGCAGCAGCAAGCCAGTGCTGCCCCCCAGCAGGTCAGTGAGCGTACGATGGACTTTTAGAGGCAACATACACAGCCAGCCATAGAATCACAGAATTGTAGAGGTTGGAAGGAACCTTTGGAGGTCATCCAGTCCAACCGCCCTGCCACAGCAGGGTCACCTAGAGCAGGTGGGACAGAAACGTATCCAGGCGTGTTTTGAATATCTCCAGAGAAAGAGACTCCACAACCTCTCCGTGCAGCCTGTTCCAGTGCTCTGCCACCCTCAAAGTAAAGTTTTTCCTCATGTTGAGATGAAATTTCCTGTGCTTATTGCCCCTTGGCCTGCCACCAGGCACCAGTGAAAAGAGCCTGGCCCCAACCTCTTGACACCCACTCTTTAGACATTGATAAGCACTGATGAGATCCCCTCTTGGTTTTCTCTTCTCCAGGCTAAACAGATGCAGGTGTCTCAGCCTTTCCTCGTAAGAGAGGTGCTCCGTTCCCTTGATAGCCCTTGTAGCCCTCTGCTGGACACTTTCCAGTAGTTCCCTGTCCTTCTTGAACTGGGGGGTCCAGAACTGGACACGAGTTTTGCATAGGCCATGCATAGGTTGCAAACTGCATACAGGCAACAGGGTACAGGAAGCAAAGTTTAAATATACCAATCTAGAAATCTGTGTCATTTCTGGCCTGTCTTGATAGCATGTGAGTCACGGCACAGACACCTCTTAATATTTATTTGGCCTAAATATTCAGCCCTGGCTACCCTGAGGAGACTCCCCCCTTCCCATTTTAACGCTTGCAAGCTTTACGGAGTAAAGCAAATCAACAGGCAAACACTGAGACCTGGCTGACATGTTAGGCAACTCCCAGGTAGTCAGATCCTCTGACAACCCAGCCTGAATAATGCTGATAAGCCATGTTTTCGAGGGTTGCTAAATGCGGATGACTCATTTGTTCATGTGGAATAGACTTGCTGGCAATCATGCAGACCAGGCAATCGGGAATGACAAACATTTCTGGGTATCCAAGACGAAATCGCTTTTGCTGGCAGAGGTAAACCACGCTTCTGACTTTTATCTTTCTCTAAGGGAAATCAGAACTGACCGGTTTAACTCACAGACACGGAAGGGCTGACTGGCCACAGCGCTGGCTGGCTGGCCCGAACCCACAGTGAATAACCCTGCTGTGGATGCTCATGGCTACGTGGGCAGTATACGTAGCTGCCAGCCAACCTATAGAACGGGAAAAGAGAACAGCTAAGCCTGGCTCGTATTTCATGTGTGTCTCTCTCAGCTTGGCCTATAGAGAACTGGTGTGAACCATGAACTGTAGAACTGCATGACCCGACAGCAATCTACACATCTCTCATCAGGATGTAATTGTTCTTACAGCTACGTGACTGAATATTTCAGAAATAAAGATGGTAAGTTCAGAATGAGTTTGAAAGTGAGGCATATTCCTCAAACTCGATATGATTCCTGCAAGACCCGGGCAACTAGGCCACAAAAAATTAAGTTTCTTCTACTGTCACTGCTTTAATAGAGAAACACGGCGGTGCTTCAGATATTTCTAACAGTGCACAATGCAGTTTTTTCTCTTTGAGTTTTTCAAGGAAAAGCGGTGGCCTGTTGCTAAATGGGGGAAATAACCCGGCACCAGGTGATAGGCGGTAGAAAAAGCTCAAGTACTCAATGCTTTTGTGGCTTGATGTTCACAGACAGGCCTGCCCCCAGACCGCTGTGTGTGCCAGCGTGCTCTGAAGAGGAGAGGGGCGGCCACCACGAGGAAGCAACGCTCAACGCTCGGGTCTACCTGAAAACTGGGTGCATTCAAGTCCATAGGGCTGTGACGGGACCCACCCAGAGCTGTTGAAATAGTTGGCCAATGTGATTACGAGCTAAGTTATCTATCATCTATGAAAAAATCATGTTTATCATGGGAAGGCCTCGATGACTGGAAAAAGGCTGATGTACCAAACACACTGCTGTGACTTTGAATAAAAGGAAGACCCAGGGAACAGGGGCTAGTTCGCTTCCACTGCAGCCCCCAGAGGGATGAAGGAGCACTTCCCATTGGAATTCAATCCTAAATACTTGCCAGACAAAGGAAGAGCCAACACAGACTTGCCACAAGCAAACCACACTTGACCACTTGATAGCTATGCATCTCACCACTGATAGCAATGCAGATGAGGTGAAGGGGGGAATGCGGCACATCCGGACTACGGACACCTCCTCCCACAGCAGTCTCCCTTAGAAGCTGAGGTAAGTGGGCTGGGGGAACGGACCACCCGGCTGAGAGTAGCAATCAACAACTTAACATCCAACTGAGATACTGAGAAAGTATCCCAGGGGGACAAAAGCAAGGCCATAGTGTTTAACCTCCTCCTGTTAGTAACAGAAAATGTAAACAAGGGACAGTGGCCACACAATACAGCTTGGGAGTCTCAGGTTGGACAGCAGGAAAAACTTGGCTGGAACAGATTACTCAAAGGGGCTGCGTGATCTCCATCCTGAAAAGTTTTCTAAGACTTGGCTAGAAAACAAAACACAGCTCACCTGGTCTAATATAGCTCAGAGCCCTGCTTCACACATAAGATTAGACCAGATGGAGGGATGAAGTGGATCTTCGGGGTCCCTTCCACCAACATGTCTATGAATTGGGGCAACTGATTGCATTCCTGTCAGTAAAAACATTGGTATTTCAAATGAACTACCCTTAGTATGCAAAAGACATGCTTTTATTCATCACAGTCTATAATTTCCTCACAGGGCGTGGGGGCCAGCAGAGGTTGAGGTGCTGATCTCTTCTCTCTGGTGACCAGCAATAAGGCACGAGGAAACGGGGGAAGTTCAGGTTGGACATTAGGAAAAGGTTCTTCACTGAGAGGGTGGTCAGTCACTGGAACAGGCTCCCCAGGGAAGGGGTCACAGCACTGAGCCTGTCAGAGATCAAGGAGCATCTGGACAGTGCTCTTAGTCATATGGTTTAGCTTTAGGTAGTCCTGCGAGGAGCAGGGAGTTGGACTTGATGATCTTATGGGTCCCTTCCAGCTTGAGATATTCTGTGATTCTTTCACTGATTAGCTTCATTCCCACGCCTCTCTAGGGAGCTTTGCACTCTTAGCACAAGCATCTACTGTATATATGAGAACTCGTGACTTTTTCTCAGCCCAGCCAGTTAATTGCATCATTCCACTCCTGGGCACAAGGAAGGCACCTTTTTCTCCTCAGTACACTTTCATCGCAGAGATAGCCATGGCTAAATTTATCATAGGGAAAAGGTTTGATCAGCAAATCCTTCCTGTGCCACAACCATGAAACAGTATCTGCAGTGACATACTAACACATGCAGTAGGAGAAATTCTTGGATTCTCTGCTTAGGAATGTAGATTCAAAAAAATTCAGTTCTGGCTTGAAGGATCCTACAGCTTTGGCATTTTGTTTCAGAAAAATATTCACGTAAATAAGATTTTCAGGCAGTTACTCTCACTCTGAGAAGCTGTAATGGTTCAGAGCAAAAGCATTTAGCAGAAGAACAGAGATGCCAGAACGTCTGTTGTGGGTCTATCCATAATTCCATCATGTATCCAACTTTCTACAAAACAAACAACCTCCATCTCCAAATGGATTTGTGGTGTCCTTTACCTTTCTATTTATCTGCTGCCAATTAAAGATCTCATTTAGGATTTGCTGATGATATTCCACAGAACAGCTGCTGCTCGTTTCTGGCTGACAGTATAGACCAGCTTCTTGGAAGGCCAATGTCCTGTACAAGCGTGGCAGAAATGGAACAGGCAACCCGGATTAAATCACGCTGTTAAAGGGGGAGGGGAGAAGAACCCCTGCAATATAGCCTTGTGAGGTATTACAGGTCACGTTAGTTCTCCAAATCTATCCCTGGCCTAATTAAGCTGCATTTTCACTGTAAAGCAGGCGAGCTGCCAGTAATGGCAAAGTGAAACCCGCTTTCCAGTGACTGCCAGCTAAGAGCTCAAAAGTATGTTCGTGCTTGAAACAGAAACCTTAAAGAGTAATGGGGCTTGAAGAGCCATGTTTGGGGAGGGCTTCTTGAACTAGCATTAAAATACTCACACAACTCTTAATATAGAAACACCCAAGGGGTTTTGGGTTTTTTCTTTTTTTTTTTCTTTTTTTTTTTTTTTTAATTTGCATTCCCACTTACAGCCTAATTTTATATTCATGTCACGTATCTCAGACATTTCCTTTTGAGGTCACTACAATCTGTACAGTGCTGCTGAAGAACACAATCTGGGGGCCATGGGAGTCAGGACCTCACGACAGTCCGCTCAGTCTACTCCTGCCGCTTCTCTGTTCCAGCGCAGGCCAAGGGCTCCATAGCTTGCCACAAGCTGCCATCTCCACGCTCTCTCCCGTCACAGGCAGAGGAGGCCTCACAGAGAATGGGAAATAAAATGATGTCTGAAACAATCACTATTTGTCCAACAGAGAGAACGGCTTCCATTCCTACACATACATTTTACAGTCATCCTAACAGTGCATAACTATTCCTCATTGTTTTGCCAAAGAGGGTTGATGAGGAGAAAGCTTAAACTCAGCAATGCTCTACTTCTATGTAGCTATCTCTGGAAAGGTCTGCATTCTCTTTGGAAAAGGTCTTTTGCTTTATAGCCAAGTAAGAGGTCAGTATTTGCTTCCACTTTAGAAAAAAAAAATTAAAACATGATAAGTTATGCTCAGTGAAGGAAGGCTCAGTGAAAGAAACCCCAGCTTTGGGGTGCAACTGAGGTTAGAAAGCAAGAGTCATGCTGTAGCTAGGGGCTCCTGCCCCAACACTATTTCTCGACTTCTGAGTTTAGCACAAGACTTTTTCAGTCTGGGGCAAATACAAGTAATGTAGGGGCCTGACTCAGAACAGTACAACCGGGCTCCTTCGACTCCCTTTATGATCTGCCTGTGCTGGACCAACAATCAGCCTGTGCTAGAACGTTTGGTCCAACAGAAGAATATCTTTTCAGTTTTGCAGTCAGGATTTGCTATCCAACTACAGGGACCATATTAGTCCTTACGGAATTAAAAGCTCAGGCCATATGCCAATAAACAAATCCAATGGAAGCCGAAGCACGAGCAACCACCTCCACAGGCAGGCAACCAAACAAGTCTTAACACAGGGTTGCTAGCTAACAGGCATCCCGCATGAGCAGTATTACAAGGTCTCCCAGGAATCAAAAAATATCTCGTCCTACACATCCCCTTTCAGGTATGGTGCACAAGCTCTGATGCGCAGGAAAGAATCAACTTATAGTGGTAGGTGGCTTCAGGAAATTACACCCTTTCCCTCAAAAAACCCCACATTGCACTAGCAAGCCCATCTCTTACAAAAAAGTAGGATTTGCCAGTGAACTGTTCTTTGCCCATAGACATCTGCATCACTCCCCAACCCCCCCCCCCAACCCCCGCCGTTTTATCATTACTTAAATGACAGGGATTCAACTACAACAGGAACCCACTGAGCAGATTCAATAGCAACTCTTCCAGATCAGACTCGGGTAACAATGGATGAATTGCAGAGAAACAGGCACAACAAGTTTTAGGGGCTAGACACTGAGAAATCTTGTTCATTTGGACCTTATGCCTACTTTCACACATGCCCTTTTCCAAAACTTCTCTTGTCTTTGCATTGTTAGTAAACAGTCATGCAAAATGGAGAGATGTCGTAAGCACAAAGAACCCATGATGCAAAATACTCTGCTTCTTAGATAAAACTTCTGTCAACTGTTCTAACATATATGTTGGTTTGTATGACAGAAGATACCTGATCACCACTGCTAAAAAGAAATCAACATTTTTCCTTCTAAGTGGATATTTCACCAAGTCATTTTTGACAGGCAATTTTTTTTCCAGCAATTGAGCAACGGTCCACAGTATAAGAAGCAGCAGAAGCGTTTTATTTGCTGTATAGTGTCATTAGAAATATGATTGGTTAAAAAAAAAACCCAAAACCAAAAAACAACACACAAGTCCACACAGAGAGGAAAGCTTGATAAAAACCAAAGAGCACTGGAGGGGTGGTGGCGGTGGTTTCTCTTTCAGCAGAGAAATTTTTTTTTTTTTTTAAAAAAGTGTTCCAAAGTTCTGGACAGCAACAACTTCTTTTGGCCACTAGAGACGGTAACGAATCTTCCTACTACTTTGCATCAGAGTGTCCTCCTCCACCCTCGGTGGGCTGCTAGTGTCAAATCACTTAAATGTGTTGCAGAGTGGGAGAAGGGAACTAAACACAAAATCATGATCTGTTCGCATTAGATAACAGCTTCCATGCAACCGTTCTGCACATGCAAAGGCATAAAACTCAGCAAACACTGTCTTCTCAAAAACCACTTCAAGTCATAACAACGCTTCACTTTGTTTAATTCCTGTATTTTTGAAAAGGTGGCAGAAGTACTGCATTTCATTAAAACAATAACATGCTTCTCCTCCTTCAAACAGAAAATATCTTTAGTCTTTGAAACAGAATTTTTTTCTGACATTGAAATGACCAGACATTCTTAATTCATGAAAGTAACAAATGGGTTTCTGAAGCAAGAAGTTGCCACAACGATTATTTGTAAACATCATACCCACAACAGTAAGTACATCAAAACCCCACACTTCCACCTTAAAATAAACCACAAAGCTTTGACATGAAATACATAAAAAGTTTATTATGTATGTACCCCATTTTGTTATCTGGAGGAGAAAATCTGAGGCAACAGTTTGGTGCAGTACAGAGAAGCAAAGCAATATACAGTAGCTGCACACAGCTTGATTGGTTTCAGATCACAACTAAATACTCTTACTATGACCGTTAGTACAGAAATGTTCTGTAATTAGAAAAAATGAGAAGTATTACTCTCATGCTGTACAGTCTCATGTTTCTTGGTTAGGAAAGAACAACTGATTGAGTCTGAATCTTTCACACCTGAATCTTTCACACCAACTTGCTCAGCTGTTGCCTCTGGAATGTTCAGCACGAAGGTTAAGCTCCAGACATAATTTAAGTGCTTTTCATGTGCAAACTGTTACTGGCTAAAGCTTTCAAAGTACATTTAATTACAGATATGAACACCCTGTAAAGGTATGAGGATATGATAGCAGACCCAGAGGCCAATACAGATGCTTTAAGAGAAATTCTATGTTCCACTGCAGTAGTTCTAGTCCCTGATTAGGTCCTTCCAAAGAGAGGGCTTATTTCAATTGTAGGAGATAGACCACTCTTTGACAGAAGCATCATGGGATGTTGTTACCAGAGTATGTTCATCCAACCACGCCAAGCCGCTTACATGATGTAGTCTGTGAGCATCTGTGTGGCAGTGCGAAATAACAGAAAAGAATTAGGAAGGCTAGGCTGACAAAATAACTTTACCGCATATTTCAAATGTGATTTTCAACCGCATTGAATACCAGTAGTGCATTTTAAAAGCAACTACAAAAATAACGTAACAGAAGAGTTCTGGCTATTGTAGCTAGATAGAGATTAACATAGAGGCTAAAGTAGTTTGGGAACATTCAAAGCCTGCTTACCATCAGTTACAGAAAACAGGTATTGTGTTGAGTTTCAAGAACTACTAGCAACTTTCACAAGTAAGATTTTGAAGGAAACATACCTGGTATCTTGACTCTGGTCTCTGGATCACTTACAGTCCAAACATATACCATCATGTCCATGCCTCCAGAAGCGAAGTGTTCATTGTCTGGTGACCAGGCAATACAAACAATTTTTGCATGGTGTCCATAAAAGACATTATGTTCCTATTTGAAAGTCAGAGATACAGTGTTATTTCATTAGTTTAAGATGCTTTGGGAAATCACTGGCTTTTAATGTGTAGCATCACAATAAGCTACTGCAAGACTCCAGACAGTGTACATCTCGGGTGAAGGCGGATGCCCTAAACGAAGTGGTGGCTTCATTTTATGCTATTTATTTAAACACTTACCAGGCCAATAAAATCCAACCCTTTTGTAAAAAACGCTAAGACTTCTTCTGTGAAAGCTGCACCTGTAAAGTGCTTACGCAACAAGTCACTTCTTGCTTAGAAGTTTTTAAAACAACCTCACACATGCTTCTAAAAGCAAAATTCTTTCCATTTTTACTAAGAAAATTGAATGTTTTTGTGGAATGCCATCCTGCATTTTTTACTTCAGTGTGGTTTCAGTCAAAGCTTAATAACTTTGCAGGCTGATACATGTATTGACTGCTCAGCTGAAAAGTGGAAAAATTGCTCATTTTCTGGTTCTTGGTTAAAAGACACCAGAGATGGAAGGATAAAGCAAGATGCCCTGTCCTAATGTATCCCTTTCATTGCTTAGTTCTTACCATAGAACTGTTATGCCACAGCCAGCAGAATTTTATTGCCAGGTCTGCTTTATTTACTTCATTAAATTTTATCATACTGCATGATTCTTACCAAATTGAGCCTGCACTCTTGTGCATTTACAAAATGCAGACAAGTTCTGTAACAGGCACGCGTATGTTTTGTTGACTATTTTTTCCTTTTAAAAAAAACCCAACACACAAGCGATTCAGATGACCTGAATAAGGAACCTGCACACTTAGTAATCTTTTGTATTTAACTACTGCTAGCCTGTGGAAATGCAACCCCTCCCCCATTTAACTATGTGTGTGTTATCAGATGGGTTTGCCAGCCTACGCTCTATGTTTCCTCACCTATTCTTATGATCCGGAGGCTTCACATAAGCTGCTGTGAAAGACACCACTAACTCAAAATATCAGGTAAACAGACAGTCACAGAAACACCAAATATACATCAATGATTTAACAATTAAGTCTCACCAGCTACATTATATTCCACCATTATTTAGACATGAGATGCCAGTCAGTTTGTTTTTTTAAGCAAACAAAACTCTTGAAACAACAATTCTTACCGCATAGCCATCAGTGACACTAAAGACAGTGACAACTTTGTTTGCATCACAGACTGCAAGAAAGGCACCATCGTGAGAATATGCCAGGTCAGTAACAGGACCTTTAGCTTCCAAAGACTTATCATCATTTTTCAAAGAGGTTCCTTGGATTGAATACAAACGGACATTCCCATCCTACAAATTAACAGTGAAGAAGGGGAGAAGGTACAAAAATCACTTTACAATAGAAAGAGGGAGGCTTACTGAGTTTCTGGAACTTTCTGCATCAATTCTATCTGGTAGCGCTTACATTAAGAAATATAGTTTAAAGAACCCATCAATTATGCTGGCTGCAATCCAACAAGTCTAGAATATAGACCTGATCTCTAGAATTTGCCTACTTTAAGCATACACTGGGTAAAACCAATCCGAATATTTAGAAACAGCAAACATAAGATAAAAAAAAATGAAATAGACATTAGGTTACAATGGTGGGAGAACCTGGAGAATGAAAGCCCAGGATTACCAATTACACATAGTTCACTTGTTACAATACTGCTGTTGTTACAAACTGCTGCCTACTACTTCTCAACACAACACACCTACTATTATTAAATGCTTCTGTTACTAGTGCCAGTGTTCAAAGTAGTACAGTGTCAGGAAGTGCAACCTTACCGCTCCTCCCACTGCTGCTGTACCTCCTCCAGGGTGAATGGCTACAGCTTCTGGCTCATAGCCAAGGTCATCAATTGCAAAACATTTCTTCTTATCTTTCATCAAGACAATCTGTAGATACAAAACCAGATACTAAGACCCTTGTTCAAAAGTGCCTGATGCAAAACTATGACGAAGCCACACTGCTTAGTCATAAATACAAATCCACTCTGATTGCTCAGAAATTTACTATATTCTGATCTTAAATGAATAGTTACATTCTTTTCTTTTTAAAAAAAAAAGATGAAAGGAATGCCAACATGCAGTGACTAGTACTTATGTGCTCTAAATTAGGCAGTGCAGGGCATGCTCTACTGCCTTCAGCTTTGCCTCATTTCGTTTAAGCATGAAAGAAACATGGACAAAGGAGTATTTTTAGCAATGCTGTTCACTGTTAAGGGGAGGCAGGACCAAATTAGTAACAAATTAATACTGCAATGTTAAATTATAAGGGGTATTTCCTATCCCGTTCTATTACTATGGACAACTGGAATTATAACTCACATGGAAAACAGGTTTGGACAACAGTATTGAAAATCCCAAGCATAAAACCAGCATCCATATAGAAGGCATAAATCATTAGAAGTTAAGCATGCTTTGATACAAGGTAGACCTGCTACAATCTCTCTGGTTTTGTGTGATCTGACTATTACTGGCAAGCAAGCTAGAGCTACCTATGCTGCACAACACCATTAGTCAATTGATTAGGTGCAAAAAAAAAAAAATTAAAAAATGCAGGAGCAAGACATCCTTTCCCCAAAATCACGTCACTGAACAGATAAGGCAAGAGCATGACTCAGACTGGCGCAGCCTTCCAGCACAAAGTTGTATTGATAACAAATTCAGATGCAGACACACGAGGGACCATGTGAAATTTAAATCTATACATGAGACCGTCAAATTGGTACAGAATGCAAAGAGAGAAACCTATCAGTATCCAGCTTAATTATGTTCTGCATAGCTCTTATTAGGAAATTCTGCAGATGTGCAAGGTGATCCCACACTAAATAGGTTTGCCAGAAACCATCATGTTACCATACACAGCATTATTAACAGAACAATTGTGTCGGTAATACAGAAGTTAATACTTACTTGTCCAATGCATAGAACTACAGTATAACCACCAGGACCCACAGCTAAACATTTTGGTTGAACATCCATTTTCACAGCATCCTGGCCACTAGAGAAAGGTGTGCCAACACGGAGAAGGAGGAAAGACAAAGTCGAAAGAAAATCATTCCACGCTTATTCAAATAATCCCCCACTAATGATCAAGAATGCACATAGTTCATTTTTTTTTCTTCAAATAATCTGCAAAGTTTCCTTCTGTTTAATGTTTAAAACATTAGCATCTTGATTAGGTAGTACACCTTCAAAGTGAAAGTCAATGTTAGTACACTAGAGTCTAATTTTTTTAAACTAACTAGGTGATGTTAATAGAGTCCTTAAAGTTTTTTGCTTCAATTGTGGTTTCCATGAAGAAATAGCTGTGTCCCACTCCTCCTAACCATATTTATCATCAATATTCCTGGATATTTAAGAATCATAAAACAGACACCCTTCTCACAGTCCCCTAACTAAGCCACCCAATACAAGGAAGATGTCTATCTAGACTAGATGACCTTTAAAGGTCCCTTCCAACCCAACACATTCTATGATTCTATCTAACCTGTGGAAGGGACGAGAGACCAATTGAGAAGTCTGGGATGCATTTCTTGTTGTCACAGAAAAATGCAAGGTTGGTACAGCAATCATTTCTACAGTTTCCATGGTAACTTAAAACCTGAGTAAATTGCAGCATAAAATTCTTTACCATATAAATCAACAAAACTCTTGCTGCAAAATAATTAGGGCTGTAATACTACAATAAAAGGCAATGTTTTAACTGACCTGTAGTCCCTCTTGCTAAGGTTGGTATAGCGCACAGTGTCATCCATACTGCAGGTGACCAGCTGATCCATTTCATCTACTGCCATTCTAGAAACCTGGTTTGTATGGCCTTTCCCAGAAAAGCCATCGTTCTCTCCAGTTTCAGAATCCCAATAATGTGCATAACAGAATTAAGGAACATTTGAAGACACTGGTGCAGTCAGATACAACATCATAAAAAGTTAAACAACTGACAGAATAGCTAAGGTTAAAAGGGATCTCTTGAGACTGTTTAGTCCAACCCACTGCTCAAATCAGCATCACTCAAATCAGTGTCAGCTACAACAGGCTGCTCATTCCATGGGGTCCTGAGTATCTCCAGGGATGGAGACTCTACAAGCTCCCTGGAAAACCTGTACCAGGGTTCACACAACCTCACACCCTCAAATATTTATTAAATGAACATCTGATGTTCTGTAATGAGCTAAATAACCTACCACAAACAGTAGCAAACACTAGAACAATTAGCATTAGGTCTGAGAATAGGAAATAGTTTTTAAAGAACTATAAGTAGAAGTCATGCAACATTGGCTTTCCCTGATGTTGTTTGTATGTTAACATCAGTTTGAATTATTAACACTATACTACAGGTTTGTAAAGAAACAAATCCTATATTTGTAACCGTTTATGACAATGTGATTTTAATGCATCACAGCAAGCAGGATGAAGGACTGATTCATAAGCTTCAGCACGCTGAAGAAAAGCCAATGGTCTTCTAACTGAACACATCCCAATCTCACCCTTTAACATGCCCTTCGGGAACCAGGCTGCATTCCCAGTGTTTTGCTCCAGAAACCAACAGGACTGAAATAGAGTCTCAAGAGAAGTACAAGTTCTCTTCAGTAGTGAGAAAGTCTGGTGACATTTGGGATACCAAATAAAGAACACAATATGTCACAGAACTTCAAAAACACACTTTAAAAACACAACTGTAGAGAGAAATGCATGTTAATGGGTCAGAGACAAGTCAACAAAAGTTTATCTTTCTTGTCCTGAACATGTGAAAAACAAGATACATGACTTTCAGCACCCACTAAGAACTACCTATTGCATGTACAGCAACGCACATGTACAATGTGCATGTATAGCAACACATATTTTGCATGTATGACACAATATGTGAAAAGCTACAAGAGGCTAACTATCTACCACAAAGAAGTGACAATTGAAAACTAAGAATTGGCTTATATTTAGCAGGCAAGCGTAAAGGCAACCAGTATAAAAGACAAGTTAGGGGAAAGGAAAATAAACTCCTTCAGACATAAAATATTCACTTGTGTCCAATAAACATAAGTTTTTGGATGTGGCAAAGCTTTTTTTTTTCTTCCTCCTAATGAGCTCTCTCAGACTATAAGGCTAGAACAAATACCTCTATCATTCAAAGGATATTAATATGACCATCATTACTTCCAGAGTAAATATAGGACTTTCCACCGTTTTTATGCACTGTAAGACACTGAATTGATTTACTATGACCCTGTGAATGGGAGACAAATAATAATTATTGATGGGCAATTTTTCATCTAACACATACATAAATCAAACTTATTTGAGAATAATTATAGGCTATTCAGAAAATAACATATCATTTTATTCACAAGCGTTAAAAGTCACCCAGAATACAAATCACTAATTAATGGTGCAGTCATTTAACTGTTGCAGCATTGCTATTTCCATGTACTGCTCCTTGAAGAGAAGGAAAAGGCACCGTGAATATCCTTATTAGCCTGCTAGGCCAAAATACTTTCATGGCCTTTTCATCAACAAAGTTTGCATTTTGGGCACTTTATGATTCAGGGAAGAGGACTAAATATGGTCATGTACCCACACCAACTGCCAGAATTACAGTAGCAGTAGCAAGAATCTGGGACGTCTGTTTCTAGTTCATGTAAAAATGTAAGTTCCCGTGAGAGTGCTGTGTCAGCGAACTCTTTAATTCCTAAAATTAAAGCTCAACTGCACAGTAACCCTAGTCACCTTGTTCACAATACACTAGGGCTCTGGTAGAAGGAGACATCACTGGCAGTTTTCTATCTATGCTGTATTTCTTTTCTCATCTCAAGAATGGTAACAAGCTGCTATGAAAGATAAGTCGATAATCTTAATTGAAACCAAAATCAGTCTATGTATTTGCACAGAGTACAGTATCACGCATGTAACATTTTAACTTCTTGATTCATGTGACTTGCAAGAGTCAGTCACACACAGCTTGTCTGGTAATGCTAACTGAACCCTGTTTTTCAACAGTTACTATTCCATCTAGACAATTTCAACCACTGAGTCGTTTATTGCATAAGCTAGAGCAACAATAGAAGTTTAACCTACCTTTATGACACGTAAAGGCTTATTTGGATTGTTCTTGTCCAAATAATTGATATAGCCAGACAGGGAGATAGTCAGTAAATGGTCTTTCTGCCACAAGCAACCCAGCTGCTGATCCAACACGTTTGATCCCATGTTAAAAGTATTGACAATAGAATTAGCACCAACATCCCAAATTTTAGCAGTTTTATCTCCAGAAGCAGAAAGCAACTGACTACTGTCAGGGCTCCAACTAATCTGTAAAAACAAACGTCACCACAAGACAGTAAATGCATTTATTATTGCAACACTTCACAGTTCATGAACTCAGTAATGAAATACTACGGACCATTTGCACAAATGAAGTGATACTTACAGCATAAATACCTCCATCATGAGCTTTGCCTCCACCAAGAGCACACACTTTCTCTCCAGTCTTCCCATCATAGACAAAAATCTTAAGAGAGCAGAGAGACATATAAGTTAAAGGGAAAAGTAGTAACAGAAAAAAACCAAGAACTTTTTTTTTTTCTGAAACCCTTGCACTGCACAGATCATTTTTTTGTTAGGTGGCATGCTTGCAGACTTATAAACCACTAGATTTTTGAGGAAGAAGCACAAGTATTCCTGCATTTAAGACTAAACAAATGACAACTGTAAATAATCACAGTAAGCCACTCTGTACATTGCATCCTGACATTTGAAATTCTGGAAGACGTTACACTTTTGACTCCTGCTGTGATGGCAGCTGCTTAGCACTACAGTTATGGGAATCTGCCTTCTTAGACAAAGGAGCTACCTATGGTAACAGCATCATTGTCAAATCTGCCCTTATCAGTAGATAACAGGGAGCTGGGTTGCTATCTGTGAGTTCACTATTTCAGCCAGACTTCTCAGGATCATAACAAGGACATACATATTCCAGAAGTCTAATACGTTCCTACAAAAATAACCTCTAAGAGAAGTAATATGCTAGGGAGAATGGAATGGGGAAAAACGTTGAGTGACAATAGTCTGGTTGACATCAGTTGTTACAGCTTTATAGGACGATACTTAAAAGTTTAAGCCAATCATTTCTTGGCATGAAAAAAGGAAGCAACATGGATTTTACAGTACTAATCCTATTCCCAAAATGCACAAGAAAAATCTTCTCATGCTATAATCACTACAAAAGAGTTCCTTGTTTTTTACCTGGCCATCTGCACTAGCTGTAGCAAATCTGTTCCCATCAGGAGAAAACCTCACACAGTTCACAAACCGTGTATGGTCCTGTAGGAAAAAAGTAAGAATCAGCACAAGAAGATAATCCAGTAACAAACAAGTTCTCTCACATGCGAACTGTGTAGGAGATGCCTGCTGTAGAGAATTGCTATGGAGCAAGTCTAGCCTCTATCTGAAGAGGATCATGAGGATCAAGAACAGTCCAGGGCAGAAACTGTGACATCAATACTGATGTAGTTCAAACAACTTAGCACAATACCTGGTAAATGAGTACCCAGTTTCAGGGATAGGTAGTAAAAAAAACTCAGCTGCAGCCTAGATACAAACATGGGATTCTTCCCCTCTGGGCACTGAACTCTTCTGCAACATTCTCCAGATTTTGACCCTTGCTTCATTGTGCTAGTAAGTTTTATACACAGAAGAAGGATAAAATACTCTTATTGTAAAAAACACAGCCATGAAGAATAAATTATTATTTTACTCCATTACTCCCATTATTTTTATTCCATTTCTGGGAGACTGCATTAGTGGTAGCTCTGGGAAGTAACCAGGCAAGACTGATGTATGCTCCCCAAATAGACTATTTACAAGTAGGAGACTATTCAAACCATGCTAACTAGAAAACACGCGTTAAATAGGGAAGCACCACAATGAGGCCAAAGCTCCCATGCAAAGAGATTTGGGAGACTATTTTTAGTATTATGAAAGGCAGGTTTTAACCTAGTTTCTTTAACTATTGGATTTTTTTCCTGATGACACCTCAAAGCTCTCATCTAAACCATTAACAGCCTGTACCACAACCCCATATATCAAGTCAAATATCACTTCAAAAGGAAGACTGCATCTTAGACAAGCCTAAGCAGCACTGGTAAGCAATTCGGACTTCAGAGTTCCAGAAGAATCAGCTTAGCAAAATGCAAGTATCAACTTAAGTTCAGAAATATATTAGGCAACTACATCATTTCATTGGATCGCAGAGCTCAAAACAATTCCTTTTCTAGAACTGAAATGGAGTCCTAACTAAAGTCAGCATATGCAGACTACTCAAGGCACATACTTAAGAAAATAAAAAGGACTACTACTGTGTTTTTAAAAATATAATAAGAACCAAACATTTTGTGTGTACTACTGCAATAACATCCAGTATCTCTGCAATAATTTTTTTGAGGCAACAGACATGTCTTTTGCCATCAGACACAGCTGCAGAAGCTTTTGTCTTTTTTATTTTCTTTGGCCTCAAGTAACAATGTCTCAAATGTGGTAGTTCCAGGCTTTGTTTCGTTTACTTAAGAGATTTTATCTAGTAGAATAAGAAACAAAAAATGAAAAGGAATGCAGAAACAGAAAACTGACCACAGAAGTTACATACCCATTCCTTGTTGTAGAAATCAGTTATGTCTTCAAACATCTACATTCACCCTTTCTAAGCTGCCCTGGGATTTCACATTTGAGCACTCTTAAGCGGATTGGAAAATTCCATTCACACCACCACATTTCTTGAACCAAGCACCTTGGAGAGTATTAAGAAATTCTATGCATGTCTGCACTGGGAAGCAGAGCTCAGAAAGCACCAATAGGGACAGTGAAGCATCCTACTTAGAAGAGGATGAAAAGCCGCCCCCGCCCCCCCCCCCCCCCAAAAAAAAAAAACCTGGAAAAAGGCTTCAGGTTTTCTTCCTAACCGACCATTTATTTCTGTTTTCTTGGCCTGAGACAAGTCTTCAGTTACCCTCATACATGGGTTTAAGAAAGCCGCTTGACACCAACTATGCCTCAAATGGGGAGCAAAGAACTTTTGTTGTAACAGCTAGTTGGGAGAACTGCAAGCTTGTTGGAAAGATTTTAGTCAATTTGCTGCACAGTCGAACAGCGCCACATCTAATAACTTAAACTCACGCTTATTGTAAACTTGAACTTGAACGGCGGTCCCTCAAAGAAAGCAGCACAGTTGTCATCGCTGCCAGTTGCCAGACGATACGGCCTTGTTTGTTTAATGTCCACGCTATTGATCACTTTGTTGTGCCCAGTAATCTCACCAACAGAAGAACCACTATCCCACAGGAACACTGCTCCGAACCTAGTTAGAAAAGCACACAATAACTACAATTCATAGAAGTTACATGTAGATTAACTCCTTGAGCATCTGCAAACGCAGATTTGAGTGCACTCAGAAAAGAAATTAGGTCATCTCGTTAATCTCATGCAAGCGCATCATAGCTCCCTGAAGGCTATTTGAGATCTTGCTGGAGAGACAATCTACTCTTCAATAGGAGACATTTGCTGAAGGGGACAGGCAAGCAAGTTTTACATATAAAGCTTCTAAAATTCGAGATTCAAAAGATAATCTTCAGTAACTCTGTCGGTTTATAAAAGAAAGCAGTAAATTATTCCGTCTGCCCAGTCACTACACAGAATGCAGAAAGCTAGGATAACAATGATATTGGATCATTTATCTGATTATTTAGCTTAGACTGGGTACCATCGCTTTGACAGCTATTATTACTTAAAGGTTTAAGGAAGAGTTATAAAAGCATTTTTGTTAGTTCTTACTTTAAATCACCTAAAAAAAAAAAAGAATTGGTATACTCAATACAGGGGTATTAAACTGCCAGAGTATTGCTATTAAAAAGGGGTTCTATAGAATCACTTCAGCAAAATTCTAGACTGAAAGCACACCCCACCTAACAGGAAACTAGCAGAGTTTTTGAAGTAGGAGAACCAATTTACATAGTATCTATCCAGGGGCAGGTGTGGGGAGCGATGGAGGACAAAGAGTCTCTCTCAAATATCAGGACACAGTACATTATGGTGATTAAAAAATGGTCCAGAGGATCAGGACCACACTATGTTTTTCAGACCTTTAGGCATAAGACTACCTGGTCTAGACTATGCCTTAACGATCTATCAGTCTTTAAACATTAAAGAAAGGACACAAACCTGACTGTAGTGGGCACCTCATTTAGTCAGATAAGGACAACTGGTTGTTATTTTCATGACCATAATAAGGCCTAAAAATATGGGCATGTTGCTGAGGGAGAAAATTCAGATACAATTTTTTTCTTAATTTTTTTTTTTTACTCTTAGTCAATCACGTCCTCTCAATTTGGGAAGGGTGCAAGAAGAGGGAGAATGACCATCTTGTGGTTCTCCCTTCCTACTCTATCAAAACTAGACAAAAAAAAAATCCACTAAAAGGTACGCTGAACAGCTATTACTGAATCTAAAAAACAAAAAGACCTACACAATTTTTAAACTGAGCAATTCTAACAGAACTGTATCTTCCAAGAAGTTTTACAGCTGTCAAATACTGCACAAAGAATTCTGCTGCAGAACAGCACAACTTTAAGTTTAAAGAGGGAACAAGACATGATTTTCTTCCCCTGAAGAATCAAAAGCCTTCTGCACAGAACCTGCTTTGTTAGAATACAGATATTTACAGTACATGCATGTATGTATATATATTTATATCTATACATACACATATAAAAGAACTACTCACTTTTCCCTTCCTTCTCCAACTACAGCAATTCTCTTGCTGTCTTCAGTCCAGGCAAGGTCCTTTATTTTTCCTGCAAACGGCTGATACTCATACTTCAGTAGGTGTTCCTTCTGTGTAGTATCCCAGATTCTCAGCTTTCCAGAGACATCTGCCATAATAAAATAGAATATAACTATTGTTGTTCCAGTATGACTCAGTCACATGACTCAGCAATCTGCCAGGATACAGATTTTCAGCTACACTGAACACTTGTAGTAGGGACCTATTATCTTACCCTATTACAATTACTACAAATCACTTGATTTAAGAATGCTGAAGACTACATTTGTTTCACTGAATTATGGTTTTAATTAGGTATTAAGGTTCAAGAAGTAGTAATAAATACAACACACAGAGACAACTTTTGCAAACAGACACGTGAAAAATAGCACAGTAAGAGGGCAGGAACTGTTAGCAACCAGTATGTGTTAAGTACCTGTGTTACACCCCCACCCGCCCCTCCAAATCCGCCCCCCACCTCAGCAGCTACAAGACAGCTTACACACACTTCATAATGAAGTAAGCCACCCTACACCTACAAGAAGAGAGCGATTTGGTGGACAGTAGCTGATGCACTAGAATTCATACCTCGGCTTCTTTGTACCTTCAAAGCAAACCCGTTTTGCATACAAATACCAGGTATATGTAAACATACAAAGAGATTTCTGACCACAGAACTTGATTCATGTGCGCTCATTGGCATACTGTTTCTATACAGATGCATGCACACACTTAATATTATGTGTGGATACCTGCACTGTCTGGATTACCACAAAGGAATACAACAGAATATTCAAAAATTATAATGTTACAAGCAGCAGACATGGCACTGGTCATAACAATTTAAGACTTAATATGGCTTCTATGTTCACTGTTTCCTCCCAGTATTACATAGCCCTAGAGCTTGCTTCTATTCAGAGCAATTACTGTGGTGGGGCATTGTAACCAGAGGAATTGTTCTATACACAGGCAGGTTTACACATCTCTAATGAAATCCACACGGCAAATTCTGTGTATATCGGACCCTTCATAAAATCCGCTGTTTTAGAATAAACTACGTGCTAACATATATGCATTTCACCTCAGCATAACGTTTCTGAGTTCTGTTCACCATTTACTGGTGCATCTTTACAGGGCAATTTAAACGTACAGCAACCCTGTATCTTTGGGACCTGGTCATGGACTCATCCATCTTCTCTACTTCTGCTAAAAGGAGAGATGCAGAATCCTCCATTTTACAGAGAGAATTTGCTATTGAAGCAGAATTTTAATGCAGACTTCAAAAATCTAATTGTTTGCTCCATCTATTAATAGATAGGACACATATAGCTTTAACTTTGTGGTATCTCCCATTACTACATCTGTTATGACTGCAGTAAGAGAAACTACCATAAAAGCCACAAAGCATATTGCCGAAGGTTTGGCTCACCAAGCACATGAAGTATTAATGCAGGTTGCATAGCTAATGCAGATTTATAGATAGAGAGAGGAATCTTACATGTTATACTTAGAAACAGCTTAAAGAGCCTGCTACTATCTTCAGACCCCATGCTCAGCAGTATCACTAAACTATTTATAAACGACATACAGAAGACACTTTTTAAGGGAAATATTGCAGCCGAAACTCATTTACTCGGGTATGACAGACAACTTCTGAAAAAAAGTCAACTGAATACTCCCCCAGGAGCAAGAAGCTTCCTTAAGCTAACTGTTAATGAAAAACTTTTTCACAGATCAGGCTATGTATATATTACTGTTCTGTCAGATAGGACTTAAAATCTACAAGGCTACAAGAACAAATTAGATGGTTATTCTGAGGTTTAAGTACAGCAGAAACCTAGAGCACCAAGTCTGTAGAATAAAGAATGCAAACTGGATTTTAAGAAGGTATTCAATTTGACATATGGTCCACATGCAAGAACGAGCCAAGAAAATCCTGGCTCTGGTTCCCTTCAGACAGGGAGGCGGGGGGGGGGGGGAGTGGGGGGGGAAGAAAAAGAAAAGAAAAAAAAAATGCTATGCTTTCAGTGTCTTAAAGGTTCTCCAGTATTCAAAAGATAGATATTCTAATACAGCTTTCTGATATGCAGGAATCCAAGAAGGATAGAACATTTTAAAAATTATCGTTCCCTTTAAATTGCTGAGAGAGAAGTTCCCGTTCTACTAAGACCTTTCCATGACTCCATTTCTAAGCAGCTCATATTCAGAATGTTTTATTTTCAGATATATTGCTTAAAGTATTTCTGTATTTGGGCACATTACTTGCTTCTGAAGCGTTTCTAATTGACAATGGCAAGCAGATTTACACAAAAAAATTTCCACAGATTAAATGCAAATATTTTTAAGAAATGGAAGTTATAGTATTGTATTTATCATTATTCTTCAACTGTATACCAATCCTCCCTCACAAAAAAAAAATCAATTATTTGAAGTAAGCTTCTATTAAAAAGGGCTTGTTTAGTTCTTTTTAAAGTCATCAAAACTGCAGCCATTTCCACTAACAATCCAGGAAATTCACGCTGTAGAAATTCGTGTTACCCATTCTCAGACTATTGACTCACACAAATTACATGGAAACTGAGGATCAGCCTCTTTGCCTGCTAAGCTACCAAGGAAAGCTTTTTTAATTCAGGTTACAGATGTAAGAAAAGTCATGCCAAGCCTTGCCAAGTTTGGTCATGAGAAAGGAGTATACGCTCTTCTAGAATCCCGCCCCTGCCCCCAAAGTATCAAAGTTTATTAACAAAGAGAAACAATAGTCCTATATTTCAGAAATAACTTTTCATTCTGTTGCACGTACACAAGTCTTCATTACACTGAGATTTGTTCTCTTTAACACTTCACACTAAGTATTTAAAGTTCATTTCCAGGTTCTTTTTGATTTAAATAATAAAATTTAAAAAGACCAAGCATGTCACTGAACTCACTGCTTTAGAAAGAGGTTAGAGTAACAACTACAGAAATCATTCCTCCCTCAGGCACGTATACGTAATTCCATTGAAGCATGTCACATTGACTATGTATATTCTGCACATAAATGTGAAGCATTACTATTTTGTGTTGCCAGTAAGTTTTGCATCAAACACTAACAGCTCTGTCCACATATCCCATGCAGCACGTACACTGATACTTTACCTCCAGATGCTATGTAGAATCCACTGGGAGCGTACTTGGCAACTACAACCTGATGGGCATGCTCAGTGTAGATGTCAGCAATTGCAGGATTCTAGGTTAAAGGAAAAAAAAGAGTTACTAAGTTGTATTTCCTGGTTTTCAAAGGAATAAAATCAGACATTCAAAGATAAAATTCAGAATTTCTCCCTGCACTCCTTCTCTCACACCCTTCCTTCCAGCTTAAATTGAGCTATTGTCTAAAACTGAGAAGTGCAGTACACATCGCAGAACACTGCTGTCCAGTGCAACTAAAACAACACACTAATTTGTAACAACTGACAAAATTTAAGTATTTCCTCTAATAGCCAGGACTGCTGTGACCCTTCCCTCTCCAATACCCACTGAAAGATTGAAAAACACTCTCCAAAATAACGGGCCAAGCATTGGACTTGCTTTTTATGTGGCAGGCCCAGGTAAGGCAGTTACCCAAGAAGAATATTAAACAAAAGCTGTGCTTTGCAGCACACATCCAAAAGTTCCCCTACAGCTGAGTGTGAAAATTAAGCATACTGTTAACCGTATTGCATGGCCGTTAATCATCATGTACTCAAATCACTCAGTAACCAATGAGGTGTGCGAGGCTTGCAGTTTCTTGCTAATTGCAAACTGGTTAAAAAGCTAGCAGACTGGCACAGGAGAAGTTTTCCCTAGTATCAAGAGTTGTACCAGTATTCTGAAAGAAATTCACTGCCACTCCATCAGAATTCTATCTCCTTAAACATGTTTTCAGATGCTTCAGGTTGGACAGCAAAACTGACTCAGTGTCTCAGCAGATCAGCAGTGTTACACTACAGAGATGCCACACAAATCAAAAAAGGATGACATCAAGAAAAAATCTGCTCTCAAATTAACTGTACAAAAAAGTCGTTCTGCACATCTTCTAAATATAGTGCATATATGCTACAACAGTAATACAGTACTCCTTAGAAATATTTTTTTCTACCAGTTCACAGGTTATATTCCAGCTCCAGAAACTTGATTCGTACCAAGTCAAAAGTCCATTTCAGCTGCTATAATTAATACAGATTTATTCAACCAAACCAGAGAACCACCTGATGTTATGGCATGACTCAGCCATCCAATCAGGAAAAACTAAAACACCTGCTCTGTGTTAGAAAGCAGACAGTCTCCTGCTTGCAAGAGTTCTAGCTGCTGCGGTACTGTTACGTCTCAGGAGACAGAATACAGCTTACTCATGCAAGAAGCAGCTCTTTTTCATTCCTGCTTTTTACACACTGCTCGAGTGCGTTATAGCCCTACTGAAGTCACAATCATCTGCATTTACAGCATCCACATGTCAGTCTCCATTTTGTGTGCAACTGGATTTTATCAAAGCACGACAAGATAATGTTTTCCCCATGCTATAGCTGCATCACCTACAAGTTCAGGGAGCTCAACCCCCCCCTCCACTTTGTTAGTAATGGCATACATAAGTAGCTGCTATTTTACAGCAAGAATCTCCAAGAGGAAGCTAAAATGAGAGATTGGACGTAACAAACTGACTTAAGGGATTAAATGAAGACAGACTCCCAAATTTAAGATACGGTAAATAGATTCAGGAAACCAGGTAATAAGTCAGAGCTGTCAAATTAAATGGTGTATATTTGAAAACGTTATTTCTCCTTGTAAAGTCAGTTTTCTAACTTGCACGTCTTTCCTATCAAAACCTAAAAAGAAAACACTTCTAAAAAGAGATTTTAGGATAAGATTATAGTGTTAGCTGGGACAAATGCAGTACCTAATACTAGATTCAACAAGAAGAGTGAGCTTATGTGGCTGACTTCAAACACTGAAACCAGAGCCACATATGAAAGTGAGCAGTTTAAGTTCCAAGCTTCAAAGTAGGCCTAGACCCATGAAGACGATAAAACATTAATGAGGTATGAAACCTTACAAATATCACTAGTCCTTCTCACAGCGCTTTTCCAGCAGTGTTCCAGGACTCTTTCTTATTAAATGAAGTCTCCGTCTCACGCTCAAAAGACCAAGCATTAACCCTGAACACTATATTCATCACCACTGATTAGCTAACACTAGATAGCTTCAGACATAAGAGAATGGCGATCGCTGCATTTTGATGACCTGTTGTTGTTTCAGGTTTTTTTTTGGTTTTTTTTTTTTTTTAATTCAGAGCACAACCAGCCCACTGGATAACTATTCGTGGAGGGATTACACACAGACCTCCCAGAATTTCATTTGGTTGTTGCAAGCTATTATACAGGCTTCCATATTTTTCAGAGAAGGCATGGCTCAGCTAAGAGTGGACATGTTGGGTAATAAACAAACTGCAACATTCTCAAACACAAAAGCCATAGCACAGGCTTTGGTCAGTTTTTGTGTCACTGCTACAACACATTCTGTAGTTGTCTGCAGCGCGTCACCTGTCAATTATTAACAGCAGCAGACTCTCCTTGCCAGTTAGGTAAGTTTGCGTATCGGCATGAATTACATCCCATAAAACTAAAGGACTTATGATTTCCATTCTCAGTTTCCCTTGAGAGTTTTAACAGCCTAAATCTGAATTCCCACAATCCCACCTCGCCTGCACTCAGACTTTGCCACGCGCTCTACATTCTGGCTCACGCTGGGACTTAACATTTGCACTGGACAAATCTTCAGTGAGCTGATTCAGGAAGATAAAAGCAAATGGTTTTCTTCCAATTTAACCCTCAAAATAGGGTCAGATGAGCACTAATGACAGTGCAAGGGAGGAGGTCACAATCCATAACTTGGGCAAAAACTGTCATGTAAGCAGAGTGGCTTTTCTCTCTTCTCTCATCACACTGTGTGCCATTACAGTGTTTAATTGGGGCTTCTGGTTTCAGAAAATTGAACTTTTCTTGATACCAAGAATGAAACACTATTACAACAACACTTTACTGAGACATTGAAACCAGAGCGTAAACTCATTTGTTTTTAAATGGATGAATGTAAACTGATATCAAACAAGAAATTTGCAGAGAATGAAGTTATTAGTAGCTTTTCTGTATTACAGCATGACAATGAAGAAACATCTGAATACAGTGGACGTGATGAGATAAATCAGGAAAATAGCTCATAAAAATTCAGTTTACAAAGGTGATTTACAGAAGCAGCCATAAGCAAATCCATTGTTTTGGAAACCTAAGAATTCCAGAGAGGTATGACCTGCCCCCCTGCAGGCCAACTCTGCACTAAGAAAGGAAAGGAAATCTAGGGGAGGATTTGATTTTCTGGAGATCAAGCATTTACTTTGGAGAAAAGTATTTTCTGAAAACCAGTAGCAAAACAGTAGCCTAGACATGCAATGCTTCCTCCATACTTCTCAAAAGGATGCCATCTTTGAAAAGGAATCATTTAAATAACTCGCTTAACATTCCTCTAGTCATCACCACATAAGAAAAACAACTCAAACCTCCGCATCACTGAAAACATTAACTGGGGCATTTAATCGATGAGTAAAGTTCCCCATGACCAGGGCTGAGAACTCAACATGCAGCCAGCTTGCCTCGGAGCCAAGCAACTGACAACTGTTTTGATTCCTGGAGTGCAGGGGGGGGATGAAAATGAAGGTACAGAGTAATGCATTTAAAGATAGGTATCTGCAAGTATTTGCATGCTTCTCTTACAAGCTAAGGGGCCAATACAGAAAACAGGGAAGTTCATTTATTAGGCAAACACAACACTCAACTTCATAGCAGTGATACTTAAGAAGGCAAACAGGGCCAACCAGAATATACCAGTCTCTCATCTAGAAATCCTGTGCAAGGAGAGAGACAACTGCACATTTCCCTGAGATTTTCCACAGGTTTTTACAGTGGCTGCCCACAGTTTTACGCCTGAGTCATGCACCCGGCTTATTCCCCCGCTGCTAATGGCAGATCTGCGACCTCAGTTGCAATCACCGAGTGTGAATTGCAGGAAGAGGGGCCGGGGAACAACATGAAACTTAGCGAAAGCTTTGCGCTACGAAACAAAATGAATTAGGGTACATTACATCAATGTTTCTGATGACGACGCATTTCCCGTTGGTATAGAGAAAATTGTTGCCCTTCGGATCGCCTCCGATAATTTTGGAAACGCCTCGTTCAACCTGCGGGAGGCTGGCGAACACTTTTTCTAGGGGGAGAAAAGGAGGAGGAAAAGGAGAAAAAAAAAATATAATGAAGAAATAAGACGTTTTATTTCTCCCCGTTAGCGGACGCCCCGCCGGCAGGCGCGGTCACTTGTTGCTGTCAGTGGGCTGTGAGGAACCGCCGGCTCCGCGCCGGCCCCCGGAGGGCCGCCCGGCCTCCCCACCGCCCGGTGCCCCCCGCCGCCCCGTCCCCCCCCGCCGCTCCCTGGGCTTACTGATCTCGTACGGCATCTTCGCCCACTTGTTACTACGGCCGGCGGGAAGGAAGGGCCAGGAAGGGCCGGGAAGGGCGGCGAGGGCAGCCCGGCGCAGCACAGGCGGACCCGACCGGTCTCGGCCTCTACCTCTCCCGCCGCCGCCTCAGCCCCGCCGCGCGAACCAGGAAGCGCCGGCGCGTCCCGCCGCTCTCCCCTGCCTTTGACCATATATAGTCAACTCTGCTCGCCCGCCGCCGCGCCGCTCCCCGCCAGCCCGCGCCCCGCTGCCCTCCCCCGGAAATGCCGTCGAGCTCGGACGGGCCCGGTGGGGGCTGCGCTGGGGCGGGGGCTGCGCTGGGGCGGCGGCAGCAGCAGCCGGCCCCAGCCCCGCCCCGGCAGGCGGTAGCGGCGGGAGGGAGGGAAAAAGGATGGGCGGGGGGGGGCCGCGGCAGGCGCCACACGGCGGCTCTGCCCGGCCTCGGGGTGGGCGCCGCCGGGGCGGACTGCGCATGCGCGGGACCCCCCGCGCCCCCTCCCCCCCGCTGTAGGGATCCGCGGGGGCATGCGCGGGGATGGCGCATGCGCGGGAGCGGCGGCGGGGGGCACCCTGAGGGGGCGGACCACGGCGTTATTATGGGCGAGTGGAGGGGGAGTTGAGTTGTGAGGGGAGGAGAATCCGTTCTGATCCCCAAGGAAGGGGAGAGGAGGAGGCCTAGGGGCGCCTGCGGGGGACACAGGCCGGGGGGAGCCCCCCTCCCTCGCCTTGCCCTGTTGCCCCGTTCCCGCCCTTCCGTCGTCGTGTGGTGAGGGGCGGCGGGGCAGCTCCGGCGCACCTCACCTGCAGGCAGCAGAACCTCTTGACTCCCACGGCATCACTCAACATAACTAATATAAACTAAACTGGGGGAAATTTGTGCTGGTGGTCGCTGTTGCGGGGTGTGCCTTAAAGTACTGAGGGGACAGGCCTTTAGTTTTGCTTGGGAGCCATCCTACTTCTTTGTAGACTGAGTCTGCTGTAGGGAGATACATATATCCATATATATATATATCCCTGTATATAACCTACCGCAACGGAGGCTATGCAGCCATGCTGGTCCTTGATTTCCTCCTATAGAGGTCTTGGGAAGGGCCTTCCTGTCTGCAGTCAGCATTTCCTTGACCGTGGGTCTTAACCTCATCCCTTAAGCATTTGTGATTGTGATTACTAGTGTCTGGGGCATATTCCCATAGTTTTATGCCACTCAGCTCCAGATACTGCTGAGGTGCTTTACAAACTGCATGTTTATCTCGGAGTTGTGCCCAGAGGCCAAGTTAGATGTCTGCTTAAATTAACGTGGACAGCAAGCTGGAAGGAGAACCACATACCATCCTTCACTTCTCCTGTGTAACTTTGGATAAATTGTATTTTTCTCTCCTTCCGATGCTATTAATATAGATCATGAGTATACCATAGTTCTACATGATACAGCAAGGCAAAGCATTTATATCTAATTGGCAGAAACTCCTGAAACGGGTGCTGGTTTGTGTTTTTGTCCCTTTAACTTGCCTCGTTCATGAAGTGAGTTAGTTTTTTCACATCAAATGGGGAAAAAAGCATGAGGATAGGTGGGTATGACAACAATGCCTTGTGCAGCATGTGAATATAGTATACAATAATGCCAGTGCCCTCGGTGTGTTCTTGGCCAATTGACCTGTAAAATAGGCATGGGAAGCCCTGGGGGTTTCTTCTTTGGGGTTGGGACTACGGATAGGGGGAAAAGAAAAAAGAGAAGTAAAACTTTAGCTTCTCAAATGCAGAAAGAATCAGCATTGCAGTACAGGGGTAGAGAGGCTTTCGTGCAGGCAGGTAGAGGCAGTTCAGGAAAAAAGGATGCTAAAACTTTGCCAAGAACCTGTCTTGAGTTGGCTTGTGTAGCTGCTCTGCTTAAGGAACGTTGAGAGCAGCTCACAGCTATGCTGGGATTCCTGGAAGAGGTTTCTCTGCTTTTCACTTCTGTGCTAAATGGATTTGGGTTTTCCCTTGTCCAATATGTGGCTTCATAGGGTTATATTTTCCTTGAATGATTGCCATGTGCCCAGCAAAAAGCAAATTATCTGTATGAAAACAGATTATTTTTTTGCGTAGCCTGTTTGGATTTTTCAGAAATTAATGAATGTGTATGTATTTATTATGTCAATATTTCATGCTGAACGCAAAGTAAAGATTCTACATTTGCCATAATACGTTTTTGTGCACCAAAGCTGTATTATCTCTTATGTATGTGAATAAAATCTTATGTGCCCGGAATCATGTTTACATTTTTTCAACTACGTTAGTTCATAGAAGAAATTTTCTCTCTCTGCAGGGGTTGTCTTTGTAGTTTCTTGAAGCACTGACCTCTGCTCACATCCGAAGATTTTTAGTATAAATTTGATAATGACTTGAAATGATGTAGCTAATGTATTATAGATATCTTACTCATTAACTTCTCATAAATATCCAAATAATGGCCTAGGCTTAGAAGTAGGAAGTATGCCTGCAGAGACTCCTGTGAAAAATGTGGAGTCAGAGTTTCAGAAGCAATTTTTTTTTTTTTTGAGGTGCATCAAGGAATCAAGAGGTTAGAAATCCAAATCTGAAGTAGGCCGGTAATACTCAGTGTGGTGCTCCTGGAGCTTCCATTTTTCATCTCATAGTGGGGAATGGAATTGATGAGTTGTTACTTTTCCCTACTTCACTTAGTTTTCATTAACTCGGTTAACAATTTTTTCATGTTTCCACAACTGCTTTGGCAGATTCTTGGGTTTTTGGTTTTTTTTTCGAACGGAGATTTCCAGCCAGCTCAAGCTGCAAGTGCTCATCCTCTTGGGGAATCACAGCTGACTCCTATTTGGTGGCAGATTTGTTTGGAATAGTTGAAGAAGTCGCTGCTCCCAGCTGCTAGGTGGCACTTCTCTTGAATGACTCCGTGGGGATCTGCCAACGTCAGTTTACATGGCCACACCTGTGGAGAGGGTAGTCCTTGGCAGAGGGTGGGCAGTGAGGGCTGACTGCTTCATTCCGCTGTACGAAATCTGCCAGAAAAGTCTGACACCCCTAGGCCTGCTCTTGGCACACATTGAGACATTTCTGAGTATTTTGTAAAGCCAAGTTTCGCTACGTCTTTTTTTCAAGAGTGTGAATGTGCCACCTGATTCATCTTCATAGCATTAATTACATAGAGACAACATGGACATCCTATTAGGTTGCTTTAGAGAATTTTCAAACGTTATTATTTACGTAGTTGATCACAGATACATACAGTGGCTTATAAAATGTGTAACGATCAATTTCTATTCCAGAAGGCTCATAACCTGCAGCCTCCGTTCTCCAGGCATGTAGATGTTTACTGCTAGGCGTATGATATCAAAGATGTTGTTCACGTATTTAGAGTTGAATACTAATGTTATGCTTAAGGCTCTGGGCCAGCATTACGATAACAATAAGCATAAATGACAACATTGTGTGAGGAAGGTGTGTGGACTTAAGGCTGGACTTCAGACCATTAGCTAAGAAAGTAATGAAAAATCAAAGATTATGCTGTTACGTTGCTCAGCATGTGGAATTTCTAAAATTCATAGCAACTCTTCATGTTTTCATAGCTTTATTTACCGTTCTCCTTTGCTCACCGACAAATAGGACTTGAATACTGATCAAAAACACGCCCCTTAAATTTGCAACTCAGCAGTATAGCCTGAGGCACATGTTAACAACTCCTTAGAAAGTATTTCACAGTCTTTTGGTATTTCCACATCACTTAGCATAGCATTGCATTTATACACAAGTTTTGTCTGACGCTGAGTAGCCATCAGCTTTTCTAAAAGGAATGTTAAATAAAATACTTCTTTGTGCTGTGGGTTTTTTTTTTTTTTCCAGGCTGCAGCTGTGTCATGAGGTCTAAATGGTGAAAACTGCTCCCAGATAGTCAAACAGAAATGGAACAAGAAGTTTGAAATGAGAATTAATGTTAAACGTCGTATCTGCTGCTATTATGACAAGACTTTAGAATGCCAGATGTCAATATGTAATTGCTTTAGGTATTCTATATTATTAATACAATTATTATTATAGTATTACAAATTACCATTTTTACAAATACCAACAAGATAAATACTCTGCTTTGTGCCCTAAGAAATACTGAATTCTGATTCCAGCCAGACTCATGTGATACACGATCAAGTTAAATTGCACAGAAGTACAGCACAGGAATATAAAAGTGAATTTCAGAGGGACAGGCAGTTACAAGTGGTCCACAGGGAGGCAATTAGATCCTTTTCACCCTCTTAAGGGGACAGTCCTTGAAATTAAGAGCCAATTGATTTAGAAGTGATAGAAGGAGTGTTGTACAATTAACCCATGGAATTCTTTGCCACAGGCTAGCTTCCAGTCAAATTCCTTCACCGAATTCAGTCACTACAAAGGTAACGCTTAAGATGATATGTATATATATATATATTAGAATACTCTTTGTTACTGCCTTAAGTAAGAAGAACATTTTTTTCCTGATTAAAGGCATAAAGTGTACACCACCTGGGAACAGGTGTAAATTCCCCTCTGTGAAACATTACTTGAATGTGTTGTGGAGGTTTTATGTCTTAGAGCATACAGCTTTGACTGGTGTCTGCAACATGATACAGGTTATGGGCTACTCTATTTTAATCTATTGAAAATTATCCTGACTGAAACAGATGAGATCATGATCTTTTGTAATGGAGGCTCGGGAAACCATATATATTTATACCTTCATATTCCACAACAGCCTAAACCAAATTTAATGAGGCAATTTACAATTGTCAAAATTGTTGAGCAGTTAAAGCTCCCCTCTTCCTAACAAGCTTAAGTGGCGTAAAAAAGGATCTTTATTACACGTGGGATTACAAGACAGAGTTATCGTGTAATGGAACACATTATACATTTGTTACAATGACTGCTGTGCTGAAGATACTCTGGTGTTAGCAGTGTTTCCACATCTACTGCCATGCACAGGAGAAGCCATACCTCTGTTACTCCTAACAACAAAAGGAATACATAGCTTCTGAAACAGGCAAGCTTTTGTTCTTCTCAGAGATGTCTTATATGCTGTCTGTAGTGAGACTCAGCTACAAACAAAACATATTCTTTTCTAAACGCTCATTGTTGATTTGGTCTGACAAGAAAGGCTGTAATATTTGGTTACAGTGCTGTTATCAACATGAGGAGAAATGTGAAAGTATATTGGAGACAAATTAAAATCCTTGACGTTTCTCATCATACAAAGAGTTTCAGCGATTTCAAAGAAGAGTTAAGAGCATGGCCTCACATCATAGACTTTTTAAAAATGCATTGGCTTCCAGCTGTCACTCCTGTACCTGGGATATCCCTGAGGGTTAGTTGATGTCCTTCATTTGCTGATGCTCTTGATGCCGTATATGGGATTCAAATTTGACATCAGCATTTTATTTTGAGTCGTGGTGCTCTTTCCTACTTGTTGGCTTTGCAGCTGATAATCAGCCACTCCATTTATAGTTGTCACGTTTCCCTGGTGACATAGTCTCCGCTTCCTGTAGCATACCACTAATGCCACTGGTAAGACCCAAAATAATTTTGACTGCCATGTGACACTGGACACTGTAAGACACAGCTCTCCAGGATGCAGTAACTCTCCCGTGCCATTCAGTGTACCTGCTTGGATTTGATGTGCTCTGATTTTTAACAGCTTGAATCCAGACTCAAGTTGTCAAAGCTGAGCATGTTAGGGAGTGCCGTTTAGGCCTCTAAGTAAGGTTGCCTCAATTTCAGGTCTAGTGAATATGTGCATGTTCCTTTGCCTCCATTAAGGGTGTGGGGGGGGGGGGTGTACCACCATAAAAATCATACCTATAATAGAAACAGCTTAAACTAGTTACCTTGAGGCACCCAAATTTCAAAGTGTTGATCTTCAGCCTTTTGATGGTAGCTTGCATATAGTTAAGGCTCCTATAACATAGTTAATAACTTAAGGAGTGTTTCTTATATCTTGAGGCATGAGAAGGTTCTTCCTCCTAACATTAATATTAATCTTGTACTGGAGATTGGATTGCTTTCCGAGAATTAGAATATAACACAGTTTCTCCATTCTACGTTAACAAGCTCTTTAGGAGTTGTTTTTTTTTTTCTCATTAGTAGAGCAGAACCATACCCAATTAAACAAATGAGGCAGACAAAGACTGACATATGCAAATTAGAAAGAAGCCTGGTAGGCAAGAGGAACAAAAGGAGGCAAAAGACTTAAGAAAAGCAGTAGTGTCACAGAGTAATTCATCTGACTACAGGCAACTACTGAAAAGAGCATGGTGAAGATGTGATGATATATCCAGGAAAAGATGTAATCCAAAAGGCTTTCCTTAGAGCTCTGGAAGAGGGACTGTCTCAACTCCAATATGTAAACCATTTATTTACATGGGCGCTTACTCAGCCTAGCAAAGGGAACTCTTGATTGAGCAGCATTTATGAGGACATACTTGAAATGAACTTCAGCCAGGTTGATATCATTTTTGTTGTCCCCTAATTGGGGTTTAGGTTTGGCCCCGGTGCGCAGGAGCCAATGAGCACTCAGAGTCGAGACCCCCCTTCTAACCTTTAATGCAGTTCTCTACAGAAAGGGGTGCCAAGCGATAGTTCACAAAGCTAGCAGACCTCTTCAGAGGGGCTGTAGGTTTTTATGTGGTTTGCAACAAAGAAAAAGTTACACAAACCTTCGTTGGTCACCTTTCGACTATAAAACTACGGCGCATGCTCCGATTAGTGGCTAGTTCATTATACAAAGGCGGTCTGACCTTAGCATGTAAGGTCTCCTTCCAGGGGTGTGATTTTTACTATGCTAATTAGCCTTAGGTTACCCTCGGGCAACCTCCTTTCCCCTCTCTCCCATCCCCCTAGTCAAGAGGTTATTCATCCTTGATGGCATTAGCTCATTCCTGTGTTATCTTGTGATATCCTGTTGTGACTCTTTACTTTTGGAGGACCACATTTTCCATGTAATGAAAATCCAATTCTGGACTATTTAAGTAACCTTCAGAGACCTTTGTTTTCCATGCTTCTCTGAGCTTGATTTTTAAGTAGAGTCTGCCAAGACGACCCCACTGAAAGGGGAATCAGAGCTTCTTAACTGAGAAGCTCCTTAAGTAAGATTAGATTAATTCCATTTATAACCCATTTCTTAAATGACTATGCTCGGGGAATTCAGTGTGTTAAATATCAGGAAACTCTTCCTATTGCACAGGAAGAAGTTCTAATGTGGTACTAATCCAAAGCCCGATATATTCAGTAAGAGTCTTTCCAATAACTTTAGGTCTCTAAAGTTCAAAGCACTACAAATTTAATAGTTGCTAGACGGGGCAAAATGAAAACTTTTTTTTTTCTATTTCAGAAAATGTATGTGTATTTATTGATAATGTATGTGTACAGAAATGTATATATGTCTAATGTATGTGCAAAAAATGCAATGCTAAGTGACAGAACAAAAATTAAATACAGCGGTGAAGTTTCACATGGGCTTCTTAGCTCTATTCGTCTGTGTTCCTACATTATGATAGAGTTGTTTTTTTTAATGATGGAGTTATTCATGCTTTAAAAGTGGATTGCTAAATATAGTTGATAATGATCCAAATTTCTCCTAGAAGTTCTGGATCATATATCATGACTATCTTTCATAGAGCCTAAAGACCCAAAAGCTAAAATCATCAACACTGAACTGTCTGGAAAGCGATGGTGGTCTATCTACTATAGAAAGACAAGGGCTTACATCCTTAAGGGAATTTAATGTCTAAATGCTGTTTAAATTGCCTTCTTTCCACTGAAACCACTGAGAATTAGGTCTTTAAATAGAAGTTAAATCTCTCTGTGGTGTTGCACCAAAGTCATCACCTGCAATATCTGTGTATATAATGGAAACACCATAAGGAGATATTAAACTGTTTTGCAATCTATGGGCATCTTTGTGCTATGTAATAATTGAAAATGGAGGAAAATAGCTTTTGGAACAGTTTACATGTGAGATAACATGTCCGTGAATTACTGTAGGCATACACCTCGTTTGGATCACCTCATGTTACCCAGCTGTTACCATATATCGAAGAATTTTGTATTTTTAGAAAGAGAACTCTCTGATGTTGCTGAAGATTTTGGCAAGATTGTTAATGATGGCACGTTCTCAGGCCTGTCCTTAGGCAACATTTACTGGCGGTGACATTAGATTGTCCTGTGAGCCTATTTGTTGGATGACATCTCATTAAAAAGGAAAAATTCTAGAAATGATTGACTTTGTGACACAGAGTACTTCCTGTAGATGGTCACATCTTCACTTCTGTCATGGGAAATCCATGCAGAATCACCAGCTTACTGAGAGGAATGCACTATAGTAATCGTAACAATTATTTTAAGCTGGAATTAATAAAAAATTGGTCTGCTGATTTCAAGAGTCAGCTCAATTAAATTAAATATATCAAAAAAGGAGATACATGTGCCAATAATGCCTTCTCGCATGTTCACCCCTAAGTATCCTCTGAAAAATACTGTAGGCTGAACTGTAGTTACTCATGTAAGATTGTTCTGTTTTGTTTTTCTCCTACAAATTAAACTAATTTGTTTTCAGAGAAAGAGAGCCTTTGTTTTTCCCCCTTTGGTTTTCACTTGATCCCTGCTTTAGAAAGTTCAGATAGTGAGCGGTCCTGTGCTGTTATTTGGCACATACGAATGTCATTCTCTCTGCTCCTGAAAACTTCCTTGAGAGAACAGGGAGAGAGCAGACACAAATTCAGGTAGTCCTGGTGATGAGAGACAGTTAAATGAGACATACCTATTAAAAAAAAAATAGCTTTGACTACTGAGTAAAGCAGGGGAGTCAGGACATGAAATCTGTTTTTATATATACTCACTATAAAAAAAAACCCAGCTCTTGTAAGGCTCTGTGAGATCCCCTGATGAAAGGCTTTTCATAAATGCTGAGAATTATAATATGAAGTAAGCTGCCAAGACATACTGTCGTGCCATAGAGATCACAGGCATCCCGTGAAGGAAGGAGGTGTGAGATGTCATTCAGAAGCCTTTATGAACCTGGTGTGGCTCTTGCTAGACTGGCAGAGTTTACCTGGGCTGGCAGAGAGCGTCAGTGGTGTGTTGTGAGTGACCCTAACATGCAACTTCATCCAGGGTTTCCATGTTACTGAGTGAGAGTCTGACCGGAATGTTTCTCTAATGTATATTAGTTATTTGATGATTAAGAAGTTTTGTTATTGGATAAAAAACATGATTAATTGTGGTTATTGAAGCTGGTTATTATTATCCCTATCTGCCTTGCTAATGTTAGGAAGAGGAAACGGTTTCATGGCTGTTTCTCCTGGAGAACTCTCTGTTGGATTGATGTGGCTTCCCTTGCCAGACAGCCCAGAACATGGCTATACTGCAGCGACTGTGATGCGCACAATTTTGGTGTGCACATTTTAGTGTGTACAATTTTGATGACAACATTTTCCAAGTGATATTTATAAGAGATAAAAATGGGTTCATCCTGGCTGTTTCTTTAGAGTGGTTCAGGTGTACAGGAAAGTAAAATTAAAAGGCTATATGTGAGATTTGATACATCTCCTAGTGCTTAAAGTACTTTTTATGCTAAGACACAACATATATAACAAAGGACAGTACCATACACAGGACATACTGTTCTAGAGGATTTCAGTAGCATACTACCTAAAATAAAATTTCAGCTCTTCTCCAGTTCTTTGGCCTCCTTTCTGCACAGATCAACCTTCTTTATTCACAAGAAGTGTCTGACTTAAAAGCGACTATGTATTTGTCTTATCCTAAAACCTAGTTAAACTGTGATGGAGTTTTTGAAAGAACTCAGCATTAGCTTTAGTGTCAGAGGCAGTGGTCTTTGTACTCTTGACACCACAAGGAAGGTAATAAGCCAGGACTGAGCATTTTTAAAACCCTACTAATAACCAAGAAAGATCTTGGTATGTGACAGAGTAGTGGGAAGCAGGGCTCAACTCCAAGGCACTCTAGAGAATGTTTTCTTGCCAGATTTTTAGAATTTAAATTTAGAGTTAAGTGTTTTGCAAGAGCTGTTGGTTTACTTAATGCAACAACATTAAGAGTTGTGACTGTTAAAAGCAAAGCTAAAGGAACAAACAAAACATTCCAGGTTCATACTTTGCTTTTAACCTCTAATAGCTAAAGTTAAGCAGTAGTTAAGAAATATCATCCTCATTAAAATCATAACATGGGTTTACAAAGACACTGAAGAGAAACACAGATAATGTTCTAGATTAGTAAATCCCAACTGTTGAAAAATCAGTGCCAAAGAATATGGTTATCTGAGGTGAAAGATTGCTTGAAAGACTGGCTCTTCAGACAAGAAAAAGCTTTGATAGTTTGAATACTGACTGCTTTAATTTTCATTATTGTAGCTAGTTTTGAAAACATCTATGTAATACAGTTGTTTGCAACACTGGATTACCTCTCAGAAATGCGTACAAGCTATTAATTCATTCATCAGAAGTGCTATAAAATGTTTCATCACCATCCTTGAGTTCTTGTTTAACAGCTTTGGGGCTGCTGTCTGTACGTGCCTATGGAATACACTGGCTGCTCTGCCTGGTTGTCCATTTGCAGCTTGGCCTGTCTGTCTTTTGAAGAACTCTGCAGTTTCATTGCAAGATTATGCATGATTGTGACTGCTTTCTGAGTGGCACATCTTTTTGGAACCTAAAAAGCAAACTATCCTATTAATCTTTTCAGTAATATTAGTTACACATTGCATTTCCATGGGATGATACAGCAGTAGCATAAATAATAACAAATTAGTATATTTCTAAGGACAGGGCAACTGTAGCACATAATTACAAATTACCCAGTTTATACATGAATTTGTAGCAGTACTGGCAAGTGACACTAAATCTGTAGAAATCTGGGGTAGAATAGTATATATAATGATCCTTCTCTTCAGGATGGAGTGTCTCACAGAATCACAGTATGGTTGAGGTTGGAAGGGACCTCTGGGGGTCACCTAGCAGAGTCAGATAGAGCAGGTTGCTCAGAGCAGTCAGATTTTGAGTATCTCCAAGCATGGAGACACCACAACCTCTCTGGGCAACCTGTTCTTGTGTTCAGCCACCATCACAGTAGAAAAGGTTTTTCTTATGTTTAAATGGAATTTCCTTTATTTCAGTTTGTGCCTGTTGCCTCTTGTCCTATCAGCGGGCACCACTGAAAAGAGCTCCATCCTCCTCGCACCCTGCCTTTGGATATTTATATAGACTGATAAGATCCCCCTGAGCCTTCTCCCCTCCAGGCTGAACAGTCCCAGCTCTCCCAGTCTTTCCTCATAGGAGAGATGCTCCAGTTCCTTCATCATCTTAGCGGTCCCTCTCTGAACTCTCTTCAGTCTGTCCATGTCTCTCTTGTAATGGGGAGCCCAGGACAGGACGCAGTTGTCCAGATGTGGCCTTGTCAATGCGTGAATTGCTCAAGAATTGTAATTCAAAGGGCAGCACGAAGATTTAAATAGACAAGGGATGATGCTACTAAGGTTATACAGATGAAGAGCCAAATGATAAGAGATGCAGGTGGGCGAAACTGAACAAACATGCCATGTGCTTTGAAATGGGAATGCATCTATAGCTACTTCATTAATGTATATTCACACTGTATCTTGGTTAATCTGCTTCCAAGGGTTTAATAATATTTAAAATACCAAATGGCTGATAGCAAGTGTATTTCATTCTGTACATAGTACTTGAATAAAATATCACAGAATAGCAGAATAGTTAAGGTTAGAAGTGACCTCTGGAGATGGTCTAGTACAAGCCTCCTTGGTCAATGTGTTTTAATACAATTTAGATTTGAACAGTCAAAGCCTAGTTTTGGTGAACTTGCTTAGAAGGAGGAAGCCCAGAGGGCACCTACCTCAGAGCCTTGTGACACAGGATCACACCACAAGCATTTAAGGAACTTAGAGTAATTTCACTCTTGTTGCTTTAATATCAAGACTAAATTATTCAAAGGAAGGACTACCATCTGGCTTTGCATCAACAGTTAATTTTGCCAGGAAACATCCGTTCTTGCATCATTATGCTGTACCCAGCTCTTACACACATGTAGGAAAGCAATTAAGACCACATTCTCCCCACTCCTCTTCAATCCAAATTACACAGGGAGCACATTCAAATGTAATGTAACACCCGTAATTTAGGGCACCGAGTATTGATTTTAAACAACTTTTAAAATCACCCAGTTTATGAATCCCAATATACCACAGCAAATTATGTGCTAAAAGCTGTGATTTTTTTTTTTTTTTTTTTTGGGCTGTTGCTATTTCAGGAACACTGAGGTTTTATGGTCTAAAAACTTTTCTGGCAGATACAATTGTTAAATCATTCAGATGCTGGCTCTCTTGATGTAGAACAGTGAGTTTATAGGTATGATAGATTCTCAGACATGAACTTCAGTGCCTAAAAGCCATTATTTAGCACATCAAGCTTTGCAGGACTCATCACTGGGAAGACAGTGACAACCCTGACATGGCCAAGTACACTGCAGTATTGAGTATGTAGAGAATCAGGTACCTTCACAGAAGAGTAGAAGTGTGCTTAACAGAGGGTGTTTTGCTAGTCATAGTTTTTACACATGTTCTGTGAACTTCTAGTCACAATGACCAATATTTCTGAGTCTCTTGTTATAATTTGCAAAGAGTGGAGCTGTAGAACATATGGCTTGTGAGCAAACAGTTGCATGAGCCACCATATGTTCCCTTCAGGACATTCAGTTCATTCATTTCTCATGAATATTTACACTGGATTTTACTAGCCAGTAGATTTCCTGTCCTCTTTCTCATACACATTATTTACCTGAACAATATGGACCAAAATAACTATGTCAGGTGAGGAGTACCAAGGGCCCTCTACGGTTAGTGCTTGTACAGTTCCAGTAGAGGAAGGCTTTCTGGTGATAATGGACTTTGCAGACAAGGGCTGTGCTACAACTGGTGTAGCATCATTTGAGCTGTTGAGAAATTTATTGAGAGATCACTGCATGCTGATACTTTAATGTGCAGAGGCAGATTTAGAATTGAGTCAATAGAAGATGACTGCCCCTCTGCATCAAGGAGACTAGCAGACTTTGGAAGCTCTAGGAAGGTGGCAGATGTTACACCTCATGTCTGACTGTGGTCTGTGTCCTCGAGGTGTAGGCTGGCGACTGTGCCCAGCACTGACAAATGCCTGCCAGCCGTCTTTGTCATTTGAGCAACTCATTCTGAAAGCAGAAAATAGGACTTTGGGCACCATTTTTTTGCCTGCTTTTTTTCTAAGGTGTCTGATCCAGCTGCTAGTGAGTCTTTCTCATTTATTTTGGGAAAAATTTATTCTAGGAGTCTTTCCTCTGCCCCATTTCTTCATACTGCGTAGGAATATAGGACTGGAAATGACCCTATGTGCATCAATTATCATCCTTTACTATTATAGACACGGTATAATTAATGACTTTCAAAATCCAATATAATAACAGCTAGGTTGTGGCTTTTCTTTGCTGGGGCCCTGAGGGCAACAAGAGGCCTTCCCAGCCCCCCTGGGGCCTCTCCCTACCTTGCCCATGTCCCAGGACCCCATTTCAGCCCCCACCTGGGGCTGTCAGTCCCTGCCCCAGTGATGCCGTAGGATGCTGGTCTCCAGCTCCCTTGCCCAGCCATGGGTCTCCCTGAGCCAGGCCCATCCATGGGCTGATGTCCTGGCTTGGCCTTGGACTGTCCCCATTCCCAGGGAGGTGCCTGATACCTGGGGCTGCCCCGGTTCCCCCAGCTGCCCTGCTCCCGGGCTGGCAAGGCCGTGCCCTGATGGCTGCCATGGGGATCTCCCACCCACCCTTGCTGTGCCCTGACATCTTTTCTGCATCCTCTATTGCAGCTGGAAGGCTGTTTCAGAAGCTCAGTTTACTTCTTATTCAGAGCTTTTTTTCTAATTTTCTACCCTAAAGCTATTTATTATGAGCCTATAATTATTAGTGACAAATTGTTCTCTCACTTAGACAGAATTTTCCTTTCCTAACAATGCAATGATGTATTTGTAATCAATGATTAAATCAATTCCCAGTGCTGCTCTGCTGGATTAAAAAGGCCAAGCCACCCCTATGTGATAGGGTCTCCAAATTCAGGGTCATCCTGGCCATCTTTCAGTTTATGTCCCTCTCGAGTATGAATAATTGGAATAATACGCATTACCCCAGAGAAGACAGCAGAAACACTTCACACAATAGCATTGATATTTTCCTATCTGTACTTGAAATACTGCAATTAATACACCCAAGGATTGTTTTTGCCTTTTTCAGAGTTGCCCTTCATTGGCAGTCTGAAGTATCTTGTTATTTAGTATATCTAGATCCTCTTCCCTCCAAAACATGAGATTCCAGCTTATGACAGCAGTTGGTGTTGTAAGTGCTCCAGGACTCAGTTGTCCATTGTGTACCCTTGGTCTCCCATTTATTCTCTTACACTGACAAGAAATGGGAGAATGAAGAAAACGAAGAGTATAGACAGCAAATTCCCAAAAAGTGAGGAGTTCAGGAAAATGACAGAACACCCTAGGGAAGGCTAAACTGTAATTTTGAACTGTGCATTGTGAAAAATATCAGCATGGTTTAAAGAGAATATTTTCTGATCGAAGGGGAAGACTGACTGCCTGGAGACCACCTGTGGGCCTCCAGTGCTGCAGGCTGCGGAGAGACGTTTGGTTCTGTACAAGTGACATCTCACATTAGTCAGTGCATGAATAAACATTGACTAATAAGCCCATCTTCCTGAGCTTTGCGAGTCTCCTTGTTTTCTTTTCTTTTTTTTTTTTTTTTGCATAAATGTTGTTTCATAACTGATATCTTGGTAACTTCAAAGAGCATCCTAATGGTTCTTAGTCGAACGCTGTGTACAGGATTGCTGCTGTTCATTCACAGCAGTGCAGAAGCAGTAACTTGTAAGTAATCACGAAACAGCACACAATTTGTGTTTTAGTACAAATGCTTTTTGTGTGCTTTTTGTGCACACATAAGAAACACTCCAGATAAGCTAATATTAAATTTTTCATTTTTTTATATGTGTACCAAAGGACCTTTGAAATTTGGGTTAACGTTTGTTTGACAGAAGTTCTACGGCAATACACCTGTGCATGTCAGTAACTTTAGTAAAAGAGTTCAGTATTTGAAGACTATAAGCGATGAACTTTAGGCAAGCTTGTTCATCCAAAGTGCTCTTTTTTTCCGCTTTTACGTGTGGCATCCCATCTCAGACAGCAGAAGTACAGAGCCCTTTTTGCATGTTGAAATGGAAATTCAGACATTGGACGTTTACTCAAATGGCAAGATAGAGGTCCTAGTCTCCGTAGGAAAAAGAAGAGATATTTTCTACACTGAAGTCTCAGAAGAACAACTTATTACATTAATAATGGAATTAATAATGATTTCTAAGGTTTTGTATACTCTTTCTATACTTCTCTCACTGTATTATATGAGGATTGTTCTGCTCTGTTGCCTGTGGAATTCTTCGCACTTGTAATGCCTCCAGTAACTCTCAATAGCTAACCATCATTTCCACACAAAGTCTCCCTTGTACATTACCTAAGTACAGCTGCATCCAGTATGGAGCTGTGTTGATGCTGTTTGGCTTTTGACAGGGCAAACTGAAGAGAAGCCTGTTGAGTTTATAATGGGGTCTTTCTTTGAGGGACACTAATTTAGGTTGCTTTCTTCTCCCTCAAAGAGAGGAGAGGAAACGCTCAAAAGTTTCACGAAACCTGGTTGAAACTGGTAAGAACCTAATTATCTTTGAGAATCTACAATTCTCTGTCAAACCTGACTGATATTAGACAACGGCTCAGGAATTATGAGAGGGGTGGATGGGTGGATGGGTGAATGGATGGACACTACAGTCACAAAAGTCCCATTTTTGAGGAAACCAGAATGCAATGATGGCTTGCTTCAGGCATACGTTAAAAGTCTAAAAATACAGCATGACTTGTCTCTTCCAAAACCTAAAAATAGGGAAATGCTTTACTTACTGGTTGTTTACATTTAAGTAATAGAAAACAAGTCTCCCACAATGTATCATCAATAAAACTAAATTGTAAAGCAGCATTAATCATTTTAGCAAAAACAGAGGTAGTCCAATGTAACAACTCCTTTTGACATTTTGTGGGAACAGGCATTACAGTTTTTCTGGTTTCGGGAAAAGAAATAGGTGATCAAGTTGTGCACAGACACTTGGGGTGTGAAAGTTAGCAGTGCCTGTGGTTTGCTTTGAGAGAAGAGGGGAGAGTCATGAAAAGAAAGGGGAAAGAAAGGCAGATTTCCTGTGGGTTCTTAGCGTTCATGTGAGTGCTCTGTGTATCTGTGATCTGTGTGTCTGGACATGTATATAGAATCATAGAACCATAGGGCTGGAAGGGACCTCTGGAGATCATCTAGTCCAACCCCCCTGCCACAGCAGGGTCACCTTGAGCAGGTTGCACAGGAACGTGTCCAGGTGAGTTTTGAATGTCTCCAGAGATGGAGACTCCACCACCTCTCTGGGCAGCCTGTTCCAGTGCTCTGCCACCCTCAGGGTAAAGAAGTTCCTCCTAATGTTTAGGTGGAACTTCCTATGTTCAAGTTTGTGCCTGTTACCTCTTGTCCTGTCGCTGGGCACCACTGAAAAGAGCCTGGCCCCATCCTCCCGACACCCACCCTTTAAGTATTTATAAGCATTGATAAGATCCCCCCTCAGCCATCTTTTTTCCAGACTGAAAAGACCCTGATCCCTTAGCCTTTCTTCATAAGAGAGGTGTCCCAGTACCCTAATCATCTTTGTAGCCCTCCAGGGAGGGCTCCCCAACCAGGGAGCCCAGAACTGGACACAGTACTCCAGGTGTGGCCTCACCAAGGCAGAGTAGAGGGGGAGGATGACCTCCCTCGACCTGCTGGCCACACTCTTCTTGATGCACCCCAGGATGCCATTGGCCTTTTTGGCCACAAGGGCACATTGCTGACTCATGGTCATCCTGTTGTCCACCAGGACTCCCAGGTCTCTTTCCACAGAGCTGCTCTCCAGCAGGTCAGCCCCAACTTGTACTGGTGCATGGGGTTATTCCTCCCCAAGTGCAGCACCCTACACTTGCCCTTGTTGAATTTCATAAGGTTTCTCTCTGCCTAACTCTCCAGCCTGTGCAGGTCTCTCTGTATGGCGGCACAGCCTTCCGGTGTGTCAGCCACCCCCCCCAGCTTTGTGTCATCAGCAAACTTGCTGAGGGTGCACTCTATCCCCTCATCCAGGTCATTGATGAACATATTGAAAAGGACTGGGCCCAGTACTGACCCCTGGGGAACACCACTTGTCACTGACCTCCAACTAGACTCTGTGTCCCTAATCACGACTCTCTGAGCTCTGTCTTTCAGCCAGTTTTCTATCCACCTTACTGTCCGTTCATCTAACCCACACTTCCTAAGCTTCCCTATGAGGGTGCTGTGGGAGACCATGTCGAATGCCTTGCTTAAGTCACGGTAGACCACATCTACCGCCCTCCCCTCATCTATCCATCCAGTCATGCCATCATAGAAGGCTATCAGATTAGTCAGACATGATTTCCCCTTAGTGAATCCATGTTGAGTACTTCTGATAGCTTTCTTTTCTTCCACATGCTTTGAGATGACACCCAGAACGAGCTGTTCCATCTTCTTTCCAGGGGTGGAGGTGAGGCTGACCGGCCTGTAGTATGTCATATATGTCCTCTGTGGCCATGTGCCTACTAGGAATACATCTTCAGCCACACTACTGGTTGGACTTGGGGATACGGAGCTGCTGCAGCCTCACCTCCTTTGGGTTGTTAGATCCAGTGTGATATATTGTCTTCTAACAGTGATACTTGGCCTACAGATGCTGATACTTTCAAATGATAGAGCTGGTCTGTACCTAGTGAAATATATTGAAGCCTGGATATGTTGCAGCACTGCTGGATTTTCAGACTAGAAGTCTGAAAGACTTCTAGGCATAAACAACCTCTATTTATATAGATGATTAATTTCCTAAGTGAAGGAAAACAATGGGGTGGTTATGGTTTCCCAAAGAAAGACTAGCCATTATTAAAGGAGCATTTATAAAAGGTATATACTGACTGTGAAGGCATATTTTCTAGGAAGAATTATTGAAAAAGACCAAAACACAACACCTCTACATTTTGTGTAACAGCATTATTTGGTCTTTGATGTAGACAGACACCATCTGATACACCTCCCACATTCCAGAAAGTCTGACTTCTCTGGGGAAGTGGGCAGAGGCAATACTGACAGGCAGGCAAGCAATCACCAGGAGGAAATAGCTCTTGCTTCTGACTTGGGCTTCTCCCAGCTTACTCCCAGGGCCTTTCTACCAGAGATAAAGGATTTTTAAAAAATTTTTAGAACTGTTTTCTTTAGAGATCTGTGAGATTAATGGCAAGTGTCAGTCGACGTAGAAATGAGTCCAGGATCATCTGAAACTGTGCCATAACCTAAAAATAAAAGGAGGGTGGGGGGTTTGGTTTTTTTTGTTTGTTTGGTTGTTGTTTTTGTTTTTTTCTTCAGAAAGCAATCATGCAGTATTAACTTCAGCCCAGCAGAACTCTCTGTATGTGAGTGAGGGGGCTGAGAAATGCAGATGATGCAAGAACATGGAGTGTGTCTGATCCAGGCAAGTGCCAAGGATGCAGAACCGTGAGAGCGTGCTCGGGAAGCAGCAGCTCTGCCACGAGGTCAGTGTAAATCCGAGGGAACTGCTTTCCCCACTGTGTACTGGACTAGGGCTTTTCTACAGGAACTGTGGCCTCTGTAGACCCTCCTGAGGAAGCGTATAACTGCCTTGCTGCTGTACTTCTGGCAGCAAAGCATGGCAGCTGAAAACACAGGATTTCTTCCCTGTGTTAAAGTCAAGTCAGACACATTCCCTATAGTCATACTGCAGCATTGCATGGGCTGACGTGTTACACTCTCAGGAACTGTACAAGAAAAAGCAGCCTTGTGGATTGCATTCAAGATGCATTCTTTGACGTCTCTGAATGAAGCAGAAGAAAGCTTCGCAATGGCAGCCACTGGTTCTTCTTTAGGGATGAGGGAAGTATGAGTGTTTGTTTAACTGTGTTACCATGACATTTTCTTCGGCAAACCAGAGGTTCTACAGCAGATTAGAGAGAGTTTACCAAAACAAATCCTGTTGGTTAAGCTGCTTCATTCCTGCAAAGAAAGGAGTCCCCATGATGACTTCTCTTGCATCTTTCTGGAAACAGTTAAAAGTGCATGGCTGGAGTGGAGTTGTTTACTAAATCCCTTCCCGTAGCTGCAGAAATGAGTGAAGAAGACTTCAGATCTGGCAAAGTTAATGTACCGCATCCTTATATGGATCAATGTCAAACCCAATACCATCACAGAACCAAAAGGAAAAAAATCCTTTTTAGGAAACATTTGATGTTACACAAAAATGTACACTATGACATAAGGATTATTTTGAGAATAAAAATAAACATCACGAAACTAAAGATATAGTTTGAGATGCTGCCAAAATGCTGTTCTGCTAGTGCTGTCTGTAGATCAAGGAGCATTAATAAATTAATGAAAGAAAGAGTCCTTCTGAAAAATTAACAAGAGCATAATGGGGTTGTCACAGTTTTAGGAAAAGCTATCCAAAGGTGAAATTAAGAAATCCACTGTTAAAGCAATGAATGACTGCTTTATGTCCCAATACACTTTCTTTGAAAATGGAGATGTTTGACAGATTATGCCTGTTATGCAGACGATAAATGATTTGGAATTTTTCTTACAAGTGGTGCAGCGGCCTCTGAGAGCAATAGCTTCTGGTGACATCTGATTTATAAAAATCCTAATCCTTTAAAACACAGCTAAAAACTGCAGATGGCAGCCCTCAACCTTTGAAAACACTCCTGGAGATTTAGCTGAGCATTGCAATGATTTTGGCTATCTATCTGTGTCATCGTTGTGATGAGAAGCCCAGACCGAGAGAAGCTGCTTTAGATATTGCACACATTGATAGTGAGAGGCAAAGCATTTGCAGCCCAGATAGACAGAGAAAGGTGAAACAAGGAGTTTTGTTATTCCTGTTTCACATAGAGAGGGATAAAAGCACAGTGGAAGTAGAGAGCTGTGGCATTCTGTTTCTGCGCTAGCAGCAGGGATCTTGCTCCCTCTCATGTGCCAGGCTATCCAGAAGCTAAGGCAGCTGCACTAACATGGAGCTGAATCTCAGCCCAGCTTGTGAATTTGAAAGCTGCTATTAGCCCCCCCTTGAAGATGCCTGTTCTTCGCGCTGAACAAGCCCACCTCCCTCAGGTCCTCCTCTTACCATAGGTGCTCCAGCCCCAGACTTCCTTGGTGACCCTGCTTTGGGCTGCCTCATATATCTTCCTGGAAATAGGTAGCCCACAATTGGACACAATGAAGTCTCATTCAGATTCTTTGGATTCAGAAATGCATCACTTTTAGTTAAAGAAATTCCCTCCACTGAAGCATTCTTCAAAAGGTAGATGAGAACTGCAGTATGAAACTGAGTTTCAATGCTTTGCAGAGTACAAAAATATAGTTAATCAAATCTTGGAGTTACTTTTTTTCAAGAATCATTAAATCCTCGAAAGAGTTTTATGGTTCATAAGACCAGAGTTTCTATAGATACAAATTCTCAGTATTGGAGCAAGCTCAAACCTCTAATTCTTGAGGATTTGATGGAAATATTTCCTAGAGAGATCACTAATTTTCTAATCATCAACAGCATCACTTTTTTTTTACCTTCTTAGAAGAACTTTGTTAGTCCTAGATACTGGGCTAGCTGGATGCTCCACTAATGTAATATGCCATTTTTTCTTCTCCTAAACATGGCACTCCACCTCCCACCTGAGTAGGACTGTTTCCTATTTATAATTCACTACCATTTTTCATGGAACAACCTTAATACACTATTTCCAACCCACCCGGCTACGTCTGGGTCAGTATGAGAGAGAACAGGAGAATTTTCTTTGCACCATGCTGAAGGACGGTAAATCTTTAACCCTGCACGTGAACGAAGCAGGGACCAATGCCATGCTGATATGACTGAAGAAGGTCCTTCCTCACTCTCACAGGAAAATGCGAGGCATGCTGAGCGTGAAGAGGATGCTGCCCCATGGCTCCCCACCGACAGCGGGTGTGAAACTGGAACAAGGGGAGGCCCTTCCAGCCTTCCTGCCAGCAATGTTCCCAGATGGAGATATTTATCGACGTAACATATATCATTATATATATAGACATAACGCAGGGGCAGAGTTGTAGACATGTGGCATCCCTGCTGGGTGTTGGGTCCTTTCCCAGGGAATCGAGGCTTCTCCATAGCTTCTATTCCCGACCCATCCTCTCTGTTCAGGCACCAGTCTGCATCTGAAATGATAGTACTAAAAACAGGCTGAAGAAAAGGGCAAGTTTATTTACAGCAGCAAGAACAAAAGGTTTATATTCCTAAATATTGCAAATGACAGGCCTCTGCCAGCAAGGCACTAAAGCAGCCCTGCAGCAGGAGCCAGCTGTCCCCCCAGGAGACGCGATGACAACGACATCTAGTGTCAAGAGCTCAAATAGGAGGCTTCAAACCAGATTCTGCCCCACTGGGTCTTTCCGCATGAAACTTAATTTATTTAGACCTGTTTTCTTCCCAGTACCACGCTTCCCCTCCTGCTCCACGCCCCTTCCCCCCCCTAATCTTTTTAAAACTCATCCTTCTAAATGATACTGGATTTGAGGTTGCAACCTCCATAGTACATCGCAAGGGGCCTGACTTGTGTTTCGGTTATATTGCACTAACCTGCACAGATGTGCTTGGTAGATAGGTCTGAAGCGTTTTTATCCGTTTATTCCATCACAAGCTAGGGAGACAAAACTAAAACTATTTCATCTAATAGGATTGTTCCTCATATTCTCAAACATATATGGTGTCAGAACTGACCGCATCCAGGATGAGGAGGGAGAGCTTTGTCTTTAGAAGTGGAGAAAGGGATTTTCAGTGGCAGAACTACCGCACAAGATAAGAGTGTGCTGGGCAGCTTTAACGTCTGTAATCTGATATATCTACCTTATAACGTCTAAACAATAACAGCTTTTTACTATGTGCTGAGCAGAAACTTAGTATTTTCGGCATCATAGTGGATTCTATGATTCTATGAATTATTTCCCTTGCACGCCAGGGAAAGAAATGTCTCTGGCACTAGATGACCTGCTTGCAGTATTGTAACTCTTCCTGCTCCTGTCCTGGAGCTGGGCAGACAGTCCAGACAGATTGATTTGATCTGGTGACATAAAAGAATGTGGATTTCCTGGGAGTTTTACTTTTTAAGGATTATGCCTAAAAAGAGTAAAACTGAAAAACCTCTAAGTGGAAAGAGCAATTAGGCAACTCTTGTTATTATACTCCTGCTTACATCTACTTGCCACAAATTTAAAGGAAGTGTAAGCTTGGACATCAGCTTGAGCATCATCTGGGGCTCTTTGCTAGAGACCCTCATTTCCAATGCTCATCCACAGTAGTGGCCTCGAAGGCGTTTTGCGGTGATCAGGATTCCAGGACTCACTGTCATCTGCGCTTCGGTTAAGTAAGCGAGTATGTGGAAGGAATTCTTCAGCCACTTATAAATGTGCCTAGACAATGAAGATGCTCCAGCTGTGAGAATCTCTCTCTAAAAGAAGTCAAAGGCTGTCTTATCGTCTTGATGAGAATACATTTTAGCCTCATTAGTAGAGTACCACTGCGACACACAGATCATGAGATCATGTCAAAAATGTGAACTGCAAATAGCTTAGAAGTGTCAATAGCAAGGACAAAACCATACAGTTCTCCAGTGTGCATAGATTTTTCTTTATATACAATCAGAGTGACCGCTGCTGCCTTATAAAATTTACTGCTCAAAAATACAACTTTTTTGAAATGTTATGCCAATTTTTCGTGATTATGAAATGTAAAATATCAGCTAGTTACAGTCTAGAGTCTTCTCCTGCAAGTAAATGTGGCACAATGGAACAGTGAGTTCAGTGAACTGGGAAGGACACATAAATTCAGTTTAAATGTTCTTCAAGTCTGAAGGACTCTGTGGCTCGGTTTTCAGAGAATGGTATCATTGATCAGTGCCTGTCTGCAGGGAAGAGTCCTTGTTCAGAATGACAAGATTCAGGATTTACTCTTCCCCACTGCAATCACTGTTAAATGTAGAGCCAATTACATATAAAATATTTACAGTCTCTGTCTGCATCCCTTTTTACTGAGACATGGAGGTATTCCAATAGGTTTGATGTTTTTGAACTGGTGCTCATTCATTTGCCAATCTCATCCCTGCTTATGTTGTCTCCTGGGATCTTAGGCTGAGTTTTAGGAATTTCTGCCCTCCTTACCTGGCAAAACTGGTGAGTTTGTACGTTCTGTGACGCTGTTCCCAGGGGTATTCCTGGTATACCCCAAACTGGCTTCTGGGAGGCAAGAATTCCTGGGGAGGCAGAGATTTCCTCTCTGAAAGAATTTCTCTTTTAACTGTTGCTCCTTACAGACCATACCAACGATACAATTTTTGTGGTGTCTGTAAGTAGTTAACCTTCTCTGCTAAATTGACTGTATCTTTTTACTTGTATTAGTAGAATGAGATTATATTTGGTTATTGGTTAGTAGGTTTTCTGCAGCATCCGCACCCTTTGTGGAAATGGCAGCTTCAGGTTTGCTTGGAGGGCTTTTTGTTGCAGCTGCCTAATCTAAATGCAAAGATTAAGGCTGCCAGCTCTGTGTTGGGTGGGGACACTGTATTTATTCCATTCGTTCTAGTAGGGCAGAAAATATACGGGTATTCTTCTGACCCTATCCTCCTTGTCTGGCATTACCCTCACTTTCAACCTGTCTCTCTTCCTGGTATGCTATACTTTTATATAAATTGCCAACATAAACTTTTTCATTCATACTGCAAACAGAAGGTGATGAGATATCTTGTGCTGCTGGCTGCTGTTTGAGGTAGGTGAGAGATTTCTCCTCTGAACTGTGCTACAGCTGTTGCTGCCAGCCATAAACTTCTGGGTGGTTGATATTTGGATAGCTGAAAGGAAGAAATGTCTGTTTAGACTTGGTCCAAAGCGAGGAGCTTTGTCAAATGTATTCCCCTGTGTAATATTACTTGTCAGTTCTAAATTAATTCAGGTTTCCAAGTTATCCAGAAAAGAAAGGGACCGTGGTATCTTTTAAGGTATATTGCAGTAACAAATGTCAGGATTGCATTCACTAATGCCTAGTTATATGCTGCATGTCTTAAAAGCACTCCACCAGAAGGCACATTAAGACACGGAAACATTACTAATCGTATTTCACTGAATGAAGAACAAGTTTGCTTTATTATCTTTCTGAATATTTGCTTCTGTTCTTTCACAAATTATTTTTATCTTAAAAAATAAGGCAGCAATAATTATTAGCTAATAAACACTGCCTTATAGGACTAGCCTAAAACAGTTTCCTACTATACATACATGCATTCTAAATTTTTTAATATGTTAATGAATTTTTTTTGTAACTGACACTTTCTTATTCTTTCCTATGTAAGATGTGGTACAGTTAACGTGTTTTCCTATATATCTGTTGAGTGCCGGATCCATTTTCAATTGTAAGGCAAAAGAAAAGACTCATGTTAGGAAACAAAATCCTAACAGGTATCTTTCCTCCCTTGCTATAACTTCTTTCCTTGCAGCCTCACTGGGAACTCCCTCTCTCCACTCCCCATCACTCAAAACACAACACCCCTCCGCGCCTGCCCCTGTTTCTCCTTTTTGCACATTTCCACCGGCTGGTTTAAATGTCTCATCTTTGTCTTGAAGACCCTCGTAGCTCCATCTCGTTCAGCGGTCTGATCTTCTCTCTTACTTTGCTCCCCTTGCTCCAGTAATGACTCCAGTCTTTTCAACAGGTTGTTTTCATCCTTTATTCCTCCCTGCAGGACTTCTTCCACATTGTATTTTTAGAGCTAGACCTGCCATCAGAGGCTCAAAGCCTCTTATAAAGAGTATTATACTTTCATAAAGTATTTCTGGGAAGCTGTCAGACGCTGTATAAAACTCCACACACTACCAGCTCTTTAACAAGGTGCTAGTATAAAGGCTTGAATCCCTGATTGGCACCTCCGTGTCTTAACCTATATCCGTCTGTAGGACTGCAAGCCTTTCAGACAAGGTTTGGCTCTCACTGTTGTCTCTTTTATGTGCCTAGCTGCCATGCCTTGCAAGTAACTTTGTGAGGAATGTTGTAACATATTGCTGTAGATTTTATGATACAAGCTGTATTTTTTATTATAGCACATACACAAGCAACCTTTTTTGTCATATTGGGTGACATATCCTGCTGTGTTGAGATGGCAACTGGGAATGCAAGTGCAGACATTGCTAACAAATTTCAGAATAAACGTCTTACTGCCCAGTTGTTGCTTTGGCAATATCCTTTAATCCTGGGGCTTTTTTTTTTTCCTGTGAATGTTCCGGAAAAGGAACTGAGAGATCTCTCTCCATGGTATTCAAAATACCTTTAAATTTGAGTGAAGTCCTCTGATATTTCTTCCCCATTGATTCCGTTGTACCTATGTCTCATAGCCGATGATCCCTGCTCATTAAGGAAGATGTACTGGTCTCATTTGCAGTGAATATCATGAATGCCATAATTTTAATTTATTAAAATGTTACCTTTCGTAGCTTTGCCTGTCGGCTGAATGTGAGATGATATGCACATGGTAGAGCCTGGCGACAACTGAAGTACAATATCCAGTTGTGTTCTGCAGTCTAGGAAAGCCTTACTGTTTTCCCCATCTGTACCCACTTCCATTGTAGCATTTTGCCTACCACATTATATTCAAATGCTGACAATCTCAAGCAAAACACAGGCTGAATGTTTGTCCCTGTTCTTATCATGCTCAAACAGACTTGCACGTGGTTCTTATTTCACCATCACAAATTGAAATAATACAGGCTGATTTAGCTACAACGTTCCCATGTTACTATGCTTGTTACCTGTAATGTACCTAGTAAACCAGCATTTAATAAAAATTAAACTGGATGAAAAGTATTGTATGCTCTGTTTAGAAACAAATATGAATTTTAGCAACAGCCAGGAAAGGCAACATTGTACACAGCTATGGATGGAGAAGCATCCAAATCCAGTACGTATATAATACATTGATTATACGAATAGACGTTTCTAATAATATATTAGTGTTACGTCTATTAAAGCAGTAAATAATCAATGAAATATTTTCTATACTAGCTGCTGTAATGTAATTATAAAATCCAGGCTTTCCCAGCCTGATGAGTTGCATTCCCAGAGCAGTATGTGCTGTTTGCTAGAGGCCAGTCATTAATTGTGAACAATAGGTCTGTCCTTTACAGTGCGTAAAATGTGGAGTTCACTCTCAAGCTCACTCTCACTCTCTTAAGAGTGTGCAGTTTCACTTCAGAACAATTTTGTGGATCTCGATGTATTGCATATCTGCACTTTTCTCTGGTTCTGGAGGTTTTTTTTAAACTTTGTCTTTCTCACCGTAAAAATGCACAAAGCATAAGGTATTTGGTGTATGCTGTTACTGCTGTGAAAAACCAAACAATCTGAAAAGGCAGAGTTAAACTCTGTGTATATAAGAAAATATATATGTATTGTGCTTACCATACCAGCCCCGTGTGTCATTATGTTGGCCTGATCAGACAGATGGTGTTATGTGTGGGACTATAGCGCCGGCTTGTGAGTAAAAGTGGGACAGAAGGACAAAGTCATATAATCAATGCAAGCTCATTTATTATACAAACAAGCATCTCTGCTTGGTCTGGATGGATTTTCCTTATGGACAGGTGGTGGTGGGGCCTTCCTTTTGGGTAGATGGGGTGATCAAGCTGATCTGGTTTTAGAAAAGATGAGAACCAGGTTTGTAATCATGTCCTTCCTTCTTCTTTTGCCTGTTTTTGGCTCTCTGTTCTTACAGGAGTTGTGTACGTAGGGGAGCGATGAGTCCCAGCAGCCCTGCCTCACCCTACACTGGTGCCAGCCAGTTCCTGCTGCTGCGTGCAAGCTCTCAGGGCCAAGCACAGGCGAGACACTTTAAACACAACAACACTCTGATGGGTCAAGTGTGGAGTCGCTTTGGCTTAAAGGAAAAGTGTTCAAAAGGCAAGTCCTGTAGGTAGACTCCACTCTTTCATACACTGCATGCTCGCTGCTCATTTTAGACCAAACCAGCCTTTTTAAGCTGAAGATATTTTGCAGTTAATGGCGATGTACAGCATCATACAGCAATGGCACCATGTAATTCAAATCATGGGTTATTTTCACGCACAGTTAATTCTCCTCGAGGTACACATCAGATTTCCCCATCCTTCCGCACTTGTTCGGCGTGAAGTCACACACCCTCAGAGGTGAAAACCATCCTAGGTACCTGCCCATATGCTCCCATGTACCTTGCTACCCATGCCCACACTGCGTCGAGGCATATCCCAGCGTGAAATTCCTAAATAGTCAGGTAACCTTAGGAAAAGCCAGAAGAATATTCTTGAGAAACACCAGTATGGGCATTCAGATTACCCAGGGATGCTGAAGGGACCAAAGAGCCATTGTAAAGCAGAAAGCATCTCCCCACAGGAGAAGAAGGGGAAGGTGTCATTCTCCATTTCATCCACAAATTGGCTCTCAGAGGAGAGGGAAATGGTGTGATGGTTAATTGACTCCATGAGATGGTTCCTGAGGTACTGGGATGGTTGCAATGCAGGGCCGAAATACCAGACTAGGCTCAAGGCCAGTGACCTTTTAGCATAGTTCTCCCAGGCAAAACAGAACCAAGTGCTACACAGCACAGCAAACTGCAAAAGCCAAAACCAGCCTTTCACAAACTCTCAAATTTGAGGTACAGCAAGAGATGGGGCATGGCATGGAGCAGGTAAGGGAACAAGCAAACCAGTGTCAAGAACAAACGCGTCAACATTGCAACCGGCAGCTGCTAAACAGGTATAACAATTAGTTCCCTCTAGCACACTCCAATCAAACCTGTCATTATCTCAAACACTTCGTGCCCCATGTTGGGTGCCAAAAAGGACTGTGGTGGGCTCCCGCTGGATGACAGCTCAGCCCCACACAGCCGCTTGCTCATTGCCCTAGTGGGACGGGGGAGAAAATTGTAAGGGCAGAAGTAAGAAAAGTCATGGGTTGAGATAAAATACAGTTTAATGAGTAAAGGAACTTAAAAAAAAAAGAAAAGGGAAAACCAAACAAAATACCCCCAAGTGATACAAAAGCAATCACTTCCCACCCACCAACCGATGCCCAGCCAGACCCTGAGCAACAGCCTCCTCAGAAAACTCCCTCCAGCAGTTTTTTTTTTTTTTTATTGCTGCATGTGACATCATATGGTGTGGAATATTGCTTTGGTCAGTTGGGGTGGGCTGTCCTGTCTGTGTCCCTTCCCAACCTCTTGCCCAGTCCCCGCCTGCTCCCTGGGGGGGCAGAGTGAGAAACAGAGAAGGCCTTGATGCTGTGCAAGCACTGCTCACCAATGGCTAAAACACGGGCGTGTTATCATCAGTACTGTTCTGATTTAGATTTGTATGTCCTCTTGGTCACAGAATGAGGAGGGTCTTCAATGACGTCAGGAGAAAATGTCAGAGCCCTTCCTGAAATGCGGTCCTGACTGGATGCTGTGGTGAAGAACAGAGGGCCAGCTTAGAGCCCCACAGCCTGGCATCGTCCTTGGGTCTGTCTCCCATGTTGGGAAGCAGAGAGGCAGGTTTGGGCATGGTCAAAGGGGCAGATACTGAAATGCCTTCCTTACTGCCAGCTAACACTCTTATCTCTATGTTTTGTTTTCTTTTTTGTTGCATGTGACATTTGATATTGCTTCCCCTCAGAACTGGTGGGTGGTGTGCACTAGCCATGATGAAAGTGCATGAAAAGAAATTCTTTCAAGCCTAATCAGTTTTATTCCTTAATTCACCTGAAGTATGCTAAAACACAAATAAAACAAAATATAGCTGATAATTTTTCTTTGCCTGCTCTGCTTTTGTTGAGGGGATTTTTCGTGAAACACTTAAAAGTCTCCAAATTCAGAAAACCATCCTCACTTTGAAGCCTGACGAAATACAAGATTTAGGACAATTACAGCAATGAGATTAAGTACATACATTCCAAAGCACATGGAGCGTGTAAATCTTTTGTACAGATTTTAAAAGAAAGAATAATTAAAGACATAAAGCTATCTGGAAGGTAGGGTAAAAGGCAATATAGATACACCAGGATAGATGGCATCAGGCTGTCTTGATATCTGTTTCTAGTTTTCTAGAGAAAGGAAATTATATGGATCTCATATGGCTTTCTGTAAACACTGTGTTATCAACTCATTTCTCTTGTGAAATGTGCTTGACATTTCTGTTCAAGCTGTTAAATTTTAGATGGATGGATGCTGTCAGGGTTTATTAGTCAAGAACTCTCCTAGTAGCTTTCCTATAGCCCAATGGCACTCTATGGGAAAGTGCTGACTAAAGTATAGAAGATGGGAATTAGTATGAGAATGGATAAGGAACTGGTGAAAAAGGAGGCAACAGTGGGCTGTGCTGCAAAGGAATGTATCAGGTCAGGGAGCAGCGATCAAGATAGCTCCCTGAGCATCAGTCGTAGGACTGCTCTTTTCTGAAGTTGTCTCCCATGACTGTGACTCAGTAAGTGCCTAAAAAAGGAAAACTTCTGATTGCAATGGACTTGGATGCATTGTCAAAACAGAAGAGGGCCAGAATTTCATAAAGGTAGAACTAAACAACCTTTGCTACTGCAGAATTAAAGTTGGCATGAAATTCAGAGCACAAAATGAAAATGCAAGGTCTTGTACTCAGGATCTAACAGATACAAGTCCGCCTAGAAGCTCTGTGCTCCATTAGAAAGCAAAGACAAAGAAGGACCTGAGAAGAAGAAGGAGCTGGATACATGAGTTGATCACAGGATAGGTATAGCTCACTCATTTTATATTGCCATAAAAAGGGCATATGTCATTCCAGACTATACCAGGAAAAGCATTTCCAGCAGTGCTGGTACGAATGGCAGTGTGAGAGAGCCGCGTGAGACTCCTGGAAGACCATACAGGCAGGATCACTGATTTTTCAAAAGGAAAAAAAGAGGCTACCGAGATAGCTGGGGAAGGGAAGGCTTACAGGAGAGCTGGTTTCTGCCTATAAATGCACGTTGTAGAAACTTCACAGGAGAAGAAAGGAGCTATTTAATGTAAGAATAAAGTTGGCACAAAAGCATAGATATGTACCCTTGTCCTGAAGATACTTAACAAAGAGTCTCCTTAGCTTCTGTGCTGGGTCCTTCCATGCCCCGCATGCAAGGAGACCCCAAGGAAGCAGGTGCTCAGCTGTTTGACAGGATGCTTGGGCCAGAGGAATCTCCTCAGAGCAAACAGTGGCTTTTGAAGGAACGCTTATCTCACCCTAGCCCCTTTAGCTGGCATTAATTGATTAGGGTGGAAAAGAAGATTTAACCATTAGGCTTTTGAAGTGTCTTAAAATAATTCTGATTTCTGAAAATACTACTGTCCTGGTTTCAGTGACACAGGATTAATTTCTCTTTCAGTAATTTTACTTTTCAGTAAGGTCTCGCTTGGGGAAACTGCATTTTTAGAAGACTAGTGTCTGAAGTTGTGAAAATATTTACTTTATAGCCAGCTATGGTATGTGGGTTTCAAGGTCTCAGTGTTTTTGAGCGAGCCAGGTGCAGGGATGAAGAAGAGCAAGACCCGGATCCTTGACCCAGGCTGGCCAGCAGCATTATTTCATACCACGAAAGTCACATTCAATATGAATTAGAAAGTTTGCTGAGGATTTTCTCCTCTTTTATGATGGCTGTGATCCTGAGAACTTCTTGCCCCAGTGCTGGACCCCTGAGCCCTTCCTGTCCTCCCAAAGCCGCAGCGCTCGCAGTGTCCGACATTTGCTGTCCACTGCCGGGAGTGCACAGCTCCTGCTGATAGAATTGTCTGAGTATAATCCTTGTATATTTTATATTTGTATCGGGATCAATATTGGTTCTTTAGTATTGTTGATGTTAATTATTTAGTATTATTCTATTAAATCTGTTTATATTTCAGCTCCTGGGTTTCCTTGTTTTTTCCGATTCCCCTTCCCAGGTGGGGAGGGGTCATCGGGTGATAGAATAATTGTCTAAACGACAATAAATTGTTGTGGGTTCCTCAAACCATAAAACTACCAATAATTGAGAGATGGCAGGAGAGAAAAGAAAATTTTTGTATTGAATATAGATTTCCAGTCACAATAATATAATTTCTTTTAGAGACATGACTGCTAATTTTGATCTCTGGACATATAGTTGCAATTATTTCTCTCCTTAAAGAAATATAATAGCATTAAAAGGATATTTTTTAGCTAGTTATACACGAATGAATAAAATTAGATGCCTGAATCTTATGTTAACACACCTTCAGATGTACTCATGTCCTTGCAGCAGATTATTGCCTTTTTCTGCCAGTCAAATTATGAATTCTCCGAACCGTGTAAACTGTCATTGACTACTTGGAAGAAGAAAAATTATATGTTTTGTGAAAAGGACAGCCAAATGGTCTCCCCGTACCAAGCCTTCCCAGAACTAAGCAAGGAAGAAAGACATAGTCTTCCTTTCCTTTCCTTACCCTTTCTGAACATTTTTCTGTATTGACATTAAAGATTTGCTAGACTATATAAATTGGTACATTTTGTGAAATTAAAAATAGTCAGTCTTTGTGGCTTTGAAACTACCATTTGTATCTTGCTTATGGGTGGGGACAAAAATTATCAGGTAATAGAGCTTTCCTCAAACATAATTGCAATTGCCCTAGTTCATTAGTCACAGTATTTGCAGATGGGCTTAAACTGAAACAACGGCACTCTGTAATCACTCGATAGAAGTATTTCTGGCAGAGGTGTCTTTCCTCTGTAGACAAATCAAACCTGCCTTCTGTTATGCAGTAATTAGTTTTTGAAGCATTATTTGGAAAAAAAAAATTATCTACCTTTGAATTCCAGTCACTGGAACTTTTTATATCTTTGTCTGCTGACCTCAGGAATTAATTAGAAATGCCTTCTCATCTTGTCTGGATCAAGAAAAATCTAAAATGTTAAAAAAAAATAAGGAACGGTAGGTCCTGTAACGATCGCAAGCTTCATTATGTTCTTTCTTCATTACATATTTATTTTCTTAAAAAAAACAAAAGAAACAGACCAGTTTGCAAGAAATACAGCTACAAAAAGAAAGAAATAATGTTATTTTTATTATATCTCACTTCCCCATCACTCCTTTCCTGATATAGACCACTTCTACCAGCTTATAGCGTTCCTAGTGATGCTGCTTCTCTCGCTGCCTTTCCGCAGACCTGTGGAAGCTGTGCTGTCACCAAAGGGGTGCAGTCCCAGCTGACAGGGTCCATCAACAGTCCCAGAAGCAGGAAGCAACAAACCAGGGCCAAGGTCCAGCCCGGGTGTCTGGTGAGCGGCAAAAGGAGATGGGACCTGAGACAGGCGCACCTAACGAAGTAGCTCAGGCAGGACGGGGTGAACAGGTCTGAGCTGGAAGATCCTGGTTGTGTGGGCTGGGGTCCCTGGTGGTGCTGGTCTGGGCAATTAAAGCCTGTTAGTGCTCTCAGGGCTCTATCAGTTTTCTGGCTTTGGTTTTGTTTTGTTTGTTTTGTTTGTTTTTTGGTTTTTTTTTTTTTTTTTAATATTATTTATCCTTCTTCTTTTCCTTCATTCTCAACCCTCTCACCCTTTCCTTTTTGCCTTAAAGTTCACTTTGGTCTCATCCAGCAGTGTCAGATAGCTTGTTTTCAGGTCTCGCAAAATCCCAATCTGCTTGTTACACCTCAGCTGGGAACACTGGAGGGAAATTAGCCTTGCAGAGACCATTGCTGTAGCAGGCTAGTGACTGAGAACAGAAAGGCCTGAAATCCAGCAAGACAATGGATTACAGTGACAGTTTCCATGGATCTCATAAAGTCAGTCACAAGCCCTGAGGGTCCTTTTACCTTCTGCAAAGCAGCGGCACTCCACTGACAAGCAGAAACCTCATATCTCAATCCTTCCCTGCTTCATGGTGAATGAAATCTTGATGCTCAGGCCAGTCCTAGAGGTGGAAGCGGGTGGATGAAACTAATTCCTCCTTGATCCTGAAACTAATAAATTAGGTGGGCTTGGTGCTTAGCAAAGGAGCAGTTGGCCAGTCACAAACACCGTTCTTCATTTGTGCCCTTCCTTAGTGTATGCCCAGAAACCCACCAGTAGGGCTGACGTTATGATTTAGTCACTATAAAATCAGTGATCAACGGTGGGGGGAGACAGCTTTTGTCTTACATGGGAAAAAATGGTTATGTGGCAAGAATGCTGCATCCTGACCCACTGGGAAAGGGGATTTGCATTGCCATATGAAATAGCAATAAGAGATTAATTAGAGCTTTGGGTGTTAATTATACCAGGGTTGGTAATTCTAAGATAAAAGCTGCACAAGAATGATGTGTATATTTTCACTGGAGACTATTGGGTAACTAATCTGTAAACCACTGCTACTTCTTTCTTTCATAGATTGTCTGAAACATGTCCAACACATTGAAGCAAAGGAAAATATTTCATATTACAAGCTTGATTTGAAAAATAGTTAAAGAAATATCCTTTGGAATCCATTCCTTGTCCTTGCTGCATCTTACAGTATGGAAACGCGTAAACATCCATAGTCATCTGTGGTACATTTAATGGTCCCTCATTCAAAATGATAGTCCTATTCCTGTACATAATACATTATGCTGATACTTTGGTAATAATTGCACTTCTCTTCACTTCTTTTTGAAGTACTGCATTTCCGCAGGTGTACTATCTTGGTGGATATAAATATCCTGAATGCTTTTAAAGAAAGCTATCTATATTGAAATCCTTTGCAGCATTGCTTATTAATATTGTCAAAATGGACAAACTACTTATAAATGATGTTTAGGGGATAAACCTGTGTTATTACAGCACTGGACGTTTCTGTACTGCTTGCTGGTTTGTTTTTTTTTTTTTGTAATTGATGCATTATACTTAAAAGGTATTGTCTTGATAAAGCATTGATTAATTAATTCATTCATTTTTTTCATACCCTGGATTGCTGGGGAAGAAGGTAAAAGAAACTGTTAAGGCAGGTGTAAATAAATGTTTGCATAACTCCCACAGTGAAAATCAGTGATATACATGGGACGGAGATGTGTAAGATTTCCAGGAGTTGTCTTGCCATGGTTCATGACACCACGACTCATGTTTCATGTTTCAAATGCAACTCTGGAAAGGAAAGACATTAATTCAGTGAAGACACAGGTGTTCTTGAAAAAGTGCAGAGTTTCTGACTGTGTCCTTTTTCACTTTGGAGTTTTTCAGCTTTGGAGGTGCCAGGTATCTCCCATGCAAAAAACCAGAAGGGAACTCATCTCGCCAGCATAGTCACTCGGGTTGCCCACATTAATTTTCTTTCCCAATATAATCTAAAAAAATGTCAACTGGTGGTGGCATGCAGATGATAGGTACAAGATAGATAGTGAAGTATTGAAGACCAGTCTAGGCACTGCCTGTTCATGCACGCTTCATTGGAACAAGACATTTTGCAGTCACTACAGTGTGGTTGTATCTTGCAGTCTTTGGGTGTGTAAAGACCTTAAGTTTGCCAGAGAGAATAAGATACTGGCTTGTAAATCATGAGCAATACGCAGCCAGCATATTAACAATCATTGAGATAGCTGGTCTAGTAACAGATGAGCAGAAAGAGATGATGCTACAACAGCACTTTTAGGGAGCAAGTCTTGCTAAGTATCCCTTACTGTGTATGTGGAAAAATCCAAAGATTTCTAAGCAAACAACAGAGAATAATATAAGTCTTGTCTTCATTACTTTAAATGTAGCCTATCTTTGTCCTGATGAGTAGTCAGGAATCCTAACTCACATTATTACGAGCAGTGTGGAGCAGGATGCATTTTAGCTAGTAGCCTCTGGTGCAAATTGCCTAAAGTCAAAGCATACATATTTGGATTCACCAAACATCCCTCACATTAACCATTATAGCATGTAAAAAAATGCATCTTTCCTGTCATAGTATACCATTATGATTAACCGGAAGGGGAATATGGTCATTGTTGCCATGTTCATTATTTCCATAGTTATGATTGCTAACTGGTTGCTGTAGTCTCCGGTTGTATTTGGGACAATTTCAGATGGCATATATGAATAATCTATTTCCTGTTTTGGAGATGTGGCAGCCTTTAGTGTAGTCCAAGACAACTTTAGCATCAAGTTAGTGTAGTGTCTCCATGAGTGTATAAAACACTGCAATCCCTCCTTCCTGGTTTCACTCAGTCTTTCAAAGATAGATGTCATGGTGAAATCTCCTTGTAGTATCTGTACCATTTTCAATTTGCAAACCTGTAAATATTTTCCTCTGGCACTGGAGAGTGGTTTGAAGTGGATTTAAGCCTGAAAATGTATTTATTTTTCTTTATTATCTTTTGCAGACCCCTATTATATCATCCAGCAACAAAACTGCTGATGTATAGAGCATCACTGGTCTGATTTCTGGCCTGCATTTCATTAGTTCGGCAAAATAAGAATGATATTTTAGGGAGCAGAAGTGTCAAGAAGCATTGTTCCTCATTAAAAATATAAACTGAGGAGCAAGTTGAATTAGCGAGGTGCCACGGTAGCAGGGTTATGTCATGTCCAGGATTAGATATGTTTCTCAAAAGAGGTTTTAATCTTTTATTTTTATGGTTGTTACACCAGAGCAACCACAGAACTACAGGACTAGGGTTGGCTCATACATGCGTGTCTTGAAGCCTTGCTCAAGCAAGCTTGATGGTCTAACTGTAGTTTGCCATCATTGTGACAGTTTCTGGCATCATGTCATGCTCCATTTTATGCATTCCCTGCTTAAACAATGAATAAACAGCAGAGTGTGTTACTCATCACAATCAAATCCATCTTCTATAGTCATATGGGTTATACTTGAGATTACAGATGTGACAATATAGGATTTCTGTATTTGTTAAAGAGGTTTGATTTGATTCTTTTTCAGATTGTCATTTTATTTTTCTGAATCTCTGTTTCTAAATAGAAATCCTGTACGTGATCTTTATTGGTCATGATATCTAACATTCTTAAAATGTACAAATCAGAAGCTTAATTTTTTTTTTCTTTTTTATTGGTTACTATTATAGCTACCAGTCCTGCCCTGAATTTGGTGCAAGCATTAGGGTAGTGTCATCTCTCAAAGAGATATAAAAAAACCACCCCACCCCTCAATTATTATTTTTAACTTTTCAACTCATTATATAAGCTTTATTGATAAAGCTATTTGGCCTAAGAAACATTTTATTACTTATCTTAATTTGTCCTATGTCATATTCTTAGTTTTGTATCAGAGTTTTCTAAGAACACACTAATTTCTTTATAATTTTATGTATTTTAAACAGTGAAAAATTTGGCACGGTGGCTTATTTAAATACATGTATATGCATACATACATATATTTCTCCATATATTAATATATCTGCATATCTATATCTTTCTATATGACATCTGTTGAAGGTTTTGATCTTTTTATGCAGTGTTCTCCCCCATTTACTTGTTTATGTTTCTTAGATTATACAGAGTGTTTAAATAAGTTTGTCTAAAATTTTACTCTTGACTGCTTGAATAGGAACAGTAGGTGACTGTAAGACTGGTTTCATTGCCAGTCAAAACAGCAAGTAGCTATAATTAGTTTCTAGGTACATATTTACTGTTACTTTCCACGAGTCACATCCTTGATCGTGTAAAAATTTGTTACTGAATTTCATGGGTAGATTGGGAAGACCTTAATTCATGTCTGTTTGGGGTGTGATCAGTCCCAAGGATTCCTGTGCATAGAGTCCAAATGAAGAGATTGCACAGCCTGCTTTAAATTTCTGTGTGTTACTATGAGACAGTGTTTGAAACACTGAATCAAACCAAAGTTTTTTTTTTAGGAACAATTGGCACTGATTTTAGCATAGATTTTGAGGTAGCTTCTGTAGATCCAGTATTAAGTGTTTATCCGTGAGTTCCGGCAAGTTAAGGGATTGTTCTGTAAAATTAACAACTCGAACACTCAAGATGCCAAGGTAGTTCACCCTGCGTAACTGCGGCAGTTGCCAGTCGAATGGTAAAGCATGACTCCCGAATGTTTAAGTTTTGAAAAACACCCAAAAATGAAGCCTCACAGCTGTCTACATTAAATTTTGCCTTATTTCTTGTGTTGTCTTAGCTCTAAGTTTCCTAGGAGAGAAACTGAATAATAATCCCATCCTATGTGAGTCCTGTTTCATGGTTGTCACTAGTGGTACCAGGCAGCAGCAACCACTCTGTCCAAAGGCCCTTGGACCAGGCTGGACTAGAAGAGTCCTACTGCAGGGGGGGCGCTCAGACCCTTTTTCAGACACTGCTTGCAGAGTGTTGCCATCGATGTGTGTGACGTACCTGCACTGCTCTGAGCTGCTTATTGCCAGTGTTGCAGTATATCTGGGGGAAATATTCCTCTGTGTTGTCCAGGCACGTAATCAAAAGGGGAATTTTCCCAGCAGTGCTTCTTAAATGGTGAGTCCTGATACTCTGAGGCTCACGGAGGGACTGACAGAGGCTTGTGAAGTTTCAAAAGGCTGTAAAAAGACAGACACATAATTTTAAGAAATTGCAGTCAGTGTTCAGGGGTCTCACAAGGACAGAGGATCAACAAAAAATTTAATTATTCTCTCAAAAACCTTGAGAAACTTGACAGTGCATTGTTCCTTCTTGTGCTTTTTGACTGCATGTTTTTGGGAAGCTTTGTATTCTGCTCTGAACCACATCCTTCATGCAGTGCTGACACTGATACAATTGCTATTTTGAACGTAGGCACAAGATGCAGTGAGATGGCTTTTCAGCAGTTACTAAATGTCCTCAGAACACAGCAACAACCCTTGATCAGTTTACCATCCAAGCCACAGCTATATGTGATAAAGCCGTGGGACATGTATTTCAGCTCAGTCTTGATACAGAGGCAGTTGTAGCTGAGGAACGCAAACGCTGAATGGGAGGGAAGGATTGCAGGCCTTGGAAGAGCAGCGTTGCACCTGCACGTAATTGGTTTCATCTCAGGAGATGAGATGAGGAGATGGGACCACCCCACCAGGGTGGTCTGCACTTAAGTATTCAAGTATTTCAGATGTTCTTCCAGTTTACCACAACATCTGCACAGTCAAGGACTGTGAAAGTCATCTTGCCAATTACTCTTCCTGAGCTCCGGTCACCTACCCAAAGTGGGTCAGCTACCTGCCTTTGGCATGGCAAAATAATGAAGAAGGATGTAGAAGGCGGCTTCAGCTGCTCACAGTTCTCTTCCCTTTCCCCACCTCTCTGTTTTTGCCCTGTGGAACAAGATAATGACATTTAGCAAGAAACCAGTTTTCTGTGCCTCACAGCAGCTGCGTGAGTTCTCCACAAAGATTACGCGCGTGGTTTTTGAAACATGCTCTGCCTGTGTCATATTGAGGCCACAGCATATGCTCAATCCCTTTCTTCTAAAGGCAAAGTAAGTAAACAGCCACACAAGTACAAGAACTGCGATACTGAGAAATTGTCCCATGGCACACAAGGACAATTTAAGCAGAGATACTGTCCCAAGAGTAATTATTATTCAGACCATTTACAAGAAATCTACTACAAGCGCAGTGTGTAAGTTATTTTCATTTATAGGAACGGCAAGCTGAGCTTTTAGAAAATAGCTCTGAACTAGTCTGCATTGTCATTCTGTGGAAAAAGCAGCTGGTGGATCTCAAATTTGGCATTTTAGTTTCCCACAACTTCAGCTTTTATGATTCTTCCTGGTACCAATATATACAATTCTGTGTTTCATTGCTGTGCTGGAAATAGAGAGAGAAGTGACATCCAGGAGACATTGGTTCATTGCCTTGAGAGGAAATTATTTAAAAAGGAGTCTAACAAGGGATCTAGTTTTCACATCGTTCACATTATCTGAACGAAATTCCCTTTAAGTGATGAAATATTGGAGTAAAACACATTGTTGGCAAGGCTAATAGCAGTTTGAAAATCCTGGCTGTCAAGAGGGGATCTACAAGAGGAGGAATACTAGGCAGAAAATTTTGGTGTGTTTTCAGAATGAGATTACACTACAACAGTACCTATCATCCAGAAGTTATCTAGCCAAATCCACCCACAGTCCTATGACAAGACAGGGACTAGATTTCAAAGGCTATGGAGAAACTCTGCCTAGTCTGGGCTTGAAAACAGGCTGTAAGTCATGTAAAATGAAAGACTCAAATTGTGGTAATAACTTCTACTATTCTGAAATGATTTAGGACAGATAGAGATTATCTTTCCTTATTAAGAAGCAAGTAAATCTCACCATTTGATGTGTTGCTAATGTCAGGTTCAAAGATACAATTGTGAACTAAAATACTGTCCTTGAATAAATTAAAATCCTGGACAGTTTTACAGCATTTCAGCTGAGTGTAATAAACCCTCTGAGTGTTGATTCCAGAAGAAGGACTGGGGCATTATAGAAAAAGAATTAAGCTAACAACCAAACCCAAGAAAATAAAAAGGACAAATCCACCCTGCATAACTCTGAAAAATCAGTTCATGCAAATGTCTAACGTTATGTGAAAGGGACACTTATTACTATGTTGTACATGGCGCTGTTTTAAGGAATGGCTAATCAATAGCTGCGTTATATGTTCCAGAACACAGAGCCAGAATGAGTTCCAGATGGGTTGGGGGTAGAAGTTCTGGGAAAATAAAAGGCATCTTGAATTCCAGTTTGGAGGAACTAGTCTTGTTTGTTAACTGCATTACATGCTGCAAATGTTTGTTTATTGGTAAAGAATGATGTAGAAAGATTTGTTGTTATGGCACTTCTCCGAACAAGCTTTTAAAGAAAGGAATTCCACGTATCTTAACTCTCTTGTCAAAGTTCAGAAAAAACCGGCCCCTTTTAACTTTCTGTTTTCCACTAAGGTTAAAATGGTACCTCTGCTAAATTATCTACTTATTTCTATGCAAAATCTCCATTTCACCAAAGTTCACGCCTGCTAACAATGGAAGGATTTCAGCATCTACCAAATGAAAAAACAAACTATAATGTAGACACATTCATGGGGGAGTTCAACTGTAAAATGTGAAGGTCGTGTTACTCTAACTTCTACCTTGACTTTGACTTCTTTTGGTAGCAGAAATTGATATTTGTGTATATACATGAGCCAAAAATGCCCATTCAAGTTTGTTTTTTTTTCTTGCTGTGTTCATTGAAGCTGGTAAGGATTTGGCAATATGATGTTTCTAGCTAGCATTTTAATAGAGCATTATAAGAGTGACCGAAGGTCAGCCATTCCATCTGAAAATCTTTGTTGCTATTTTAGCAGGCTCCGGGACAGCCGGTAACACATCACATCCTGCTGCTGCCAGGGCAAGCCCATTTCCTGCCAGGAGTCCTGGAGTTTCAGAAGTAGCTCAGGCATGTTATAAATCACCTGATGTCTAGGAGACTAATCTAACATCAGGCTCTATAATTCACATTTTCTAATTACTATCAATATCATTTAGTGTCTCTCAAAAGTTGTATTGCTTTGTCAGGAAGTCGATCAATAAGAAGTCTGCAGCTGCAGCTCTCAGGGCAAAGGAACAATCTCCCTCCAGTATTACATCCCTGGCCTCTGCAGATCAACTGACTGCTGCCATTTGAGTTAGTCATCGTGATGCTAATCCGTATCTTCTTGACCATCTTCCCCAACTAGTGCATTCTCTGTTTCTGCTTCATTTTGCATTAGTTGTAGATTTGTTTTTCACTTCTTCAATCATCGATCATTAACTGCAAATTTTGCCTCATGCTTGAGACACTGTTTATTGTTTGGGGCTACTGGGGAGTAGGCAGAAGACTTCTGATATACTGACTTCTCATTCCAGTCACCTCTTTGGGGAAGTAATTGAATTCTCTGTTTTACTTCCCACACCTCAGTCAGTGACTTAAATAGTAGCAACTTTCCACAGCTACATCCTGATTGCAAATGTACATTTATTTGACATTTTGTTCTCATCGAGGTTTTCAATATTCAGTCTTTATTGAATAGCAATCCAGATTTCTTTTTCAAATGCACTGACGCTTCAGTTTAATCATTTGGACAGAGTTATGGTTAGGGTTTGGTTCTATTCCAAACAAAAATAGATTCCTCAAGCTCTGTGCTCACACTGGTCTGACTCATTGAATGCAACTGTTTGTTATTTACAGCTGGCTGACAGTTGTAATACTTTTGAAGCCTTCACTATTGCAGCCTAGCACTGGCAGGAAGCTTTTAGCAAATATGCTAGTTGGAGCCATAACAAAATAATTTGGCAATTCTGTTAATACTCAGTGCACTGTGTCTCACGTCACGGGTCCGTTAGGTCCTGCACTGCCGGGAACCGCTTTGTGATGCTGAGGTAGCAGGGCTGAGCAGCATCTGTCAGAGCAGCAGCACAGCAATAAAACCAGAAAAAAGATGTGAAGACAGGGAATAAAAAAAGATGAGTTCAGACTTCCACTGTCCTCCGAAGAGCCTGCAGTGGAAGCAGGACACAGCACCACAGAGACAGAGGTGCCCTGTGGCCCGCTACCACTCTGCACAATTTCTCCTGCCTTTTTTCAACAGGGTGTGAGCTGGGACACATTTGTGCAATTGTATTTACTTTATTCAAAATATAAGGTGAAACTCAGAAAAAATTGTCTGTGTATTGACTGGATATAACCTTTACACTTTAAAAAAATTTCCCCTATTTATTAGCCCGCAGTTTATAATGTATTAGTGTATTCTTCTTATGAACTACTGGAACTTAGGTTCTTTTTTTCTTCAGTATGAAGAATATGAAAGGATTTTGTCCTATTTAACTGTCTCTTTTCCAAGAAGTCTTTTCTTTCTCCCAAAGAAACAAGGTTCAACATGATGAAAGTACCTGAATAGTGATGTTTCTTAGACTGTTTCTGTTCCGAGTTAGTTTGTTCACCGTTAGAAATATGTCACAACTGCCATTTAAATTTAACACGCTGTCTCTTTTCTTTTCTTTTGGCCACTCCCTTTCTCTTACACACCCCTGATTGAAGCACATGCTCTATTGTTTTGTTTATATGCTAAGTTCAGGTTATAGTTCCACAGAAAATAAGAAGCAATAGGAAATTTTATCTTGTTTTATATTTTTGTATGGTTTTAGATTAACTCGAGCTATAAGAACTGTCCCTTAATTTAAATGTAACTGTTTTTTGCCTACATTCTCATTACCTATTCTGCTTTGTGTTGCATTTTAGCATTGTGAACTTGGAGAGCAGCATAATTTCATTAGATATCTGAATTCCATTTCAAGGCCTGTTACTAAGTAGCTATATTATTTAAGGCTTATATGTACTTTGTTTAAAGAGGTGACGTGATAAGTATTAAAATCATGACTGCTTACTGCAATTAACTCAGTAATGACTATAATAACGATTACTATATAGAAGGCAGAAGAAGAATTCTTAATGCTTTCTCATAATTAACGAAGCGTGCTAAGCTGTATGAAGAACCGACAATTGCTAAATACACCCTAAGGACTGCTGGGTATCAGAAACAGTCCTCAGCGTATTACACTAGCCCAGAGAGCTTCAGCTAATCATCAGAAGAAATGCCTTTCTTGACCCATGTGATCCTAGGTCTCAAACTGGCCTGAGCATCTTTTGTGAAAAAACATCCCGTTGCCATTTGAATATCCCCAAATGGTCTGTTGGGAAATAATGTCCTCATTGAAAATTCCAGTTTCCTATTTTTAAGGAATATAACCACCGCAGGGGTAAAGTTGTGTAATAATAGCCAAAGGCTGACATCCCATTTCACTTGACTTAGGTTAAGGCAAGTGGAGTAGAAAGTATTTATTTACAACATCTCAAACAGACAGGACAGCTACATAGTTACAAGTGTTTGTAAAAGGCATCAGTGAGACAATGAAAGAAAACTGTCGTTTTTCGGTCCCTTTCTTGAAGTTCTCCTTATTCATCTCTAACATACTTGGAGATTGCTCTGACAGTCCTCCCCTAAACTTAAGGGCTGTCTCATCTCTTTCAACAAACAGGTCATTTTGGCAGATATAACCTGCACCTGATTGACCTGTCATGTTGGTTCTTAATAAAGGAGTAAACTTTCCCCAACTTGTACTCCAGTGCAAAGTGTGTGTACCTGATGAGCTATGAAGTCTGCGCATTTGACAAGCATCCTTAATACAGACATACAAATGAAATTCATCCATGCAGAGCATCACTGGCTCTTCGCTGAGAACAGACAGTATGGGAGTCACCTACTTTAGGGTGATATTAGCATTGTGATGACAGAACTCCAGATCCTCTCTTTCAAAGGTGCGGTAATAACAGTATAACTTTAAATGAAGCAAGGTTCTAGGTGTATATCAGGCATAGTGCCAGAAACAACCTTAAGAAAATAACAAGGGAAATAATGACGGGTGATGCAGAGGCAGGTGTGCAGGAAATTTCCAGGAACTCAGCTACTAAAGCTCTTGAAGACAGTCATGGTTCAAGGAAGTGTCTGAATATTTTGCCTTGCTGTCAGAATAGTCACAGAGGTGGAAATAAGGTTCGCTTCACTTCATCTGGAAGACTTTTCCATGATAATATGAAGCTTTTTAGGCAGGCAACAAAACCCACTTCACTCATCAATGGAATGCACTATTTATGGCATATTCCATCTATGAAGGAATACAGTGACAATTTCACAGCTCAGCACAGTCATTCATTGGTGAATATTGTACATTAGATAGGTAGAAGCCAGTTATCTACTCTGGAAGTCATTTTTTTCTTGTGTCCAAGTGTCAGCTTTTTAAAGACTATGAAAAAAATAGTGAGATTTATTAAGTCATTGTTCACCTTTTTCTCTCTTGTCTAACAGGTATTTTCACAGTTCACTTTGCCATCTTATAATTTTAATTTCACTGTTAAACTGTTAAACATTTCCAGTGCATGCAAACCATCGTGACTGTCGCATCCTGTTTTACAGTGGTTTGGTAATAAATCACTGCAGTAAAAAATCACACTGTCCTGTGGGAAAGCTGGAGCAGAAAAGAGAGAGACCCTCTTAAAACACTTATTTACTTAATCTGATTATTTGATAAAAGAAAACTCTTTACATATAACTGCCGAATCACAGAAGCAAAATGTGGGGGGTGGCAAATCAGAAAGTGCTCCTTCTCTACTAAAGGTGAGGGAGGTGAGAGCTGTGGCAGAGCAGTGACATTACTCAGACACAGCCGCTGTAACTGGAAGAGAGGATGCTGGAGCAATTCCTTTATTTCTGCTCTTCCTTTGTTCCCTGGTAGGGACTGTAACTGTTATTTACACTTCCCTGTTAACTTTGTGTTTTCACTATTATAGGAAGTTATACATATCTTAGCTACATCTCTCTTCACTTTGTGATGCCCCAAAACCAGCTCTGCCCAGCTCCCAAGGCTGCATTCATTCACTGGTGAGTCATTGATCTTCTGCGGTTTGTGTTTATACCCCATCGTGGAGCAGAACCTTTGCTGTTATCTTCGGCCTGCACTCCCAGGGGCCTTGGCAATGCTACTGTGAAATCCAGCAGGCTTATGGCACATAGTGCCAGATCTTCAAAGGGGAGTAGCATCCCAAAGCTCAGTATTAGCATAATAAGCCCCATTGCCCGAGCTCCCTGCACAGTCACTGTAGAGAGATAAGCTCTGCAGAGAGAAATTCAAAGTCGTGAAATTGGAGTTTCACTCCCTTCTGAAGCTCTTTCTGAAGGACCCCACCTCTGACTGTTGACGCTACAAGAAGCCCAAGATGTTCAGTCTCAGTAGGGTATAGCAGCCTTTGAATATACTGCCCACCATCCATCATCCCCCACCTACTGCCTCCACAGCCCAGCTAAGGAAGCGTAATTGTCTTGAGGAGCAATCAGTGTGGGACTGCTGTGCTGCAATGACAGTCAATTCTAACGATAAATCCTCCCATAAATTAATACAGCCAAGGTACTAAATTCAGTTATTGAAAATACAGAGAGGAACAGTAACATTTGAGGGATACACTTTAATCCCAGTAAAATCAAAGGAGTGAGTTTTTCCATCCAGTAAAGTTATAGTATCACTGCAGTATAAGTCTTCTTGGAAAACCTTTAAAGAACAGTGGTCTGTCTTAACTTTTCTCACTCATCAGTCATTTTACTGCTACATCTGAAAAGATTTTTTGGACAGACCTTCTCACTGAGCTCTTCTCACTTCATTCATATCCTACTTTCCTAAAAAGTACTTACACCACTGGCGTTCATTCCTATGCTTAATTAATGAACTCGTCCTTGACTTCCAATTTTTTTTTTAATATCCAAAGTCCGCAACCAAAGTCTCTCAAGCTTTGGATCAGTTCTTGTGGATTATAAACTGGTTTTATGGAGGAATAATATAAAAAATATGTCAGGTATTCATATTCTATAAAATTTATAGAGTAATGATGCTGTCTGGTGAATATCTGAGCCAAATATCAATGGGTAAATTAGATTCCCACATACTAAAGAACTCAAATACCTTTGGACTTTTAAGTTACAAACTTGTTATATCACTTTTTAACTTATTCCTCCTGCTCATGTCGTAACAAACCTGTTCTTATGTAAGAAATGCCTATTGCTGTTTTTGATGGTAAAATCACCATCAATAGCTCGTTATTTAATTGTAGTTTCCTGAACCCTAGCAACAGCTCTTTGTTGCTCCTGTCCTTTCTTTTTGACAGGGTCGAAGATCATTTGTATTGTGCATCAACCTGAGGCAAATACAAATTAAATTAGTTTAAGTTACAAGCACGTAACTACATCAGCCCAAGAGTATAAAAATGGCACATTAGGCCAAAGGTCTTTCTAACCCAGCAGCCTGTAGCAACCAACAGCAGATGCCTAGTGCAGAGTACAAAACCCAGTAATCATGGAGTGATATTTTCTGAGAGTGATGTCCCTCTACTTAGCACCCCTGTGGATATTTCTTCTTGCATTGGCCCAGTCACTTACTGAATCCATATACTTTTACAATGAACGACACTGTCACTAGAATTTTTGTAGCTTATTTACTCATGTGGAAGACGACCTCCTGTCGTTTGTTCTGTATCTGCCGCCTGCCTGCTTTATTTGAGAATAATATCTGTGTCTCTTGGATTGGAAAAAACAGTTGTCCTCTATTTATTCTCTGTGTTGCTAATGCCTGCAGAGGCCTCTATTGTATTCCCTCCTCAGCAGTTTCTTTCTCATGCTAGCACGTGTTCTTCACAGAGCTGGTCCAGCCCCTGATCACCCCCGTTGCCCTTCTCTGAACCCATTCTAGGATGGGAGAATCATAACATCACAGAATACACAAGATGCGGGCACATGGGTTTCATACAGAGAAAAAAATGTTTCCCTGTTCTGTTCTGTATTCCTGTCTTTGTCATTTCTAGCATTTGATTTGTTCATCTGACCCAAGCACTTGAGCACTTAGTTAACATTTTCATAAAATTCTCAACTGTAATGAAAGATTTTTTCCCTGAATGGCAGTAGCAGTCAGAGAAACCATTATTTTATATATCCAGTTTTCCTGTGTGAATTATCTGATCTTTAATACTTTTCTCACCCTTGGTTTTGTTCCCAGTACTCCTGGCCTTTGTAACCAATAATCGGGTGATGATTTTGAAAATCTTGTTTTGCTTCAGATCATTTTTCAGCTGCTGCCTGCTTTGCATGTTGGAAGTACATATCCAATTATATGATGTAAATCAAAGCTTCCAGGCTACTGCTCAATTTACATTCTGCTTCAAAGCCATGCCTAATTTGAATAGAAAAGGTTAATATCCTCTCTTTTTATCCAGACACATATTTTAATTCAATAAGGATTTAATCACACAAGACAGTCCAAAGATTTCTACCTTGACCATATGCAGTTCTTTTTTAAAAATAAAATGTCCTTATACTTTTTCTCACAAAGAAATTTTCATTAGAATTTTTGTCTGTTACGTTAGTCCTGATGAGATCTATCATCCTTTATTCTGATCCCACTTTGTTTTTCTCATTCCCTGAGAGTCCTTCGTAACTATCCACTTTTCCTGCTGTAGTGTATATTCCATATGAAATGTGCTAGGTACGAAATGTCCTGAATTTCTGGATTCTTGTTTTTTACAAAACTTATGTTGTCATCTGACAAACTGCACTTAGTTATGCTGCATTATTTTTCGAGATTCGAGCATCTTCCTATGAAGCAATTCAGAACATTCTGTGCTGTCTCTAATTCTCCTGCCATTACCTGTCTTGTGCATTTCAATCCCTTAAGGACAGAGATGCTCTTCTTCTGTTGGGCAATAGGCTCTATTGTGTCAGTGCCGCAGAGCTGGAAACTGCAGTAAATGTGTTTGCCCTGTTTGCCCTGTCTTCCTGCACCACAAACACATCGTGTTCTGACCAAAATTTTTCATTAACTGCTGCTTATCAGACTAAACATTCATTAAAGAAACCTCTTTGGGGAAAACGGCTATCAGCAATTTTGAAGACAAAACACGTGATGTTTGGATAGGGAGAAGAGAGGAAAAAAAGGAAATATTTCTTGTCCTGGTGGCAATGGATAAGTCAGTGAACTGAAATAATGTTATACCTGATTCGTATTGTATCTGCAATTATATGCTAAAGAGAAAGAGGTAGCAAAAAGGTTTTTTAATTGATGTAAATTTCTTTACAAACATGTATAATTTCTCCACTTGCAGAAACATATTTAGTATTAGATACTGAAATAATTAGAATCTCTGTTTGTGTTGACAGATGTAACATTTGCATTAGAAGAATTTTAGTGTATGTGTGCTGCGAGGAGGGACTGGAGTCCTTAATAAAATTTGATTTTTCTTATGACGATAGTGTAAATTGAAGATCATGCTGGGATCATGACTAGACCACCAAACACACTTACTAGTTGCAAACATTGATGGTAACCTTTCTAGAGCTGAACATCAACCAGAAGCACATGAGGCATCTGTATTGACCCTCAGAGGAATTTACCATCTTTTTTGGGTACCTCGCTGGACTAAGAGCTGATGCAGATGGCCACTGCTCTGGAGACAACAAAGCTGTGATGGTTTATCATGGGGGGCTCTCATCTGAAGTCTCATCTAGGTTTATGAATATGAGAGAATTATGGTTTCTTTTAGAAATGGTGCACAAATGTATTAATTTGACTTTTAATCCTTTGTTACTTTGTGTTTCAGAACTGGTGTGCACACTAGGCAATACCTCCTTCACATTCAGCTTTGTTTTGCTCATACGCTGGCTCTTCCTCTGCCTAGGGAGGCTTAGACTCACCCTTTGAACAGAAACATTAAAACTGATGTGGCCACTAGCATAGTGAACATTGGTGATGCCTTTTATAAGTCACTTTGTTTTACATAACCTATGTAAGAATGCAGCTATCCACTTTTAAGAAAGACATGTGTATGTTGCAGTAGTAAGAAAAAACCTGAGATGGTTCAGTTCCTGCCGACTTCCAACCTAGAAGCATATGTGTGAGAGGAAAGTGCAACACAAGGACATTGGGCTGCTGGGCAGAGAGAAGCAGCTGGAGGCAAAGATTTCCCTAAGCGCTCTGAGAGGACTACATAGTCTTAGAGATGGGGTAAAACTCCCTTCAAGCTTACGGGCCTTTGCGCTGCACTCTACAACATTGCATCATGTGCATGCATCCATTTTGCCAACATCAAAAATAATTGAAAACAAAGGCAGGGAACACAAACAGCATTCTTAAATTACTTGTGAAATGTTCAGTTTGTAGCAGGTTGTATCAGGCGAAGTTAAGATCAGAGAGCTAAGGTAATTAAATGAGGCTTGTACAGCAGTTTCTTTCAGGTCTGTCTTTTTAAAATTTGCCTTTAGTAGTGTGCTGTTTCATCAGTGGTGTATCCATTACAGTGAGAATAAATGAGAATTTTGACTTGCTTCATTGCTTCTGTAAACAAGCAGATTCAATGAGTTTCAGTTTGTTCATTGCCATAATTATCTAAGGTCATCTGGAGCTTGACCAAAGCCCAGTGAAAATCAATGGAAAGACTTCTATCAGCTTTAGTGGATTTTGAATCCTGCCTTTGGAGCTTGGAATAAAGACGACAGAGAGGAAGGAATCCACTTCTAAGCATAAAAAGAACAGATCATACTTACAACACGTATTGTATTTTGATCAGTTAATGACTGACTTCTAAATACAGACCTCATGATGTTTCTCATTGTGTTATGAAGTGTCTTGATAAACATCTGTTACAAAGAAAATAGGAATATAAATGAAATAAATTTAATATTGGTAAAATTGGGTGGCACAGAATGTAAAAGAGGGAGCCATTTGCACTTAATTTTAGTTTTGAAGAAAGATAGTTAAAGGTATTAGCAAACAATATAGTATTTTTTGATATTGAATAAGTCAGTGATGGGTGCTGGGTAAGGGCTTTAAAGTTCTGTTGGTAGCTAAAGAGGCAGATGGGGTCTTGGGGACAGAGACATAAGCACTGCAAGATCTTAAATAAACCATTTTTTGAGCTCTTAATAGCAAAAAATAATAATACTTTAAATAAATTGGTGATTGTTGAATATTGCTGTACAGTTTTAGGTTTTTTTTAGGCAAGACTCCCAGTAATAACATGAAATCAGACTAGTGCTTTGCTTCTGGAGTAAAACCACTGTTTAAAGTTACATATCTAAACTGAAGATCTTATGCAGAAGAGCAGTTCACTTTAAGGACTTAATGAAATGAACTAATATTAACTCAGGGCCATGTTTTAGTAGTATCAGTGCAGAAGAAAATGCACTATGATAAAGTAACAGCATAAAGAGTATCTCCATTGGAATCTCATTGTTGTTGGTTCCCTTTATGTTGAACGGTTTCCAGGAATGGAGATAGAAGACTATATTTTTCTTGAAAAAAATACCATTTTGCAGCTGCTAGGAAATGTATTCTAGTCTTGGAATTCTAATTCAACTAAAGATTTCCCTGTTGCAAACCTCATTATTTTATGAAATCATTTACTGCAACTAAAAATACCACTAAGGATGCCTGTTGAGACATCAAATTGACTTCAAAAAGCCAAATAAGCTCATTAGGTGTATTCAAAAGATTAGCTGCATCCATTATCTGTTCAGTCAATTAACTGACTTTTATTTAAAACCAGAAATCCTTTCTACAACTGTGCACATTTTTTTCAGTGATGATTACAAGACTAAACATATGTAGAAAAGTAATCAGACTTTAGAATACATTTATATCTAGGTCTCTACCCATCAAAAGCTGCTCAAATTTATCTCGTGTCAATGTATCTTGCAAAAGAAATGCGGTATATCAGTCCTCAAACAGGAGTCTCCAGGTATCTAATATTCTCTCCCAATTTGAGTTGCCTTCTGAACTGTCCAGACTGATGCCATTAAACTACTCTTAGGCAGCTCAATGTTGAAGCCTAAGACACTCCCTCAATTACTCATCCAAGCTCTTGCACAGCACCAATTATGTTTGGCCTTTTGAGCTTGTCTGTAGAACTAGGGAGGTTTAAAGCTCCAAAGGGGAGGACAGAGTAAATTTAAGTATGTGGGCCTGAAAGTGGTTATGCTAGAAAAGCTTATTTTTTATCCTTATCTAAAGTAATTTATTGTTTACCACTTTTCCAGGCATATTTAAAATAAAAATATCTATAGTTGTAATGTATAGGGAACAAGTGCAATAGTATTTATCAGATCTAATTTCTGATAAAAATAGAGAGGATAACCCAGAATTTATAGTATTCAGTGTTCTATTTGATGCTTAACAAATTGTTTTTCAGACTTGTGAATATCCAAGATTTTTGAGGCTCTAATTTGGAGCTCTTTGGTAATGTGATGCAATGTTTCACTACACTTGGGACTATGTCTGAATTTGCTAAGATTTATTTTGTGACTTCACAAATTTTAAACATTGTGTTTTTATTCCTTAATATTAGATTGGAGAGAGTGAGTGATTACTATAAAAGAGTAATGAGACTCTCTGACTGGAAATGGTAGTTCACCACAAAGGGAATTTAACAGACACTGAGTCATCAAAGGGGTATTTAAAATGCATTTATTGCTGAAGTTGTCATAGCAGCAGGAAACTTTAAAACCTCATGGGCCTCAAGTATGGAAAATCTGTGATTCTGCAGCGTTTTCTAAAATTCAGGCTCCTTTGCATCAAATGATAAATGGGGAATAAGTTCTACAGTAGCAGGCTTGCTGGATGACCATCCTAAAACGACACTCCTCTTCTCTCTTAAATTGCACAGGTGCAGTGTTGGCACCCCTAACTATCAGATGTCTGAGATACTTTCCAGCAATCTACAGGTTCAGCAAAAATGTAAGCCAGAAACTGTATAAACTTCTAATCCCTTTCTAAGATAAGAAATTAAAAGATGCCCCTTAACTGTGATTTTGAGAGGATATCCAGAATGAGGCAGTATGCAGTTCTCAGGCTTGACTGAAACAAGTATTTACTGACTCTAGAAGCTTGAGAATGACTGAAAATATTTCCTTCTATTTCCTTCCTTTACCTTTTCAGGAATTAAAGCTGATAGATACAAAAGTGAAACACAAACAATAATGATGATCTGAATTTCTGAGCTCTGGGAGAAAACTAAAACGAAAACCAATCCCAAACTCTTCTTTTATCCTTCTTCATTTATTCTAAAGAAAAAGGCACACACTCAGCAGTCTTCTTCTGGATTTACATGTACACTTGACTATCTTCTTTAATATGAAACTAGGGACCTTTTATAAAAAGTCATACGGAAAAATTCTTTTAAATAAAGGAATGTCATTTAAGGCCTCTATAGCTTTAACAGGGTTTGCATATGTATAGATTTAACAGGGATGATCTTCCACCTGTCTTTAATTTCCTCATAGATCACGTGACAATAATGAGAAAACATAAGCTTCACAGAATGGCTAATTATCTAAAAAAAACTTGTGTAAAAGTTACAATACTTACAAGAGAGGTCTAAGGCACCTTTGAAATTTTGGTACGTCAGGGGAATGAGGCCCCTACTACAGTGGGGCAAAGTTGCTTTCTCAAAAGTATGAAACCAGCTAATTTCTAAAGAAATTGTTTTTTTTATCGCACAGCAGCTAGCACTAGTACAGGTAAGAGAACACCTACACTGATTTTACCACCTGTGTGGTAAAATCTTCACTGTGTGGTAAGCCTCTCCTGTTTCTCCCAGTTCTCTCCATTTTTCCTTGTGTGAAAGCTCCCCTAGAGAATCTGAAACAGACAAATTAAGCCTGAGGAGCCAGAGTTGTTGGCGGTGGTTCCTATGAGATGTTGGATCAGTATTACTGCAAGGTTTGTTTTTAACAGATTATACCACCATACAGTAGTAATGGTTGTGTTACGGCATGTGTATATATTTGGAAGTGAAACAAATATCTAGCAGACTATTTACCCCACTGAAAATACACCGTATCACTGGTATTCTAGTGAACCTGCAGACTGTATATGAAAAGCCTGAAAAGAGTATTAAGACATGTTAATGATACCTGGCTAAGCACTATTTTTCTAATTTCTGTGTAAAATTTAAGACTCTATTTCAGATTTCTTGTACTGTATCAGTTTGCAGGATACATCTTTGCTATGAACACATTTTGTTGCTTGACTAAGACAGGTGCGAGGAACTTATTCTATCCTTAGGTAGTTTCAAATGTTTTTAAGGAATAGCTACAAGCCACAAAAATAAGTGGTGAGAGAGAACTAGTAACTTGTGACTCTGTGTGGTTTTAATTTAGTTAATCTACTTTTAATTTTTGCTTCATATTCCACCCCCCCCCCCCCCCCCCCCCCCCCCCGCCTTTCTCCTTCAGGAAGCTTTGGGGAGCACCGGGATCCCCATCACTACCCGTTGGCTTCTTTCCTGTGCCACTGGAGATGTGCCGGCTGACAGCAGCCATCCCTGGGTCCTTAACCCAGAGGCTTTTCTCAGCTCAGCCAGGGAATGCAGTGCTAGAAGGGGCTCTGGCTCAGCTTTGGTCTCTTCCTTGCAGGTACTCTTTGAGTGCTGCCCTTCACAGAAATGCCCAAGTCACCCCCAAATTAATGATCACTCATTGTCTGTCTGTTGAAAAGGCTTTACAGAAACCCCCATCTCCGGTAGTTCAGAACCTCATTTGTTTCTGTGCTGACCATACGCTCAGCTGGCTTCTCTCTTGTTCACTTTAACTTTCATCTGTTAACCTGATTTCCCAAAGGAACAAGGTTTATGTGATCACACAGCCCACAGCCTTCACCCTCATGCTTAAATTTGTTTCCCAAATTAAACAATTTGATAAATGAGCAGAAGTCTACATGAGAATGAGTTCCCTGTAAGACTGTAAAACCTTGTCGTTTGCTGGGGGAGGGACAACTAAATTAATCTAACTAGAAGCTGTTCTGCCTTGCTTGCTACTAGCCCATCAAAACATGTTTTGCTTGGTGAGGGGCAGAATGAGGCACTGCCACGTAGCTCAGGAACAGGGGAGCGAGGCTTTGTGTGTGTATGTTTTGGGGTGGAGAAAAGAGATGCTGTCTCTGAGTTAGTGAGGTTACCGACAAATAGGGATGTGGGTGGAAATATTAGAAATGTTGGGGCAAGAGAAGATAGAAAAATGCGAGAGACTTAAATTTCCTTAAACCGAAGGTGATGTGTGCAGACAGGCTTATAATGTAACAGTAATACACTCTGATAGTAAAACATGAAGGCAATCTTTATAGTGTATAGCAGCAGGGTTGCATGTTGGCCACTAGAGAGCAATAGAAAACCAGTAGTGATATGCTCGGTACAGCAAAACCTGAGCATCCTATAGTCATGTAATGCTTTTAAAAATACAGATGCAGAAATTAACATCATAATGTAAAACTACCCTCTCGACAATTCTTAATAGTTCTAATGCCCTCCAATCAAACCAAATAGCAGGAGGGAGTGCTCTGGTAATTAGAAGCAACCTGTATCTAAAGAAACCTCTAGAACGCATCATATAATGTATGCATTTTGCTAAGCCACTTGAAGTGGGAAAGTATCGTACAGCATTAACATTAGCTGCAGAAATGCAAAGCAACAACTAAGCTGGTTCCTTCAGTCTCAAAGTCCAAGCCTCCATTATGAGGGGCTGGGAAACTTTCAGAATCGAAACTTCTGTTGCTGCTATTTTAAATCCCGAGTATTGTCATTGTATGCAGTTGACATTTCAGAAAACAAAGATTGCGTTTTTCTTTTCTAAGAGCTCTGAATGCTTACAACGTAGTATATTTTCACCCTGGAAGCCAAAACGTTCCACTCAACATAATTCAGACCTACAAAGCACATTCACAGAATACGTACCCAAAAGAAGCTCTTTCCATTCCCAGAGTTCAGTAGACAGTGCTACTGCATTATTGCAGCCTATAGAGTCAAAAACCATATTCACCTGACTATAGTTATGATAGTGTCCTGAAGGGCGATAGGAGAAGCTGTTATGTGCGGGTACTGCAATGGCTCGGAGACATTCTGTATGTCTCCAAATGGTGCCCTTTCTAATTTTCAACTTGGGTTATTGTAGCAGGACACTCTGCCTAGGTGGGGATGAAATAAGAACATTGTCTTGAACTTTGCCCTACTTGTATTGAGTTTTCTGGCAGAAAACTTCCAGACGTGTGGGAAGGTCATACTTAGTGTCCTTAGTGTCAAGGGACACTGAGGATTAGCCTGACTCGGCAGCCCCAAGGATAAATGTTACAGGGTAGGATGTGAAACCAGGTGTTCCTAAGAGGAAAAAGAGAACGATAAAAATCAAGTATTTTGCTGAGCTAGAAGGTTTGGCTTAGCAACAAATGGTGGCCACTTTATACTATAAAAGCCTAGTCCCATCTCTGAATGATAGGGATTCTGGTACACTCCCTCCATAGTAGTGTGTTTGGAATCCCTCCCTTGAGTGGGGATGTCCCTCAAGGTTACCCCTCAGGGCTGAGTGAAAGAGAGCTACCCACAGTCATCAAGACGGGTGAGTAACATCAATCTCTATAAAAATAATTACTTAGCAAGCTAGCTTTGAACTCTTGATTTAGTAAATGCTAATTATAATGAATAGTAGCTATAGCATTTATACTGTGTAGATGATGTTCTAATTAATGTCCTTTAGCCTGGTCACACCATTGCAATTATAATAACTTTTTTTTCTCTTTGCTTACATATATATAGTTTAGTTTGCCAGCTGTAACCCCGCAGGACAGTTATCACAGCTGGTTTTTTCAGGTTTTCTAATGCATTGCTTTCATACTTTTTTTTTTGGGTGGGGGGGCTTGTGAATTTAGTAGCACACAAAGCAAAACTGTTCCAAGAAAAGCTCCTAGAGCACCTGATTAATCTTGTAGCCCATTTACTTACCCTCTTCATTCTTCTTCCTCCTGAGCCTTCTCCAAACACAGCGGTTTCATAGTTTTTCAGTTGAGCTGCAAAGCTGAAGCTCTGCGGCAGCATCTGTCTGCCTGTGGCTCTCATGGCTCTATAAGCCAGGGTCAGCATTTCGTATCAGATAATCTTGCTAGAGGGTGGGAAGAAATGCAGACTGACAGCAGGACAAGCAGGAGCAGCAGCAGCAGAAGCGTCATGGCAAACTCCTGGTATGTGGGTGTCCCACAGCACATGACAGGACCAGTCTCACAGGGGATAGCAATTGTGCAAGGATGCAGGAAGGGCATCGTGTCTTTGCTGTAGAAACTAGGAGCCACTATGAAGTAAAATAGGCTACTTGCTTGGATGCTGCTTCTATTTGCCAATTAGTAGCGTTACCTAGCATCTCTTATCTAGGTAACAACCCTAACGACTAAGTGACGACCCTCCCTTTAGGGTCCTCAGCACGGATGTTCACAAGTGCCTACCTAACACTGCGGGCTCGGTGAGTCACAGGACTAACTGAGAAGGAACAAAAGACCTCGCAAGTGCTGGGAATTCAGACGCCATCAAAGACGACTGGCAAGCGGCAAACGAAAGGGGAGTGATAAGGTGGTAATTGCAGCAGAATTACTCCCTCTCTGGTAGTCTAAATACGTTCAGGGCTGGAAACTAAGCAAGACAGAGGAGTTACGATCTGATCTGATCGAGTCTGACGCATCTCCACAAAGACAACATTCACATGACAGGGAAAGGAAATGGAGTAGCTTTCAAATGTTAGAAAATGCAGGGAAGGGACTGAATTTATGTAGCTGGAAAACACTGAGGAAGATACAAATTGACTCTCAAGCTTTACATAACAAAGGTTCTTCTGGATGACATTGTTTAGTCTGGCCATATTTAAATACTGAATAATCTATTTGCATTTGTTACAGGCAATTGCCTTTCTAACTTCAGAGGAAGCTAGCGCACATATCTAAGGAAGAGTGGTAAAAGTGCTTAATCAGTGTTGTGTACTGGGTAACTGATTCCATGTTACTGATATGAAGTATATTTACTGCACTCTGGACTGTTTCAGATACTAGCAAAATATTTCTTGAATTATTACTTGTGTTACATAACATCGTCTTTTATTTCAGGAATGTTTCAAATTTTTCTGGTTTTGAAGAAAACGATCTGCTAAGTGTAGCTCACTGATACAAAAATTTGCAACTGGCCCGTGCCAACCAAGGAGAGAAGCCAGGAAACAAAGTATAGAATGACAAGGGTAAATTCATGCGCCGGAGGTATGCCAGCCAAACTGGGTCACCCTGAATGTGGTTTTACGCAGGGTTCTTATACCCTTCAACCATTCAGGTACAACTGACTACTACACACTGCCGAGTACTAATCATAGTAAAACTTGGCAAAGCAACTGTATTTCTGCAGCAGAGTTGCTGCTTGTCTATTGATCCAGACATCCCTGGAGTCAGTCTTGCTAAAGTTGCTTATCTATGATACTAGCTGACACTGGGAGGGTTTCAAAGCTGTGTTAGAGGGGCTAGGATGCTGGCTTTATCTTGGTTGTCCATGGGTATCCTTTATCCTTTGTTGACAGCTCTAAGCTTCCGAGAACGTCCTTTAGTTTATTTTACATGAGCATTAACAGATACCAAAGTCTCCAGTAAAATTCCAGTGTTAATGTGAACTAATATATATTAACAAAGTTCATACACTTCCATATTATAAAGACTGATTGATATAATAGTTAGGGAAATGAATTTTCATCACACCACACAATCACCCTTGCAGGGCAGCTGACACAAGTCAGTAAGTGCAAATTGTCCCTGGTGGCTTTCATGAGACCCACGTACACAATTTCCACCTGCAACTGTTTACATTACAATGTACAGTCACGATTTTTAGCCCTTTGTTATATCAAGTCATCTTTTTTCAGACAGAAGCTTCCTTAGTTGGTCCTTACATGAAAGTTGAGAGCAAAGTACCTTTGATCATCCTTTTTACCTTTCACTGAACCTTTTCCACTACTATTCTGTCTTTCCTGAGCTGAGGGGGCTTGGAATCACACACAGCTTTCAAGATGTGGTCAAATCATGAATTTACACAGCAGCATAAGGATGCTTTGTTCTCTGTTTCTTTTCAAATCCCAGCGTACAGCTTGTATTTCTGAACTCTATTAAGCACTGAAGTGAGGTTTTCACAGAAATGCATGGTCATTCCAAGATTTTGCTCCTGCACAGTACTAGTCAATTTGGAGCTCATCATTTTATATTTGAAGTTAGGATGTTCTTCCCCATTGTGCGTCACTTTTATCTATCCAGAATGTAATCTGTCATTTTACTACCTAGTTATTCAGGCTCAGAAGGCCCTTCTGCAGATCTTCAGTGGGCTTTTGTCCCTAAGTCCCTGAAAAGCTTGATATCATCAGAAGGCAGTCACTTGAGTGTCCAGCTCCTTTTCCAAGTCACTTGTGAGTATGTTGAGCAGGACCAAGTACAGATTGCTACAGCAGTGCACCTGTGACCTCTATACTACAAGTACTGCACACTTGCTCCCACTGCCTGTGCTCCATGTTTAACCGGTTACTCATTCCAAGACACTTGGTCTTGTGCCATTACTGCCTGGTTTCTTTGACAGCTTTTGTTAAGAGCCTTCTAGAAATCCCAACAGGATGACCTTCTTCACAAGTTTTAAAACTGTTCAATAAACTACAATATTCCAAATTCCACTGTTAACAGTTTTTTCTCACACTGCTGATCAAAAAATGTAACAGGCTCTGAGAGCAACATGTCATTTTGTAACTAAAAAGTTAATGGTTGAAAGGATTCTTCTTCCCCAAAGTTCCCTGTCTGACAGCTTTAGCTTTCCCTTTGCTTTTTTGTGACCCAAAGAGTCTATCCTAAAATTTGATCAGTGTTCATGTTTAGACAACGGTAAGGGCAGGTCAAGCCCTGTTTCCAATCGTTCCAGGGCAGAATTGATTGGAAGATGTAACTTATGGTTCCTCTTATCACACAGAATCCATGCTAACAGAACAGTCAGCAAAAGAGTTTAATTTTGAAGTCATGTACCAAAAATCTCCATTTTAAAGACGGCATCTGGAAAGACTTTGGCCCCTATGTTAAATATGGTTTTCTTTTTAAGCAGAGTGGTTAGATACCGCAGTGATGTTAAAGGTACTTTTAGTGGGCAAGATGCTGATAGTTAAAATCCTATTTTCTTCCTTCAAATTTGACTAAGAACAGTTTGTTTAAAGAGAAATTTGAATTTTATAGGAAGCCTCTGAAAATATGCAACTACTACATCATCATGCTACTTAACTGAGCCATCCCTGTGAAACATATGCCCACGGCGAACACTAATAAAGCATGGTGGTATCAGGGGGAATGTAGGGAGACTACTCGGATCAACAGCTCTTCCTTCGGCCTATTGCCCTGTCAGAGTCCTTGAGGGACGGCCAGCTGGCAACAACCCGCCGGTCCGTACCCCTTCTTCAATACCCTCGCCTGCCATCTTGCAGATGCTTCAACGCCAGCCCGGCCTCTTCCCCCCACGGCTCGTACTGCGTTGCCGGCGCAGCGCCGGGTCCCCACACGGGTGCGGGGTCCCCTCGAGGTGTCACCTCAGGGCCGGCGCCCTCCCCGCCGAGCCGAGCCGCGCCGGGCCGGGCCGCGCAGCGCGCCTGCGCCGCGGCGCGCGGGGCGCCTCAGTAGAGCTCTACACGGCGCCGCCGGCGGGAGCGTTGTAGCGGCGCTGGCCAATGGGGGGGCGCAGCGCCGCAGCGGCCGCTGAGGTCAGTTCCGTCGCCGCGGTGGGCTGGGGGCCGTGCTGAGGCGGCGGCGGTGGGGGGCTTGCCCTCGCCATCGCGGGGGTAAGTACCTCAGAGGGGAGCGGGCGGGAGCTGCGGGCAGGGGTGGGGGTTGGAGGTCTTTTCTTGTGCGCCTGGAGACAAGGGGAGCGGTGGCGGGGTCTGCCCCTGAGGGAAGCAGCCCTTTTTTTCCTCCTCGTCCTGCTGCGAGCCAGGTGAGGCTCCCCCACCCTCGGCCTCTGCCGGCCGGCCCAGCGCCGCAGCTGTCGGCTGCCCACCCACCCGCCCGCGCAGGAAGGGCCGGGGGTCCCGGCGGCGGCGAGCGCGGGCTGCGGCCCGGTGGCCCGCGCGATGCTGCCCCCTGCCGGCCGGCGGCGGCGCTGCGCGGCGGCGCGGGCGGAGCCGCCTTCCCGGTGGCGGCGGCGGGCGGGTGGAGGTCTGCGCGGCCTGCCGAGGGTCCGCCGACCGCCCGGCCAGCAGCGGGGCTTGGCCTTTGGAGACAGGCCCTGAGCGACGGAGGCCTCTCTTCCCCGGAGAGGCGGCAACGCTTGTGCGTGGGTGAGCTGGATACCCAAAAAAATGGGATGTTTTTTTTTTAATTGGTGTTGGCTGGCGGGTGCTGCTGTCTCGTGGACGCCATCAGGCTGCATTAGACTCGACTGGACTGTAAAGCTGTTGTCCACGTTTGTCGTCTTGGTCTTCTTCCTGAAGAAAAGAAGCTTTCGGGTTAGTAACTGTATTACTGAGCAAAATAGAACATCCTGTATTTTGTATAGCAATTCTTTAGAGAACTGTTATTTAGAGAGTTCTGTTTGGGTGTAAAGTTCGCTTAATTAAATCCTACATTAAATTTTCTTGCAAGAGAATCTATCATAAAAAAATATTACATTGGACACTTAAGATAATTTAGATGTATAAAATGGCTTGGATGTCATCTAAATAAATTATCTGAATAATCAGTGTTATTACAGATATAGCGTGTCTCAAAATATACATTTAATAAAAAAAAAGTCTATTTTAGTATTAAGAGAACTAATTGTATTCCACAGGATTTTGCTAGCATTCTCTTCTGCATTGTTACTACAGTAAAAGGTTATACTCAAGGTCCTTTTCTTGCAAATACTTATATGTGTGGCTATTTTACCAGGAATTAAACCTGTAGAAATGCATTTTGGCATCTACACGAGTGTTTTTAGAACTGGACACAGACGAAGATGTACTTTAATGGGACTCTCCCACCTCTCCCATTTTCTTCAGTGCCATACGTCCTTGCTTTATTGCTTGCAGGCCTTAAAGCTGAGAGTGGGGTAATGTTAAATACTTGTCAGTGTGCTTTGGATATACAGAGAGATTTTTTTCAAATGGTTGTAAATTGTGTGAAATGCTGAAATGTGCGGTATAGATTTAACAGTTGTTCATACATGTAATGATAAACAACTGTATAAACATCTCTGAGCACTCTCTAGAACACTACTTTTGATGTAGTAGTTACTTGAGAATGCATTGCTTAGCTTACTGTAAGAAGACCACCAAGCAATTGAATAATATATCAGAAATGTGTATCTTTCAGATACAAAGAAAGCTGGGCCTCAGTCACAGAGCCACAGAGAAGCGGACCTCCATTTCAGTAGAATATTTTATAGTACGTATATGTACCTGCCTTTATACAGTGCCAATAAGTGTCAAAAACCTGGTCATTTTGTCACCTATGCATTTGAAAAATAGTGATTTCCTTTTAATTGGTATTTTGCATAACTTTATAAGTAGTAAAAATTTGAATGTAATTAGTTTTTTTCTGTAGAGTGAAATAACTGAATATTTTATAATAAAAGTGGGCTCTAAAAACCTGATGCATGGTCTTTGCTCTTCTTAATTCTCTGCATTGACATTCCTTATTCATTTTGATGGAAAAGCCTCACGTGAGTTTCAGATACAAAAAGTGTTATGACTGTGTAATTAGCTGTTACTGTGAAAGAAAATGCCTTTTTAAGAAGAAACAATTGTATATAAAACTTCTTTGATGTGTTTGACTCGTTTGTTTTTAATGCAATATCAATTCTTTTAATTAGTACAATATGTTATACTTGAGTGAAGCACTTTGTATCTCTCCCAGTCATTAGGCCTAAAATCAGTGACTGATAATTGGCGGCTAGATAGTTGGGTCAGTAGAACAGTTAACTCCGCTTAACAGAGATGGTCAGTTGATGTTAGATGGGTAGTATGTGACATATACATAATTGTAAAATACAGACAAGATAATTTTAAGCTTACACAGAGATTTAAGTGTTTTACAGAGACTCAAATTTTACACACTGCATCTTCCTGATAGTGATGCATGGTGTCTTCCAATTCTATTTAAACTCCTTTCTCTTAGGAGATGGCTTATGTGGGCTTTTCAATACCAAAGCAGGCCTTGATTGTTGGATGCAGTCTGTGAACTTGGTGTGCGAGGTGCGTGCTTTGCCGAATCTTTGCTGATCTTATTTATTTGATCACATATGCTTGTCACACCCATTTCACTGATAGCAGCATTGCAATATAAAAAAAAAGGAACTAAACCACTGGAAAAGAAATGTTTTTCATTGAAATGATGAACAAAGTATTAATGCATTTGAAGTAAATGGAAATTTCAGGGGTAGACAGTGGTAATTCCACTCTAACGATGGCCACATCAGTGGTTTGTAATGTACTGCAGTGCAGAAAACCTTGTATTTATGAATTCGGCATAGTCAGGCTGCAGAGGATGTTTCTTCCTATTTTCCTTGGTTTTAATTGATCCTTGTTTTCTGACCTTTACGTACATGTGATATCCACTGTTTGGAATGCCCTTTGACTCATACAGATCTATTGATTGCTTTGTCTTGAGCAGCGACATTCAAGATATACTAGTGTTGTGTGAAAGGCAGGAATATTTGCTTTTATTAAATGCCTGACTCTTTAATGATGCTGTATGGCAGCTGTTTGGTAGAAAGAGTGCATGAGAAAGTTTGGTGTATCTTCCTTCTGTTGTCCTTTTTCCATGTGCCTCCTAAGTTTTTGCTTCCAAATTTTTTTTTTTTTTTCAAAATTAGGGCTTCTGAACTTTTTAATTTCTCCTAATTCAGGTACCTTATTGTATTTCAGAGTGTTTTTACATATTTTTTTCCGAATCTATTCCTGTAAAGATAGTGACTGGCATTGATTTTGGTGCTCCTAGTATCTCTTACTCCATTCTTCATCTATCCTGTTCTTGTGTTTGCCATTCAGGTCTTCCTTTAATGATATCTTTGGATTGGTCTGTGCTCTGCATTTGACTGTAACTTGAAAAATCATGTATGTGTCTTTTAATTAAATCTCCTGAAGCATGTCTCTGCTAACCCTTTAAATATCAAAACAAATCTTCAGGGGAATTACTACCCCTCATTACTCCCTCCCCCTCCCCTTGGTATGAAGAGAATGGATGCTGGATTGCGCTACCTGTCTGTGTACACTGATGATCTCACTTTTCTGAAGTAACCAGAAAGAACAAATAGGTTGGGTTTTTTTTTTCAATATAAGAATGAAATTACTATGTACTTTTACACTTGTTTTATCCAAGATAATGATAAAATGGGCCTATTCACATCAAAATGTGTCTTATTAACTATTCAGCGTTCAGGAAAGATTGGTGAATAACTAGCTAAGGAGACAACAACACTGTCACTTCAGCATCAACTGGTTATTCAGTTCTTTTTCACTTTGTACTGGGTCTGGCTGGGATGGAGTTAAATTTCTTCATAGCAGCCTGTACAGTGCTGTGTTTTGGATCAGTGTTGATAACGCACCAGTGTTTTGCCTGTTGCTGAACAGCATTTGCACAATGCCAAGGTTTTCTTTCCAAACCGGCCCCCCCACCCCGGCTTCTGCTACAGTGAGTGGGCATGGGGTGGGCAAGAGATTGGGAGGACAGCTAACCAGAAATGGCCAGGGGGATAATCCGTTCCATGTAACATCATGCTCAGCAATGAAAACTGGAAGTAGAGAAAGAAGGGGAGAAGGGGTGTTGCCTTCCAAGGTGGCTGTTGCTTGGAGACTGGCCGGGCATTGGCCTGCTTGTGGAAGGTGATGAGTGATTTCCTTTGCACTACCTCCCTGTGTCTTTCCTTCACCTGTTAAACTGCCTTTGTCCCAACCCATAAGCCTTCTTGCTCTTTTTCTCCAGTTCTCTCCCCTTTGTACTCAGGGAGGGGTGGGGAGCCAGCGAGCAGCTGTGTTGCTGCTTGGCTGCTGCCTAGGTCAACCCACTGCACATCTGAAATGCACTTGCAGTAACTCCACCAGCATTTGGAATCTGGATTCTAGCAACATGGTATTTGTCACAAGTCTGAATGAAAGCTTGGTTTGGGGATTATTTACCTACTTGTTTTCACTTTCCTATATAAAGTTGTTTGAGTTAGAAAAGTTTAGAATGATTAGTGGCCTGTTCTTTGAATTACCTCTTCTAAATGTTTTTAGTGTCCTCTTTGACTGAGCAGCCCAGATCTGGCTGGTAAATTGAAGTGTTCTTTAAATATTTGACAGTGTTTCTTGTACTTTATTGCTCTTTAAAGGTGGATCCTTTTTCATGTTGTCTCATAAGGTGAAGTTTGCAGTGTTTAAAAAAAAAAAAAAGAAAATTCTGTTTTTTTGATACTGCTTTTTATGGTCAAGGATGTTGATGGCATAAAGTGCTCTATGCTTATCTTTTGGTCAGTTTGTATGGAGGGCAGTTTCAGTATCGATAAATAGCTGTTAAAAAAAAAAAAGCAAATATGGATCCAAGTTTACCCTTTCCTTTCAAATGCAATTTTAATTCTTTCTTAAAGCTGCATAGAAATCTTCAAAACATCTTTGGTCTGGATCTTGGTCTTACCAAGATTTCTTATTATCTTTCTCATTAAATAAACCAGTGGATCTCCTGAACATAGGCCTACCATCACATTTGTGTGTCGACGAGTGTCTTAAGTCTAAGAAACGATGTTAGCAGGGGAAGAATTGTCGATCTGAGACTACCAGAAGCATTTGTTGTTCTTTCTTCTTTAGAATCGGGATGATAGAGAACATAATGTTACAAATGTTAGAATTGCTTGGAAAAAAAAAAAAATCTTCAGATTATGGTACAGCAGTCGTGTATACTCTTCTTCCTGGGAGGCTGCCACTGATATGTTTTTTCAAATCAGGATATAGAGGTTTTTCACATAGTTATGTAAAACTGTCTGCATTGCAATGAAATGAGATTACTAAATCCTAAGAACTACCTTCTGAGGAGTTTTACAGGTGTGCAGCCACCTATCTGCTAAAGAGTGAAAAGCCCATTACATTGTCCCTAACCAGTTTTCTGAAATAGGGTCTATATATGAATGCAGATCTTCGCAACAGTGTGGCTGTAAGTAAGAGTGTTTGAATAAAAAAACATGTTGAGTAGGTATTACTGGTTGCTGTTAGCTTTGGACTTTGTTTTGTTTATGTGTGTCTCAAAAGGCTAATTAGTTTTTTATTTTCCAAATAACAGTGGTCTCATAGTCTTGGCAAAAGCTTAAAGGCTGAGATCTTGTTCATGTTGAATGTAGAAAAGAGACATGAAGTGTGCTGGAACCTGTGGGGCCAAATATACTGCACAAATTAATGTGGTGGTTTTACACTGATACTACTGTTCTCCCTCTGTCTTCCATTACATTGTTTATTTTGCTTGATTGACACATTCTGTGTTACGAGGATGGAGTGAATTATTTATGTGCTTGTCCACATACATAGAAGTGATTACGCTATTTGTAGAAGTGAAAGTAATTAATTTTGCAGTCGCAGATTGTTTTGACTTCATTACTTTGAGAACATGTGAAGTATAAATCGCATTTTGTTATGAATTAGTGTTCACGACTGTTTGGGTCTGAAACATTGGCACTGATTAGAAAAGAACTTCCTTCTGTACTTCAGGAATTTCCATGCTAACTTAAAAATCCTTTTATTTAAAAAAAACCAAACCCTTATGGTTGTGTGTTTCTCGTAACCATTGTAGTCACCCTTCTTTTTCCTGATGGGATTCATAAATGAGTGGTGCTTGCAGTGTTTCACAGTATCTTTTCCTGAATTAAAGGCTGTATGTGAACTGAAATCAATTCTGTTACCAAGTGTCTGTCTTGTTAGGCTTATAAATACATTTCTTAAATAAATTTTTTCATGACATGGAAGAAATAGCATGAACTCTTTAGGTTTTGATGCATAGGAGATAATTTTATGAATTTATGAACATTGGGTATGTTTTGCTTACAGTTAATGGTTGTATGTGCAGAATACAATCAGTAGTATATTAACAGTAGACTTGCACTCTGTAATTCAGCTGTAGTCCACTAATAGTTCAATTATTAGTTCATGGTATTTCAGTGATCAGTGAATAGTAACTGACTTAATCTTCTGCTTTTTATTCTTTAGTGCTGCAAGTTGATTGAATAAAATTAAGAACATGGAATATAATATGGACGCAGTTCCTTAAGCACCGTTTCTTCCAAAGTGTATATTCTGCAGATTGGTGGCCTGAATGATTGATTGATAAGCAGCATACACAAGACTAATATCAAGGAAACATTCTGTCGCTGCTGCGTTTGACAAAACTGGTGCAGAGTCACGTCTTCTGAAATGCAGTTGAAAAAAATGAGGGAAATTTTACCAAGATTTTACCCTGGCCAAGTTAATGATAAAAATAATTCCTTAACTACATCCCCAAAGCAATCTTCTGAGGATAAAACAAATCCATCAAAAGGGAATGATGACCAAAACTGCTGTTACCAAGGGACTGAGGCTGAGAACAATAAGTTGTCACTGATAAGCTGTATAAAATGCAGAAATGTTCAGAAAATTTCAATGCAAGATATAGAAAAGCATAAGAAGCTTGGGTGGAATGAAGACAAAAATTTCATCTGCAAGAAGTGCAGTCATATTACACCACCAGCTTTCCATTTTGTTCCTGAGAGTGCCAATGGTGTAGACTTCGAAAAACTTGAAAAAAAATCCCCAAGTAAAATCCAGGAAACATTTAAAGTTAAAAACTTTCTGCCAGGTAAATACTACTGTGATAAATGTAGATTTTCAACAAAGGATCCTTTACAGTATAAAAAGCATGTGGGTCAACATGAAGAAATTAAATTTGTTTGTTCCCACTGTAATTATGTATCCTACACCAAAGGAGAATTCCAGAGACATTTGGTGAAACATACTGGAACTTTTCCGTATCAGTGTGAATACTGTGAATATGGTGCTGTTAGACATGACTATATAGTAAAACATACCAGAAGAGTACATGAGACACCCTCAAAACGGCTGTCAAATACTATCATAAACCACAAGCAAAAGAAGCCGAGTCAAAGCACTTTATTTGGAAAGCAGAAATATGGTAAAATTCCTTTTCAGAATGAACTTTCAAATTCGCCTTCAAACATAGTTTGTGAGATACCAGGTAAAGCGACTAAAACAGTCTGTTTGTCTCATGATGTAGAATGTAGCACAAACACAGCATCGTTCCAGGCTAAAACAGTATTGGAGCCATCTGAAATAAGCGTATGTGAGAATCAAAGTGTGGAAGTTGAGGTTTATTCTCCAAAAACAGAGCCTTTACAACCTGGGATGCCTTTAACAGTAATCGCACCGTCTGAACTTGTAGTTCCTTCTAACTGTTTAGCTCAGATAGTAGAGATTAAAATAGTGAATGGAGCACAACAGTTAGTTCTTAAATTAATTCCTATGAAAGAAGCAATTTGCAAACCTGTGAATGGTGCTGAAGAGGAATGTGAGAATCAAGGTATAGAACAATCTGCAGAAGGAAAAAAACCTTCTGTGTCTCAAAGTGAGTTACTAACCATGGAAGTGAATGTAGACAAATTATCCGCTGTTACTAACCAGCTTAATTTGGATAGTACATATGACAAGAATTCTGAATGTCTTTGTTTTTATGATTCTCAGCTCTCAGACTGTAACTCTCTATCTATACAGAGGGAAGATGCATCAAAATTATGTTTTCATTTAGTGAAGGGTATTGATGTCCATTCAGGTGTTATAGAACTTTGTTCTCCATCTCTGGTGATAAATAGTACTGAAAAAAAAAGTGATCTTAAATCGTCAAGGTGGGAAGTAGATGGAAAAAACCTACATTACGACTTGTATTGTTATGAAGAAGCTGTGGATATACCCCCTCCAAAATATGCTGCTGTTTCTGAAGATAAAAGTTCCAAGAACATTTCAGTAGAGACTGCTCAGGAGGGCAAAAATTCCTCCTCTTCTGCAGTCCTTAAACAAAAGGATACATTGCCTCTAAAGAGGAACGACAAAGAATGTAGGAGTCTGCTAGTCAGCTCTACAGAAACACATTTAGCTCGTAAGGGTTTTGATAAAAAATCTGTTACATCTTCTGAAGCAGGAAAAAACTTTCAGGTCAGTAAAACTCCAGCTTGTGAGGACATGACTTCTGGCTTTAGCAAAGTAGAGAGAGCTGAAACTGTAAGTCAAAAGAACAATCTTCTGGAATCATTAGAACTACAGAAGATGGAAAATAAAGGCAGTCCTTTTGAGGGACCTGTTATTTCGTCTGTATTTTCTCTTAGCTCTGGGGCTGAAAACGTTCCAGAGGATGTCAGATGGGATGACACAACATGCAATAAGAAGTCAGCAACATTGCTGTGTAGAAAGATTGCTCAGCTCATGTCCGCTGCTGAATCTAACATGAAATCCATGCCTTTGAGATGTCATGCTTCTAGTAAAAAGGTACTTCTCCTGCAAGAAAATTCAGCCAGCTGTGAGAGAGTTGTTCCTGCCACTGAGCTGGAACAGTCTGCGTCTTTGTCTCAAGTGCATGGTGGAAGCAGTGTGACTGGTAACGAAGAAGACGGTAAAGATCAGTTACTTACATTTGCAAGAACATCTAAAAGCAGGGTAACTAAAAATTCCCATGTTGCTACTCCAGTGTTTATCCCCAAAGGGACAATGCTGAGAGTGCTGAATGCTACTAGCAGTCAAAACTCAAATGGAACAGAAATCAGGAGTGAAACATCAGCTCCTTCTGTGTATTGCAATGAAATGTTTCTGCCTCGCCCGGTTCCTGTCAGTGTTTCTGAGACACGTAGCAGTAACTTGCCATGTTTGCCTAATCAGAGTGAACCGGATGCTCAGTCCCGAAGTATATCACTCAGGCAAAGACCAAAGCGAGAAGCAAGTGTTAAAAATAACAGCAGACAAACTGGTGTACTGTTTCCAAAAAGCAGTGATGTGAGTAAGCAAAGCAAACCCTATTCAAAAAGTCAACTAGGTCCTAAAAATAAGGTGAAACGAGCAAGCTGCAGGGAACTTCCTAAGAGGAAAGCAAGAACTCAGTCGGAAATCAGTTCAGGTTCTGACACGTTGTATCTGTTGACAGCAAGACGTCTTCGGCTTGTCCCTCTGAGAATGAATCAACTGATAAAATGCCCTCGTCGTAACCAGCCAGTTGTGGTACTAAACCATCCTGATGTTGACTCGCCAGAGATAATTAATGTCATGAAGACTATCAACAAGTATAAAGGTCAAGTCCTGAAAGTAGTTCTATCAGAAAGGACAAGTAGTTTTCTTGGTGTCAAACGTTATCGAAAGCGTCTTACTCTTCAGAATGTTGAGACAGGAAATCAAGGAAAAAAGCAGAATATGCTAAAAATGAAACTGAAAAAGACCCATAAAAACAACTACCAGGTGGTGGAAACCTCACCAGCTGATACACTTCAGTGTATGTTTAAGTGTTGGTTTTGTGGAAGAGTATATATGGACCAAGAAGAGTGGATAAGCCATGGGCAGAGGCACTTGATAGAGGCAACCAAGGGTTGGGATGTTCTTTCTCTTCCAGCAAAAAAGCATTAAGTGAGAGACTGAGGGGGGTTTTCCCCTCTTAATGAGGGTTACTGACTTTCTTGGAAAGGAAGATTGAAATAACTGCTTTATTTTGCCAAAAGATCTTTATTGTTAGCAAAGTGGGAGAGGAGAGCAGAATTACAGAGATACAGAGAAGCCAGTAGTGAGGATTAAGCGCTACTTTGCGCTCTCATGTTTGAAATTTGTTTTGGAGGTCAACTTCCATCTATTCTGTAGGAGAAATTTGAAAAAGATTTGCTATGCAAACATCTTTCTAGTCATCATTCTCTGTGCTAGGATACTGTGCTGTAACTGGTTTGTGCTAGGTCTGTAGGGATTAAAATTTTAGATGATGAGATCTTTGTAAATTTGACAGGGTTTAGTTAGCTTTATTACAGCATGGTGTTTCAGAGATTGAGCATATGTGTACTGAAAAGCACCTTTGATCCTCTGCGCAGCAAACATATACCATAGGTTTTAGTGGTAAATTAAGCACCATGCATAAAAAGTAAAACTTAAATGGAAGGACTGTGTTTCAGCAAAACAAAAACATTTCTGCTGACTTCAGAGGAGATACAAGGTTGTACGTGAATCTGTGGGATCAGAGTTACTCCCACTAGGTCAGATAGCACTAAAAAGTTTAATTTTGTATAGTACTTATACCTAGCCTGTGTTGCGTAGATCTGAGAAAGAGAGCGGAACACTGTCAGCTTTCTATACCATCTTTGTTCTGAGCAGGCAGAGCCGGAGGTATCATCAGGCTTGGACAGATAGGAGAGAGAAGCTTTTCTTTGTATGGTCTCAAGGCTGTTCTGAAATCTAAAGAAGTAATAGCCAGACATAAACCCTCTACCATCATATGCGTGTAGCCTGATAGAAACACATCTGCAGAATAGGGCATTTGGTTAGAACTCTAGTTGGTGAATTAATGCCTATTTACACGAGGAACGTGCTGAAGAAGAAGACTTTTAAAAATGAAAAACCATGTTGCACAGCTTTTACATTGACAGTGTTGAACCAAATTTTCAATGCAATCTTTCATCCTTCTTAAGATTAAGAATTTAGATGTTAGAATATATTTTTTGTAGGCCTCAATTCCTACAAGCATGTGCCTAGTTACATACGCGTATCTAATGTGTATCTACTGACTTCAGTGCAGTGTAAATGTTGCTTAAACACTTTCTTAAGTCAGGGCCAAATTTCAAGTTTTTAGTGAAGAAGAGGGATGGATGATACTGAAGTCTAATGTTTCTGTACGTGAACAGTAGATGTTTTTCTTCATCTTGTCAATTTTAAATAATTTTAAACTCATATGGGATGAACTATATTGAAGCACATATTTGCAATTAAAATAACTTCTTTCATTTTTACAGATACAAAATTCAATACTGACTCTAATGCTGGATGTGTGTTCTATGTTTGAACTGCGTTCCCAACTCCTTTCACTGTTGGTGCATTTTTGTAAACAATTTAAGCTGGGAATATTTTTTTTTTGTATACTCCAGCAGATTATACATTGTTTTGATAAAGTATGTGTTGTATCTGCATTGAAATGTAAATATTTTAAAACTACATCTGACTGAGGTTTATTTTCAAAACTAGTTAAAACATTGCTTTCCCATCATTTTGCAATACAGTGTTAAAATCCTTCAGATAGTTGGTGCTTTGTCAGATCTTTTTCGTCATGTACACATGGACAATTTTTCTATCATTTGTATCAGAGTAACCTATTCCACAGAACAAACTTCCTTTTGTCTGTTTTGTCAGTAATAATGAAAAGACAGTTCTCATTTTGTATTCAAATGGAACTATATTTTTTTAGATGGGTACACTAGAGGGTTTTTTTTTCCACTTCATATACTTTGATGCCAAATCTAACAGTACTATTTGTGTTTTGGATTGTGAAAACAGCTTCCATTGAAGCTTCCATTGAAATGCTGGCGTATCACATATAATAAATACTGAAATTGCTAACATAGAAAATAACATGGTTAAAATTCCTCCTTTGTTTTAACTCCTTCAGTCCAGGTTGCTGTTTGAATTAATTTTGTTTCTGTAAAAGCTACTAAATAAATAGTTTTGAATTTGCTTTGTAAGAGTTGTCACTGGCAAAATTAGAACATTCCTCATGAAAGCTGTACTGGAGGGGGATGGGGGAAGTGTTGCTGCTCAGCTTTATAAACTCTAGGTGGTTTAAGTATACTAGTAATGCTTGTCTTTTATAAGCAAACTTACTGTTTCAGTAAACATCTGCAATGCTTTGTATTTCACTACCGTAATCTACTATCTAAATTGTTAAGCTGTGGGTTTTTTACATGGGGTTAATCTAGAAAATATTTTCTTTGTTTTAACATGAAAACCTTTTGTGAGTTCATTTGTACGGTGGCCATGAAACTCTTACAGCTGATTACATCATGTCTCTTTTCCTTTTTATGAGCTCTACCAAAATCTATTTAGCAGCTTATTTTTGTTAATTTTCATTCTTATTATTAGATAATGTCATGTCAGAATAATTTCCTTCAAGTTTAACAGTCTCAGTGGTTTGAGAGAAGTAATTATAATGAATGTTCTCTTGCATTTTGATGCAGCATTAAGAAATAAAAAGATTGCAAGGAAATAACAACCAACTGCTAAATTTTTTTATAGCTAGTTTGTGCCAGTACATACTACACCATAAATTGGGTTGGAATGTCACGTTTTGGGCTTGAATGCTTTTATTCTTCTTGTTCCTATTCTGTAAGGATAAAGTAACTGAGGTTGCTTTCTTGGTATATTCCAATTACCTACTCAAACTTCTGACTGTGCTTGGAAAGGAAGATTATGGATGCTTTGCAGAAAAATACTGGTTTACCTTTCATATTTATAATTATTTTAGTTAAGTATTCTAAAACTCGAATTATATGAATAAATATTACTGTCATGTGCTGGAAAAATAACACCTTCTCCCTCACCTAAATATTTGAACATATTTTCTTGCTGAGTTTGAAGCACATCTTCTGTTCCTGCTGATGGTTTTTGTCTCTGTATTTGCACATGGTATGAATTCAAAGGGGCTGTTTGTATAATGGTCTTACCATGTAAGTGCCTGAAGGCTCAGACAGGGAATACAAGTACCTGCTACTTAAGCTAAAGAGTAAGTGTTAGTTAAGTAATGGAATTTACATAATTAAAGCTAGCATTATAATCTGCTCCAATACCTATGAGCATTGGCTGATACCCACTGACCTCTGTGGCTGCTGAGCATAACTTGTTATTGTGCAAACACATATGCACACTGAATGAAATTGTTAAACAGTTGAGTACTCAGATAAATAGCATTTCATGTGTATTTTTAAAAGCAAGAATATTTTTTTTATGTGATTGTAGTATGCTTTATTAGGTTTTGCTACTAACAGCTTCAGTGACATTTAAGTAGGCAAAACTGAGTTTGGGTTTTGTCTTGTGTTAGAAGTTTGAGTGCAAGATAAGCAAATTGCTCAATCATTGTCAAGATACCAGGGGTCAGTCTCTTAACACTTTTCTGTGAATTAATACAATGGCATGTACTTTACCTGTATTCTCAAAGTTAAAAACAAATTACAAGAATCAAAAAATGGAGTAGATCTGTATTCTCAGTTAGAAAGAAGATTTTTTAGAATACTTCATCATATTACTGTGAGCTCCTCACTCAAAGGCTAATCTGATTTTTGAGACACTTAAATAATTATTCTATATACATCTATACAAATAAATTGGTGACGTTAAGGCAGAAAGCATCTGTTGCGCAACTTGAGTGGATATGTAAGGTAGCATTGTTCTCTCTGGATTCCTGATTTATCCTTTCCGTCAATGAGTGTGATGGGGACATATTTGTAGAAGTCAATGATCTCTCTCACAGAATTAAATTTCTGGGGGGGGAAAAAAAATTGTAATCAGTGACTGAAAATTTCTAGATGGTTTTATCTATTACACTAAAAGAATTGCAAATGACAGTATTAGAAATAGGTAATATTTTGCATAGAATTATGACTAGATCAGATGGAAGCAATCATAAAAGGAAAAGCACTAGATTTTAATCCTCTTATTTCCTTTGTGTGTCTATCTTGTGTGGGAGAAAGCAGCTGCTTAAGATGTCTAAGCCCTGAGAATACAGTATCACCTGTAAAAGTTTGTGATGCCAGATGTCATGATAGATGTTGAAAAGATGAAGGAAGCGACTATAAATCATTACTAACTTCTGTTAAACTAACTTCAGTTAAGTATAGCTGTCAAAAGTTACACTTAATTAGCAGTGCATGATACTTTATACTGCAAGCTTCTTTGTACCTTTTTAAATGTACCTTTTATTTTCCCATTCAGTTTACTGACAAAGTTGCTACAAAATCCCTTTAAAGTATGGAACAAGAAGGTTCTCAGCAGGGTTTTAGTCTTGTTCTCTGATGTTCAAAACAATGACGTTCTCCAAGCCTGTTCCTAAAATGATAAAGATGTGGTTCGAGATTCCTGAACTGATGAAGCAGCAACTGAAAGCTATCCAAGGTATTTATCCTCACCTGTCCTGGTGGGAGTCTCTTAATCCTGCCATTCCAAGGGTTAGCAGTCCTTCAGTTTAAATAGTTCTCTTCCCTGTGTGTAACCTGTGAACTCTCATCATCACACCACTGAGCTGTCATCACACGTTTCTCCTCTTGAGCTAGTCTTTGAACTCATTGGGATTACATCACTAGAACTGTACACAGTAATGCAAGCTTACTGTGATATTAATACTTATCTATATTATCTATATTATATCACATTTACTGTAAACATGGGCATTAGTTGTATACGTGATGGTATCTCATGGTACTCTCTGTCATCTCTAGCTGATCCACACCCAGTTTATAACTGAGAATCTGATTAAATCTGTGATTTGGTAAAACTGTTCCTGTATTAAGATGAAAATTATTTGATCTCAAAACCAGTGTGCTAATTTTTTAAAGTTTTGTTTTGATAATTTTTACTTGCATACGTTTGTTTCATTTTGTTCTTTTGTCTTTCTTTGCCTGATGTTCAAGATCACTGTTGCTACTAGAAATCCAGGCAAAACTGTGGTTTTTATTTCGTGCCATGCCAAAGTAATCCTAACTTTTTTTATTCTAAATGCACTCTTTATCAGCATGAGTTCTTTTTCTATTTTCTGATGTTTTTTGTTGGTTGGAAAGGTAAAAAGTCTTACTGTGACTGTTCATCTGCTTTTGAAATTTAAAGTGGCTTAACTTGGCTAGTGTCACATTATTCATTACTGTACGTTTAAGCTGTAGATTTTTGGCAATGAGGGAAAATGTCTCAGCTCGTACTTAGATCTGTTTTCCTATCTTATTTCATCCTGTACTCTTATTTGAGTTAGTAAGATTTAAAATTTTAAGCTCTGAGTCTCTTCATGGCTGCTCGAACATGAAGTTGACTTAGACATCATAGTGATGAGCGCTCCAGACTGTTCTGGGGAGATAGGAATAGGGTCTCAAGGAAAGGAGAGATGTAGTTATGAGTTGCGGGGGGGGGGTGGTAGGACTGTGGGCTACATCACACATCCTGAGTGAGAACTATTTGTCCTTGAACTGTTGTTCAAGTCACAGACCGGAATGTCACTTTGAAATGAACTGAGTTGAATTGACGTGACTTGTATGACCGATGGTTTGAAAATCAAAGGTGACTGCAAATAGTGGTCGGGAGTGGTGAGGATGGAGAAAACATCTGTGGCCAGACCAGCAAGATCCAGAGACAGACGCTGAGCATTCTGTGTAAACTCTTAAGCTTCTGTGTAAAACAAGCACTGAGTTGAAGAGGAGCCTACTCCTGCCTTTGATTTTTCTAGTTCTTGCATTGTGAGTTGAGCCTGATGCTGCAGACATGCTGAGAACTTATTTTGTGTGTGGCAGATCTAGTTTTGCAAAGACAATAAGAAAAATAGTTAAATTGTGTCATGATTAGCTTTAAATGTGAACAAGGTTTTGATTTCTTTATCTTCAAAAGGAGCATGTACATGAAAAGAAACAGCATTACAGGTATCTCTCAGTCTTGAAGATTGACTGGAGTGGGGAAAGGCAACAGCCAAGTCGATGGTGCTCAGGACAGCAATTTTGAATATAAATGCCTAAATTCCACATATGTCCTGTTTGGGGATCTGGTCTTAAAGCTTTGTGTGATTTGGCTTTAGTCAGCTCAGTATAATATATGAAATATGTATGTAGATGTGAACATCTGTGGCTAAATTGCTGGCAAAAGATATAGCTTTACTAACAGTTAGTGTTTGGTGTGTTTTTTCTCTGTATTCACTATATTCCAGCTTGATACTAAGGTAGCTGCATGGGACTTCAGTTACTTGCTGTTGATCACCATCACATTGACAGAGAAGTAACATTTTTAAAAAATAAACCCAAATACGAGGGTCAGTGCTTTTTTTCCCCCCTTATGGCCTTAGAGGACTATATGAGAGTTAATGATGAGTTCATGAAAGTTGAATTAAATACATTGAAAATAAATTGTTAATCAAAAGTCTTTTTTGATTATACAAAGTGTTAATACTTCGTAAACTGTATATGAAAAAGCAAGAGTTGCAGTAGGATAACGAAAACTTTGCATAATGGTGTGTAGGAAAAAAATAAGTTTTTGATGGATGGAAATAAACTAATCCAAAAGTGAAAGCATGCTGCAGAAAATTAGTAAGATTGAACCTTTGAATAGAGTGAACAACTGGGGAGAAATGTAATAGGTCTGCACCTGTTTGTTGTTGTTTAGATTGTTTTCTCTTTAGCAGTTGAAGGCGGAGTAGTCAGCTAATCTAGATAAAGCAGCTGGTGTGTGTGCAGCGCATACTGCAAAATGTGGTGTAACAAAGAGAGGGACAATGGAGAGAGCTTTGGAAAGCATTTTAACGGGCATTGGAAAATTATAGGCAGCGATTTTGCTGTAATTCACAGCCTTAAAAATTGTTTTCACCCTCCTGAGATAAGAATCTTAAGCGAGGTGCAGAAATTGAGATGACAGTTTTCAAGAAAGAGCATTTTCAGGGAATCCTTTCAGACTGCCTGAAATGGAAGTAGCTCTGCTGAGCAAGGTTGGTGCCATTAATTGTTCATTATTGCACGTGTGTTTCATGTCCAGTCCAGTGTTAATTTTCACATCTGCTGCTAAGAATAATGTGTAGAAAGGAGAGGCTGTCATTTCTGTGGCTCCCTGGTACTACACATAGCTGATTAGCAAAATACTTCTGAAATTTTTCTGTTGTAGTTGATCTGTGGAAAAATTTCTGAATTCAAGAGAAACAATCTTAAAAAAAGAAGGCTTAAGGTAACATGTCATGATGACAGTTTAGGCCTCCTGGAGCCAAGTCTTAGATACACTTTTGGTTATTAACTAGATGCTTGAAATCCTTATTCTGGAATTGTAACTTTACAATTTGACTGTTGTCAGTCCAGACCTGCTGTTATGGATATTCTGTGCACAAGTTATAACAAACAACAAAGTAATATATTTTGGTATTTGCTGAGTTGGGAGGGATTGTATTCTCCTTCCTTTTAGTTCAGTAAAAATTGTTCAAATTGTTTACTTATTGTTCAGGTAATTTTCTAGTTACCTCAATTGTTAAATCTGTTAAAATGATGAAAATGTAGTTGTATGTCTTTATTCTGTAGTGTACCGTACACATACTACATCATCTTGTAGAGACCCATCTTTCAGTTCCATTCCATATTTTCAGTCAGTTGTTATTTCTAATCTGAGCCTTTTTTTTTTTTTTTTTGTCAGAGTCATTACAGGAAGACTAAACAATGTAAGAACCATGGGAAACTAAACTTGCTTTCTCCTAAATGATACTAAAACTCCAGGAAATTATCTGTGAGGTTCAATTCAGAAATGCAGCCAATGTTTTGCAGAAGACTGGTGGTTCACTACAGCAATGCCAGGGTAATTGTAGTTGCAGTACAGTTCTTGATTTGTTCTGTCCTTCAGCTTCTCAAACTGTTTCAGTGTGCTTGAACACTGAAGGGTATTTTTCCCTCATTATTAAACCACTTTTCTTGAAGAACAACTTGCCAGTAAACCTTGCCCCTCATCTCTGAAAGCTCATGAATCCAATCCCACCTTTTCTAAGAAGAATCCAAATGTAAATCTTGGACCTGCCAAATTTATCAAGTTAGCTTGGGTCAGTTTTGATTTCAGGTTGTTTTTTTTTTTTAAAGTCTATATAGAAAAGGTAAGTTTTAAAAGTATTGACACGCATAAAAAGGACGTAATTGAAGATTCAGCTACGGAGGCTTTGCTGCTTCACCTTAGTTGGATTTCTGTCTGTCATTTACATAGCTGGTAACACTCATGGTAGTTTGTTGCTTTGCTTTTTTGCTGTGCAGCTGGTCCTCCCTTATGCTGAATTTCATGCTCAACTGAGCATTCTTTCATTTTCCTTTAACTTTGTTTTGCAAGTATCACATCTTTATACAGATGACTGTTTCAGTTTTAACTTTTTTTTTTCTTGTGTGAAAGACACGCAGATACAGTATTTGGTATTTACTGCATAGGATAAGAATTAGACTCTTATCGTGAATATAATTTAATTTAATTATGTAAAAAAGCATTGCTAATCTAAAGGGATTTTTCTAATTGAAATTTACCATATCTGAAAGACTGATTGGTGGGGACCCACATGATTTAATTGCTCCTGAATGTCCATGACAACTTTTGTCCTATTTCCTCATTATTTTTTTTAGAGATATTGATTCCCCTTTTGCTATATGAGAGGCAGACAATAGGAGACATTAAGCAGCAATAATCACAACAGGCCGTGTTGTCAGATATGTGGAGTTGTATATATTTTAAAATATCTGCTGATATCATAACAAGTTTAAAAACATGCTAAAATAATATGTGTGCCTAGAAAGGGAGGACTTTTCTTTCCCCTTTACTTCGCAGGTGTTACTTAGAGTAGGTAGAAGTATTAGAAGTACTTAGAAAATTTTCACATTGATTTAAATCTGAATTTGAACATGGTATGTAAAATTCTGTTTTAAATTATTATTTTGAAGTTGCTTGGAACTTTGACATACTTGAAATGAGAGTATTGTAAAAGAAACTTTAATGAAAGGGGAAGAGTACGACATGAAAGCAATAGACTATAACATTAGATGGGATTTTACTTACATCTTCTCCTCTGAGCCCTGTTCCCAGTGCGTATTGTTGGCTCTCTTCCAGAAAACGTACTTTAATGTTGTATACTCTTCTTCCATAGTAGACAACCAAAACATATGGTTCAGCGTTTGATTTCTTTGAACAATCTCTAACCAAGAATGTCTCATCCTGCATGACACGGATTTAAATTATGGATTGTATGGTTAGTTCACAAAAAAACCCAACAACTTGTAAGCCATCGTGGACAGTTTACAGACACTTTCTCCAAGAGTTTTACACTCCAGGTTTCAACATAAATTGTACTTACAGTGTTTTCCTGTAACAGTGCCTTCTCCGCTTCATGGCGATCATATTCTCCAATGTACCATTCATATTTCTTTAAATCCTTAATTTTAAGATAGCATAATTAGTGTATGGCAGTTAACCACAGCTGGCAGAAGCAAAAGCCAGTGAAAATAGATTATATTTAATCTGTATTTAAAGCGAGTTTAACACAGTTTATAAAAATAATTGCAATGCATCTGTATGGAGAAGTCCTGGAGGAAATCTGAATCAAATTAGGCATGTAAATTCTTATCTGTGGTTTCAAGAGCTTGTGTTGGACTGTTTTCAGGGTTGCTGAATACCTACAGCTTTCAGACTGTTTAACTTCTTGAGGAAATGTTTTGAGTAAATCACAGTTCGTATGGGGGGTGTGTGCCCTATAGCGAGAATCCTGTTTTCTAAATACTTGCCTCTTTATGAAGCAAAGCATTCTTTACCTTTTCAGTGGGTTGGGTAAGAGATTGCATTTCCCGTTTTACAAGTGAATGTTTTGATTTATCTTTGCGTGCTGTGTATGGTGTAGGAGATGGTGACCTCTTCACTGACGAGTTCTCTACATTTAACGTGGAGCCTGTAAAAGTAAATTCAGAAGGAAAAAAAAAGTCGTATTTTTTAAACTTAAGTTTCATTGTACGCTACCAGTTTTACTTGTAAGTCTGAGAATAGCATTTACAGTTTGGAAATACAGTATTGTGATATGAACCTTTAAAATATAGAGCTGTCAATTATGACTCGTCTTGTGCTAATGCAGCACTGGTGATTGCAGATTCATGCCCCAAGAGATTTAACACATTAGTTTCCTGATGTTTTTTAATTGACAGCACTGTGCCAGGTTCATGTGCACATAAACATAGGAAAATATTAAAGATAAACCATAAATAAAATAGCAAATGTTAAATAAAATAGTAAATACGGTACACTTGTATTCCACAAGTGTAACGGTTCATTCTATTCTACTTTTACCTTTTGAGCCCCTTGAATTTTTGTTGGATCGGAGCTGCTGTTACATTGGATCATATTAAAGCCCCTTATTGTCCTGCTGACAGCTAGCACTGTTTCTACCAAGCTGCTGAAACCTTAAAGGATTCTGCCATGCTGATGAATTTCGGTCTGCTCTGCAACTTGTTTCAATTAACAAATAACGAATTTAGGACCAAGAAGTGAGTTTGCGCTTGCATTAAGAAGAAGATGTGGGTGGTGGTCCCCGGCTGTGTGTTCCAGCTCCGTACTGCACTGCTGAGAAGGCAGCCGGCTGAGGGAGCTTACGTAGCTGAAAACCATCCACCCAAAGCAAATGTGATTCACTGTCTGTAGATTTAGGGCTGCTCGCTGTGTCACTGGGGAGCCATGTGAGTTCAGGGGATGGGGCAGGAACACAAAGCGTGGGGTAATGTGGGAGGCTCGGGCTGAGTCCGATTAGGATGCAGCAGAAACAGCCCGAGAAAAGCAATAGTGTACCTTCAATGCATAGGTCAAACGCAGCCTGCAGGTATGTGACATGGGGAGAAAATGCTTAATTGAAGATAAAAAAAAATCATATCCTCCTCTACAGCAGAAAGCATTTTTGTTTGTTTCATGCAATGCTGATGGGAGAAACGACCTAGTGTCTGTTGTAAGGGTAAATGAGAAAAATGTGATTATCAGTGGCTTCCATCTTTTTCTTTCTGGTTACTGTCGCAACAGATAGCAGCACTGTTTGCCAAAGTATTATGTTTTATCTATTGTTCATGCTTTATCAGTTTATTATTTTTCTGCCCAGATATAGCATATGACAGAATATTAAAGAAATTTGACTTGGAAGACATTCTTTTGCAGAAGAATAATAATTTTCACTGTGTTTCACAATGTCCACTTATCTCAGTAGACAAACAGCCATGATCTTCAGCAGGCAACCGGTCCATTCAGCAATGAAGTCACTGCTCAAAGGGTCTGGGATCAGACACCTCCATTATGTTTCTGCAATCAGTTTGAGTTGTCAAAATGTGAGTATGTCACTGTTCAGCTTATTGGATCCTGATATTGGTGTTTGTGTTCACATTGCATTTTTGGTGCTATCCCCAGATACTGTATTTTTAAAAAGAGAGCCCACAGCTAGGCCATGTTTGCTTTGTCACCGGTGATGCGTATGTTCTGTAGATTTTTTTTTTTTCTGGTATGTTTTAAACTGTGGGACAAGAAGTGGAAACTTCTCTTGTAATGCTCGTGGTCTGGGTCTGTCTGGGATGGAGTTAACAACAGCTCGTTGAGAAATTAGAAGAATGTTTTAGATTTTTTGAACAGAAAATCATTTGGTTTGAACAATAAAAGCTAAAAATATCAGAGAGAGAAATATGTACTTACATAGGATAAAAAAGGATATTTGTATAAACTTAATAAAACTAGTATTTCTTCTTTAAATATGTTTTAATCCAAACATGGACTTGAGAGGAAATTGTAGAATACCAAGGGCAGAGGCCACTTGTTTGTTCTGTCCCTGTTGTTTCATGAGGGCGAGGAATTTACAGAGGGAAAAGGAGATTGCGCTGTCCCAGAGAGCCTGAATGACCAAGAGCAGTGGTAGGAATGGTAGGAAGCATCTGAAGTGGAGATGTGTGGGCACGTAGGAAAAAGACTGAGAGACTGCTGAGAAAAGCAACAAACATACCTAGATGAACTTTGTGGATTCTGTAAAGACAGATTTTTAGTTGGTAACTGGAGGAGAGTGTGTGGAATTGCAGCATGAAAAGGACGTTAATAACAAGAAATGGCTCAGTGGGGGGCCACCACCAGAGTCAGGGAGCTGGAGCCTGTGAAACAAAGCTGGGGGAGGTGGGCTTCTTTAGCCAGGCAATGATCGAAGTTAAGGTGAATCCTACTTTATCTGAACAAATAATACAGCCCATATGTTCTTCCTGGTGTTATTTGCCTTTACCATAAATTCACATCATGCAGCTCATAGGTTGTTGGCACAGCTTAGGGGCTTTAATACAAAAGGGCATTTGCAAAGGCAGTTAAGGGAAAATATAAAAGTATAGTAAGTGTAGTCAAGGACAACAGAAAGTTACCAGCATGGATGATTCCTATAGCTCCTTGGTCCCAAAAGGCGCTGGGTCTCTGAAGGTACAAACTCTCTTTTTAAGGACTGGAGATACAGCATGAGCTAACTTTGCTTGTGTTTTTTAATGATATTCAAAAAACCAAAAAGACCAAGGTCCATGTAATTCGTATGTACTCCATCTAAGGTATAGTTACACCTCTTTATTAATGAATCTGTTTATGAAAGACAAATCTATCGGATGGCTTCCTTTACAGCATCTTTTATCTTTAGTATGCATTTCTGCAAATAGAAATCATATTTACAAAGCAGAATGATAGGCGTTTTCTTACACAATTCTTACTATGAAGTTTGGCTAATAAAGGGATTTTGCTTTTCAAAAGTCTGTGAGTAGATGCTGGGGTGTTCTTCTGTTTTTTTGCGGGGTTTATGGAAATACGTTTTAAAGCAGGTGTAACTATATTGAAAGCTAGGGATGAGCCACAGAAATTTTGGGTTAAATACTAACGAGGCCATATTTTTCTAAAAGAAATTAGGTAGAAGGGTTGGTGGACAACAGATACAATATGATATGACAGCAAAAAGCTAACACAACTTTTAGTAGTGTTTGTCGAGGTATCGTCTTCAAGATTAGGGACACAGTGTGCATATGAATCAAGCGATACTGCTCCTGTGTGTTGCATTCAGTTCTGGGAATCTTAAAGACATCTGGGGAAAATGAGCAGAGGGACATTGCCACAGTTCCTGGTCAAGCGGTACCACAGGCTGTTTCTTGGCCAGGAACCCCACCAATATTAATGTTGCCTTCCAGTAGGTTCCCTTAGGTAAAACCACACAGTCCAAGAGATGTCCTATTTCCAACCATAATAATTTGACAGGCCTGCCTGATAATGGCACCTATATATACTTCCCTCTAGGAGTCTGGGATAAATCTAAAGCATTTTCTTCAAGGATCAATGTATTTGTTAACACAAAGGCATTAAACCCATAGTAGCTGCTTTATAATGTCCTGAACATCTGTAGCTTGCATTTAGCCCAGCTGATTGCCTCTCTGCCTGGGAAAGCAGACACTGTTGTGCTCGCAGCATGCTCGTTCTCCGTGGGTGTCTCTTTGTATGCCCAATTTGTATTCTCTTCCTCTCCCCATTGTCCTTCAGTGGCTCGTCCAAATTCCCTTCCTTTTCTGGGGTTGGGGTCTGCGATGCTTTAACACTTGCATTCTGGGTTGGGCATTTCTTAGCTTGAACCAGGGATGGGGTATAGCTGAGCAGGTAACTCTGCTTGTTTCTTCACTACTATTGACTGTGACATTGTTTTACTTGTTCTCTGCTTGTTTTCTTTAACAATCCCTTTGCACTAACTCTGTGCATAGAAAATCCCAAGTGCAGACATACACACGTAGAAACACGAATCTGCTTCTTATTCTTATTTCTCCCCACCCAGTTTATTTTTCAAGCAATCTTTGATTCTTACCTGAGCTGCAATCACTTTTAGAGCTCCATGTACATTGAAGGCTAGGAGAAAGAAATGAATGAAAGAATCGTCAGAAAAATATTTCTGTTGGTGGCAAGCATTTAAGTAAGAGTCAAATTAGAGAGCAATGCATAGCTGTGCTTCCCCCGAATACACCTTCTACCGTTGGCAGCTTTGGGCCTTCCCGGGTTTTGGGTGGTAATTTTGTATTTAGCATCTTTTGACAGATTCCTCTTCCATTAATTTCACGAGCCATTTTTTGAAGTTATATGAATTTTTACCTTCCACAAACGTATTTGGCAGGAGTTTCACATTTTAACTGCATGTGTAGAAGAAGTTCGTTCTGAGCCTGTTCCCTGCTAATTTCACCTGATGTTCCCAGTCCTTCTGTAGGAAGACCCAGGGAGCAGTCGTTCCCCGCCCTTTCTGATTTTCTAGACTGCTGCTGAGTACCCAGCTGGTATTTTGCTGTGCAATTAATTAGAACAGTTACACTGGGAAGAACACGGACCAAATAGCTTCACATGGGAGGCTCTGGTACCACACAAGAAGAAACAAAATACTAGGGGTCACAAATACTGTCACATTTACTCCAGACAATAATTTTATCTTGGAGAAATGCCATCATTGTAAACAAGGCTAGATAAGAGATTCTGTATTTGTCTAGGAAAGATGTGAAATCATTCATATGCTTCCTATACTTTATCCTATGCTTTTGGTTTTTGTTGAGTACTTTAGGAGGATATAGATTTAAATGCACATTTAGAAAAGAGTTGTGTAGGTTAGAAAAGAAAAATAAGAGCAACTGTGTCCGATTTCTATGGAAGAATAATTGGCCTTTGAAAGGCCAAGTATGTATTCTTTGTATATAAAAACAGAAAATAAGGGGGGAGAGGAAATGCTGAGGCTGGAGATGGCAGAGCTTCTTTATACAGTGTATTTAACACCCTAATATGGAAAGCGAGACAAAAATGTAATACAGTACTATGCTATTAAAGATAAAAATTGAATGTGGAATTACAATAGCTTGAAAGCAATTCCCAAAGATAGTTCTTGTCATGCATCAAGGCAAAACATAATATATCGCTCCATGGCATCAGAAGGTGATATCATCTTGCTCTTATTGTACAGTGAAGTATAATTTTCTAGGGCAGAATGTTTAGTCCTTGAAGCATCCAGTACAAACTCATGAAATTCTTAGATTCCTACCTGGCTTCAGGATGATGCTTTGGTTTATACTGTTGTCCTTGAAAAGATATTTCAGGTTTCTTCCCCAAATCTGTAACTATTAATAAAAAGAATAAGAACTTAGTATTTCCTCTTATGTATAACCTTGACAATATCTAGCAACTATCATGAAATAACTTAATTAAACTCATATATGAGGGGAGGCAGTTCAATAGAAAAAGCTAATCACTCTGGCTTAAATGAGTCAGCTAATGATTTCAGTAGGAAACATTTATACTAGTACCGAATGTTACATGGTGAACGTTACAGGTTTTGCTGATGCCAAATGTGGCTTAACGTAATGGTAAATAATGCAGAATGCTGTACTAGAAGTATACAGAGGGTTCATAAATCCTTTTTATAGGACGGGATAGGTAGGCATTGAATGTGTTAGTGCAGTCAATACTATTTCTAGCTCAAAATCAGTAAACTGTGCCTTAATCTGCAAAAGGAAATGCCAGAGGAAATTATGAACGCATTAACACAGAGGTGTAAACACCATAAAAAACACGTAGCCTGTGTCTACCTTCAGAGTATTTCAGAATAATGTGGGGTTTTTTTTGTGGACCTTCATGCACACACACACACAGAGTGGCTTAAGCTGTTTTTTCCAAGCTGTTATGTACATCTAAAGAATTGATATGTTTTTAAAACTCTGTTTTTTGTAGCTTTAAAAACCTAAAGCTTTTAAAAATCTTTCTTTCAAGGGGAGATACTCTCTGTGCAGATCCAGTCTTTTCTCTTTGGGATATCCTTATTTTCCCCAGGACCTTAAGACTTTGATTTGCTCAGAACAGATGTGATAACCTAGTTCCCCAAATAGCTGTAGTTAATGCCAAGTGAAATTCCTCTTTTCCGCTACATCTTCCACAACTTGAGGTCACTCTAAATCTTTCTGTTCTCAGCAGACTTACACCTGGGGGATGTCTCTTACTTATTTAAGTATAAAGCCAGGCAGCCTGATGTTACATAGCAGGATAGATGTCAGGTGCCTGTACTGATCAATTCAGCTGGAGTTTTAATGATAGAATATTTTGTTCTTGGAATATGAAAGAAAGACAGCAAATTAATATCATATTATTAAATACTAACCTTGTTGTCTTCCAGGTGCCTATATAAAATGATAACATAGACAGTAAATGTTCTTTTGATTACCAACTTGAACTTACCCCAACAGACCCAACTATCTTTTTATTTTAAAACAATTTATAGAAATTCAATCATTAATACCTGATTACTTTGTCAAAAACTCAGGCTGAATGAGAGCTGAATTTTTAGGGGTATAAGTGAACGTATGGTTTACTGCAGTGATCACTGTTTCGTGATGACTGTTGTGCATGAGTTTAACTTACAATATGGTTTTCCTTCATTGATCTTGTATTAAATCAAGAGATTGATTCTGATTGACTGGAGATACACTATCCAAAGATTAAAATTAGTCATTTCTTTTCAGGCTCCTTAACTGACAGTACAATTATTTTTACTGTCATGGCAGATACTTTTCAAAATCACTGTGTGGAGAGTCTTAATTCAGCATATTATGTTACAAAGAAGTGAATGATAGACAGGTGTCTAAAGACCAGAGTTTGACTCATAAACTTTCACTGTATTTCTGTGTTATTGTGATTCACATGGGAATAGTAATTATTGTGTGTGTTAAGTTGATGCACACAAGGCTATAATACATAAATATTAAAGAGAAGGTTTTACTCTTTGTAGATGTTGCACTTTGAGCCTTCCTTAGAAGTTACTTCGCCAATAGTGTTTTCCCGTTGCTTCAAAATTTGTATTCTCATTCAGGTCAGAAGAAACCTCAGCAGGTCTCTAGTCCAAGCTCCTTCTTAAAGCACAGTGAACTGCGAGATGAGACCTGAGCTCGGAGTTTTGTCCAGCTGGGTCTTGCAAATCTCCAGAACATAGATTTCACAGCTTCTCTGGGCAACCTGTTCCAACACCCTCATAATTATCCTCATAATTATTTTTTCTTCCTTAATTCTGGTAGAAAACTGCCTCATTTCAAGATGATTGCCTCTTACACTTCCACTGTGCACTCTGTAAAGTGCCAGGCTCTGCCTTCTTGATAATTGTCTCTTAGGCAGTGGCAGGCTGCTGTGGGGTTCCCCCAGAGCCGCCCCCCTCCAGGCTAAGGGAGCCCAGCTCCATCAGCATCATTTCACGGGGCAGGTGCGGCATGCCCTGATGACCTTCTGCTGACCCACTCTGTCAACAGCAGCCTTGTGTGGTACTCCAGGTGTTGTCTAATGAGTGATGAATAAAAGGGAATAGTCCCTTCCCTTGATCTCTTGGCTATGCTTCTGTTGATACAGCTTGACAGGCTGTTAGCCTTTATGGCCACCAAGGGCACACCAGTGGCTCGTGTTCAGCCTCCGGTCCCCAAGTCCTTTTGAGCAGAGCTGCTGCCAAGGAGGTTAGTCCAATCCCGGGGCAGGATTTTGCATTTGTCCTTTCCAATTTCAGGAGGCTCCTCTTGACCCTTTCCTACAGCCTGTCCGGGTCCCGGTGAAGGGCAGTCCTGCTCTCAAACCTATTGACATGCCATTTGGTGTCTGAAACCCTGACAAGGGCACACTCTGTCTCCTCCTCTAGGTCACAATGAAACTATTTATATCTTCAGATCTATATGAATGGGAAGTGATCCAAATTAAATTTTATTTTTTCCACGTTATGAGATATACAAAATCTCTTCGTACGATGTAGCCAAACTAAATGCCTGTTAGGAGGTGCAGTATTTCTGGCTTAAAAACTGGCTGGATGGCCGTGCCCAGAGAGTTGTGATCAATGGTGTGAAATCCTCTTGGCGGCTGGTCACCAGTCGTGTCCCTCAGGGCTCAGTTTTGGGGCCAGTTTTGTTTAATATCTTTATCAATGATCTAGATGAGGGGATTGAGTGCACCCTCAGTAAGTTTGCAGATGACACCAAACTAGGTGGGAGTGTTGATCTGCTTGAGGGTAGGAAGGCTCTACAGAGGGACCTGGACAGGCTGGATCGATGGGCCAAGGCTAATTGGATGAGGTTTAATAAGGCCAAGTGCCAGGTCCTGAATTTTGGTCACAACAACCCCAAGCAACGCTACAGGCTTGGGGAAGAGTGGCTAGAAAGCTGCCCAGCAGAAAAGGACCTGGGGGTGCTGGTGGAGCCAGCTTCACATGAGCCAGCAGTGTGCCCAGGTGGCCAAGAAGGCCAACAGCATTCTGGCTTGTATCAGGAATAGCGTGGCCAGCAGGAGCAGGGAAGTGATCGTGCCTCTGTACTCGGCCCTGGCGAGGCCTCACCTCGAGTCCTGTGTTCAGTTCTGGGCCCCTCTCTACAAGAGGGACACTGAAGTGCTGGAGCGTGTCCAGAGGAGAGCTACCAAGCCGGTGAGGGGTCTGGAGACCAAGCCATATGAGGAGAGGCTGAGGGAACTGAGCATGTTTAGTTTGGAGGAGAGGAGGCTGAGGGGAGACCTCATTGCCCTCTACAACTACCTGAGAGGAGGTTGTAGAGAGGTGGGTGTTGGCCTCTTCTCCCAGGTGAATAATGACAGGACCAGAGGAAATGGCCTGAAGTTGCGGCAGGGGAGGTTTAGGTTAGATATCAGGAAGAATTACTTTACTGGAAGAGTGGTCAGGCACTGGAACAGCCTGCCCAGGGAGGTGGTTGAGTCACCATCCCTAGAGGTATTTAAGAAACGTCTAGATTTGGCACTTCAGGGCATGCTCTAGTGACAGAGATTGTAGCGGTTTTTTTTGTGTGTGTATATGGTTGGACTCGATGATCTCAAAGGTCATTTCCAACCATAAGATTCTATGATTCTATGATTTGTGCAGCTGTACAGTGCACAGCCAGAAATATTAATTGCAGATGTAAGGTATTTATTGTTCTTGGGGGCGTTTTCATATTTGGTTTGTAATGAGTCAGTGTGTAGGACAAGACAAAGCTTTTGTGTTAAAATAGTATCTTTCTTGCCAATATAGATTTTTTTAGCATTGTGTTAATTGCAATATTGCAATCAAACCATGTTCTGTAATGATCTTTCAAACTGAAAGAGTGTCTAACCACGGGTGGAGTGAGGTTTGGGACAGCCTCCCAATCAGAACTGTGCAGAAGAAAAACTCAAAGGATTTGAAAGTTAGAGCTAGACTATAGACTTGTGCTACAGCCTGTTGTGGTAGGAAATGGCTTAACTAGCATTAGAGATTCCTTTCTTTCCTCTCTTCCCTTGCAATGAGATTAAAAAACCAGTACAATAGAAATGTATTAGTGCAGTAAATAGACCATTCAGTAAGAAACACAAATTGCCATAAATTATAGCCTATCTCCGAATTTTACAGCCATCCTTTAACACTCTGCATTATTGTGGGGGCTGTATCTCAATACATCTTATAGGAAACCACTCGTCAAAACTAAACCCCTTTATTGCTAAACCCATTTCCTCTGCCTTACTTCATTGGCCAAAGTAGAAAGTGAAGGAACTTGTTAAAAACTTTTTTACAGAAACTGAGAAAGAAAAATCACTTGCCTTTACCAGTCTCTGTGTAAAAGTTACTGCTTTCTGCTTTATATATGCCTATAGGTGCGTTCCTAGCATTGCCTCTCTCGGGTTTTGCCCTCTGCCCATAACAAACTGGTGCAGGGGTTGCTGGAGGAGAGGTGGTCAACTCGGAGATGTGGGGAAGGAGGGAAGAACCCTTTGAACCTCTGTCAGACAGGAGAACTCAGAGCTGCTGCTGCTTCAGCATCACTGGTGTTGAGACCGTACATGTCTCTGCGGTGACTGGAGCCTAGAGCTATGCTTGGTGGAGCTTTGCAGACCAGCTGTGAGGAAGGTGGGTTGTGAGCTGGAGGACAGGCCCATGGGAGAGGAACTGGGGGATGTACTGGGGCTTACTGGGCTGCCCATAGCTCAGGAAGTTTGAGGAACTAGTGGAGTGTGAGCTTGGGCAGGTGGGCTGCGCTGTGCGGGGCTGTGCTGGGCTCAGAGGACGGCGAGGACCGTGCATCCCTGTGGCCGTGGTCCCCACCTCGCTGGGGAGGGCAGTGAGGGGTTCAGCTGGGGGAAGCCGTAGGACCACGCAGGTGCCCGAGCAGCAGTGTGGTGGCCCCCTTGGTCCCCGATGGAGCTATTTTGCTGGTAAAGCTGCCATTTGTCTGAGGTGATGGATTTGTTTTTTTTTTTTCAGGACTTGTGTTGAGGCCCTGGGGAAGGAGGGGGAGAAGGGAGCTGGGGGAAGTATTGGGTGAGGTTCATTCTGGGTATATATGTCTGGGTATATATATGGCTATACATGTCAATTTTTATTTCTCTTATTGAAAAGGATTATCTTAGTTTTGAAGTAGCCTTCTGTTTACATCACAGTAATACTACTACACTCCTCTATTGACCTTATAATTTCAATTTTCTACTTTTAAACATCTATGTGGAATCTCTGTTTCTCTGAAAGAGAGTGTCTTGCCTGCTGCTCACCATTCATAGGCATCCACAGCATCTGGCCCTTATGAGGTATGCTTTTATGTAGGTAATTGAGAAGGAAGCTTTGCACTGCGTGCATGTTTTAATTTCTGCAAGCAACTTCAGGAACTTACCTGCCATTCAGAGTAGTGCTATCGAAAATGCTGCACACATTCAAGATAGATACACTTATTACCCAAAGCTAATACGATTATTATAGTATTTTTACCTAATAGGCTAAAATACTGTTACAAGAGAGGATGCACAGCCATGGAGTGTGTATGGTTTTTGTGGTCCTAATATATACAAAGACAATTACTTACTTCGTTTAGTTCCTTAACAGATAGATGTCTGGAAAAGAAAGAATTATATGCAAAACATTTCATTATAAAATAAAAATCACTTTGAGTACTTAAATACTTTGATTACATTATCACTGAAAATTAATAGCCCTTGGCAAGGGAAGAATTGTGTTACAGAAATTCAGAGACTTGGGGTTTTTTTTTTTCATAAATTATTTGCAGGAGAATGTTATGGACTTCCATAAAAAAGAATAGCATCCACTGAATTCATTATAGTAAATGAGCAAAATCTTTGTTAAGGATTTATTCTGGGAGGAGGGCAGAAGAGATATGGATGATTTTCAGCTTTCTTCAACACTTAATCTCATGCCAGAAAGTCTTATTATGAACTTTGAAGTCAGCTATGAATGGAGTTGAGTTCCTTGAAGACTGAAGAGTTTCAAAAATGAAACATTCACAGAGGCAGAATGGAAAGTGCAGAGGAAAGGAGGTGCAAAGCAGGAGAAGAGGAATGGAGACTGCTCCTCATGGTCCTGATTCAAGTAGGTGTTTAGGTATTTTTCTGCCTTCTCCTGATATGCCTGACCAACAGGAATCTCCTTTCCTGAGAAAGTTTGTCGGAAAGTATTCTCCCCTAAAAGAGACAACGTATTGATTCTGACATCTTTTGTTAGATGTCCTCATGATGAACACTCATGCTTTTTAGCAGCATGTATCTCTTAATAAAAGAGATAGAGGACCAGATTTTAGAAGTTATTTAGTAACTTAAGGTGGGGATAAGCATCTAGTAGTTTTTTGAAGGCTCCAGGATTTAGTCCCTGTGTAGCTGACCTCCTGGACTGACAAAATAGGACAGTCAGTTATTTTGCTAAATCAGCCAGAGAGAATGCAAAAGGAAGACATGGTACAGAAAACCCTGGGAGCTATTTTTCAACACCGGTTCAGCGAGAAGCCATCTCTTCTTGTGCCTGTGCTGAAAACATCAGCATGGAGGGTTAAAGAGGGAAGAAATTTGGGAATGATCTGTTAGGGGAAAGTTTCAGGAAGGCTAGGAGAAAGGAGAGGAACTGTTTTGGGTTTGGATAGTTGCTTTTGCGTTAGCTTCTGCAATTTGTTGGCAAGGTCGTTATTTGACATGTGAAAGCCTATATTCAAGACATTGGGTTGTGTGGTAAAGTTAAGCGATAATAAAGGTGACCTCCACCACGAGGGGACATGCCACTCATATGGCCTGCTTACCACAGGCATGTAAAGTTTAAATCTCACCAAAGCTTCTAATGTGCGTTCCAGGATCCTACACACGCCTATATATTTTTATGAAGCTATTTATAGAGTGTATAAATAATGATGTGTTTAATTTTATAAGTCTTCCAAATCTTGTTGGAAAACAGGACTTGCACTGCTAAATCACGTCTGTGGTTTGACAGCTTTGCTTACAGTCTAGCAGATAACAGCTGTAGCGCCATACTCCTCCACACTGCAGCTCATACATATGTTTTCTCCTTACAAAGCTGTGACTGGACTGAAGACGAGTGAGAAATATTTGGAGTTTAGTGTTTGTGTGGGAAATTTGTGAAATGTCTTCCCCAGATCATGTGTGGTCTTAGTCTCTTGCTCATATGATTAAAAAAACCCAGTACGATTGAAAAAAAACCCAAATCTATTAGAAATATTTTGGTATCTATAACTGCCAGTGTGGAGTTTGGTGGTTATGATTTCTGCTGCTGCTTTTTAATTCTAGCATAAGAAATGACATGCATTTATATTATAGATTTTGGTTTTATAATAGGACCTTTCAAATCCAAATGCTTTGCATACTGATGTCTGCTGGCAAACACGGCTTATAACAGTTCTCACAGAGATTTCAATATATGTGCTGCCCTACTGAGGGAGGGGATCAGGCCTGGGATTTGGAACTTCGCAACTATAGGTCAGGTCACGAGTATGAATATGAAGCTACTTCATATTAATAAAAGGACTTATAATCAACAGCTTTTGGAAGCTAATCCATGAAAGAATTTAAGCATCGTTCAGGAAGAAAAAAACCACCATGCTTAAAGCTCACTCCTTAAGTACATACTTAACTTTAAGCAGAAGATTACTTCATTGATTTATTAGCTTTTTTTTTCCCCCATGGGATTTGTAGTGACCTTTGTAAAATGAAGCAAAATTACATCCTGATGGACTGAAATTGAAACTATTTATGGAAGGATGGGCAGGATTGGCACGCTCAGTTTTGCCCGGCCTTTTGGGTGCAATAGGTCGAGAGGCATTTGAGCATTATATCCTGTGGCCCCTGGATATGTGTCATCCTCTTCCCAGCAAGTTTCCACCATCATCCCCATTTATGAACGTCTGTTTTGGTCACGCAGCAAGAGAACACACGCATCTGATTATGTGGCAGTGAGCAGCATACGTACATGCTCGTCTGACTAGATAAGTGTGTTACGTGAAAAAAGCAACCAGTCTCATAACCTGACGTATGCGTATGCTCGGTCATACAGCTGGACAGAAGCGTTTGTGCTTCAGGACTTGGCACTCATCCACACTGCCATGTCAGGATGCTGAATTAACGCAGGCGGTGTATGACGGAGGAGGGCAAGATGGAAAGGGGAAGAAGTCACTCGTAGTCTGGATTCATTCGTCTCATGGCCTGGAGCAAGACTTCTGGCTACAGATCAGTCATTTCTTTTGCTGAATGTAATGTCCTTGGGATGTGGAGTGTATTTCTGTGTCTCTGGTGCGGTCAGTGTATTTCCCCATTGCTTGATTCACTAACTGTGCTAAGCAAGTGCAATTGTTTCTACTTAGAACTGGTTGCAAAACCACTGAATGTTAGTAAGAAAAAGTAGGAAAAACCTTAGTGTTCATGACAGTTCTGCCTACTTTTTTACTCCTTTACTACTTTGCCATTGTTTTAGCAGTTTTTTCTTTAAAAAATGCTAGTGTCACATTACGCTAAATACCACTTCTCTCAATTATTCACAGCTGTCTAAAGAATAGCTTTTGTTTTCTTAAGTAAAAGCAGAGGTGTGATGGAGGTAAAGTCTCGTGGTTTGACCAGGGAAAGTATTTTGATTCTCAGGGAATGAGGATGAGGAATGCACCTGTACCTTGTGACTTTTGCTGATATTGGAAAGGTGTGAGCTTGGCTGAGCGTTTTCCGTGTGTGAAAGAACTGGCTGCTTATCTTTGGCTCTGGAGGAAGTGGCTGATATTGCTTTGGCAGTGTCTTCAGAGGCCTAGAGAAGTCAAAGGAGAATTTGAAGAACTATTAGGCAATAAAGGAGACTCAGGGACTGTGTTGTAAGTGCAAGCTCGCGAAGTAAAACACTGAAATTTTCTGAGAGCATTTCAGTGTATTTGTGCTGAGTTTAGCTCAGGTCCAGGAGCTTCTTGGGGCCCTTCAATAGCAACACTAATTTTGGATAATATTCTACATTTGCAACACATTACTGTACTGCGTTACGTGCCACTTAACACTGTTTCTGTGTGCTTCACTAGTGTGTGCCAAGTACAGCTCTCCAGTGTTGATATTTGTGGGTGGATATGGCTGTGCATAAGGCCCAGCCAGGGAACACGCAGTTCAGACACACAGGAAAAAATGCCCTTCATCCCAGAAAACTCACAGCTAACACCTGCCCAGGGTTTTCCTGGCAGATGTGGGCATGCTCTGCCCATGCTCTGAGACCCGGCAGTCATAGCCCAGCTCCAGCTGGGAGAATAAAGAACCATTCTGGTCACCATAATGCAAATAGAAACAAATAGTGAAATATAGTGGAATAATGAAATAAGAATGTTCTTATTTCTGTGCTTTTACAGTTTTGAATTTGTGAAGCTGCACTGTCCTTTTATGGTCTTACTTAATTTTTTAACTTAAAGAACAATCTGAATATGTCTGTAATGCCAATCATATGTTAAACTTGTTTACAACTTTTATGGCAATCTTTTTATAGGCACTGAGGAATAAGCTTGTCAGTCCTGGATGACTTTTTGAAAGGATGTCTTAATTGTAGCAGTTATTGTTTAGGGCTGAAAAGATCAAGAAGCGATTAATTATTTGTGGGCATATAATAGAAAAATATATTAACGGAATAGAGCTGGGCCCATCTTCTATGGGAGTAAGTGGCAATATTCCAGTTGATTTCTATGGACATGATTTAGACTTGTAGTAAAAAATTGGCAGAAAGATTTAAAAGGCAATTAAGTCAATATTATCACGGTGAACAGAGCCTAAGCCACCAATACAAGTTGATGGAAGATTTTTTGTTTTTTCCCAACAATTTATACCTGGGTTAAACCACATTCAAGATTTCTAGGCTTTTGACTTGATTGTAGGCTCAGCCAAGTTGATTTTAGAGATCTGGGCCTGAGCCCCAGCTGTCAACACGAATGACTCATGTTTTGTTCTCCCTAATTCCACTTCAGAAGCTAAAAAAGTCCAGACAGGGCCAGGTAGTAAAAGGATGCTGGCTCACTTCCAGTCATCTCGTTACCACGAGTGGTACAGGTGGACATGAGCATTCGTTAGCACTGAGTTCCCAGAGGAACCACAGGTAAGTGATCCCTTACGTGATCTTACCGTGGGGGAGGCACAGGGCTCTGGAAAAGAGAGGAAACAAAAATCTGTGTAAACTTCTTTCCTTGTTTTACTAAGAGAAATGTAAAGAGTTTAGATTAAGCAGACGTGCCTGAGTCAACAGTTAAAGGGTTTGTGTACTCTACAAAACATAACATCATACTTTAATATGCCATTTAAAAATCACTGAGGGGTAAAAGACATCTACATAAACCATGAATGCAAATAAGTGAGATAATGTAGGACTGCAGATAGGAGCTCTCTTATCCTTTAGTTAGTGCTAGCAAAATTGCAGTGAGCAAATGGCATCCAATTGGATTCAATGGCAAAATGACCTGTAAAAATTTTAATTTATGAAAGATTCTGCTTACCTGGGGTCCATGTGTTTTCACTCTTTCTCCTAAAGATAATTATTAACAATTGTTAATAGAGTGCTTTCCATATAGTTCACAAATAAAGGCATAGCTTTATTCTGGTACTGTTGTTATTATTGGCAGTCCAGCCCCATCCTTCCCAGCTCAACCTCCAGAACTCTTTGCTCCAAGGTCATGTTTCTCTCTCCACACCTAACATCCTACCTAACATATCTGCGTCTCCATAACATTTCCTGCTATCGAATGGGAAGCGTTAATTTCTGTGAACGTAGGGCTGGAAGCTTCAGAGGTTCAGTAGGAGGTTGGTATGTGTGGGAATGAAGGCAACTCACAGCCTAGACCTGAGATGGAGGTCACTGGACAGCACCTCCATTAGCTGTTCTGCGTGGAGGCCAATGGGCTCTGAATGAGGCTTGTTGCACGTGGCATGGATTTTGTTCGATCTGTACTTTATTTAGCCTTTTTTAGGGATGGATTTTTGGATGGGTTCAGATGCAATTTGTAACTCATTCTCAACCATTTGTGCTTCTCTCCATATTAAACATGAGACTAAGTGTACTTAGATAATTATGGCAATCATAGAAGGGCTGAAAATCTTGTGCTGTAGCCCAGTAAATATTTTTAATATCACTTACAAACAGTCATTTTATAAGAGACATAACTAGGAATTAAGGCAGGGAAAACATGTATTTTTGTTTTTTTCAACTTAAAATATGAAATGAAATAAAAAAATCATCAGGATACTTGACAAAACAGAGCGAAATTTGGTTTTACTTCTGGCTTTCAGAATGAAACACTTGAGGGTAATATTTATTCAGGCATTGTAAGTTTAAATATTGTTTAGAAACTTTATATATATGCTTATCAAACTGTTTAGGATGCATTTTTTGGTCTGTTTTGATTTTTGTATAGGAATTTAGGAAAGTCTTTAAAATCGATGAAAGTAAATATTTTTCTGTTTGTTTTCAAATTTAACAAAATACAACCAATTATTTAAATGAACATAGGACATCTTACTAGTAAAGAAACCTATTGTACTCTATTTGCATTAGATTTTGATTTTGAAAATATTTTCATAAGTTCTACATAGTGAAGTCCTAACTAATGCAAAAAGACATGCAATGTATCTTGAAGTTCTCCTTCAAGTAAACCATAACAAATTTATCTGAATAAAATAACGGTACCTTAAATGTTTAGCAATTCTAGAAAATAAGTTGACAAAAATTCTTCTGTGCTGTTCATGCCATCTGGTGGCAAAGCCATTTAATAGCACTGGGTATGTCAAGATACATCTAATAACAGTGGAGTTATCTAAAAATAATAGATTCCTCTGTAAACAGTATTAGCTCAAGATATACCAAAACAAAGTATAAGTTGCAGTCTCAAACAGCAGAGTTTGCCTGCCTCCACTGTCTTTGGTTCATCTCTCTTACTGTCAGCACGCATCTCAACGAGGCAGACAAACATGGAAATCCAACCTACTAAATCCTGGTGGAATTTGAGGCTTTATCTAAACTGGCAAACTGTCAGTGGGACCTTTGCTACTGATTTCTGCATGTTTCGAAGCTGGCTTACTCAAATTTCTCTCAATTCAGCTTTTTTACACGTTACACCAGGATTTTCTCAGAAGAGTTAGTCTAACATTTCATTTTGCAAACTTTATAGTGCTTACTTTCTCATAATCTGTAGGAATTATTTGGCTCTATGTTTTGTTGTATAGTATGAACTAAAAGGAAAAAAAGAAACAAATGCTATTTTGCATGGAATTTTTTGGTTATTTTTCTGGTTGATCTTACTCTCTGAAAATCAGACGTTCCAGCAAACATAGAAAGGATCATGTTCTCCTGGCTTGACAAATTGCATTCTTTTTGACAATATTTAGCATATAGTCCAAAGATTTGGAAATGTTAAGAGAAAAAAATATCATTTCCTTTCAAGGTTAATCAGATATTTTGTCCTTCAGTAGTTGACTTCATGTGATATTGCTACATCTAAAGTATCTCAAATATAAAAAACTATACAGAAAAGTATATAGAAACCTACTTTTAAAATAATCTTATGATTGAGTGAAACGTTCGATCAAAGGATTAATAGTTGGACACCTCATTAGGTTCTTGATGAATAAGGTAGCAGTCTGTCTCCAATTTTACCACAAAAACCATAACAGAACAAACAACAATTAAAGGTACATTTGTGACTCAAAATTACAGCATTCTGAAGCAAATTTACAGTTAACGGTAAAGCAGTGGAGAAAAAAATATATACTAGGTGATATACCGTATAATTATTAGCGTATTCTCAGTAGGAGAATATTGTCAAACAGCTTTTGTAAATAGTTGCCCTAGGATGTAAGTCCTTAATAGGAATTACTGAAGTTGATATTGCTATTTAAAATTAGTTATTAGAATACACTTTACAATATATTCATACAAGATGCCTGAGAAGGACAGGGAGCCCAAAAGCATGAGATCATGAGAAAGAGAAGTAAAGCATAGCAGGGATCTTGCAGCCTTTGGTGGAACAGTCCAGGGGACACAGGCTTCCCCCCGCCAATCCTTCTCGTATGTCCTTATAATTGTAGGGAAAAAGAAAACTTGCTTTTTAAATTGAATGGCTTTTTTCCCTCCTAGCTTAAGGAACAGGGAGCTCATGAGGTAAAATATATCTCCTTTTGTAAATAATTACTTTGATGTTAGGTAGTTGAAACAGTATTGCAAATTTTGTAGTATGATTGTGGCTGCTGTTCTGAAACCCGTGTCTATTCTATCATCCACAGTCTCTGCTTATGTACAAAACCAGAGATTGAAACAATTTCTATTTCTGATTGCAGAAACGGGTAGATATATTTTATTATACCTCTAACACTTGGCGCGCTCCTCCCCTCTAGAACAGGCGTGTGTTTCTGTTAATAAAACAAAATAAAGATGTGATGTTAGTCATCGTCCCTGAAACTATGGCTAGTAGAAACAGCGCTGCTCTTGACTGGGATGCCTCTAATGCAATGGCATTAACGGCAACGGCATGCCTCTAATGCAATGGCAACGGCAGTCAACAAGTGAAAGCAAGTGGTGAAAGCATTGGTGCAACGTGAAACAGGAACGGCTCACGTGAACTTGTGCGACCTTTTACAATCGAATATGATGCGGCTAAGACTTTAAATAGGCTGTGCTTAACTTTAAATGATGTTACAGAAAAGGGGAAATCTGTTTGTGACTAGGGTTTAAGATCTTTACTTACAGCTGAGTATTGAGGGGGCTGAGATGTGTGCTGGTTGTTCGTTGAGGAAGTGGTACCTGAAGGCCTTAAACAACGTTTATCTGTAAAAGAGGAAGAAAAACCAAGCCTGAGTAATTCAGCAATACTATGTTTTAAGAAGAAGAGGTTTTAATGTTCAAAATACGTTTTTTCGGATCAGATCTTGGCATTTTTTATAGGATTTTAATTTTTCCCTTTTCAGAATTTCCCCATTATTTTAGTAGCTGTATTGAGGACATAAATGTGACCCTGGTAATTGCTTTATGGTTAACTTCCTCACTGGGGTTTAAAAAAAAAAAAAAAAGCCTTCATAAGCTGGTACACAGTTTAGGGAGACATTTGACCTAAACTGTGAATAGATTAGTGAATTTGTTTTTCATTTGAACCTTTGTTCTTGGCAACACTGTTGTGATATTCTGGTTTTCTGGGGGGTGGTTTGCTCTCTAGAGAGCTTTTTAATTTTCACTTTAGCTTTTAAGAAATACTGCATCCATGGCCATCTAAAAGAAATGCACAGGTTGTACACTAGCATGCGTTTTCGAGTCATTAATTTTATATCTCAAGGGCATTGTAATTTGTCTAGGAAAGATGGCAAAATGGGACCTTAGCATCAAGTTTTGCCTTTCTGAAATACATTTTCAGACTTTTCCTCACTCTTGTACCCTGCCATGTTATAGTTAGTGGGTATAACACACAGGCAGAAAGCAGCTTTTTGTTTAATGTGTTTTCTCTGAAATCACAAAACAGAAATGGGGTCTTTTTGGTATTTCAGGACAGTCTTACATAAACAACAAAACATGCTGACTGCTGACTGAAAGTCTTCACTACTAACCAAGATAAAAACAGTATTTGGAATTTATTTCAGATTTCCAAATAAAATATGCAGACGAGTCTTTGGAACATAACGTAGAATATCTGGATGTTCAGACTGATTGTGATCTGCTCACACGCTGCTAAATTTACTCAAATTAAAAGCCATCTATTTGTTTAGATGACAAACTAACTCCCACAAAAATCAGTAGAAAAATCTTTGCTTACTTTGATGTGAACTGATGCGAGCTTTCATACATATATTGATCTTGTATTTTCAGATATTTTTGGTTTCCAGTTTCCATTCTTCCTCATCTAGGCTTTCCCCCCAGTTTTTTTTAATGATTTAAATCCTCCACAGAGTGTTTATAATGGCTTTGAGCAACGGAGAGCTAGGATGATATTTCACTTCTGTAAATGGGATATTAATTGGCTATGTATGTTTGGGCATTAAATGTGACTTAAAATGGCTTTAGTAAACCAAAACTTGATTAATGCAGCTATCTTGCAAGGTTAAGAATGCCTGAGAAATACACTCCAAGTAATTGCTTATTATTCCTATTGAAAGTGGCAGAGAATGCCCTTAAAAAGGATACTACATTTCTTCATCTGCACAGTATCATCTGGAGGAAGGTTTCATGTGTTCTTTAATATGTTTTTCATCTTAAAGGTTTCTAGGCCTAAATAGTAGCGCACTTTTCTGAAATGACTGTGGTTTTGATGAGTCAGTTTTTTGCACGTTCCAGGTGGGATGGGATCATAGAATTTCTCCCATGAAGGTAATATTAAAATTACAGAAGCAGCATGTGATTATGAATTTAACATAATTGAATGGAAATAAGGATAATTGTTGAATATGAAGATGCAGACAAAGCTCTTCTCTTGCTCCTGCCCACCAGTGTTTTATTTTTCAGTTGAACCATTTCATTTTAAAAAATATCTGGATTGAAAACCCCAAGTCTGTACTGTTCGTATTTACATCTACATTTGGCTCGCTTTCCACAGACGGCAAAATTTACCTGCATATTCAGATTCTTGTAGAGGTTTGGCAGGAAGGATTCTCAAAGCATGGATGGCCTCCAGAGTGGAAGAACTTACAGTCTCATAATCACCTTCTTCCTCCTCAGGTACCTTGGAGGAAGATTGTAAGTCACTCTTGCCCTTCATTGTCAAATCTTTGTTCTGGATAGAAGAAGAGATACACAGGTAATACAAATAAATTTAAGTTCGAGATTAATTTCAGATTTGGAAATATTTGTTTACCAGAAACAGACTATTTGGGGAAATTTTCTGATGGAAATTTAAGTTTTGGAAAGTAGTTGAGCAAGGCTTTTGAGGATCCAGACTTTTGATTTAGATTCATAAAATAGCTATTTAGGAGACAGTTTAGGTCTCTCTCTGAATTTGGCCTGTCACCACCCCTGACACGAGTGTGTTTAATTTTATGATCATTGCAGACACTTGAAATGGTGCCTTTCATTATAATCACAGAATGGTTCGGGTTGGAAGGGACCTCAAAGATCATCTAATTCCAGCCTCCTTGCCTCGGCAGGGACAGTCCACTAGACCAGGTTGCTCAAAGCTCATCCAACCTGGCCTTGAACGCCTCCAGGGATGGGGCATGTGGTATTTGTATTGTACTGACTGTTTAAATATGTCACTTGCAAGAATATATTAACTAGCTCATCACAAATGTCATGCTTTAAAATAAAAACATGCACTGTTTTTGAGAATTTGTGCTAGCAAGTGTGCAGTCCATGTGAACGCGATAGCAAGTATGTACTGAACAGTGGAGTCCACAGAAATGTGGTGCTGAGAGTGACTCACGATATCTCTGGATGCGTCTATACACTTGTACTAGGTTTGTTCGAGATTATTTTCTGGAGTCCTACTCCACCCCTCATACTCCGACTGTTTACATGCTGGAACACAACTGCTGGCTTCCTTCAGGAGGAGACATGCACAAACAGTGCAGAGCTGAGATTACTGCCGAGTCAACTCAGCTGGGGGCAGCCAGTGGCTTTGTAAGTTATGTTTTGGCACTAGAGAGAGTGCAGATGCATCCACACACTTGGATCTCTCCTGATGTTTGTTTTAATCTCTTCTTGAACTCTCTAGTAATGGGGAATCAATAGCTTCCTGAGGTGTCTTCTTCCACTAGTTAACTGTCCTTTCCGTTCGTACTTTTTCTCTTGAGTGCTACAAATTAAACCAGTTTGTTTTACCCTCCAAGGACACTAAAAAAAAAAATAATTGAATTACTATCCACTTTATTTCAACCTTTATTATATTTCCTTTTAGTCTTCTCACTAAGCAACTATAATTCTGTAAAGCTTTCCCGAGTTGTCAACCAACTTAAAAGACTTTGAACCTCGTATCCCCAGTGTTACTTTCCTGTGAACTCTCTCCAGATTGTAGACATCTTTATTAAAACATCAAGCAGACCTCCAAGAAGTGTTCTTGACAGTACATTTTGGGGTGAGGTTTGCCTTTTTATAACTGTACATAAAAAAAAAAAAAAAAAAAAAAAAAAAACAAAACAAAAAAAACCCCAAACAAACAAACAACCCACCACACCCTAGATGGACCCCTGCAGGATACATGGGTTTGCAGCCTCTGCTGCCGCATAACTCTTTCCAGCTCAGTAGCAGACTACTGTCAACTAGGCTGAGCGTGGATACTTTTTCAATCAATTGTGCAAACACTTCACACGTTTCCATCTAGACCAGGTTTCTACTTGTGAGACTGTCTTCTGGGAAATGTCAAAGACCTAGCAAAAATCAAGATATACCATGTATACTCTTTTCTTTCTCCCCGTTACGGTTGTATTTCTGCCAAGAAAGAAGTTACTTTGGCTTGGTGAGTTGAAGAGATGTTCTTCATGTTCACATTAGCGATGTTTTACATAATCAGACTTATTATTTCCAAAAGATGCTTTCAGGCTGACTTTGTTTAATAGTCTCTCCAGGTATCCAATGAACCCTCAGGATCTGCTTGCTTTCTTGTAAGAAATTGAGGTTACCGCTGTTCTTTTCCATTGCTTTAGGAACTCAGGATTCCTTGGAGGGTTCCCAAAGATAATCAATTAATGGCTCAGAAATTACTTCAAATACATCCCTAAGTGCTTTAGCATAAGTAAATATTCTCCTGGATATTCTTTCCCTGTTCTACTCTGCACTATTGCTGCCTTCTGGTTGGTATTAATTCCATATAGCATCTGACTGTAATTAACCTTTCTATGAAACCTGAAGCAGCCAAAGTATTGATTGCATCAGCCTTCTTTAGTCATCATTTACTTGTTCAAATTGCTTATTAAGCAGTAGACCTGTGCTTTCTTTTAATCTTCCTCTGACTTGTAAGGTATTTGCAGTCTTTTCTTATATACCTGAGCTGAAACTCAAAACCAGCTTTCAGATACAAATGGGAAGACACCGAAGTGTGTACTGTTAGCTTTTAAGCTTTCATTTGCACCGGTTAAACCTTGAGGTTTATGACTTCCATACTTGTTCAGCTTGACTTCTGTTATTTTCACATGATTTTATGATAAAGGTGTATTTTAGATTCAGACCATAAATAGAGAATTGACTAGTGGGTGAGTCACTTCTCTAATCTAGCTCCCACTAAAACAAAGCAAAATTTCTTACATATACTTCAAAATTCTCATGTTTTATTTTGCGTTAACAACCAGTGAGGATTATGTTTTCTGTTACCAGTGTTATAGCCAAGATGATATTAACACACATCAAGAAGTAGAAAAAAAAAAAAGTTTTAGGAAGAATATTGTGATACTTACAAAATGGTAGGTATTAGCAGGAAGCATCCTTCTGTTTTCTGTATGAAATGGAGAAAAAATGTCAGCAGGTGTCATTCTGTAGAAAATGATACAATAACTAATAGCTTATATTAAAAAAATCTGTCAACAGCACAGTATTTTACAAATACTAAAACACAGGATATGAAGCAAATCCACCCGTGAAGTTTGTTGACCTGGGCAGTGCATAAGGAAGTAGCTGCGTGGAAATAGGATTCGCAACCACTAGCATGTCTAAGCACGCCCACAGAAAATACTCAGAGAAGGATGTGCTTCAGCTCCTTTCTCTCTTCTGAATTTTGATGCTTGGTGCAGAAATTCAAGGGCTCACCCTGGTGAGCTTGGGGATCCTGGCCTGGAAATCCCTCTTCTGAGAAGAAATATATTGTGTTCCTTTAGTGGCAGAAGAGTATCTGACCACCTGCTTTCAGACCGGACTGGAAAATGAGTTGTGCTGATGTCTTTTGTGTAGTAGCACAGCACCTGCCCAGGGAATTGGAGTCCTGGTTTCAGCTTGAGAAATTCCAAATTCACGTTTCCCAAAACTGAGAACACTCCAACTACCAGGCTATAAACTCTTCTAGGCAGTGGCTGGTCTGCCCATGGAACGTGTCTTATGGTATAGCCAGGATAGCATGAGTTACAGGGCTGAAGAGCTGGTGAACAGGAGAGTGTGTTTACTTGAGAAAAGACTCACAAGTTCTTCCCTGAACCTGATTTGCACATTTAATCCAGTGACTGTTTAATGCAAAGCAGCCGTGGTTTGTCCTCGCCCAGTACGTGCTCTTGTTCTGGGCTGCTGAAGCAATCCTTGCTTAGGCTGCCTGTAGCCTCACAAATCTTGCGTCTGTGGCTACACAATAGCCTGATTTCAAAAGCAGAGGATGAAGCTCCTTCTGTTAAGCCTAACCTATGGCATATGATTACAGCATGCTCTAATGCTTAGGAGGGAGGGAGAATTGTGGACTGAAACCCTTTTACACCAAGGAGAGAGTTGAAACCAGACCCAATTCTTGCCCAGGTGTTGTACCCTGTGCAAGTATGTGAAAGATGGGCTGCAGCCCACAACCCTCCCTTCCAGCTGTGTTTTGAAGGAAGCCAGTCTTCACCTTAACAGTCTCTTTACATTTGCCACTATTGTTAGGTTCTGAATACTGCGTGAGCCTGGTATTGCAGAGTTTTGTATACCCCAGCAGATGGCATTGAATGTTCATTTATTCAATATACATAGTACTTTTATCTCTGCTCCAAGCATCATTTGCGGGGAAGGGGGAGGGAGAGTTATTCATGCAAACTAGTTGTCTGGTTTTCCCTTTAGTTATGCTGGTGCAGATCAGGAGAAAACCCAGTTAAATCAATACTATTACCGAGGAAAACGGAGGGAGATGAGAGGATAATGAGGTGGTACCAACATAATAATGAAAAAAGGCAATTGGTGTCTTAAATTATAGCTTTTTAACTTCTGTTAGTTTAAAAAATGCTCTTTCTATCTTCCACAATAAGCAGTGAATAACAGTGGTAAACATCATGCATTTCATGGCCTGATGCTAAAAGGAGACTGTTCGACACAAGTCTTTGGGGTGATTTATTGCTATCCAACATTGGTTTACAATTGGATGTCCAGGTTAGTTTATAATCTATTCTGTTACACCGTGATCACCAGAGTCTGGAGGAACTCCAGCCCTCCCTCTCCTTTTCTTCTAATGCCTCCTTTGCACAGCGTGCCTGAAGGGAGAGGCAGCGTTGCCGCTCTGCGGGCATTCCCTTTTACATAAGGTGAATGCCCAAATATTTGCTCTGCGCTAGCTGAGGGCCGCAAACCAGCCAGAATCTGCTCCTCCTGTTATTTAAGAATGACATTTTGGTAGTGAAGATGAATATTTCATTCTGTCAGCTATGCTGCACATATAGGGCCTTCAGAATGAGAAGTGCTGCATGCCATCCGGGTGGTGGAAGATGGTCAAAGAGGCTCACTGCTTGGGGGGAGACTATTTCTGATATTTACTATATATATCACCCTGGAACATCCAATTTCCTGGCTTCTGTTGCACTGGCTGTTGTACAGGGATGAAAGAGGGCAGAATCTTTGTGCCAGGTAGTTGCAATTAGCTCGACCTTCTGGCATCAATATTTTTTTCACTGCAAGCTAAAGACCTACGGCTGGCAAGAGTCAGAGTCCTCTCAAGCTGTAGGGACTGATCATATTTTATTCAGTCTGAAAATTTTTTTGGTGCTTTACTACATCCTCTGTCATATTAATAAATGGAGTATATCAGTTATAACAACAGTAAGGTGTTACATTTCCACGGTATATGCGTGGGTGTGCTTCTGCCAGTTGACAGAGAATGCCTGATGTCAAAGGACAAAAGCAACAAAACTAATTTCTCTTTAATTTGCAAGGGAATATAATTGTGTGCATTTTGTGGCAACCTCGCCTGCTTTTCATAGTGACCTAAAAAAAGTCTGTTCAAAAGGGTGACAGGTTAACAATTTGTACATGAAAACCCAACATCGGAAGTGTAGCCCTTCTTTAAATACGAAAGCAGAAGGTAAATCTGTTCCCACTGACTTCCGTGAGCCTGTGAACACACAGTGGTTTTTCAGTCACTGTGGTGTTTCAGCCAGTGACAGAAAGCGATAAAGTATTGTGGGTTATATTTTAATAAACCTTGTGATCCTGACAGGGTGTCTCCTAACCACTTCAATAGAAAAAAAACGAGGCTGGAAATGCTGCACGGAAGAACCCGCGTAGCAGTTTTCAGAGTCACTTTTTTCTGTCTGGTACAAAAGCAGGGTGCAAAAACTTGTCCTGTTAAGTATATTGGCATCTTCCTCTAGCCTCTAGAGGGGTTAGGCAAGACAAGTAGAAGCTTCTTGAATTGCAGAGGTTTAATTCCCAAACCAAGCAAAAGACCAGGCAGGCTTCGCTTCAGAGAATGTGAAAAAGGCATGTGAATAAATGCCAGTGTTGGTGAGCTTTTGTGATATGGCCAGCTATCCTTAGAGAATAAAAGACTTGTAATAAGATGATAGACTGCTGCATTGTATTTTTCCAGAACTGCTTTTTCCAGCCCTAAATATAAATCTTCTGTATTACATTGGTATTGAATGTATTTAAGCAAACTTCACATAACACAATAAACATATGGTATACTAAATAAATTTATCCGGATAGTTGTGCCCTTATTTAGTTAGCTAATTTTGTATGTTTTGCATTAAATATCTCTTAGCTCAGCTACAGTTGTGAAATGTGGTATCATTTTCCACTGACTTAAGTAGGAGCAGTGTTTTGCTTATGTGAAACCAATGTGATTTAAAAACGTGCTTACTACTGATCATAATCTGTCGTGGAATTGGATTTAGGGATCCTATGGCATTGTCCCATTGTTTTGTAACCGCAAACAGTAAAAAGAGGGGAGTCCTTCATGAGTAGTGGCAGACGAAAAAGGAAAGTTCCCTTAGCTGCTTTCTAGAAGCCATCAGCCAACGTACCGTTTTCAGTACATCTTCCAACAAGAGGATGATTTATTGATGGCTTTTTGTAGTGTATAACATCACAAAGCCAACATCTTTTTTGGGCACTATGGAAGTAAACACCCTTTTGCTTTATTCATGAGTGGGTATACAATTTCCAGTTAGTGGATATCCATTTCTTTTCCTATTTTCTTACAATTAATTTTAATTTTTAGAACGTTCTGATCCTTTACGCCTTGCATGTTACAGACTGTCACTGACTTGGAGTAGTAAGTATGGTAAAAAGACGTGCTATAGTATTTCTTTTTTCAGTACTGAAAGAATTTTACCTTTTGGATGTATATCCAGATTCGTTACTGCACGTATGTTTGGGCAAGATCTAAAGACATAAAGAAAGAAAAAAAACCAATCCACTTAATATTAGAAATTGCCATTGTTCTGTGAAACTTCTCAAAGAGTCTAGCTTAACAGAATGAGTGAAAGCTGCAAGGATATTAATTACATTTGAAAAATGATTTGGCAGGTTAGGAAATTCAGCAATCTTGGGTCAAACCTTAGGTTTTTGTTTATTTAGAGCTCCAAGTTTGGTGCAGTTACAGAGGGCTCTACTCATTTTGCAAACATTCATTTTGGACATAAATATTGTAACAGCCTTATTGATGCTTTAGCATATTCAGTGTATTATTCGAGGGCTGAATTTGCTTAGGGACATAGGAGCTAAACCTCTCTCTTAGCATGCAGCTGTGCCACTGCACATGGCTCCCTTCCCATTCTGCCTGCCAGCAGAATAAGCACAACAATTTCCTGTAGTCCCAATATGGTATTCTTCCAGCCTGCTATTACTCAGCCATAGGGAATATACGAGTTATAGTGAGTGTGGAGGAAACACATAAATGGGTCTTGACTTTGGTGTCCTGGATGATGGTTCTCTCGCCATCACCCTCTTTACTCACTGGACCTTAGCTCTATCAGCCTGTCCAGCGACATTTGTGCGTCATTGCCGTAGCAGTACTTAGTATTCAGAAACAACAAGAAATATTTTACAATGATGTGGCCGGGGATCACATTAGGACCGCATTAATCCACACTTATTTTATCTAGTACATGAGGATCCATCCTTGGAATTGCCCGAAGTTTGTGAAATACCAACACAAATCTTTGAGTGTCAACTGCCCCACTCTCAGAATTACAAGATAATTTAGGTTAGCAGCAGCTTTTGAACAAAGAGTGAAGCTCAGTGGTTTCCTGTTCAGTGAGCAGGCTGTAAACCACACTAGAGTCTCTGGTCTTTCAGTGTCTGCTGCTTAGAGCACGGACACATCAATAATAAAACTCTTATTGATGTTAATTATTAGTGCTTTGAAAAGTAATTTATTTACTTACTTATTTTTTGGCAAAGTTGTCTTCCTGCCGTTTGAATCTGCTGGGTGATGTACTATCGTCTTCCTGTTAGCTCTGACACAATAGAACAAAGTTTACTGTCAGCAAGCAGCAGTAAGTGGGGAAGAAATGTGAGTTGGAAAACAAGTTTTCAAATCTGGGAAATGCATATGTGTAAATGATTCCCTTCTTCTCTACCTCAACCATTTCCATCCTCTGAATATTTTGCTGATTTTCTTGTTGTTTTCGACTATTTGGGAAAAAAGAACATCGGTCTCCTGCTGAGAGAATGAAAAGCTGGAAACTGAATTCCTGCATCCAGTGTTTTGGTTTCTTTAGAGCAGGGTATTAAACACTTGTACAACTGAATAGGAATTAAAACCCAGGGGCACCTATCCAAGATCTCTATTGCTTGTAAAATACTCGCTAAACACCATCGAGGTAGCCATCAAAGTAACAGCGATCAGTTCTCTTGGCCTCTCTACTTCTGGTTGCTCTTGATCCTGCTTAGAAACACAGCTCCTTATTTTACTCATGTAAAATAATACCGATCTGTAAATCCTTGAAACAAACATTGAGATGATTTCAACTTTTAACCTTTGACTACTAGAGACTTCGGTGCTTGCAGCAAAGGAATTAGGGTTATCTCACCAAATAATTCCTACAGACTGTAAAGATGGTCATGTTCTCTTGAACAATATCACTTGGGCCTACTCCTGCCCAAATTCCTATAAATTCATAGATCCTATAATCAGCCTTGTCAAATCAAGTTTCAATTTTTCTTTATAAACATGCCCTCAAATCCTATTTAAAAAACAAAACCCCCACTTTAGTCAATATTTGAACGTGCAATTAATTTTTCTAACTGTCAGTGTGTAAATACCAAAGGGCAGAAATGCAGAGACAGAAATTTTAGAAGAATGCATCTCTGGAGCTAGTGTGAGAGGTATGCTTGAACAGTTGCTATAACTGTAGAGGATTTTGATTTAATGGTTAAATCTATACTGCTGAGTTATGTCCCTGGAACATCAGGAATCCAAACAGGTAACTGATTTCTGTCATCTCTATGCCCTTTATCATTCATGTATTTTGAGAACATTTTTTTGTCCTGTAAAAGAACAATTTCATTCTTTGGAAAACTCTTCCCCCAGTTCCCCCTAAGGCAGTGTGTATTACAAATGCAAAAGTCTATTGCATCTGAATATTACACATACAGTGAACATAATTTTTGTGTGTGTGAATTTACTGCATCCTTCCATGACCCTTTGGTGGCGAATTTCCCAACGTGCACCTGAAGAGTGACCTTCTGCAAGTTTTCCCTTGCCTGCAGCAGGGAACTATTTTAGTCTCTTCGGTCTGATTTTGTCTGCATGTGAGATGCAGCACTGAGGTTGAATACCTCGTTTGCTGGCTGTGTCCATGAGTCCGTGGGTACTACAAACATGTTACTGGTAACTAGTAGCATAAATGGCTCAGAAGTACAGGATTTGTCAGGAATTTACTGTGGGTTCAGACTGTGAGGACATTTGGCACCTTTTGGGTGATCTATGTTAATGAAACCCCCACCTTGCCTGAAATGATTACAAAAAGTCTTTTTCACCATTTCTGCTTTAAAATACAGCTATGCCATTTTTAAAATCCCAACGTCTACTTATAGGGCCAAATAATTTTTCCTTCACAGAATTTTCTTCATTCTCTGGTGAATGCTACAGGAACACTGCTCCCTCTTTCTGCAAAAAGGTGGGACATTTTTTGTATGCAATTTAAGACACTTTCACCTCTCTTAACTTAGAGAGAATGGGGAATTTCATTTGTGTGTTCTATTTCTGTGTTCTGTCTGTGTTCTATAACTTTTTCCATTTAAGATACAGACTGACCAGATACAAAACCTCTAAATTGTGTTTCCATGATAGTGCAGTTTAGTGGCACAGACAGAGCAGCAATACCCATTCAGCTCAAGAATCAAGTTACATTATGTATGGCCAGAAGATATACTGGGAGAAAAATTGAGGGTAGGCCTAATTTTAAGTGATGATTGACCAATATTTAATTGCAGACAAATTATAATGGAGCACCTACGGTAATATGGATGACATTTTCATTAATGTCAACTGAATTCAACTTGATGCGTTCTGTTGCAATAAATTATGATTAATTTATGATTAATCGGATGTATAAAAGTTCCTGTTTCAAAAACTTTAAAATTTCCAAGAGTCGTGAAATTATTAGGTAAGTTGTAAGACACTTACTCCATTTGAAAGTTTATTTACTTCACAGCATTTAAGGGGATTATTACTAGGGTAAATTTTACTTGCCAGGAATAAAAGATTAAAAGAGAGAAAAGTCCATTTCATCTTATTTTAATTCTCTCTCTTTCAAGAGTGAAACAACAACAACAAAGGTAGCTATCATGTTAAATAGCTCTCCTCTGATTGCAATACTTTACATGAAAGAGTTAAATATTGTCTGATGCTTTGTTCAATCAATTACTACTTTCCAAAGGCCCTGCCATACTCATGTGTCAAATCCTTCATGAGAGACTGTAAATGGCATAATTTGGCCCAAAATATTTGGTTCCCTATTGGTTAAATATTATTGCAGTTACCTGTTTTTGTAGTTACTTATTTTTGCAGTTATTTGCATACTTATTTGGTTTTGCAGAAATGTTTAAGAGCTCCTATCAAAGAAGAGATGCTCCCTGTGCCAGATGATTGGCAATCGTAAAGTTGGTCCAAGTCCAAAGGATGCATAAAACAAGAGAAAAGAGGTAGATTCAACTAATAAATGGGGCGTAAAACAACAAGCTGAAGGTAAAACAAGTTTTGCTAGAAGGAAAGGATTAAAACATGGAGCCTGCAACTCTCTGCTGACTGCAAGCATCTGAAGGTGGTCAATCCCTCGTTTGAAAATCCAGGCTCCTGCCAGGCCCATGGAGAGAGAGATCCACCATTGTATCTTTACTACTATTGAAAGAGGTCAGTATTATATTTTATGGGCTACTTCATACAACAAAAAGATCCTACTATTTATCACTCTGATTATTCCAATCCATGGCTTAAAGCTATTTTCTTACTAAATGTTTACTAGGGTGATTATTAAAGGATACTATCATTCAGAAACCATCTTGTTTCCTGAAGTGGTGGCTGAAGGTGGTATGTGCACTGCACATGGCACTGTGATTGGATTTGAGGGGATTTTGAAATCGCAAGGTCATTCTGTTACACGGTGGTTTGAAAGTGCATTGTACTGTTCATTTTGTTTCCTGGTAACATCAGTCTCTGTAGATGCTCTTACTTAATAGTAGGGTTTGGGTTGGGAGGAGGTTTAGCCACCTCTGCTGTGTCCCTGATTAAGCAAAACTGAAGTCAGTAGGGCAGAAGTAATTTAAGGATAGTTTAAATCTAACAACAGATAACACTGTCAAAAAAAACTAAGGGAGCACATAGCAGAGAGCTCACTTCTGGAAGTGGTGCGGGCAAGTGAGAGAGATCATGAACCTGACTTGATTGGGCTGTCTCGCTATTGAAGATAAGCTCAGATTTCAAAGTTGCTTGAAAACAGACATGCGTTGACATTTTGGGTGCCTGGGTATATCCTGCCTGGCCTCCAGATGCTGCTCGGGAGGGAGCTAGGTCTTTTGCAGATCTTGGACTGAAATTCTTTGGCTGGTGCCTGTAGAGTTAGATGTCTCAAAGCAGGGTCCAAAATCTCTGCTAAACAGGGAGCCACCATGAGCTAGTGAAGAGCAGCTGCATGAAATCACAGCCTCGTGGTTGCTCAGCCTACAGAGAAGATGCATCCCTGTCCTTGTAGTATGCATCTGGGAGAGTAAAGCAGACACTCTTCCAAGAAAATGTGAAGGGTAGCTATGCAGCATCTTTTATGTGAAATACTCTGGTGATTAGAGGAGGTGTGCTTAGTACCTCGATCATTACTGCGCTTTGCTTATATTTGCTCTCCACTGAAAAGAAAACACAGGCACAGGAACCTGGCGTGGGCTCCTGCGCCACAGCTGAGCACGTGCACCTCTCAGCTCTTCACTCGCAACCTGCTCTGCTGTGTATGACGAAGGAGGGGTTTTTTTCTGCATGGCGGTTGGGCAGACGATGAGTGCTTCTCACCAAAATACCCTGCAGACCATGTTTTCCAGAAAGGGGGCTTGGATCCCCCTAGGATGTGAGCCCAAGTCTTCCTTTTCCTGAACACCATAACTACATGGAGAAGGGCAGTGGGGAGTTTCACTCCCCCCCTCCATCCCTCCTATGGGGCAGCGATCAGAGGTGGCTTTGGGACTGATCATGCTGGTGGATGGGAGGTGCAGATAGGGACTGCCTATCCAACCACAGCTGTTCAGGGCCTTTAACAGGCTGAAATAGAGTCTCCATACCCTGACTTGCCTGTGGTATATGCTCAGCTTTTAAGCCATTTTGAGGTAGTTTAGGACAGGCACAGAGTTGCCTTTCTGTGTATGTGAGAGAATTTGAAGTGTGCTCCACTGGCTCTGGCTGGAATGGAGTTAATTTTCTTCAGAGCAGCCCGTATAGTGCTGTGCTTTGGATTTGTGACCAGAACAGTGTTGACTACACACCCGTGTCATGGCTGCTGCTGAGCAGTGCTTGCAGAGCGGCAAGGCCTTCTCTTTTTCCCGTTCTGCCCTCCCAGTGAGCAGGCTGGGGGTGGGCAAGAGGTTGGGACGGGACAGAGGTGGGACAGCCAACCCCAGCTGACCAAAGGGATATTCCACACCATATGACATCGTGCTCGGCAATAGATACCAAGGGAGGGGTTTTTTTGGAAGTAACAACGATCGCCTTCACACCACTTGCTTTGTTTTTTTTTTTTTTTTCTTTCTCTTTCCTTCACTTACTAAACTCTCTTTGTCTCAACCCACTACAAGTTTTCTCTTCCATCTCTCTCCCGTCCAGCGGCGGGGAGGGAGCAAGTGGCTCGGTGAGGCCTGGCTGCAGGCTGGGTTCAGGCCCCCGCATGCCCCTGGGCAAGCAGAGCCAAAGGGAAGGGAGGGAAGAGTCACTTGACCTTTCAGCTGTCACAGGGGTTTCAGGATCACAGTTTTGACGCAAGTATATAAACGTCCTCCAGGTCTGAGGCAAAGGCCTAACCGCTTCTCTGAAATATGTCCCAGATACTGTCCTAAAATTGAGCTTTTTTTTTTTTTTTTTTTTTTTAATTTATAAAGGTCAGATTTATGAATCAGTAATAAGATCACCCATGGAAACATTGTGCTCAGTGTCGTGGCATCAGAAAAACCCCTCCATAAACCAGATGCTCATATAATTAACGTATTTAAACTACTACAGCTGTGGTCCTCCAAGTGTGTCATGTAGGGGGAGACTTGTTCTGGTGTTTTTTAACCTAAAGTAAATGTTAGGAACATAATAATAAATATTAAAGGCTACATTCTCTTAGCATAATTATGTAACTGATCACTTGCAAAACTATTTAAAAATTATGACTGGCACAATTCATTTGAATTATTTTCTTCAAAAAAGAGTGCTCTAGGTTTCCTTGGCAACCTTTAAAATTATATGTATAAACACACCAACCAATCAGCATAATGTCAGTTCAAATAATCCCACAGAAACACAAATACAATGAACGTTAATTAATTATTGTACTGGTTAAATGCAGATTTTAGTAATGTCGAATAGAAACATTTCCTTAGTGCCGAACTGCATTAACAAGCTGCAAAATGCCAGCTTTTTGCAAGTCCACATATAAAATATTAAAAGATATTAAAACTAGCTTTCTCAGGGAACCAGGTTCCCTGGCGAATGTGTTATGAATCCCACTTCTCTAGTACTGGTTAATACAGGTATTCAGGCTGACAGTTAGGATACACAGAGTGCACTTTTATTTCTATTACAGCCTCATCTAGTTTGGAATTGCTGTAATGAATCCTCGCCAGGTGACTTTGCACTGGGTGGAAGAGATTAAAAAGAGAAAAAATGATAAGCCATTGTGGCTGAAGGAAAGGATGGCACTGTACTAGGGCATATTTCAAGCCAAATGTTCATGATCTTGTAGGAGAAGAAAATATTTTACTCAACCTTAACTGCAAATACTCACAGAGACTGTCCCTTTTAAGCCATTACTGTTGCAAATCTGAGATTTGTTTTTTGTTGTTGTGCGTGACACCACGCTGTGCAGAGAAATGCCTGGAAAAGATCTGGTGTTTGGCATGGTTTTCTTCCCACAACTCTTTTATCGAATCAGACAAAACCACATTCACACAGCAACAGAGTGTTTTGGGACACTTCAAGCCAAACGCTACAAGATAATCTGAACCACATTGCAAAGATTCCTCGGGGAGGTGTGGCGTGAAAATTTTGCCCCTGAATAGAATAAAATAGTGTGAACCGTGAGCCTGCCTCCTCCTTTCCTCACCCTTCCTGAATGTCTCCTTAATGGTATACATTGCATAAGGCAGTACCACGCAGCTTCATTAATAATATATACTTATTTAAGCGTAGCATCTCCCACCTCAGTCCACACGCTTGAGACCAGCATGCATTTAGTCAGGTTCATGTGGTTTGAGCTACTAATAAATTGTCAGGCAACGACTTGCTGGCTGAAGAGATGCTGTCAGGAGAGACAGGGGCTGTGGGTACCTGAAAGGTAACCATAGACATTTGACACTTGGAAGAATGCTAGTGGGAGGCTTTGGTACCCGTGGTTACTGTTCATATTAGTGTGCATGTTTATGCCAAGCACTCTCTTATCTACAATAGCAGCTCTGCCACGGCACAGCATACAGCAGGGAGATTAGGCAAACAGTGGATTGAAATAGAAATGTTTATTAAGTGCGAACAAAAATGGTCTCTCTGTAAGTTTTGCTAAACTCACCTGAAATCATGTATTCTATGAGAAGGTGAGGAAAACCACAAATGAACCAAATCTGTCATGTGGATAGGGTTTTCATATTTTTCAGTCCAAGCAGTTAAATACTAAAGCAAGCAGGGATAACTGAGGGAAGTCTTAAGTGCACGTAAAATGGTTTATAGTAACGTAATAATAATAATAAAAAGATGCTCTTGAAGCACTGTGGTTTGTGACCATAGAAATGGGAGTCATTCAATTACAATGCCTCCTCTGAATTTGGTGCTGGGATAATATTTACACTTTGTAGAGGTTTAGGGTTGCATCACTGTGACTATTTTCCTTTTTTACATTTCTTAGCTTCTGTGCAACCCCTGGGGATTTTTCACATCTAAATGGTAGAGAGTTTCTTCTGGAATAAAGAGCAAAGATGTGAATGGGACACGAATGTGTTTTACTTTTTCATGAAGATCCTGGTAAGACAGGATCTCAGAGCACATGCAAAATTTGAAAACATTCTATCTAAAGGTACTTCTGCCTGCAATATATGTCTTTCAGAATGTTTGTATATATATATTTAAAATTATTTTCTCTTTTGCCTCTCTTTTATAAGCAGTACAGTTTTCAGACTTGTTCTGTGTTTTTACCTACCAAGTTATTTTTATTGGTGTTTTAAGTCCATACATCAGGATACATCGCTTGTCTCTGCCCTTGCACCTTGTAATAAAGAGTGCAAATCTCTATTCACCTGGGGAAATCAGAGGGAAAAGTATTTAACTTCTTAATTCTTTCACTAGTTCTTGAAATACTGGGGTTTCCGTCTACCCGACCTTTTGGGGACTGCTTGGTGTGAAAAATTAAGCTAAAGCCTTCCTTCTAGCTTTCCACTTGCCTAGAGAATACCTAGGTATCCCTGTCTCAGTGGTCAGAGGAGCTGAAGGTTTCTTATCTCCCTCCTCTCCATCCTGGGAGCAGACGAGAAGCCAGGCAGATGATACCCTATCTCAGAGGACGCGGTGCTGGCTACAGCTGCTGCCAGAGGATCTGGGCAGGTGCTGTACAACCCAGCACTGCCCAGGGTGTTGTCGTTATGTGTATAGTATATACCAGGGTCTGGCAATCTTCCCCATAGCCCGAGGCAAACCTGCTGTTTCAGCAGACATTTGACTCAGAGTTAAGTGCCTGAATCAAAATTCCCTCCTTATTCCTGTTATGCCGATGGTTTGCTGTTTCTCTACAACAGCAAATCATAAAACAACCCGAGCAGGCCTATTGCACATGAGAGGCAAGTAACGAGACAGAACTCAAAGAAAATGCCGTTTCTGTCCTTCCTTGCTGTCTGCTGTCAGGAAGGAGCTAATAGGTAAGCAGCTTTTAATTTACTTTCACTCTATCTGAGTCAAATCTGCATAGGAATATAATAATGCAAGTGCTTCATCCTTCCATCACAGATATAGAGTCTAACCTAAAGTATGTCTCTTAGTACCCAGGGAGAATAAAATTACCCTGCCCAAGGCAGGAGAGAAATGCGTATCTAGAGAAAAGAACAGCGTACACTGAAGCACTCCAGTTTACAGCTACAGCACTGCAAACCTATATCCATCCACATCCTTACTATCTGTGAACCCAACAGCATTACACTGTGCTTACAGGTTGCCAATGAAATCCAGTTTATAGATGGATGAAAATGATTTCTCCAAGTATTCTCACAGGAGTGGTTTGCATGCTGTACTAGAGGTCATGCTGTATAGTAGTCATTCTTCCAAGTAAAAATAAAAGCAAGCACCTTCATAGGTGGTTCTTTCATTTATATGCATGTTGTTGGAGTTTTTGAATCGTTAGCAAAGAGCAAACAAAAATAATTAATTTGATGGGTTTTATTTTTGTTTATTAATTACCTCTTTGTGTTTTGTTAGAAAAATAGCCATCAACATTTCTTAAACATAAAGTTCCTCATGGAGGACAGCAAATAGTAAAACAGTGACTTCTGTAGGGGTGTGACTGGAAAACAGTATCCATTAATTACTTGTCAATTTCACAGAATATTTTGGCGTCTTGATTTAGCAATATGTAGAACTCCTACTGAAAAATCAAATGTAAGAAATGCTACAATTTGGGAGAAAGAGAAGGGGCTTTGCTAAATAGCATATCTTTGCTTATTTACACATTCATATTGCTCAGATTGGGGTCCTGAAATATAAATTACGTGTTTGAATTAACCTGCTGTTGACTCAGTGTAGGCGTTCATGTTTGAAAAGACTGGCTTTTCTCTAGCTCTGGCTAAGTGCCCCTGAAAAAAACCCGACAAACCTCCACTTAAGAGATTTTTTTCTCTCTTTTTCAGTTATCCAATTTGATGTAAAACCCCATGTTCTTGACCAGTCCAAGTCCTAGTCTGTTCCTGACTAATCCCAGATTAACCGTCTTCTTGCTTTTGACCACTCTTCTACAGTTGTACCCCAGTCTGGAGGGTATAAACTCTACAGAAGTCATAGCGGGGTACCCGCTCAGTGCTGCCAGCTACCTGATCTTGGTGCTTCCTGGGATTTCAGTTCATGCTGCCTGACAGCTACAGACACGTACATAGGTGAAATGTTGGATGTCTTCATGAAAAGCTTACTAAAGGAGAGGCACTGGGGTGGAATAGACCACACTTTTTCTGAATCCTTTGTGAATAAAGGCCTGATTGTTGTAGCTGTCAAAGATGAAAACAGGACAGATTTCACAAGCAGCACAATGTTCCTTTTAGAAAAGATTTTTTAAATCATCACTTTCAATTGCAGCCTAATATTTAATCCTTGCCCCCTCTTCTCTCTTTGAAGACATTCAACAGAAGCAGAAACATCCAGGAACCACAAACAAACAAACAAATCCATGAATAGCTGGGCACTCTGGGTTTTCATAATGGATTGGAAAACAGTTAGCTCAAGTTTGTCTGTGATGCATGAGGATTTGAAGGTGATAAAACTTAAACAGTCCTCAAGTTGTCCATCCTTTCTGCAGTGAAGTGGTCTTGGACTCAGACCACGAATGGGCTTGGCTCCACACTGGGCTGGTTCATTTCTTGCAGTTATGCTCAATGTTTTATTTTTTTATTTTTGTATTTATTTCTTGCACGTAGCAACTTTAGTTGCTGTCAGACATTGCTTAGAGGAGCAGACCACAGTGTTTTCATATCTGGGGAGAGCACAATGGGTAGGCTACTTGATAAGAATCAATAGTGCTAACCTAATGGCATAACCTTGTCAAAACACCTCCTTCACATCTGCTACTTCTGCAGTAAACGGCAGAATCATTAATATGACATCACTTCATCACCAAGCTAATTAAAACTCTAGTGAATGACCTAGAGACAAGTATGTTTATGGGAAAATTCCCACTGATTTCAAAAGGGTCTTAATCAGATTCCTATAATGCCTGCCTTTGCAGTAGATGCCAGTTGAAAATCAGGATTGTAAATATACTGCTTTTCCACCTTGTCATTTTCAATATTGGTACCATTACTACTTGCCCTTATTCTAACATACTGCAGAATACTTTTCTATGCACATACTATTGCATAGACATACACCTGGGCTAAGTTAAGGAATATAGCAAAATGAACTGGAGATTCACCATACGGCCATAACGTGACACTTAAAAAAATGCTATCCCAAGTGTCTAATGTTCAGATACCATGCCTAGTGAAACCAAACTCTGATCTCCATGCCCAAATTAAACAAAGCAAGGTTAAATGTCAAGGAAGCATGTCCAAAATATCTGCAAATAAAAACTTATGCTGGGACGGGCAGTCAAATGAAAACTGGTAGGCTCCACTGCAGGGAAAAAGATACTTCAGCGGTATCTTTGGCGAAAGCTGAAAAGAGTTATACTAGGTTTTAAAGTAAAGATTAATCCTTTTACAACAAATGGAAGTTTCATTGAATAACATCTATACATCCAAAAATGTCCGGTTTTGGTACTCTTTCCCCCATTAGAATATGGAACAGAACATAGAGAAAGAGGTCCAGGAGAATCAGAAGGAAAGACATTTATCCTCATCTGCCTTGGCCATCACTACAAAACTATTCCACAAACCCTGCACCTTGCTCAGTATGTGCATACACTTTTTCAAAGGAATTGGTTTCTGCTAATAAAAACATCTATTGACAGGTTGTTTGATTTTGCGTTCATGTGCATCAATAATTTTTTTTTTCCTTCTTGCTGTCAAGATGTCAGTGATAACCACAGAGATACTCTCTTTTGACAGCAATAGAAATTTCATGTTGGAGACAAAGCGCTGCAAAAATCTTGCCCTTTTCTCTGAGGATGTCACCAGTAGCATCATCAGAATGCTACCGAAGGGAGGAGGAGTGTGTTGGCAGCTTAAAGGCTGCCAAATGTGAGCATATGCTGGAAGAAGGGAAGATTATTTTACTTTACCATGCTAAAAACTGATTTATAATAATGCATGTTTGCATTATTAATCCTGTAACATAGTCCTATAATACAGTTATCTATGTCTCTATAGTATCTATTACAGTAAAAAAATCAACAAACTGAATTTTCATGATGCCCCCACAGGAAGGCTAGATTAGTCTGAGGAGCTACTCCTTCCTTCCTTCCCCACTGGAGACAACATTACTTCATTTGTTTAAAGACGTGCTTTTTTTAAATGGAAGGCTTTGCATAATTTGATCGATTTTTCTTCTTGTGACAAGACCTGGCTATATAGTGCCCTCATACTTTCAATTAATGCACTGCCACCATGTAAGTGCAAGCTTTGCCACTTGCCCTTGCTGATGTTTAAAGTGTTACCAGCAGAATTACTTCCAGGGATAAAGTCAGTAGTGCTGCACCCAGGCAGCTTTAATATGATGGTGTGTCCAAAGTGGTCACCTAAGAAAAACCCTGTGAAAGACCGGCCAATTTTCCATCTAGGTCAACAGATCATTGGGACCACTAAAGCCCAGATGTTTTTGTTTCAGCTTCAAACGTAATATTCAATAACATCAATTGCGACCAAAATATCTTCAGAAGGAGGATTCGCATTCAGGATTTGTCCATGTTAAATTGACCACTGACACACACACACAAAATCTATTTTTCTGAAGGAAAAAGTTTAGCCAAGCTCTCACCCTTGCTTTCAGCTGATGTGCAATTTATTCCTGTTCACACCCAGAAGAAAATCACCAGAAAAAAGATTTTCATTTTTTGCCATTTTGCCTTCTTAGCAAGCTCAACCAATACCTGGATTTTCAGTCCCAGTTGGCAAAAAATGTGTCCCAGCCCTATAGACAGACACTGCAAGACAATCTGTTCACATCCTAAAACTAAACACAACTTAGCCAGCCAGCCAGCCACAACCCCTGATCTTGACTGATCCTGCAATAAACTGGGCCTTTTACTCTACCACTTATTCCCTGAGTGGAACTTAACCTTAACTATACTTGAGTGAGACCTTCTATAGGCCTAACCGTGCCGCTGCTGACAGCCCACATCCTAATTCTGTGGGTTTTCTCTGACACGATTTAAAGCTATCTCCTCAATCTAGGTCTTGAGCCTCCACCCCAATTCTGAATCTTAAAGGTAGCTCAGGGACTCTTGTAAATACTGATCATCATCTATTCTCAGGGCTCTGAGGGCACTAATAGGCTTTAATGGCCCTGACCAGCCTCACCTGGGGCCTCTCCCCACCCCTGCCTATGGCTCAGGAGCTCAATTTCAGCTCAGCCGGGGGCCATTAGACCCTTCCCAATGAATGATGTCACAGAAGTGTCAGTCTCCAGCTCAGCCACAGCCATGACCATGTCTGGCCACAGATCCTGTTGACTGATTCCCCAACCCACAAAAGGACTTCCTAGCCTGACCTTGAACCTGCCTGGCAACCACTGGGCTGTGCCTGACCCTGATTATCCTCATCAGACATGATCATAACCCTGACCAGCAAACTGACTTCCCAGCTTGATCTTGGCCCTGTCTCATTGCCAGGAACTTTTCTGATCTGGACCCTTGGCTGAACCTGGCTGCCATGCCTGGGTGTGCCCTGCTTGTCCCACTGGAGTGGTATGATGGGCAAGGCACTGTCCTGATGGTCCTATCATCCCCCTTAGTGCCTGGCTCTGCAGCCCTTGGCGTGGTTCTCATCCACCGGAATATTAAATTCAGTTTATGCTCATCTAATTCCCTCACCTTTGCCCCAGATGTTACTGTCTTTCAACAAACCATATCTATCCGTAAAGTCACCTTTAACAGTATGTGTTTGCTGGCCCTGTGGGTGTCACTGCCATTCAGCAACACAACCATCTTTACAGAGTCCTGTAATAAACAAGCTTTGGTTACTTTGGTCTCAAACTTCAGTCCTAGATCTGATTATGTCCCAAATTTGAACAATGCTCCACAATCCCATCTCCACGCCCTGCCCATCAGCAACTGGATTCACATTTCTGCTGACTGTTTTCATCTCAGCCCCTAGTTCTTTACACACAACTGCAGTGGCTTGACAGAGACTTGTGGACACTCGGCTATACTTGAAACATTTGGCCAGAGTACTATTATAAAGGAAAGTGGTGAGGTCCATCTTGCCCAGCTTGTTGTATTCCTTTGAGTGATTAGCTCCCTGTTGTGACCAATTTCATGTTTTTAATAATTTGTGCCGAAATATCTTCAGTTTCTAAAAATAGAACTAGAGTGATGTTGCATGTAATAAGGGAAGCACCAAAAAATTCAGGAAATTCCAATTCTGTGCTAAAAGCTTAAGGATCGATGCCTGCTAAGCTTTTGTCTCCCAGCCAGGGTTCCTGTCCTGCTTTCCCAGGTGCCAGAAATGGCATAAGCACCTTAAAAATAAAAACTTTTAAGTGCTTGCATGTGAATTGAAAGGTGAAATTTTAAGCATACAATTTTTGAAATATAAATGTTTTGTATGCAAGGGAAAGCAGATGAGAAGGACATCATGAGCATGATCAGATGAAAACCACAGGAGCAATAGATGCTCTACCAGTTACTGGAACGTTGACCTTAATAAAGCTACGACAACTCACATGAGCTGGGCTCTGTACCACAGAGCAGGGAGAGCCATGATGGCTTTGAACTGTATGTTTTCCACTCCTCCCAAATGCAGAATATAGTTATGTTGGATGTACATAAACTGCTCAGAATGAAGCATTAGAATGAAAAAGAATATCGCATTGGGGAGGGAAGGGTAATCAGAATTATAAGCATGCCTTCGCTGTAAGTAGTAAAATAATGCACAGTAAAATAATGTATTATTAGGGTATTAGAATTTGTGCCTGCTCCCCCAATCACATACCACCTAGAAAAGCATTTTCCAACATCTCATAGTGAGGCCTTACTTTAAAACTTTCAGCATTAACTGGAAAACCCAACATACTCTAATAATAACAGATGGCTATGAAGTGAATAGAGAGCTGTATTTCACTCTTGGGCCTCTGTGGCTATTCAGAAGCCACTTGAGTTACACACTCATAGTTAATAACATCAGCAGAGCCACTCCAGTTAATTACAGCATTATATTTACTCCATAGCTCTCTATTATACTTTAAGTCGCAGTAAGAAAAGGGCAAGCATATAATCCCTCCAAAGACATTGTACTGCTCTTGCTAAAAAGACTCAAAAAGCTTCATAGCTGTAGACAAAATGTAAACCCCAGTATGGAACAACAGATACTCTTTAATATCTCTTGCACAGAGCAGCTTAATTGACAGTAATTCCAGACTGGCCAGATAGCAAACATTGTATAGCTTCTCATTGTGGGCTAGTAAAATGGAGTATTGCCGCTTGCCCAGAGGAGGAAGGGAGGAAATGGGAGGTGTAATGAGTATGTAGAAAGGACTCTTAGGAAGCATTGCGCTTTCTCCAGCTTAATTTAGTTTTTCCTCCTGATTTCACCCCATTCTCTCCTTTTTTTGTCCTCCTTTCATTTTATTTCCGAAGGACAGGAAACTTATAAATAAAGCCAAATAAACTAGAATGCTTTGTTCATCAAATAATGAAGAGAAAGTAAAATAAAGCTACTTCACCAAGGAAATCTAGAGAAGTTTTTTAAGAGACCTTTTTGTCAGCAAAGCTGTAAATTATTGACTTAGCTTTTTCATTAAAAATAAAAGGGCAGACTCTTAAAAGTAGAGCTTCATTTCAGAGAAAACTCATGACTAAAAAATGGAATTGACAACCCCCCAAAAGCCTATTCTTAAGATACCTTACCACTCATCCTGTTGGCCTAACACCCCCTGTAGTAGACAACGGAGCAGTGGGGAGTTTTCCTTTTGTGTCCCTTGCCCACATCTAGATCCTCTCTTTAGACTCCAAACTCAGAAGGAAAGAAGAATGATGGAACTACGTCTCTGTGGATCAGGGATAAGATGGGGGGGGTGGTGTGTGTGTGTGTGTGTGTCTGCGGATTAATCTAGGAAACACTGTTAAACAATGTTTCACAGGGATAATTTAATTTTTTTTTTTACAATGTTATAAAATCTGTGCTTTTCCCAGAGTGACTTGAACTTCCCCTGAATGCCGTGTCTGTGTGGCGAGGAGCTCATTCCCACCCGCCTTGCCACACTTACAGAGTGGCAAAAGCTGCAGCCTTGCCCTTAGCTCTCCCTTGGCATTCCAAGCTGCCTGACTGAAGTGTTCTGGTTATTTCTGAATGAAGTCTGGGGAATAATGCTACCTCTCTGTGTAGTAGCACTGGCCTTTTTGCGGGGCACACTGTACTTGGCTGGGTTGTGAAGTCGTTCCTCAGTATATTGTATAAATATTTCAGAGGCCTTGATTGATCATAGGAACAGTTCTACCTGACATGCTAATAAAGGCAAATCTTACTTTCAGCACCTTACAAAACTACAGGAGCTATGTTTGTGATCCTTTGGAAAGGAAGGCCTCTGACAAATGTAAATAATTCACAAATGCTAAAACGTCTACTTCATCAAAATAATTTTTTAGGGTGTAGCTATATTTAAAATTGCAAATTGGTGTTATAGATGGCTTCTAATTTATTAAAATGTGTACATTCATAAAACTGATGCTAGAAACCTATGGATCATAAAACCTAGCATGTGTTGAAGCTGGCATCGTAATTCTAGCCCTACTTCCAGCTGTGGCATCTATGCCTTTGAAGTACTCACAGCTGGGGTTGAAGCTCCTCTCTGCAGACAAAGAAACCTGCTGTCTTGAAGCATTGGCTTTAAATTTGCTGTAGCTTAGCTGGAACTTGACTGAAAGACTTGCTTCTCATTGCAGAGAGACGTCTCAGTATCTACTTCAAAGGCAGGTGATACCACAACATCTTCAGTCTCAGGTGTAGTTAAAAATTCACTCCCAAAGCAAAGGTAAGGCACCAGCCTTAAAACACAGGTTAAAATTCAGTTCATAGCTCCGTTACTGTTAGGTGCAAAGACCTTAGCTTAAATTTGAACTTCTCTCCCATGCAAAATGTCATTTAATCAATTGCAATATTTCTAATGTACCTATCACCCTCCTGTTTGAATACCTCTACCTGGAGCTCAGCGGGAGTTTTTTTCCAGAACAAGCCGAAAGTAATCTCTGCGGGTTCAGGCTCCTTGGTTTAAAACAGCAGGGCAGGGCTTTCTCCGCTGAGCTGCCCCTACCTGCGAGCACTTCAAAAGAGCAGTCGCAGCAGGGGCCGTCGCTGAAACCGAAAGCGGGGTTTTATCTAGCATGGGAGGTTTTGCGAGTCTTCAGCCTCGAGGGCAACTTGTTCATTTAAAAAATGTTTTTTTTTAAGTGATATATTGTATGGCTGTTATAAGACCTTGAAGAGGATAATGGTAGCCGCACACTCTTTCCCTCTGGTCAGCTTTGTGAGCAAATGAAATAAAAAAAAAAAGAAAAGAGGACAAGTTCACTGTTCCAGAAGCTCTGTGTTAACCCCGTTTCTGTACCGCACCCACAGAGTGACATAATGTAGAAGGGTGAACCACAAAGGTTGTTTGTTCTCTTTGATGTTATTTTATGATGTACAAAGACAGCACCATTTCAGACATTATTTTCCTTCATGGTCTTAGTTAAAAATATCAGGAATACTGGGTTATGCCTTTGGTTTTTTGTGCTAGAGAACTGAGTGTGGCAAGGTTTTGAGAGATCTGGGGAATGTCTTTGCTTGGGGATGAAAGAGAGTGGTGACTTTAACATAGTTTAAGCTCATGGAATTAAAGGTATTTACGTATTTATTTCCCATTGATTTCCAAGTTAGAGGGAATAAATGGCTTTGTTTCTCTTATGGTAGGAGAGAAAAGCATATGCGTGTCTTATGTGCTTTTGTATTATTTTACTGACTATAACTCTGATAATACAAATGCTAAATGAATTTATATAGATTTTTTTTTCCACAAAAATTATACTGGTCAGCATCACAGGCATGTGTTTTATTGCTAGCAGACCTAGGGACTACAGTTGTTCATTCAGTGATTGCTGAATTTCTGTATTTATAGAATGCTGTGTGTCATGGTCCAAGTTCAAGCATTATCATAATTTTGGATTTATTTTTTTTAAACACCTTCAGAATGATAGACTCTCATTGGGTGAGTCCTGCCACTGACCAGTCTCGAAAAGGTAGGTAAGCTAGGATGGAGAGCTGACTAGCTCCATATTTGACATCTATAAAAGCTACGGCAAAGTATATATCTGATAAACCTGGTAAGGCCTCAGGAACTGCTCTTAATTTTCTAAATTAGAATCTTGTTCCCTGTGAAAGTCTAACTTCCTAAAACGTGCATTGTATTTTCCGTGGTAGCTCAGAAAACAGGTATTTATGAAGTCTTCTCATTTAGCTAAGCCTGAGCACTGAGAATTGAAAAAGTCTCCCTTTCCCCAGCTGAGCAAGAAAAAAATTTGCAAGTGCAGCATACGTATAATTTTTCAGACAGAGTGATCTGATATCGGCTATTATACACACAACTTTTCTTTTACTGTAAAGAGTTGACCAGTTACCTGCAAGAACATGAATTCGTGCTAGGCTATTACGTTAGTGCTCCTACACACCCGCAAATTCAACCCTCCACCCCATGCACGAAACCTAACTGCATCTCTTTAATGTAGTCACTGGAGGGACTTCAGCCAAGGTGAATCCCCTAAAGCTAGTTTTAAATTGAGAGCTTCAAGACTTGCCTGCTCATGGGGGTAAACACGCCGGTGGATAGTTTTACTGAGCAGTGGGCTGCTGTGGTATGTTACTATCAGTAGTAAGCTACCGAGGTTAAGCTAAGTTACCTATTTCTTTACAAGACCTGGTAGCTACAGGGTGTTTATGCAGTAACATTTTCTTGGTGTCTGGAGTGCCTAAAAATAACCACAACAGAAAATGAAGTACAGAATGAGCTTTTCTATGGAAAAAAAACCCAACACCTTTTTCACAGATTCTTCTCATTTCTACTGGGGTGGCAAGCAGAAGCTGCAGGTTCCCTGCTCTTTGTTGAAATGTCATGAAGTGGTTCTAACTGATGGACCCGAACCTGAACAAAGGAGTCCCCCCCCACTCCCCGGCTCCAAACCACAACCTCTTGCTGCTGCTGAAAATAACATCTGAAATATGGCTTCAGCTGTAGCCTCTGTGACATGCAAAACCTGAGGGGTTTGCAAGCCTGTAACTAAGAAATTACACGGCCTCCCTAATGTTCCCTGTGAATTTCAGTTCTACCCTGAAGCCAACAGGTGAAAAAAGTGAAATGTGGGTGCGTCCTTGGGAGAAAACTAACGATTAGCAAATTTCAAAAAAATTAAAGGCTCAACTATTACCACCCTCTGAACTGCACAGCTCCTACACCAGTCACAGGGAGGATTCTTCCATCCAAACACACACACTCGCCCCCGCTCCGGGAATGACAGGGGCATTAAACTATGTATGGGAATGGGATAACAACCCTTCTAACATACTGTTAGAAGAATGGGGAAAGACTAGGAAAAAAGACCTGCAGCATAATAGGATTTGCATATACGTGTATGATTCATCCTAATAGACATGCTGAATGTGGGTTACAGAAATGAGCAGTGAGGAGGACTGAAAACTTGCTGAATGGCCAGGCCTAGAGTGTTGTGATCACTGACACAAAGTCCAGCTGTAGGCCAGTCACTAGTGGTGAAGCCCAGGGGTGGATACTGCATCCAGTACTGTTTAATATCTTCATTAATGATTCTCACAATGTGGCAGAATGCAGCCTCAGAAAGTTTTCAGATGACACAAAACTGGGAGGAGTAGCTGATACAGAAGTTGGGTGTGCTGCCATTCAGAGGAACCTCAACAGGTTGTAGAAATGGGCAGAGAGAAACATCATGAAGCTCAAGAAAGTGAAATGCAGAGTCCTGCACCTGGGGACGAACACGTCCATGCACCAGTCCATGCTGGGGCTGCAAAGCAGCTTGGCAGAGAAGGACCTGGGGGTTCTGGTGGACACCAAGTTGAACTTGAGTCAGCAATGTGCCCTAGCAACAAAGAAGGCCAGCTGCATCCTAAGCTGCATTAGGAGGAGCATTACCAGCAAGGTTGAGAAAGGTGACTCCTTAGCACTGGGAGGCCACACCTTAAGTAGGGAACTTTGGGCTAACCAGTAAAAGAAAGACATGGACTTGCTGTATTGAGTTCAGTGAAGAGCCATGAAGATGATAAAGGGACTGTAGCATCTTTCATACAAGGAGAGCCTGAGAGAGCTAGGACTGTTCAGTCTGGAAAAGAGAAGGCTTGGAGGGATCATACCAATGTTTCTAAATACCTGACAGACGAGAGTAAAGAGGAAGCCAAGCTCTTCTCAGTGGTGTGCAGTAGCAGGATAAGAGGCAATGGGCACACATTGAAATACAGGAAATTCCATTTAAATACAAGAAAAATATTCTGTACTCTGAGGATGGTCAAACACTGGCACAGTTTGCCCAGGGATGTTGTGGAGTCTCCATCCTTGCAGATATTCGGAACTTGACTGGACACAGCCCTGAGCACCCTGTTTTGCCTGATCCTACTTGAGCAGGGGGGCTGGACTAGGTGACCTCCAGAGGTCCCTTCCAACCTCAACCATTCTATGATTTGTCCACTTACATATTACAGCAAATTAAAACTTTCCAACTGTTGAAAATACATCTTCATGTTAGTAGTCAGAAGAGCTGTTAAAGGAATGGAAGTGTCTTTAAAGGAAGGCTCTACATGGTGGCTCCCGTCATTTGGGAGTGCTGGAGGAAACATGGAAAAACCCATGGAGAAGAGGCAAAGGGTAGAGCAGGAGAAGCATAAAGGAGGAAAAAGGTAAAGCTATGAAAACTCTGAGACATAAAGATCCAAAACCAAAGGCTAATTTGGGGTGTTGTTTCCCATAGTCAATTTTAGTAATTACTCTCAATTGCCTAAGGCATGTTTTGAAATAAAAAATACATTCCTGGCAGCATTTGAGTTGCTCTGTTCCTTAGAACTGAATTGGTCTGCAACAAAGGGAGTAAATTTCAGTGCTGAATATTTCCTTTCTGTGTGTGCTGTTGAATCTCGATGCAGCACATAGAACTTCCAGGCAGTTAATATGCTGTTAGGTGTTCACTCCAGAAGAGAAGAGGGCGGGGATTGCTAAAAACAGCAAATGGATAGTGATTTTGTGATGCTACCCAGAAGCAGAGCCCCCCTAAAATGAAGACAGAGAGATTTCAGTGGTACAGCACTGCAACACCAATGTAAGTGCTGTAAGTAAGTGAGGTAGCCTGAGCAGAAGTTCAGATACTCACTATAGGTAAGAGGCAAGATGTCTCATAGTAGAAGATGGGTCACCTTATTAGAGAATTAGATTTCCTTTGGGGAAAATATCTCAACAGCAAACACAAAAGTCCCTTTCAGTCTTTGCTTGTCCATTTTGTCTTAATATTTTTGCAAGAGGCAGATATAAGTTTGGAGAAGTATGCAAGGAAAAAAAAAACACATAAAGAAAGTGAAAAGTTATTGACTGTAGCTCCCTGATGAGCTGTTCACTTTGGATGCTTACACAGAAGTAATATTTTTAGGGATGATTTGTGACACAATAGTAATTTTAAAGTCCATTTCTTACCCATGGAAAAGTCCGTTGGCTCCAGGTTATTTCAAACATATTCTTAGAGCTATCCACTAATATATGATTCTGGACCTGCTTTGAGAAACCTTACCTTCAAATGTCCTGTTGAAAAGAAACACAGGAGGCAGTGTTTCTCAGTGAAGGACATCAGAGTGGGATTCAGAAAGCTTGCATTCCTTGTTGGGATGTGCTACTGAGTCCCTACATGACCTTGGGGAAATTACTCTCGCCATGCATTCAGTACATTTTAGCTGGCTTCAAAATCATGCCTAGACTTTGTTGCCCATCCACACTGTTACTACTAGAGGTTCCTACAAGCTAACTCTAGAGTGCTGCAGCTGTTTTTCCCAGGTGTCAGAAGACCCTTAGGTTTCCTTTTCTCTTGAGGTCTGCTCAAGGTTGCATATGTGTAGTTTGTTCCTGGCTTCACTGCCTCCCTGCGTCCCATTAGCACTAGCAGTAGCACTGTATGACTAGCGTCAGGCTGATGGCTCTTAAGCCTTCTTTAAAATCCGTGATATGCTCTGCTAGAATGACGGATGAGGTTTATACACTGAATACTAGAGGTAAGTGTAGTGGAATTAAGGACAGCCTTCGGAAATCATCCTGGAGGAGTGATTTGAGAACTAGGAGATAAAGCAGGAGAGGATGGTTTTAGAAAGGACAAAAGTAGAAGGCAGTAACAGATTACAGAAGATGTGGAAAGACTGTGAGACTGCCACATAACCCTTAGCATAAGCGAAGCATAAAATTAACATCAATAATCAAATGCAATAACAGCTAAGTAGGGAGTGCCAAAGAGAGGTTGGCAAACATTCAGGTACAGTACTTACTCCTTGTTCATGATTCTGACTCACGGAAATGCAAATCTTCAAAAGAGTCTGCGATGAAAAAATAAATATATTGTTTATTTAGTCATAAAGATTTAGATGTATGCATTTGTAGTCTTTTTTTTTTTTTTTTTTTTTTTTTTTTTTGCTAAAAACCTTTTGCTAAACTAGAAAAGAACTTAATTTGAGGTATCGTCTATTCTGAGGAAAACTGCTTCAGTTTTGATAGGAGTTAGTCTGAAGATGTGATGACGACTATGGCCAGCATCCGAGAGTATATAGCCTGATCACATTTTTAAAGGTGGCCTTAATGAAATCTCCATTTGTACATGAACAAGTTTTCATCTATGCATACATTGTTCTACCATTACCATCTGTGCAGGATGGAATAATGGAATATGCACATGGAATGGAATATCCAATAATGGAATTTGCACATACAGTTCTGTATTTATGTGAGAATTTGTGAAGTGAGATTTAAGTTTTACAAGCTAAGAATAAATTTTGAAAAGGATCTCTCAAAACCAAATCTAGACATTATGAGTCTGTGAAAGTCCTTGGTCACAATGAGGGAATTAACATAGATATGTATATATACACATACACACACTTTTTAAAAGTTTGGGTTTGCAATTTTGTTGGAGAAATCTAAAATTCTAAAAGCTGTTTCAGAGTTGTCAGCTATTGTATTGCCAGGTCTTTTATGTGGATGACTCAATCAATTTTCCAATTGTCTGCTTCTCTCTGCCTGATATTTCCTAATAGAAGCCTTAGCAGTCCCATAATTTGGACATAAAAATGGAATTTATAACTTTTCCATTTACTCTGTCTCTATCACTGTCCACTGCCATTACTTTCTCTCAGCTTAATAACTGTAGTGAGAGTAAAAAAATAGTCTTATTTTCTTCTCTCCTAATGTGCGGTTGCTTGTCAAATGGCAGGGCCTTGCAACCTTATGTATACCGATTGTTTCTGAGCTTTCTACTCGCTTCACCTGAGTTCCCATTTTCATTTTAAATTGGCCTTAAATTCACAGACAAAAATTCTTAAGCTTTCTATTTACAAGGCAGCGTGCACATTCAGTTTAGTTTAAAATGCCTTAACCCAATTTTAGCTATTGCTGAATGATATCGGCAGTGAACCAAAATGTTTTATTTTTCTACAGTTAATTTTCTCCTGCTGTTTTTCAGTACTGAGCCTATTTATTCAGTGGCTGTGGAATTCTTGGTAGATTTCTATGGCAGGGTTTTCTTTATCTGAACTCATAATAATGTGTTTGTGATAGCAGAAATAGCCGACGGTGGCTTGTGGCATACAGTAAGCAGTGACAATAAAAGCAGATGGACATCTGACTGAGAAAAAGGGTTCCTCAGTTAATTCTGGAGGATGTGCAAGGAACAGCGCTTTTGTCTAAATGACTGCTTTTTAAAACGTTCACCAGAGTGTGCTGATTTCTCTTATCAGGGAACAAGAGAATAAAAGCTATTTTTCCCACCTCAAATATTGGACATTATGCTTCAGGTATCTGAAAAAAGCTTAATATTCTCAAGAAAGCTACCTGAAAATTGGCTGTCAAATGTGAGATACAGGATCAAAAGATCATTTTGGAAAAAGTTTGGCCCACATTTTCTCTGTTAGGATCTTTCTTAAACTTTTTTTTCAAAATATTCAAAGATTGCATGAGCCAAATTGTAAACCTATAATAATTCCAAAAATTACCCGTAACTCACAGTAATGCAAATGATGGGATTATTAGAAATTTACTAATTACATAGAGTTATGTAATCATCTCTTTTTCAGAATATTTCTAAGCCTTCTGGTTTAGAATGGAGCTTAAAAATACAAGGTCTAAATCAGCGGGAGGACAAAAAGAGAAAACTAACATGAAAAAAATCAAACCTTACAATTTTTCTAAGGCTTGCTTTGAGAGTATTGAAAGATTGAAGTTGACAGTAGTGAAGTTGACAGGATGTAAGATGAAGTAGGGAAAAAACCTTCAAAAACATTAGCGAATTCAACTGAGAAAGATGCCAGGGAGCTCTAAGTAGAACTTAGCGGATGGATCATCCAAACCTTATTCAGCTAATTCACAGAAATAACTCCTTATTTCTTGTAACTAAACCTAGCTGGAAATCACTCACAGCACAGAAGTAACACCATACAAAGTTCCCCTACACAACTGTTGTGATAAGCCACTTTTTTGGCAGTCTACGCATGCTGAATTGGCGTGGCTGCCTTTACTGTGTGTGTCGGGGCCTCTGGAAATAAAGTTCTCGGAATAAATACAATTAGTCAAATTACCAGACATGTCTGTTATTGATTAAGGAAGAGTTTTGCAATCATTTAGACTAGTAAACTTGGCGCAAATCGTAAATGTGGATGTTCCATGGATTAAAAGAGGAGTAATTGACAATCAACACACCAGAGCTGCCTGTCTGCTTTTCAGCAGGACCACAAAAATCTTTTGCAGGCAACCAAAATGCTCAGGCTTCATCATGTGCTTTACGCTGCCTCTCTGTCCGTCAAATGCTGGGACACAGGAGACTTGCAGCACATTGTGCAGGAGTCAAGGAAAGGGTCTGTTCTCCTGGGTAGACCCCAGCGGTGCAGAGGACCCTTGCCAAGCCAACTGGTGCAGGGGCAAATGCCAGTCACACCCCTGTCCTAAGAGCACCATCTTAGTCAAAATAACCAACAAAATTTACTCTCCCCTAAGCTAGGCTCGGGTGGGGTGCTTCCATTCAACTTAAAAACTAGCAAGGAAGGTAAAAGACCCCAAGGCACCAACAGTTTGTAAAAAGCACCACTAAGTGTAACAAGAAAATGAGAATTAGCTTTTATGCCCTGTCTGAAAAAATAACTACAGTCAACATATGAAGCACGGTTAAAAAGCCAGCCAAGTGCTATTTGCCGAGAACAATGAAAACTGATCAAAAAGCTTTCAAATATTGCTACTTGAATGAAATTTCAAAGTGAAAGTCAGAGGGGAAAAAAGGTGAAAATGTGTACCTTTACTTTTGTTTTAGCTCTGTTGCACAGAACGCCGCAGATTTCCTGGGGCTTTTACTTGCAGAGGCAGGATGCGCAGCCCAAACAGATCCCAAGCCTCTGCAGGAAATTTCATGAGTTGCTCGTTCAAAGACCAGAATGGAGCAAGTCAGAGGAACCTGCAGTATCCTTGGGGTCACCCAGTGTCTCAAAACGCTGAGCAGAGATGTTCTGGTTTAGACCCGAGTAAGGTCACCGTCTTTTCATGTGGAACTAGTTAGTGCTAATTTGTTCTATGAACAACTTCCTAGACAGTACGTGCTAGTTAGTACTTTAAGTTTTTATGCCATTGTTATCTGAATTAGAAGAAAATCTACAGGTTCTGCAGGACATCATTGAAATTTTTCTTAAAAAAAAAAACCCAAACCCAACAGAAAATCATCAAAACAAAACCTGGTTGGTGTTGGGAAAAAAAAAAAAAAGACTTTTTTTCCTCAATCAAAGGTGAGTTAGCAAGCACATAATTTGCTTCTGAAAATGGGACATAAGCTTCTAAATCATTTAGACACCTTTGAAAAGGGGATTTGAAAACCCAGCGCACGGCATAGCCAGATTCCTTGTCAGGCACCACGGGAGGAAGAACTGAAGAATTTGGTTTTCAGTTCTGTAAATAATTAACTCAATCCGTCTTTTATGTCAGTTCCTATAGATAGCTAAAAATGTCTACCAGGAGCCAGATCTTCATGCAGAGAGCGCGACACTACAGAGGCATCGTATAAACTTTACACTGGTTATCCTTGTTCGTTCAGCCGGCTGTATTCTCACAATAAAGTTTAATGGAAACAGATGAAAGTTGCTGTAGACACAACTATATGCCTGGCTCAGAAAATCATTTGTAAGATTACAGTTAAGGTGCAGGAAATGTTGGGAAGCTTCATTTTTATGCTGCCGGTGTCCTGCTCTGTCTCCTTTTGAAGTGCTTTGTAGAACCAGGCCAATTGTATTTAGTACAAGAGGGAACAGTGGTAGAAACTGAAACAGTCATTTTACCGGCAAGTGTAAAGCAGTTGTCAAATGTCATTGTCAAGATTACTTTTGAAGCCTGTCTTCACAACAACAGCAAACAGTCACATGCAGGAGGAAGTACTTATTTATCTGATTTAAATGAATACAATCTGGTTTCGCTAATTTCTTTCTGGCAATAATTAACATGTTGCTCAATTTATTTTAATAGCACATTAATTTGATTCCTTGTCTTGCCAGAAATGCAACCAGCAGCTTCGGAGTAACAAAATGTATCTCTAACAGGAGCTGCCAAAGTTCTCTGTAAAGGTAGTTATTTAGGAAACTATTTGTGTTGGTTTATTAAGTGTAAATTCATAACGCAGTTCTAGTACGTTACTTCTACCCAGAAACATAAATCAGCAATGCAGAAAATGCACACGGTGGAATTAGGCAAAAAAGGCCGGGTTATTTGGCAGAGACTCTATGGATTTGCTTGAGGGAGAAGGGAAGAAAATGGCTTAAAAAGGCAGGCGTGAGCTTTTGCTGTATGCCATGAGGCTGCCCAAGGTGGCAGGCTATTTCTAGGACCCGCATCCCATGCAATCCACGTTTTTTAAGTCATAGTAGGCATCTGCTGGAACAAAAGCAGACGGTGGAACACAGACTGAGCCCTTGGTTAAAATTCTTTTCTTCAGCAGAGACCTTTTAGAAGCAGAAGAACATAGGAAGAAACAAGGGCAACTCACAGATGCTTTCCTTCAGGGCGCGTGGGTCTGGAGCTAGCACAGCACCGAGATGGTTTCCCCTGTAGAGCAATTTTTGTGCGCTCTTGCTAAATGCATCACAAATCTATCTGATGGTCAGCGATACTGAGAGGTTGAAACAGTGCAAGTGGAAGAATATTCTGCAGGTTTTTGGTGAGTTTCCTGTGGACGACTACCACGCGCCCAGGCACCAATCAGCACTATGAGACCTGACCAGAGGATGCCCTTGTTTCCTCTTTATGAATATGCCTCGAAGTGAGATAAGACGGAGAAGGTACTCGCTCGCTCTTGTCTACCTTAACCCATATTCAGTAACTCTGCCTTCATGACAATAGCCATGTCGAATCTTAGCACGGAAAAAATAAAATTCTTTTGACAGGCTGCTGCTTAATTTTAATGGGGGAAAAGAATTATTCCTCCTGATTTTAAATTTTCTCAACTTCTCAAGCTGTTCAAAGAGCGTATACTTTTTTTTTTTTTTTTTAGGGTATATTTAAGTATTTTCATTACCTATTTCTCAAAGAAAATATTTCGGGAACAATGTGTTTATTCTTACACTATGGTTTCAAGGGATTTCAGTAGATTTTTGTACCTCTGTGTAGGACTACTGTGTAGAACATGAAGAATGTTTTTCCTTGTATTTTAAAACGTAAGACCTATATGTAAATAGAAAAGATGTATGTGATTTCTGAAAAGATACACTTTAGTAAATATATCTTTTTTCTATTAAAAAGAATATTTTGGAAAAAAAATGTTACTGTGTGAGAAAGCTGTAGATCCTGAGAACATCTGTCCGTAGTATACAATGAAGAATGGTGTCCAGCATAAGACCACGGCAGCGTTTGAGGGAGCCCAGAAATTAGCATGCGTGGGGCACTCACAGTATAGCCCCAGTAAATCTTTGTAATGGAATTTCCAAAACAAATACTTCTGTTGTAAGCTGACTCCCCCTACAACAGCTTTGCTGAAGGCTTGTTGTATTTCTCAGGAAAAAAGGGTATTTTATCTGCAAATCTGCTCTTCATGCAAGAAATCAGTTAAAAATGTAATAGGTAGTTCCAATTCTCAATTAGTTCAGCATCCGGCCCACAAACCAATAGACGTTTTGGCTGTGTTTGGAAAGCATGTTGTGTTTTTATTTGAGATTTTTAATGCAAACATTTGAAGCCATAGCTTTTACAGTATTGTGTATATATATAAAATATTATAATTAAAATGTTGCATGGAGCCATCATTATGGCAGATGGGACAAATTTATAATTATATGCTGCGAAGCTACAGAGTCCTGATTTAGCATAAACTAGAGTTGACAGGAGCCCTACTGTTCCCTTTAATTTTTCTTTTACAGACTGAATATGAACTCTGTGATTTTCTTTGTATAGCAACCTGCAAATTCAGTTTTCTTCTTTCTTTTCTTACTGTGCTATGGACAGTCCCTGGCTGTCCTGCTCAGGAAAAGTGACTACAGGAATTCTTAGGAAGAGATTTAATGGAGGAACAACAATGGCATGATGCCACTAATACTGTGCATTGCAAGATGGACCTTTCTGGTTGTATACTGCAGGAGTGCCTCCACAGCTGTTCATCCTCTCTTCTTGCTTTCTATTCAAGGTTTCATCCAACTGAAGTGATGCTAATGTGACTTTTGGTTTTGTTCCATAAATCTGTCCTTACTCATGTTTTACAGAGCAGAAAGTGGTGGGATTGTATCTTTCGTGTTGTGCTTGTGACTCTATGATTAGTTGTTGGGGGTTTTTTTTGCCTAGATTTATTCACTTTAGTTGCTGATAAAAATAATTTCAGTTGACCCATCCCTACTTGCAGACTCAGTTACCAGTGGGTCCCACTAATAGTTCAGCTGAAAAAAAGTGGAAAAAAAGCCCCGGCCATTTTAAAAGAGTTTATTTTGCTATTTCTGAAATTAAACGCTTGATTTTTTCAGACTATGTTCAGAAAATTTGCATAGGTACCATTTATAAAAGCACTATCTGACTCCAAGGGAAGAAACATTCCTTAATGACTTTGTGGATCATCCAAAAATATTTGTGACAAATGTATATCTTTTTTAAGGCTGAAGAGCAAGGTACATGCCACTGCTGTGGCATGTACACAGTTACACAAAATTTCTTTGTGTAACTGTCATGCCAGAACAAAAGACATTGACAGACACTTAAATCCGTAAGCACAGCGCCTTTTTCAATCAGAGCTGAAAAATCTTACTTTCTCAGAAAATTTCTCAGCATCTTGAAGTGGTTAGCTGCTGAATTCCCTCAAAGCCTCTTTTCTTCAGAAAAAGTTCTTTTAACATTATAACTGACATCGATACTACTTTGCCTTTAGTAAACAGTACATTACTACTTTAATACGCAAGCTGTTCACTGCAAGATGTCTCACTTACAGTGGAGGGACTCAATGGCCGTGCCTTTGTGCCTGTGAAAGAGCAGCATCCCATCCCAGGACAGATGTAAACACAGCGTGATGTGCCTCCTGCAAGCTTTCCGTCTGCATGGCTGCCTTGGTGCACAGCCTGCAGGCTGCCCGTGGGACAGGCTTAATGCGCACCAACACGCTGGGCATCCTTGGACCTGCAAGTTCTCGTGTGCTGTGGAGGATGCTCTCCTGTCCCATGAAAAGCTGCTCATATTGAAGAGCTGAGGCTTAATAGGGCCAGTAGAAGTGCCCCTTAATGAACTGTATAGACGTAGAGCACTTTTCTCTGTGAGGGAGAGAGAAAAATGCCTTGTACATTGCCTGTTCTGTTTGGAGGATATTTCCTTTTCTGTTTTGCAGGGCATTGCCTTTTCTGTTTATTCCTTTTACTTCTTGGATGAAGAACTAAAAGCCCTACATTCAGATATCCATTTTACTTCCCTTTCATTTCTGCACCTTTTATTTGTCTTTTTAGTCAGTTATTTTGTTAGTCATGACAACATGGGGACATCACTCACATTTTGAAATACTACAGGTAGCCATCAACACAGGATGAAATGCCAGAATCACCAAACTTGTTTTCTAACAACATAATTATTTTTCTGTGTGAGTGCTGATGAACTGTGATGGGAAAGCAAACACAAAAAGACAGCTTTTACAAGACAATTTAGAGGAATCTGGAGACAATGGAATGAAGAATAAACTCAGCTTTGAGATATATGGCATAAAAACTTGTTGCCTTGTTGTCAGTGAAAGGGCTAAAAAAAGGGTTAAGAGTATGCATGCTTAGGAGGAATCTTCTGTCTTACCTGAGTACATCCAAACTCTGTGCTTAGGAAAGCTGGAATGAGTAAATGGTGGGGCAAGATCTATTATTTATACATTGTTCATGTTTGTGTCCTACAGGTGACATGGATAGACATTGTCTTTGTGTTTTGCTCAATGAAAAAAACCTACAGCGTTCCATTTTTTCATCCCTTTCCTCTTCCAGTTTATGTTTTCATGATGGATAGTTTTATGGATAAATTCTATTCATAATAGGATTTCTAGTATACGTGGAATGTGTATATTGTGCTTTGTTTCCCTGAAGCAATAATAAGCTGCCTGTAGCATTACAGAATTATATTTAAACCTTTATGGAAGGTTATTTTTCAATCCTTTATAGATTTCTTTTTTTTTTTTTATGCCATTCTGTTGCTTGTAATACTGCTTTGAAAAGCAAAGTATTTCCCTCTATTTCTTTGAAAAGCAAAGTATTTCCCTCTGCATTTTGCTGATTTCTTGGTTTTAATTCTTAAATATTGCTCAGTGTCACTTACAAGGCCAAACTACAGACTAGTAAATCCTCCTGTACGTTATGCTAATATAAATAAGGCTGGCACAGCTGGTTGGGGAGCCCTGTGTACAGCGTGCCTCTACTATTTTTCGATTGGAGACCACCTCCATATTAAAATGTCTATGTGTTATCCAGGTCACAAAGTCTGCAGGAACAGATCAAGTCTGCCAACATAAATGAGGTCGAACATGTCTTTTTTTAATCTAAACATATTCTTCTTCCAAGCAAAATTAAAACAGCATAATGCCAGGAAAACCTTATGGGAGCCTTTGCTTAATTACTGGTAAGGTGAGGATGCAGTGCACTACTGCTACTGTAGTTTCATATATAGTTGTTAGGGAAATAATGTCAATAGAGCTGGAAAAGCAATAGATTTTGCTTTGGCAGACTGAACGATAAATTAAAATAAACAGGAAAAAAACTTGCATCGATTCAGGTCAAAAAGAAAGAAAAGTAACTTACTTCTGGAGAAGTGAAAAAGCTGAAATTTTGGTGCACAATGACGCATTTAGCTTTGTTTCAGCTGATAACTCTGTTTAACCTTTTTCACTAGTACAGTCTAAGTTTTAGGTGCCAAGGTTAATGACTGAAGTAGGAGACTGCTCACTCTATGATCAATGGAGGGAGACTGAGTTTTTCTTAACAGTTCAGAGGAGCATCTTTTTATGCCCTCTGCAGCGCTCTGGCTACTTTCATTCTCTGTACAGGGAACACAGAGAGAATGCCGTGGGTCGGTATGAATCTTTTTCAGCTCATCCCCCTGAGTTTCACTTTGAAAAGTTTCGCTTTGTTAAATTGTATATTTTTTTTTTTTTTTTCTTGGCAAAATTGGTTTTGCCATTTTTGGACCAGGTAATCACACTTTGATCAAATTAATGCATATTTTTGGTCTCCTTCTTTCCATTACAGTCATCCGCCTTCCTCCAAGATGACTAGAAATGTGGCATTTACATCGAGCAAAATGCCTGTCTGTGAGGTACATCATTTACTGAAACAAACAATACAGGTTTTGACTGGTAACAAATCAAGTTTTCATTACTATCAAGATGATTAACTTGTGTGTTTTGTTTCAGTTTGGGGTTTTTTTCCTTTCTTTTTTTTTTTTCCCCCCCAGAGAGACAGTATTTGAAATCCATACACCGTGCTGCCAGGAAGCCTGACTTAAATCAGACGGAATTTTTCACACTACTTAAGAAATAAAAACCTATCAGGCCTGATGAACAATGAAAACAGTCTCTGTTTGTATTTTATGCCAATTCAACTACCTCTAGAAAGTATGTTATTAAAATAACCGTGATCTTTATATTCATGAATCAAGAATAACAGAATATACTAATCTAAAAGCTTAGCACAAATCGTTAGCAGCTTAGCTCCTTTCAACTTATGTAGTTGTTTGTACTCAGCTTGTGGTTTTAAATAACACAGCTATCAAATATGGGCTTGGGTAAAAGTGGCTGAAATCAATTCTTTACAGAAAGAAGGGTGTTTGGATTAGTCCATGTAAGTTGCAACGAATATCTCTCTGACAAAGCCTGAGTTTTGGGAAAAGGAGTTCAATGGTAAACTTCAAGTAAACCCAGAGATGCCTTTGTGAAATATTCTGAAATTGCCCATCAACGTAAGCACGCTTTTGGGAGCAGGATGCGCCCTGTCACATGCTGCCTGGTGCTAATGTGGGATTGCCAAAAGGATCAGCAAAGCGTTACTGATTCCTCTGCCTTAAAAAACATGAAAAAACCTACTTTATTTCTGTCTCTTCCAATTTAGCTGATATGACAAGATAACTTATTCAGTGTTTCATGTCTAATTGGGGCATGAAGGAGCAACTGAGCAATTGGGGCAGTTGCTTTTCTGTATCTTATCACTCATCTATGTTTCAGTGTCACTGTCGCTGAAACAAGTGTATCACATTCCCCAGGCATTAAACTAACATGTCATGTGCTGTCTTTTCATTTTTTTTTTCCAAAACAAAATCAACCTGGACTCCAAATTCCAGAGATGAGAAGCATGGTTTCTTCTTTTTTTTTTTCCTCCCTTCTTTCTTTTTTTTTTTTTTTAATTTTTACTTCCTGTGCAAGTTCTGAAATTGTTTCATAGGGAGAGTTTTCAAGTAGTTTAAATTAACCCACCAGTACGTTGTGTACCTCTGTATCGAGTATTGAAGACATAAATATAATGTTGCATCAACAGAGCACTGATTTGACATTGTCTGGCTTAGACGCACAGCTCTCATTAGGCGTTATACCTGTGCAGTTCAGAGGATCAGAGTGACAGTAGCTGGCTAATGACTTTTTTTGCTGCCCTGAGGAGCTTGGGCTTCTGGCCTGGCCTGCAGCTGAAAAGGAGTTAGGTAGGACTTGCTGCCTGTCCAAAAGGCAGTGTCCAGCCTCGGCATGACAAAGATTTGCAGCTGTTGCTAAGCTCAAAGCTCAGCAAGAAGCACAAGGCAGGAGCCAAGCCGAGCCAAGATGCTGTTGACCGGGTGATCACTTTTCCTTTGTGAAATGTTAACGCTCGATGAGCTGAGCTGGCCTGCCGGTGAGTGCCAGGATTCCGTAACTCTCCTTGGCTTCTCGCAGACATTCCCAGTTCAGCTGTTTTCCAGCAGAAGTGGCACTTTGCTGATGTTCTGCTCAGAAAAAATCCTGGGCGCTACTTTTGTGGTGCACACCACTAAAATTAAGGAGTACACCTTAATTTTAGAGGGTTTTGTTAACAAAATTAACATATCCTGTGCTTGAGTCTGACCCAAGGCTGAGTACTTCAAAATTTTACTGGCAATACTTTTAACCAATTCAAATGGGAGTTGACCAATTTTAGAAAGAGAGAAGTCAGTAAAAACTCACACTGTGGTTAAAAAACTTGAAGACTCTGCGTCTGCTCATGCTTTTTGTAGGTATTTTTCTTTCAATTTAAACTTTTTGTGGTTGGTCACGTTTCCTGGAACAGGTTACTAGAACTACGCTTTCAGTTAATAAAACTACTCGCTGAACAAACGTTTGCTGTAGAGCTTAGCAGCTAGATTCTCATTTAGGTAAATATAGAGATTAAAACATATCACTGGATGTGGGATACATTAAATACATTACATATATACGGTAAAACACATCTAATAATGTGTTTTAATCTCTGAGAGAGTATACAAAGATTCAGCGTTAGAAGAGCTTTGTTGAGGTTGCACATTCAGCACTCAGAATTTAAGAAATGCCGTAATTTCTGTGTGGGCAAATTTATTCAGATTCCCATTTTCCTAGTTTAATTTCTTATTTACATGAAAAAACCCCCCAACTTTAGGATGCCTTGCTAAACACATGCAGTGAGTGGGATTCGCTCAGAAACAGTTTATTCTTCACTGTTCAGTTCATGCCTCATCTTTTTACTGCATGTTGTTGGAAACCTGCTTTGAAGACAGAGTAATTACTTTCTTGACAGTCTTCACAGACTTTCCTATGGCATCATCACTGTGCTATCTGAGTCCTTCATAAACATTAACTAATACATCTTCACAGCACCCTTGGGAGGTGATGGCATGATATTATCCAAATTTGACTGATGAGGAACCTGAGAGATTCAGGTAAAAAGCTTCCATTAATTTTGTGAGTCCACTCTAAGGTGACAAAAATCTAATTTTTCAGAGTGTTTATCCTTCTATAGCACTCTATTTATCCAAAGCACTTCTCTCTTTGACTTCAGCTAGCAAACGTAGTCACATTTTAATTTTTTTTTTCCTTTTTTAAGAAGGGAGCCTGGGACTGCTGAGAAACTCAGTGTAAGTCACATCTCCCTGTTTCTAGATTCTTTGCTGTGAAGTTGGGACTTAGGACACCGGAGGACTCTAGGGTAGTCTGCAAGGAGGGGACTTCTCAGAGCCACAGCTAACAAGATTCCCCTTGAAGGCACTCAGGAAGCTTGCATCTCAGTTTATCTGAGCAACTATGGATTTGTGGGACTATTTAGTTTGCATAAAATCTTGAAATATGAGTATTTTTTCACAGTAGAAAAAAAATATCCATAACATAAATGTCATTTCTGTGTCTCAGACTATCTTTAAAGTCTGGGTGCTGGAATACTAGATTTGTACGTAAGATAGCGAAAATTATTTTCACACAGTTAAAATATATTTAAAGGTGTTTTTACATGGCTAAAATATTATAATCATCCTTAGTATCCATCTTATAAATAACTGAGTCATTTGGACCAAAGCAAGAAATGACAAAAATGTTTTCCTTGGTTTGGATTTTGAGTTTCTAATCGCAATAGGAACATAAAAATGATAAGAAATGGATTAGTAATAGCACATAAAGAAATCTGATCATGTTTTTGTATCACAAGGAAAAGGAAGGCTATGTTAGTAAAACTGGTCTCTTTAGGCACATTAATCATATTTGCATGCATATATATGTATGTAGATATTATATATATATATATATATAAATCTCACATTTTTCTTACACTAGCCAGATAATAAATGCAATTTAAAAAAAAATTAATTTAAATTAATTAATCATGTCAAAAACCAATAGTCCATGAGAACATTTTGTTTGATCTTGTTTATATTACAGATCATCAGGCAAGACTGAGTACTCCAGTACTCAGAAAATAAATGCTTACCACATATAACAATGAAGTGAGTTTTCCGCAGTGACAAGGACATGGAGAGAGCAGAATTAGTCTTCTTAAGTCAGAAATTGTAAAAAATGAAGGTTTCTGCCATTCCCACTGGACAGGAAAATTATTTCCCTACAGCAAATGAAATTATTTTTATTTATTTGTATATAAAGTACACTAGTTAAGAGGCTCGGAGGTTCATGCTTCTCCATGTCTTACCCATCCCCATAGCTAAACTCTGCTTCTTCTCAGGGACGTAAGAACCCTTGCCCCCTTGGCACCAAATGAAGTGTCGAGGAAAAACTGTTATTTTCAATTCTTTACAGGCATTTTGACAAATCCCAAAGCATGAAATTTGTAATCCTTATCTTAATGCAGAACTACAGACCATGTGGGGGATGTGCATGCAAGGCTTGGTCTCCCTGGGGCTCAGCAATAAAAGACATGACTGATATTAATCCAATCCGAAGAGTTCAAACCCAGAAAGATTCTCCAGCCTTACTCTTCCTTTCATACTATGATCACAAGCCAAGGAATTTCTTCTAAAAGAGAAATTAATTCTGTTTTGGAGAAATGTATCTAATCTCACTTTACAGGCTCAAGGTGTTAGTAAAGCTAAGTTGTTGAAGTATTTAATCACTGTCATTTCTCTGAAATTTCATCTTTTGTGAAATTTCAGCTACTTTGAAGTTGAGTTGTCTAATTTCCATTTCTAGTCATTGGATCTTGTTATGTCATTGTCAGCAAGGTTCAAAGGCCTCCCACTATCAAGAAGCTATTTCATGTACTCATGATCAAGCACTTATTTTATAAGTTGAGCTCTTTAAGTCTCATATCATGGGGCTTATTTTTTCCTATCCCCTAGTTTATTATTTTGGCCCTCCTTTGAACTGCCTTTGCATTTTTACATCCTTCATCTGTGGACAACAGAGAAGGTACAGCATTGCTAGCAGTGGTCTTACAAACACTGGGTGTTAGCTCATAATTGTTTGTTGACGGAGCCTATAATTAGTCTGTCACTGTTGGCAGAGTCTCTTAGTGTTGTTACACACAATCACTTCCAAGTTAACTTTTCTGTAATCTTCCTCTTTTATAATATAGAAGAAATACCACTCTAGGGGTATAGCTATATACAATTTATTCACTATTTGGCAAGCAATCCTACGAGTTAGCTTTATCTATTTATTATTGCTTTGCACTTCCTTTACTTATAGTTGCTTTAGATACTTAATATGTTAAAACAAGTCTGTAAATTATGTTAATCTTCAGTATATAATTCCCACCTGTATACTACAGGAAAGGTCATTTTTCTAACGTGGTAGTACAAAAGCTAAAAATGCCTACCATCATACTAAACGAGATCAAAAGCACTTAGCAAACCAAAGGAGAATGAGTTCTTCAGTATAAACCAGAATAATGAGTGTGTCAGTGTCTTCCTTATGCTGATGTCACATACGTGGTTTTAGCTTTTTATTTTGATCTTCAGATTTTTTTTATAAGTTTAGTCCTTCAAGACACTGAAGGACTACTTATCACTGCTGATCGAGTAAGGCTCTGCTTCTGTGCAGTTACTACAACAGTTTTCATCTTGGCCCATGCTTCTCAGTCTATACATGGTCCATCCTGCTGACTGGGTGTAATTCAACAGTATCCTCCACCAAAAGTCAACCCTTCCCAAATAACAAGCAATTTCTGAACCTCACAAGGCTGCTGAGGATACAAATTCATTGAAAATGAGTGGTGAATAGGACAAGGGAAGTGATTGTCTCCCTGTACTCGGCACTGGTGAGGCATCACCTTGAGTACTGTGTCCAGTTTCGGGCTCCTCACTACAGGAAAGACGTTGAGGTGCTGGAGCATGTCCAGAGAAGGGCGACAAAGCTGGTGAGGGGTCTGGAGAACAAGTCTTATGAGAAGCAGCTGAGGGAGCTGGGGTTGTATAGCCTAGAGAAAAGAAGGCTGAGGGGAGACCTTATTGCTCTCTACAACTACCTGAAAGGAGGTTGTAGAGAGGTGGAGGTCGGTCTCTTCTCCCAGGTAACAGGTGATAGGACAAGTGACAGGTGATAGGGAAAATTTTTACACTGAAAGGGTTATTAAGCATTGGAACAGGCTGCCCAGGGAAGTGGTTGAGGCACCATCCCCAGAGGTATTCAAAAGGCGGGTAGACACAGTGCTTAGAGATATGGTTTAGTGATGTTTTTTGTCAGAGTTCGGTTGATGGTTGGACTAGATACCTGAAAGGTCCCTTCCAACCTAGGCCGTTCTATGATTCTAAAATGTTTTCTAGGACTTTGATATCTGATGCTTTGACTTGAATGATTGTGTCAACTAATTGGGCAGTGTGTGTATGTGTGCCAGGAATACACACCAGTAAGCAGTAGTGTACTTTGCCGCTACATATATAGTGTAAATGCAGATGATTACTTCAAATACCCCACTGAATGATTCCTAAAAGTGCATGGAATGAAATAGTGATAGAAAAGGGCAACTGGTTTAAGTCTTACTGTAAGAAAAACATCATCATCTTATGGACAAATAGAGTGTGACTCTCAATTTCTTACAAGTTATGGCTTATGATTATTATTTTATGGTGTGACTATGTTTTATATTATGAAAAGAAGCATAGCAAAGCCTCAGATTTCTCATTCATTTCTACATGTTAATGCTGCTGTCTTTAAAAATCCATTTCTACAGCTTACTAAATAATCACTAGAGATACACGACATGAGGAAAATAAAATAAGAAATGTTTATCTTGTCTCCAACAGAATTACTTTTATTGAGATTCAGAGAAGCTTTTGCTGTTAAATAAATATTATTCATATTTGCCTACAAATTTCTTTCTTATTATGGTTTACAGGGACTATCCCAACTTAGATTTGGCTTTTACACTGCATATAAACAGACTTTTATGCAATTGGGACTGATTGATAGAAATATTTGTCACATTTTATTCTGATTTTATATATTTGATTCCAACCATTCTGTTATGATGATTGAAAGACCAGCATTGCACTCACTGCTGCCAGTTCTCATGGGCGAGTCTTGCTATACATGTTATTTTTCTCTAACAGGCCATAGCCCAAAAGTCAGGTGGTTTTGCAAGATTCAGCTTTCCTTTAAAAGGGAATTATGTTTCTAACCCTCAGAGGAAAGCCTGTATTATTTAAAAAACCCCAAACACACCCCAAGGGTTTTTAAAACAAAAAAAAAAAAGTTTTTTTTTTTTTAATTTTAAAAGCAATGGAATACAATTTTAGTGATAGACATATTTGCTATCATAAGGCTAGCAGCAGAGAGAACCTAAAAGTAAAAAAAAAAATAAAAATATTAATTTGCCCAATTACAGAGAAACCTGGAAAATAAACTCACAGCAGAAATAATCATCGAATCATAGAATGGTTAAAGTTGGAAGATCATGTAGTTCCAACCCCCTGCCATGGGCAGGGACACCTCCCACTAGACCAGGCTGCTCAAAGCCCCATCCGATCTGGCTTTGAACACTTCCAGGATGGGGCATCCATAACTTCATCTTTAAGGTTTTCTTAGTCTAGATAGGTGAAGAAATCTGGAGTATGGAGCTTGTTTTTATACTCCTTCATATCTCTTCAATCACTTCCATCTATGCAAATAGGTAGTAAAATGTTGTATGCAGATGGGTTGAGCAGAGAATCAGGCGAGCGGTTGTTAAAGGGATCATGTACTAACTTGGAGAGACATGAATTAAAAATTTGTTTAAAAACCTTCAACGAAGGTTTTTAAAGGTCTAAAGTCTAAAAAAGGTCTAAGTGAATTACGAACTACTCCAGCAGCTTTGAATGCTCAGTGATTTTTTTCCCCACCCAGAATCCTTCCAAATGCTTCAGTTCTTGAATGGCTTCATTTAGCAATGTTGCTTTGAATATCCAGATACGAAGATCAGTGCAGCTACCTACAGATGTACAGACATGTGCTGTGTACTCCCATGCTGGGATTCATAGTTGCCAAGAAAGTGAGGAGTGGTGTGGGGGCTTCAGTTCAGTGCTGGAGCTGAGGTTAGCGTGGATTTTCTGTCAGTGTTTTTTAAATAAAAGGGCAGGGATAAGCAGGAGTAAGGGTTTGGAGAGGGGAAAAAAAAGGGTGAAGAACACATCTAGGCTGCGCTGGAAGCTGAAAAACTGGCATTGAAAAGATGAGGAAGTTAAAGTTATTCAGTTTTACCTCTACTAAAATTAGCCAGCCTTGACATTTTGTTGCTTTTGCTTTGAATCAGGCTGAGGAAAGCTGTAATGCTGACATACCCTTATTGAGAAAAGGCGTATTCTAGAAATGCAGACATGGGCTTTGAGGTAGAAGGATGTGCTTTGTAGGTCTTTTTTTCCCCTCTTCCCGGCACATCCCCCCCCCCCCCCCACCCCCGCTTTCCTCTTACTTGAGACCATGACTGATACAATATTCATAAAGAATTGTCTTCTCATACTTTGGAGTAAAGTTCACAAAGATTTCAAAATATAGCTAAATTAACACAGTGCTCCAGGAGTCAATGGAGTTTGGTTGGAGATGATTGAAATTGGATAACTTGCATTTAGAGCCACTGCTGCATATTTAAATGCAACCTATTTTACAGTGTTTTCAAAACAAGTGTACCTTAGGAGTTGTCAGAAAATAATGAGGTTCTGTTGAGCCAGCCACAAGAAGTAGTTTTGTATTCCTGTGGCTGAGGCTTCCATACTAAATTCTCCCTGGAATCATATCTCATTGGGAAGCAGACTCTAGGGGACAACTAATTGAAGGATGGATAGAAAACAAATTCATAGAGCTGTAGATTGAAGCAGCTAATTTTTTTTAAATACCATGACAACCTTCACCCAAAAAGAGAGAATCATCTAGGAGGATTATATGGAAACAAACACGTTTGAATTTAACAGTCTTATTAGTTGTATGTGCGTGGGGTTCATGCTGAGCAAGGATTGTTTGCACGTTCAACTGATGTGAACATCACAGGGGAAATTTTCTTCTTCTGAATGTCATTCTGTAATAGATTGAGTCCTGCAGTTTCTGGCCCTAGTCTCAGATCACTCTAACGCAGACACGTCTTTGTGCTTACATGACACTTTCACTGGCTTTGAGTCGCAATGCTGTACCATGACTGAAAAGTTTTAGGCATATTATTTTATCCTCCAAACTGTGGGCTATATTGTAATAACTTATATTTTTTTTTTCTGTTAGCTGCTAATTCAGCAGAAGAATTAAGTACCTGTTTAACTGCTAACGTGAAGCAGATAACTTATTGCTTGTGAAACAGGAAGACAGATGTGAAACTGGGAGCAAAAAGGTCTGGTACGAGATGTCTATTTGTCTTCATCATTTGGAAGAAAAAATCTGGAAGGTTTCTTTACAACAGATTACATGGTTATGGCTAGAAGATTTAAAAATAATTCTCACCTTCCTATGGAAAACAGAGGATAACTACTTTATCATTCTAGAGAACCCTCAGTTTCACTGTGGATTTTTTATCAGAATGTCCACAGGGTTTAACATTTCATAACTTTTCTGTCTTTGCTAAAATTTGGCCTAAGCTGGATGTGGGTGTGTTTGTATTGCCATTATTATCTGCTTGCTCTTTGAGTGATCTCAAGTCTGTTTTTCCTCAGAAATTAAAAAGAAGAAGAGAATTACAATACTCAACAGAGGTTGGAGAACCAAATCCATCCTCTAATGCAGAAGCAAAGCCACGTATCACATTTCATAGGAGAGAGGCCACCAGCCTTTACCATATTTTTTACTCTGTAAACTTCCCTAAGAACCACTTTGAAATAATTTATTTTTGTCACAGAGGAAGATGAGAGGTTTGTTGGCACTGCAATAAATATCTCTCAATACGAACAAATATCTCTGATAAATACCTTTTTTTTTTCCCCAGGAATATTAAGTGATTTTGAAATACGTAAATTTTACCAAGACAGTAAAGGTGCAGTAAAAAAAGGTGTTTACAAATCCAGTATCTTAAAGGGAAACTTAAAGTGAATAAAAGAATAGCTTATTTTAAAGCACAGGAAATAAATTCAAACCTTACTCGGATACAGCTGATAAAGCCTAGAGAACTTAGCTGAGTGTGGATATAGCCCTGCCCTGAACTTATGACTGCAGAAACTTATGAAATAAAACTTTCCAAATAGAAAAAAAGGCATATGTATAATCATTTAAAGCTTGGAGCTATTTAGGTGGAATGTTTTTTCATTGGGTCTATTTGTACCAGGGAGGTATTTGGAGAGAGGCCGAAGCAAGCCAGAGCACAGAGGGAAAAACTGAGGATGCCAAAACTTGCTATGACTACAAAAACACAAGCCTTGAGAGAGTTTGTGGCAGAGTACTGACTAAAAGTGCCTTGTAGCTGTAAGACACAAACCCATCTCTATTTCTTTACCCCCGAAAGGCTTAGTAAAAAACCAGGATTATACCAAGGATCCCAAATTCAGTTGTTGCTGTCAGAATCCTAACTAGTTGTTCAAGTAAAAAAAAGGTTAATACCGGATTAAGTGATCCAAAATTTGTTTATTTATCCAAATCTATTTTTTTAAAATGTTAGCATATGCCCAGTTTGGTTAGATATTGATGAATTGTTGAAGGTACTTTTAAAAAAGCACTCTTGTATCTGATATCACCAGAGTGCTGGGTATCATTTTCTTCCCACTGGCTTCCCCTCAGCTGCCCTTGGGAAAGGAGTAACCTTCCCCATTTTCCAGGTTTCCTCAACTCAGACTGTAGATGCAGGGCCAAAGAAAATGAAGCAGCTTTTCTACTTGCTGCCCAGATATCACTTTGTAAAGGATCGAAACCATGTAACCTTATAGTAATTGTGAATAAACGAATTAAGCAATTACACAGTCTGTAACAGAAAGGGTGCCAGGTTGGAAAACCTCCTATCCTCCTAATCCTTATAACTGGGTAAATGGAGACATAAAGTAGCTGAGTGATTTGCTCAGGGTCTAGTCTGTGAGTATGAAGTATCAGTGCTTCAGGAGAAGTCAGTTTTGCAGGGAGATCTGTGTGACATTTAAAAGTAATGATTTCTTTTAAAAATGGATGAAGATGTTTCCAACATGTTTTGTCCCTTTCTTCCCTTTGGAACTTGTTATTCTTCCTTTTTTCTCCTTTTGATGTCAAATCAGAATTTAGGCTGGCATTACAATCTTGAAACATCTGGAAACCGTAAATCCAGAAGGAAAAACCTTCTCTTGTTCTGAGTAATCATAAAATTCCTAAAGGTTGTTATTTTACTTTGGCTTTCATATCTGGGAAGAAAAGGGTTTTTATGCTTTTTAAACCCTAGTGACAGGATGTTCTCATGAGGACATTCCTTCCTACCACCAACTTTCTTCAGAAAGCACACCTTATATTAATTACAGTTGATTCCAGTTTATCAGAAATTATATGTGTGCTACTTAATCACTGACTTCAGTGTTAGAAGGCTGGATTCTTAGAGTACATATCCCTGACTCCACCTGTGCAGGACACTTTGATCCTGCCACACCATTTTCGGTGATATTTGCCAAAACTGATGGACTGGACTTGTCAAGGAAGTAAGGCAGACTTAGATGTAAACTTCCCATTATTTATGAGGAAAATAATAGCACTGGTCTTGGCTATTTTCTATTTTAAAATCTATCTTAAGAGAATTGGTGATTGGCAGTGCTTTCATGTGCTAAACAACAGACTGGCAAAAAGCTTAAAGTTTAAATTATTTCCATCAGAAAGTAGGTGGTTGTGGAAAACAAACACTGGCACAGTAAACAACACTATAAAAAATACTGGAAATACCAGTTTTAATGACTGATAGAAATAAACTGGTCAGGATCCAGGTGTAGATACAAGCTAGACCTATGTTAGAGAGATAACACGGGCTACATAATCCCAGGATCAGGTTATCATATGGCATAGGATAGTTGGGGGGTTTGGGGCAGAGATCTAACTTTCTCCCTGAAAAGTCCATGCCTCAAATTCACTGCTGGTGAACATTTCAAAGTCCTGACGGGTTCCCATGTAAAACACCAGTTAATTAGTATCCCTTTCTAAAATGCTTCACCCTTGGAGACTGATCAGGATTGATCCAAGAATCCCCTAACAAATTTCCTGATAGCATTTTTGGACAAGGTTTGTAGCAATCCAGTGATCAACGCCATGTTTGGCCACATAGTTCCTAAATTATTGAATCCTTGCTATCAATGCTTGATAGAAGACTGATTCATGTTTCAATTTGACAATCAGGCAATGGATGCTCATTTTTCGAAACAAAAATACAGATGCTCTTCAAATAAGTGACAACATGTTCCCAACACAGCTTGTGGTAAAGCCGTAAAATGGTAAGGAGGAGAGATATTTAGTAAGAGCTGTGTATCAATAGTAGACCTGAACTAACAGTGAATTAACATCAGCCTATTTGTCCAGGCAATCAGAGGTGGGAGGTAAGGGGAAGAGGGAGCACTTCTTGCTTGCAGTATGTTTGTGTGAGTCGCTGACATTATGGACATGTATGAACAGAATCACATACATAACTGTGTTTATAATATGCTAAAGGCTAGAGTGATGTGTCCTGGCGTTATTTAGTAAATCTTTAACTACATTACAGTCATATAGACATGCTAGATCTGCATTACAACTGTCTTAGAATGCCTAAAGGAAATCTTAGAAAATAAAATCTTCTTTTGAAGAGGTTGCAATTTTGTGTACTGGAAAACTGAAAGCTACATTTTAGCAAGAAAAACTGAATTAAAAAATCTGATGCTATCACATGAAAAGTTTGCTTCTAAGGATGGTTTTCTGACAAGAAAAGGGCAATAAAAAATTTGAGCTCTGTCACCTGATACTTTTGATATTCTGAGTTTAGTTACTGTCTAGCATCTCTGAATCTCTCATTTCCTCCTCTTCCTTCTCCTTACTCACACCTATTGCATCACTGGTTTATCATGGTGCTACAAATAATTGTAACATCACATTCATTATTTACAAAAGGGAGACTCACATTTCTACAGTTCTTGGCACTGTTTAATTCTATCCAAGAAGCTTCTGGAATGGCTATAAGGATAGATCCTGGGACAAGTATGTCTATGGAGGGAACATCATTAGTTTCTAAAATGTGGATTAATTTCTTCCTATTTCTAGTCATATCTTAATTTTAATTATTAGTAGGATTTTATTGTGTTGAGTCATTCTTCAGAAAAGAGAATCTGAAATTCAGCTATTCATGCGGGATTAAAGGTATCTCTATTCAGAGATTTAAGAACAATCAGGATAGATGAGTATTTGTACAGGGAATAAGGAACAGCACTGTCAACGCCTTTGGAAATTAATTAAAACATTTTATAGATAATTTAGTTGAATCAAGTAATGAACTGTGAAGAGCCATGTTTTTAATGCGTGTCAGGAGCACTTGGGTATTTAAACGTTGTCCCACCTGAATATTCATTCATTCATATCTTCCATTTTTAAAATACTTAAAATTGCCTTTTAGCCATGCAAGAGCGCTCTACTCTTCATTTCCACATGTAGAGGATTTGAGCATATTTGAAAGACCTAACTCCGAGCCAAGTGCTATTGCAGACCCCGCAGAATGGAACTACCTTTTTAATGGAACTACCGTAAGCTCATTGGTTTGTGTTTTGTCTGTGCAATATGTCAAAATGAAAAGTGGACTATTGATTTTATCTAACTTAATCCATTTCTAGTGACACAAAGATGAGTTAATACAGCAATGGGAACCATGCAAAATTTTCCGACTTAATTACATAATTATAAAAGTATAGGCACATCTAAATTTCATCTGTTTTAATTCTGTGTTATGATTGGTTTTCTTTAGATTTTCATGCAAGTGTGGAATGTGAAGTGCAAGTAAACAAGTATTCTTGGAAGTGATACTTCCATTTTAATCTCAAAGGGAAACAGACGCCATTTAGAATAGACATTTGCTGGCATCAAAAATTGTTGAACTTTTGAGGTCGCATAGTTTCAAATTTTCAATTCTGACAACTCTGCAAAACTCTGGAAAGTTTAAAGGGGTGACAAAACTTTCACGTACTACAAAGCAAATGAATTCTAATTAGTGCTAATGGAAATCTGTGAAATTTGTGCCAATTGTTGACAAGTAGCACTGAAGGAACAATTAAAACTCTTCCATTCTGAAGTCAGGGCTAAATGAAGACACATTCACTAGGTTATGTAGTTATCATTGCCAAGCCTCCCTTGTGATAAAAACATTCTGTGTTAGGAGTTGTCCATAAAAGATTTAGAATTACAGAATTACCCTTTTTCTTCTGTTGAGAACTTATCAAACCAGAAGGTGAAGCCAGCTCTTCAGCAGCTCTAATGCACAAAATTCTTAAAATAATAATACAATAGAGCGATATTTGCAGGTCAGAGTGCTAAGGCCTTTTCAGTCCTAAAATCCATTATGAGGAAGGCAGGCATAGCGCTGGTTAAATAAAACCAGAGTACAGACTGAAGATATTTTTCTCATCTGCAACACTCTTAAAGAGGACTGAAAATTATCATCACTTTGACAAACCTTGTTGATTTTCCCCCTCTGAAACTGGAATTAACATTGCTGATTCTGTTGCAGAGTCACAACTTTAGCTGAAATGACACTTTATCTTGCCAAAGCATATTTGCTCATGTAGTGCACCTGCTTCATCACTGATGTCAGCTGAGCCCTGGAAGGGGTGATTTCTAGATAAACACTACTGTAGAAGCAGCCGTGATACTATAAAAGTTATGGTCAATTGCTCTGTTTCTATCAGAAAAAAAAAAAAAAAAGGGAAAGAAACATTTGAGCGGGCGAGATTGCTAGTGCAGCATTTACCAGCATTACAGGGACGATGCTAAACCACCCAAGACACCAGTATTAACATGTTTTAACTGCTGAAGTGGCTCACAGGAAGTTAACGGTCTTCTCTGCAGTCTCACACACCTCACGTGTATCTGACAGCTCCCTGTGAAAGCGTCTGGGGCCTGACCTAGTTTGCAGGGTTCAGCTAGAAAAATTAAGTGTGGTGCGAAAGGCCCTGCAGCTCTCTCTCCGTTCGCATGCTAGCTAAGTCCCCAGACACGCGAGCTAGCTGGCAGGAACGTGGTGACCCTTCTGAGAGCTTCTAGCAGGACTCTGCACACAGCAAAAGGCAGTGGCCTTACTCCAAAGACCACTTCTTTCTGCTGTCTTTGGCAAATTCTCAATAAGCAGAAAAAATACAGTCATTTAAACTCAATGAAATGTCTTTCAAATCTTAACTAGCGAAGTAATGATCCATATTTACAGAAGTTCCACTCATAATCAAATTGTTAATAGATTTATGCTTGAATACATTAAAAAACTCATTATAATGTATTGAATTTTGTTTTTAAAAGTGTCAGATTCTTTCTTCTCTTATCTGCCCTTTGCCTTTCCCATTCCCACTGCTTATCATTTACTTTTCCTTGTCTAATTCCTTGCCCATGTAGAAGTGTCACTGAATGCTGACAATCATTGTGAACTTAAAGCCAAGGTAGTGACTGCAGCCTACTCAGCTATCTCTAGAGGTCTACAATCAGGTAAAAGCTTAAGGAGACTCTTCTAAGCATCTTAGAATGTGAATTAGGCTCCCTTAGATTTGCAGCTAGTTATTAACATTTATCAAGTGTGTATTATTACGCTCCACCTCAGTCCATCACCTCCTGCCACACGCTTTGCCTGCACTAGTGTCCAAAGATCACGCTAATGCCGTAGCTTCACTTTTTCTGCTTTATTGCCGAGCAGTACCACAGACTGTTAAGCAGCACTCGGTAACAAAAATGTTACAGAAGCACAATTTGGGTGGAAAGGGACCCCCAGAGACTTAATCTTAATCCACCTCCATGGGGCAAACCAAGTACAAAAGTAGTCCTGACTAAATCTAGTCCTGACTAAATGAGCTTGAGGTAGAAAGGCAGCGGAGCACCATCAGACAGATCAGTCCGGGCCCAGCCTTCCTCTGTGGTCTGCAGGTGCTACTAATTATGCTGCTGAGAACCACAAACTGCGGCTCACCAACCGAGAAATGACCACCTTTCTCTTTGTTCTTAAAGAGGAGTTTAAACAAGTTATTCTTGTAAAAGGCATGTGACAAACTGTTCTTTCAACCTGGCCTGGTTTTATACCATTTGTTACCAGTGTGCTATCGCCTAGGTGGCACTGTGTGTCCCTTAAGCAGGAGGATGTTACTGATGATTCTGGATTTGATGAATGGAACATACTTGACAGTTAATTTTTGTTTTATCTTGTTTTCCTGGGGATGAACAAGGTGTACAAAAATTCATTAAGAATTTGGGGTTTCCGAATACTGCCATAAATAGGCAAGTCTGCAGAATATTCTTGAGTTTTGCTCATCAGAAAAGTAACCACAGTCCCATCAGTAGTAGTATTTATGATAATATTTGGTATCATTCAGTCAAAAATATGAGAAGTAGCAAAACTTGTCGCTTTTATTTATTTATTTGTTTTTAACATTCGTTGCTAACAACTAATAACTGAGGGATAGGGATAGTTTGCTTCCCTGTAACTAGTGACCAAACCAAGATTCAAGCTTCCTTGCCCATTACCTGTTCTGCGCGGTTTTCTACACAAGCATTCTCCTGAAATACCATCCATCCAAATCCTGTCCAGCTCCATGGACTGTTAACGTGCTGCTGGCTGGCACGATTTCAGTTGAGCAAAGTGGTCTGCTAAAGGCACAACTAAGGTTCAACTCATTCTTCCCTCTCCTTTGCATTTGTTCCAGAGAGAAGAGAGATAATAAAGCAGAAAGAACACGAAGTGATTCCTACCCATGTGCCTTTGTATCCAAAGTTACCCTGTGCAAGTTAGAGGGGAGGTTTTTACATCTTTGTATGTCAAAGAAAGCAGCACAGGCCTAGGTAGGATATTTACTAAGCTAAAACCAAAAGTTATTCCAGCAAAGAAAAGCAAGCTGCTAAAGTCTTTCTGTTGAACTAAAATAACATTTTTTTACTAATTACTTAATGCTAGCTCTCCACTATGATAGTGCCTATAGATTTGTCTTTTAAATAGCCATTAACAGTAAAAAGACAAAATGGAAGAGTGACAGAGAATTAACGAACAGAGATTTTTACATCTCATGGACCACTGTTCAGACTTTTTAAATAAACTGAAATGCTGCATAATTTATGATGTAGGGTTAAAATAATCTATTTCAAAAATTAAACAGAGTTGAAGCGTTAGAAGAAATTTATTAGACTTGAACAGAATATGGCATCTTTGAAGAAATTTATATTAGGCTAAGTAAGGAATGTTATTGAATTAAAATTAATGAGCAGAGAAAATGTACTCATCTGCACTGTTCCCAGTGACTGCAGGTAACCTGAGATGAAAGAAAAATAAATGGGTTTCTAGAAGTTCTAGTCATTTTTGCCTAGATTCATCTTATTTTATTTCAGCCATCAAAAAAGATACATCTCTAATCTAAGGTAGTCATCCAGGCTCACTCTGTAGTCAGTGGAGAGAAATAGCTATCTCCAGAGAGCTATTCATTCCATCTTAAGATGGATGAGATGAATTACCTTTTTCAGTGCCCATCTCTCTTCATTGACTACAGAGGAGTGTAGATGGCTAATTTAGACTAAGGATGGGATTTATTTCCCCAGTCCTTTGTTCTCCAAAATCTAGATGCCTAGTGTAAGGATTGGGCTACAACATTTCAAGGCTTTTTACTTTTTGTGAGTCTAGAAGGCAACCCAGTGAGGATTTCATGCTTAGCATCTCTACAGGCATCAATCTGGATCCATCAGCAAGGCTTACCTGGTAATTGTATAGCGTCCTTTGTGGCTGCTATTCCAACCAGTGCACCAAAAGCACAGCCATATAGAGGCTCACTGGGTTCTTTATTTTGAACCCATATATTCTTCTGGCCTCTTGCGTAGCCTGTACCTGCCATGCCTTCTGATTTGGGCTGTGGAACTGATGACAGAAAGCACTTACTTCAAAGCAAAGAAGGCGAAGAGGCCACGTGGCTACTCCATCTGCTACCACCTGTTTCCTCCTTCCCCCACAGTACAGGTGCAGATATTTTCACATAGGCTCTCCGTGCAAACTTCCCGCCGTACTTTTCGTATGTACCAAGAAAACAAAGATTATAAATGCTAATCACCAGCATTCATTTACCTTTACCAATAATTGTCTTTTCCTTCCTATAGCAGGTTTCACTTCTGGTTATAAATCAACACGTCATCTGTTAGTGCTAATTAGCTTGTGTCATGTTCTCCACAGTAATATCACTTAGGAAATGTGTTCTTTAGGGAGTAAAATGCCAGATGTCAAAAGTTCAGACGAAGACCAGTAATCCAAAAATTGACATTCAGCCACTCTTTGATACCTTAATGTTTCTGCTTAACATCTAATTTCTAAAGATAGATACTTAAAAAGTCCAAACCTTCACCTTTAACTTAATTGGAATTTCTAAATATCAGTGCTTTAATAGTGTTAGGAGAAAAATGACAGTGAAGTGTGAATGGACTTTCTTAAATCTGGCAGACTGTGCTGACAGGGCAAACAGGACAACACACGAGCAAAACAAGACCAAAATAAATCAAGAGATTCTCTGTGTAGAATGATTAAATTCTCCCCCTTCCCCACCCTTTTCCTTTGTGTGTGTAAGACTCAAATTCAGTATCACACATCAAGATACTAGCAATTTTTTTTAAAGAAAGGGACATATTGGTAGGCAGAAGGAGTACGCATCAGTGTAAAGAAGTATTATAGCCCTTACTTTGAAAAGATGTCCAACATTATACTTCAGCGCTTAAGCTGTTCTGTTAGTATTTGCAATCGGGGGACAGGCGGAGACAGCACATGCTGTGGATGGACATTTTATCTGACCCAGTGTGGAAATTTTTACTCTGTCTGTTTGGATTGCTGGATTGTGCATGTTGAAAATTGAAGCAGAGAGAATTGAGGTAGTGGGGAGGAAGCAGGGAGAGAAGGAAAAGAAATAACATACAAATTGAGTATAGAGGATGACACTTCGTAGCAAAAGAAGGGGACATAACAAGGTTGGCAGGAAGCTGTTAAGTGATTCTTCACCTAGCCCTTTATGTCTACGACAGGCAAACTATCCTTTCCATTATCATTTTCCCTCTCTCGTCCCACAAATCCCACTTATAGTTTGGTTTCAACAAGTATTACAACTCTACAATTTTGATATGCCTGTGAGGAAAATTGTGGCAGTAAGTGATGTCAGGCCCAGTCCTCGTATCTCATTCAGATTTAGCGATTTCAAAATTATATAGCAGCTGAATATAGCAGCACTCTGCAGAGATCACTCATTTGTGCTGTTGCCTTCTGGGGCTTCAACAAAGATTCTCTTTGCGTTGCACTCTTCCAGAAAATCATCTCCATCTCATCCTCTGTTATTAGTTCCTACGCTGAACCAGACAGTCCATATGACACTTGAGCAGAGAACTAACATATCTGAGACTCTAAAGCAAAATTTCTGTTGCCAAAGTTAAATTCCTGGCTTTAAGATGGAAGTCGTTCTTGCCTAAATGAGTTTAACTACTGTGAGTTTAGCACTCATTAGTGCTGAGTTCATGCTAAGTTAAAGTCGTTCCCAGACTGTTTCTGGAAGATATCTGAGGAGAAATCCTGTGCCGCTGAAGCTGTCTTGCTCTTTATTCATCTAGACAGGGGTAGAAAGTTCCTTCATTTTGGAGCTTCTATTAGTATCTGAGTTAAATAAGCCATGCAGATAAAGCAGCTTTGAGGCTGCTCTTTACCCTGCCTGTAGGTGTAAAAAGCTCTCCATTCTCCACACCAGCATTTTTAAACACATTCACAGGTGACCCTATTTCCAGACTCTTGACCTTATTTCTGAGGTCTGTCATCAAGCCCTAATTCATTTGATAGTCCCAAATAATCTTTAAAAAGCTTAAATAAATACTGGTAAAAGCTTATCAAAGCATAAGTAAAAGTCACAGATAATACATTCCCAGTTTGGCTCTAGTTATGGGAACAGTAAGTAAGATAACTAGAAACTGTTGTCAGGAAGAACAATCAGAAATAACAAATGATTCAGGGCTTTCCATGAGCAAAGACTGAAAGGCAGCTTGATCCAAAACAGACCAATAGTTTTGTTTTTAAACATGAAATGATTTAAAATTAGTAACAGATGTATTTATTTGTCTTATGTAGATGAGAATCATATAGTAATATTCACTTACCTCATGCAGAGCAAGAAATAATTCTGTATTAGAGACAGGATTATAAGAAAGAGCTGTGCTTTAAAATGGTATTTGCCTTGCACTAAACTTATGTTGAGGAACAGGCTCTAGTTTCCATTGGATTTAGTCTCCTGGATCTTTGAAATTGTGCCGCTAAACTGAGGTTAGCTGTCTATCCAGTGAAACAGCCATTCATTAGTGACGTTCAAGTTAATATTTGAAGTTTTGAGTACAAAAATTCCTTTTTCATTTATTATCCAGACACTCAGATTTTATCCTGCTTTTGTATGTAAATTCTCTGTGTTTTATGTGCAATGCACTATTCCTTATTGATCATAGTGTTGGGAGTTTATTTTAAGTGAAGTTCTTTATTAGTCTGAGAGCCAGGTTTCTCTCGCAGCTGTTGTTTCCCAGCTTATATCAGGTATGAACATTTCTGGTTGCAAAAGCCCACTTCTGCAATAGAATTTCATCAAGTTCATGACTTTGCTGATAATTTGTATGACCCCAAAAAGCTTTATATATCTCTGCTTTGGGAGCTACTGGAAAGAAAAAGAAAAATAATTTTTTTTTTTTTTTGACAATAAAGAAAATTATATACCTCATACCTTTGTTTTCCTTAAGCTGAGTTAAGAAAATATAGCAAATCATTTAAATGACTGCATTCAGTTATAATGGTCAAGCCTAAGGGCTATCTAAATCATCTGAGGTCTTGCCTATACATGGAAGTTGTAAACACATTAACTGCAGTCATAACACTGAAAAACCTCCTTGGGGATATGGTTAATCTAGTCTACCACTACCCTGAGTTAATACAGTTTATACCTCTTTCCATACGGAGATTAAAATGTTTGGAATGGCATAATTGAATTTGTTTGATGTTGTATGAGTAAAAATATCTGGTAAAAACTCTTCTTCTGAATGATCTAATGAAACTACAGAACAGTCCCAACTAAACTTTTGAGGACTTGCCTATATTAGCAAAGGCTGGATGTATTCAAATCACAGCAATTAGGTGTTGATAGCATTAAGAAAAAGTAAGAAAATAATAATTATACTATCTTTAATGAGGTTCCCTCTTCAGATTGTGCCTGGTGTTCTTTCTACTTCAGCTTTTAGGATCAGCCTCAAAGCTGCGGAGAGGCATGAATCTGGCAGCAGTGAATGGAGTTCGTATCAGTGGCTGGAAAGTAGAGTGGAGATCAGGCAGGAGGAAGGCAGAGAGCTATTACCAAAGGAACAGAAAGGACATGGATGTAAGCCACAGGTGAGAAATGTGAGCAAAATTCCAAAAAAAAAGAACACCCCAAAAAGGTGAGAATTGGGGCAGGATAAAGGTGAGGATAAGATAAACACCCCATGGAGCAGAAAGTATGGTCTTCTGGGAGTGGTAGAGAAGAAAAAACAACAAGGCAAAGGAAAAGAGAAAGAGGAGCAGAAACAATAAAGGGAAGGTTGAAAACCAAAGATAAGCAAACCCTCAAAACCTCCTGTGTGAAGCAGAAGCTGCTGTAGTATAGAAAAAAAATTTCCAGAGATGGACAGATATGTATTGTAAAGAAGAAAATAAACATCTAAACTAAAGGGGAGTGCAAAGATCAGAACTGAAGAGGGAAGACAGGTGAGTCAGAATGGAGAGATGCTGTATATAGATGAGGTATCAAAGTGGGGTTTTAAAAAAAATTAGTATGCTCGGATACTCCTGTAGATACTCCTGTCCTAATTTATTCTGTTATGTGCGACCAGCCACATGCAAATCATCAGTGCAATACTTATTCAAAACAAACACTAATTTTCAAAGGTCAATTTCCTTCCTTTCTTTGCCATGCTTTTCCCTCCAATTTACTATTGTTTTTGTGCTACTCAAAAGCCTTAGGCTACTAGGAGCTTAATGGCTCTTCAGTTCCAGTACTGGACATCAGTATTTGTGTTAGAGGAATCCAGTTCCTGTCAATAATGCTATCTGTTCTTGGCAACCTGGGATCTTCAACCAGGCTTTCATTGTAGCACATAAAAGGTAAGGGCCAGGAAGAGACCTGCTGTTTACTGAAGTCAGAAACTGTGCTGTTAGGTTAAGGTGATGGCATATCCAGTTACATCCATCGCCTTCATGTAAAATTTACAGTTTTAGGGAAGCAGTAGTGCCATGGATTCTCAAATTCAATGTCAGTTTTAAAAGGTCAGTATTTCTATTACTGAGCACTGAACATTCCATAGAATTTACATCATGTGTCTTCATAATTTCAGTTGTCACTTTACATGCAAGTAATTCAGATTTAAATGAGTCACTATAGCTGTTTAAACCTTGCATGTTGCAGGACTGTACTCAGACGATGTTCTTATTCTTTTCTCAAAAAGACTTGTAAACAACTTACTAAATTGCTGGGCTGAGTATATTTACATCTTTTTAATTGCCATATTAGTCTATAAGAATTTAATGTAGTTCTATGCAGTGTTGTGAATGGGCTGGGTTTAATATGGAAGTAGAATTCTGTGGTCTGCAAATTGCTTTCCTGAAATTTCTGGAGCTGTCAGGGTTTGTGGCCCCTTTGGGCTGTGCCCATACTACTAAGCTAAGGAGAGCCAAGAATTGACCAGTAGCCCTCAGTATAAATGCCAGTGACTGGCTCATGTTGGAATATCTTGAGACTCATCCCCTCTATAGAAGAGCTGTCTTGGAAAGAGCTAGTTGGAGTGAACCAAAGCATGGTGCGGATGACTGGGCATCCACTTCCTCTTCCATTTTTGTACTTTTTTTTTTTTTTTACATTGCTTGCTCAACTTTCTAATGAAATCAAAGTTGTTCTTATGAATAATTTATTATTGAGTTTTTACTATTATGTCTATTACAAATAGAACAAAAATATGGTCAAATCAAAGCTGTAATTAAAGTTCACTTACTAGATCAATGATTCCCATTAGTAGCATCAGCAAATGGATATAGCGGATAACCAATTTTGTTTTGATTATATGGTTGAAGCTGAAAGATATTCCATCATTTTAATCCCCTCTTGATGAAATTTAAGGAAGGACTCCCATATACAATGTTTTAAATCATGAGTGTGCTGACCCAGTGAAAGTATCCGTAGACTATAAATTTCCACTTGATTATATTTTATTCTTAGAACTTGAAGTAAGGATCAAAGCTTGCTGAATCCTCCAGAATGGAAAAGCTGTAGAGGAACCGTGGATACTGAGGTCCCTCAAAGAAGTTGGCTTGTAGAGTGCATCTGATGGCCAGCTCAAATGTGTTTCCCATAAAGACAATATGATAAGATTGTGGCTTGTCTTCATCGCTGAGAACAGGGGCCACTTGTTAAAAGGTGCATGAGGCTGAATACCTGTCTCCTTAGAAGACTAACCATTGGAAAGACAGACAGTTTTGAAGGACAGAATGCGGGGATTTAAGGAGTCCGAGTTGTGGAAGGAAAATGGGAACTGTTAGAATTAAAGATTTGAGGCACTGGAAGCCATTTAAAAAGTTGGCTGTAGGTGCATTCATGATAAAAATCTGTAGTCATAGCTATGCAAACGGTATCATTTTAGTTCTGTCACTGGTTTTCCTTTATTTCTGGTAAAAGTCCAATAGTTTGGGAACATCTCTCTGTATTAGAGACGTATTAGTTTTGGAAGATCTGTCTGTAGTAGAGATGTATTATATTTTATCCATGGATTTTCTGAACTACATATCAAACACTTTTGCTCCCAGAACATACTGTGTGAGAGAGCTGGCTATGGAACTAGGGCAGGTGTCTCTGTTAAATTTTTGGAGGCTGGCTTTTAGCACCCAAGTTGATGGTGCACAAAGAATTTATACCCATCCACTGCATAGTTTCAGTGTGTTTTGCTGGAAACAGAATCCCATTATACTGAAAGGTCACAGATTGGGAGTGAAGGGTGAATACAGTGAGAGAACGTTCAGTAGTTATCATTCATGACAAGAAGCCAATGTGATAAAATAACCAAGCCTTTCCTTTCTTCAATAAGTTCATACATATTTACCAAAAAAAGGATAATCTCGAGGCTATTTCCAGTTTCATATGTTGTTTTGATTATTGTCGGTTATAATCCTTATGGTTTTATGAAGGTACCTCATGCTGTGTCCCTTATTCCAAATCATCAATGCCACAATTGCTATGAGTTAAGTAAGATTAAAATTACATTATCTGGTTGGTATCACATGCTAATTGCTTTGTAATTTCTTTTAATACATTTTCATTTGGGGCAGATTTTTTAGAAAGAACTGGACCACTAAGTTGTTTCTGCAGTTATAGTAAGTGTGGATATGGTACGTTGATTTGAGCTTTTATAAATGTTGGTGTATGCAGTGAATATTAGGAAAGAACGTCAGCACTAATGGGAACAGTTTTAGTATAAAATTTGCAAGAAGGCCAAATAATTACAGGAATTGCTTTGGTCAGTTAGAAGTAGTAAAATGGAAACTTGTTTACAAATATTTATCAGTTTAGGAAGGGATATGAGAGAGAATATCCAATCCAATTTAAGGATAACAAGGAGCATGAGGCAAGCAGAATACAATAACCTGTCCAGAATCAGGCTAGGATACCACTGAAAAAGTAATGAAGAAAAATCACACGGTAACTTCAGTGACTTCTGAGGATGAGCAGCTCAGTTTTATTTCTAAACTGAAGGTGGAGCGGTGGAAGGTGGCTGTGGTGCATGGGATGGACTTGTTTCATCCTGACCTGCATTTTGTGGTAAGTGCTCAGTGTGTGTCTAAAGTTGTCCAGGCAAATCTGCTATGATATATTCCACAGAAGGTTTGCGACAAATTCTGGAGGGCTTGTGACTGGGAAAGCGTGATACAGCAGTTAGGGACCACTGCTTCAGAATTGCTGGTCCAGCCCCTCGTAACAGTGGGTTGTCTCCTCAGCAGCAGCTTGAGCTGCTGTAAATACTCAGCTTGCCTGCGTGGCAGAAAGGAAGGGCTGCTTTTCTCAACAAAGGAACAGATTATCACCCCAATTCTGCAATGTTTTTAAAAGGCAAGGAAGCAACATATTCCTTGGTTAAGCCTGGCTTGGCATGGCTAAATTTGTGCTTTCTAGTTTTGTACTGTATTCATCTAAAAGAAGGCTTAATGAGGGATCCAGAGAGGCCAAGAAATAACTAGTGAAAGACTACATGATACTTCGATGAAGAGTATGCAAATGTGAGTGTGGTCTCAGGCTGTCTAGGCACTGATTCCAGGTTTTAAAACACTGCTCAGTTTTATAAGCCAAACAAGGACCTCAGAGTTTGAGACCATGCCTTTGGCCAGTCAGACTAGGAATGCTGACCAAATTGTGCCTATCCTCAATTGACTGGGAAGCACTTGGCATTCTGAGTGTAGGTTTTTCATGCCTGGTGCTATAAAGATCAGGGATAGGTCATGACACCAAACACAGAATGTGGTTGTTTTGCTTTGTTTCTTTTTTTTCCTGTTAAAGGAAATAATTGAATTTAATAACATATAATATGCAGAATTGTTTGATCTTGAAAGTTTCTGATGTGCTTTATTTCCAATTCACACCATTTCAACTGAATTGTACAGGGCTGTGGTGTATTGTTTGGATATGAAGTCAACTGAGAAAGTTAGCAATTTCAAGGAGATTCACCCATCTTAATTTACAAGCACACCAGAAACAAAAGCAAAATCCTCTCTTTCATATTGGGAAGGGAACTTTTAGTAAGTTATACCCCTTGCTTCACAGTAATGTGCAGTTGCAGTAGGCACCCCACCCTCAAAGAATTTTTTACTCCATTAAGCTGGATGTAACAGAAGTTTCCAGGCAGAGACATCCAGTTTGTTCTGTGGGCCTCAGTGCGTTAATGCATTTGATTCAAACACAGTAGGAAAAGGTTCCAGTTCAGAGATGAAAAGGATTTACCTAAACTCATTTAGCTTTTTAGAGACATGAATGTGCTGTCTTGGCACAAAACAATAGCCAAGTGCATCCTGAGAATAATACTATCAATTTACAGTAGAATTGCACCATAGACTTAATTTGGCCTCGTGCTTTTCCTGTAAATTAGTTATTTGTAGTAGAATTGAAGAAATATACTAAGATTTTACAGAAAACCTGTTACTTAAGAAAATATTACATGGGTAATTGTTTTGCTCACAATCTGTAAACATGGTATTAGAAATTTTATTTTCCCTGAATTAACGTGGACTTGAAGAACAAAGAAAGGAAAAATGATACTAAACCATTAACCATTCTAACAGTAATTGCTCCCAGGGTGTGTGTGTCCTTCCTAAAGGTTCAAATGTTAAGTGTGTAGGTGATTTTCAGCATAATCTTAAGAATAATTCTAAAAATATTTTAGTGTTCCAGAAATTCCTCTCTGGACAACTTAGGTGATCTGCCCATCAGAACCCACTGAAGAAGTCAGCTATCGCCTCCTTTGAGTTGTAATCACCAGTAATGAGCAATGTCATCCTATTCTCACTGCATGGAACTTCATGTCTGAGTCAAGGAAGATAGAAGTTCATTCCTCAATATAAATTTTAGAATCACAGAATCGTTAGAGTTGGAAGGGACCTTAAAGATCATCTAGTTCCAAACCCCCTGACATGGGCAGGGACACCTCCCACTAGACCAGGCTGCTCAAAGCCTCATCCAGCCTGGCCTTGAACGCTTCCAGGGATGGGGCATCCACAGCTTCCCTGGGAAACCTGTTCTAGTGCCTCACCACCCTCAGAGTAAAAAATTTCTTCCTAATATCTAACCTAAATCTCCCCGCTTTTCAGTTTGAAGCCATTACCCCTTGTCCTATCACTACATGCCCTTGTAAAAGGTCCCTCTCCAGCTTTCCTGTAGGCCCCTTCAGATACTGAACAAATTTTTCTAAAGAAATTTTTAATATAGGCTTGCTTAAAATATGGGATTACTGGATTGTATAGCAGAATCTGTAGTGTGCTTTCAAAAGCCTTATATGCTAACTAGAATGTGCCCTCAAATGTATTTCTATCTTTCTTCTGAAATGTAGATTCCTTAAAGGAAAACATCTCCCATATGACCCAACTTACGAAGCTACAGAATAATTAGTGTTTTTTTATTATTAAATGAGTTTGTCTGCATTCCATGTAAGCATAGGACTTTATATAGATACATAGCTTACAAAACATATCATAACATAGCAATATTACATACTGGAGATGCTTTGTCATTGAAAATATTATTTATTCTTTATTATTCTATATTCTTTTATTCTTTATATTCTATATTCTTTTATTATTTACTAGGCTGTGAAATATTAATGGCAACATATTCAGATCAAACCAAAGCAAGCAGCTCATTACCAATACTATCCAATGATAGCAATAACAATTAAAAAAGCTAGTGAATATGTCAAAGGGAAAAGAACAAAAGAAATATTTTCAAAATTAATTAATGGTCCCTTATTACCTCATCCATATTATGGATGTTTGCTTTACTTTGTATATTTCTGTAAAATCTCAGATATCCAGTCTGCAGAAGATACTGGTCTAGGTCTGTTTGCTTATTTTCACAACTTTTCCCATTTTTAATCTAATGAGCATATCTATCACTTCCGCTGTAGATTCCTATATTATTCTGTTCATTCTAATACTTGAGTTGTATGCCATGTAAGGAAGAAAAAGTTATCATAGTTGAATATTATCAAAGATTTTCAACCATTGTATAAGAACTTGTTTCATCTGGTGAGTCTATAACACACGACAGAGGAAATCTGACAGTTACCTCAGGAAGATATCTTAAATTTGACCTATTACTCAAGCCTTTATTCCTTTTGTCCTTGATGCTGGTGCATTTATTTTAGTTTTCATGTCAAATGATGGCTGACTGTTTGCCCCCTGGTATCCATGCCTTTGTTCTTGTGAGGGCTCTAGGAGCAAAGCAGTCACATAATTTCACTGGTACATATATTTTTTTTATTTTCCTGGACTCCTACTGGGATAGAAGACATTGGTTAGAATATGAGAAAAAGCATTCTATTTGTTTCCTAGATAGCTGTATCTATTTGTTTGGTGTGGTAATGCTGTCAAGATAAACACGCAGCTATACCTGATGCAGTTGTTATAATCATGACCATTTAGTTATATTTCAGCATTGGGCTAGTAAGGCAACTAACAGCACTCAAAACTACACACAAAATATTTATCTCAATCAGAAAATTCATACATTTCAATAGAATAGCTAATTTGCACCTTATTCCTGAAATTTGCTCACCAAAGGCAGTAGACTGAATCGGTGGATGTGAGTGAGGGGCCTGTTCATGTATTTTTATTTTGGGGAAAACAAATGGGAAAACATACCTTGGTATCATGGTATGAATGACCTACTGCAACCATTATGACATTAGCAAGGACTGCAGAATCTGTTGCTGACTCCTGCTTTTTAGCACACGGAATTTTTAATCTTGCTATCTCAATTAATGCAAGCTGTTTAAAGGGATGATGCCAAAAGCAGAACGATTTTCTGAGGATTATGTTTAGCCAGACTCCAATAGCAAGACTCTAGAAAAATCTTGTAAGACTGAGAACTTTCAGGTGATAAAGCTGAAGCAGGTCGTTTCTCCATTTTCCCCCATAAGGGAATGCGTCTCATTGGGATGCTGTTACATCTCTATCTTTTACTGAAATTTGTTTGTGTTAAATTTTGCATGGAGCTTATCCAGTCAGTTGATAGTTTACCAGAAGCAGTTAATAGCTATTCCGTTTGGAAGTAAAGGAAAATCTGAGCATGCTGAAAATACCCAAATATATTAAAATAAATGCTCAATTTTCATAGAGGAAATAATTCAATTATCTATCGTAAGTTATTGCTCATCAGCAAAGCTGCTGATAATTGCTGTACCTCTAGGTGGCAAGTAATAGTTTCTTCTTGGAAAATGAATGTTGGGAAACATCAGTATTCTGTTTAGCAAATGCGCAGCACAGCAATATTCAGCAGCTGAATTCCATACTGTTTTAAGGTTATTGCACTACCTTTTAATTTTAGTTTTACTGACGTGTGAACAATTAAATGATTATCATCTTATTATGATAATTCCTGTCTTCTCTGTTTTGTTTCTATCATTAAATCTCAAAGCAATTTGCAGCGGAGGTCAGCATTATTATTACTGCTTCACAGGAAAAGCAGAGGTGAAATGACTTGTCCAGCACACCCAGAGACTGAATCAGGAAGGGACAAGTAAGTGCATGAAATAAAATTAGGTTCTGTTGTCTAGTGGGACATGCTGTCTCCCATGCACAGTAGAGCACAGGGGGGAAAATCCTATTTGTTTCATCTTATTTATGTCATAGGGAAGGTGGCTGCTTAAAAAAAAAGTAAAGGTCTGATTCAACAGCACATATTGGATATAGAGAAACTACAAGTTTGGCACGTTTAAGCATTACCTAGACTATATGGTGGTTTTATATACTCATGCTGTACATCTGACATCATCTGCAAGTATTTTAACCTGGATATTTTAAGACAGAAACAAAATCCCATTCTAATTTCCTTAGATCAGGTTCTGACTGGACATTTATACTTTAGCTAAAAAAACAGCCCAAATCATTACGAAATTTATGTCTTTACTACAGCAGACTTGAGTAAGTGGGACCCTCCTCTGGAAATGTACTTTTTTGAGTTAATTAAGTGAAAACAAATTCATCCTTGCTTTTGCTCACCATTGATTTTCCTCTAGGTAAAAAATTCAACAGCTCACTACTGGAGCCACTCAAAGAACGTTGTGCCCCTTTGGCACAGACTAGTAAACAAGTCCCACAGAGCTTGGAAGATTATCAGCTGCTGAGGAAGCAGACATTTGACTGTAAGCCTGTAGACATACACAGCAGGATGCATAAAATAAGGTAAAAATAATTGTGGCAATGTGTCTGCTTGAGAAATTCGAAATTCCTGCAAGTGAGAAAATACACAAACGTATGAGATGGAAAATTGTTGTAACATCAGAGTGAGGTGGTTTGTGGATGAGCTGCTTGAGAACACAGTTTTGCTCTTTGTATTTTGCAGAGAGGAGTGAAAGGGTTGTGTGGATGTATAACAGAAAAAGAGGAAAAAGATGGGAAGACAAAGCTGCTACTGAAAGTATGATTTAAAATAATTGTAGATGGGAGACAGAAAGCAGACTTAAGACATTGATCCTTAATAGGCATGAATCAACACAAAAATCAATGGATTGATTTATACCAATTTTTATAGTTATCCTTCCTGAACTCTATCCCCAGAGAGAAAATAATGACATTAAATCTATCATAAATTGTGAGAGGAAAATAAATTCACGAATTAAAAATAGTAAAGAAGTCAGTTTAGGTTTTTGCTTTTTACGTGTCTCAGGTAGGAAGATGTGCTCCTTAGCTTTTGCCTCATGTACTGCAAAAGGCGTAAGATGCTCCACGGCAGTGCCTTTGAGCCTCTGGAGTTTGTGTTAGAGTAAGAGGAGTGGTATTGAGAAGAGGCTGTGGCTGAGATCTCAGCCATTCTGTTGTATACTTTCTTACAGAGGTATGCAGTCATAAGAAACAGAGTTTGAGACCTTTAGGCTATATAAATACTACTCATAAAAACATAATTTCAGTAATGGCCAGGCTCATGGTAGGTTGTCTCCAATGAATGGTGGCTGAGGACAACATTTGTTTAAAACAAATGTTTTTTATATGCTGCAGTACTCTCAGCATACTCTGATGGGATATGAAGGCCAAAATAAGGCAGAGGTACACTCGGGAACAGCGTGATCCAGAAGGCAGCTTCTGGGCACATCTGGGGTTTTGCTGACAAATTTAAGAAAGCGGATCTGGGCTTGCAGGCAGCTTAGGTGCCTGCACCAGCAGGAGAATATCCAACATAGTCACAGAAAAGAGCCAGAGCACATATGGGTAGACTCAATATGTATTTCTGATCATTTCAATCGTGGAATAAGCCCAGAGCAGAACAATGAGAAAACAAGTATTATGTGAGGAAATCATAAAATGAGTAGTCAGGTAAGGTTTGAACAGCTTTCTAGTTTACTTTTCCTTGTGCATACTCCAGAATATCCATTCAACATATTTTGATGAATATTCCCACAGATTGTTGTTGCTGTAAATTGCTTTCTTGATTTCCTCTTTTTTGCAAGGGTGCCTTGGGCTGTACTTTTTGATAATTATCAACTACTGCTCCTGTAGTACTGCCTCACTGCTTTCTGTTCTATCAGGGTGGCCTTACATCTGTAGGAAATAAATCAGACATGAACTATGTGATTTACTTAGTTTTCTTTTTCTTCACTGATTTGTCCTCTCTTTGCATATTTGCAGCAAGTTTCCCTCTGCTTTGATCTGAATCCCTTTTCATTGATCTGAAAGTGAATCAAATACAAATATAAAAAATGAACTTGTGTGACACGCAAATTCGTCTTGTAGATTTTCTTCTCATTTGTAATAGATTTTTGTGTTACTTCTTTTTTCTACAACATTCTAGAAAGCAATACACAGACTTATTGGAGTCCTCAACACAAGAAGGACATGGATGTGTTGGAACAGGTCCAGCTGAGGGCCATGAAGATGATCAGAGGGCTGGAGCACTTCTGCTATGAGGACAGGCTGAGAGAGTTGGGGTTGTTCAGCCTGGAGAAGAGAAGGCTCCAAGGAGACCTTACAGCAGCCTTCCAGTACCTAAAGGGGGCCTACAGGAAAGCTGGGGAGGGACACTTTAGGAGAGAGTGTAATGATAGGACACGGGGTAACAGCCTCAAACTGAAAGAGGGTAGATTTAGATTGGACATCAGGAAGAAATTCTTTACGGTAAGGGTGGTGAGGCACTGGAACAGGTTGCCCAGGGAAGCTGTGGATGCCCCATCCCTGGAAGTGTTCAAGGCCAGGCTGGATGGGGCTTTGAGCAGCTTGGTCTAGTGGGAGGTGTCCCTGCCTATGGCAGGGGGTTGGAACTAGGTGATCTTTAAGGTCCCTTCCAACCCGAACCATTCTGTGATTCTGTGTGATTCTGTGATTATTTGGGCTTATTTTGACTTACTGGGATCAGCAGTACATGCTGATATGGACTTATGAAAGTGAGTCCAGCAAAGCGCTACAAAGATGATTAAGGGACTGAAGCATTTTTTTTATGGGGGGAGGCTGAGAGAGCTGTGACTGTTCAGCCCAGAGAAAAGAAGGCTCAAGACGATCTCACCAGTGTGTATAAATACCTGAGGGGAGGGAATGAAGGCAAGGGAGCCAGGCTTTGCTCAGTAGTTCCCACTGACAGGACAAGAAGCAATGGGCACAAATGAAAAAATATGAAATTCCATCTTAACACAAGAAAGAACTTTTTTACTCTGAAGGTGACTGAGCACTGGTGCAGGTTACCCAGAGAGCAACTGGGCATGGTTCTGGGCAACCAGGTCTAGGTGACCCTGCTTGACAGGGTCGTTGGACTTAGATGATCTCAACAGGCCCCTTCCAACCTCAACTATTTTATGAATCTGTGATTTCTTGCAGTTCTTTCCCTATGTTTTGTGATTAATGCTTGCCTGAAAGACAAACTAAAATCGCGTCATTATTCTGTAATTACTTATTAGTAAGCAATCTTTTTACCTAGCAGTCCTGAAATGTTCTAAGTCTTTTTTTCCCCTCTCCATTATATCGTATTTAAAGTTCCGCATAACCTTTTTTTTTTTTGGAATAATTCCATTTAATCATTGTAAATTTGTCTTTTATTCAGGGAACTGATGTTCATAACACTCATAATCCTCTAAATGTAGAAATCAAATGTCACAGAGTCAAGTGCTTGATTAATTTCTACTCAGCAAAAGCATTAAAAAGTCCTGCATCAAGCTGGCTGTTCTAGCCCCTTCTGAAATAAACAATTGTCAGTAGACGTTTGTAATTTCCATGTTAAGATGATCAAACAGTCTAATGTATGTGTGATCCTTCCTCCTCTCAATTCTTGGTCTAGTCTTGTAGTCTTAGCCCTGTTACACCTTCCCTTGATCTTCAGGATCAGTGCGTATCTACTGGGAATCTTCCCACTGCGTTTCAGTCTACCCGTTTTACTAAAGGTATTTTTTCATATGTTACTAATTTACATGGGTGTCTTTTGAGAACTAGACATATCTAACAGAAGCAGAGATATACACAGGACAGTGGCTGCCACTTTTGGTTTTCTGAAAGGTTCAGAAAGTTTGCTACTGGACTCTGATGCATTTATTCAGTGATATTCCATTTTAAAGGCATTTGGAAAGCAGCTTAAAGATTTTGGAGTCTTTGTGGCGGTTGATTTATCCGAAATAAGTTTCCCACTTGCTTTGAACCATTTAGAAGAAGTCAGGTTTTCACAGTCATCTTAATGTGCAATGTGGTGCAGTGGAACAGATGCTCTATCTCAGTGTCCTAAGGCTCAGCATATGGGACTCGTGGCTTACTGAATTAAGGTAACCAATCGTCAGCTTGCGGAGTGTTTTTCAGGGTTTTTCTGATGTGATCCGAGAAGATATATTCTAACTGAGATACAGATCTACTGTTACACTTGGGTGTCTAGATCTAAATAAAAGTATCCTTTATTTCAGAAACATTTAAAGGATCTGTATTTGGAAAAGGAGAATTTGATCTTCACTGAAATGAAAGTTTGTATGACTAGTGTATCATAATGTATGGATTCTATAAAAATATGCAAGTGTGTTGGCTAAACTTGGAAATGGAAGCTGTTAAGGTTGTGTCATGTTTTTTTGTTTTGTTTTGTTCTGTGGTTTTTTTTTAATTACTCTCAGTAGTTGATCAGCAAACATAAAATAACTACAGATTCATGATACAGTTCCATACTAGATTCAGTTACAGAGGATTTGATGCCAAGATACTCCTGTATGAATTGTACCTGATCACTGAATCAGGTACAGAAGTTACCAGCAGGTTTCCTTCTGTAGTAAGTTTGTCCTCCTTTCCTTGATGATAACTCCTTGCTAATTTTAATTCTTTTTTTTTTGCTCTTGTTCTTGACTCCCCTTGTATTACTGTCCTGAATGCTAGTGCCATGAGAGTGAAGCAACTGAAACTTTGATTACTCAACAGGTTTTGTCAGAACGGAGCAGCACTACCGTATGTGCTCAGAGAAATAGACATTTGTTATTGCCAATGACTGCTCAGACATAAATTTACTGAAGAAGAGAGTTAACATTGTCATTGTGCTTTCAGACAGTGTTCTCACTTTTTTTTTTAATCTGCTGTCTGAATGTCTTTATTTTTCATTTTTGTTTTCCTACCACAATGAAGGAGAGATTAAATCTTAATCACATTTTAAAAAAGAAATTGATTCAGCAGCAGTCTAGGAGTTTGGGTTTTTTTAATCATATTGTTTATTTTAGACCCTTCATTTGACACTGAATCTGTATATCTATTGAACTGTGAGCATTTTGATTCCTACAATAAAGACCGTGTCTTCCTCTAAATTTATTATTTCTGCTTGCAAATACTTTTTCATTTCTGCCTTGAATTGTCCTGCATTTTATTTTTATTGTTACAGGAAGCCAGGGAAAGTGACAATGCAAATAGAGCACTGTGCTTTGCAGGTGAACACTGTGTCAGGACATGACATCTGCTACAGGGCCCTGGACTGCTCGTTCTTCTGCTTTATTTCATACTATTAATTGACTTTTTACTTCTTTACTTCATAATACTCATTGAGCTGTGAAAGAAGTGGATGGAAAGATGACGCTCGTTCTTTAAAGTCTTTCTACTGTTCAAAAACATTGAGAAGGTGCAATATTGCAAAGTCTCTGTTTCCGGATGGTAATTCTTTAGTCATACTCTGTCTTTTCTTAATGTGGTTTTAGAATATTTTTTTTTTTTTTAAATTTTCAAACAAATACACTGTCTATAGAGCCAGGCATCATCTGCACTGCACTGCACTGCAGCATCCTCTCTCTCTGCTACTTTGGCAGTCTCTGTAATAACCAAAGTAGATTAAAAACAAAATCAGAAAGAAAAAATGGTGAAACAATTGGCTTTTGAAGCCAAAATGCTCTGTAGAAAAATGATAGTTCTGATAACCAAATCTGGAAAAGTTTTCCAGCCTGAGGATATGAAGATGAGAGTCCTCTTCACATTCTCTCTTGGAATGCATGAGACGAGGCTGTAGTTTCTGTTCTGCTTGGTGGGAAGAAGGATTTGAAACTGACTCTGCCACCTTCCCTTTGAAGGAAATGAAAGTATGTCTCAGTTTTATACTGATGAAAGTTGAGAACAACTGTCAAAATCTTGCTGTTTTTCATGAAACAATTTTTTTTCCTGAAGTCCTAGATATAACAATGTATAGAGTGATTTTGAAAACAAGCATGACCTTCAGTGGAGCAATTACAATCTCCCTGTTGCTTTCCTGTCTTCCATTTTATGTTTGTCTTCTTGGAGATATGACAAAACCAGTGGATTTGGGGATGGAGTGTGGGGTCTGTCAGCAATTCTGCATTGGCACCACAGCTTCTGAAACAGACTGGGAGAGTAAGAGATTTTCTGTGTGTTGGAAGAAATTTGTAGGGGGAGGAATTCTCTCTGGCAGCTGGCAGGGGGACACGAATGGATGTCTGATGAAGGAGATATTGTCCTTAAATTTCTTTAGATTATGCTGCAGGTCAGGATCATCATATCACAAAAGTGATCTAATAAGAAACCTCCTTCTGTCTTACTGAGTCTCTTCTGTGAGAAGATAAAGTCTAGAGACAAAGTTCCTAAGAATCAGATTCTACAGGGTTCTGGAAATATTTATTGATTTCAGTAGTATTATTTTGTTTTTAATTACATGGCAGTTTAAAAAGAAAATTTCTCTTCTAATTTAGGTGTGTCTGGTTGCAGTCTGGTTGGCATTGGTTTTATATTGGTCTAAACCACTGCCTCCAATTTCCTTTCAGCGCAAGTCAAGTGAAAGGGGCAGAAGGCATGGAAATGACCATGACTTGTGTCCTGAGACAAGGTCAGTAAATAATATCCAGCTGCTCTTTAGGGAACTGAATGAAGTTGTTTCCTGTCCAGTGAAATAACTCATTAATTAGATTTTCTATGTCTAATTTAATCCAAGACTTGTAGGAAACATCAATCTAAGATCTAAGCATGTGGACTGTGCAAGACGTTGACAGACCTCCGAGGTTCTTCACAGTGGGATTTCCATTGTTGCCCTTTCGTGAGAGCTAAAAGACATCCTGAGGTGTCAGAGAGCTTCTGTTTCAGGCACGGAGGAGTGTATGAATTCTGATCCCCATAACGGGCATTGCAGCTCTTGCATGTGCTGCAGTTACAGTAGGCTCACTTGGCCGTGTTTTGTATTTGAGTTAGGAACAGATGCTAGCGGGTAGCTGGAGATCCAGGCACTTCCTTGCTACTGAGGAGAAAGTATATTCATCTGTGCTCTCCTACAGCCATGAGGTACTTTGCTTCTAACTAACCAAACAGAGTTTAAAGCAGCAAAAACTAATTATGTCTGTCTGGCATGCATGATAAAACTAGATCAGAGCCATCATATAATGCCTAATTCTCGAAATACTTAGGCGCATGCTTCCCTCGTAAGCACATGAGCTGTACCAGAGGTGAAAGTATTGCCTACTGTGTACTTAGAAGATCTAAGCTGCAGTGGCAGAATTTTGAAATATGGAGAAAGCTTATGGTTAATATAAAAAGCTTTTATGGAGAAGTAATCTTCTTACCAGTTACACCAATGGCAAAAATCCCTCTGGCTTGAGGACTGCCCAATTACAATCAAGCATCATGTCTGAGGAATGATATATGTCTCAAGGCATATGGATATGGATAGAGAAAGACCAAATGCATCAATGCCTAGAATTAGAACTGAAGAGAGGTGCTAAATATGTTTGTATTTGACATCGTTAACTCTCCTGAAGGAATATTTGTAAAAGCTTTTAAAAAGTGTTTGCATCAGGTGGGAAAATATGATGCCATCTGTTTACCTCACACAAGCACATGTTGGTTTCTGCAAACTAGTTATTATGGATATTATAACTGACTCGACAAGCAAACACCTGTTTGTTTCTACAAATACCAGTACTGAAGTTTGCACACACTCCCACAGACACAGAGGGGCCATCAAAAGTGAACTCATGCTGAACAAGAGCAAATGAAGACAGTATTAAGTACTGGTCACAGTGTAATCTTCATTGTTCCTTATGGACATAAGAGTCAGTCTGTACTCCATCTTCTGAATTTATAATAATTTCAGTATGATTACACTGACTTTCAACTTCTTATTCCTCCCGAATGTTCTGCTTATTTCTCATCATCACAGATGTTGGTAAGATGCGTATTGGCAGAAATGTCCCTGTGTGGAAATCGGAGGGTGAACAAGCTAAGCAGCATGATGCTCTGGCTAGACAGTCCTCTGAAGCCTCTGTTTAGCAGGACATCTAGGTATGGAGCCCTAACAGCAAATTCAAACTTCACGTTTGTGACAGAAGACTCACAAAGGAAGTGGCTACCTACCTGTCTGGAGTTTGTGAGCTATATATATATGCTTTCCTCAAAATTGTAGCAGGAAGCTAGGGTGGGGAGGTATAAGAAAAATTATGAGCAAAAGCTGTCAGTTGAAGAAGAAAAGCAGTAATTAGCTCCAAACAGAACACTGGTTTCTTTAGCTAATAGAGTTCTTGGTTATAAGAAAGTGATTCCTCCTGAAATATATGGTCTTTTTCTTACTGTCATATGACTGCTTTCTCCCTCACTCTAGCCATGCTAGCTGGAAAAGGTCAAATCTACATTTCTTTGCCATAGCTCACTGATGGAATCCACAAGTGTTAAACCAAAAAAAACCACTTACATCTTTGGGAACAAGTTGGTAAGTATGCAAAACAAAAACTGTCCCTCATTACCCCTGATTCTTCTGTGAGCCATTTGCTCAGTGTCGAGAGTAGCTTCTGAAGTAGATTGGTGCAGTTGGATCATTAGGAGTAGCTTGTGGCAAGTACATAAGAAAAGACGAATTGTATAAATCCATCAGATTTCATCATTTGCTTTCTCACTGAGTGCTGTGAATACAAGTAGTCCCAGCAGTCACAAAATACAGCAGGAAAACTCCGCTCTTCCTATCTCAGAGAAACTAGGCTTGAAACCAGTTTTCAGATATATTCAGGTATATTCACAGGTAGATGAAAATTAGTGATTCCTCTGATGCTGTTTCTAACAGGTACTAATGTTGGAAGCAAATTGACCAATAGGGGACAAACTCACCTTTGCGCAGCTCTCTTCAGTGGTATTACTAATGACTCCTAGGTCCAAACGGTTATTTTTTTTGGGGGATTTTTCACTTGTCTTGGCCATTGACCCCCATTTTAATCAAACCTGGCTTTCACCTGCTTGAAACAACTTTTTAGTGTACAAATACTTGCGACAAACTTTTTAGCAGGGCCTGTTGCAATAGGACAAGGGGTAATGGTTTTAAATTTAAAGAGGGTAGATTTAGCCTAGATATAAGGAAGAAATTTTTTACAATGAGGGTGATGAAACACTGGAACAGTTGCCCAGAGAGGTGGTAGATGCCCCATCCCTGGAAACATTCAAGGTCAGTCTCTGAGCAACCTGATCTAGTTGAAGATGCCCCTGCTCATTGCAGGGGGCTTGGACTAGGTGACCTTTAAAGGTCCCTTCCAACCCAAACTATTCTATGATTCGATGAAATAGTGCAGAAATTTACTTTCTCTGATCTGTAGCCTCTTCCAGATTTGGTAGGTTATATATTAGGACTTAGTTCAAGGGCTCACCACTGAAACAGCAGTATAGTGACTTCATTGTTGACCAGAATTTGTAACACACCCCCACATGTGTGTTTTTCCTGTTGTCAAGAAACAGGATTTGTTCCTGATTAGGAAATGGAATAAACTATACCGGAATACCAATGTAATCATGTCATGTAAATCTATTAATATAGGTAATAATACAAAAACTTCTATGGAAACATAAAACTTCATAAAAATGTAGTAATGCTATTGTCAGGTTTGTTAAGTGGACCAGATATTAAGCTATAACAAGAAAGGTGTTTCAAGCCACCAGTAATTTTAAGGGATGAGATCAAGGAAGAGAGTGAATAAAGGGTAATATTCTATCTTGGCAATTGTCTTGTTTCCTGCTCTAATGGAATCTCTGTGCTTTCTTTATTTTCCTTTTCTGTAACTCTTTATAGCCTACTTTCTTCCCTTGTGGATGAAAATGAAAATGAAAAACAATGGGCTCTTGTACAGGGTTTAAGAATATTTGAACCTGTAATGTACGTATGCATTTCACATTAGATTCTAATATCTCAAATGTGAATCCTCATGGCATTATTTGAGAAAGATTCTTGCATTTTCTCTGAAAAAAGGGATATGCTAGATGAAGAATGGTAGTTCATATTTATTAATGAAATTATACTAAAATAATCTATTCTTCTAAATAAAATTATACTTTAACTCTCCAGTTGTGAATTTTACAAGATAAAACAGCTTTAGAGATTAGCAGGCAGTTACTGTCCTTGCCCATGGCAGGGTGGTTGGAACTAGAAGATCTTTAAAGGTACCGTCCAACCCAAACCATTCTATAATTCTATGATTCTGTGCTTTGTGTAATCTTGCAGGGTTTTTTTTGTGTGTTATGTAACAGAAAATAAATTAGTGTTGTTTTATATAACAAATAAAAAGTTCATGCAAAGGCTTTGCTGTCTACCTGCAAACCTCCTCATTTTCTAAAACTTAGTATGAAGCAGACACAACCTTTCCTCTTTATCCACAGAGATACAGTTGAGGGGAAATATTTATAAATAAATGTTGTCATTAATAATGCATTAATTAATATAATTTCTGTCCTGAGGACATAGTGAAAGTGGATTAAATGGCCGAGATGAAAGTAGGAACTGGAGGAGAATGTTGTGCTGCTGGTTTTGCCCTGACAGTGTGCCTGTGTGCTAGTCTCTTAACCAAGCTGCCTTACTGGATTTAAAGAGATTTCTCTTTCGGAGAGATATGTAGCTCAATGGATACACACACGTGCTCAGGTGAATTCTGTTGTAGTTGAGAAACACAAGTATTTGATAGCCACATAAGCATAGAAACATATTTGTAAAAAACAAAAAGTTTAAGAGGATTCCACCTTTTTCTCATTTTCTGTATTTTATCCTGGAAAACAGAAATTCTCAATCTTTTCTGAAAGCAAACTTTATATGAGATAATGTGTCCACGGTTCACTGTAGTGTCCTCTTTGCCGCTTTCCAGCAGTTACTCTCCTGCCTCTTCTTCAGCTCTACTGGCTTTTACTACCCAATTTGGCAACTTTGGTACAGAGACTGGAGCTTAGATGCACTTCTTGATTTTCAGCCACTAATGTGATCTCCTTCACATCCTCCTTAGCTAGTTCCCAAGCCACTAAACCCGCCATATTCAAAGGGGGTCACAGCCCAAAATGTTAGGGGTGCTAAGTTATAAGACTGTTGTGGAAAAATGCCTGGCTGGGTCAGGATATCTTGTTGCAATGTAAGCAGGTGGTAAAACAAACAAACAACCAAAAAGTAAAAGAAAAAAGAAGCTATGAGACTGTTGATAAGAAATATTTGTTGTGGGCTAAGCAAAGAGTCACAGAGAAAGCTGAGGATTCCATAGCAAAAGGTCAAGGAAACCAGGAAAACATAACTGCAATACAGTCCCTTTAGTCACATCTTCCAAATGCGCAGGAGGATCCGAAGATGCGCATGAACTCACAATAGACAAAAACTCAAAGAGCTGAGCCGGGCCGAGCTGGTATAGATCTGGCAGATCTTGTTCATACTCCTTGCCATGTTCCACCAGGTGGGCACCGCTGTGGTACAGAGTAGAAAAAGAGGAAACCAGCTGTGCATAGGAGGGAGAAACATTTTAAGTTATGGGCATTTCTGTCTCTTTCCCATCTCCCTTGCTATTTCACAGCTGGCAAAGATAGTGCTAGGGTGTGAAACCCATATAAAACAAGTAGTGATTAGAGGGAAGCTGAGGAAACAGAAATGAACAGGCAGTGAATCTTTTGCCTTCCAGTCTTCTGGATCTATTTATGAAAGTGCAGACACCAATGTTGAAATTAGAGAGATTAGATTTCATTATGGTGAGAAATTTCTCCCATGAGGACTACATTTGTCATCCTGTATAATGAAAACCTGATTTTGACAGTTCCATCTGTAAGTAACACTCCACCATGCAAACGCTAGGCTGTGACTCATCATGCCACAGAAAACAGGCCTGCATTTGTAGAGTGACTTTCCACTTTGTCTTAGGTCCTCAAGGTTTTTTCATATCTTTTATTAAGGAAGCTTCTATTCGCCATTGTTCAGCAAATAGGATCTCATTCAGAGCATCATCTTCATCTTGATAGAATTGATTCAGGAGCTGAATTATATACCAAGTAATTGGAATGACCTAGCAGAGAATGTGCCTGAATTTATAAATAGGATCTGAACTCAAATAACGTATAAGTAGGTAATAAACCAATCTCCAGATTTCCTGGTAAAGTCTCATTATCAGCACCCAACACCTCCTTGATTAGGTTGCTCTCCTGGTATAAAATCCAGTTTATTACTTTTCCTTTAAATAATGAATTATTTTACTGGGCTCGGTCAGGGGTTTGTAATGGAAAGATTTTCGGAGCTGTTCTAGAGAGACTGGGATTGTTTTACTATTCTGTTACTTTTTATGTTGTAGCATGGCATCACGAGATGGGAAAAGTGATAATTATTTTTAAAGTTTAGCTTTCCAGGTTTCTGTTATCACACTATCTTTACATAGGAGTTTTTTTTCCTGAAATTCCCCATGGGAATGAAGTATTTTTGGCTTTTCACAACACATTTTGAGTATTATCAGTTTGAAAGTTTCCTTAAGGTATGTTCTCAAGACTATTTTGAAAGTTCAAAAAGTTCTTCTTCATGGTTTCTCTATTGCTATAATACAATACATGAGATTTTAGAATACTTTTTCTAAGATATGGAAAATGGTTGTTGGCTGGATGAGAGCTTAAGGGATAAGAAATAACCAAACCTCAATATTGTTTGTATTTGCCACTCTGCTTTAGTTGTCTTAGGGAGAGTTTTTGCTGCAAAACAGACCTAGATGCGTCATTTCAATGCATGCAAAGTAAATGACTAGGGAATTTATTGCATGTTTTCGTGTGGACAACTGTAGAAACTACAAATGATCAAGATATGTTCTGGTTTGGTTTCGGTTTTAGGTTTGGTTTTTTTTTTTTTTTTTATGATTACTTGGGTTTGCTATGGTTATAGAAGAGATGTGGGAACAATGAGGGTTATAGAGTTATAGAGGGTTATAGCCCTGAGGGTTATAGAGAGATGCTTGCACTTGTTTGGTTTGCATAATTTGCTCACTTTTTGTTAGGTTTGAATGGGTAACTTGAGCTGCAGTCAGGAAAAAAATATCCTCATCTTTAAGTAGGAAAATCATCTGGCCATGTCACCCCAATCTGTTCTATGCCAGCCATGGGTATGAGTGATAATTGTTTTTTTCTAATCTCCGTCTGTTTAAATTAAGTGGAGTAAATTTTGTACGGAAGGAGGTGCTTTGACAGACGCCAATCTCTAGAGCTCTAGACTATCAGCAAAACTGCAGCCTGAAACTACAAATAGTGGACAAAAATACGTTTCTATGTCTGGTCTAGACAGTCCCAAGGTTAGTTCTGAGTTTTATTAATATCTCAATTAAAAATTGTATCTGGATTAAGGTTGGCTCTTTGGTTGCAGACTAGAAGTGAGTGTACATGTTCCGATGGTTTCTCCTCTCCTTGCAGAGCAGGAAATGGTGTATTGATACTGCACTGTTTCTACCGTTTTTTGAAATCAATATGCCAGAGTTTCAAAAATATGCAGGGTCTGTTTTTTATCATTACGTGGCTGATTCAATGTGATTTAAACTGTCGTGTATATCAACATATATATTTAAAAATATATGCATGATTTCTGCCAGCAACTGCTTCAAAAGAGCTCTCCATAGAACTTGAACTTCTGAATGGCTATGGAATTTATAAAGGAACTCCTAAGTCACTGAGTCACTTTTGAAACATTGCAACTTGCTATGACATTGTCATAACCTAAAATCAGCCTGCACTCCTCCTCTAAAAGCTTGTACGTATGGTGAAACAAGGATGTAGTAACTGGAAGTGTGAATTCACTGGATACCTCCTAGAGGGATTTATTTCCTGTGTCTTATTTATCCCTCTAACACACTGGCAATTTCCCCATGCAGACAGTCTTAGGATTCCACAAGCTGGTTCCTGTTGAAATGTAACCTTCCAGGCTCACCTTATATTTTTTCCCAAAGAAAATAGTTGCCCCATCTTTACTCTGAAAAGTGAAAACAGTGTTTTTAAGTGCTTCAGCTGTCAAAAACATTTTGAAGAATAAGTAGCTAATACTAATACACAGAAGCGTTTGAATGCTGTGGTACTGTATAGGACCTGTCAAACCCCTTAAATCAGTGATTCTTCCCACCACCACTCCTGCAGAGGGGCATCTGGAGCCAATTAATTCAGATGAAGAGGAAGGAATATATACTGTCTCTGGCCTTGCATGACAGATGAAGAGGGTAATGGTGGCTCACTTGACTCTTTTTCCTCATAGCTGAAAAGAATAGCTTTTTTTCATCTCAAAACCACCTCAAACCATGGCAAGTATCTTATTTATTTGTTTGGTCCTGTAAGTTTCTAGCTGTTAAAGGTCCTTGGGGGGTGGTTGTAGGAAGCAGTGGAAAGGAGGGCTCTAGGCTGGCATTTTGCTGCCCTGTTTTGATTTTACCAAATCAGAGAATGCACGCAGTTTAAGACAGATGGCAGTTCTTGACATATGATGAATAAAACTGACATTGAGAGGCTTTCTGGGGCTCTGAGCCTGTTGTAGTTAGAGATGTGCAGTACATTAAGCTTGTTGCTGTATCTCTAGCTGTCTTATAAGCTAATGGAAGTAGGATGCTCTGTTCATTTTGTTTGCCTAGTAATTTCTGAATCTTTCTAACTGAAGAACTTTGTCTTTTCCTTGTTGTTATGGCATTTGATTTTTTGACAAATAGGTTTGACAAGAGGTGTTTTTTTTTTCTTTTTTCCATCCAGAATAGTTCAGTTCTTCTGGCAGTTGTGCAAATAATGTAGGAAAAGCCAATTTTAAATAACACTCCTACTTGTAGTATAAATCTTTGTGCAAGAATTCTAGTTGAGAAACACTTTTCATTAAAATATTAAAAAGATTAAAATCACACTGATAGTAAAGTTTAGCTTTTCCCTAATTAATGCTGTGAATACTCCTGGGATGAGCAGAATTGTCTTAACACTCTGTGGAGTTTCTAACTTCAAAAAGAAATCTATTTCTTTTTCAGTCTTATATTACCCAGATGTTGCAATACTTTGTTTACTGAGTTGTCTAGAAATATGTTTAAAAGAAAATGAGATGGGGCATTCCAAATAAGGTGAAAAAGGGTGAAGAGACCTGAAAAAGGACCATAAGTGGTAAGAAGCACATAACACTTACTTTTATCAAACTCTGTAAAAGTTCTTTTTCTCATGTAATGCTTCCTTGATAAATCTTAACTTCACTGTTTCTAATGTGGAAGTTTGTGAGATTTTAAAAGCATGTGTTTTTGCTTTTAAAAAACTTATTTCTACTTATTTCTATTGAAACAACTAGGAAAATTAAAAAAAAAATCATAATTTACAATCTTAATCCCAAAACATAGTCAAAGCGTCAATAAAATACTGCAGTTTAGCTCAACCCATGCTTGCACTCATTTAAGATAAAAGATAGTGGCTGAATATGTCAATTATCCCTTAATTGAGTATATAAACCTGGGAAATTTAGATGTGAGGAGTCATATGAGGAATAGACTGAAGAAAATCTTGGTGTGGATGTACGCCATTAGTTTATGAAAAACCCATTAACTTCTATATATTTTACATAGCTTTTAAGTTTTTTTTTTCTAGAGTTCATGGACTTTGAAATTTTAACGTAAGTCTGGATTCCCAGGATTAACATAATTTGACTGTGGGAAAATTACTCTTTTAATTATGTTCCTCATATGTTATCAACTTTAATTCTATGTGAATATAATACTTTTGTGGGAAATTACATTTCCTACAAAACAGTGGATTTCATAAATAAACACTAATCCTAAATTAAATCCCAAGAAAATGTTAACCTGAGTTATTTCTAATGAAATAACATCCTTAAATCCTTCTCAAAAGCAAACAAACAACCTTTTTTATTACAAGATTAAATATATCTTCCAAAGCCCTTCTTGTGTTCATGGTGTTGCTGTTCGTTTGAAGTGCATTGGCTATAGAAGTATAATTACGGCTTCTGAACAACAGCATTCACGGTAACATGCAGCCTGAAGCCTAGAGTGGCAAATGGGAGAAGCAAAACCTACAGATAAGAACTCTTGACATGCGTCTCCAATCCTTGCCATATTACTGAATTATCACAACAAACAAACTTGCTGATGCAAACTATGAGTAGAGGGAAGCTTGTGAGTGGCTGGGTCTCCTTTCAGTCTCCTTATTAATATAACAGCTGAGCCTGCCTATAGGATTATAATAAGAACAGCAATAAATTGTTAACAGTTTAGCTTAATTATAGTCTAAACTCTTCAATTAAACCTGAACATAAGATTTCCAATAAGAGTTATATCCGTGGTTGTTGATAATATCACAAGAGGGAAAGATGAAACTCTGAGAAGGGCCTTTTCCAACAATTAGTCAAAAGATACAGTTAGTTAACATCAACAACTGATTTTGGTCCTGAAAATGAAAGCTTAATATTTTGGGGAGATAGTCTAACAAGAGGGCTGAATCACTGCTTTAGCTAGGGAATATAACTCAGTCATACCAAATATCACAGTTACTAACTCATTTAATTGTATTTTTCATGTGGGTAGGTGCACACACACAGAATATTCCTGGGCTAGGGAAAAGGAGAAACGGGGAAAATGATACTAAAATTGAAGGCAAACACCCTGAAATCACAAAATGACAGAAGCTGTCTGTTTGGTCCTATTTTAATATATGTACATGTCATTTCTTGGTTTTTATGGGTGTCTATACATCATTACAGGATGATATATTGTTCTCTGTCATCTGTTTTGCCCTCAGCCAGTGCCATTCATAATGTGTCTTCTCCCTCATTAGAACTTTCCATAGCTTCAGTCTCAATTTCTCACCCAGGATCCTTGTCCCCCAGTTTTTCACTTTTTACATGCTCTTTTTCTTTACAGCTGGTGAATGTAGCTATCTGCTTCTTGATGTTGTTTAGATGGAGACACTGCAAATATTGCATGCATCTTGCTCCTGTGCTCCTCTTGGCTCTAGAGCCTGCACGCAGCATGGTCTAGAGCAGTAAGGAAATGGAAATTCATACAAAACCCTCGACAGCTGCAGCCATAATTTGCAGATAATTAAGCTACCCAAATCCAGCAGGATTCTAATGATCATACGTGAGGTTTTTTTCTCCCTCTCCTCTCCCAGTAACTTAGCTACAGCAACTACATGTAGCTCCTGGCTCTTTCTGCAGTGGATTATAACACATTGGGAAGAAGTAAAATGTGGTTAAGAGAGATTCCATGAAATCTGATAAAATGCTGTCAGAGCAAGTGAAAAGAATATGCAAAATAAGCTTCGCAACTCTCTGCAACAGTTTGTAAGCCTTAAACAGAGAGTTCTTTTGTCTTGGTCAGTTTGTCAAGACAAGCTCCTTTACTCTGATCTTGTTTGGGCTGAAGCCTTCCTTGCACACGCACACACAGATCATGTGACACAGGCATTTGGAGCATGGAAAATTCCAGTCTAAATGACTTCAAAATTCATGGTATCATGAGCAAGTAAAAAGTAGGTCTTACTTGAAAATTTGGACAACCTTGTTGGTAAACATTGTCACAAGCTCTATTCCTAAGAATAAGGACAGATGTCTTTCCCTTACCACTACTAGGATTTTTCTTTTTTTTTTTTTTTTGCTTATGCTAATACCATTATTTGAAAAGAAATATGTTACGCAGGAAAAAGAATCTCCCTGAAATCAAAACTCAGTGCTATACAACAATACACTTCAAATGATCCCTTTTATCTAAGTCTGTAGAAATAACATATGAAGATTCCTCCAGTCCACTAACCTACTCCTTTACGACTAAGCTCTGCTATTGGACATATGTGATGCTTTCATTGTTTCACAGCAAATGGTTTGCAGTAGGCTCAAAATTAGACCTTCTTTGTTAAAAAAACCCCACATTTGAAATTAACATAATGGAATTAGCAAGAAATGCAGATTTGGGGGGCGGGGGGTGTGTGTGACAAACCTTGGTTTTGAATAAATGGCACTGCAGGCTTTCTGATGTCAGATACCTTTCAGTTACACCGAGTTTCTATGCAAATTTTACAAGCATTTAGAGGCACCTGCCAGCCAGGGAATGGCCCAAGAAATGGGTCTTAGAATCATACAATCATGGAATGGTTTTCGTTGGAAGGTACCTTAAAGATCATCTGGTTCCAACTTTCCTGCCATGGGCAGGGACATCTCCCACTAGACCAGGCTGCTCAAAGCCCCACCATCTACCTGGCCTTGAACACCTCCAGGGATGGGACATCCACAAAGTGATAGCACTGGCGTCTTCTGTAAGCTCTCCTTTGGTCTGTGAGATAAACTTCTACCTACAACTAACTGTATTTGGTGGTAAACTGCTGCTATATGTATATAACCTGTTCCCCAGCTTGCTTTGCTTGCAGAAGACTTGTACTTTCCATTCTGAATATGGAGGCGTAGTTAAGCTAATGTGACATAGGAAGGGCAGAGATGGTGAAGTGGGAGAACCCGGGTACAGTATCAGGGGAGTGAAGGTAGTCAGGGACAGGACTGAGCCCTGCTTTTCAGAAGGAGAGATGAAGAAGATCATGCATATGAAATTGGAATATTGAAGAGTAAGGGGTGGTGACGCTGCTGTGCAGATGTGGGACAAGAGCACAGCTATGCACTGGCACAGATGGGCATCCATGGCGTTGTTGCTTAGATGTGCTCTATGGCAGCAGCCTCCACCTTCAGAAACCTGGCATCGGTACCTTGTGGTAGCGTGGGGTTTGTTTGTTTTGCTTTTTTTTAATTCTTTTTGACATGCTTTGTCACAATTAATTTCATTTGAGATTGTTTCCTTATTTGAAATTTTTTTTTTAAAGTTTGCAAAACAGTGGCATTCAGCCTTCATGCTAAGATTTTTTTTCTATGAAATGCAGCATGGAGTAACTTATTCTGTAATAAATTCTTCATTAAGCTTTGTAAAACTAAGAACTGCAGAGGAAGTGTAGCAGAGAACAGCAGTTTTATTTGTACAAAAAAAGAGCAGAGATGTAAGAAGAAAGTACATTTTATCTTCAGCCTAATTACCAAGACAGAAGAATAAAATCTTGATTGAATACATGCTGAGATAAGTCTTTGGAGTAGAAAACTACCTTTGTTTTCATGTATTTGTGCAGCTGTGAGTCCATTCAGTTAATTTCCCCATCTTTCTATCAGTAAGTGGAAGCCCATGTAATAAATGAGTTTATATGCTCTTAAAGGCGTCCACCTGATTTGCTTTTTGAAACCAGGGAGCCATACTTGTCCCTTGAGCAAGTATTTTCTAATTGCTTTGCTTAATATTTTATACAGCTTTTTTACAGGGTGAAGGACACCCTTCCCCAACCACTGTGTGTGTGTGTACATGAGCGCTCATGTGTTGTTCTTTACTGCATGGGAGGGAAGGAAGAGAATTTGAATCTGGCCTAGTATTTTTGGCCACTAAACCTGTCTTCTCTGAAAGATGTTATGAGCTATAAATAGCAAAGTACACTCCAGCATGTATGCTTCCTTCCTTTTTTTAGTCAAGAGTAGCACTCAGCAAGCTGGAGATTCTAGGGGAAAAGGACTTCTTATCTTTCAGACCTATGAAGGAGCAGCTAGGAATGGCTTTGCTCTTCTGTGGCTTTAAGTAGGACTGAGACAAGGATGTGGTCAAGCTGTTTCAAGTTCACAAAAAAACCCCATCCCAAACCCCAACCCCTGAGAAAACCAAACAGCTTTAGCCATGCAACCAGTTACTGGGAGTTATCTATATAAGTTCTCTAGCTGGCTGTCAAAGCCTCAAGCAAAGGTTTTTGTCTTTGAATCTCTCTAGCTCAATAGTAAGGGTTCTTGTTGCACCAATATTAAGTACCCTGTTTAGTGTTGTTGATGGGAAAAGAATTTTGACCTCCATTATAAAACTTTCTCCTAGAGCTTAGCTTTCCTAGCACTGCGCGGTGTCTGCATTTTTCCTTACCATTTCCTTCTGCAGTTATATCCCGAGATGTTCTTTGTTCTGTTCTCAGTCCAGTCACTCTTTGCCATTTTTAATAATCCTGGATGATCCTATTGCTTTCTTTTCGCTTCACTCCTGGACTTTTACAGGAGGATGAAGTGATTCTATTATAATTATACTTCAAAGTATTAAAATAATGATTCAGAAACTAGGTAGCTAAGCTATTTTCAGTAACTGCAACATAAAAATCTTTACTGTAACATTAAAAGTATCCAAATTAAAGAGTGAGGCAACTGCATCTTAAAACTGAAGGCATTTACTTAATGAAGTATCAGGCTTACAAAATCATGTAACTTTGCTAGAGAAAGCAACCAGCAAGTCTTTAGGTGAAGCAAGACTCCTTCTTGAGGGGCTGCTGAGCACTGACCACTGGATTGTGTGTGAGTGCGTTAGAGTCTGGGGTTCAGCGAAGGCAGACGTGCAGAAAAAGCCATTTCACTTGCCAGCTTGAGCCATCTCCAAGACAGCTCAGAAGGAGCATACATGGATCATGTAAAACCAGGCTGGATGGGGCTTTGAGCAGCCCGGTCTAGTGGGAGGTGTCCCTGCCCGTGACAGGGGAGTTGGGACTAGATGACCTTTAAGGTCCTTTCCAACCTAAACCATTTTATGATGACATGCCATTCCTACAGAATGGAAGTGCTATCTTTTAGTTGCCAGTCCATATCCCTTTTGCCTGCCGTCTCTTAACTGTAGGTGCCTGGGGAAGTCTCTTACTTTCAAGCAGATATATGCTGCCATTTGTTATACATTCCTTTGGACTTCATAAACCACTCATCTAGCAGGAAACACTTTACAATATAACATTTTGTTTTGAATACAAATGGCTAGAAAATATCCTAGAATAATAGAAAAGGGAGGAGAAAATGAAAGAGGCAAATGAAAGTCAAGTTTATTTAATACATAATACATTCTAAAGCTAAACACATTTTAGCAAAATCCTGACTGTTACATATATTTTAATGATAGAGAGCTGCTTTCTGCCATAAAGTATCAGCCATTAAGCACTTCATCATTCTACTTCAGAATCCCTTTCAATACTTTCAGAAAGTCTCTTTGCTGCCTTTGGATAAATCAATAATTCTTTTGCATTTCCATAAACATAAAATAAAGCCAGTATTATGGTTTTTAGAAAGACATATACTTTGGAATACTCTTGATAGCTTTAATCCTATTCTGTTTGACAGAAGTCTCCAAGGTGATTTAGGGAACAGTTAGATTTACAGTAATTCGAAGAGAGCATACACGCTTAGAATAGATGTGGCAAGACTCAGCCAAATAAACCTCCTTAAAAGGTAGTAATTTACTTATACAGACCTGTATAAACTCGGCTACCTAACAAAATATATGTATCTAATTTGAGGATAATTCCCTCATCTCCTCCAAACTCACTATATAACTGCAAGGTGAAGACAGATAAGAAAGTGTAAACTCTAATGAGCTGGGTAGCAGCTCTGGGTCAGTCCCAAGTTGATGGGTTGCTATAAAGGCACCTAGATTTATTAGATCAATAGAACTGCAGAGGGCACAGGAAAGAAAAAAAACTAAACCCATCAGGTGTCTTTTAAATAGAGAATTGGTTCAATGACAAATGGTAACACACCCAGTACTGTTGTTGGTAAACCCTTCAAATCTGCAAAATGTATAACCTACTAAAGAAGAGATAGGGTAAAGCAGTGTTTATAAAACAAACAAACAGACAAAAGCCAAAAAACAAAACAAGCAAACAAACTCCCAACAAAAACAAACAAAAAAAGCCCCACCAGCTCTATGAAAGCTCATACCTTATCAATGCTCATTCCAGGAAAATAAGCAGGGCAATCTTCATTTTTATCATCAATTTGATGATGGGATTATACTTGTGTTTTGCCTTGTGCTGGCCTGCTACATAAAAACTTGTTCATTATTAAACTCTTTGAGTCCACTGCAAAGATTGTGCTTAATTAATCCAAACCTGTGCCTGTCTTTCCACTTTTCCCACCTACTGCTTCCTGCTAAATTGTGTTGAGATACATTCCAGCAAACGTAACTTTAATTGCTCCATAGAAAACTGAACCTGCAACAGTGAGCAAGACATAGGCACTGGACAGCTGATAGTAATTTTTTTTTGTCTTATTAAAAGGGAGAAATTATTTACATTGATAGTAGGTAAGTCCTTGCTGCAACGGCTATTTTGCTCCTGACCCATTTGAGCGCTCCAGCCAGCTAATTGGTCTTTATAGTTAAATTAGTAAGCATGAGTGTTATAAATCAGAGAGGTCCTTTTCAGCAAAGTGAAGACTATCAGTGCTTAATATCTACAGAAATATGAGGGGTTAGGAGAGTATCGCTTCATCATGGAAAGCATGCATCACGCTGTTGCACACAAAAAAATTGTCCGTGGATTTCTCCAGAACAGAATCGGTTTAATTTGTGAGCAAAGGAGTTCGTAAATTATCTGAGACAGTCTCATTGACTGCCAAAATGCAAGACTCTTATTAAAAAATCAAGGCCCTGTATCAGATAGTACTTCATGCGTGCAGTACAGCAGATGAATGACACTGAACTTGAGCTGCACAAGAGGAGAAAAAAATAATCAATAGTCCTTACTTCAAGAAAGCTGGGGCATACTTATTTTTTAAGTTACATGTAACCATGGGGAGCTTCTTCAAATGGAAAGCAAAATATCTGACTCATGTCACTTTTGCTGGAAAAAAAAAATATGTTGTAAGTGTGAAAACACTACAATCTTTAAATTGAAACATTGTTAATATATTTGTGGAAAGTACAGCCTCTCATTACTAATTAATAGATCCCCAAATTATCCCATTATTAATTGTAGCTAATTAATTGGGAGTCTGTACTCCAAAAAGGTTGCTTTCTAAAGTCTCAAATAAATCAGGGAAAGGAAATTTTGTTATAAATAGGAAAGTGATGAATCTAATGAGACTGTGACCTAGCACAGGATTTGATTTCCTACTGAAACAGTATAACCCTCTGTTTTGTGACTTTATTTTCTGTAATAGCTCGTTGGTCATTATTATCTGTATAGCTGTGGAAAAGAAAATATAATATACATGTCATATTTATTTTTCTAGAACAGTATTTGTTCTTAGGTTTCTATGGACATAGTTACATTGGTGCATTGTGACAATCTGATTTTTGTAGGTTGACAAGAATAAGAGTAAGGGTTTTGGAAATATTAACATATAACAAAAATGGTAGTCAAGACTGTCAGGCAATTGATATGCTGATCACATCCACAATAGAAATTATATTCAAGGAAACACCTGATTTTGGCCAAAGTTATAAAGCAAAAATAAACTTTTCTGCAGAAAACTGATACCTGTTCATTCCTGTCCTATAAAATGAGTATTTTGGTTCCTTTTATCTAGAATTCCCAGATCTCAGTGGGAGTGTCTTGTTTACATGATTCTTGGAAACAAGAAAGACGACATTAGGAAATCAGCACTGATGGACACCAAATACACCTACTTGAACTCTGGTTACCTGTGAGGCTCAGATACATCCTTTTTGCTGTGTTGGTTCAGACACATGATTTTCCTCTTCAACCCCCATTTCTTACATTGCCTTAGTGATTTGCACAATAAAGGCTTTATTCTTAAACTAGAGAAGAGCAGGTAGTTGTCTACTTGGTAAACATACCTTGCTTATATAAAATATCTATTCAGTTCACCTTGAACTCAGGCTGGAATTGGGACTGGACTGAGTTGTACAGACAGAAAAAAGTAATCAGGGTCTAAAAGCAGTTATATCTCAAGTTCTGACCAGAACACTCAAGTGAAAGTCAATTGTGGAAATAACTGTTACCCAAAGGTCTGTGATTGTCGTTCCCGGACAGTGTATAAACTGTTTGCAGATGGATTTCCCCTCAATTCACCTTTCTTTCTCCATGGATCCTTGGACAGGCATAGGGAGAGAGACTGAAAATTCCTGCAAACAGCAGAATGCACAACAATTAAATCCTTACTTGACATCAATGCTTCAGGCCCTGTTTTTATAGACTTGTTATTTTTAAACTACTTCCTACAGACCTGAGCTGTTTCCTGACTCTGGCTGCCTTTACTTTTTGTGACAATCAAAAATTGAAGGAAAGGGAGTAGTAGATTGTTAACACTGGACTATCAGCTACTGTTGATACAAGAATAAACCATGATAATATTGAAGATTGTTTGATGCTAGAGCTTTGTATTTTAATGGCATGAGTGGAAGCAACAATTAAGTGTCGTATGAATCGCTTCTGGTCTAGAAGCGAGGTGCCAACTATCCTGAATAGCACAGACAAAAGTTGTAGTTAACTGCAGAGATAACCTTTGTAGGGGATGCCACAAGGAATTAATAATTGTCTTTAATAATGTGCAACAAATAAGGCACTGGAAGTGGAAGGCAACAGAATATTAAATAGCTCCTTCCTGAATGAGGGCTAAATAGTGCAGGGCTCCTATTACAAAGAAAGGAGTAGGTGATCATATGATTAGTCTATATCAGACTGTATGTAGAGAAAAGGCAGTGAATTAGGTGGTATCACTAAGTCAGTTACAGCATCTGTAAACCTTGAAAAATGACTTTGTGATCTTAATTGTGTTCTTTAGCACAGTGGTTTGGGCAACGCTACTATGTACATGCCGCTAGTGAAGGCAGGCAATGTGGCCTAGCAGATAAGGCATTGAGCTCGGCAGGGATGGCCAGAGTATAATCCAGGCTCACCACTAACTGGGTAAATCTATTCAGCTGTGTACACTGCTCGTCTTGTAACCCACAGCCTAAGGGTTCAGCTGAATGTGATCCAGGCCTAGTTTGGTGCATGACAGCTCTGTGACTAAGGCTCAGTTTTACTGAGGAAAATTGTTGTTAAGAAATATGAAAGGATGGGAACTAAAAGTATGCAAGATAAGAAAACTAAAAACACAAATACAAGTGCAGTAGCTGAGATAGTAGTAGTCAGCAGCTCAAGGATACAAGAGGAAAAATACTGATATGAAAAAGTATAAAATAGCACAAAGCGGAGCATTAGAAGACAGCAACGCAGCAACATCAAGAGTCAGTCAGTTCCAAGAAGTAACGGATCCAACCCTTCCCACTGGCTTGGCAATCCCCTGGCTGGGAGAGGCTCGTCGGCTGTATGTGTCCCTGCCAGAGGGCTGGTAAGCAGATTAATGCTTATGCTACGTATATGTTAGTCCTTGGTATCTACTGTGTTAGCCAGGGAAAGATAACTGAGTAATTAATTGTGTACATTATTTGTGCAAGGTAAAAGATGCCCCAATAAAAGTGGCTCTGTGCAGCACAGTTATGCACAGTCCTGCCCTTGTTCCCTCACCGATACCACTCAGTGGTGCAGTGATATCACCCATCCCAATAAGAAAGGGGCCCTGCTCTCAGCTGGGGCTCTGCTTCACTGTGGTTCGAATAAGAAAACGGAGCAAAAATATCAATGCTATTAATTGTTCAGTTATTTTATCGACGACTAGAAAAAATGACTTGTCCTGAACAGGCTAGTCCCTTCCTCGGGGATGACAGGTGACGTGATCAGAGATCAACACCGAGAATCATTGTATATGATGAATGTTTTAAAGAGGAACCTGGAGAAGGAAGTAGAGGCTGTTTTACAAATAACATGCAGGTGGCACAGACACTTAATTTTAGTACGTATTTAAAATATTTGATAGCCCATGTCCTTTTTTGTTGTGTTTTAGGATATATAGTGCAAACCCATGCTCTAGTTAACCATTTTTTGCTGTTGAACAACAACATAAAGCAGTATCTGTGCTGAGGAAATAAAAAAGGACTTGTGAGTCAGACAACTTTGTGTGTAATAAATTCAGCACATTAAATCTGGCAACAGCAGATCACAAGAAGCAGAATTCCCACAGAGATGCAGAAAGATGCTCCATGTGAGTTTTTGCTGATCTTCTCACTCAGCGATGAAAAGAAATCGCTCGGCTCTATTTTAACCCTGAATATTCTAATTTCCATAACAAAATATTGGTAACTCCTTTATATAATCTTTATCTTGTGATATTAAGATTACTTATCCAGAATGAATGCCTTCCAGGCTGATATGACACTCATGAGATTATGGGCTTCCATGTGATTCATTATTTTTCATCTTTTACTCTACTTTCTGTAAAAATATTGGTTTTTCCTGTATGCTCATATATTCTAAGTATTTACTGAGAATCCAAATGCTGACACGTTAATCTTCCTTTTCTATCTCTACAGTGGTTTAAAAGGTCTATAACATACTTTTACACATCCCATTTAATTGGATGCAATTTTTATCACTTTAAAATAGAATTTCATGATGAAATGGAAGAGGTTCAAAAGTTCATGAGAATTTGCATTTGAAAATGAGATTTTGACTTACAGAAGTGTATCAAAGTGCCTGACTCAGACAAAGCTTTGAGTCTGAGGTGCACAAACTCCAAAAAGCTGGGTTGGAGTATGTTACCAGGTCAAGTAGTGAAAGTATGCAGCCTTTTGTGCTTGAGCAAGAAGAATGACAACGTTCTTTCTCTGTATCACTATGAACAGGGAATCTATTTGAAGGAATAAATGAGTTCTAAGAGTTATCAGGCCTCATCAGGGTAAATCAGGTTTGTTAATGTCAGCTAGTCAGATCTTGGTCCCGGTAGGTATAATGAAGATCCAGAGTAATTTATTTGACCTCAAGGAAGACTAGCTTTCTTTATCTTCCTTACTGAATCTGAAACTTATGAGAATTTTCTGTTTGGAAACTCTTTCAAGGGACTATATAAAAAATATAATCTGGATAATAATCCTGGTTTTATAATCTTTTTCTAAGCATTTGCCTTTTTGCCGTTGCTGGAGATGAGATAAATACTTACATGTTTGCATGGGAAAGTCTGTTTTCATTTGAATGTCTGTTCTTTTGTTTTTAAACCATTCGGGACAAAATTCTGTGATCATTTAAAACTATGAACATTTTACAAAAACACTAGTACAGGTACCTGTTTCATTTTTGCTACCAGCTACCATATGTAAGAAAGAACCTAGGTGATTCTGATGTCATGAATTTAATTAGCAATTGGCATTTGGCAACACTCAATAAGAAAACCAGTTTTATGTGTTCGAGTGATACAGGATTCAAGGGAAAAGCAAAATAGCCACTTCTTTCACGACAAGTTTTTATTTTGAATACTATTGCTCCTCTAGTAAGGTTGTTCCTAAGAAATATGCTAAGATTTATGGCCATGATATAGGAAATGCTTGCATGACACTTACATTACTTGCTGATACATAGGTCTATGTTTAGTGGAGGATTTAAACTCTTAAAGTAGCAGAATCATAATGTGTACTTGATTACTATGCATTTAAGTATTATTTTGAAACAGAGTGAAGAGGCCTGGGATGAACAGAAGAGTGTATAGATATTTTGCCTGGAAGAGTTTTTGTAGATAGACTCTATATGTACCTAATGCATTCCTTTTCTTTTTTTTTTTTCTCTCCAATTTTTCTCAAGATGTTCATACTGGATTAAGCTCTGTCTCAACAAGATGTGAATTAGCGTCGGAGGAAAGGTTGAGCTTTCTCTGAGAAAGAGAAATTGCCTTTTATTATCTGTTCAGTTTGATAGTTTTTGTTTTCAGTTGGAGCTCCTGTAATAAAACTGGAAAGCCATGTGAACTACTGTACTTGGTGGCTTACTACACAACTATGATGACATGTAATTGGTCAGGGAGTTTGTATAGGTGAGATAATTATTCTAGGCCAAAAATATATAATATTTTACCTGTATACTCTTGTTTCTTCAAATGGGCAGCTAAGGAACATAATAGAGGCAGTGAAAAACAACGTTCCATTGACTTTTCTTCAGAATATTTTGGTTTACCTGAATCCAACTGTCATCTTGTCTGCTGCTAAAATCACATAATAGGCTGTTCATATGCACAGTCTTATGTGTACATATTAGTTCTATGAGAATTTTAGAGAACCCTGATTTTAATATATTAATTAACTGTTTTGTTAATAAATACATTTCTCTGTACTAATATTCAAAATCCTACATTTGTTTTTGATGAGAAATTATGTACAGATTAGCAATTCAATTTGTGATGTTTGAATTATATAAAATGGCAGACACTTGCAAACTATTCCAGTTTACCTACAGCAAGAGAACTATGCAGGAAGTATTTTTTCCAATATTACCTGTCAACCAAGAGTTAATTATTGATGATATTCATAAGCAACTGTCATTGTGTACCATATCAGCAAAATTTAAGTGGCTAACAAATCCACAAAACTCCTGTCTTAGTTATATGTGTAAAACTGTACAGTAGACTCACTTTTGCCGGACCAAATTCCTAAGTGCGTTCATTTCTTCTTTGCAAGAGAAGAACTGCTACCCTCTCAACAGAGTTGTGTGCTTGTTACTTGTCTCGCTTCTGCGCCTGTCTGAAATTTACAGCTCAGCTGTTTCTGAGCCTAAATTCTTTGAAAGGCCTAAAACTGACAGCTCTGCTTGGAATACACATAATACAGACAGTGCAGATTCCTTCAAAAAAAATTCCTGCTGAGATGGATGCTTCCCAGCCTTAATAGGATAAAACCAAGAATCTTGGATTTACCAGCTCCCTTGAGGAAGTTCAGACCCTTATGTTCTGCAAAGCTGCCCTTCAACCAGCCATGAGGGAAGGACCACTCTGTCTCTGGTTTTGCAGTCGGGTTGTTAAATAACAAGGGGTTTAATATTCATAGTCCCTCTTTGTAAGACTATTTCTACAAGTAGCCAATGGCTGTTAATACATAAAGCAAAAGTAAGGCTAGGCAGTCTGACTATCCTGGGTCAGAGTCTCAATCAGTGGAACTTCATGTCGTGTTCATTAGCTTACCTTTTTTTTTTTTTTTTAGGCCCATTTGAAACAAGTGAGGAAATAAGATACTTGGCAAAGTGTATGTTTAAGATAAAGACTCAAATATTTTAATTCTATCCATCCACCTGGGACATTTTTTCTTATTCCTATAATTCTTCTTGCTGTTTTGAAGCAAGAAAATCTTTTGTTTTATGAGACTTCCTAATCTCGGTACTTAAAAACATGTCCTGAATGCTGAGAACTCTGGAGAAAAGGAACAGGCTTTGAACACAATACCTGCAAATTGTTACAGAACCATCTCCACTGGAGGCACTGGGAATAACCATACAAATAATGAACCTGCAGAGTCGATCTTGAAGCTGGTTAAATAAACATACACGGATGTCCTGCTTAGTAGAAAGAAGCGGAATGATAAATAACTCTCTCTGCCTGAAAGAATACAAGAATATAAAGGGATTCGTGATTTAAAAGAAGAGAGAACAGCAAGGAAAGTAAAGAAGCAAAGAAAACACATAATTTCATCTTAAGCCAAGAGCCCATGGTTGCATGTTATTTAAATACAATTTGTTCAATTGGCTGTGATTAATGATTTTGATAATTATTTTAGGCTCATGCACAACAGCTGTAAGTACTTTTTTCTTCATAAGAATGTGCATTCTGCACCTGTTTGAATAAGATTAAAGTTTATTAGCCTTCAAATAAACTGTGTTAACCTTATCAATCATTTGAAATATATAGCCACATTAATAATTATAGCATCAAATATGATTATATCCTCACATTGAAGCATTAAGAGGATCAAAGATATATAGAATTTTGTAAGAGGCTTTAGCGCTTCTTCAAGGCATGGTTTCATGGCACCAGGAAGCTCCACTTTTTTAATCCACAGGTGGCCAAGGCCAGGTTTGTTTTCCCAACTAGCATAGCTGAAATTTTTTCCGGAAAGTTCCTAATTTGTTCCTACAAGAAATAACAACACGTTGATTTGGATTTTTCAGTTACCTAAAGGCAAATAACAACAGCAAAGATGTCATACAGCACAGCAACCTGCAATAAGTAGTTTTAATGATCTGATGGTTTAGGTTTTATGGAACAAAGATATATGAACACTCTTAATCTGTAAGAGCCCATGGCATATGGCCATGCAAATACTGTTGTCAGATTCATCTGAGAAAGACGAAATCCCGAAAATGCTGAATATTGTTAGCATTTTACAATGATTTAGAATATTTGAAGATCTAAATCATTCGGAATCCACACTTAAAACCAGACAAATATAAATTTTAAATTATTTCTAATGTACTGTTTAAGGCTCCAGCCTTTCCTACAAATGCTGAAGAATCTGAATCAATTTAAAACTAAAAGAATTCTCTATTTTATCAATACTGAGCACTTTGATTAAGTTCTTTCTAGTTCTTTCTTGTAAAACAGTCTAGAGCAGAGGTTATATTACATTGCCCGTAAACATGTATCACAGAGTTTGGATCTGATCTTTTTAAAAAAAGTTGTAGTGTTGGTTAGACAGTGAATATATTTCAGCATGGAACTAGCTTTGCTGAGGAGGTGTTATTGTAGTCAACAATACTTACCTTTCTTCCCCATTTCTGAATATTTTTTACCTCTTCCAATGTGTTTATAATGTGTCTTTATTTCTATAAATATTTTGGCTAGGAAGTACAACTTGAACAACAAATTTCATTTACTCACTCATTTCCTTGACAAGTTTAGTCATTATTGAAGTACAGTAAATAAATTCTTATACTGTCCTTAATTCTGTTATTCTCCGAAGCTATACTTATGAAATGGGTATTTGGTAGTTGCGCTATAAACCCAAATTTCAATATGCTACATGCTCTGGTTATGAATGCTCCTTTAAAACCTATAATGAAAAATGTCCGAAGAGAAAGAGTTTCTCTTATGTGATGCGTTTACCTCTTTATTCTTTTGTCACTACCTAGCTTTAACTGGATGTACATCTGCTTTCATTTGTTGTCTTAGTTTTTTTTATGTGTGAATGATAATGAAAAAGTAAAATGATGAAAACAATCCTGTTTTCCTTGTAAGGATTTTAGCATATTGAACCCATGTATTACCCTACTAACTCAGGGGCACCCCTTATCTTTCAAAAGCTGGGGCCTTTTCCCATGGCTCCCATTGTCTTCAGTGAAAGCCCAAGGCTGCAATTTGAACTCTGGCCTTGACACTGCGCCAGGGCTTCTAATCAACCACCTGGGTGCAAACATTAGCTGCAGACATGTGTTCACCCGCAGGTAGAAATGACCCACTGAGGCTAAGAAAAGGGATAATACCAATGTCTGGTGAGGTGATTTGCAGTGACACAAGCTCAACCAGGCAACGCTTGTTATTGTATAGACACCAGTGTGGCATTTAGTTGGCTTTCACTTTGATGAATCGTAGCCCTAGAGAAAATCTCAGTAAATCAGGGATGGCTGCATAAGATAAAGAAATAATATTCCTCTTCATAGTACAAGAAAAGGTAACATGTGGCAAACATTTTAGAAAGTCACTACAGAATCTCTGAAGCAGCAGTAAAAATGGTATGCCACACCAAGTGTTATTTGCATGTGGCCTGATGCATTCCCAACCTTTAATTGCATGCTGAAATGTCAACCTCCACGTGGCTAATGATCGGGAAATATTTAAAACTGGTAACTAATCCAAACTTTATAGCAAAGTAGCTGCATTGACTTTAATAGTCCTAATTTTTAGCTTACGAAGACCAAATTCTGAGTTAATCAATGGTAAAGGAAATACCAAAATGATGGTAAGTGCACTGATTTGGGGTAGTAACACTGAGTCAATAAAAGAAAGTGGTATTGTACCTCACCTTCCTCACCAGTATTTCCTGAGCACTCAGCCTATGGAAAAGGAATTGTGAATTTGCACGCCTACAGCTTTGTTTTTTGTATCACAAGAGTTTCTCAGTTAGCAGTATTTAAGTACGTGCTCATGTTTAGAAAACTCAAATATATTCACTGGTAACCAGCTCATAAAAACTGTATTTAATTGATTGGCTAGAGCAAAAGTGAAGGCAATTACAGTTAACTTCTTTTAAAGACTGTCTTGAGATCACTTGAAAACACTATATAAAAATGGGTGGTAAAAAAAGAGCGATATTACTCTTTTGTTATTATGGCTTTTTTGAAGATGATATACGTAAATTAAATATCTAAAGTGGGAATGTGTTTGCAGTAAATTAATGACAGCTTTATTTTACCACTCCAAGTCCAATCCCAGATGAGTGCCGATGTGAGAGGAGTAGATTAGTTAATGTAGTAGAGGTTAAAAACCCCAGCAGACTGAACCCGTGCAAGAGCGACGTGACTGAATGTGACAGAAGAGCTTACTAATATATATATAGGTGATTAAATACATTGGAAAGAACCTACTATTAGTGTTACATTGTTTACTGCTATCACAGAAAATAGCTTTGGGTTTTTTTCCTATGATTTATGACCTGTAGTTTAACTCACGCTTGCTTAGCTGAGCTCCCCAAGTCCTTGGAAGGAGAAAGGAATTATGAGGAAAGATATTACTCTCTATCTTCTGAATATGGCAGAATTGGTCCAGCATGTTAATGGCTTGCACAAGAAAAGGAAGGGGTGAACGTTTCTGGCAGGAGAAACAGATGTATGTGACAAAAATTTTTTAGACAGGAATTTTTGTGCACTGCTAAAACCGAGTGAGTTTTGATGTTTCTAAGGGAGAAAAGGATAAAGCTTCTGTAAGAAAGGCTGAGTTGATATAGGTTACAATGATCTTTCAGAGTTCATAATCTGCTTTTTCCTCTACATTTTAAAAAATGCCTTTGAGGGATTAAAAAGCTGCTGAATGCAATGTAAATCTGTGAACACAGATAATGTGAATGGCAACTGCAGTCTGCTAGTCTGCTAATTAGAGAACACCTGGAACTGATCTTTGTAAATTGTGATGGGAAATAATGTTTTAGCACAAATTCTCGTTCGAAATGCAGATTTATTTCTGCGGTATACTTTCATATCCTGAAAAATTGTCTATTGTGGGTTTTTTTATCACTCCAAATACTGAAGACAAGACAGAATAAAGAAAATACTTTTCATTTTCTTCTGTAGTTAAATAGACTCTGCCATCTTTTTGTTGTAATCAGAATTCAAAATGAAGTTTAGCTATCTTAAGTAATTTGTATTTTCACTATTACTTTCTGCAATCCATAAATTAGAACTCTGGAAAGACTTATGTATAATCTTATATATAACTTATATAAGCCAACAAAATTGACAAATATAAAAGTAAGCCAGTGTGAGTTGGCAAAAATGGGATGTTTACTCTGTAGATTAATCCTCATTTGATGTGGTTTGCTGCAGTGTTCTGTTGGGGTTTTTAATTGTTCTTTGCAAGATTTTCCAATTTTAAAAAACAATTTATGTTAACCTACTGTGTCCCTTTTTGAAAGCTGGTAATCAAATGGGATTTAGCTTCTTTTTTATAACATTAAGAATCAAACTCCTGGGGGAGGGGGGCGGAAATGCATTAGGTAAGTATTTGCACTCTTTTTTGAAGGGCAATAATGTCCTTCCCGTAGCTCAGGGAGATGTCTTACACACAGTATTTGGAATTTTCTCTTGCTTTATGCACAGTCTAAACAACTTGTCACTTATACTAGAAAGGCAGTTGTGTATCTCCAGAAAATCTGTAAGCAGTCCTGATTTGATTTTTTCCCCAAACATTTTCTAACAGCAATTGCACTGTTGAAAAGTACTTTCTCAGACGATGTTTTTCAACTGTTTTGTATTTCAAAACAGTTGGAAAAAATCTGTTTTTTTGTTCTCACTCCATTAGTCCTATTCTTTTATGCTAGAAAGGAAGTGGGAAAATACTTTTGCTTCCCTCAGAAATGTGTTAAAATCTAACTAAAAATACATTTTACGAAATATGTGCAGGCTGTACAGTATGTTTCAAGGTGAAAGTAAAAAGGGAAAGATTTGAGAATTATAAACATTTTCCAAAATAACACTGAAAATAAAGACCATCTCAATATTTACAGAAGTTCAATATTTAAAAGAAATGAGCATCTGAAAAAAAATTTTTTTTTTTTTGTATTTTAAATAAATAGTGAGATGATAAAACAGGATTTGCACTTAAAACAGAGATACAACAGGAAATGGTTTGGACCCTGAAATTCAGTGGCAAGATTCCCTTCTGTGAAGCCACAAAAGCTCATTTTCAGTTGTAGAATTTAAAGAGATTTCAAAGGGCAGGGAACTCATCAGCTGAAGGTCAGTGATACACAGCTTCTCCTGTATCTCTTTCTCAAAAACAAATGAGATGTCATTCCAGCTCCATTTATAAATAGGAATTCCCTGATTTTAGCCTTCTTGGCTCTACTTTAAGACTAAAAAGTGAGCAACATATACCAAAGGCAATGTTATTGTATGTATATTGCAATTTGGAATATTCCTTTAAAATAAGCCTATCAGAAAAGCTTCTCCGCTCATTTGCATATTTCTATTTATTAAAAGGGATGTGAACAATTTGCATGCAATATTTCACTCTTACTTTTTAGATTTTGGAATTTGAAAACAGGGATCTCACTGTAGTGCCGTATTTGTCCTATAATAATGAAAGGTAACTGACAGGCTCTGAGGGCTGCTGTTTGCCGCCTCCTCCTTTCTCCATTTCCTCTGCCAGCACTAGGACAGTGCAGCTTTGGGACAGTAAGATTTCATTAAATAACTTTATTTTTAGTACGTAGGAGAAGGTCCTATCTTTCAGCTTTTCATTCATCACATTTAACTGTATCTTTTAACTGTGCCTGTGACAATGGCAGTATTTCTGCCCATGTCTTCCTTTTCTTTGCCGAAATTAGGCTGTCTGGGGTTAGACAGAAAAGTAGTAACTCTTGAGGGAGAAAGAAATGGAGTGTTGGGGAACCTGAACATTTGTGACCCTGGTAATCAGAGAGACTTATCATTTCCTTTTGAAGATAAGTCTCTGAGGAAAACTTTGGCAGTGAAATACACTACTAAATGGCTTAGAAAGACAAAAGTTGTGGAAGACTCATGCTTCCTATAATTGTCATGATAAATCTGATGAGAGCTTGAGAGTTGAGCTCAGTTGTGTGGAAGGATGACTTGTATTGAGACATATTTTTATTCCGTTGCACTTGATTTTTATTTGTTCTCTGTTAGAATGCAAGCGAAGAAATCTTCTCACCTGCTGTAATATGCAGCACAGGAAGTATATCACAAATCTGAAGTGATCCCAGGGGAGTAAGGATTTTCCAATAGCCTAATATATTTGGAGTGATGGAGGGGAGAAGAAAGCTATTGGGTGTCATGGGGAGGGATTTTCGGAAAGGTCTGGAGAGGTGCCTTTCTTCCACAAACATATTTTTCTTAAGTATTGCTACACTCTGAACTTTTCCAATAGCAATATTAAAGGGGTGCTTTGCAGTTCACCACCTAAGTTGAATGTATTTATTCTTGTATAATTCACAGAAAAGACCTTATGTTCCTTCTTGCAGCAAAATAAACCTGCACTCTGACACTCTCTTGTATCTCCCTCTGGTGTATTCACATCTGGAGCAGCTTTGCAATTAGATTATCATCTTCCATTAAGATACAAGTTTTGAGTCCATCACTATCTCAGATTAATTAAGAGACTTTTAATGGTCATATTGATCAGACTCTAGGATCATCATGTTTTTCCTGATCCTTAAAATTGCCTTTGTCTTAATTGCCAAGATGGAATTTCAAAGCAGGGCTGTACAGTTCTTGGTAAAACTTGACCTTTTAACTATGAAATGTTTTTATGAAGTGCTGGTTCTCCCCATTCTGGTTTAGGTAGGATTTGTTTTAGAACTGGCTTGTAAGTACACTTGCTTTCTTTAAATGATGAGGACACTTCCCCCCCCCGCCCCCCCCGAGTCTTTATCATTTTTCTTCTCATGTAATGCATGAGGAGCTTCAATTTCAGTCTCACTTTCTTAGTATGTCATTATTTTTTCTAATCTGCATGTGCGTTTCTAAGATAATTTTGAGTTCTGTCTAAGCCAAAATACGATGACCAGAGCATCCAATAAAAGGGCAGAATTAATGGTGAGTGCTGAATTTCGTTGATTAGAAAGTTGGAAGAGGCCCAAATGGCTGAAAAGATGCTCCAATTTTAGGCATAGGAATGAGAAAGAAAATAGGATCATATGAAAGGAGGTGCAGAACAAAAGAAAAACTGGCACATGAAGTTCACAGACCACAGGGGGTGTGTGGAGGAACTTAAATGAATGAAGACATGAGACAGGTGAATTAGACCTGTGTCTTGATATGCGTTGTAAAAAATGTGGCTTTTTTTAAGAGAAGAGCTGAAGTGGATTCAGAGAGCTAGAAGGACTAGCAGACTGGAGGGCATTTTCGGACTTGTTCCTTTCCGTAGTGTGTTAATGATCTCTTATGAGACTTTACTCTAGGGCCTGTTTTTCAACCTAATTTTTGTCCGAATTGTCTGACCCCTAATGTCAGAGACACTGCAGTTGGAAAAGACCAATTTTCCTTGTCTGCTGTTACAGTAGGATCACCAAAGAAAGTACAGAAATATGACAAGAAAACTCACCACATTTTTGACACCTATGAGAGAGGATGCCGTGGTTTTTTGCCTCAATTTAGCTTGCTATTATTAGCATCTACTCTGTTTCACTGTATTAGTCTGTTTCCCCATGTTACTCATGCTACTTGTCCTTGGTGTTCAGAAATAATCTGCACTGATGTTGAGAGCTGAACTGAAAATATTTAATAAATGTTTGTAATATTGTTATGTGCATCTGCTGCCGCCTTTTGTTGTGCCTCCCTATTTTTGTCCATCTGATACTTGCCTCAATCCTTGTCTTTTTATACAGTGTAATACATGTATGTGGTTCTTAATGTATGGGTACCAGGAACAATTGCTTTCTGATCTTGGTATTTGATAACTTAAGATCTTATTAGATCTTGGCTAGCGAGAGAAGTCATTGCATGTTTATGACTCCGTATAAACACTACGTGCAGCACAGGTCGTGGCGCATTCAGCAGCTGGTGAGACATACACTATATTGGTGATGGTGATCTCAGAGCTATGTCTGGGTGCAGCTTGTGCACCTTTGTGTAGACATTACTTCTGCTTAGTCTAGAAATCATACAAATCCATAGCAATGTGTTCATCTTTTAGATTCACATTAAATATCTATGACTTATTGATGTTTTTCCTTTCTCCGTGTCCTGTCCCATTCAATGTAATATGACCCTCACAGGCCCATTAACTTCACTGCTGCGCGCGTTCCTCTCACTAGATGAAGCCTCTCAGCAGAAAAGAGGAAGATTGAATGGTAAGTACTTCTTTGAAGCGAATCAGCCTGTGTTCATCAGGCGACTTTACTGCTGAAACTTGAATAGCAACAGGTGAATTACTGAGAAGATTGGCGTACCCCCTGGGTTAAATACAGCTATCAGCGAAGGGAAGTTTTATCAAGGAGCACTATGAGTTAGGTCTCTTCTCTCTGAGCCTGAACGGTCAAAGAGAGAAGTTCTGCAGAACTCAGGTATTGAGCTCAAGAAGGAGACTGGTTAACAGCATCACATTACCAGGGAAGGAGATGTAATGCAGACGTAGCTGGTACTTTACAGCTTTGATTGGGAAGGCATTGCGACCTGCTAAGCATCTTGATAAAAATGCTTTCAGTGTAATGAAAGGGGAAGTGCAATGCCAACCACCATAAAAACAATTGAGAAGAACCACAGATATTTATTTCTAATGTTTGTTATTCTGTTTGCGGCTAATGTCAGGCACACCTTTATTGTATAAATGTCACAGACAAGGAGGAACATCTACTATTTGTCAGCAATATCTGTGAGCAAGTACTGATCAGAGGACAGAAGATAGTTACCGTGCATGCTTACTGAGTCAGTGGAGTTCTGCATCTTCCAGACAGTAGTTCTACTGTCTAAGTCAAATTAAGATAAAATCTATGGATCTACATAAATCATTTAAATTCTTCCCTTGAGAGCAAACTGTGATATAAAAAGAAGGGTTGATCAGAACTGCATTATGCAATGTTGGCTTTGTTCTATCAAAACACAGGTTCTTTTTTTTTTTTTTAATATGGCAACTATTCTGTGTTTTGGTCTTTTGTGGTTTGATATGTTGTGTTGTGTTTTTTTGTTTTGGTTTGGTTTTTTATCCCCAAAAGACTGTTGTGAATAACTTTTGCACAGTGTTGTGCTCAGCCTGCTGCTTCTCTGAAATAAGATAGCTTTTGAGACAGGAACCGCTGTGCAGCATGAACTTTTAAACAAGGAATGACCTATTTTCTTGCTTCTGTGCTCTCTGCCACTTCCTTTTTACTGCCTAGAGCCACAAAAAGGGACTTAGGGAGGGGAGGTATGAGGAAACCTTTCCTGAGGTGGAGGAGCCACCTCATCATTTCATTTGTTGTTTTTCCTGTTAAGGCACAGGGTGAACGCTTCCTCACTGGAGCCTTGCTTTTACACCAAGAATCCTCTTTCCAATGAAAATGCAAATGAAATGTGGTAGCTTCCTTATAGGTCAACAACTGGTGGTGGTGGTGACAATCAAATTTACCTTCTGAGCTATGTTATTTCTGGTCTGTTGTTTGGATAAGGTAGTGGGGAAAGGGAAATGAAACTAACATGTCAGAAATGAGATAGTGGATGTGAAAGGAGCGGGTCATAAGAATAGCGAGCAAGACAGGGTAAAACCTCAAAGGCATACAAATAAATTAATACATTTATGAGATTGAAAGGATAAAGCACACGTCACAAAATATGACTTGGGGATAAGAATACAGATACTGCAGAGAAATAAGTGTAGGCATTTAGATAGAAAAAACCCAGATCAAAGGAAATGTGTTCTGGATCAGATTTCTCAGGCAGTCTGTGTCTTTGCACTGCTCCAGAGATGGAATCTCACACTCATTCAGCTTCCCTTTACAGCTGGATTGCATTAGCTCTGCAGCACGGAGGAGCCAGGATTTGTGTAGCTCTGGCTCTCTGGCCCTGGAGGGCCAATAATAAGTAAAATGTTGGCACAGGAACGAAGTATTGTGGGATTATTTTGGAGGCTAAAGAACTCACAGTTTCAATATTGCTATGGAACCTAAAACAGTTTAGTTAGTCTCAATATTACCTTGTATTTGGAGAAATAAAAAAAAAAGGGGGGGGGGGGAATACAATGGAGCAATCATTTAATAAGCAATAGAAGTGTAGAAAACCTTTGTTGACCTTCTGCTACCATAATTTTATGCCACAGCAGGACACAAAGAAATCAAAATTAACAGTTATGCACTGTAAATACCTACAAAACCAGAACACTTCTTATACAAAATAAAATATTTTTATGTGGCTACCTTTTCAGTTTACCTTCCTTGCACCTTGAGTCCAAGTAAAAAAAAAAAAATGAAACAACTCAACCACTCACTCACACCCCAGGACCCTCCCTTTATCAACACAGATGCTGTATTTTTACACTAAATACATAAATACAAGCCTTTTCAACCAGTATTTTGAAATTCCACACACCTTTTACTTTACAAAACCCTAAATCAGTACATTTGGAAAAAAATGTACTGTAGATATTTTGCTGGCTTTGTAACTCCATTCTAGCAAAAAACTATTTTGAGTGGAAATGTCCTTACCAGTTTAAAGTGATGTCTCAAAAGAACAAGTGCATCCATCTCTACAGATTTGAATGAAAGTGATATATAGAGTTGGAAGTAAACTGAAGGTGATACCAAATTAGTATAAATTGCAAGCAATTATACTTAAGTAAATCAAGTTAAACCAATTCACCAGGATGCAAGTGAGCAATGACTAAGATCTTAGGTTACAGATTGCAAATTGAGAGCACAAGTTAACAGAAATAGTCACCATTTTAATTTTGCACAACATGTATTACTTTCCAGTGAGTCACATGCTGCAAATCGTGATTTGAGTCCAGTTCTTAGTGGCAGGTATCTATAGTCACATCACTGTAAGCTGTAAAGAATGTTAAAGGATTTATCATAGTTCAGAAAGATGCAGGTATACATTTCCCCAAAGTCTCAGGGTGTCTTCAGGAGTAAGCACTATGAGCCACACTCTTTTAGAAATACACAGAATTATAGCATTGCATTAGGTGTAGATGTCAAGGTTTTGATAGTGGGAGGGCTGCAGGGGTGGCTTGCGTGGGAAGAGGTCACTGTCTGCCCCATGCTGGACACAGGGCTCCATAACAGAGCCTCTGCAGGACACAGCTGAGCCCATCAGTGGAGTTGGTGCTGTGTCTGGGAAAACATATTTAAGAAAAGGCAGAACACAGCAGAGAGAGAAAAAAGGTGGTGGTTGTTGGTGGTGGGGTGTTGGAGAGTGAAAAACATCAAAGGGACCACCAAAGTCAGAGATGGAAAACTCTAGATCAAGTTTCTCAAAGCACAAGAATGGTCTGTTCCAACGTGCAGGAAGTCAAGAAAGTGTGGCAAGCATGGATGAATAAAGTACTTCTCAATGAGCTTTTTCCTGGTAATATCTGCTTACAGGTTCCTGTGCTGAGTGGCAGAGTCTGAGGAAATGAAATACTATCCAACTGAGTAAAATCAAATTATGGATATGTAAGCAAATATATGGGAGACTTAAATGCTGTCTTAACTTCCTTTACTGAGCATTTATAGAGAAGATGGAGCCACTCTTCTGAGAAGTGCACGAGAGGGCAGGATGCAACAGACGCAAGTTTCAACAAGAGACATTCCAATAGAATCTAAGGAAAAAAAAAAAAAGCCTCACAGTGAGGGTGATGAAAGAGCAGACCAGCTTGCACAGAGAAGCTGTGGAATCTCTGTCCTTGGAGGTAGCTGAACCTTGACTGGATTTGACTCTGAACAACCTGATCTAACTTCAAAGCCAGCCCTGCTTTGAGCAGGATGTTGGATGAGATAACCTCCAGAGATCCCTTCCGATCTAAATTATTCAGCAATACTATGACGTCTGTCAGATGCTCTGGCTCTAGGTGATCACCGAGCAGCCTGCTTTCATATAACCAATTCACAGGAGTGTAGGCAGGAATGAGGCAAGGTTTTACACCCTGAGAGGCAGGTACTGCCTGGTTCCCTATCAGCGATACCCGTCAGAGACGGAAGAATGACCAGGAGGAGCAAAGGTATGCCTTTCAGAACAAAGGAAAACTTGTCTGAGGTAGACAAACTAGACTCATACTTTTTCTTTGGTTAGTGGCTAGGGGAATTAATTTGGTAGTGTTGTCAGTCAATACTTCTGTAAGTAAGTAGCTCACTAAAAGTAGACTGATACGCAATATGAAAGTGAACTTGTTTCTGGATCCTTTTTGTAATATAAAATCATTTTTAATGACACAGATTTACTTACGTTTTTTAAAAAGACCTTTGTCTAATTTATTCTTAAATTATTGTATTAAATGTTTAAAGCGTATATATAACAAAGTTAGGAAATTATATTATCTAAATCCAATGACATCATTTAAAAGTAATTATTTTCCAGCCCAAATACTATATTGAGAACGCTGTCGTACTGTATTTCAGTGGAAACCCGCTAAGCATAGCTCTGTGGAAATTTCACTCAATTAACAATTTTAAATGTTTTGTGAGTTCAAGAACAGTCCCTTTATACTATTTTAATACCATTTTAATGAATGAATTAATACTGAAAACACGAGTGTTGGAAAACATTCTTAGTTCCAATAAAAATACAAGAACTCACTTCTGAAAATACAAATTTTATTATTCTTCTCTAAGTAAAAACCCAGCAGTCATTTTCTGATGTAATTTTTTTTTCATAGAACGATAAGATACCAAGATCACAGGATTAAAGGGTGCATTACTTGGGCACTAGAATGGATAACGCAAATAGTTCTACACTGACTTCTTCAAAGTACGGGCACAGTCACAAATGCTGACTTACCCTTTTATTTTATATTACTGGCTCCCAAACAAATAATTAGAAAATTAATTGCTAAAAAAGGCTTTCGTACTAATCTTTGGCAGAGAATCACGGAGTCGTAGAAGCACTAAGGGACCAATGGAAATCATGTGGTCCAACACCTTCTTGGAGTGGGCCCAGCTTGGGCCATAGGCTTGCCGCAGGTACTGTACTTTTAATAAGATGTGGGTAGGTATATTCTGGTCAATAACCCTGTGTCAAAGGGCACTGTATCAAAACACAGCATTCTAAATGTGTCTTCAGAATTAAGAGTATATGTTTGACTAACCTAAACAATAGCATGCATGCATCTTGCTGATTTTTTCATGAAGTGATCCCCTTCTAGTACAGTATACAAAAGAAAATGTAAGAGAAATTTGCTACAGATTTAGCTTAGGAGTTTACAATTTCACTTAAGAACAACTTCGTGCACCTTTTATTTGAAATTATGGAGCAAAAGACTATTACGCAAAAAGGATCATGTGGTGCTCAGGTAACTTTGCTGAACCCAGTCAGCAGTGTTACTCGCTTTTCACTTCTTAGAAAACTAACTGAGAAGAGAATTCTGGGGAGAAAAGTATGAGAGATCCCCCCCCAACCCTGCATATGTGAAGTTGATGAATTACGTGCAGTTAACTTCAGCTGATGCAAGTTCTGACCCAAAGAATAAATGGAAGAGAAGGAAGGTAAACAACGGAGAAAGAGAATAAATATTTACATCCTATTCTATGTTAAAAAGGCTTCAAACATCATATCATTCAAAAACAGAGGAAGATAATACAAACCTCCCACAGTGCTAACTATGTATATAGGTCTGAATTTAAATATGTTTAATATTTTTTGCAAGACCGTTGAATTTTTCAGCTGCCGTAACAATCTGTTTTTCTCCTGTATAAAGATTTATATCTACTCTACAAACAAAACTCAAAACATAGTTTTTGGTTCACAAATAACTAGACTTATGCTCAAATATAATTACTGCTGCTTACATACTGGCTGTTCTCTGAAGTGTATTCCCTGCAGCTTTGTGCATTTCTTATTCTCTCAGGTGCTTCAAGGTTCTTCCCCCTCTCAATATAGAAAATGTAAAGCATGTTATAAAAATGCATTTAAAAAAAACCATAACAGTTTGGCATATGCTGCTTTTACCATATGACTAAAATTTTTACACCAATATGTGGTGTGAAAGCGTCTGTCACTGAAAACTGAAGGGAAAAAAACCTGTTTTCCTAATTTTTCACTCCTAAAGGATCCACTTCAAATCTTGTTGAAATCAAAGGATTTTTGGACAGCCATTGATGTGAAGGGAAAATGGATCGAGGTTTTCAGTAGGGTTCTAGAAGGTTTTGTTGCAAAGGCAGAACTCTTCCACAGTTAAGGTCCATGGCTGAGACTCAGAACAGGACAGAAGAGTGTGTCAGAGAAGAGGGGTTTTGTTGTTTTCAGTTCTGCCGATTTGCTCTGGCCTTGGGCAAATCACCTAGTTTCTCTGTCTCACCGAATATATTTATAAGTTGTAATAGTTTCCATACTGTTTGTATGTGCAGTAACTAATCCATCAGATACCAAACTTGAAGTTGTTTGTGATGGAGTATCATGTGTTAACTCTCACTGTTCCATCACCAGCTTTCTTTGACTGCGAAAGATATCCTAAAATAGTGCTCTTAATGGCTTCTGTTTCCTGTAGCTTGTCTTCGTCAGAGACAGTCCTTTCCATTGAGCCATCTCCTGTTGCTCCCTAGAACTGATCTCATCTCTGGTCCTCAGCCTGGAAACACAAGTCCAAAAAGAGAGTAGGAAGATGAGCATTAACAAATACCTCTTTAGACTTCTCTAGGATAGCTATTGTTGGATTTTTTTTTTTAATTTTTTTTTTAAACACCCACCAGAACATCACTTATAGAAAGGTCTGGATAGCTTTCAATAGTTTATAAACCTCTTGATGGTGCTCAAAATATTCTGCACTTTTGAAGTTGCCATTAGCCAATGAAATCAGGAGAGCGTGTACAAATATGTGCACTAAGCCTGATTGTTCATATTTAAGAGGCATAGTCACTGCAACCAAGATATATTAGAGGTGTCTTTGTATTACTGTTATCGTATTAAGAGGAAAAGAGGCAAAAAGGAATGTAGGCCTGTGACTACCTGGGTCTTGTGAAGGTCAGTGTAGAGAGGCTAATTTCTCCTTCTCAGCATTTTGTACACCCACACACAAGTAAGCCACAACCTGCTAAATTCCCTGGGGCAAGGGTCTGCCATTTTTATGTGTTTGAAATAAAATAAATGCTTCCCTGGCAAAATATCATTGTCTTTCACCGTATGTAATAAATCATATTACTCCATGTGAACTTTTCAAAGCAACTTTTTAAAAATTCACATTTGCTATCAGTTTCCATGGAAAATGATAGAAGTAGTTATTAGTCTGTGAGCATCTGTTAATGCTGCCACACACAAGTATAAAATCCACATTAGCAACTTCCACTTTTTTTTTTTCTAACATTTCTGACTTCTGAAACATCTGCTTGAGCTATTTTTCTCCTTCCATCTCAACTGATCTGTTGAAGTAGAGAGAGGTGAGCAAGCAGCTTCAGACTTCAGTTTGAAATATATTAAATAGGAAAAGCTCAAAGGGGAAACATCTGCTGAAGTGAAAATGTCTGTGCGGGGTTGAAAGGCAGGATTTAAAGGCTGAGGGATAGGAGAAAGAAGTTTTCAAATAGTATTTAAAATATAATCTGTCTGATTTTTATAGTTCTTTTAGGTTCAAGTTCAAGACCTGGGTCAGACAGCTACGCGTACACAATGTTGTCTAGATTCCTTTTCCTGTATCTGTGCCTGTATTACTTCTGACTTGATAGCAAACATCGTCTGAATTGAACAGCATCCAGTTAGCTTCAGAGCTATCATTCATTTATTGCTGTGGCACACGAGGGAGAAACCATGAGATAATCCCATACAAGAAATCAAACTGCCTACTGTTCTCATCAAATCCGTTACACTTCAGATCATCTGTACATCAAGCAGTCCCATAGTATCTTGCCAAGTCATCCACCTGAATCTAAAAAGGGATTGTGCAAAAGATGGGCATGCTAGTCTGTGTGAATTCCCACAGTCTGTCCACAATAGCAAATGTTCAGTGCACATATACAGAGGAAGAAACACCACTGTTTATTCAGTCCTTGACATATGAAACAAGAGGTTACTCTTCTGTATTCAGTGCAAGGTTATGGATCCTTTAGTATGGCTGGTCTGGAAGAAATTCTATAATAGATTCCCAAGCAAAGTGTTTTTATTTTTACAGAAAGAAAAAAAAAATCAAACAAGAAATCCCAACCCTAAAGCCCCTGAGGCTGGCCCTAGCCAGATGTTTTAATTTCAGAGGACTGATCTGTGAAAGAAGACATTTTTTTTTGTCATTGCCAGTAAGGTGATGGCACAGTGACAGCATTTCTGGTCATAAGACAGAGTCAGGGAATCTGCTGAGAAACAACATGACAAGACAAAATTGTGGCTGGAGAGCTAATTCCACTTGCTTTTCACAGGAGGAAACTAGGGGTATTTTCATCCAGGTGAATGTATGGGTAGTGTTATAAATAAGAAAACTTGATTGTCTTCAAGACAATAAAATCATCTACCATATGTCTTAGTCAAGTATCTTTAAGCCTAGGGTCCTTGAACATGGTAAAAAGCAGTCATCTTTGTCAAAAGAGAGGTGGAAAATATTTGGGGTCCTCTGTAACTCCCTAGATTGCCTTTAACTTGCTTTTTCCACTTTTTTTTTTTTTTGAGAGAGAGATTAAAACCTCCAGTGATTCTTTCTGGTTCATTTATAGATAAGACGAGCCAGTTGGGGACAAGAAACCACAGCTGACACCGGTAATGTCAAATTCCATAAGCAGCAGTACCTGCAGTATGTGGGATGCTAGATATTATCAGAAGGCATGAGATTAGGTGAGGTTGGCAAGAAGAGAACATGTGTTTCCCACCTGTATTTCTCTTGGAGTGTTGTCTATGGAGGACTGGAGATCATTAATTTTTAGAAATTCATGCTCTTTGCAAAAAAATTTAAGAAAAGCAGAAGTCCGTTTGTAAAGAAGCAAAATAAATATGCAGACTACTGTGACACAATACACATATTCAGAAAAAAAAATAAATGGTTGATTCACTGAGCGTCTGAGAACAGAATGGTTTCCATAGTTCAGAATTAGTGGACAATTTCAGTGATTTATAATACTTATAATACTAATAGCCAGCTGGTGCTTGTCTCCTGCAACATTATTACCCAGACAAGGGGTAGTGACTCTGTAGACAAGGGGTGCAGAATGGAAGTGAGGAGTTAGGGACTGGAGTCATATTGTAGGAAAAATTTTGGAAGCAGGGCAAGAAACTCAGGGAGGATATTGCTGGGGCAGGGTGAAGGAGGGGTAGGAAAGTGTGGAGAAAGCCTTGCTTAGGAGCATTGGCCCCGGAGGGCCTGCAGGAAGAGGCTGAGGCAGGGCTGGGAATGATGCAGAGCTGGACTGATGGGCCTCTGCTCGCAGCCTTCCCAGTCTTCATGGTCTCACCTCGTTGTCCCACAGTTTGAGCCGTCCCGTCCCACAGTCTTGAGTGCCAGGGACTCTCAGACTAAGGGGGAATAAAGGAGGCAATGAGATCAGGAAATGCAGCCTGGAGAGAAAGCAGGGTATCAATATGGAGAACTACAGGTGAACACTGCAGTAGTTTATAGATTCATTGCAGAGATGTGAGAAGTTTGCCTGTGGCCAAGGGAAGGGCACTCATTTTGGCCCCACGCTTGGCTTAGGTTCAGGGGGGTTATGTTGAGAGGGGAGCTTGAAGTGAGGAGTATTCCCACCTTGCCAGGACCACCCCTGCAAAGCAGCCCTCTTTGGAAACTCATTTCTTTGACAGTAATTACTTTTGTGTTTGATGTGGCAGGAGGAAGTCTGTTACAAGCGTTCACGTGCCTTTGCAGCATGAGGAGAGGGTGATATCATGGCTCTGCCCTTTATTAAATCAGCTTCCTTCCTGCTTTAAGCCTTTTCCAGGGGTACAGTGCAGGCAGTTCCAGCGACCTGATATGAGGGAAACCTTATTCCTGCGAGCGGCCTTACGAGATAAGTGGTGAACCTAGCTAGAATTGTGTTCAGAGCCTATTACAAGCACTTTGCTTAAAGGTATGGAAAATAGTCTCTTTGCTGTGTTCAATTCAGTAATGACTAAATCAGAACATTTATATTAAAGGAACAGAACCCGCAAGCCCCTTAGTAACTCTGCTGCCTTCTACCAGTGTGGAAATGGAACCAAAAATGAACAGGCAGCTATGTAGTAGGCCTGGTTTTCTCCTAAACTTCGTACTGGAAAATGGGCTAACATCTTTGCATGTCCTGTCACTTTTAAGTGCCCTTCTTTTTAGAAGTGTTAAGCTACTATTATTTCAGTACGTACAATTTACCACCTTAAAGTAGGCAGTCTTCCTTCCTTGGTGTATGTGTATGCCTTCTCTGTCACCAAAGGATGTGCTAATTTTGAGACGAGCTTGTTGTTTTGATGATTTAAATTCAGTAATATTTTCATTGCCTGTACAAGTGTTTAGAGTTTCTAGCTCTCATTTCAGTTCGATAATGCTAAAGTGCCAGCAGCCATCTGCTTAATTTTACAAAATGTTTGGATTAAAATTTAAGCCAAGCTTTTTAAGCTCTTCACAAAAATACAGTTACAACTAGACTCCTAGACTGAGTAAGCAGGCTTTATTTATCCCATTCTCCTAACATATTATATGTTAAAAATACCTATAGAAAGCAAAACAGAGAAGCTATTATAAAGCTTGGATATTCATAAAAGGCATGCTAAAGAATGATTAGCCATAGAAATAACCAAATTAAACTGGTTTTCAAAATGTAGTTATTTCTCTGGGTTAGTACAAGTAATTTGATTTTGATTTTAAGAACAATTGGTGTCATTTCTTTGAGAAAAACAGTGACACAATTGCTCTACATGGGAGTTCTTATTTCACTTTACCTTTTGAGCCCTTGTAAGGCTCAAGGGATTTGTTAGAGAAAAAGATTTGGATTCCCCTCCTTTGCTTCTAGTTGAGATCATTTTGAACTCGATTCAGGCATGAAAGAAATACTGATCAGTCTTTAAGACCGTTGAGAAGCTCCCAGGAGTTTAAATACATGTAAACTCTCCCATAAATATGAATATCATAACATCTGAGATAAAAGCTACATGAGGTAGGGAAGTTTTATTTATTTTTCTTCAAATGTGAAGATGAACAAAAGATTTTGCCTGAAATATGGAGATTACCTAAACTTTGTAAAAGGGATTTTATACTCTCGTCTTGAGTTGTTGTTAGTAGGATACGTCTATCTATTGTTTGTGGCTGAAAGATGATTGTCCTAAAACTTCCCTGTCCCCTTGAAAGGATTTTTCTTTTCGGAGTAATGGAAGGTTTTTTATCTGCTTTCACGTGAGAGAAGTTTAGTCATATGGACCAGAGCAGGGAAGGCAATATGAGACAAAGCAAAATGCTCCCCAGGGTATTTTAATATGGCACGTGGATAACTTTATTCTTTCGTTCAGGTAAGCAGGACTGTCTATTTTTCTAACATCAAAGACAATGATATTAACCATAGCAACAGCATATCTTGTGTCTGTCTCCTGTTCATTGTAACCAGTAACCGTTTAACACAAAAATCCACATAGGAACAGTAGCTACGCAGAGGCAGCGAACTCAGGTCTCTGCTTCACAGCTCGCTGCAGCATCCTGCTCTGCTCACCACCCGCGTGTCCTTTGGAAATTGGTGCAACTTCAAGCAGAAAGGCACAGTTGCTCTTCTCAGATAGGCGTATTTACTTGTTGATTAGGGCAGACTGCCCGGGGGTGGAACGTGCAATTTTAAGCATCTGAATCTGAAAAACTCTGGCTTTTCATGTCCTAGATAAGGCCTGTGTGCCATGCCACTTAGCTGGGCAGCAACGCAACTGTCACCAGCCAGGCCCCAGAACTGACCCTGGCTCACACTTCTGAAAGAAAAGAATTGAGTGGGAAAATGGCGGGGAGGGTTTCAGTCTATGAATCAGGCTGTGTACCGAGGGAGTCTCTGAATCTGTGCTCTCAAAAGGGATGATTTTGGTTATCTTCCTGCCTAAGAACCCTTACTGGCTAGCAGCCGGTCTGTCTTTACTCTGTGCGCTAGCTGTTTTGGATCCAATTCTGAGATACCCAAGTTCATGCCTTGGGAAGTTATATTTCTTTTTCAAGAATGTAACTCTGCCGTTGCACTGGTTTTAGACATAAATTCTTATTGTGTGCAGTCCTAGGTACCTGATGATAAAAAAGGAAGTACTGAGACAAAGAGAACATGAAATATGTATTATGAAATATTCTAGCACGTGAGGAGAGAAACATTCTTGAATTCCAAGTGAAATTATATTTCATCTAATTTGCATCCAGAAAACAGAAGCACTAATAATATACGTGTCAAATTACTGATGGAAATAGCTATGCAATGAAATGATATAATGATGGTATATAAGTGAAGGTGACCTACTAATGAATAATGTGGGAAGGAAAGACTGACAAAGTGTTAATTGATATGTCAAACCAGTGATGTCAGTCAGCTGCATGGAGGAAGACAAATTAGTCTGTGTAAATTACGTAGTGACCATCAAAACATGCCAAAAGCAATTTCACATTTATCAAAGGAGTTGACACATAAGATATAAGAACAAATATGAGAAAAAAGAAAGTAAATATACAATATCTGATTTCCTGCTTGCTCCAGGTAGCCAGTAATGGCTCACCCAATGGCGCCTTTTAATGTCTGTTACAAGAAAAAATATTTGCAGCATCTATGTACCACAATAATCCTCAATTCAATCTGTGAAGTTTTCACAGCTTCTCTTTAGGGAAAATCAATAAAATCTACAATGTCTGATCCATATCTGCTGACATTGAATGGCTAGTGAGTAGCTGAAGTGAGATAAAAAATGTGCGTGCATGAATCAGTTCAGCAGAAGCTGGAGATTCCTGGTTCTCTGTAAAAAAAAAAAAAAACAAAAAACAACAAACCCCAGAATTTTTAAATTGTAACCTCACTTTGTACTTTTTTATAAAGTATATTACAAAAAAATAGATGATATTTTCTCAGTCTGAATTTTTGCTTAGCTTGCCTTTTAAAGGGACTTTTGTGCCTTTATTGACAGAACTCTGAAAAAAACACAACCATTAGCTTGGGACTAAACACTCATGAAATTGTAGTCGGTCATTCCAGCCAATGAGAGAGAAAAGAAACCTGTCATGTGGCTTTGGTCCCACAGTTTACTCTAGAAGAAAAATGAAATGTGATTTTTTTTTTTTATAATTATATCTTTTTGGGATCGTAGATGCCTGAGAAATTTTCATATTCTTTCTAAATTTGAAACCATTCCATTTCACTGGCTTGAAATACATGCACAAATTCTCATTTTTGGATGATAACATAAGAAGTTATATGTTATTTTGTCCACTAGAGGGTACCCATTTCCAATCTTGCTGTAGGAAGCATCAGAAGCTAAGAAAATAATTAAAATCACGTCAAATTAATGTTACCATATTTTCAAAAAATAGCAGCACCCATGTTTTATATAATACTTCGTGAAAATGAAATTAATTTTAATTTTCTGGAACAAATAACTTCCTCCAGCTATAAAAATTCCTATATATATTTTTCATGATGAACTTTACCCAGTTTTGACTCCTCTTAATGTTATCATAAAAGAGAGGCCATGTTGGACTGAAATATTTAATGATGTTTCTAGTGATGTGGGATTTCTACTCCTTCTGAATTGGAGCTGAGAGAAAGATCCAGTTTTGGACTCAGTCTCCAAAAACGTATGGTGTAGGATTTAATATAATTTAAATATCATGGGTCTGAATTTGCAGAGTTTTGTATTGCAATATCTAATTTGTGATGATCCCTAAGAGGAAACAAAAAAAAAAAAATCAAAGTCTCAAAGTGTTACTAAAAAAATAGTTTGGATTTTATATTAGCTCTTTCTGTATGTAACAGCTTTGTTGCTGCATAGCTCAGTTTTAAGGAATTTGCCATTGTTTTTAAAAGAGGGAATTGAAAAGGCTCTTTCTCTCAAAGTCAAAGCATTTAATAGACTTTTTCTCAATCCAGGATAATTACCAGTTCTGTTTTTCAGCACTACTGAAGCTAAATCTGTTCTTCCTTTGTGACTTAAAACTGGACAAGTTATAAAATAGAAATTCTTCCAAAATTGATTGTTCTTGCTAGTTTGAAGCATTAAACAAATTCAAGCAGGAAAATACACCTCCTTTAATATTTATTTAGTTACTACTACAATCAGCCAAGGCAAGGTGTGGATTTATCAACACTTGAAATCTTCACCAAGGTGAGCCTTAAAGAGACGGATGTGTTTTCTTGTTCAACCAGAAGGTAGCCAGCATGGTACAGAAGTTAGAGAATGGGGCTGGATTTCTTCAGTCTATGTTATCATGAGGTCTATGATCAGAGTGGTCCCTTGTGGCTGTGATATACGCTAGATGTGATACACGATAATAAGTTTTGCATTGATCTGGGGAAACTAGTTTGTGAGATCCCAGAGAATACATCACACATTACACACATTCTGTCTGGAAAAAAAAAAAAAAAGCACAGCAAAACCAAACCCAAATAGGCTTATTTGGAAATAGCTAATTCTTCTTTCTTACATGCAGAAATCCACGGCAGACTGTCAGACAGATAGTGAGATAAACCACCCTACTAAAATAAAGAAATTTTTAAAAAAGCTCAACACAAGTTAAACTTCATGTGAAACTCCTTCAGAAACAAGCCCACAGTACACTGTCAGTTTAACCAGGTGAGGCTGGCACAAAATTCCTGTTCAGTTTAAGATATTCGAGCATTCAATATACTTTATTGCCTTGGAAGTTAATGGAGGAGTCACTACTACTACTTCCAGAGTCTACTACTACCAAGAAAACAGCAACTGAACAACATCCTGCGCGTACCTCCCTCTCTTTTAGTCTCACAATGTACTGAAAAATGTACATGCAAAGAAGGAAAATGTACTCTGCTCTTTTTCATCTAAAAAGAAACTGACTGACTGACTTTGTTCCTACTGAATGTCATTATATAGTCTCATTGCTAAATAACTTGTCTGGATTGGCCTTCAGTAATTCAGTATACCTCAGTGCAACACATTAGCACTCTGCATTCAGATTATCATCTGAAACACGCATATTAGAAAATAAGCTTGTCATTTGTGTTATCATATAATAGCAATTAGTCTTACAAAGAGGGTTTATTTTGAATGTATCGTTTGCATCAATGAACAGAGCCTTCTATTCCTTGCAAGATGATCAATGACAAAAGATCTGATCCATGGTGACTAGAGGGCAACAAGTAGGTTGTCTTTGACGTCTGTGAGAATTGGATTAAGCTTTACAGATTTTATTGAATAGAGGAAAGCCCTAGAATTGTTAATTCTTGAAATTCACTAGCTCCCTGCGAAACATTGCTGAATTTTATCAGTGTGATCCTATAGTCCTTATTCGGGACTTATATTAATGAAATCAAAGACTGAGTGAAACCCCAGATCATATGTTTCAGCCCACTTAGTATCATCTCCTTTATGTAGAAGCACTTGTGAGACACGGTTTTAAAATGGGCTCAGTTCTGGCTTAATTATAATTTTCTAAAACCTTTGTAGTTAAAGATACAAAATGTTGCTTTTGTTGCTTTTTAACCCTCTGTTAGGTTTCTAAAATAAGAAAAATGTTTCTAAAATGCCTAAAAATGAGGATAGCTCTCAGGTATTCCTGCAGTGAGAGAGAGACTTGCACGCAGATTTTTTGCACATAGACATTTTATGTCTGTTTTATGCCGACATGCCTATGCACACATTTTGATGTTCTACTTTCTGAGCATAATGAAGACATCAGAGACCCAAATTATTCCCTGTCAATATTTTGCACTCCGTCCCTTCTGGCTACTTGTAAGTGTTCATATTCAAAGAAGATCACATTGCACTGCAGCCAAAAATATTAAGAGCTTGGTCCTGAGTAGCACTCATCTAGGCACATTGCTAGGATTTGAGAGACGTAATCTTCTAGTATCTGTTAGTTGTTCTTACTTACTTTTCCAAGATCTGTTACTCATTCTTTAGTAGCTAAATGTATTTCCAGTATGTAAATATGTGTGTATAAATATACTCAGGAATAGCAGTCCAAAACCTCTTTTTAATTTGGTTCCTAAGAAAAAATAGTTTCTTTCCCGATTTCTAGGAGGAAAATTACAACTATTGGGAAACATTCTGTTCTCCTGTCCATTTATTGGTTTGCTAGCCAAGTCTCAGCGCTACTGATCTGATGATAGTCACTTCCTGGAAGGAGCAAATTTGCTTTTAGTGTAAGCACTCTGCCCTTTCACGGATATGCCTGGGATTTATGCTTTTTGCTTTGCCAAACTCCACCCGAACTTTCTTTCCTTTCAGGAAGAGTCCTGAAGGGTGTATCCTGTGAGTTTTCCTGACACCTGGCGTGGAGCCAACATAATATTGTTTTTTACAAATCCATCTAATTTCACCGTCAACATTTCTTTACTTTCATATTAACCTCTTCCTTTTGATGGAAGAGTGAAGTACTATGGCAGTGGGGAGGAGACAAACTGTTCATTCGGACAGATTTTTCTTCTTGTAGAAATTCACTCCCTGCATTTTAATACTTTAATGTACAGACACTGGAATGGCAAACTTTGTTCTACCTTAAAGCCTGAATCTCATGTATGGGTATAAATCTTAACATGACGTTTTTGCTACCAAATTCAATTTCTCTTCGCAATGCTCAATTGTGGTGGGTTAACCTTGGCTGGCCACCAGGTGCCCACCTAGCTGGTCTCTCACTCCTCTTCCTCAGAAGGACAGGGGGAGAAAATAAGATGAAAAAACTTGAGGGTTCAGATAAAGATAGGGAGATTGCTTGCCAATTACCATAATGGGCAAAACAGACTTGACTTTGGGAAGAGTAATTTAATTTATTGACAATTAAAAATAGAGTAGGATAGTGAGAAACAAAAAACAAACTAAAAGCACCTTCCCTCCACCTCTTCCCCCCAGTTCTCCTCAGGCTCCTTCTCTCCTTCGCTCCTGGCTCCACTACCTCCCCCTCTCTGAGTGGTGCAGGAGGGACAAAGAATGGGGATTGCGGTCAGCTCATAACACTTTGTGTCTGCTGCTCCTTCCTCCTTACGCTCTTCCCCTGCTCCAGTGTGGGGTCCCTCCCATGGGATACAGTCCTTCAAGAACTGCTCCAGCATGGGTCCCTTTCATGGGGTACAGTCCTTCAGGAACAGACTTCTCCAGGGTGAGTCTCTCATGGGATACAGGTCCTGCCAGAAAACCTGCTCCTGTGAACTCTTCTTCACAGGCCGTAGCTCCCTTCAGAGCATCTCCACCTGCTGCAGCATGAGGTCTTCCATGGGCTGCAGTGTGGGTATCTGCTCCATCGTGGTCTTCCACGGGCTACATGAGGGCAACCTGTGTCACCATGGTCTCTACCATGGGCTTACAGGGGAATCTCTGCTCCAGTGCCTGGAGCACATCTTCCCCCTCCTTCTTCACTGACCTTGGTGTCTACAGGGCTGTTTCTCTCACATTTTTCTTACTCCTCTCTCCCACAGCTGCTGCACAGCATTTTTTGCCCTTTCTTAAATATATTTTCACAGGGACCCTACCGCTGTTGCTGATGGGCTCATCTTTGTCTAGTGGTGGATCCATTTTGGAGGCAGCTGGAACTGGATCTATGCAACACAAGGGCAACTCCTGGTCTCTTCTCACAGATGCCACCCCTGCAGCCCCCCAACTACCAAAACCTTGCCACATAAGCACAATACATCAATCCATACCTATTTTTACGAATTCATACCATATTCACCTCAAGATATGAATATGCACTCACATGTATATCCTACTTCAAAATTATACATGCTGCTATAATTCTCCAAAATAATGGGTTTCTTCAGGCAGCTCATGACCCAGGGCATGTTTTAAGCTTTCTAGGCTTTCATAACTGCTATGATTTGGGACATAAGTAATCTGAGTATCAGGTAATTTTGCTCTATTTTACTTGAATTATTTTTTTTTCTTATCATTCTTTTGTATCCTTTCCCATTTCATCCCATCGTGTCCCATCTCATGCTTGCCCTGAAGGTTTCTGCTCTGCAGACTTAGTTTCATCTCAGACACCTTCATTCCTCTTGAGCTTTCTGCCTTTCACTCCTGAACTTTGCTTTCCCTGAATCTCACAAGATCTTTGCATCATTCATCTCCTTTGTTGTAATCCTGAGTTCCACCCAACCCCCCAGTATATTTTTATAAATAAAACAGTGCTTAGCCAAATAGATATAAGGTGACAGAATAAACACGGTGTTTCTTGGATAGCAGACTTTCCCTTTACTCCTTTTTTTTGTAATTATAAGTTGTATATATTCCCTCTGTTTTTTTTTTTAAACTTAAATTGCTAGAGAAAAGTTGATGGTTTCTATATGGAAAAGAGCACTTGACACATGTATGTCCCTGCTCTTATTATGACTTATGCAAAATAAATATATTTGATGATATAAAAGAAGTGGGAGGGGTTCCAATCCAGTTGCAAGAATCTCCTTGGTGGTGGCTGATGCCAGTCTCTTCTGTTTTATTATATTTTTGTACTTTCTGTTTTTTTGCTTTACTATGTTGTTCATTAAGAATGTTTGAGCAGAGCAAAACAAATTCAGTATTATGTAATCTTCCGAATCTGCTGTCATTGTTTTAACAGAACATCCTTCCAAATTAAAAATATCCTGACTGGTGTATCTCCATGAGATAAGTCTAATTCTTAACTGATCTCATACACAAAGTATGTACAAATCATACTTGGATGGCTTAATATATTGTTGTTTAGAGTGGGCTTTTAGATTCAGAGTTTCTTTTGATTTCATGGTGAGGAAAAAATGAGTCTGTTTATCTTTCTGATTGCAAATAAATAAATAGGGAGTTATCACTGTTTTCATGGGATTTCTCTCATATGTTAGATGTTAACTCAGAGGCTATATAACACTGCAGTGCCAGAACATGGAGATTATTCAGCAAATTGAACTTTTAACAGTGAAATTACTGTTCCTCATTTACATTGCATGTATATAAGTGCAGAAAAACAACTTGTTACCACTAATGGTTAAAAGAAGATAAATGGTCTGAATGTGGAAACAACCATAGCATAGAAGTAATTGTCAAACGCTTTGGAAGGGTTAATAGAAATGAGCATTCTTTATTTTTCAAAATACTGTGTATGTCTGAAGACACGAATTTCACAAAAGGTGCTAAGTTCTGTAGGTGCATTAAAAAATTCTAATGGAGACAGTGAACTGTGAAAGAAATTTTTTCTCTGAAATGAATGAAAAATAAGTGTATTCAATTTCACTGATATTTGTAATTCATTGGAAAACAACATTAAAGACATCTGTTACTTAACACTACATCAGCTTTAACTGGATACTATTTTTAACCCTCTCCCACTCTGCATTTTTCTAATCATTGATTTCACTAGGTATTGATTTCTGTGTGTAGGAACCCAGTAATATATGATATTACTATACACTGCTGCATTATCAGAAATGTGTGGGTGTTTTATCATTCACAGCTTACAAAGCAAAATCTGTACATGCACAATAGGGTTTTGGTCAAATGGGTTAGCACAGATGATCTCAGAAGTTTGAGTGCTTAACCCCTTACTAGAGGTCATATGAAGTGTGAGTCAGAAGCCTGAGCTCTTTAACTGAATCCCCACTTACTCTGACCGCTAATGAAAATGAGAAAATAATTATTTTCCCTTTTTGCTACCTGGTGTGGCAGGAGATGCAACATGTCTTCTTGTCATTTCTGTTACAGTGCCTGGGACAATGGCTTTTTCCTGATGGTATGGTTCATAGGTCTGCTATAAGGAGATCAATCAGCTAGGATTCGGGAAGAACAGTCATCTGTGTCAAGGTCAATCCCTGAGGAGGAAGACAAAGTGGAGTAAGTAAGTCCATATAATGTGATGGAGGGGATATCTGACAGGTTCTGCATGTAGTTTCTTGCCTTCCCAGAGACATAATATTACATCTCTTTTCTATGCTTTTCTAAGGTTGCATTACTTGTACATTCTCTGAATTTTGATTTCTTAATTGTTTTTTTCCTATCTTGCTCTACCTTCAAGAAAATCTGCAGTGTTTATGAGTGATTGGATTGTCGATGTTTTTATGTTCATGGCCGTGTCTATGCCCTGCAGGTTTCATTCAGTTACATTTGGCAATGGCTCTCTGCTTCTTAATGTTTCACAGCGCAAGCTCTAACTCAACAGCCTTATTTTCCTCCTGGCTACATTTCCTTCCCTTTGGTTCTACTTGCCCATATCTTTTCTTTTTGAAACTATACTCTCTCATCAGCAGTTCTAGTGTTAGTAAGGTAGCTGAAATGATGGCCTTCGATTTTTTTTTTGTTTGTCCTGTTTTCCATTTGCTCCTCTGCAAAAGATAGCTTTTCGGAAATACCACCAAAACTACTGTTGCATTTCAGGAGGAGGGCAACATCATCTGATGCAGCTGCTGCCTTCAAGTCTCTTCAGATTAAATCACATTAATTTACTGCAGGATCATTATAAAGCCATTCATGGATGCTTGTATACTCAGAAATCACATTTACCAGCTAACTGAATGGATGAATGAAGAGGAAATTACAACTTTCTTCTCTGAAATCATAGGCCTCTTCCACTTGAACAACAAGAGAATTTCTACTAGCTGAGGGCTATTAGAAGGCATACACTGGAGCTCCACATCATTTCTATAATGACCTCAAACCATGTAAAGTACACTGATTTAAAATTTTATTAAAAATCTAAGGCTTGGAAGACATTCCTATGGAAAATTACAAACAGCATCACATTATCACAAAGAAGAGGGGGTACCGTGAGAACCAGCAACAAACAACAGAGGTTAGAGAGGAAGGATCAAAGGGAAATTAGAAGAGCCAAATATATGCTATTTCAGTAAAAGAGGATTGCAGGATTGCATGATTGTTCTCTACAATTATCTGAAGTGCTTCAGGAGTAGAAAATTACTTCTATGTAGTAAAGAAGGAGTACATATAGCAGGCGTTAGAAAAAATAAAAAAAACTGCACCACCAAAATGTAGTTTAAATGTTGTGAACCTTTTTCTAGCAGCAAAAGATCTATTACAATGTCTCAAATGAGACATATACTCTGCAAAAAAAGTTCAGGAAGCATCTGGTTTCTACTCATAATTATATTTTATTGAGTAATTTTGAAGAAACATTGAAATGTTTTCACAGTGGTTATGTAGGACTTTGGAAACAAGACTGGATAAAGCACCAAAACTAGTATGGATAGATATCATACTGTCAGTGTGCTAGGTTAAATGATTTAATAAATCTTTTGCACTATTCACTTCCATTGGGCTATGATTTCTTAAGGTATTTCAGTTGTTTTGTAATTTTGAAATCTCCTATTACTTCGGTGGAAAGCCAGTTGAAACTTACAATTAAGAGTTGCACTAGCTTTTTGGCTGTGTTTGGACTCAAATAATGACCCAATGATAAGAAAAGCATGGGGATGCTTGGAAAACCTCTGTGAAATAAAATGTAGATATTTCATCTTGCTTCTGGTCAGTCAGAAGAACCTGAAACAATTAGAAGTCCCCTTGTTTCAGTGCGGTAACTCTCCAGGTGAGGGAGCACTTAACTCTTAAAGGACCACTTCACAGGAGGTTTGAGTTGTTTGCGGGTATCCTCAAGAACCACCGACCTGGTAGAAAGGGACCATAGGCACACACTCCAATCCAGAAAGGAATAAGAATAATTAAAGCTTAGAACATAGCATTGCAGCATCAGTTGTGGAACGGCAAGGACATGTCTCTTAAGTTAGACATAAAACCCACCAGATATATGTAATTGATTTCATAGAAATATTGTTAAGGAAGCTACTGAAGAGGTATATTTCTTTTTGTATGTATGAGTAGCTTTATTATAAATCCTATAGGATTCTTGAGATTCATTAGGCAAGAGGATTTGTAGATCCTTTTAAAGACCATCTGTTTTGGTTCTGGGATCATCACCTTGTCAGGTTGTGAGGAACGCTGTGTTCAGTAGAAAATAACAAATACAGTATTAAAATTCTTAGGATGTGTTTTTCTGATTAATAATGCAGATGCCTTACTTTCCTCATTTTAAAATCTGTTTCAGGAAACAATTGAAGTCTTTCATTCCATTTTGAAGATTTTTGTTTCTTTGAAGAATGCTGTCTTGAAACCAGGAATAGTTTTTCTGCAGATCTAAGCTCTGGGTAATTTTTTTTTTCTCCAAATCAGGGATTCCCCCCCCCCCCCCCATTTTGATTTATTATTTGTCTCTTTAGAGATCTGACTTGAACACCTTACAAAACAATATTTACAGAACTGTCATCACTTTTTAATTTATACAATGTAGGTTACGTGATATGTGCAAAACACATTGACATTACTTGTGGGTTTTTTTTCAAGCTGCAGAAAGATAAAAGACCTTGATGTTATTGCAAAACATTACTGAAGCAATTATGTATTTTTGCAAAATTGTATTTTTATTAAGGCAGAATAAACATAAAACTTTGAAACTTTTCAAGTAAAAAGATACTTTAAATGTAACAGTTTAATATTTGCTACACACAAAAAAATCTCGGAGGGGCAGTAAGGGATCTCAGCTTACGGTTTGCATGTGGGCACAACGCATTTCTCATTAATGTTAATTGGATTTATAAGCCTGCATCAAAGGAATCATATAGGCTTAAAAGTAACATTCAGTCATACTGAGATGTCACTCCTCTTTTGGCATTTTGTGCATTTTCCTAGAGTTTTTCTCAAATTCTGTTTTGAGCTAAACATAAGTTTACTGTGGAACATAATGATGCATGGTTTAATCACTTTATCAAGGTCAGCATAACCAGTCCACTTACACAGAGACACCTGTTTCCTAACCATATTCTGCATGCTCTGTTACGATTCACCTACATGCATTTTTCTGAATTACATTCAGAAATAAAAAGATTTCTCTGCATTTGCCCCCAAACCACTGTCACTCTAGTTTGAGCAGAAGCAAAGGGAAACAGATGGGTGGCTTCCTCCGCATCTTGTAGCCCACCATCCCATCCCCTTCACCCTTCTTCTTTCAGAGTGGGGAAAATATTTTGGTAATTCGTTCTTCTAATGCAATAACACAGTTCTAATGCATGTGTCTTCAAACAAATGATATAAAACAGCAATGCGTCTGATTGGGAGTATAGTCAAGGATCCATTTCATACATCTCTATCTATAATTATATCAGCATATTATGAGTCTGCAGTAGCCAGGATTGTATCAATATTTATATTGATATTTATTTATACTCCTTAGGCAAAGAGAAACCCATTGTTATCCTGATCCCAGGAGCAGAGTGAAACAATGGCACACGCTGGTGCTCCCTTTAATTGACAATCAGCAAATGGCTTCCTACAGTCATTGGGTTGTACCGTGAGAGAGGGGATGAGAATTCTTCGCTGGCAACTGCTGACCACAGCTGCAATTACGACTTTGCAACATCGGACAGTCCTGAAGGGAAGGCAAAGGCTGTAGCCCTTATGTGCCCTGCCATTCAGTAAGTAAAAGTCTGTTCGCAAGGCAGACTCCTCACCTATGGAGGTAGTTGTAGAAGTAATTGCACTTCTGCAGATGCAAACAGGAGTTCCGGATGTATTGTGTAGGTAACACAATTTCCGCAACAGGTTTAATGCAGAATGAAAAACAAGGCAAAAAAAAATTACAATAGAGCTACATGCACTGCCTATGGTTTTTGGATTGCAAATCCATTTTAATTGTAAACCCTCTTGTTAAGACCCGACAGCTTACTAAAATTTCCCTAGTTACAAATACATTTCATAGCATTGTTGAACTTCTATAAAATGGACCTGAGTATACACTGAACTCTTCTGCAGAGTTCCTTACGCCTTCATAAATTTAAAATCACTGGGTAGATTTTTCCTCTCAAATGGTTCTGGCTGTTTAGATCCTATGTGCGTCACCTCTTACCATTCTGTTGAAATGGGGAGAAACTTTCCCCTCCACAGTGAGTGAATGGCATCCCCAGCAGGCAGTTACACCAGTGCTCTGTCTGGGGCTTCTGAGGTTTTGTAAGTCTTGTAAGCAATCTGATACTTTTCTGATTTATTTTTCTAAAATACAAACTGATCTGCCAATATATTTCTTGCAAAATCATAGAATCATAGAATCATTTAGGTTGGAAAAGACCCTTGGGATCATCGAGTCCAACCATCAACCCCACTCTACAAAGTTCTCCCTTACACCACATCCCTTAACACCACATCTAAACGAGTCTTAAACACATTCAGGGATGGTGACTCCACCACCTCCCTGGGCAGCCTATTCCAGTGTCTGACCACTCTTTCTGTGAAGAATTTTTTCCTAATGTCCAGCCTAAACCTACCCTGCTGCAGCTTGAACCCATTCCCTCTTGTTCTATCGCTAATTACGTGTGAGAAGAGACCAGCATCAACCTCTCTACAATATTGTCTTGAACTACAGACATTTGTCCAAACAGAGTAAGAAGAGAGTATAGATAATGCATTGCATTTGTTGTAGAATGCAGCATATTTGTGTAAGTAAGCATGTTCAAAATTGTTGCTGCACCATACAGTACTCTGTTCCCGTGTTGGTGATTAGAAAAAGGATCAGACCTTTTTCCTTTCAGCGGTGGACCTAGTTTTGATTAATTTATACTTTCAGCATGTCTGGAGTGTATGTAGTCAATTATTCAAGGACTAAATATAAAGCCACCATTTATTTGATTCAGCCCCCATTCTTTATGTACCATAATCAAACGAGTACATCATAATCCTTTCCGGCAATTCTGCAAATTGCTAAGCACCTTAGCTTCTCTTATTCTGATAACAATTGACCCTTGAATCTCTGACGGCTTTGGGTCTGAGCCTTCATTAGAGTTTGTGCTTTAAGAGCTGAGTTGGTAGGACCACAGATAAAATTCCCAGCTGGGTTTTGGACAGTCTTCTTGGCAAACTTCAGTGTCACTGGCATTAATAGTTTTCAAATGTTGCTATATTAAATGTTCAATTGCCAGGAGGGTTTCTATGGAATTTCACATTTTCTTCCTGCATTGGTGAGACTTCCAATTTTTTCTTTGTTTACATATCATCCTAGTCCCAAGAATTTTTTAAAAATTCAAATAAAGAAGTTCTATGCTAAGTTGGCTCTCTGATTGAAAGATGTGCCTTTTTACCTTTCCCTCCCACCCCTCCCTTAGAATTTTATATGTTTGGATTTTTTTTTTTCACTTACATTTAAAAAAAAAGCACAATCCAGAATCTATTGAAAACAGTTTTCACAATTATCACCAGAAGGTGGGGATCAGGTAGGATAAGGCCCTTTATATAAAGGCAAAGCACAATGTTAAAGTGAAGATGGCACAGATGTGCACTTCAAGATCAAAAAGAAAAAAATATGATGGGAAGGGGAGAGTTGTTGGGTTTGTGTCCATGAAGAATTCTTCCCAGGGTGCACCAGTGCATCTGTTGTAGATTTGCCTATATTTATACTGACAGCTTTAGAGATATTTATGCAGGTGAGCATCTGTAGATAAAAGATCCAGCAGGCAGCTGTGAGGTGAAGCAAGGTGGTGAGATGCTCCTATCGTAGTTACATATTTAACATAATAAGAAATAATGTAGAAAATGAAAGGAGTTTTTCAGATATGAGGCAGCAGGTTCTCCCTTCCCCCCACAGGACTTTGATAACATTTATTTCCAAAATGCCCCAATTTTTGCAGTAGTCTACAAAACAACCATTGGTAAGGTTCTGTCCATCTGTGCAGAAGATATCTATGGCAAAATGGGTTTTCTTTTTTAAGATTACTATTAATTTTATTGGTGAAATGCTAAAAAAATCTAATTTATAGAATATCAACCCACCATTAAATTCATATAGATATGATGTTGGGGTTTTTTTAGCTGATGTAAGATGAATAATAACGTATCACTCTCTTGATATGATCATCCGTCTTGTGGCGGAGGAGAGGGATTCTTTTAAGCCACAGAGCAACGAAATTTCATTCAGCTTCTTTACTGTTTTTTAAGGATGACAGAAACTTATATATAATTTCATCACATACTTCTGCAGTCAACAGCACCTTCACTGCTGAAAACTGACCTTCATTTCTCTCACAGAACACCATCATAAATCCATTTCACTGTTTGATATGGTTGGTTGAATTACAAATTATTGCCTTAGCTACAGTCTGATTTCAGGCAGCACTATGGTCAGACTAGGTGCCATCACTGGGCATCTCTGTCTTCCAGGTGGTTGTCACAATAAATCCAGAATGATTAAATAGGTTGCTTAAAGTTTACAGTCCATTTTATGCCCACTGACCTACCATATAATAATAATGTAATAAAATGTAGTATAAGTTGAGCTTTAGACCTGTGTCCGTATCATGATATTATTTAATAATATCAAATGTGAACACATGTAAACACTGCAAGAATGCAACCTACAGGTCTAGTTCAACAAAATCTCTCGATGAGTTAGTGCTTTGCCCCTGTCATTGCTGTACTTTCTGGAGCACACATACTGATTAAGGTGGGAGAAAAGGGGCTGATGGCATCACAACGTGCTGTCCGTCACCAGCCTGTTGCTGATGTCACTACCAGTAGGTATGTTTTGTCATATTTTCATCAATGTGACTAAATCTATTCCCATTTTTCATGTGACTAATCAGGTCACAGTTTGTTTCCACATGACTGCACTAATTCTAATTCAGCACATGAAAAAATATGGTTGCAGGGTATTAAAATTGCCATAACAGTTACCATTGATTCTACGAGACCTACCTGAATCGCTGTTTAGGGACTCCAAAATTACCCTTTTGCTGAAAGAGAAAAGCAAGACTTGCTTAGCTAAAGTATGTTTAATTTCTCCCAACCTGATAGCCATTTGCGAGTTGAAGGAATTTTAGTGCTATCCTGTATTTTTTTTGCAGAGATTATAAGGAAAATATTTGTTCAAGACGTCTTGAACAAGACATGCCCCTCTACTCCACTACATCAACACATGCCCCTCTACTCCACTCTGGTGAGACCCCACCTGGAGTACTGTGTCCAGCTCTGGTGCCCTCAGCACAGGAAAGACATGGACATGTTGGAGAGGGTTCAGAAGAGGGACACAAAAATGATCAGAGGGGTGGAACACCTCGCCTGTGAGGGCAGGCTGAGGGAGCTGGGGTTGTTCAGCCCAAAGAAGAGAAGGCTCCAGGGAGACCTTATTGTGGCTTTTCAGCACTTAAAGGGAGCTTATAAAAAAGATAGGGACAAACTTTTAAGCAGCACCTGTTGCAACAGGACAAGGAATAATGGTTTTAAATCAAAAGAGGGTAGATTTAGACTAGATATCAGGAAGACGTTTTTTACAATGAGGGTGGTGAAACAGTGGAACACGTTGCCCAGAGAGATGGTAGATGCCCCATTCCTGGAAACATTCAAGGTCACATTAAACGGGGCTCTGAGCAACCTCATCTAGTTGATGTCCCTGCTCATCGTAGGGGTGTTGGACTAGGTGACCTTTAAATGTCCCTTCCAACCCAAACTGTTCTATGATTCTATGATTCTATTTGTGATTATCTAGTACATTTTATAGATATTTATACATATATGTATAAATGTTTAGTTAGAATCTTTACAATCCTATGATATAGTTACAAATAAGAGTTGAATGGATATGTTTTGAACACTTTTTTATCAGATTTTTCACTGCGTTAACCTTCCATTTCACTAAGTCTTTGGTCTAAAGGTCTAATTACCCTAGTGGCTAGTGGTATTAGCATAAAAATCAAGATTTCATGTGCTGACAACCTGCCCCTGTGTTAACAATCCTTTCTTTTTAAAGCCCTCTTACTTGTGCTGAAGACGAAACACCTGACAAACTGATGCCAGGAGATGCAGAAAGACTTTTGTTGGTTACTTGTTGTTGTTGCTTTTTCCTTGTATTATTTTTTATAGTGGCTAATACATATGATTCTCATAGACTTCTCACAATATAGTTTTATGCATTCTTAAGAACATAATTGAAATATCACAGTCTTATTTTTAAAATACTTGGTAGGCACTTTAAAAGCCAGCCATTATACTGACAATACAATTTATATTGATCTTGTAGAAAAAAAACAGGCTTCAAGCTTATGAGCTAAACTTCTATTCTGTTCAATAGTCAAAAAGATGTTCTCCTTACTGTGGAACATTTTAAACATATACATTTTCCCCGATTCCACAGTAAGTCAAACCCAAGAATGTCTGAGCTTCTTTACTGGGTATGTGTTATGCAAGTACCACTACCGTAACCTGTACCGGCGGTACAGGAACACAGGTGGAAGTTCCTAGTCTCATCCAGCCAGATTAAGGCCATGAGCAGAAACCTCTCTCTTTCTAGCTAAGAAGTCTGCTTGTCAGACTACTGGTCTTATTTCTTCCGATCAGAAATCCATGCAAAATCTCAGAAAACTTTCCAAAAGTTTTGCAAAATCCTGCAAAACAACCTGATAAGTCAGCACTCGGTTTCTGTCAGCTCTAGTACTGAGTATGACTTATCTTAATATCTTTAGTGAAGCTGAATGCCCACAGCAGCTGTTAGCTCCTAAAATGCTTCTATCTGTGGAAGGTAGAAATTGCAGGAGATATTTCTGAGGGTTGTGCCATGGCCCTCCCTTTTGGGAGGATGGAAGTTATTTCCTTTGTGATGGAAGTTCTGGTACTTTTTGACAGAGAGTGGAGATGAATTGGAGAGCTACTGTCACAATATCAAAATTACTTAGGCTTGTGCCACTATTGACACTAGTTTGTACCCATCCATCCCCAGCAAAAGGACCAGAATGACACAGAGGTCTCTGGGATACACTTCTTCCGCTTCCATTTCCATGTTTCTCTTTAGGACCAGGGTACAATTTGACCCTTGTAAGGTGATGCAGTGGGTCAAAAACCCTTGAATTCAGAAACACATACTGGAAATACTAGTCTGTACATTTTTTACCCTCAATCATATGTAGAATCTGACAAATTTAATCTAAAAGTATTTAGTATCTGATGATTAAAGAAAAAAATATGAATTTGTCACGTCTCTGCTCTGTATAGCATATTTAAATAGAAGCTGTGAAAAACCTCTCCCTTTTCACTTTCCTGCCTCTCACAAATGAAAATTCCTCTGTTCCTCAAGAGTTTTGGAAGTTATCTCTTTTTTTTTTTTTATATTGTAAATAAACCAACAGATCTTTGATTAAATAAGCAATAATTTAATGTAAGCAGAAAGAATAAGGCTGTTTAAAAACAATAAATCAAGCCCCAGAAATGCAAGCATGTTTTACGGATTAATATCTGGGATATGTTAATTGATGTACTCTCTTGCGGATTTCAAGAACATGTAGATTATTCTATCTAAAATGAAAGCATGTGTCATTATCTCCAAGAGTTCCCAGAAGCCCAGTAACGGTACTAAATGACAGCACAGTGTGGATGTGAAGCAGCTGTGAGTAGCTGTTTAATATTATCACTCTAGGCGAGCAACATAGCAAGAACTAGCCTGACTCCGAAAATGGCTCTATTGCATGTTCTGTTTATTTTCCTGTTTATTTTTATTATTATTATTATTAATAATAATAATAATAATAAAAATAATAATAAACGACTCCAAGCCCCTCACCTCTTTCTTGCATCCCAGCATTGCATGGCCTTTGTCATGTGCAGTTTTCATGTTGCAGAAATAATTCATCTCGCTCTTTTACGTCTTGCTGACACAAGCATGTATGTGAACTGCATTATTAAACCAGTTGTCTCACCTGACTGGACTTTAAGACAGAATTCACTTGTAGCCATGTGAAAAATATTTCACCTCTAAGGGGAAGACACTTGGCTGCGTGTAGAATATGTGCTGGAACACAGGCAGCTTCTGAGATTGCCTAGCTGTTTCTTCTTTGTGCTGCTGAGTTATTATTATACTGTCTACCAAAGTACTGGAAACCTTCCTAAGGTCAAACAAGTGTCATGAAAAGCAGGAAAGAGTAAGCTTAGCTTTGACAGGTGCTTCTTTCTGATCTGGTTCTCAAAGACATGGTCTCTCTACCTAAAAGCTCTCTCTTGACTGCTCTATGGCCCTTACGTGCTCTTGGTGGTTATGCTCAATGCGACATGGTGACAGGAGAGGGATGGAGCTCACCAGGGAACTGAGGAAGGGCCAAGGAGATTGCATAGAGCTAAGAATTGTCCCCCACATGACTGGAACTGTAGGAAAAGTGGGTGGCTGAATGAGGGTGGTATCACATTTCTTAAAGCATAAGGGCTACTTACCCACCATTTCCAGAGAGTTATATATTGCTTTAAGTACCAGTAAGAAAACACTGGCATTTTTTCAGAGATAGGTAAATTAATGTTTTTGGAGACACATAAACGATGAATAGATAAACAGCGTTATTGCCTTGACCACCAAATTTTACACCTCCTTGTTGGGGAAAGGTCACCCTTTCCCTACCTACTGAGTGCATGCTCTTGAGTTTACTCAGAGGTTTGCATCAATCTTTACAAGCTGACTTCTGTGCCTTCTTTATTTCATGTGGCATAGAAAAAGGAAACAAAGAACAAAATCTTTTTTTCTTTCATATTAAGCGTACTAAAGGAAATGAGGAGACAGACTGTGCATATTGATTAGTAAATGTTCCTCCAAGATGTCTTATGGCAAGGTAATGTGGAGGGATAAATGAAGATCCAAGCATGCCTTTTCCCTTGTTTTAATAGAAAGCTGGGGATATATTAATCTATTAGCATTGACAGACAGGTGAGTATTTTCCCACATGTAAGGACTTGGATGGTTACTTCTGGTTTTAGATGGCCCTGAAAGAATTGCATGCATTTTTGTGCTGTTTTGTGGTTGTTGCCCCACTGCTCTGGGCTAGTGGGACATGGTGTTCAGGAGCTGGTACGGTCCTGCTGCAACCAGAACTGCAGAAGAAAGAAGGCCTAAACCACAAGAGGTAGTTCCCTACTTGGCTTTACTTCATCCAGCAACCCTTGTGGAGGATAGGTAAGACTGATGCTCTCGTACTGTCATAGTGATAAGATAAGGTTTCATATCTTATAGTGAAAAACATATTATACAGAAAGAAAGTATTCTGCATGAAGGTTTGCATGTGTGTCAAGATTTACGCTGTTCCTGGAACTTAGAATTTGTATGGGAAAGCACACCCTTAGGGATACACAGAAACAGGGAAGCTCATCCCCATCCTGCTTTGAATAAAGATATGCTGAACTTCTGTCTGGTACCAGAGAAGATTGATGTTTGGGTCAGTGTGGAACTCAGTTGATTTTGGTTGTGATGAAAAGTGTGTTAGTAAAAACCAGGGGGTTTATATGTCTCTCTTCAGCTTTAATCTGTCATTCATCATAGTAAATTTTGGGTAACTGTGAAATCACTGCATATGTCTAGCTTTATTAGCAAGGCCTAAGGCTTCTCCCAGAAGCCGATTTCAGGCCATTCAGACAGTGACCTAGAAGAAAGGCTTAGCCCTAGCCAGAAGACCCCTTCCAAATGATTTCCATCTGTTTTCTGAGGAGTAAAGTGCCAAACACCACTGTACCACCCAAACAGGATATGATACCACCACACCACTGATAGCAAGTGAGAACAGAGTTCCCTCACAAGCCCCTCTGGAAACTGTGCTTTTAGACAGGCATCGGCATTGCCTTTCACATGAGTGAAGTCCTGGGTGGCCCATGGAGTCTCTGGTATTTCTTAGGTTTGGGATAAGATTTCCTGGACTTGCTGATGTGCTATTTAGAATTAGATTTTTCTTTCCTTTATTAGATTGTTAGATGTGAGATGAAATGTTGCATAGTGTCCAAGAGTAGAAATATGTTTAGGGGCTTCTATTTCTTGCTGTTTTCCCTCTCTTTTGATTATTCTGCCTGTGTTGATGGGAGGTAAAAGCAAAGGTTATAGTTCAATGGATCTCTCAGGCATTTAGCATGTCAACCTGGAAAAAGAACCCAAACAGCTCTACTGATCCGGGCAGAAGAGAATTTCTGTACTGCTATCCCAAGAGCTTGATTGCATAAACTTTGTTGTGTAGGAGCGCTGGGCATAAAACTGATGGAATACTGGTCTTCTTGGAGCTACCTTCCAAGACAATACAGAGTGAAGTACTTGAAGTCACAGGGAATGTTTTGGCCCTGGAAAGTAGCCTTTGTCAAGCATATCCTGGGTCCAACTCATTAGTGGAAGCTGTGTTGATTCTCAAGAAAAACTGAAAATGACAGGCTGGCAGTAAGAGCCAAAATACAGGAGTTTCCACAGTGAGAGAGAAAATGGGGGGGGAAGAAAGAAATTGCAGTGAATCACTTACAGACAGGAGAAAAAGCCTGGGAAACTGGGGTGGCTGAAGTTCACCACACTTCTTTGCCTTTTCTGAATCCTGTCTGTGTCTGTCTTGTTCTCTTCTTTCTTTCTCTGGATTCTAATTCATCTTTTTCCTAATTCATCTGTATTTTCTTGCATTCCCATATATATCTGTGGAAATCTTATATGCTCTGCTCCAGGAGAATTTATTCAAATTTTGCTCACTGAAGAACCATCTCCACCTTCATCTTTGCATATGGCAGTTAGATAAATAATAGGGAAAATATTCTGAAGTAAAAAGCTGATGAAAAATCAGAAACCTTCATTTTCCTAAATATTTGTTTGAATGAATCTAGGTCTTGTTAGGTCCGTTTTTATACTTATTCAGTCCTCAGAGCAGCCAGACATCAGTTCAGTCTGCATAGCAAATCAGAACAATTTCACAGCACATGGTCATTTGGAGGAAATAAATTCTCCATTGACAACACTACAGGTTTTTCTCATGAGTTAAATAACGTTAAGTATGACTTTTGTTGGCATTCTGCAAAATAAAAGGCTACAAAGAATGAATGGGTTAAAAACTGGGCTCAAAAGCCAGTACTCAATAGTTTCTACTCTACCTGAAAGCTGGTTACAGGGTCTATTCTGGGACCTAGCTCGTTTAATATCTTTATAAATGACCTGGAAACAGAATACAGTCCCATCAAATTTGCAGATTACACCAAATCAGAGGGTGCAGTTCATATGCTTGAGGGCACGCTGCCTATGAGGAGGTTACTGAGAAGACAGAGCCAGGATCTTTATGGAGGTGCCCAGCAGGGGAACAAGAGACAATGGTCATACATTGAATCAGGAGAGGTTCAAGCTGGATATAAGGAAAAAGAATCACCATAAAAAAAAATTAAGTACTGGAACAAGTGGCCTGGAAATGCTGTATCCAATTTCAGGACCAGACTAGACAAAGCCCCAAGCCTGGTGAGAGTTGAGTGTTTATCTTGCATTGAACAGGACATCCCAGGGTCCTTTCCAGCTTGAATGGTTCTGGGATTCCAGTGGCAATTTCCCCAAAGGTTGTTGATTATATTTCCAGAAGGGAAACCAGCAGTGTTGTGAGCTGTTTAGCTCACACAGTTCTTTACAGTTACTGCTCAGGATGATGCAGAATGAGACCTTCAACCTGAGAAGCTGAAACTTACTGATTGTGATTTCCTCAGCAGAATTCTGTGGTGTTAGAAAGGACCTGTAAGGAGCTGAGGGTGCAGTCAGCTCTAGTCCCGCACTGAACTTACAGCTTTGGTGAGATGCTTTAATTGATTTTTTTCTTTTAAAATATTCTATTACAGTTGGGATTGATTGTGGTGAATAGGGACTTTATGTGAAATAATTTACAAATGCCAACAACTATCTGCCTTTAAATTATTGTTTTTGTTAATAAGTGTGGGCAGTTTTTTTGGCCTCTGACAAAGACACATAGCATCTCTGAGCACCCTGCCAGTCAGTGGCCCTTTCTGAGTATTTGCAGAATTAGCTTAATAATAGAAACCTAAATAAGTCACGTGCAAATTATGACACTGTACCATAATTTGGGAAAGCAGTTACTGACAAAAAATGGCAGAGCAGGTATGTATTCCCTGCTGTCTATCTGTAATTAGAGTTGAGTGAGAAGCAGAACCATGCTGTTCCAAAGAATATTGATTTGATAATGTTCATTGCTATTTTGTGTTCCCTGTATAAAAACAATGGAAAGCTCTTTCTGTTCATACTAGCCTGAATCATTTAAAAATAATATTGCTTTTCTATAATAATGAGTATATTTATGTGTGTCTCAGATCCTGTTAGAGGCTACTTAGCATATGGAAGAATAACTTGCAATAATTAAGAGGCACACTCATGTGAATCTAAAAGGAAAATAATAGTGAGAGACTAAAGTGTTTATTTAATTTAGGTTATCTACTCAGGAGAGAATTTGACTGTGATGTGTGTGTCTAGGGGGTGAACTTTTAATAGCTAGGGTACTTAACTAATGTAACAATTTACAGGAGTATGAAGCAGATTGTCTGTTATTCCAAGACCTACAAAATAAAAAGGAATTCTAAAATTTATTCTTTGGCAAAACCAGATCCAAGGAGAGAATGGCTGAGGTTCTGTGGGGTGTGTCATGCTGTCTGATCAGATAGACGGTATATTGCCTTCCATCCTTTGTACTGTGCATCAAAAACACTTATGAAAAATAAATGTACTACTGCAACGTTCAATAGAAATGAATTGTACAATGAGGTATTTCCCAGGGATACCTCTAAAGGGAGAACAAGCACACATGGAGTTAACATGAATAAGAAAATATTACTGGAGCATTCTAACCCCCTACAAGTTCTTTCCAGCTAACAGATGCTACTTTAGCCAGAAAATACCAAGTGCTTTTCAAAAAGGAAGACAGTCCGAACCTTCACAAGATTTTTATAAGCTTAGGCCAAGAATAATTTACAATGTGTTACTTGGCTGACTAACGTATATTATATGAAGTTATGGTCTGAGTCTACTTCTGTTGGATCAGTATTCTGATGGCAAAAAATGGTTGGCTTGCATTTGATGAGTGTTCCACTTAAATTTACATCAGAGTTCTTTAGCACTGGGCCTGTGTGCTGCTGAAAAGTGTTGGTTCAAATTAGGATGCGAGTTATCCCTCTTTAACACCGGTTTTCAGTATGACAGCTGATGGAAATGGTGTGCAGATGCTGATGTCAGAAAAATAAAACCAATAACGGCGAGCTCTATGGCAAAATGTACCTAGCATAGAGTTGTTTTGAGCCATTACTTTCTTGTTTACGAGCTCATCCTGCACCACTCCTTTGACAGGGGAAGCATGAAGAGGTGTAGGAGGAAAGGAGGTCACAGTAAATGTGATTATGTACATCTTGGGGCTCAGTTTTATTACATTTATGATGTCTCCTGGGGTCTTTTGACATTATGGAGAATCTCATGGTTTGCTGAGGAAGGGCCCAAGCATGTGTCTAGTCTGATAGCTGTGACTGTTCCCAGGTGTTTTTTACAGGTTTGGCTTAGATTTTGGATTAAAAATCTACTTTCTGATTTTTCATACCACTGAGAAAGAGACATTTATGAAATAAAAAGTCTCTCTTGAGCTGTATGTCTGGTTTGGGTGATTTTGTTGTTGTGGGTTTGTTTCGGTTTGTTTGTTTTGGTTTAATTTGGTTTGTGGTTTTTTTGTTTGCTTTTCTCCAGTGGAATTGGAAGAGGGAAGATCTTGTGGTTTGTATGGAACTTCAGTCCAGTCTTTCATATCTGTTTGACTCAGCTGAAGAAAGAGTTTAGATCTTGCTAATACAGAGCGGTACTTAATAGTCTTGAGTAGAAAAGGACTTTGAACATAATTAAAATAAACAGTTTTTAAAAGTTGTGCGACAAAGAAAGAGGTTGTCTGTTCCCATATAGCTATAGGAAAAACATCTATAGGAAGCTAATAAATGGTATATAGACATGTATCAGGACAATACTTGATGTTATAATATGGGAACTACATGTGCCATGGATGTTTCTTATCAGTTTTATTCATTATTATTATTATTGTTGTTGTTGTTATCGTATGCTCTTTTTTTGCCTGTGTTGCATGCATACAGTGTCTAATGTTGGTTTCTGATCTAAAACTATAGAGTTGGTGACATTCCACTAAATTTCAGCAGTATTTCAAAGGTCCAAACAGTACCATTTTTCACATTCTAAAATCTTCTGCCTGTTTATTATATGTCTAAGTGACTTAAGCTGGTAGTGTTAGCTTAGCATGAAACTAGAAAAAATGAGTTTAGCATGTAGATGAGTGTACACGCATACAGTTGCTGAGACTGTAAAAAGGATAGTATGGGAAAATTTTGAATAAGTTCATTTTTTTTCAGTATATTCTTTATCTTCTTACTAAAGAGACCAAAAATTCAAAGCACAGTTAACAAAAAAACTTGGATGGTCTCTGCAAGATGAGACAGTTAACGCTGGAGAGGGTACAAATCCCATCATACATTTATGTGAATAATAAATAAAAGGTAATGGCCCATTATCACAAATACACTTTGAGAACAAAGAATGGTTTATTAGGTTTACCTTGTTCTGTCATTATAGCTTTCTTTTGTGAGGGCCATTCAAGCATGTAACCATTGGCGGCTTTATAAAAGATAATAAAGTTTATTAGTATAATAATGGGCAATGAATAATACTTTAGAAATAGAAAATAGGCTGTAAAAAATGGGATAAGGTCAGAGCGGTGTTATCAAAAGCTATTGTGGCTTCTTTAAAAGAAAAGGGGACTCTGTGGTCCAGTCTTTCTACCTAACACAGTACTTAATGGGTGAAAAAAGTAAAAAATAGATAAATTAAACCCAATAAAAAACTAAAGAAAATGACATTTGGATCATTATCCTGTAGGGGTTTGCTTGTGACTCTCTCTGTTTGTCTGTTTGATGGCTTTTTCTCGTATCCCTGAAAGTAGTCTAGAACTTTCTATGTTTTATGGAGGCCAGCCAAAGAACATTTTTTGACACACTGAAAATGTGTTAGCAGCTTTGTTATACTTGTATGCTTTCCTCTTGAATGTTTCATATTCTTTCACTTAATTCCTTGCTCATTATGAAGCAAGTCCACTGTAGCCAATGAACAGCACACTGTAAGACTGGATTCTTTCATTTCATTTTTTTCTGTGCTGAGGTGACTTTGAAGTTAGTATTACCTCCATCCAGGGGAGAAATTCATGCTTTTGGAATAACTGTCAGGTCTCACAAAGACTGGGTTATCTCTCAGGTTTTTTTTTTTTCTCCCAGCATGTGGGAACACCTCCATAGAATAAGAAAGAGATCTACACTGGTCAGAGTTAGCAAATGAGTATAACGGGTACACATCACATTTATCCATCAGTTGCAGCTTGGGCAGACTAATATATACTTTATTTTTATAAGTTATGAAAGAGTTTTATGTTTGGCTCAGGTAACACTTTGGGAAATATCTGTGAAATATACTGGGAAAGTCATGAAAATAGTATTGGCTACCATAGCAACATCCAAGCCAGATGAGTTACCAAGTAGGGGCCAATGGCCACATATGTGATCAGAGTGGTAAATTAAAAGAAAGGGAAGGCAAAGAAAGCAGTTTCTAATGCTAATAGCAAGTTTAAATTCTGCTCATTTGAACTGGCTTTCAAAAATAATACCCACCTCCAAGATTTTAAAGGAAATCTCTCTTGAAGAGGAGGTACGTAGGAAACTTAGGAAATCTCACCATTGGGGGCAGCAGGTAGCAGAAAATGTCTTACCTTCCTGTCCTGTTTTCAATAGTTTATCTTGCCCTCTATTATGGTATCATACAACTTACCAGATTTCACATATGGACTAACTGTACTTAGTACACTTCCCCTCCTCCCCATAATTTCTTCTGAAATGTCATACATTTTGTGCTTACTGCAAAAGGCTAGATAGTGGATTTCTTGCACCAGTAGGTTTTGCCGTTGTAGTATGGGTTCTCACTTTTCCTGTTGCATGCATGGCTCTGTTTTAGAGTGGTCAGTTTATAAAAACTCTGTCCCTTACATAAATAGGAACAGTGCTAATTGAAAAACCATCAAATAGTACACACTTCGGAAAACAGAGGGGTGAGCATGATAATAGCTCCCGACTTGTCTGAGAGCTCCACTGTGAAATAGGAAGATGGTGTAGCAGGGGGTCCCTTGGCTCACTGCCAATAGCAAGTTCAGCAACCTCTCTTGGCTCAGTTCTTGCCACAGTATTTAGGTATGTAAGTTTTATGCCAGATGTGTATGTGATCTTAGAGTAGGAGCCTCTTTCATCCTGTTACCATTGTTCTATACAATATGTTGTTCTCTGTTTGTTATTACCTAAGGTAGCAGGAGGAAAGTGAGAATTATGTGGCATCTAGGATGTGTTGCATCCTTTTAGGATGAAGATATTTTAATACTTTACAGAACAGTTCAGCTAGCATAATGGTATTGAGACCTGATGGCTCCTGTTGCATGAGGTACCATATAAAACATCATTAGCAAGGTAGACAATTTCAGGGCTCAGTGGTAGAAAATTTCTTTTTGATTACTTTTTTTCTGCTAAGTTCTTCAACACTGAAAAATATGTCTGTAGTTCAGTTCCCAGCTTGTATAGCAGTATCACATCGGCCCCCCTTACTGGCTTGCTATATAAATACATTAGGTATCATGAGGCACTCAAATACTGTTGTGTGATAAATAGGTGGCTGTCTGCATTTTTTTTTTTGTTTTTCTTGGCAAAAGTAGAGGCTGAGATCTTTTTGACTTCCTGAAGTACCATTCTGCAGTACCTTGAGATAAAATAACCAGCAGTAGAATAATCTAGTAAGAGAGACAGATTGACATGTCTCTATGAAGCACCTGAAAGTTGTGGTGACATGGAGAGTTGACCTCAATAAAGAAATAAATGTCTTAGAAATAATACAATATGTCCACATGCTGTGAGCTTTATTCAGACGGGGGAAAAATCAACAAAAGCAAAAAGTTCTTTGATATATTAAAGACAAACTAACTTAATCCTACATTTTAATCTCCTTTTGATTAGTACTTCTATTAAAAAGGCTGTGGTGGGTTTTCTACCGGTGATGTACAATCTTTCATAAAAAATGTATGGAAATGTATAATGAAAACACAACTCAATTTCAACCTGTTTCATTATCAGACCAGCTCTTGGGAACATTTGACCTAGATCTGCCTACTAATACACAATCTTCATAATGATTCAAGACAAATTTTCATAATGGATGATGTTCACTTTTGCACTGAGGCCTGAACACCACCTATACCCTTCTTAAATTCTGTCATTTCAGACAAAAAATATTTGGTTCAACTGTGGGCTTCAAGTTGGTTCTTTTAAAAGGAATTGAATTTGCTTAATGTGAAGAAAGTTGGTGGGGTTTTTGTTTATTTGTTTGTTAGTGTTGTGTGGGGTTTTTTTTCCTATTTGATAGAGGTACAGTAAGCTTTCCAGAGAGTGTACACAGAATTTCTAATAGATGGGGACTGGGAATGAGAAAAACTTGAATAGATGTTTAGAGATTCATGTGAACAAGCTTTTTCAGTCAAACCATGTTCCAAACTGGAGACAAAATGGTCTGTTGTGTGGATCTGAATGAATAAGGAATGCATAGAAACAAATGGCAAAGTTGTTTATCACCACTGGAGAGATGCTTGTGCATGGTGGAAATTCTCTCCCAGGTAGGAAATCAGGTAGGCAGTTGCACTCTAACTATCTGCAGTACCACTTTGGGAAGCAGATTTAGACGGTAAACACTTTTGAAACAGCTCATTTAAAATTCTTCTTCTGACTGTCTTGTCTGTGGGAGCAGCACATCGTCTACATGCAGGCTGACTGACTGACAGTCAGGGTTACGTTTGCTAATAAAATAAATGATAATGAAAAATGTGTGGGTAAGTAAGTGGCACAAAACATAGCCCTGGGGGAGGGCCTCTGTTGTGTGCATTGGCACCAGAGTGCTGCATAATTACTGCAATATTTGCAAGTGAGGAGCAATTTCAGTACTGGCATCTTAAAAATGTTTTTAATATTTTGCCATGAAAAAAAATTAGTCCAAAGTTAGCATTTATCTGTCTTTGTGGCTCAAAGACTCGATTCTGATTTGATGCCAGTTTCACGGCTATGGAACTAAAAAGCGTCCTAAAAGGAGTGAGCTCCAAATCAGAATTTTTGGAGGGAGGAAGGGGAGGGCTGGGGATTGGGTTACGTACAATGGGGTTCATTCTGTAGATTCTTGGTTTTGGGAAAAAGGGTCTACTGGGGCTATTACTGGGTAAATTTCATAAGCCACAGAATCCATGCCTTATTTTAGAGGGTATCACAGGGAACAAACAAGCAAACAAAAACCCGTATCCAAAATATTTGTGAGGGCAGGCAGGGAACTGAATGAAGATTTAAAGAAGGAAAGATGCCTGATTCTAAATGAGATTTGGAAATAGCTGGAGAGTTGGTGAGGTGGAAAAATATGAAGGCTAGCTTAGAAATGTGATGTACATGGTAGAGCTCCAATCCCAAAAGGGGCATCAGAGAGTTCTAACAGTTCAAACAACAGCGAAGACTAGGTTTGCATACACATAAGTGAAATCTTATGAAAGAAGATAACTAAAGAGGTAAGTGAATAATCTAAAGGAAAAAAAAAATCTTTCCGTGAAACATCATAGAACTTTTTCTCATGTGTAGGCTGTACCACCACTAGCGAGTGGGTTTGCACTGGTTGCAGTTTAGTTTGCCGTTGTCTTCATTGTGTATTCATGGGAAAAAAAAAAGAAAAAGAAAAAGAAAAAGAAAAGGAAAAAGAAAAAGAAAAGAAAAGGAAAAAGAAAAAGAAAAAGAAAAAGAAAAAGAAAAAAAAAGAAAAAGAAAAAGAAAAAGAAAAAGAAAAGAAAAAGAAAAAAGAAAAAGAAGAAAAAGAAAAAGAAAAAGAAAAAGAAAAAGAAAAAGAAAAAGAAAAAGAAAAAGAAAAAGAAAAAAGAAAAAGAAGAAAAAGAAAAAGAAAAAGAAAAAGAAAAAGAAAAAGAAAAAGAAAAAGAAAAAGAAAAAGAAAAAGAAAAAGAAAAAGAAAAAGAAAAAGAAAAAGAAAAAGAAAAAGAAAAAGAAAAAGAAAACTGGCTTACCAACAAAGCCAGTTAAGGTATGGGACTGTATTTTCTTGCTCAGGTATTCTCAAAACAGAATACCTGTTCTCATATTATAAACCCTCAAGCACATGCTAAGAGCTACTTTATCCCGAGCTCCAGGTCTTCCTTAACAAAGGACCTGGAAAGATTTTACTTTTTTCTTAGAATTGTAGAATAATTTAGGATGAAAAGGATCCCTGGCAGTCACCTAGCTTGGTTGGAAACAGATTCATCTAAGTCAGACTTCCCAAAGCTTCTCCATCCATGTTCTGAATATCTCCAAGGATGGAGATTATGCATCTTTCGTGGACAACCTGATCCAGTATTTGACCACCCTTTTGGTGGAAAAGTTCTTCCTTACAAGTAAACAGAATTTCCTGTTTTCCAGTCTATTTCCTTTGCCTCTTTTCCTATCACTGGATACTCAGAGAAGAATTTGTCTCTTTCCTTTCTGCATCCTCCTGTTCAGCATTTGTTGGCCATTAAGAGCTCCCTTTAGTCTTCCCACATCTGAACAAACCCAGTTCTCTCAACCTCTCCTCATACTTATTGTAGGTCTTAGTCCAAGTTCATGTGGTCTGGATAGATAAGGTGTGGTGAGGACTGGGTACGCTACAGCCCAAGCTACCAGGTCTGTCCTGAGTTCAACTTTTCCTAAGTATAGGAGAGGTAATTTTCAGCCAAAGCTCAAAAACAGTAAACAGGAACATGAACAGAAGTATATTCCGCAGCCCTTTTCTCTACTGTTATGACATTTCCTTGGCACTGTTTAATTTAATAATATAGACATGCCTGGGGTCTGTTCCCAGAAACACAACTTAAATGTATGTACTGTTATACTGCCAGAACATTCCCTGGCAAGCTTTTGGCCCAGATCAACCTTTACGCTCTCAAATATTTGCCATGAACTAACTGTTCAGAAGTTAGCCTAGGTCAGGGACCATTATCAATAGCTAGTTAAGATATCACTACCCAGCTTAGAATAGTGTTTAGTAGTCGGAACGTGGGCTGTTCTATGCCAGTTTGCCTCAGTGCTAGTGAATGGTCCCATATACAATTAATTTGTTGGCAGGGAGGTAACTCTAGGCTTGATGCTGCTACAGCAACTCAAGGTAGCTTCAGTCCAGTGTCAGAAATCTCTGCTGAAACTGCATTGAAGGAGGGTAGTGAAGTGGCACGTGTGGGAGTTAAAAGTGAAATTGAATGGGTAAGACCAGAAAAGTATACTTTGAAGAGAAACATATAAATATTTCTTCAGGCTTCTTTTAATGTCCATTGTTTTTTTTTTCCACCAGAAAATAATTTTTAAACTGGGCAGGAGGCAAGCAAAGGACACATGGAAACAGTTGAAGATTAGAAGATGCAGAAGACTTCATGTTCCAAGGGATTTATAGCTCTCAGCTATAATTTCTTTCCTTGCTATTGACTTGTTAGCCATTAGGTTACATTATTTTTATATTTCAACACAACTTCATGGAAAATCATGCACCTGTCAGGCAGAGTAATCCTGGTTCTCAAAATGCTCAAAAAAAACCCAGTCTGTGCCTGCTTTATTTTCTCACTACATTCAGGTTATACTTAGACATTGAGACTGTGTGTAATGGAGCGTTCCACAACCCAGGCACTGGTTATGGAAAGCATTCTGGAAAACACTGTAAGAAACAAGAAAATATCAACCACATATCAGACCTGAGTTGGTATTACAATTTGATCAGGTCTGATCTGATCTGATCTGATCTGATCTGATGGCTGACCCTGCTTTGAGCAGGACATTGGAGTGGAGACCCTCTGAGCTCCCGTCCACCGGAATGATTCTGTGATTATGATAATTATCAGTTGCACCAAAGCTCACCCAAATAGTGTAACAAAGGGAAATGGCATATCACTCAGGGGCTGATTTTATGAGCTGTCTTCAAGTGCTAAGTTCTCTTAACTCCTACTGATTTTGACAGGAGTTGAGATAACTCTGCAAGTTCTGGGATAAACATCAAAAAGTTCAATCCAGTAGATATTTAAATCACAAAGTACACTTCTAATTTCAGAGTGGATCTAAAATTGCATTAAGTGTAATGAAGAAGCATCAAACTCTCAAGCTAAGGATTTGCCTAAAAGCGGTTCCAGCTGTGGTAATTGGAGAATATTGTTCAGACTGATTATGGAAAATAAGTTACTGATGGAATGGGCATTTAATTGTCTATGAATCACCAAGCTGGGGAGGTCCAGTTGTGTCCAGTTCTGAGCTCCCCAGTTCAAGGACAGGGAACTGCTGGAGAGGGTACAGCAAAGGGCTACAAAGATGATTAGGGGACTGGAACATCTCTCTTATGGAGAAAGGCTGAGGGATTTGGGTCTTTTCAGTCTGGAAAAAATGACTGAGGGGGGATGTTATCAATGCTTATAAATACCTAAAGGGTGGGTGTCAGGAGAATGGGACCAGTCTTTTTTCAGTGGTGCCCAGTGACAGGACAAGAGGTAACGGGCACAAACTTGAACATAGGAAGTTCCATCTAAACATGAGGAGGAACTTCTTTACTTTGAGAGTGGCAGAGCACTGGAACAGGCTGCCCAGAGAGGTGGTGGAGTCTCCGTCTCTGGAGACATTCCAAACCTGCCTGGATGCATTCCTGTGAAACCTGCTCAAGGTGACCCTGCTGTGGCAGGGGGGTTGGACTAGATGATCTCCAGAGGTCCCTTCCAGCCCTACCATTCTGTGATTCTGTGAGGCCGTGGGTTAGTGGAGATGATATAGCTATAAAAAATGTTCATATTGGGGGTAGGGACCACCTCATTACTATGGACAAACGTGAGATTTCTGTACTTGCTAGATCTTAAGACAGAGATTGAAGTAACTGAGAAACTAATTTTTTAGCTACTTCCAGCCTTGTTGACAAAACAAAATTTAACTTACCCAAAAGAAATTTACTTTCAAATATCCAGTGACATTTTGACTCAGAGCCATTCGTAACCTGAACCACAGGACACCTATGCAAAATAGCCTGGTTAGTATACATGCCAGAAATAATTTTATTTAGTAATATATATTGATTGCAGGAATAAAATAAACACAGACTTCAGTGGCTGGAGGAACATCATACAAAGTTGTTCTCACAGATGCCATAGGTAGACAGTGCTTCATTCAGTGGTCTGCTCTCCTTCTTCAGGTTGACTATTCTTTTCACTCTTCCTTCTGTTCCCCATTTTGCTTCTACCACTATTTATGCAGCTGCAGAGTGAATCAGATCACAGAACTGATCAGATTAAAACCATTTTCTTTTTGCTGAGTTATTTTTAACCTGGCCAGTTCTCTGATTCATTGCTCGGTTGCACAAACAGATACTGGTACAACTGAGTGGGCAGTGCTGAGATAAGGTATGAGAAAGTCATTAGAGGGGGAAAAAGGTGAAGCCATTAAAGTTGAGGCACTGTTTGATGCAGAAAAAAGCTGGTTGAGTGACAGCCTGAAAATGTGGTTCCAAGGCAGTTTAAACCAAACTAAAGCTGAGCTTGCATGGTCCTAGCTTTTCCTTAAACAGCAGAGCAGTATGACCTAGCTTGTGGCATGAGCTTATTCTGGTGGTTTAGTGTCATGGTGTCATCATGCAAGGGAAGAGGAGGAATGCTCTAGACCAGATGTTATAAGGATAAATTCCTGTGGAACCACAGCTTTTGTCATCAAAGTGACTTTTACTTGTCATCAGGAGAAGGAGCTGTTACCAGCTGGTGAAGTACTGGAGATATCACCTTTCCTATCCAAAGAGTTGACACAGGGGGAAATTCAAAATTATCTCCTATTTTGAGGTTAAGTGTAACCTTTGATTAGATAGGTTCAGATCAGTAGGAGATATTTTGATTTCTGAACAAACTGCTCATCTCCTCAGCACATTGGTCCAGTTTGTCCTTGGGAGAGATGGGAATGCACAAAAACTGTATGTGCCGTTTTAAAAGCTGGCATCATAGATGTTTGAAAAGAACGAAGTATCTTTCAGTAATCACCAATAACCAGTACAGCAGAGATGTTAAACCTGGTTGTGCAGGTCAATAAACCAAGGTGCACATCCCAGAAGGTGCCACTTAGGTCCAGCTGGGGACCAAGTAGTCTGGAAAACTTAAAAGCCCCATTTCCTTCCAGGAATTGAGGCAGAGCTGTCTCATTTGTTATCACTGAGCAGGAAGTTCTGACTGAATTTGAGGCTACAATTCATTTTGCCATTAAGAAATTGTGGAGGTTTGAGGTGGTGGTATCAGAACCCCATAGATTCTAATTCTGCAGCAGCCAGCAAAACAGCCTTGCTGAGGGAGAAGCAGACAGTTTCTGAAAGATTTGACATACCAAATGCATTACTACAGTTGTTCAATTTCAGCAAATTGGCATTCTCCAAAGGAAAACCATTGATTCAGAACATTGCCAGCTACCACTAATTAATGGAACGCTGTCTTCAATGCTAGTATTTTCACCTTTAAAGGGAGGTTGACAAACCTGAAAGGGTTCAGAAAAGAGCTATACAAATTAGTCAAGGTCTGAAATATTCTGCTTATCACTGGAGATTAAAGCTCACTCTGTTTGACTTGAGAACAAGGAGTTCAAGAGATGCCTTGCTATAAAAGTACCTGAATAAGGAAGAAAAAGTCTCATAGCAGATGTTTTTTTTGATTTAGCAGACAAAGCAAATTGCTGGACACTGAAGTGAGAAAAATTCAAGCTACAAACATGATATGACTTTTTTTTTTTTTTAACAGGATGAGTAATAAATCACTGGAGCAGCTTATTTTGAGTTAGAGAGGTTTCTCCATCACTTGGATCCTATAAAGATTAGCTCTGTTCCTGGTCGATTTTCCTCCACGTCCACTAATGCATTAGAAATACCTCCAAGTGAAGGAAGAGCTCCCCCCTTGCCCTGCTCCCTGGCCCCAAATCCCACACCCTTGCTAGAACGGGCTGTTTGCTATGTCATGACTTTTTTTTTTTGTGGAGCCTGCTCACATCACAGCTGACAGCTCTGGGTTGGGAACTGAACAGAATTGCTGCCGCTTCGCTGCCGTGAGAGGCTGGGCTTGTCCCTCCGCAGTGCTGGGCTGGCTGTGGTAGCATGCTGTGTAGCATATGCTGTACCCAACTGGACTCTTTCCAAGTTCATTCACTTACCAGGATAAAAGTCAAAGGAAGAGTGTGGCTTTGTGCTGCTTCTAACCCCAAATGGTATCATTGCACTGCAATCGAACCTTAAAAGCTGATAGGAAGGGCGAGTATGAAGACATGGTAGGAGCAGAGAATAGAATCAGTCTTGACTTCTTGCATCACAAACGATGTTTTGTTGTATAAAGAATTACTAGTTGTTGGCAATGGCCCTATCTGTCAAATTCAGTAAGTTTTGCTGATTTACTCTAGGTGAGCAACCATCCCTTTTGTTTGTGTGTGTGTCTGCATCTGTGGTGTGCAGTCTCACTAGAAAAAAAATATCAAGAAAAGTAGCATGGATGAAAAGTACATTTACAACTGTGTATCCAGTTAGGTGAAAAGATTGAATGGCTGAGACATGAGAGATCAATGGAAGGAGACTAGTCTTATTTAAACCTCTATTAATGTTTTGGGAACTTAGAGCCTCTTAATGAAACATCCAGGGAATAAATTAAAAGTGATAAGAGAAGGAGCACAAAGAAGTAGTCCTCTTTCCAGAATAAGATTCAATTGGGACACTGCTGGCTGAAACTTCCAGGGAAGTATGGGAATATATTTAGTCAGTGAAAGAAAGCTGAAAAAAAAATTAAGAAACATTGATCCTCAACTAACTTGAAAAGGGAATGGGTTGCAAACTAGATCCGACTTTCTAAATAGATGAGGATGAAAAGCAAACAATTCAACTATGTTTATCCACTAACTAGGTAGAAGTCTTCCAGCTGAATGATGTTTTATGCTTTCAGATTGTCAGATTGAGTTATTTTATATATAATTCTAATAATTCTGTTATTTTTTTTTTCCCTTTTTCCTCCACTCTTCATCCTAATTTTGACAAAGGTAAGACATTTCTCAGAGGCTTAAATTTCAGGCAGATTTTTTGCTGGTGATTATCTCTTTAATTTTGTTCCTACTATATTTTCAGGAAGGTATATCTAAATTTGTAATGTCATATGTGGTATTCTGTTTGCTGAAGGCAATCATTCTCATGATGAATTTGTATGTGTGGGATGAAAATATGCACATCAGCTTCATCAAGTATTCCATTAAAATTGGACCACAGAGCTCAGCAACACACAGCAAGGTGCAATGGTGAATTTCTGTTGGATTGCACAAATATTTGGATTTAGATGCACGTTGGCAAGCAATCAATTAATTTTATAAGCTGAAAGCCTCTCTGTACCAAAAGAATAGGAAAGGGCTGCTCCTCTCACCATACTGGGGAGAAAGATTATACAGTGAACCTGATAAAATGGAAATAGTTTTGTAATTAGGCTGAAGAATGTGAGAGGTGGTCTTCCCTTCCCTTCCCTTCCCTTCCCTTCCCTTCCCTTCCCTTCCCTTCCCTTCCCTTCCCTTCCCTTCCCTTCCCTTCCCTTCCCTTCCCTTCCCTTCCCTTCCCTTCCCTTCCCTTCCCTTCCCTTCCCTTCCCTTCCCTTCCCTTCCCTTCCCTTCCCTTCCCTTCCCTTCCCTTCCCTTCCCTTCTCTTCCCTTCCCTTCCCTTTTTGTCTTTTTCCCCCTTCACAGACCTTGGATCATAGAAACTTAGAGCTGACAACTTTCTGAAACAGATTTGTCAGCTTTCCATTTCCTTAAAATGTTCTAGCAGCTCTACTATGTAGGTGGTTAGTTATTAAGTGGACCTTTAAGTACCTTTCCTACATGGATACTCCAAGAAGACTTCAAGAACTGACTTAAAAGGAGGGACCTCTCCTCTGCTGTGTCTTCACATGAGACATGAGAAAACAACATGAAAAAACCCCAAGTATTACATTTACAAAAACAGATAGAAAGGAAATGAGATACAGTGATGACCCAAGATGTCAAATTGAAAATTTGGGTTCTTCACTTTTAAAAATAATTATTTCTTCCCTGCTGTGTTTACAAGTTGGATGCTCAGCTATAGTTGATAGAAATGTAACCATATTGTAACCCACAGAACTGCCGTTATTTGCTCTGGCTGAAGTTCACTACAATTCCCCTTTCCTGTGTCTTGGCTTTTTCTGCCTTGTCTCTCTCCTTTCTTTCTCTGGACTCCAATTTTCTTCTTTCCTCTTCCCACTCCCTTTCTTCCGCCTCATAACCCAGCTTTTAGGTTGCCTTTGGCCGTCTGTATTTTCTTGCATTCCCAAATGTAGCATTCTCCCTGGAAATCCTGTATGCTCTGCTTTGAGTGCTGGCAGCAAAGAAGAATATACTCAAATTCTGCTCACTGAAGCAGCAGCTCCACATGGCCATCAGGATTTGACTAAATTTCACTTTGCTGCCAGCGTTCAGAGCAAAAAGCTGCATCAAGAGAAAACAACAAAAGCTTTAAGCTCTAGAAGGATTTTCTGAACAAGAATTAGTTCATTTATATGATGTACCTTACATAATATCAAAAGAAACGACATAGCTGCTGGGCTATTAGATTTGTGATTCTTATTCTTCATCAGTATTGTAGAAGCTACTTACCTGACTCTACCTCATGCCATTTTATTGCTATGAAATGATTCATTTTATAAGACTTGAGCTTTAAAAACTTTTTCTACTCTGGTCCTTCCATGATACTAGGTGTTCATTAATGGCATTGCTTCATTTTTCCTCATGTAAATGAACATACATAATTTTAATACATTGCTAACATTCCAAATATGTTTAAAGATTTTGCTGTGCTGGAGAACACAATTGCAGCTGGTATGGACGTGTCGGAAGTGGAATAACCAGCTCTGGTTGCAACAAAAATCTATGGTGGCAGCACAGGTATCATGATCCTGTTTGGAGCCCTGGGAAATATCTGGTGGTGGAATTCTACCTTGTGTAGCTACAGTGCTGCCAGTACAGGACTGAATTAATGCAAATCTGAACTATGTAGTTTGCATTATGTCACACCAACTCCCTTTTGGTAGTGCCTGCTTGGACCGCCTGTTAGTACTGACTGGAGCATGCTGTGATAAGAGCATGTTGGTTAATAGTTAAGGGTTGTGCAGGCAAAATAGTGGGTCCCCTAGTATGAACCAAAAACTATAATCAAAAGGTAGGGAAAGTGGGGGGAAGAAGAGGTGAGTCTCAGCCAGTGGCAATTCAAAATCCCTCTTCCTGGCCAAGGGATCTAAACACTAGACTGCAGAGTTAGACTCCATCTTGCTGGCTGCATTGACTCCAGACACCTGCAAAGTTCTGTAGTAGATATTTTCTCTCAAAGAGTTAGTCGAACTTAGGCAAAACTGTCATTTAGGGGGTCTGTAAAGGAGTCACGGTCTTTTGGCCTCACTACATGCACACATAATTCATTTATTCCATGCACGCCATGCAAGGCCTCTTTTGCAGAAATTGTACTGAATCTTCCCAGATGAATCCAGATAAGCAACAAGTGGACAAGATACAGGCAACCACTAAACTTTGTCAGGTTTTGGCATGTAAAATAAAATGATGCTGAATGATGACATCACAAACAGCAGCAGGTACTTACAGCCATGTGAATGAAAAGGCAGGCACCTACAATTATTACCATAAGTGTACCTGAAATAGTGATAAATCAGGCAGGAAGTATTTCTTTTCTTTATAAATTAATTGTGAAAACAATACTTCCAGTAGTCCTGATGGCACTAGATTTCTACTTAAATTTCCCTTGAGATTGATTCCTTCCTTCTCTTCTCAGAACTGTATTTGTTTAGAACTTCTGGTCCCTGATATTTTAAGCTTTTCGATCTTTAAATTTGTTCAACCAGTGAGAAATGTCTTTATGACTGTAACAGCCTCAAAAGTTGTGGGTAGGGAGTCAGGGAAAAATAAAAATATTGAATTATTGAACAGGGAAAGTAGACTACAGCACCTATTAAAGGCAGAAGAAAACATACACATAAAGAGTTTTATTCCCTACAAAACGGTATCTATGCTTTTAGCCTAAATATCCAAAGATATTATTTTCAAAATGTTAAGTGAAGTATGGAAACATTCCATTTTCTTAAAGAAACATGATTGATGGAAAGACTTATTAAGCCATGTCCAATATTCCCTGTCAAATGCTTAATTTTTAGCATCCCATCCTTTACTCAATATCATACATAGGAGCCCTTTCACCTGTGTAGTTGATCAGCGGATCATAATGTAAGTTTTCCTTGAGACTCAGCCTAAACTTTCTTTTTACTCTGTTGTCTCTGTTCATATCACACAAGACCATCACCTCACCTATTTCCTGTATTATTATGCTAAACAAGTCCTCTTCACCCTTGTTACATACTTTTCATGTTGAAATGCTTCCTAAAATAGGCTGGAAATTGTTATTGGGATTGTGAGATTAAAAATTATAATAATGCTATTGCACTTTCCCCAAAGTCTACTCAACACAACACCAAGAGGGATCAAAAGCACAGAACCAGTGGGGGCAACAGCAGAGCCTTTCCCAAAGGCCAGCCCTATGTCTGATATGAACCAGTTGTCAGGAAAGAGGCCTTTGGGAGCCTGAACCTTCCTCTCAGAACCCCTTTCCAGCCCCATGCCAACTGCAGCTCTATGTTTTGACTGTCTCCCAACCCTAATCCTAACTGAGCCTGAGCCCAAGGTTCCCAGGCACATGCAGGAAGAATTTCTCAGAGAAGAGTTCCTTTTGCAGTCCATTGCTTCTCCCGCTCCTTCCCTGCTCTAACTGCAGTTTTATTCTTTTTCTCTTTCCCAACCTTAGCACTACACCTTAACACTATACCTAGGACACTGCCTTGGCTTATTTCAAGTCCGTGTCCCCAGTCCCTGTCTCATTCCAGTTGCCTCTCTAGGTTCTGTCTCTATCACAACTCCTGAGCTGAAGTTAGGGCCATTTTGGTATTTATTGCTGGGAGAATGAAAAGCCTTGAGCTGTAAGTTGAATGGGGCTGGGAGAGGCTGCCAAAGGGAGTGCTGAGCTTCAGACTTCTCTCCCGAGAACCTTTTTATCTTGCCATGGATACAGTCTTGGGCTAAGGCCAAGCCCCACCCTTAGCTCTAGGATAAGGTTTAGGATTTGTGTTAAGGTTAGGGTGCAGATTAGGGTAGGCATTTTGAGGTAAGAAAAGCCCGGAGCAGCACCCAAAGTGACTGTATGAAGGAGCTTTCAGAGGACAGGCAAATGGAGGGATTCAGGAGATGTATGGAAGCAAAGAGACAGAAATTTTTTGGAAATCTTTATAGTTATTTGTACCCCAGTCATTGGGGCTTGCATTTGGGTATAGCATGAATTTTTGTCTAGCTGAATATGCGCAGTGTTTTGACTGAAAGATGCATCATGAAAGTATGAGGCATCCCTGCTTATGTTGTCTTTGACGGCAAGATATTCCTGTCTCACTAGCAGCCTCTTACTGAAGCAAACAGGGTGTATATCAATACATATGATCCTGACAGAAAAATAATCAATGTAATGGAAGCAGTTTATATCCAGAAGAGGTCTTTCTGTCTGAGAGATTCCAGACCATGGTAATGGACATTTATCATCTTTGCAGAAGCTTTGAAATATTTCTTGTTGCAGTCTTCTTTTTTTTTTTTTCTTTTTTTTTTTTTTTCTCTAGCCATGTCTCCTGTTGAATGTGCGTCTAATCAGGAAGAGATTTTGCAATATAATGAGCTGCAGTGCCACCAATAATTAATGCCATTCAACTTTGCAGCCATGATTTTCTATTTTCTTTCATCTTTGGTAGTTATTTACCCCTGTGCGAAGTGAGTATAACACTGACAAATCAGATTGCCTCTCAATTTACATATATACAATGCCATTGCTTAGGAAAACAGTACTTACATGAGTAAATGAACAGTTAAACATCTGACTTACCATTTGCATCTGCAATCATAATAATGGCTTGCATAAGCTAACTGTGCAATTGTGCATGTGTTTTTGTGTATGCACCTGCCTTATGGTTCTTTTCACCTCTGTTACACATATATTTATGAAAATTTAGCATCTAATGTGTTTTGCTCCCCATTTTTGCTTTTTTATTTAAAAGATGGCACCTCTATCAACACCAAGTTCCCAGTTATCTTGGGTCATTTATTCAATCAGTGTATAGTCTGAAATAAAGATACCATCTAACAGTTCGTCACATATTTCCTCACTAAAAAAAAAAGGGATCTTTTTTTTTATTTCTCTCAGCCAGTTACTGAAAAAGATCAATGTACAGCCATACAGCAAAACATAACTAGCTGGTAAAATTGTACAGAAACGGACACAGAACTACGTTATTGTAAATAAACTGTAAGGACTGATTCTCACTTAAATTGCAAACTGTTCTATCATCTGCCAGTTACATAGTTAAACATAGTAGCAGTATTCCATGCAGTCACTCTGTGAATTGTATGCGTTAGGGGAAAAAATACTCTTCAGGATACTCTGACCAATAGCTTAAGCTATAGTTAGTTGTTTAAGTGCGTTACAGAGATCATTCACAGAAAGAGCTTGTGCTTTTGTGATCAGCTGTGGGCCTTCATCAAGACTGATGAAATCAAAGGAAAGACTCCCAGCAAGTTCAGTGTATTTAGGATTTGCCCTTAGTAGACATAACTAGCAGAGTATAGAAACAAACCTCTCATTGTGGAATGACACAAACAATCCTATTTCAATATAACATTAAATGTTGGTACTCATAAAGCTTTTGGAAGGTGAATACTTCAACAGATTAAATTATTTAAGCATTTCACGAAGATATGCATTTTTGGCATAATTCAGGCATAATGTACCTATAGTTATTACCTCTAGTTATTCACCTATATTTATTTTTTGCATTCAAATATTTGCTTTGAAATCCAGTGAAAAGTGAAATTCAGGCAACAGGCACATGGCCTCAGCAGAAATACACCTGCTAGTGGTCATCATTTCAGGTGTAACTTTTTTTACAATAAGGAAAAGGTCTTTTCCCCTATTTTCGTTGACCGCTAAGAATAAGCATGTAATACTTCAGGTTTTGCCATGGAGAGGAGATTCATCATTCCTGGAACAGCAGATTATAACAAAAAAAAAATTTACTCTTTTTAACTTTTTTAGTTCAACAAAAAAACCCAACACAAGTATTTCTGAGGGGGAAAAGAAAAAGACAGAAAAAACCTACACCTGCTTCCTAGGGAAAGTTGGCCATCAAAGGAGACATAAGAAGGGGGCTGAATCTGAGAAGAGAGAGAGAGAGAGAAAGAAAGAAAGAGAGAGAGAGAGAGAGAGAGAGAGAGAGAGAGGGAGAGAGAGAGAGGGAGAATGAATGTGAGCAGATGAACTGCTCTGCCTAGGTCAGCCAGTCCTGGGCAGGAGACCAGGATTCACGAAATTGTACTGTCGCCGTTACCTCAGAGAGGCAATGTTTAAGAATCTATGGTTGTGATGCTGGTGGTTAAGGAGGACTGCAGTTGAGCTATAGCATGTGATGAGGCCAAATTGGAGCCCAGCAAGAAGACTTAAACTGGTAGACGTCATACAAAGCTTGTGAGATCTTATTCAAAGTAATGGAGGAGGGACTCCTTGTCTTCTAGTATTGACAGAACTGTCTTTGCCCAGTGGAACATAAGGAAAGGGTGGGTTTTGACCATCGTGTTTACTGTATTTCTTGTGCCTTTGAAGGATGGGGAAGGAAGCAGGGAGTTGTTGTTTAGATAAACAGGGTTCTTTGGGGTAAAGGGGGGAAGAGCGACAGACAGCAGGCACATTGCTAAATGAACCACAATAATTTGGTCACAAATAATGTCTCAGAAAACTGCGGGAACGGGTACAAAATCTTCTGCGAGGTTACTTATGCAGACTCTGGAAAAGCTGTTTTACTGGAAGAAAAGTATTAATGAAGGTTGCTTAGTGGAAAGCAGGTGGTTCACTAATCATAAATGCCAGATGTAGTGATTTTCTGGATTCCTGAAGAAAGGTCTGTTCTTTCAGAAACTATAAAGAGCCAGGGGGAAGCAACTAGAGTGAATAATCTTTGAGCCCTGGACTGCTATAGCCTCTTTGTAGCCAACTCACCATTTTGATTATCTGGCATGGAGAGGATTGTAACTCATCCCACACTATTTCTCTCCTTTAAGGAATCCCATTCTCAGAATTAAGGAAGTGTGGCTCTATGTCACCCTACTATGTAACCATGGGAAGGCTTTCCCATATTCTGCACACAACAAATGGGCTGTCTAGCTTGGGTTCTGGTTCAGCAGCTGGATCACACAGTGGCACTAGTCGGATTTTCTTAGGTTAGTATTTCAGGGTCAAACCCAGTATTGATGACAAAAGCTTATTCACAAGTGGTTTCAAGCAAACAGCCATGATCTTAAGCACTCACATTGTTAACTGTGCAAAGCACATACATAGCTGACTAAATGCTGTCTGCTTATTTGGATATAAGAAATACAGTCAGTGGAAGAAATTGACCTTTTAAGGGGTCTTCTACGTCTCATCTGGGTCTGTTATGCATTGCAAGGCAATTGTCAGGATGAATGCTGTGTGCTCTCCCTGAATCTAAGCATGCATGCTAAATCAATTCAAAGATATAAATTATTTGTTCCAAAAGCGGTACCCTTGCTTTTGCCTTCCGGACTGAAAAGCAACTGAAATAACACAGCTTTTGGGGCTTATGTGGGGATTATATGGTACATTAACTTTGTTCTTATCCTCTGCAGCAAGGTGAATTTAATCCTTTTAGGATGTATACAAGGGATGCTTTTTGATCTACTATATGTTGCTTCATTATCATTGCTAATAGTAATATTATCTATAGTAGGTAGATGGTCAATTTACATCTTCTGCATCTTGTCTGTCTTTCTCTGTGTAAAAAAATTTGAAGATCTGTCTCACATATTTTAATTCCCACAAGAATCCATCAAACAGCATATTCTAACATTATTGTGCTTCCAGCCATGCAAAGTACTTTACTAATTAAGTTTACTTTTGGATGGATCTGGACTTAAAGCACAGTGCTTCACAGAGTCAAAGGTCTGGCAGTCTCCTCTCTTTTACACATTACTGTTCTGATAACATCAGCCAGTGCCCATGTCATCATTCACAATGGCAAAACTTAAAACACTAGTAAACTTTATCGTGAGTTTTCCGTTATGTGACGGCGTCCTTTTAAGCCACATCTAATTATGTTAACTACTCTGCAAGTTATTAATTTTTTCATAAAAAGATGTCAGAACCGAATTCTAGTACAATATATTTTCTTTACGCAGATGATATTGAATGTGAACACTCCTCAAATGGTATCATATACTGCATTCCTCTACTGAATAGAGAAAATAATTCAATGTGGAGCACACTTACTGCAGATACCTCCCCATTGAGAAATGAGACATACCGCATTTTAGAGTTTCGCTGAATGTTCTAGTTCAAATTAATTGTAGAGGGGGGAAAAGAAGTCCATCTACAGTAAAAATAGCCCATTGTTATGAAGACTTTCCCCAGTGTAGTGGCAGCTTCATTTGAAAGAGTAATCCCTGATTCCTTTGGGAATATAGTAATTCTTGCCAAGAGATGTAGCAGGCCTCAAGGAGGCTGACAGGACAAACTGTGAAATGCAGTGGCTGCTTATATAAATAGAAGAGTCTTGAGACTCTTAAGGAGTCTTACATAAATGTTAGAGGACTAACAGAGACGTGATCAGCCAATTTGCACACACCTTAGAGCACAAACTGACCATACCTGGTTTTTTTCCCAAGAAAAAAAAAAGAGCAAAAAGCTTATTATTTTACATACAAAATATATGCAGTTATACTCTGGCATGCTCAGAACATAGTGTTGGGCAATTGGAAACAGTGTTGGTCAGTGGCTTGGGCAATGGCCTGATATTCAGAGAATCCAGGTCTAAGTCCAAGTTGGTGTCTTGTCGAGTCATTTAGCATTGGTGTCTCAGTTTCTTTTAAGAGGGAAATAATTCTGTTTATCTTGTAAAGTTTTTTTGATCCATGAAAGAAAGCAAGCTATCAATGAGCTTAGTTTTGTTATTGAATCTTTGCATGCAGTTTTTAAGTTTTTGGGTTTTTTTTTGTCGTATCAAGCACAGCTTGACAAAATGCTCACTCAGTAAGATGGTTCTTTTAAAGCAAAGGGATTTCATCATCCCCAACTCCCCAACAATACAAATTGGTTATTAGTGTTAGACTGAACACTGTTCTTGTTTGGTATCTGATTTTCCAGACCTCAATTTGTGCAGCTTTTAGCAAGGAAATTCTTTCCTCCTAGGACAGGCTTATTGCTTCCAAGTGAGGCTTTTGCCTCTTCTTCACTGTTGGATCTTACGTCCTTTTCTGTCTTGTTGATACACTTGAAAATCGTTGCTCTTCACCAATCATTAAACACTTGTAATTTCTCAAAATCCCACATCCCCACATAGGTAAACTCTCTGGGATAAAGTGTGGGGTATGCATTTCTCTGCATGAAAATGAGAATTCTAGAAGAATGTAAAATAGTAAAAAAAGTAAGCTAGTTCATAATTTTTTTTTTAATATTAAAAAAAACAGTTCAGAATTTTAGAGGTCGTCTTTTTTGGCCCTGTTATGACAGTGTCTGATGCTGAACAAACACAGCTCTTTCAGCTTCTTCTCATAAACCATGTACTCCAACTCCCTGTCTATTTTAGTGGCTTACCTCCCGAATTTGTTGCGGCATGTCAACACCTTTCTTATCTCGGGGAACCCAAAACTGTATTGCAGTACTGCAGATGCGGTCTCACAAGTGTCAAATAATGAAAATTATCAGTTCCCCTGACCTGTTGTCTACACTTTTGATAACACAATCTGGTATGCAGCTGAACTTCTTCACTGCAAGTGAAAATTTTTGTTTTATTTTCATGTTCATGTTGTATATTACAGAACTGAATCTTAAAGAGCCACAAACTGCACATTTATTTCAGCATAAACTCCAAAAAAAAAAAAAAAACAAACCCAAACCAACAAACCCCTCCCACCCATTCTTTGATAAACTCTAGACTGCATGTCGGGATTACATGATATCTTGCTATTTGCAGACCATTTGAGATGAGTGGGAAGTAGATGGTGTGTTTTACAAAACATAAGATAAAACTTGGTGTAACTGAGAGGCTGTGTTTCATGTTTCATGCGCTAGTAATCTCAAGACAAAATGTCATCTGTTTGCTCATGTCAACTACTTCAGAACAGCGGAATCAAAATTTCTGGGTTAGTCAGTCCAACATTATTCTATTCCTGACCATAGCACTAACAAGATCACTTCTGAGATGCAATCTGAAACAGAAAACCTGAGATGCTACACCACTACACAAACATTTTTAGCCCTGTATTTTATAGTACCACTCAAGCAGTTATGACTCAAAAATGTCGAGTATTAAGTCAAGCCTAAAGTTGAGAGTTGGTCTTGACATAATTCAAGGAATTTGGCAACCAGGAATAAATTCAGTTTATAGAATGCCTGTCTGTAAATAATATATTTAAATTCAGTATTTTAACAACTTTAGAATTTACTGCTCAACTGCCAGTACAAATAACATTTAGAATAGCTTGCCAGCTTTTTATCTCAGATGTCTGATTCACACGGCTACTCTAGTCTACTCTTTAAATAACTGCCCTGTGACTACATTCTTGGTCTCTTTTTGTTTAGTATTTAAAATTTGTCCAAGAGACAAGTCCAAGAGACAGTATAACCCTAATTCCCCCTATGCTTGTTTGGCAACTTCCCATTCATTTTTCCTAATAACAAAAAAAGTTATTAAAATTATTAGGGTAATAAGCTGTACATTTTCTCTGAACACTTCTTTATTTCTTATATTTGCAGTGTTTACACTGGAATATATTCATCAGATAGGAACAGAAGTCCATCTCATTAAATATCTTTTCTCTAAGAACGTATTACACTGGGAGGTCTAAAGATCAACTATATGAGATATAGTTCTGGGCAAATTGTTCTCCTAACTCTGGGCAGGAAACTAAAAGAAAACTTCTAGAGTATCACAATCATATATTATACCATGAAATTTTGTGGTAATTGATCCTGATTGATTGTGGTAATTGATCCTGAATCCCTATTGTCTTTTTGGCTACCTTTGTTAAACCCACCTAAATTTTCTTCAGTTTTAACTTGTCTAAATCCAATTAATGTAAATTTTTGTCTCCTGCAGGCTTTGCTATTTGCTCCCTTTTTAGACTACATGTAAATAAACTACATGATTGAATCTTTCCAACACTGTTAACACCTGCTGTGCTAACCACTAACCCTTTCTGCACATAATCTAGCATTACAGTCCCATAGGAAAGCTGTATCCATCACTCAAGGCAGTTTAATTTCCTGAATATCTTCTCCTAGACTTTTCAGAAATCCAGCTAGATTTTTTTCCACTCCTTTTTTGTACTTTCAGCTGATAATTCTTCGAAAATTCTAAATAGTTAAGACAGACATTAGTTTCCGTTAGCAAAGCCATCTGACTTCAGGAGGAGTTATTCTACATATTTAATACTCAGAAACATAATGTCAAATATTTATACAATACTGAAGTAGCAGACACAGTTCTGTAATTCTAGAAATCAGCCACATGTCAGATGTGAAAGAAATGTGACTATACCTATGCTTTGGCACACTGATGTGGTAACGGATTTTCCAAACATAGCTCTGGCAGCAGGTTTGCGTGCATCGCTTTTAATTCCTTTACATTTAGGGTTCGTGTATTCACAGTAACAGTCAGTACTTCGGCCTCTTGTTGTAGCAAGGCATGTTTGCGTACATATCCTTCTCTTCTGCACCACATACAAGCATCTACACGTCTTAATCATATATGTAGCCCAGTAAAAATAGGTTTTGCCATTACTAATAAAAAGCCACAGGCTTTTATTGACCTAGCAATGCAAGGTCTTAGAACTTGTCTGGGCTTGTCTTAGCCTGATCTGATTTTAGCTTGTTTTAGAAGTGTGTAGATGTAGTTGGTAACAAACATCAGCCTTTTCTATTAATTGGGACAAAGAAATAAGGTTGCTTTCAAGTCCTTAAGAGTAAGACTCCCCTGCCCGCTTCTTCCTACAGAAGCCTAGAGCTGTTGACGTTGAGACCTAGAGGAGCATTAAAAGAGTGCAAGTAGCGTTAGAGGAAAGGGGTAGGTAGTAGGAAGACAATATGTAATTTCCTGTAGTATTAAGAGGGTTCTTCGGTAATACTTAGATAATTCAAGACATGCAGTGGTATATTCATATGCACTTCATATTCAAGATATGCAGCGGTATAATTGTACCTGGGCAAAAAATAACTCGATGTTGTATTTTGATTACGTGCTAAAATATTAATCGGACTAACAACAAATTCTTAACTGTGTATCTAAGGTGTGTTCCCTTTTTTTTTTCTGATAACAAGATTTTAGTATAAAACATGAGCAAGCTTGTTAAAAGCTCAACACTGTGTACATGCCAAGCTTTGAAACCTCAAGTAGTTTCATTGACATTAAAAGGGACAATTCATGTTCAGTTACACAGGTGCTCAAGTTTTTTTTTTTTTGCTGAGTCTTAAGAGGATGTATCTTCATTCTCGATGCTCAGTCTTAATGGAAAATAAACCTCTACTTTTAGCAAGTGCCAAATGTTATTGTTCAGAAAGCTGGAGTCTCCCTAATGAGTAGTATTTGAGCTTAATCACTTGATAAATTGCAAGTGCTGTTTTTCTTCTAATGCCCTAACAACTTTATCAGTGTGGTTGCCTCTTTTTATCTTTATTTCTTTATTCTTCTGTCTTTGTTTCAGTTATTATAGTCTCATTTGCACTCCCTCCCCTGACATCCTTTGATATACAATCATTATAAATCATGGTCAGTTTTGTAAAGTTCAGAAGGGTTTTTTTTTGTATTATACTACAGTTAATACCGCATTACAAATGCTATTTCAGATCCCTTGTGTTTGCAAAGGATGATCTCATTCAATGCTATGGAAATGGTATGAGCAGCAGGGACTTTTCATCGTCAAATAGTCAGAAAGACCCCAAATTACATCATGGCATTGTATCAGTAAGTGGAGCTGCCTTACTGTTATAATGACTGTGATTTTTATTTTGCTGCGGTAACTGAACCCTACTTGAGGATCAGGGCACAGTTACGTGAATTACCACACCAACATATAGCTGATGTTTAGACATTTCATATGATGCACTGTGACTCAACAGCAAAATATGTGCACTGCTTCCTCTAAAGTTATGGGGAAGGAGGGGTTGCAACACTACTTCAGCATTTTTATTTTATTTTATTTGTTTAAGGGGCACATTTTGCTATGAAGAGAAATTTCATCAGTGTGTATTTTTCATCCTAAGGATGTTAAATGTTTTACTTACCCCCAGTTTCTTCCTTGCTTGCAAAATATTTCCCAGTGGCAAACTATTTGCCAGGCAGATGTAAATACTCAAAAAAGACAAGCAGGAAATGTGAAGATGAAATTGAGGTTAAATTACAAAGACACTGAGTATCTGCATGTTGGATTTCGAATTGTTGCACAGTGAGCATGCTGTGTTGTTGTGGGGGCCCTCTTCTAAGTAAATTGTTGCTATTATAGGGGAATCCAGTGACACTGATGGATATAACATCCCCTTTTTATCAATACTATGTGCATGTTGTGTTTACACAGCGCACACAGAGCCCATTGAACTTAAACAAAGGAAATACGGCAGCACATACAGGGCATTGGCTCTAGAAGACTTCTTGTGAATGCTGTTGCCTAATCAACCAGGCACAGCTGCTTGTATTATTGAACTTTTTGGTCTCCAGGTGTTTCAGAAAACTCCTACCAGTACTGAAGATTGACTTCCTTTTATGCCCAAGTGTATCTCATACGACTTTGCAGTTCCTGAATGATTTTTTTGGGGTAGGTTCTTCTTAATTTAAATGAAACTTCCCTTGTTTTAGTACTTGAAGTTGTCAAGACATAGTGAAAAATGCGTGTATGTCTTTAAAATTCTCACCCAAACAAAAAACCTCCAGCAACATCATCAGCATAGACAATCTCATGTCTGCTCTTCCACATGGCTGTTAAATCTCTTGTTTCTTTATCATTCTGTTTCTTATTCAGTGCTTTTGAGTTTGCTCAGCTTGCCTAGTTGTTGGTAGGTTTTGCTGTGCTCAGCAGTTATTACCGTCATGTGGTTTATTTCAAATTTCTCTTTAGATGGGTTGCTGGCTTCCAAAAGCCTGTGGGTTTCAGCAGACTCTTCTCTGTTTTTTGACAAATTGTAGGTAGAAGACAACAAATGAGGTAAAATGTATTTTTCAGTGTCACTGATACATTCACCATACACACTTTAGGAATGGTAATATTATATTTGAAAGAATTTTCCTAATATTAGGCCCCCAGAGGAATCCTATGACAAAAGGAAGCTGTGATAAGTAAACACGTTCTAAGCATGGGGTTTTTTGTTTATAATGGAAAACATCAGTGGATCAATTTTTGTACCTATTTAGGTAATGGCAGAGCTTGAGCATCTGTTCACAGGGAAAGGGTTTTACAGCTAGAAGTGAAGTTTAAAAGTAAATCAGTACAGGAGATTATACGTCTACCCATCAGAACCTTTCTCTTCTTTAAATGTTCTTCCTAAATTGAGCAGAAAATAGGAAATACGGTGTTTTCTGTACAGTGAAAGTATTTGAAATGTTGCATTTTAGGAAATTCCAACATGGAGCTGTTAAAACATTTCTGACCATTCTCTGTCAGCCTTGCTCTGGGTCTCTTTGTAAGGTGGCCAACGTGTGCAGGCAGCTCCCACTCAGGACATGGGGAGCCTAGAGTTAGGAGAGCTCTTTTTTTTTTGTCTGGTGGGCTGCCAAAGGAACAGGGAAAGGACATCCTGGGAGAGCTAGCTGGACTGATGTGAGATGGAGATCTTAGTACTGCAGTGACTTGAATTTCTGCAACAAACGTTTTCTCTGAGAAAAATGACAATTTATTCCAATGACAGTTCTTGAAGGAAGTGTACAATTTTGAGCAACATCCCCCCCCGGCACCTCTCAAAATATTTTTATGCTCCAGGATAAAATTTTGTATTAAGAAGTTAAACACTTGGACTCTGTATTCTCGTGTGATCTACACGCTGGACTATTTAGTCTGACGTACAATAAATATTTAGTTGTTTATATAAGGTTGAAGATCTTCATGTGAAGGTGATAAGAGATAACCACTCATGAAATGCCAGTTCCCCGGGAGTCGAAGGAGACAGTTGTCTTATGCATGAAAGAAAGAATAGCAGATCAAGTATTTGGAATGAAATATTTTCTGTCCTGAGTAGGCTTCCTAACTTTAGTGGTCTGAGCAGTTCTAAACAACTCAGTTTCAGGAGTTTATTTTATTCAGAGGTTTGGGTTTTTTCTTTTTTCTTTTTTTTTTTTTTACCCAGGAATTTTTTTTCAAGGGCTTGCTCTTCCTAGCCATTCATGGACTGCAAGAGACATAGATGTTAATGGGAGATGTTTATGTTCAGCATCATGTGCAGTCCCAACACTTTGATCTAGCCTAGAACTGAAGTTCCTGTTGAAAAAGCAAAATTGAATATATGTGTTAACTTCTGTAGGTTAATAATTTGTCTGCTTGCACTTTCTGTGTTTTCCATAGACCTTTCTCCAGGAAAAGAATTTTTTGAAGGTATTTTAGGGTCCAGAGCAGCAAAGACATTGAAGCCTCACTGTTTCTCAGGATGCCTAATGATATGGTTGGGTGCCCATGTACTGAGGCTCATTGCGATAATGTAATTACATTCACTAAAAGATTCAGAAGGTTTAAAAAATATTTCTGCATTTGAAGACAATAATGGTATTTCTGTTAGAAAGGAATGTATTGAACTTTTGTTTGGATGAAGAAATGAAAACACAATGAATCATTCATACAGTTTTATCAAAAGCAAAATGTTGATGAATTTCCTTAACCTCCCTGGACGCCACAATGGTGGTGGTTTTCATATTCCTGGCCACATCCAGCCAGTATGGCAGTCTTGGCTTCACTCAAGTCCCATGACCAAAAGGTTTCCAACTCCCTGGCAGGGAGCCTTAAAGTCCTGCCACTTGTGGCTGTAGCTATTATTCTGCAGTTGCCAGAATCTATGTCAGTGGCTGTTTAGCTTGTCTGACACACTGCTGGACTTCCTCTGTAGGAAACCTACCTGCATCTGTCAAATGGATCATCACATCCTGTTGTAGAACACTTCTACACTGGCATAGCATTCCAATGGAAAAATTTCTAGCTAACCCTACCAGGAATGGGAAGATCACCAAAAGCTGTGTTTTGTCAGTGGGATGGGCAGAACTTCAACTCAGCTCACTCTTCCAGTAATTTTCAGGGACAGACATTAAGTCAGGGTTTCTCCTTTGGCCAAACCAAAAGGAAAGAAGCAAAACTTCTGGACAGAACCCCTAGTGTGTGGCCACTTTCAGGCTTAAACAGAGTTTAAATATCTCGCATCTGGAGTTTCCAGGTAACAGGATCTACTGCATCACTCACCATGAGTGTTCAGCCAGTGGGAGTCAGCTGAAGCTTGAGGAATGTATTTAAGTATTGTGTTAACATCTTAAAGAAAATGTTGACCTTCCTGAATATGTTTGTGTTTCTCAGATACCGGACAGGATTGGCCCTTCCTCGATGTATGTATGCTCATTGTATGCATGCAAAAACATTAGTGAGATTATTAGCAGTGGTATTGACTTTGCAAGGAGAATGAAGAGCTATTTCTCATAAAATGAGCTTCCTCCGACTGCTCTGCAGTGCTTGTTTCATCTTTCACTTTCTGAGCTGCAACAGTCAGAGTTATTTTAAGTTTAACACAAATTAACAGGGAATTGTGCTCCTCCTTGTTAGTATGGAAACTAATGGATCAGGCCAGGTTCTGTGCTGGTGTTAATTGCTCCATCTCTATTTGAAGTCAATGGCACTAAATTATTTCCTTATAACAGAGGACTCAACCTTTCATTTTTCTTTTGACACACAGGCATTGGTTATGCTGAGTTGGAAATCTCATTTGTAAAGTTTTATAGACTTGGGCTGAGATGCTTTGTATGCTAACACTAAAGCTCTTACCTTGTATCCTTTACTGTGTCTTTCCCTGCAAAGTATAACCTCCCATTTCTATTCTAGTCTGATACAGTTTTTGAAAAAAATCAGCAAGTCTTTTAGAAAGGAAGGGGTGTCTCTTTCCCTCATCTTTTGTCTCCAACCTGCACCTGTAGTTTTCCCCACCACACCTCTGTTTCTAGTGTGTAATATTTCGTAGTCCTATTCACATTTTCCGTTTCTCTCTATTTTCCTCTTTCTCTGCTTCTGCTTCAGGAACCCTATCAGCAACCACATTCTCTACTTTGCTGCTGTATGATTAGAGTTTTATTTCTAGTTATTATCTTGCCATGTGAATCTTTCTGAGAATACCTATCATCTAGAATTGCATCTAGTAATTTAAAATATTTCCATTTCTGTCCCCTCCCTTTTACCTTCTCTCCATCCATCTTTGCCATAAAGATTCATAATAGCTTGTTGATAAGAATTGAATCTTTCTTCTCTTATGCATACCCAGTTAGAAGTGTTTGCTTTGAATAGGTGAGACATTTCACTGATAACTGATTATTGAAGGTATATATTTTATTTATTATATGGCTATAAATTAATGAAGAATGTATTATTATTTTGTTTGCTATCTACACGTGGATCCTTTCTGCCTTTAAATCTGGGGTTTAATTATGAAATTCCATTTTAGCTGCCAAATTCTTGTAGTTCTTTGACACTTCTTTAAAGATTAATATTTGGCTAATTATAATAATGGTGTTAATATAAGCAGTCTTCTAAAGGTAGTGAAGACCAGGATCTCCGTAAGGGTTTGGCTAGGACAGTCTTATCTAGGGCAGTGAACTGTCACCTGCTTCATCAAAATGTGCTGGTTTTAAAAAAACATGATAGAAATAGGTATTTCCAAGGGGAGATAAAATTTTTAGATCATTTTGGTGATCTAATTCATAGAAAAGGCCTGCAACCAGTTTTATTGGCACACTATATGAGGATAAAGGAGGAGGTCACTGAAGGGAGAATAAACTGCAATGCAGAGGTAAGGACAAGAAGTTTAAGTGGCGGGGCGACATAGGCATGGAAATTCCTTAAATTTGCATCATTTTCAACACAGCATGTAAACATATTCTGAACCTGTAAACATGCTCCTAGCATGGCTGTACCCTCTAGAGCATGTGGTGATCAGCATTCTGGGTACCTTAGGATACCATCATGCATATGCAGACTGCATGGCAGCAGTGAGGTCCAAGAGGTGGATCATGCTGAGTTCATGACTTTCTTTGAAGGCCCTGCTCAGGAGAAGGCAAGGGTCACTACTCCAGAGGCAGTGAGTTGTAGGGAGTAGGTTGCATAGTAATGTCCCCGGAGAGTTGTTTGCTGCAGCAGGATTCCTGTCTTGTCCTGGAAGGAAAAGGGGCAGAACTTCCTATCCACAGAAACAGAGAACTTATTTTAGTGCACGTGACAGAACAGAACTTACTGCATAAGTAGCATACCTGGATTTGTGTCTCATAGTATGATTCAAGTGCTTGTTTTCCATTATGAAACTAATTATTACTGTCACCTGCAACAGAAAGGAAGGAGGTGGCCTTTTCTAGAGTACCCTCTTGTGTCAGAACGCTCACAGCTGGTATCATTCCAGAGTCTTCTGACATTCACACATAAAGCCTTTCAGTTCTGTTCAGTGCTTAAGCCTGAGCTGTTGTGTAAATTTCACCTTTGATGATGTGTTCACCACTGAATGAGGATGAGGACAAAGACAGTCAAGTGCTTATGGTCTTCAAGTACCAATGGACACTGAGAGAGTCCGTTCACTGCAAGAGTTACAGAGCGGCTCAGACTGTTGAACTGCAAAAACCCCTTAAATTATGGACTTGTATATGTTCATACTCACACGATTATGCTCACATAAATGTGAGCAACTTCAGTGAAATAAATATCATTTATTGTGGCTTCTTTCATTTTAACAACGCTTAAATAATAGCCAAAGCAGATGAACTAACTACCAAAAATTATTTCTGCCTTGAAATCAGACCATAAAAATGATCTGTTCACTAATAACTAGGATTTCTTCAAAGATTATACTAGGCCAGATAATGTTTTTATTCTCATGTCTCTCCGTAAGGTGTGCAAAGAATTTGTAAAGAGTGTGGGTGAATGCAGACATGGGGTTTGGAGGCACATGTGAGGGAATCGTCTTTGTTACTCGACAGCCATGGTTACGTGAAGAGGTTAAAATATGACACATTATAGTGAAGAAGTAGCACAATGCATAAAAGAGATGTAGGCCTGTCCTGGTAATGACAGCTTCATCCTTAGATAAGCATGTCTTCCTGGGGGAAACATACTTATTTTCCCTCATATTTTCAAATTTATGAATTTATGGCCTGCTTGTTTGTTTGCAAGTAATATTTGTGATCCAGATTCCTGCTTCAATCCTCCCCTTGTCATTTATGGTCTAATTTTAGAGGAAAACCTATCTTGCAACAGTGAACGAAGATTACTTCATTTTAAAATTCTTTTTTTTCATAGGTTTTGATCCAAGAAAGCTGCATGTCAATAGTACTTGTCATGGATCCCCAAAAGTAGGAAAAATGAGTACCTCAAACCTTCAAAGAAGAGGAGTTGCAAGTAGAGCAGTGAGTTTCTAGACTGTGAGTTCTATCTATTACACAGCGTTGAGAACATGACAGTCCTCCAAAGAATACTGTGCTTGGGATGGAAAAAAAAAGTTTATCTTGGAAAAATTTATACTTCTGCCCCATTTAAATCCTTTTTTTTTCTTCATGTCTTTTTTTGTCTCTGAGTGATGGCTACAGTTCTTCTCTCCATTCTTTATTATTTTATTATTCACTCCTTTTTGTTGTTCTTTCCCTTTCTGAAATACAGTAAATTTAGAGGACTAGGAAGGGAAATAGGACCTATTGAAGTGAATCTGATCAATTACTGTGGTATTTCATCCATTATTTAATCAACCTGAACACGAAAGTAACAAAAGGTGGCCAATGCAATACCAAACTTTCAGAAGAAACAGATAGGACCGTAAGAAATGAAGGTTCGGTGAATCTGGCTTTTATACTCGACAAATGTGTAGATTCATAGAGCATTTTAGGCTACTTAGCTGAATAACCACCTAAATGCCAATATCTTTTTGTATATTAAATAAGTATTAAGGGTTCTCCTAGAGAGAATGTAGAAATATGAAGTTCATAACTTCACCAGCTAAATACACTTTATGTTGAGTGATGCGTATCCTGTGTACCAGAGTTAGCAGAGAAATGATTACATGTTATCTGAAGGAAGAGTCATTCTCTAGGGAGAATTCCTATTTCACTCTTCTGCTAGGGGTCTTCTCAAGTCAGCTGCCTATCAGTAGGGATGATCAAGCTAATATTGTTGAAAAAATGAAGCTGTCACAGGAAAAAAATAAAAGTCCCCTCATAGGTCAGTGACTGTTTAAAAGATATGGAACAAAAGGGTAGGAGTACATCCTTGCTTGTGACAACAGAAGAGAGTTAGAAGTGAGATCTACGTACTGTGGAGCACATTCAAAAAATGTACAAAATGGAATAGGGAAATAACAAACTTTGTGTATGATTCAAAATTATTTAAACCAGGCAAATCTAAAGCTAACTGTCAAGAGATGCAGAAAATCCTCAGGCTAACTAATTGCTAGAGTAGCAAAAAACACAGTGAAATTCACTGTCATAAATGCAGAGCAATGTAAATGGATAAAAATAGTCCATCATAGTATACAGGTAATCAGAGCTAAAGCCAATATGAACACCCAAGAAAGAGAAAAGTTCTTAATTTTTTAGAAAAAGCCTAGAAGTTGAAAGAAGTGAAGCACAAAGAAATTCTTATTAAATCTTTCAGTGCTTAAGAGAATCTGAAGTGAAACTCGAGTTCTGACTGCATTTCCTTGACTAATCTTAAAGGAGAGTGTGCAGCATCTTATAGAGGTATTGTGAGTTACTCTTCACTGATACAGCCATGAAACTGGAGAGGAATTTTGTTTCTAATAATAGTTCAGCTCCAAGGACAGAGAAGCAGCTTTTCAAAGTTGCATAAGCAGCAGCTGGGCTCCAAACCTCACTGACTTCCAGTAGAGATGAAGTGCCATATAAACATATGTGCCTTTATTTACCTCCTCCCCCCAGCCTCCCACATACAAACTAGCCTAGTTTCTTATCCACACTGTGTGGGCAGAGAATGGGAAAACAGCTCCTGGGAGCTGCTCCTGCTCTCTCCTTGCAAGAAAGGGGGAAGTCTTGATTGTTCCTAAGGTGCTCTGACTGTAGCAAAACAAAACTCTGCCCTGGCGAGAGACTTGCACATCCTGCTTCTATCACAAGTGAAAACCTGGGTGAAACGCCTGGGTGCCAGCACAGCCACAAATATCACCCTCTCCTGACAAGACTTGTTATCCTCACTTAACTAATGAGCATAGCTGAGGTTTAGCACTTTCCCTCTTCCCACCTTATCCCCACCCCCAGACCGTCAGACTTCAAATGGAAGAATTAGCTTCCCCTAGTTAAACAACTTAGAATTTAGAGTCAAGCACCATCAAAACCTTCTTCAAAGTTATTCACTAGCTTTCTATAATATGAAAACATGGTTTTACCTATCAAAATGTATTTGTACCTATCTAAAGCTGATCGAACAATAGGGTTTTTTTTTTCAGTTATCTGGGATTTCTGGAAAAGAAACATTTCATTTGATCTAAACCAATTGTATTCAACATCAAATACTCTACTTTTAATTCAGGTATTTTTTTAAATGATGAAATGTCATCAGTAGGATCAAAGAACATTTCAAACCAAAAAATGTTTCATGAAAATTAAGAGTTTTCATTTTGAAAATATTTTGCAATTTTTTTACAGGTATTTCTAGAATGTAAAAATTGAATGACTATCCAATGTTATTAAATATTTTGCTCAGGAAAAGAAAGCAGTGGTTGTAAAATCTCACTATATTTCAAACAGTCTTTCTCATCCTCAGAATCTACCATTAATAATAATTTTTAGAAGCTGAGACTTTATTCCAAGTTTCCACCTTGAGGGAGTTTTCTTTTTATCTTGGCATTGCAACCCTTTGAAAAGAAGCATTTAGAATGGAAGGCATGACAGATCTTTTAAATGGAATATGCAGCTACTGAGCTCCACACTATAATTACTGTCATACTGAAGAAGGTTAAATATTTATGAAGAATGTGCTTTTTATCATTCAGTCTAATTTTTAAACCTGAATTCTGTAATTGCATTGAAATGCCAATAATCAAGGGGGGTTTCTTTCTTGGCAGGCATAAGATTTTTACCAGTCTCATTTATTTGTGAAGCATGGCCGATGGAGGTACACTAACAAAGTCTGTGCAGTTTTTTATTTTGGACCAAAAAAACATTGAAAACAGTTCTGCAAAATAACTTACTAGGCAATGTCTAACTGATTTTTTCCCAGAGATTACAAACTGAGCTTCCCTCCTTTATGTATATTGAGTTTTATGTTTGGTCACTTTGTGAATTTTTTCCTCCTCAAATTTCGTTAGGCTAAATATCAAAGTGAAAATCAATCTTACATTTTAACTAGCGAGGATTGCCATATTGAAATCATACAGTGAACTTCTGAAGAGTTTCATGGCAAAATGTACTGCACGACCCAAATTTGCCTGATGCTTCCACTTTAATAAGTTTGTTAAAAACTTGAGACAAATTCTGGTTTTAACAATGCTATTGCAGATACCTTTCACCTCCTCTTACAATTCTGTAATCAAAATACTGGTAAAACAAACAGGTGAAAATACTTCTGTTTAATAATTTGGTGGATGCACTTCAAGACCCACAATTTTCATATGGTATTTTTATGTAAATTAAGCTAGAAGAATTGTCTGAAGAGATTTACTAGAAAACTTATCCTAGAGGATGTATAGACTGTGATTTTATAGTTAAACAGGCTTTTAAAAACTTTTCATCTTTTCATTTGAAATGTTGGTTTGTCTTTGGGAAACATTAGGAAAAAAAATCACAGTCATCTAAAACAGGCTCCAGACAGGAATCTGACACCTAAATCTAAGTCATGATCCAAATTCTGCTTGCATAATAAATGCTTAAACCAAGAGGCATTTAGATGTTTTCTCATCACTTGATAGCTCCTCAGGTGCGATTCTTAAAGTTCTGTCATTTTTGCAGGCCCAGAAAGGACAAGCTGGTTCCCATCTAGGCTAGGAAGTCAGAAGTGAAGCAGAGCAATGCCGAAGTCTATGGCTTGGTGGTGGAGGAGGAACAGCTTCCTGCTGAATGCTGTTCCAGCACAGAGCTACTGAACTGGGTCCCTGCCGGCATTGCTTTCTAGCTATTTTCCTGAAATAACTACCTGCTGGAGGAGAAGCGATGGCAGTCTGATCATCTTTTATTTTACAGACTTGTGGCTAATACGCTTACCTAGGAGGCGATGCTTACTTAAAAGAAAAGGAGTCCTGGGTTTAATGCTTGTTTCTAGGGCTATTTATGTGTTTGCATTTAGTAGACTTTGTTCAAATAAAAAAAAAAAAAGAAGGAACAAGAGGAACAAAAGAAAAGCAAATGCTTAGATCAGAGTGCAGCACAAACCTGCTTTCCCTGGAGTCTGACTGGCCTGTGCAGTCTGTGCTCTTCTACACAGCAGCGCAGCTTCCATCGGAGGCAAGGGGGGGGGCACCACACAGCCTTCTGTTAAGGGCTCTCCATCTGGAGAAGCAATGCATGGCTTTGAACCCACTCAGGCTAGAGAGGTTCCTCTACTTCTTCACAAAGTATTCTGGTCACTGGGAGGGGTTGGGGGGTTAATTTAATTGAACTCTAGGTGCCTACTTTTTTGAGGTGGAAACTACCTCGATCACCTTAGCAGTCAATGGATAGCACATTCAGGATGTGATTGCTCTTATCCGAGAAGAGATATCTAAAGAACGTCAGGTCAGCCAACCCCTCCAAACGTTTCCTTCTTTCCATCGGCTGGAAAGGGACCCTGACTTAATTAGCTCAGCCACAGCCATTTAAAGCTGCATGAAATGAATGCTACCTGCTGGTATTCACAGGAGCACCACCATGGCACACCTTTGTGCTAAATAAAACCAAGTCCTCCTCAATTGTGTGAAAGGTATGTCCTTGTCCTTAGGAGGAGATGCTGGACCCTGCTTCCAGGAGAGCTGGAAGGATCATCCCCAGAGTCACAGGAGTGAGCACTCCATAATGCAGTGTTTTCTGCTGGGTACTCTAAGCAGCTTTCTGCCAACAGTGCAGTGTAGCCCTTCAGAGAGATCTAAGTCTTCTTGTGCATTAGACAGGGAATGTAGGGGCCCCAATTCTGGTATGGGTTCCATTCAGGGAAGCGAGTTAAGCATTTATATCCTATATAGGCCTGGCTTTTCCCAGCTTCCAGAAAATATTCTGAGGGCTATAAGCATCTTATTGGTGTAAATAAATTTGAGCCATGGGGTGGCTTGTATTTAAAATTAATGTTGCCCTGCCCTAAGTAGTTACAATTTAAATAACTACTTAGAATTGAAAAAACCCCATACTAATTGGCATTTACCGAATGCATTTTCTTCTATCCAAGCTATAAGGCTGGGAATACATACTTTGAGAATTTATTATGAATCTAGTATTGACTATGTATGACCCTCGGTTCAGTTTTGTTCTGTTGCCACCCTGAATGCATAGAGTTAAATCATGGGAAATGGCAACAAGGTTGTTAAAGAAGTGACTGATAAGGTAGAACAATGACACAGATAAGGAAGCCTAAGGTATATAACTTCAAAGAATTTTAGATATGAGTGGCTGCTGGGCTATTGGGAGACAAACTGGCTCCGTGTAGGCTGGAACTGGGGGTACTCTTCCTAGGGCTATGCCTGGGTTCAGCAGAGATCTGAAACTTCAAAGACTTTAGAAAAGGGGAGGGGGCATGAATAGATTAGGAAAGGCTATGAGGAATGAATCAATGGAAAGCTGACAGTCAGACTGCAAGAGACATGGGGAAACATCATGTATGGTGAGCTGAGTGGGGTGTTGGGGTTTTTATGGTTTTGTTTTGCTCTACCTCCAGGAATAAGGTCAGTTCAGGGGAAAATCAAAGCTTTCACGCAGTTCTGTAGATGTTCCTACCTTTCAGGAATTCATGTTTTGGTTCTTGTTTTGCAAGTGTGATCACTGTGTCATCATACAGCTATAAATCTGTAGATATGTTTGAGAAAATAGTCATGACCAACATCTTATTGTGACTCAGATCAAGCCTGGGAGAGGTTAAACTGTGGAATCCCACCCAAGAGAGATGGAATTAAGGTCTAGTGATTTTAATTTATATTCAGGGAGATCCAAAAGAGAGATTCAGATATCTATTAGCTGTGACACTGACATTCATAACTGCTTCTTTAGCATTACATTAAAAAAAAAAGGTGCACAAATCTGGATTCTTCCAGGGTTCAGACTCAAAAAAGGAAGGCTGAGGAATGGCAAGATGATGATAGACAATTTAGATTGTGTCTGTTTTGTCCAGAGTGACCTTGTACAGAGATCATCCGTGTTGGGTGACATAGAAAACAAAAACATTACATCGTTTACCTTTGTTATCTATTCTCTGTTCATTTTATTTTTTATATATTCTTTAGGCAGTCAAAGAAGGTTTCTTGCAAAGCTATTTCTCTGCATCCTTTGCTGCTTTGTATTCATAAGTGCATAAAAGATTAACTTTGAACTCTGTTTATAGTGTGTTAATAGTATTGCATTACATTTATTGCTGATCAGCTTCTAGGAAGCGCAAATGCTTTTGGGTGAACACCCGTGGCTCTTTTTGGCTCCCTTAATTTTGAGTAGAACAAGAGTTGAAGGGGAAATAAATGTTGAAACAGGTTGCTACGTTTAGAAAAGTATAGTGAGAATAAAATAAGTTATATTAGCTCTACTAACCCAATAATAATTTTGCTTAAAATGTGCTGCCCGAGTCTCCTTGTTCTTCAAAACAATTTCAGTGTCCTTGAAACTGTAGGCATTATAGGCAAACTGTAGAATATTTTAGGAATTCAGAATAGATAAACCATTAAATATGAGTTTTAGCATTTGAGTGGAGTCTCTTTTATAGCTCTAGCAAGCATCTTATCTGGGCTTTTTAACTCCAGTTACATTGCTTCAAAAATCACTGATTTGAAAGGTGTTGGGAGCAAATTGGAATAGTGATAAATCATATAATGATATGATTTAAGGGGTCTAACTTACAAGATCTGGAGAAAAGCTGTTTTCTTCCCAAAACATCTTCATAGGGATCCTTAGGGAAAATCCTATTATGTCTCCTTTCCAGAATCCCAATCTGATTTCATACTTAAGTATGCATGCAATTTTAAGGAACGATGGTGAGTTACCTGTAGTTTTTCTTATTGTATTTTGAAATCTTGACTGACAACATTAATGCAAGTATGTTCTAAATTATACTTAGCAGAAAGTATAGCACAAAAAAATTCAGCATTGCATGACTGGTTTTACAAGTAAAGCTGTAAAGATTTTTGTTATACATCATCTGGACATCTGAAGTAATGTTGTCAAGGACTTTCAGACGTTGTTTAAATCCCGTATGTATTTTTTACAGCCAACCAGGGACAACAGCAATGGAACATCATTTTTGCAAACAGTACTGTGTAAGGTATGACACGTTGCATTGCTTATTTTTTGTAAGAAGACATGAGGTACATCTTGCTAGCAAGTATATAAGCTTTTAAATGATTTGATGCCAGTTTATTTAGGTGAAAAATTAATTTTCATTCTGATGCTCACTGACAAAAGTCAAGCAGAGTAAGACTTTGTTTATTTTATGGGACCCTTAACTATAGAATGGCACCTTACATTTCCTGTATTTAATGCCCAGAACAACAAACAATCTACAGCCAGATCTGTTCAATTACTCTCAATGATTTAGAGGAATGTTGTTACTTCCTGCAAATGAAATATCAATTTAAGCACTTCAAAAATATTGAAAAGCTTGATCCCTTCAAGAGTTTATTATTTTATTTACAAACATTTTATACTGCGATATTTTATGTGTCTGTTTACTTTCTTTGTTGGCTTTATTAGAAAAGAATGCAGTGCTATCTTTAGCTTAACTTAGCTAAATCTATAAATCTAGTAAAAATTCTCATTGACCTCACTGCTGCAGCACCTTTTTCTTCCTGCCTGCTATTTCATTCTCATCTTCATGATTTCTACAGAAACAGGCAGAAACAGGGCAGTATAGCCCCTTTTGTCCTTACATCAAGGTTCACCTAAAGCTATATTTTTCTTTCCTGAATCCCTTTTTTTCCCAGGTGGCAATCAAGACACGTGGCCATAGCGCACACTCAGTAAGAACAGCACTACCATGTCTCAGTGATACCATGTTCCCAGGATTTTGAGAGAAACCTTCTAGAGGTATGCAGTAAATAAAGCCATCTCATGAAAGGAATTAATTAAAATGTCAGTTTGTTGTGGGATAGCTTCTAATGTCCAGTTTGGAAATTTGTGTTAACTTTCACCTTTTCCCCTTGAGCTAACCTACGTGTGATGGTAACATCATGTGTCAGGAGAGAGCCCTTTTGAGGACACCTCTTGATCTAGACCAAATTGAGGGAAAATAGAGATTACATATCCCCTCTGGGGATATTATAGGCAGAGCTGGTTCTCTTTCCTCCATGAACATGTATATGAATAATATAATAGGAAAAAAAGAGCAAAAATGCTTAGCAACTCCACATTGCTTTGTCCTCTTTTCTAAACTACAGATGGCATCTGAGCATAGTCATGGCCTTGCTCTGCAGTTTATGAAAGTCTTTCTCTGCTCATCGTGTTGATCATGTGAAAGACCTCTCTTATCAGATCAGCATGATCCTTCAGACACATTTCATCCAACAAAGGGCAGTGGCTGTGGTTGCTTCTGCTTTTCAAACTAGCATTTCAACCTGGACAAACAGATTAGAAGTCATTGGTTTTTCTCAGAGGTTGTCCATGGAGGCTAAAAAGTTGTTAGAAAATGATTAATAGGTGCCTTTCAAAGGAATGGTGGATGTTCTTACAGTCCACATCTCATAAACCAATCTGCAGTTGTCTGCTTTGTCTTATTGCTGTATTGCTTGCCTGCGTAAGCAAATTGGCATTTGCCTCAGTAACAACTCACGCATATTCTTTTTATTTTGTTTTGAAGTACGAAATGGAGAGCAGGAAACTGGCATTCTCTTTGCATGAGGCGTGCACTTAATACACTAGAAAAAGCAAAAAAACCCCCTTGGTAACTACTTTACTGATAGACAAGCTTCAAGAAAGCCAGAAGAAAAGATCTGTTTTCATTCATTAGCTGTCTCTTCCTTACACTTGATATACAAGTGTCAAAATATGAGTAATTTAGTAGACTTTTCTAGGGATATAAAAGAAAAATAACTTGATCCACTACAAATCTTTAGTTTGGGCTGCAGAACACACTATCAATGAACCATAACTGCTGGGACTGTCTGCATCCTTCTGCTGCATTTAACTTCATTGTCTTTTTTGTGATAAACTGTAAAGCAACATATCAAGTTAGCAGATTATTGACTGTCCTGCTGGAAAATTTGTAGAGCAGGCATGGTTTTAAATTAGCTCTGTAAAAGAATGAACAAGTCAAATCTGTGCAGGGCAAGTTTAGATAGCATGCATTGGATTGACAGGCAGTAACTAAAAACTGAAATGTGCTTATTTGAGTGGAGGGGACTTTATGAGATATGAGTTGTTTTCATGAACACTGGGAGACCAGCTAATTTCTGCATGATTTTTTGTTCTTTGAAAGATATCTGGCTCTATCCCACTCTGCTATGGTATTTTAAAGATTTTTTTTTCTTAATGTTTTTTGCTGTCATACAGTTTGCCTAGTTTTAGAAGGATGGCTAAATAACCTTGTTATTCTTTTCTGGGACCAGGGAGGGAGGACGTTAGTTTCATTTTAATAAATTCCTTTACATCATTTCAGAAGTGCAGAGGGATTACAGAACAACTACAGATAATTTTTGTTTTCTTCAAGTGCCCATTCCAATGATGAAAAGTACATGAAAACAAAGTGTGTTGGCTCTAATGAACCTGTGTCAATTTAAATGAGTTGAGAGTTTGGTTTACCATCTGGAAAAGTCTAGCATATGTCTAATGTCTGTGTATTTTATTTGATGATTTGTGTATCTTCCATTATTTCACTTCCTGTGATGCTAAATTCCTGCGATATGATTGCAATTGTTCCATAGAAAGTAGAGCTGAGGCAGGTTTCTAAAGCTGTACTTTAGAACCTGCCTTCTGGTTGGTTTTCTTTTTAATTCTGCCTATGGAGAAAGTAAGACTTCAGAAAAGGTTCAGCTAAGCTACAGAGAGCTTATCACTGGAGATGGCACAGACAGAAGAATTATACTCTCTGCACTGAAATGATCTTCCTTTAAGCGTTAGGTGTCTTTAAAGAGTAGAAGATTTTATTTCCACCACTTCAGTTTAAAGATATTGAAAATGTAGTATTTCTTCTCCAGTTGTGGACTCCATGTTTTTGTTTGTTTGTGTGTTTGTTTGTTTGTTTGTTTCAGAAGGCAGAGTTCATTTCCCTGTGACAATATTCACAAAGCCTTCAGGAGGCTATCAGAGCCACAGCATTCAAGCCCCTACAAAGAATGTGGTACTTATGAAGGTGCTTTTGAAAATCCCAGTGGATACCTTTCTGCATTTCCAGATACATAAATATCTTTAAAAATACGTCTCTTACCTGCCAACTTCTCAGTAGGCAAATTTACAATGTATCTGTTTCTGGCTGACTATACTGTTGAAAGGCATTGATTTAAAATACTTATTATTTCCCTTTTTTGGGGGACTGTTGATTGATTCCTCAGCTTTTCCATTTCCAGAGCAAGGTAAATTGATGCTGCATAGTTTACCAGGTAGGGCTCTGGTGGATGTGCTTAAGGACAAGTTCCTGTTTTACATACACATTAAAGTTATCACTGTCCTTATTAAAGGTAAAGGTTTGCATTTGGTTTGAGGTTTCCTCAAAACATTGACGTGTCTGCTTTTTTGTATGACTTTTAAACATAACTTCAATGTCATTCTCCACCGTAACAGTGGTTGCATTTCAGGGGTCTTATAAAATACTATGAAGGAATTGTATTATATAAGTATAAATTATGATCACTGAACTGTAGATATTTCATGGTAGTGACTGTGAAACTGTTACTTTGAAAGAAGTTTAGACAAGTAATGACATATCTGTGATAGCCTTAGAAATTAGTATACTGTATTCAAAAATCAAATGTGCTGAATGTAGCCATTAACTGAATAATGCATAAAAGCAAATCTGATTCCTTAAAATACTTGAGTGATGTATGCCACTGACATAGAGGAGTTGACTTGAGCACCTAAGTGTTATTCTACTACGGTGACTTCAGTGAGACTGGGAATTTCTGACTTTAACTCTGAATCCACTGATTCTACCAGTTTTGTAGGAGATCTGTTTGTAGCAGAAACCAGAGCTGTACAGTTTCATTTGTCTGTAGAGTTGTTTAGACACATTTCCCACTTCCCAAGTTAAGAACCAGTTTTCAGAAATTGATTTTACAGATAAGAAAGGGAAATCTATCAGGGTTATTAATGGTATTCAAAATATTCTAAGTAGAATTCTCCTGTCACAGGTATAAAGCAAGTCTGACATTAAATATAGTAGAAACTACAAGTTCACCAGCAAGACCAAAAGGTAGCCTTCCTGCTCTCTCAGCACTTCGGCAGATATTATTGCATACTATAGTTTATGTCTATGGACCTAAAGTATCTTCTCCCATTTCTCAGATGATTGTACGGAGGGCACTAGGTTTACTCAGTGTATCTGAGAGCAGAACGAGGTAACAATCCTGCTTATTAGAAAAAGATTTTCCCTATTATTAGAATTTTGGTTAAACGTGATCAAGAATTGTATATCCTTTTAGAATAAGGAAGATAATTTTTGGTCATTCTTCTGGTTGATTGCACCCATCACACATTTAACTATAAATACGAAGATCTGTGGGATCTGTGGCATGGATCCCTTGTGATACTGGCTAAGGGTGGCACTAAAGGTGTCTCCTTCAGAAACAGGAATTATCTTAGAGCCTCTATCCTTTGTTGGCAGATGGAAAAAGAAATTAAGGATTGAATGAAAAGGTAAACGGAACCCATTGAAAGATGAACATTTTGAGAGCTGTGGGGAATTCTGCACTTTCACTGGTGCAGTGTCCTCAAAGGCAGGTTTGAAGGTCATGTACCACATGCTTCCTTCTGCTTACCTAGAGTGTTTGAATACTATTATGTATAACACCAGTCAAGAGGTAAAAATGAGCTATGGGCATTCATTCCATTTAAAGGTTTTTATCAAGAGCATTTGTCAGTTTATGCGTTGGTCTGAACTATAAGATTCAATAGGTGAAGACAGGTCGCGCTACCAGGTACACACCAGGGCTGGGGTGTCACAGCACAAAGCACTCAGTGACAAAATTTGTATCACCTCCCACAATGGCCACAGCATGCCCCTTTTCTAGTGTCTCTGCATGACCAGTGCTTTAAAGCAAATGTATAACAAAATGTATCAGTTCCCTCATCCAATTCACAGGATAACTGCCCAAAAAGTTGTACCAGCCCGGAGGCAGTACGAATAGAGGGCAGGAATACCTCAGCCTGCAGACTTCTGTATTTTAATAGGCTAATTTTCGGTGGCAGCGTTGGAATGAAAGGCTGTCTCGCACTCAAGTCTGCTCAGCGTTGCTTGTGTTTGCAGAACTGTGTGATGATCTGAACCAGAGACCTGACGCAGCTGAAAAAACAGGTTTTGTTTGGGTTCTTTTTTTCAGCTGAATCCACTCCTGTTCTGGCACAGCTCTGACCAGCTTTGGCCAGATTAAGCAGTATCTCTGAGTGCTCAACCGTGGCTTGTATCTGCTGAAATCACATTCTGAATCACTGGTCTGGGGAAAAAGAAATTTAGGAGCATCCCCCCCCGGCAAGTAGTTATTACTAGACAATCAAACACAAGAGATGATGCCAAAGAAATGGCCGCGATTTTGAAGAGCTGAAGTCCTTCAGTTAGTAGGAACAATGCCAAAGCTGTCTCCTGAATAAAGTAATGAAGAGTTTAGCAGCAACGTCAGTGTAATGTATTCCTGCTGTCGGCACCGGGCACATTGTCCTCCCAGCTGGTTCAGCATAACTGTTTGTAAGGCAAGCAGTTATGTAGGTGGTGAAGAGAGCTGACTCTACTAAGCCACTTTTGCCTTTATGTTTAAATTGTTATTTCCAGTATACTCACAGCTAAACAGACCAATTCAGGGCTAGTAACCTGGGGCACAGGAGAAGCAGCATCATCTTTTAGTGACAGATGAGAGGCAGTAAAACTCTCCTGTTTGTGATAAGGTGGAGGGAACATACCAGAACCCTGTAGGTCCCCACGGAGTCTGTGACGCCCATTTTACCCTTGTTCTGAGAACAGGGAAGGCTTTCCTTTTCACTTTCCTGAGCTGTCAATCCCTGTTCGACTTCATGAACAGTTAATTCACTTGCTCAAATCCATTTTTCATGCATTGCCCTATTTGTAAGGGATAGTAAATCCTTTCCTTTATTTACCATACTTGAAATTTAACTTCCTTCCATAAGGCTGCAGAAAAAAAGTTCTTGTATGAGTCACAGAAAAGGAGCATTTGAGGCAGTTTAACTTTTACATTATTTTCTTTTCAGTTTATGAATGTCTGAGCATTAGATGACTCAAGTTTATTAAGTATGAAAAAACAGCACTAGGATTTTAACATTAATTTAGAAAACTAATGCCAACATCATAAAACATAATGTGCATGATATTCAATGATATATAGCTATATTCAATAATAGATATCTTATGGAATTCATACAACTGAAGCCCACACAAGAATAAGGAAGCTGCCAAAAGTAGTATCATAGCCAGTTGGCTTAGTCAGCAAGAAACCAACTGGTCCACAGATGCTCTTTTTTTCTATGAGAAAATATCCTCTTTTGCAAGTCTCCTGTCTGCAAAATGTTTAATATGAACTCCTCTCCTCCTGCAGGCTGTAAATCGTTTATTCATCAAACCCTTTTATTTGTAGCAGATGGAAAACTTAGTACAAATTTAAAAACAAAAAAGGGGAAGATTAGACACTTAGGTGAATAATAAGCCTAATTGCATTATACTACACTGACTTTTAAAAAAGGCAGTGGGAATCAGCTGATACTCAGATGGATGTGGATGCCTTTTCTCTGTTTGGGTGGCACAGACAAGAACGGGGCAAGAAGCTGTTTTTCGTAAGAGTGCTTGTTCATCATGTGTAAGGATGTGAGCACAGGGAATGAGGCTATGATAAGAAGTTCCCCTGTATCCAGCGTTCCCTTACTATCCACTTCCAGTGTCCTTGTCTATTCATGTGACTGTCTAACCCTGGTTCCAGCCAGTGTGACAGTCGGTATGGACTAGGTGTTCTGTTTCTGCAGAGTGTGTCTTTTTTTCTCTCTCATTCCCCTTGCACACATCCAGGCAAGAAAATGGTAAGACACTAAAATAAAAGAGACACAGTATGGTTTCAATTCCTTTTCTTCCAGCACAGGCACACTTATGTTATCTTTGGTTTAGCTACGTTTCGGTAAACTTTTGTTATCTGGCTATATAACATAACTTGCATTCCTGTTCTTTGTACTTTACACAAAGTCATAAGGGGAAAAAGACCCCATTCCTACATGGATCAAGAGAATGGTTCTCAGACGGTTTCCATATTCAAAAGAAATACTGCTACCATTCGTAGTACGGGTAAAAGTCTCATAATATTGCCAATAACATAACTGCTACTCTAGCAACAAGAAAAATATGTTCCTTTGGTTATACATTTCTACTTCCCAAATGCATTAGGTAACTGCTTGCATGTGATAGTGTGACAATAGTTCCTCCTGTAATGCAAAGACACAGACCAAATAAGCTGAATTTTATTCAATTAAAGTTTAAAATATATCACATTTATGGAAGGAATATGGAAGAAAATGTTTACAATGCGGGTGGTGAAACACTGGCACAGGTTGCCCAGAGAGGTGGTGGGTGCCCCATCCCTGGAAACCTTCAGGGTCAGACTGGATGGGGCTCTGAGCAACCTCATCTAGTTGAAGATGTCCCTGCTCACTGCCAGGGGGTTGGACTAGGTGACCTTTAAAGGTACCTCCCAACCCAAACTATTCTATGATTCTATGGTCAGAGCAAACATACACAAAGTATGTTTTGAACCCAATAATGCTGGGATTTTCCACTCATTTGAACAGTATGCTATAAAAATGTCATCAGATCATGGATCTACTTTCTTACAGAGTGTTAATATAATAGTTAATTATAGAACAGATGTGATACTTTCCCTCCAGCATATTGGAGGGAAAAGAGGAATTTCACAAAATTCAGTAATAGGAGATACTTTGAGAAGTCTGTCTGGTGTAAGAAATACTGCAAGAACTCTTCCTTTCGTAACTGAGTGTTATCTGGACTGAATTGTGTTGAGTCCTGGAAGCTGGCCCATTCATTATTGTTGAAATACTGCTGACTGATTGATTTAAAATCAAGGAGGGGAGGGCATGTTGAGGAGCGATTGAAGGAGCTGGGACTGTTTAGTTTGAGGAAGAGGAGGCTGAGGGGAGACCTCATCACTGTCTACAACTACTTGAAAGGACACTGTAGAGAGGTTGGTGCTGGTCTCTTCTCACAGGCAGCGATAGAACAAGAGGGAATGGGTTCAAGCTGCAGCAGGGTAGGTTTAGGCTGGACATTAGGAAAAAATTCCTCACAGAAAGAGTGGTCAGACACTGGAATAGGCTGCCCAGGGAGGTGGTGGAGTCACCATCCCTGAATGTGTTTAAGAGTCATTTAGATGTGGTGTTAAGGGATATGGTATAAGGGAGAACTTTGTAGAGTGGGGTTGATGGTTGGACTTGATGATCTCAAGGGTCTTTTCCAACCTAAATGATTCTATGATTCTATGTTAGTTGTTCTACTGTTTTACTGTGAATTTATACAGGTTCCTGTTTCTATAACCCTCATCCAAATTAAATAAAGAAGAATTTTGCTGTTCACTTCAGAACAGTCCTTTGTTGAAGCCAATGATGTGCCTTTATAATTGAAGCTGAGTTGTATTACAATTTTTTTTATACTAAGGGATCCCTCATGCACCTGGTGTTTGAGGGTTTGGAACTTAAGCTGCCTTTTGGCAGAGCCTAATGTCAATAGTAGGTAAAAAGATGATGTCATTATGATGGTATTATTAACTTGAAAGTTAATTGAAGACATTGCTTTCATAGACAATGCGAAGTAATATCCAAGCCAAAAATTTCACATCCTATATCATTAAAAAAAAAGCTTTTTCAGACCAATGAGACCAGCTGTTCCCATGCATCCAGCTGCTCCCCACCCTGACTTGCATATTTTATACATCCCAGAAGGCATTTAAAATCTGCAGCATCACCGTTGAGTTTATTGCACTATTAACTTAAAAACTGCATCAACTGTTGTGTGGTAGTTAAGCAGAAAATTTACTGTGGGTGGGTTATTGTTGCAAGTAAAGAGAGTACTGCTCTCCTTTGCTAATATTCTAGGAGATAGAAATGCAATTTCATTTATTTTCGGTAAGCAAAATATTAACAAAATGTTTTTTACTCATGAGATAGTTGTGTGCCTTCCATCTGTAACTGGCCTTTCTAGTGCAATTGCAAAATGAAGGAATTAACATGGAACATACAATCTTTCCAGCATAACGGGGCACTTAGGCAGAGTCATATAAATAAAAGTTACTTGGTTAAGAATGAGAAAAGAATAATGTTACAGCTATAGGGGCATATACTTGCAAATATTTCAGCTGGTATGTACCTAGTCACAGGTTCAGCACCCTTTGTTGACATATGTTAGTTTAATACTTTTGCCTTACAGTACTTTTTATGACTTTATTGCTGTATTAGAGAACATGTACTAATATACTCCTGCAAAATTTCATTCACAATGTGAGATAATTTGGGACTTACAGACTTTACAAAAGAGAACGGAGAAGGGATATTCCTCTGAGAAGTAGTTCTGATGTACAGCCTCCTACTTGTGGGGCGCACGTATGAACTTTCTTAAGTCTTTGGTCAGCCATGCAAGCTAAAGCAGAAGAAAGATACATGGAAATATGCCTTACCCCATTTTAGTTCTCTTTAGACATTTGAAATCTATGTGATGCCAACATGGAATGAGAACCATGGCTTTCTGCAGAAACTGAGTCTGAAAATGCACGCAGACAAGGAAATGGTCAGCTTTGAGCCCCAAAGTAACAACGTTTTCACCTAAAACATTCGGTGGTGGTCTCACACGCTCATCAATGAGTGTAGCACTACCATATTCCCCATGCAAATAGGCTCAAGCAAGATTAAAAAAAGGATGGATTTTTTTCTGAGAAGTTCCAAAAGAACGTTGATTTATTCAGGCACAGTAGATGTTATTTCACCTACATCATCAGGAAAAAGGTACAAGGAACAGCAAAGCACATGTAAAAGGATCACAGAGCACCAACAGCAGATGTAGCAATATTCTTGATGAAATAATAACTTTGGAAATTTTTTCCTAGGAGACTTTCTCTACTCTTTCAGTAGTGTTCATGGGATAATCATTGTAGTTTAAACTTTGTCCTCTGCAGGTACAATATCTGGCTTTGAAGACTCACACTAATCCGTGTTGTGAAGCAAAGGGCAAGACTTAGTCCTGCAGTGCCACCCTAAGTAATGACTTGATTGGCATTTCTTCTTGTTCTCAAGGGGAGTGGTAGGCTTTGAATTGGACATTGAATTCTCATAAAGTGTTGTATTTATTTTATATTTGCAAGAGTGATCACAGACTTGGCTCACTGCCCTGACAGGCCTCGGGAGCAACACCCAAGTGGTTGTACTTTAAACCTGAGATGGTAGAGTTTTACAGAAATAAATACCTGTATTGCACAATACTGGAAAGGTATTTTCAGGGATTATTTTTTTTTTTTTTATGAATAGATATGGCATGACTTCAAAGCTCACTATTAGTGTTTCTACAGTCCCAACGGGAATGTGCTTCAGCCTCTTTCTCTCATTCTCTCTTCACTTCCTTCTCTTAGCTTTGTTGTTGTTTAGCACTTCTTTAGAAACAGTCTAGCAAGTATCTTTAAATACAGTAATGCGTGTGTGGAAAGTGAATGTTGCTCTTGTTAAACTGAAAATTCACACTCAGAATCCTAATTTTAAGTATGTAACTCTTGAATTTAGGACATCTATGGCAGGTAAATATTAACAATATTATTAGTGTGGGTGTGATTTATTGTTCAGCACCATCCCAGCTACCACAGCTAGCTGTGCAACCTCCAGGACAAGGTACTGTACAACCATGCCATCCCTGTACAAGGTGTACACATTCAGTATGAGACACTGTCTATGGGCCCCTTTGAACTCAGGGTCTAGGGCATGAGTCATGTGAACTTCGGCTTCAGGATGTCCCCCTGAAGTGGTCACTTAACCTCCTGAACCTACATAGAGGTGCTATGAGTGTTCTATGAGTGCTATGAGGTCCTAGCACTAACGCAGTAATAGCAACCCAAGGGTTCATGCTTTACTTCTCTTTCTACAGAGGCAAGCTGTATTGGGCTGGGGAAAACGTGCTTCTGTCCTGCTTAGTGACAGGCAAGATGCTGGTATCAAGTAGCATTATACATCTAAAAATATTCTCAGTACCAACATCAGGTGTCAATATTGCTCTGGCATTCACAATTCCACACTTTGGCCCTATGCTGCCCTGTATGACCTGCTGCAGGTGAACCTGATGCAACCCCACCTTCTTGTGCTCCTCTAGCTCCTGGTCACATACGCTGGTAGTATTTTTCCTTTCCCAGCAAAAAGTTGGTGAATGTTGTGGGCTTAGTCTGGGACTGTAGGGAGTCACTAGTGAAGGTGGGTCTATACTAAGGTGGGAAGCCTTTCATCTAGGCCAAAATCTCTTAGGTCCAGATGGCTCCTGCAGAGATCACACTAGCAAGGAAATGGGATAATAACAAGCATGGAAAAAATATCGCCCCACCTAACAAAAAAACCCCCTAAATCTATCTTTTCTAAAGCTTTAATAGGACCTTTAATAGGACCTGTTATTTTTGGCATCTAACTCATATAAGATTTGACATTATTGCCACCAGAAACTTTCCCTCCTTATCGTATATTCTGGGTCAGCAATGGACCACGCAGGCACAAGCCACTATCAAGAAACTGCTTTTTAATCAATGCACTAGGCTACAGCTAAATTCTTAAGTAACATTTAACTGGAATCTAAACTGGAGTTGAATCCTAAATTCTGGTCTTCTAAACTGGATTTGAATCCTAAATTCTGGTCTTCCAAATTAGAAACTGATGAACAAAAGAGAAAGGAAAGATGCAATTCAGAAAATATTTTATTGAGTATGATACCATTTCATTGTAGGCTTTCGTCAAAGGTCTACTTTATAAAACACCACCAACCTCTCTGAGGCTGAATACAGCTTGGGCAGGTGCACAAGGAGCGGGAGAGAGGGGCAGCATCTGCAAATTTTCATGCAAGCAGCATAATATGGGATATTTGCATCCAGATGATACCTTGTCATAGCGCCCAAGTTCGCACCATCTCACCAGAAAAAAAATTAATGAATCTACATTTAAATTTTAAGAAGGATTGTAATAATCAGTTACAAGCTCAAATTTACAGGGTGTTACCATTGCACATTCAATGGCTAAACTCAAGACCATAAAATGAAAATTAGGAGCTCAAAATGAAAGTTCCACAGTAAACTTTGTGTGAAACAGGATTAACTCTAAGTCCAGAAACTGATGGCTAACAAGACATCATAACTACTGTAGGCAAGGAGAGCTGCAATTTTTATCAATGTGCTATCACCTAACTTCCATTTTTAGCAGATGGAAGACCATAAAAGTTCCTGGAATTGGGGTTAATCCCACAATACACAAGTCCAATCAAGACTTGGCATCATGGTTCTTGGAAGGAGGTTAAATGAACAGTAGTCCATGGACGCTTTTCAGTTGCACGAAGCACCTGCTCAACTCATAGAAAACAGCCTTAAATGGGATACAAGTGTGGAAATATTTATATGAATGAAGCTGCTGCTTATTGGAATGCAGACCAACTAATTTTTCTGGTGTAAGTGTTTGTTTTCAGAGATGACAAAGCATAAATGTGCTATAAAATGTAGGAACAGTCATAAGCAACCTTGAAAATGTCCCTATATTGCTTAAATTCTTCTCTCAACCCTCCTTCGTTATGAAGTATATATACATTCAGAGACCATAGGAAGTTTTCAGATTGACCGTATTTCTGCAGCTAACTCTGGATTTTATGAGCTTGTCCCCACAGAATCTTTAAAAATCTGCCATGAAACCTGTACTGTACTGCCAAAGAATTTGAGGAGCACTTGTTATGACATTAAGTAGGAAGGTAAGTAGTTAATATGTCATATTACACAGAGGCTTCCATTGTCCTTCGGGTGTGCATGTCCCAACACGTATAAGTACCACCACTTTATCAGAAAAATAATATTATGAAGCAGGATGGAACAATTTGCTAAATACAACATTTTCAAATGAAAAATAAATTATTAAACCACATTTTTTCTTTAAAGCAAGAAAAATTGAAACGTAAGGTTTAGTATATTCATTAACAATGAGAGGAGAAAGTCCAGAGTAGTCCAGAAAGGCCAAAGTATTCAAATAATTCTGAAGGGTTCTGTTGAAATGAATTTCTTATTTATTAAAAAGACAATGCATTCTCAAGAGACCATCATCTGCAGTGAAATAATTTAGTTTCTTCATATAGACACATCATACACAATGTTAACAACCATGAAAAACAATACAAAATGCTTTCAAATTTAACAAGTAGAAAAATATAACTAGTATATATGGCAATTGTGAATCTAATACTGTACAGAAGTATTTATGGATTTTTACAAATAAATTATAGCTTAAATGCCCTTTTTAAAATTTCTGAATGTACATTGGAACATTGGTTCTGAAGTTTACCACTAACTTGCCACAAATGAGTGCCAGTCAAATGTTCTGCCCACAAGCTCAAAAAATTTCTTGTTGGGTTCATGGAAATATTCATGCAGTTTCTCGAGTAACCGGGTGTCTACTTGTGGGTGTGCTCGTCCTTTTGACTCATGTAAACAACGCTCCCTACCACTGTCCCTTAGGCAGTAGAAGCCTTTAGTTTTATTGAAATAAAAGTTTGAAGCATTTATCTGTGGCGATAACTTCAAAAATCTCTCTACCTTCTCTATTTCTGGGAAGGGATCTTTGATTAGTTTATCCCCATCTACAATGTGGATACGATCAAGAGGAAAATACTTCAGCCAGTTTTGCATGTGAATGTAGTATAAGCTTCTGTTTATTGCCTTGTAGTCCACATTGAGTTCACCATCTTTAATCAGGAATTGTTCAATGGATGGATACGGCTTGTGCTTCTGCATGTGATTATAGAACACTTGGGTGTAATCTGATAGTACTCTCTCACTTGGGTCTCTTAAAATAAGGAGTAGTCTCATTGATTCATTCATGTTATAAACTCTTTCAGGCACTTTAGGTGATGTGAAATATGCTGGAGTTTTTTCCACGGTGATCTGATGGGGATAAGACAATGGCATTTGATTAATATACCACTGCAATCCATTTCTGTAATGATCTTCCCAGTCAAAGAAGTGAACTTCACTTTCTGCTGCCGCAATATCGGGATGGAGACTCAACATCTCTAACAAAGCTCTTGTTCCACCTTTCCTTACTCCAATAATGATAGTCTGTGGCAGCTGCTGGCACGATCCATTAGAATGAATGTTCTCCTTGAAGTCATTTTTTTGAGATGTTTTCTTTAAAAGCTCTCTCTGAACAGACTGAGAAGTCGTCTCAGTCTTCGAATTTATAGCCGGTCTGGAAGGCACTATCTCAGGTTGAACGATAAGCAACACAGCTCCCAGCAGAAAAGCTGCCATGACAGAAGTTCTTAGTCTGGTTTCACTCAAGTAGGTAATGGGGCATAGAGTGTTTTCCACTGAGAACAACCTTTAAAAGTTGTTTTTGTTTTGCTGAGCGAACATGTATTTCTCAAACAGAAACTTTGCTGAAAGAGGGAAAAAGAGAAAGAAGCACATTATTTTATACTCAGACATACTACTACTAAAGCCACACTGCAACTATCTTGATTTTCACAACTGAACAAACTTCAGCTTTCCCAACTCTAGGCTCATAAATCATTTGGTATAATTAAATTCTTTTAAAGACAAGAGCATACAATAATCCTATGAGAAAATTATTTCCAGTCATCAGGAGACATGAGTATTCTGAATCTTTCTCTTGCACCCAAGATTCATCCGGAGTATTGTTTTTTTAATTATTTTTAAACCTGATCTCATTGGAGTTGAACCACAATCCCAAGATTATTAAGAGGGTTTTTTATCTACAAGAATAAGCTTATCTTGGAAACAAAACATAAAAAGGAAAAGGTGTGGACTGGACCAAAAGAGCATTCCTAAAAGCTGAGGGTATTGTAGGAAGCCTGGGAATTACAGCCTCCTAAAGCGCTATGTGACAGCAATCTTAGAAGTAAAGCCTCCTGAGAAAAAGGCTCACGCAATATAGATAGAGCTGTTCAACCATGGGAAGGTAACGTTCTCCTACGAAGAATTTAGGAAGAGCTTTGGGTGAGTAGTAGACCAAGGAAAAGTTGAATTTTTGTGTCATTTTTAAGTGAAGTTAACATTTGCTTTGTGCTTTGGGTTTCTAAGGATGGAGTTAGGTGGTATGCAGTCTGGCCCTGCAAAAAGGTAAGATAATGAATCCGTAGTCTAGAGAATGACTGCATCAACAAAGCGCTAGAAGAACTGTGGTTCCAGTCATGATACTCAAGAAAGAAAATACAAAATGAATACTTCTGAAGGTCATTTCAAGAGTTAGCCAGCAAGCTGCTGTGATGTAAACAGCTAACTATATCAAAAGACTATTAAATACCACCACTGAACTCCATTTAAGGTCATGGTCTTTTTAATGCAATGTTTGAAGTGAAATCTTAATGGCCTCACACATCGCATAGCTGTTAGATTGTCATGTTGCAAGCAGGCTGTGTATACAAGCTGCCTAAATTATGATCCCTTCCAAAGACTTTATAACTTCAGTGGAGGGCTGGTGGAAGTATCATTTTGGTGTTGCTTAACTCCATTTAGAAGTGGAAACCACAATGGCAGAACACCTGACGGCTCTGTCGCAGTAGGCTACTGTAATTATGAATTTAAGCTTGGAATGGCACGTACTGTACCAGCTAACAAGGGCTGAAATATGAACTTACATATGAACAACGTGAGGAAATGCAAGGGCTAGGTTTTGGAAATTCTCCAGAGAATCTGAAAAGAAACTAATGACTTTTCCACAATAAGCTAAGTCCCAGTGTGACAAGGACTAATGATGTGTTTCTAAGCGATCTAGAAAGTTCAGTTTGATAGCGCTGCATTTACAGAGGTCACGACTCCATCCTGAATGCCGCAGGTCTGCTTCCTGATGTTTGCTACTGATGATTACTTTTATGCTTTCCCTTTTCCTAATCACTTTTAAAGGGCTATGAAGCAGAGACAGCATTAGGAAGCAGAAATCAAGGCTGGGAGGAGAGGGAAGCAAAATGTCATGATAGATGTGTGTTCCTGCAGGCTCTGAGCTGGTGGGCATGCACTGTCTTGGGCAGAAGGTCATGCCCTGGGCTGTTCGGTGATGTCTGATGTGAAGCAACTTTGCAGAAGCATTTGTTGTTCTTCTGGTTTTGGTCTCTTAAGTTTTATCTGGCCAAAAGAGCTCCACATTTTGGCTGTCGTCATTAATTTTCTGCTCTCTTTCACTGTCCTCACCACTGCTGTTAATCTTTCTCAGCTTAATCTACTTCATTTTTAACAAGAAACAATCTTAATTACAAACCTCAGGCCCACACTGAGGATGCTGATGGGGGGACACTGGGTGACAGACAATTTGATACAGCTAAACTCATGGTGGATGTCCCCACTGAGCTATGCTGCCACCATATTCCACAGCAACGCGAGCCAGTGGTACAGCATCAGCCCGATTAGATCAGTGACTGATGGGCAGCTCACTACATAAAAGCAACAAAAACATCAACTCTTGCTGAATTTTAAGGTCACAGATTAAAGGAATAGCCACTTACTCCAGAGTACATTTTAAGAGTCACTAGCTCCATAAATAGTAAGCCTCAGTTGTTGTCTTAACACCTTACTGGAAAAGCGTAATAGGATTCCAGTGAGGAACAGGTTGAACTGTTTCTGAAAGGAGTTTAATTAAAGCCTAATGCTAGGGACCCTTACTTCTTAGTAGTCAAACTGAAATATGTTAATAGCCATGTCTGTGATAGCCTCTCTGACTGTTTAACTTTTAGCTGCTGGTCTCAGATATTAGCAACAACACACTGATAGGTTGTTTTTTTTTTTTTTTTTAATTAACTATATATACCAACTCATTGGGACTGTTCATTTTTAATTCATAGTTTGCATACTATTTGGTTGCCAACTTTTTTTATTCAACTCTTCCTGTGGCTGAATGTAGCATGGGAATGTTGGGAGGAAATAAGAGACACAGAAAGGTGCCTCTTAACTGTAGTTCTACTCTTGTGTCGGCTGGTATTGCTCCTTGATATCAGACTTGTGGGATATTACAGGTGTGGTCCTAAGGACCTCAGTGGAGCTGTGCCTCAGCATCTTCCCATTCTTCACTCAAATACTTTTTTTTTTCCTAAATAAAGAAAAGCAACTGTTCTGTTCTAGCATGAGACCTCAGAATAACTGGGAGTATCTTCTGTTTCAGATACACAGAAATTCATTGTTCCTCCCCAGCTATTTGTCCAGGTGTGCATCAGGTGTTCTTACACCGCAGAACACTGCTACAGTATCCATAGCACTTACTGTCTTTATCCACACCCAATGAACCATATCAGTAATTATTCAAAGTACTTATGTGCTATTGTTGTTTTTCTGCAAGCAATAAAACTTTGTCTGCTTTTTCTTTCCATTCTGTTTCTCTCAAACTGTACAGGTTTGATATTTGGATCAATTATTGTGTTGTGTTAGACTAATGCAACACTATGGACATGAGTGTGCCTCTAAATTCAGCACACAACATATGTTGTGTGGGCAAAGTGGTGTCCAGGAATAAAACAGCGCATAAATTGGTTGTCATTCTTCTCCTAAGTCCTCTTTAATGCTGTTTGGTGCAGTTTGGTGGCTAGAATTACAGCAGTTTGTATTAAATGATGTAAACATGTATTCCATAGCTTTATAATTTGTGGCTCAAAAAAAAAAAAATCTGTTTCAACAATAATAAGCATGCACTGAAGAGTTTACAGCAGCCACTCTGCCAAGTAACTTTTCTGCTGTAAGAATTCTCTTCGTTGCCTCCACAAGTCATGCAGATCTTACACGATTTCACTCAGTGACTCTGTATCCCAGATTAGTACAAAAAAATTTAACTGACAGTCATTACTATTGTGTTCGCTACAAGTAAATGAGCAAGCTGGTAAAAGAAACAGTTTGTGTTAAATGACGCTTTGAAGATTATACCAAAACTTTTCAAAAAGTCTGATTGCTTTTGCTTAATCTTTTCTTCAGCTTTCTCCAATTAATTAGCAAAATGTGCCATACTGTTTATTCAACAAGATTCAATGTGGACATTGCCAATCAAATCAGCTTTCATGATTTAAACCTCTTCAAAAGTAATAGTAACTTGGAAATAAATGGAAGCTTTCCTCAGTAAATGGAGTTGGAGGGCCAGAGCTGCCAGATTTCATCAACTTTTTAAGCATGTTACGGTGCTCTTTGAAACATATGTCACTATTTTATGACTTCTGACTATTTCCTATTGCATTACCAAGGTATTTCAATGCCTCAGTATGTTTACCCTCACTCAGTGGGATGGCTAAAACTAGAATCACAGAATCCTCTAGGTTGGAAGGGACCTTTAAGATCATCAAGTCCAACCATCAGCCTAACACTGCCAAGTCCACCACTAAACCACGTCCCTAAGCGCCACATCTACCTGTCTTTTAAATATCTCCAGGGATGGTGCCTCAACCACTTCCCTGGGCAGCCTGTTCCAATGCTTGATAACCCTTTCAGTGAAGAAATTTTTCCTAATATCCAATCTAAACCTCCCTGGCACAACTTGAGGCCACTTCCTCTTGTCCTATCACTTGTTACTTGGGAGAAGAGACTGACCCCCACCTCGCTACAACCTCCTTTCAGGTGGTTGTAGAGAGCGATAAGGTCTCCTCTCAGCCTCCTCCAGGCTAAATGACCCCAGCCCCCTCAGCTGCTCCTCATAAGACTTGTTCTCTAGACCCCTCACCTACCTACATTTTATATCATTTTTAGTTTCATTAGCATTAACAAAAATAAGGTAGTTTTTGCCTGGACTGCCAACTTCACTTTTGCTGGGGATAGGGGTGGATTTAGCTCTGAGCTTTCATAATAACCTTTAAGTTAGGTGCCAGAGCAGGTAGGAGGGAAGATATGGAGTGTCTGTAGGGCGGTCAGTAAGTGTCAGGTAGAGGCTGCTGGCAAATCTGACAGTGGGATACTTCACAAAGAAGCCCACAGCAACCCACTGAGAGGTTTAGCAGAGCTAACAGGACACAGCTACTGCCAGGACAGTGACTGGGAGAGGGATGAGTACATCCTTTCCATGAACATACAAGTGACTTCACCTTCATTAAAGGGATGCTGCATTTTTACGGTTCCTTAGGAAGTGGGGATGAACAGGCTAAGTTTCAGATGTCCTCACTTTCTCTCCTTGAAGAACTGAAGCCCTTCACTGGAGACATCTTTGCCAGGCACCTAAAAAAGCACAGTCTGGCACGAATGAGAACCATAGAGCAGTTACTAAAGTTTGTCTCTAGAGGGAGATTAGAGCCGAAAATCTGAGGGAGACATTATGTTCTTATAAAGTATATTTAGCTTTGCAGATGTGATAGAACCTCAGGACATTTTGTGGACTGTATTTTCCTTTGCGCATACTTGGGCAACCAGTACTGCAAAATACAAGACTAACATCGCTGATCAAAACTAGCTGTGCAGTACAACCCACGCATCTGCTATGCTGGCTTCTTATACTAGGTTAAAAAAATAAATCCATAACTGAGCTAACCAACTCTATAAACAACTTTCTAAACTGATGAAAAGTCAGTGATCTGAACATTTGTATTCAGTGACGTGTTTAAAAAAACTGAACTTGTTCAACTGTAGTGTACTTGAAATTCTTCAAGAACTCATTGATACGAACAATATATATCCCTAGCCTCCAAAAATAAATGGTGTCTGCCATAGGATATATTCCTTAGTTGTTTAAATGAGATCTTTCAAGTAATACTTTGTATCCAGTTAGCATAAAACCCTAGTACAGCTATCACTTAAAGCTCAGTCAAGAGCAGAAAAGGAAAGGGAGCAGTATTTTAAAAAAAACAAACCAAAACCAAACAACTTAATCTAGTTTGTGAAACATTTTTTTCCTTAGAAATGTATTGTGTATTTTGCTATTTTTAACTATTAAACTGTCTCACAATGCCTTCTTCATGAAGAAATGCTCCCAACACTTCCCCCCCCCAGTTTTCTTTTTTTAAACACATTTTAACAAACGTTTTAAACAACATGTACCAATGAAATGCTCAAATTCTAGTTCCCAGTAATTAACTACAAGTAATTGTCTACCTCAGTAAGTTCTACAGAGACAAGTGTATTAAATTAAATAGAACTATATACTACTAAAGCCATAGATCTCTAGGGGCATAAACTATTGATGACCTCATGATATATAAAAATAGACATCAGCGCATTAGAGGGGAGGTGAAAAAGATAAAGAACCTGCATTACAGTGCCTAAATGATATTGTCTAAGTACATTTCCCAAATGATATTTAAAAATGCTGCAAAACTAGTAGCGATTAAACCATGGCTTTAACTTTTATAGTCAGCATGTTAAGAAATCTAATCATAATTTCAGAGCTGTTAAGATGATATATTGTCTATCAGCTCTAAGACTTCAAAAATATACTTTAAAAAGCCTCTAAATTTTGGTTAGGGGAACTTAACAAGCTGAGAAAGGCTGACTTGGTAGGAAGTATTTTTGGCGGAAATCTGCTATATTTCTGCACCTGCTGTGATAAATATGGTTTATACAAATCAGCTAGGTCATCAGTTCATGACTTCTAAAGAAGGAGTTCAGCTCCAGTATGAGCAATAAAGTAGCAAATTTATAATAGACTGTAGTTATATATAACATGCACTCTCTTTCTTAAGGTCAGAAGGGACCATTGCAATCTTTCATGCCAAGAGATCATAAAAATTTTTAGAAGAGAGAATACCCTAGATTCCAGAGAACCTCATGCAGTTAAAAATAAAATGGGACATTACAGCAGAATAAAAATAAACTTGAAAAGCTCAGGATCCACAGAAATTTTTGTACTGAATACTAATGTGGAATCCCCCTCCCACCTTCTAGCAATTTTTTTTAATACCTGTCAGGACTCAATTTTTTCCCTGAAGAGAAAGGGTACAGTGCCTTCTCTATCCCCCCAAAAACCCAAGTGTTCAATTCAAAATCCAGAAATTACTCCCCACCCCACTTCCCAAGCAAAATGGGTCACATTCTAATTAGGAAGCAGAAATCTATTGCACAGTTAATAGAGTTGCTTCCTAATTCATCAAAGCTGTCCCCAGGAAAACAGTCTGTGTGAAAGGATGGCTCTGTCCTGTCTCGCTCCCTTTCTCTACAAAGGCTCACCTTAACTGGATGTATTGAAAAAGGGAACACAGCAGATTAAGCAATCCCATTCTCATTTCCCCTGCCAGGCAATTCCATACCACTCTCTGCACGTGGGCCCCATTTCAAATACCAGTAAGATTTAAAACAATAAAACAAAAAAAAAAACAACCACCAAACCTCCAAACAATCTTTTAATTCATATTCCAAACTGATTTCTGTGTCTTCCACCCTCCTGCCTTCAGGATAATACTGGAGCAGAGTGCGCACTGGTGAGGTCGTCACTGTATTAGACTTAGCTAAACCAATCAATCTACTAAGTGAAGCGCTATGTGGTGACCTGGAGGGAACCCCCATGCTCTGGAGTGAGAAGTGAGATGACCCATCAGAATCCTCCATTTCAGACTGCCCAGGAATATTTTCAGTGTTCTTTTTCTAATTATCAAAACTTCTCATGGAAATCCATCAGCTTTGACATATTTTGGGGCTCTGATGCTTCTTGGCTCTGGGTGGCACTTCTAGAAGAGGAGAGATCCCACACTACTCAGACTAATTAAAACACTTTTGGTTTCCTCTAACAAAAAGCAGAAGAGTTATTTGTATCTATAAATGCATGTATTCTTGTGTATTGAAAAACTGTTTTCCACCCACTCTGTTTTTCTGTAATGTCTGTGGAAACATATGGCTAATTCAGAATAGCCAAGGTAGTATGCCGACAAGAAGAGGAGACAGACTGGTACCTGGCAGTTATGGGCCCAAATTTTCCTCTGTCAAATTAGTGCCTCTCCACTGCAGCAGCTGGCTTTGCTTCAGATGCATAATTTTGCTGCTGACCTACTGACTACGTAATATCAAAAAACCTCTGCATTTTCCAAAAAGGAGAAAAAAAAAGGGTGGGTACTGAAAGGGTGGATGTGCAAGGGACAGCAAAAGCTGATGTCAGTAAGCGCACTCTTGCCGATAGGTGCTCATTTCTGAGCAATGTGGGAAATGCACTTGTTCGAGAGTGCAAGAAATGCTAGCAGATGTAAATTGTAATATTATATTTATATATAAATATATATCTACATATTAAGTTTGGGAGCCAGACGATACATAGGCATACACTGAATTGAACCTGTTCTACTAAATGTTCCACTTGCCATATACATGCTATATATACTGCAGAGGCTCTCAGTGGGAGTGGGCAATGAATGGGTCTCTGGTGCCAGAAGGATGATCCCCGCAGACACTCCATCCCCATGCCATTCAAGCCTGGTATTCATGGGACTTCCCAGTATCCAAAGAGGAACAATCTTGGAACAGGGAAAGCCCTCAACCTACTGTACTAACATAGAGGAGGGAGAGTAATATATTTTAATTCCCAGTCAACTGAGGTGATGGAATTACCTGTACTTAGCTAGGTGCCCTTTCCTGATCTTTTACATGGCTGGAAGACAAGACGAAACCATAACGCTTCCAAGTGGGGACTGCCACCCCTCCCTCCCGGCATCCTTTTACCCCCAAAAGATTTGAACACCTTACACCCTTGTCCCTGAAAAGCACACCAAGAACTGCAATAACCAAGCCTTTCCTGTACTATTTTAGGGAGCCAGCCCTTCAAAACAGAAGTGAGCTCCAGTTAAGGCTGTGTGCTCTCCTGCCAGCCCCCCAAAGACCACTTTGCCCTCCAGCCCTAGGCAGCTTGCCAGGTTCCAATCCAGCACGCTGTACCCAGCCGGCTCCAGCACTCAGCGTGGGAACCGATCGGAGACGCTCAGAGGAGCTCCTCCTGCAAGTTGTCCTGCTGTCAGGTAGGAGCCCTGCGCTCCGCCACCCTGCTCCCACACCCCTGCCACCCTGCCGTTACATGTCCTCGTCACTGAGCCAAAAGGGAAGCACGGAGGCAAAGAAATAAAGTGCCCAGGGGCCAAACCTGGACAGAGCTACAACCCAGGTGCTGCTGACCATTTCCCTCTCTTTTTTTTTTCTTTCCTCCCCCCAGCCAGAGCCTGGCTCCGTCGGTAAGGAGGGCGTAGGGTACCTGCGGCGCATCCCTCCCCGGGGCCGGCAGGTTGTGCGCGCTGGCTCAGACGCGCTCCTCAGCCCCGCCGCGGCGCTCGCCTCCCACCGCCGCGGGGCTACCACCTGCCGGGAGCAGGTGCCGGGCGGCAGCGCGGGGTGCCAGCGCCCGGCCACCCCCGGTTTGGTGCGGGGGGGCTGAGAGGGCAAACTCCCGCTTCCCGCTTCCACGCCGAACTTCCCAGGCAACACCCGCCGCTCCCGGAGACACCCACCCCACCGCGCATCACTCACCGCCGGGGCGCGGAGCCGTGGGGCAGCGCCCGCCCCGTTCTTCGTTCTTCCATGGGAGCCCGCGGGAGCCGGGGGAAACGCGCCCGGCGGCGGCGTGCGAGGAGAGAAGGAAGGAGGGGAGCGGGGGAAGCCAGCGAGCGCCCGCTGCCACCCGCCCGCCCGACCCGGCTGGAAGCGCCGCAGCCGGCGCCCGGCGCCAGCTTGTTTGTACGGCCCCGCCCCGCCCTACGTCACGGCGAGGCCCCGCCCACATCCCCGCCCACGGCCCCGCCCCGACGGTGGCCACCGGCGACCCGCTGGGGCGAAAGTAGCGGTGGGAGCCGTCGCCGCGGTGCGGGAGGAGGGCGGTGGGGTGCGGGCAGCCCCTGGGCGCTGTTCTCTGTGTGTGTACGCACACACAGACGCACGCACCAAAAATGATAATTCGCACAAATCATATCACAGTCCTGGGGAAATAAATTGCTATCGACGGAAAACAGTCTTCCTCCCCCCCCCCCGTTGATTGCCTCCTTCCTGTACGTACAAAAATAACACCCATGCGAGGTCGCGCGAATAAGAGGCTTGTATTCACTTCTGCTTCTTGTTTGTGTTTTCTGGACTTCGCGAGGTGGCTTTGATCCGCCTCCTCCCCCCCCCCCGCCCGCCCCCCCTCCATCCCGAAATGCTTTTTCCTCAGCCATTAGAATTTAAAGCAGGATGGATGGCTACAGTGACAGAAGTGCTGCTTCCTAAGAGCGGTGGGAAAAAGGCTTTCTGGGGATTTATTTTAAGTCATAGGGTTAATTTATTGAAATAGGTCTGTATTTGCCAAGAGCTGATCTGTGTTTTTTTCAAGATAAAATGCATTTAAACCAGTATTAACATACTGCGTCCTCAGCCATTACTTCAACAGCCAAACTCTCTTGAAATTCACTGGGAGCAAAAAGCGGGCCCAAACAACTCAAAAAAAGAAAAGAAAAAAGAAAAAAAAGAAAAAAAAAAGAGGCTGGTGGGGGAACTCATTTCTCGGTTGATTTGGATCCGTTTAGCTCCACTCCTGTCTGGGGAAGCTTCACACGCCCTGGCACATCTGTGAGAGGTAGGGTGTTCCTAAAGAGGTGGATTAGCGGTGTTTGCACACAGGGTTTAGTACCCTTTGCCTAAAGAGGTAACGTGCTTAATCATATAGATCAGCACTGCCCTGACCGGGGCTGGGCGGCAGCCAGGAACCTCTCTGCCGCTGAGGATCAGTTTAAGACTTCCTGAACTTTTTCTTACGTTCCAGACTTTTACTTCTTTTCTTCTGTAGCCTTGCGTGCAAAGAACAGTTGCTTGTTCCTCAGCTTGCTTTGAGAACTGCTGTTCTCCAGTGGCACGTGATTATATTGATTGAGGGTTCGATGTTTAAATTTCCATCCACGATGGCGGAGCTGTTTGCATAAGCATTGCAGGACCAGCTTCTCGCTGTACAGGTACAATGGCCAGGTTTTTTCCATCCTTCTGCTAGAAACTGTGGCCGTGGCTGCCGTGTGGGGACTGGGAGGTTGGCATGAGCTGGACCTGGGCATCTGAGAGTGGGCTCTTTAAATAAGCAGTGGATGAGAAAGGCTTAAATCACTTCCCAAACCTTTGACAGGACGCTGAAGGTGGACTAACGAGAGGTTTGCAGGATACCATGACCATTGCCTGCGACTTACTCACTGTTCGTTCACTCCTCGAGTGCCAGTCCGTGGGACTGTCAGGTCATACTTGCTTCCTGCACCAAAAACCAGCTTAGTGCAACAATGCCATGCAAATATTCTCGTGATGTATATTTTCTTAAATCCTTTTCCTTCAGCCTTGGCCTGCAGTGATTTTATAACAGGAACTGCAGCAACAAATTATGGAACTCTGATTTCTAATCATGACTTCTACAGAGGGATTATAGAACAAAGATGCTATGTTTATTTAAGTATCACCAGCAATTTCACATGGATTACAGGCAGTAGGTGTGTGTGTGGAGTTACTTTGCTTACAACTGTTTGTCTGCCGCCAGCCCTGAATAGGCATACTTTTGTATGGCTAAATTAATTAAGAAAATAAATATGTAATAGAAAATCTAAGGAAAGAAAAGCACTCAGTTATGTCTTAAAAGCGGTATCTCTAAACAGAATCTTATCAAATGTTTTCAAGAAACAAATGCAACTACTTACGGAAAAATAGGATGGTATAACTATGAATGTCTTTGCATTTTTAGTATTTAAGATGTTTCCTGCATTTAAGTTTACTAAATCATTTCAGTGCAATTTCTTTAGCACAAATAGACATTTTAATTTTTTAATGTAAAAAGAACACTTCACAAATGTGAAATAGTACAACAGTACTGTCCTTTTACTTGTATTTTAATACCTTTCTGTATGTTTTATAATAAACCTGAGAGTCTAGTAGAGAAATACTTTTGTTTGAGATTAGCCTTGCTATTTAACCCTGCATGACAGTAGGCTTTGGTTTTCTTGTAAACAGGCTAAAACCGAAAAGCTTAGATGTCGTTCAACTGCTACAGACCCACACAATTTGGTCATAAGGGATCACTATTTCTTCCATGTGATCTCTAGATCAGATAACATAATATCCATTTCACATGTAATATCCAGTCTTGATATAAAAGAATCGAAAGATGAAAAATTCACCATTTCTTTAGGTAGTTTGTTCCAATCATGAACCATCTTCGGTGTCAAAATAATAACAGAAGGTGTCTGTGCACCTTTTAATCTGGAGTTATCTAACTGTAGCTTCAAGCCATTGCTTTGTATTATCACCTTCCCAGGCAGATTAAAGATACGTTTTGCCCAAAAACATACTTTCTTATTCTAATTAAGTCACTTCTGAGTATTATCATTTTTTTTTGGATAAGCTAAACAAAGCGATCTCTTGTAGTGTCTCACTGAAAGGTATTTTCTCCAGGCTCAAGGAAGTTTAGATTTTTTTATTTTTCTTCACTTTTCACAAATTTTCATCAGTGAGTGCAATGGAAACGTTTTCACAATGCTTTGATAATGAATCCCGATTGCCAATAAGGTTTCAAGATCTATCGGTTACTCAGTTCTTAAGATATTTCAAGTACATTTCATTGACATGTAATCCTTACTTTTTAAATTCAAATGTTCTCGGCTGCTAAATCTGTTGCCTTATGAAAGTCTAGGTCTATTCTGCCTGCATACATCTTTTTATCAAGCCAATTTGTAATTTCCTCAAAGCAGGTCTGTTTGACATGATGGTGGTAGTGTCTCTTCAACTGTGGGAAAACTGGTAAGAGAGAGTGACACTAACCGTACACGTGCTATGTTTTTGTTCAGTTAATTGAGTAATGACTAATTGAGAAAAAGGAAATGAGAATTCTTAAAGCCAAAAGCATGAGAAAGGAAATTAAACTCATCAATGCAGCATTGCCAATATTCATTTACACTTCCCTCGTTAGTCTGAAAAGAAGGATGTGAAAAATGGGATGTTTGATTTTGCCAAAATTCCAGCATATCCTGGATGGCTGGCATGCGTCTGCACTCTGAAGAGAGGGGCGTTCTGCTCATAGAGTATATGAAATGGGAGCCTGCTCGGAGGAAACAACTCTGCCTGAGGAGATGCCAACTCATTCAGAGCCGGGGTTGGATAATCTGGGGCCAGGGCTGGGGCTAGGGCCCATGCTGGAGACAGGAAGGCAGCAGAGGTGGGATGCCCTCACGGCGGGCAGGGAGGAGGTGGTGATGCACTGGAGGGTCCCAGGAGGTTGCGCAGCACAGCATGGACGGAGCTGGAGGTGGGTGGGCTTTGCTCTTGGCTCGGCTCTGGAGCCAGCCGAAGCTCTTTCCAGCACAGCCTGGAAAGCACTGGTTTCATGCTGCCATAAGCATAAAGGAGGGAACCCCTTCTCAGCGTGATTTGAAAACTTTCTTTCAAACCCTGCGCCACCACTCCACTGTTTATCACAGTAGCTGTTTTGGAAATGCAGAGGTGGAAGATACCTGAAGGAGCAGTGACATGAAAATTGCTTAATTGAGGAAATACTTAGACCTTTCTGTATATGGTCTACATTGGAGCTGCCTGTTACACAATGAAGTTTACGTTTGTCAGGTTGAAGTCATGCAGTTACGACTTAAGCAATTCAGGACAATTCAGGCTGACGGATTTCTAGATTTGTCACTAGCAAATACTCAAGGGAAAGCAGGAAGGAAGTAGTGCTGTAATCCAGTCACCTAAGGGAATTCAGGGGTTGAGTTATAAAATACATTTAAATAGGTATCTATTATAATGTTATTTTAAATTCAGGAAATAATAAGTATGTTACTTCAGTTCTAAAATGTAAAGAAAATGGGTCTAATTCAGGACTAGAATGTAGAGAAGACATGAGAAATGCACCATTTTGATGTGAAAAGCAATGGAAGTTAAAGTATGGAAAGACGTATATGGTTGGGAGTGTGAGGCTATAAGCTGGCCTTTGCTCAGGTGAAATACATTTCCTACACATTGTGTTTTTCCTTTATCCCCAAAGGCAAGCACTTACGAGGTGTTCAGGTTGGATATGACAGCGTGGCCACTAGGCAACGTGGCTTTTGATAGAAATAATAGAAACAACAAGCCAATATAAACCCAGGGACCCCTCCTTTCACTGCATAAGCGGAATGCTCCCACAGTAGTAAGGCCGTGCTGCTTGTTGGGCCTGATATCGCTGTTGATAGAGCTGTTGCTTAAAAGAAACAGTCCAAAATGAACTCTTGGGTAGTGAAACCTTGTAGCGTACAAGATATATGAGGATTTGAAAGAAAGGCTTAGGATTTTGCAGTCCACAGGAAGAGTTAGATTAGTGTTGGCAGAACAGACTGTGTCTCTGGTCTGGGTGAGGTTCTTCTCTGGAAGAGAAGGCTTTTGGGCTGTTCAGAGAAGAGCTGTCCCTGCGGTGGAAGACAGCAGCCTGGTTGTCCATGGTAGAAGATACAGCTGATTGAAACAAACTGTAGGAAAGAGACAGTAAATCCAAATGGGTAACGGATTTGAACAAACACACAAAAGGCTAAACTGTAAACCTTTGGAAAGTTGAGCTTGCTTCTAGCAGGTGTCCAGCGCTGCTGGTAACAAGCTCTATCAAAGCTTCTCAGAAGCAGTGATGGTGCATTTAATAATGACAATATTGAGGAGATGTAACATTATGGTCCAGTCTGGGACCCACCTTTACCATATATTCTCTCTGTGGTCCAGCATTTTTAAATTATATTCACATCTTAGATTAAGCAATAAACCACAGGCAAAACAAACAAAATGTAGCAGATGGAAAGGAACTGTGTGAGAGGGACCAGGCTGGTGTAGGAACAATACTGAAGGAGGTGCAAGGAAAATGTAAAAAGCCCAATCTCATAAAAATATTTTCAGGGAGGATTTCTTTACATAGAATAAGTGGGAGCTTGCTGTATAGGTGAGCTTATGAAAGCTACGTGGAAGTGAGGCATGCAGGAGGGACCCTTACAATGAAAAGGGAGAATGAATGATAATTAAGTGATAATATTGAACTTTTCCCAGAGAAATAAATAAAGGATTAATCTGAAGATTCCTCACAGCCCTGCCTCATAGCACAGTTTAGATTTCTATTTAAAATGATCTCTGTGAAGCATGCAATAATGTCATGGCCTTCTAATACGTTTTCTTTAGGCAAACATTCTCAGGTTGGCACTTTAAGCTCCAGGAGTTGAGCACTGAGAAGCACTGAGGTTTATATTGCTGTAAATAAGAGGCCTGTCAAAATCCTGTAGTTCAGTATAAACATTTAAGACTTTTCCTTTCCCTAACTGAAGTGCTGTTTGTAATAAGAATCAGAGATTATTACTTAGTGATACAAGATTCGGGATGATGGCTTTTACCTGATCTGAATAATGTTGCGTGTAACAAAGTAAAGGAAAAAAAAAAGATTAGTAGTAAATTGACAACGGATATGATCCAAGTTCCAGAAGATGTGTGAGACTCGTTATAGCTTTGCAAGTAATTAAGCCTTTTCCTTTGAGAATGTAGAGTACCCCTTTCAGGTAAGGTATTGCTATATAAAGAGAAGGGGATAGGTACAAAGTGATAATTGGTGCAGCGTAATCTTCCTGAAAAGCTGTGTGGGTAACAAGAGCTCTGGGCAAGAGGCAGAGGTGAGTCCAGAGTAGTTGTTGCCGCACAGGTTTTCCCACCCATCTGCTCAGGGTGACATCCCCAGGCTAGCAGAGCCTTGCAAGGACACCAGAGCAGATACTGGAAGGGCTTTCCCCGTCCCCACTTTCCTGCTGCCAGACTCGTTCACTGGGCAGTTGAGTTTGCTAAAGCAGCAGAAATCCACCAGTGCCACCAGCAAAGAGAATCATCTCCTGCTGGTTTCATGCGAGCTGCCTCACCGAGGCTTTGCCCCAGCACGAGTGTGTGGCTGAGAGCTGGTGAGAAAAGGTTAGGATCCCTATTTTCAGCGGTACGTAGCCACTTGAAATGAGAGGAAGAAAAAAGTTAAATGTTATTATATCCCTTGGAAGTTGCTTGCAGCACACAGACCCTTTCACTCAGGGTGGGTGACAGCAATCCATGCATCTGAGCCCTCCTGTACAGTTTCAAATCCAGAAGAAAAAACCTGAGGATGCTGAAAGAAGGCAGGGTAAACAACTGACTGGAGTCGCCTTCCCATTCAAGCATTATTATGCTTCCAGACTTGTAATTCCAGACATCTCTCAATGTCAAAAAGCCTCTTGTGTTATTTAGGTTTATTATACGTTCAGCCTGAGAGCTAGAAGATTTCTTTCTACTCACAGCCATGTACAAATGTACAGAAATAGCCAGAAGGTCTCCATGAGACAAGTTAATTCTTTTCTCAGTCTTCTGGCTATTCTAAATTAGGAATGCCTGGCCTCAGATTATATTAAGAGAAAGATATTCATGCTCTTCAGAATGACAGTTTCCATCCCAGTTTTTAGAGGACATCACTGTGATTGAGAATACTGTTCTGCATTTGGTTTGCCCCCCTTTGTTTTCCCACACTTGCCACCTGATGGAATATATTATACTAGATTTTTTTTTTTGTGTGTGTGTGTGTATCATTATTGCTTTCTTTAGAAGCAAAGCCCTGTCATGCCAATGCTACATGATCTGTAAGAACTTAACAGTAATAGGCAAGAACTAATCTGCATACTCTAATTGAAGCGTACTTTACTGGCTTTCCTGCTTAGGTGAAGAAAAGACTTTCTGTTGAATTTATACTCTGCAACTCAAATACAAACCTGCATGAGGTAATAAATACAGACATGTTTCTTCTAGTACTGCAGTATATTGTTGAGGGCTAGACTTTACCCAGCCTTTAGCATATGACATGGGCAGGGGATGGAGAATCGAAACGTGTGCCGTACTCAGCAGCCTCCTGGACACAGCCTGAGAGCAATCAGCTGGGATGTCTCCTGGATTTAAAGGGATTAAAAGTAGGTAAAGCCATGGCCCACTTTGCTTTCACACAATCAGCAGGAGGTAAAACATCCTGTGTGTTTTCAGAAGCACTGGGGAGGGACAGGACACCTTCGAGCCATCCTTCCCCTAGGCAGTGTGATGTGTTCACCTGCTCAGGGCCAAGACTGGGGGCCACTGTGTGGGCATCTCTCCCCTGGGTTTACACTACAGGGAAAATGTCTTCTGACTGTGGGGTCCCTTGCTTATTTCAAATAGAATGTAACATCACTAAATGGACTGGAAGCCTAAAACAAGCTGTGATTGCTCTTAATGCTAGAAAAAGCTTGAGGTGTTTGCAATAGCTACAGTAGGGGTATGGTTACCTTAGATGAAAAGAACATGCCCAGGCACACAGATGCTTTGCAGTCTTTATGAGGCACAGTGTTCAAGGTTGAATGCTTTCACCTACCAGATGATACCCAGCATAACTATGTTCCTTTAAGGGCACTGTTGCTTTTAAAATACTTTTATTATTTTTTTCCTGTGATGGCCCCTACCCTTGAGGCTCAACTCTGCCACTCTGATTCAAAGCTTTACCCAAGTTTGCCAGCGATTCCATGGAAATCAACTGACCTTGCAGAGAAAGGTACATTTAACAGAGAAAAAGAAAGCTTGATCCAGGCTTTCATTAAATACCACTCAGGTGTAACATGGGCTGGTCTGTGTTTGTCTTTGTTGCATGTAACTAGCTGCCGCTAACATCATTAGGATTTCCAGGCACAGACCAACTGGGTTATGAAACCCAAGTTCCAGATATAGAGTAAAGTCCGAGCAAATTAGATGACCCATGTTGCAGACAGAATACAAGTTCAGTGTAAAATATTTATTGCTCCAAATTATTGTTGTAAGAGTAATAAAATGAAGCCATATTTGTAGGCTTCACAGTGATATATTTTTATGAGCTTAGAGCTGCTGTTTGTATAAATTCAATAGAGAAGCTGTTTGGACTTGTTTCAAATTTCTTTAGCTACAGGGGAAGAACATTTATTCCCTATTTCACTTGTTAGAAAGAATGAAAAGCAAATCTTTTATCTGTTTACTAGAAAATACAGCTTTAATGAAACTCATTACCTTTCTGAGTCTGGCTGTTGGAGTTGTATAGAGATGGAATCAGGTTGCCTAGACATTGAGGGACAGGATGGACACCAGTTCTCTGTGGGCCTTTTAAGAAGGTAAAGATGAAAGCTGGTTAGATAGATTCAGCTGTAATACTTACCCAAATCATATAGTCAGGTACGAGTATTTCAACTGAGAATGGGCTTTGCTGGAGATTTATTTGTGAAATCCTGCCTAGACATTCCTGGTTTCTGGCCTTGATTTTTTTTCCCCAGCATCCTGGGGGCTGGCTGCATTTCTGGGATCCCTAAATCATCCTGGCTCCCTGGATGCAAGAGGATCCATTAGCCAGGAATCCAGCTCTCAGAATTGTTAAATGCTGAACTGTAGTTGGTAGAAAACCTATTTTGAATTATCAAAATTATCATAAAAATGGATTGTCCCTTATCTGACTACCCAAGAAGCAGTACGTCATTCATAGGGCTATCCTGACTGGAAGGCGGCTATACTGGAATGGGTGAAAGAAGTTTTATTATATCCTTATGACTAGTGTCATGGCAGAGTTCCCTTATGGAGTGGGAGAGGAACCCAAACCTGCTACTGTTTCATGCTGACACTTGATCATTCTGGCCCAATTCAGGTCTTGATCTGATTCCCACTGGGACTGATTTCAATGCGGTTTGCGTTGTTACAGGTGACAGTGCCCATGGGGTGCGCGTGGGCTGTATGAGGAAGCCGTGTTCCTGGGATCCTCATTGAGATGTCCCTGCATTCCTGGAGAAGTCATATCGTATGAGCTCGTTCAATTCTTCCAATGGCAGAAAAAGAAGGTTGATCCCCACTTCATCCGTAAAGGGAAAATGTAAACATATTTGGGTGGTGTCTTGTTGATTAAAAAGAAAAAGTGTAAAAAATAAAAGGCATTTCGTACAAGAATAACCTGCAGGTTTTTTTGAAAATTCTCTTCCTCCCCTGTAGTTGTTGTCCTTGCTTCTCTGGTGGGAATATGTCTCAATTTGATGATCAGTACAGAAAAAGGGGGCAAATGCATTTTAATTTAAGGATTTGAGTGTTTTTTTGGACAAAAGTTTTTTCAAAGGAAAAATTGATCCTCTATCTTTTCTTCCTCCAAACTTCTCTCCTTCAATGAAAGAGGGCTAAGATATATTGCATTTATTATAAGATAGGCTTCTCAAATAGCTGCGTGTGTATGAATAGTAACCAGTTTGCTCCAAGAGACAGTGTTTCATAAAAAGTGGCAGGTTTAAAATTCAGTCCCCTTTTTAGGCTCTCGTGTCTCTGTGTTGTAACTTCTCCTTCCACCCACTGTTCTTCCGTTACACGTAAGATAGCAGCATCTCAGTTCACCTAGTTCAGGAAAAGAAGAGGTCTAGTTCAGGAAAAGAAGAGGTCACCAGCAGCACAGACTCATCATGAGCCTGCTTCAGCAGCTACTAGCAAATAAGGGTATCTATGTCTGACTAACAGAAACTTTTATTATCTCTCAACACAGTTACAGATCTACAGTTTGAAAAATTCTGTGTTAGAATAATTTTTTCATCTGCCTTTTTACTCCAGTTTTGCAGTCTAAAGAAACTAACTTTGTCCTTACACTGCAGCAGAGCCATAGTAAAGGAACAGTGACAAATGAGGTAAAAATACCCACATTTTGTGAATTGCTGCTTCTGCTACTGTTACCCCTGAAGAGGAGGGTACCCCTGAGTTTCAGAGCTGTGGAATGATCATGAGGTGGCACAGCTCAGAGGTGCTGGAAGAAGACAGCACAACAAGAGTATGGGCATCAGGGATGCTGAGGGACCAGTCCTTTCAGCAGAGATCTGCCTTGGGTTATCCAAATCTTACTACTATTGAGAGTATGAGTTACCTCCTTGCAACTCGTTCTCTTAATCACAACATGGGTTGGTGAAAGGGACTACAAAATAAAAAGAATTAATTTAATTTGGCAATCATCTTTTTACAAATACTTTGTTTTTTAGGGCATCATCATTAACATGAATTGCTCTCTAGAACATAGGATAGTTCAGGTTGGGAGGAATCTCAGGTCGTCTAGTCCAGCCTGCCCAAAGTCAGAGCATGGTCAACAGCCGTGTTCTTCCAGTAATTCTTGCATGTTTAGCTGTTTGCATACAATTCCCTGCTAACTAGTCAGTGCAAATCTTTTGGGCACACTGTGCTGTGTCTACCTTAACGTATTTGGCATTCTATCACCTCTTTGCTTTTTGTGATTTCCTCTCCATTGAAATTTTTTGAGATGTAGCCAGCTCTCAGCCGTGGCTTCACATACTGCTAGCCTTTATTATAGGATCTTCCTTTCCTGTCTTCCTTTATTATAGGAAACATTTCTGTCACATTAGTCTTTTATGTTTCTTTCTTAAAATCCCATTTAGATGTTTTTCAGCAAAGTCTTTTATGCTTAAAATATTCATTATTAGGACTGGTAAATCTTTACACACAGAGCTAAACTCTACTTCCATTTCCCACTCAGAAAGTCTTAGATTTTCTAAAAATTAGATCTAATTACTTATTTTTTATTATCTAATAAGAATATATTCTAGTATTTACATTTTCTAGGTTGGTGTTTCTGTCCATGTCTACTGGTATGTACTGGTGTATATTTAATTACTAAAATGTGCCCGGCTAACATATCTATATATAAATAACTGTACATATAAATATTTAGATTTTATGTAAATACCCACCTAGTGAATAATATGACTAGAAAGATGTGGTTTTTTGAATTAAAAAGATTAAATCGCATTTGTTTAAAAAGTTGTCATAAAAGAATTCTTCCTGTTTGTGAGCATCAGCTCACAGTCTTTGTTCTAAATCAAATTAAGAGAAAAGTAAGCAAAAATGAACTGGAGTTAATTAAAATGTATTTTTAAGCAGTCTCACTCTAAAAAGCTATTAAAAAAGCCTCCATTAATGAGGTGCAGCTTGATTAGAAAGTCACTTTAAACCCCTTGCCTGTTTTCAGTTCTCCGGGAGAACAGCAGCGAGAATTGTTCGGCTTCATTGTGTAGAAATCATTAATAAAAGAGTGCTAATGTACATTGGCTACCCTGGTAAGCTGTGTCTTATGTAAGTCTGATTCAACTAGACAAATGACCTGTTTTTAAAAGGAGATGGAAACATTTGCAGTAAACCTCTGGGCTGTCAGATGTGCAGAGGGGATATAGCTACTACAGAAAAGATGTTTATTCAAATTCTTCAGACACAGAAGGTCAAACAAGCCTAGTTAAAAGTCGAGAAACGAAAATCAGCATTTGGGACTAAATCCTTGTCTCGGTGCATAGGCTAAACACCCCACCTGTCTTCTTGGGATGTCAGTGGTCTCTGGGCAGCATTGCTCAACCACTCCTGGAGTGGAGCAGAAATAATCTGTGATGACGATACACCTGCTGTGCAGAAAAGGTTAATCTGTTGGCTCAGATCTTCACCTATTCTAGTTCTAGTGGAATTCAGCTCCTTCTGATAGAAATAAGCTCCTTTGTTATGAAATGCACACAGGAGATGAACAGCACCAGAGAAGATTCTGTATTTTTGTTGGGAGGTGTGGAAAGACTCCCAGTACAATTCTTTCAACACTGTCACTATTCATAGAGGAAGAAACCAATTTTATGGATTAGTGATAGCTGTAGTCTTGAAAACATGCCAACGTCTTGCAAGTATCATTGGTCATCTACTCAAGCAATTGCTTTACAAAATTTTTTTTTTTCAACTTGTCTATTAGTCTAGCATAATGGAACAACAACCTACAGCCCAGCTCTGGTCTCTTTTGCCCATATAGCTCAGTGGCTGCAGTGGAATTATTTCTAACTTGCTACACCTAACCAAGATTTTCAGTTAAGAAAGATAGTTTTCTTTCTAATTTGTCACTGAATCACAGAATCCATGTGGTTTGAAGGGACCTCTGGAGGTCATGTGGCTCACCTCTCCTGCTCAAGCAGAGACACCTACAACTGGTTGCCCAGGACCAGGTCTAGTATCTCCAAGGATGGAGACTCCAGAATCTCTCTGGTCAACCTGTATCAGGGCTCGGTCACCCTCACAGGAAAAAAATGGTTCCTATGTTCAGAGGGAACCTCCTGTGTATCAATTTGTGTCCATTGCCTCTGGTCCTGTCACTGTGCACTACTGAAACCTGGCTCCACCTTCTTTGCACCCTCCCTTCAGGTATTTATATCCCTTCATAAGATCCCCTGAGCCTTCTCTTCTCCAGGCTGAACAGTCCCAGCTCTCTCAGCCTTTCCTTATAGGTTAGATACTCCAGTCTCTTCATCATCTTAGTGATCCCTCTCTGGACTCTCTCCAGTCTGTCCATGTCTCTGGTACTGGGGAGCCCAGAACTGGACACAACACTCCAGGTGTGGCCTTACCAGTGCTGAGTAGAGGGGAAGGATCACCTCCCCTGGCCTGCTGGCAGTACTTTGACGTGCTGGCACCCCATAATGGGTCCCTCGTAAGCACTTCCTTGCTTACTTGTGGGAAGAGGCATGGAAAAATGCTGGTTTCGGTCTTTTTGTGCTCAATTTATGCTCTGCAACTACCGTCTCCCTCATGCTGACATGTTCCTTGCATTTCCCATCTCTAAACAACGCTGAAGATAGCGGAGTTTCAGATTTTGTTGAGTCATCCCACATTTAAGGAAAAGCAGAGGAAGCATTTTCTTATACCTTTCTAAAGAAGGGGAAATAAGCAACTAGAATAATGCAATCCCTTTCTTCTACAAATACCTGCCAATGCTCCCATTTTACAAGTTACACCCACATAACACAGGAGGCGGGTCCTAATATATGATCTTCACATTTATGTGGTCCTCCTTCAGCTCTAGGCTTATATATACTCATACACTTATGCAAGCTCAGGACTATATGAAACCAAACTATTTCATATACCTCCTTGGTTAGCTACTTGGGATGCAGGAGGCCAGCAGCCCATAGGTTCTCTGTTAAGGTCAAAGGGCTTATCCAGCGGTGGGAGATATTTGTGTGGTAAAAGCCCTCTGTTTATCATGTTTCCACTCCCTGGAATCCTTCTAGAGCAGCTGGGAAGGAGGGACCTTACAGATTGTCTAAGAGAAGTCTCACCTAAACTTAAGTATTTAAATGCCAAATACCTAGTATAAGCCAGTAATAGTCAACGCAAAAATAGACACTCCTGGAGGGGAGGTCCCTTTTTTCTGCACCATGGGCATGCCCTTATAGAGAGGATTGCCCTTTGGCTGTAGAAGGAACCTATAGAAGGAGTATATAATACTGTGTTACTCTGCCTAACCTTCAGGAATTATGCTTAGATAAACTGGATCCTAACAGAAGATGTTACTTTTGTTCTGATCTTAGGATTCCCTATGCTGGACAAGTTGAGCTGATTGTATACCAGAGGATGGAGGTGCTCTACCCACTTGTGGCTGGAGGCAGGCCACCCAAAAGAATTCAAAGCGGGTGTCACCTGTACCCAAAGTGATCTGCTCAGCTGCCTGCAAAATGCAGGCGATACAGCTTTGGGCATGCAGCACAAGAGGAAAGGAGTAGTTCAGCTCTTAAGCTTTCCTCTACTGGGCAAGTTTAGCTGGTTGCATACAAGAGGATGGAGAGTGCCCAAAGCAGGATAAAATGAATCTGAATCATAATTCAATCATCTGATTCTTTATCTGTACCTCCTTAGTTAGAAAAAGGAATCATGATGTCCAGCTAACACTTAAATTTGTATTTCTGAACTGATATGATTCATCAGTGAGTAAATACAGGTCCTTCTTTTTCAGCTGACTGTATTTGCCTTGGAGCTCTCCAGCCCTAGTTCCCCAGTTCCTGGATTACCTTAAATACCAGTGGAAAAGCTAGCTGCGATTTCTGCTAGTAGCTGTATGAATGTGTGCTCCTTTTGTGTGAATATGAATTTGACCCAAAGACACGTGTCGTTTCTTGTGGCTTTTTAGGAATGCAGCATAAAAATGCAAGAATGTGAAGAGTTGCAGCAGACAGTGCAATTTACTGAGAGGAGATGCCGCAAAATGTTATGAAATCCTCCTAGCCTAGTTTAATCTTTCTCCTGTGTTCTCCCACACAGTGTTCAGAACCAGTTAAGTGACATGAAGAATATTACACATTTTTTTATAACAGATGGGGGACGCCGCTTTTATGGATTTGAACAATTCATTACAAGTCAGGTTCTGTTAAGATTCATCATGCTGTCATTTTTCTCACATCTTGTCTAATCTCCCTATTCCAGGCTGATCCCAGTCTAAGTAGGGGACCGAGGGAGTCCTCTCACTGGCCCACCAGCTGATGTCTGGACCACCCTCTCTTCAGCAGTCAAATAAGGAGACTTTGGAGAAGGAGAACATAAGTTGTACTCCCTCTGTGCCCAGTGCTGGTGCATGAAGGAGGAGACAGGCCACATCTGTTCAGGTGTTGCAGAAATGTGTTTTCATTCTCAACATTTCACACATTAACAGGCAGATTTCGGCAAAATGGATTAGTGTGTGTGCTTTTTAGACAGTGAGAACTGTCTCTGGAAGGACTTACCAAGGCTTGGTCAGGGCTAGGGAGGACTGTCAGGTGGATTACGGGATGGGGTACCAAAGGCTATATGTGCCAGTCCAAACAATTTGTTCCTGCCTGCCCTCTTCTATGGTGCCCTCTCTCTCCAGAGACCTGTCATCCCTCCCTGTATAACCAGTCCTTTCCAATCTATAACCAGCTGTGTATCCAAGGCATGATCAGAATGTTACGACACATGCTTGACAAGGCATGTCTTCTACGTGTGCATGCATGTAAGTTTAGGTGATCCAAAGCTGTTTGCATGTCCCAGTATATGAATGGGGACATATTTGTCTCATGATAGTGCAATATGTGCTTTTGAGGAAAATGACAGGTACATAAAAGTAGACACTATTCATGTGACTTCGCACATACTTGCAAACATATGTGCGTGATGGCAGGCATCTGCAGTTCAGTTACAGGATGGGTGCATATTTGCTTACGTGACATGGATGAACCATAATGTACGGGAGTCACATACCTTCATGGGAGCTTTATTACCATGAGAAGTTGGATATCTCTATTCCAGGTCACTCATGACATCTAATCTTCACATTACAGGCATTTGTGTAATAACAATCCCTTTCCTGAAGTGTTCTCTGAGACTATAGATACAGCTGATGAGGAAGAAGTGGTGTGATTTAAGACCAGACTGTCAGTGCAGAGATGAAATGGATTGGATGCCAAAACATTTTAATAACAGATAAGCAAATTTACTAATTGTACAACTTCCCTGTTCCATGGGATAGGCAGCACAATCTAAAAGAAGTCAGGAGGGAGTCAATGTAGTCGTTCCAGCTGTGTGGAACATAGTCATGGGGCAGGGCTGTGAGGTCCCTTTCCATCCTTGAGCGACTCTGGGCACCAGTAGTTATAGCACTGGGTAGAGAAAATTTAATTCTTGGTTGGCTTGTTCAAATTTCCTCAGCACCTAACAACTAGCTGGCCCTGGTGCTCACAATCAGCCCATCTCAAAGGCTTTCCACAAAGACACTCTCACAGTGTTTAACAGTTTATTTACACTCAGCGTACTCCTCTGTTTTTAGAACTAAGTTACTCCCTTATCCTATAGGGTTAACTAAAGTCCATATGCTAACAGCTCTCGTCAAGTAAGCCCACCCCATGCCAACTGCCACAAGGAGCAACTTCTTAGGTTTGACTTATTCTACGCTGAAGTTGGTGAGAGCTGTTCCATTGTCTGATCCAAAGAAACAGTGCCAAAATCTCATGTCCTTTTGTGCTAAAACTCCACCAGGGTACAGCAAATCCAAATATTATGTCTGCAAGTAGGTTTCCCAGTTTATTAATTTACTAATATACATGTGCGTATACATGCATCACGCATATTTGTATCTCTGTAAAGAAACAGAGATGGACAACTCAATTCAATTTGCTCACTGATTTTATTTTCTTTGGACTTCAATGGCATTTAGTTGTGTGTCTGCTGATGTGAGCATGATGTTTAGCTCCATGCAGTATTATATTTTATCTTGGCTCCAAATATGTTCTCAAATTAGCATGTTGATACAGATGGATTCTTCTCTCAGAGCCATATGATTGATTTCATCTCTGATATTCTGCTCCATCAACATGCAAGGAATTAGTCCTGACATCAAAGGGCAATCTGTTTACATTGGGAGTGCAAAATATCAGCATTAAGCAATGCAAAACAGATTAAAAAAAAAAAAAGAGAATGGCACTGCCATTGCTTTTTGAAACAAAACAAAACACAAAACTTATTAGGAAATCCATACACTCCCTTCTCTAAAGCAATTATCTTAAATGCTGAGAACATTAAGAACATCTGTAATGGGTTCCAAATGTCTGTTCAGACTGCTGTGCATGTATGCTAGTGGTCAATTTAGGATGCTAGAGATATGAATGGGGCAAGCAGATAGTAATACACTTCCCCTCTTGCAGCCTTTCCAAACCAAAAATTCTAGAGGATTTCCAGGAAGTGGACCAGTAATAATCATGGTAAATTTAGATGGGTTATAATTTCTCAGCCCCTCAGAATAGATTTTAAAAGATAGTAGCGGTACCACATAATACAAAGCATTACCAAAAACTGCACTGCAGCTTGTAAATTAATAGAGAGTTAGGATATACTTTTTCAAACATGAGAAATTCTGACACAAAGAATTGTTATCTTCCATTTTGTTTCGGAACATAAATAGTGTCGTATTTATTTTGATTCAGAAGATTGTCTTTTGTACTTGTCAATGTAAAGGATGAAAATAAATAACTAAACCAGGTTTAATTCTGACTTTGACACTTCCAGTGAAAAACTTTCTTGATTTTTCACATTTGAGTCAGAAAAGATTTTATTCGATGACCTAAAGTTACTTACTCTGCTACACTGCTGTTTTTATATAGTTTATATCACTTTATTTTGATGTGAAATAATAAGAATAGCATCCCTTGAAAACCCCCCTAAGACTAAAATGGTGAATGTGCACTAGTCTGACAGAGAAAGAATACAGCAATAGGCTGGCAATGCACAATTCCTCTGGGTAATATATAGCCCTAACTCCTGCCCATCACTTACTTTGCATTGAAGATCTTTCTTTTGTGTTTGTGTTCCACACAAATAATGAAGTATCTGGTTTAGTCAGCTCTTGGTACTGAATTGTTACAGAAAATTGAGTTTCGGAAGTATAAAATGTTGTAAAGGGAAATAATTCTCTAGAAGAAGCAGGTGAAGTAGCTTGACAAACTGTGTTTCTTTGTGTGTATTGACTCCAACTTCCCTGAGAAGCTTAAGTCTGTCTCAGAGGCTTAGGGAGAGATTTAGAAACTTTTATGTAGATTAAAAATCAGTAATAACTAACTATGAAAAAAAGACACTTTTAAATAGAGAAATAAATGAAATAATATTGCATTTTGTTGGACTGGCATTAGTTGCAGATAATTTCTGCCAGGACAGATTTCCTCAGAAAGAGGTTTCAGTTTGTGTCTTCGATTTGGAGTGAGGATCTGTAAGGCTTTGCCCAAAGAAAGCCTGAAACTCTTCCACAGTGTACCATCACTGGATATACATCACAGGTGCAGCAAATGAAGGAATTTGCCACACAGCTGCAGAGAGGCCAGCGACTCCCAGAAACATGTCCTGTACCGCAAGGTTACATGCCTTGAGACCCAGACACCTCCCATAAGGACAAGGTCTACCAATCCCGAAATTTCTCCTAATTGCCTATAAAGTAACTCATCAGTGCTTACATTCTGGCTGGGCTATCGGTAGTGGACACCCAGTACAATGTCTCCTTTGTTTCCAACCCCCTAATCCTCACCCAGAGGTTCTCAACCACAACATCACTAACTGTAAGGGCTGTAGAATCAACCCTCTCCCTTGCATACAGCGCGACATCTCCACCTCACCTGCCCTGCCCATCCCTCCTCAACAGCCTGTAGCCCTCCATCCCAGCACTACAATCTGGGGACTCATTCCACCAAGTCTCAGCGCCCTCAGAGCCAGGACGGGCTCTCTTGTGTTCAGATCGAATTTCATGGTTTTTTCCTTTGAGCCCATTGGTTCTTGTCCCGTCAGTCGTCACGACTGAGAAAGGTCTGGCTCCCTTGCCCTCGTTCCCTCCCAGCCAGCACACAGGCACAGAGAGGTCTTCCTTTGAAAATGGAAGCGGAGCAGAACACTAGAAAAGAAAGGAAAAGGGGGTGAGGGGAAGCACTCTGTTCGGTACTACGTACTGACCCCAAAATGCCGCCCCACTGCTTCTGTATCTGAGCAGGCTGCAACCTGCTCCCTGCACACATTCCCCGCCAAAGTGTTGCACAGACACTCACAGACAGAGGGTTGGTTAAAACAAGCTACTTTATTGTCATCTTTGTATCGCGTAAAGGTCCCCGAGGAGATCAACTCTTTCCAACGCGATGGGTGGTCCCGTCCTGTTACAGGTGGTAACAGGAGCCTCAGTTGCAATGGCACCTTCAGCTGGACCAGCAAAGATTCCCAGGGCTGTGGTTAAGCTGAGCTCCTCTTGAGCGGTGTCATCTCTGTGCCTGCTTTGCTCACATCTGTGACACAGATTCCCCCGGCAGTGTGAGCAGGATGAGCAGATTGTCTGTCCCAGTGTCCAGATTTGTCGCCCGGGTCCCACCAGAGTGAAAGTCACAGGCTCACAGGCATGGGCGGACAAGCTTGTTTCCACCAGGATATGGGAGCAGAGCTGCAGACCTCTGAGGTGGAAATTGTCCTGCTGGGTGAGCCTCGCTGTGGGTCTGCAAAGCAGCGTCTGGACAACAGCCCAGCTCTCTGGCCGTGGTGTGCTGCTGCTGCTGCTGCTAAAGCTGCCCTCTGCCCACTCAAGGCTCAGGCAGGCACCTCAGCTGCCTCACTCCACAGCGAACAGGATCTCGGTGCAGATGTTCATCTGGGGGGTGCTTGTCAGCTGGAACTTGCAGGAGTGGGAGGAGGGCAGCACCATTAGCCGACAGTGGTGTGACTCAGGCAAAAGCAGCCAGGCTGACCTCACCAACTGTTGGACCCAGCGGGTGACTTTCTCCCACTCTAAGTAGGATTGTTTGCAGAGGGTGCGTAGGAGCAAGGAGCTCTGATCCCTGGGCAGCTTGTCATCGGGGTGGTGGAGAAAGCACGCACTATCCCCCACTCGAGCAGATGCACTCCAGCACCACATGGACTCTGGAGGGCCTTGCTGGCAGCTGCCCCGTGGTGTCCAGCTCCACACTGAAAGAGTGCCCAGGGGGTGGCCGCAGGAACACGAACAGGCGGTAGGTGATGCCGTTCTCCTGGACACTCCAGTCTTCATAGGGACTGTCCGTCCCAATGGCTGGGTGCATCTGCAGCAAGAAATTCCTCTTGCAAAGCACTCGGCAGACACCAAGGAGGTCACCAACCAGCTCCTTCAGCACCTTGCAAGTGTCGGGCAGGTCCTGCACTGGTGATGGGGTGGACCCAGCCAAAGATCTCACACCACTGGGTGCACCGTTGAGGTCATCCTCCTCCTCCTCATCATCCTACTTGCTGCTGAAGCACCAGTCTTAGAGAACTTTTCTTTCCCAGATGCACCAGCAGACCACAATGAGCACGGCCAGGGCTTCTGCAACGTCTGAAAATGGCCACTGCTGGAATGCAGAAAGGAGTGTGGCTTCCTCCGCGCTCCTGCTCTGCTCAATCTTCTGCAGCAGCCGAGTCCTCTCCTGACGGAGATATTCCTCACGCTGCTGCATCCACTGGGCCTTGGCCACATCGATCTCCCGATCGCTCTTTGGCCCAGCCTGGAAGGTCAGCACAGCCAAGAGGAAGGCACTGTTCACTGTGGCAGTCAGAGGCAAGCTTCATCTTCCTGGCCACCCAGCAGACCACAATGAGCACGGCTAGGGCTCCTGCAACGATTGAAAACAGCTGCTGCTGGAACGCAGCAAGGAACGTGGCTTCCTCCGTGCTCCTGCTCTGCTCAATCTCTTGAAGCACCCGAGTCATCTCCTGATGCAGATATTCCTCAAACTGCTGCATCTGCATGGCCATGTTCACATCTGTCTGGTGATCGCTCTTCAGCCTGTGCTGGTCTCAGTGGGTCCTGGGCATCACACCAAGTACAGTCCTGCCCGCAACACAGCAGCAAGGCCATGGTGGCCACATGCCAGAGCCACTGCTGCAGGGTTGAGCCGGTGGGGCTGTAGATGGATGACCGTCACTTAGGTACACAGGTGACAAGTTTTCTGGGCCAGGTGGTCTGATTCCCAGGTTGTTTTGTAAAGCAGAGTTACGAGCCCTTGGGCAGAGACAAAACTCCTTCTCCTTCTTCTCCTCTTCTGTTCCTTCTGCTGGGGCAGGATTTAGCCCTGCAAACCCTGACGATCAAGCCAAATGCAAATTGTCTCCCTGGTGCAAGTGGAAAAGATCCTGTGGCTCCTGTCTCCAGCTAACAACTTGCCCCCTGCAAGGGCGAGGAAGGGAGCTGGAGAGGCCACGCCGGGGCCTGCCATCTCTCGGCTCCCCGGAGGTTTCCTCACTTCAGGAGAGTTGGTACATCTGGTGTACATCACCATGTCCACCAAGCTGGAGCGCTCCACTGTGGATCGTGCCTCCCAGAAATGTGACGTGCACCACAGGAGTGCACACCTTGAGACCCAGAGCCCTCAAAAGCTTTCTTTAGCCTCGCTACATACGTGCCAAGACTGACACAGGTGCCACGCTTCTGTCAGTTCAGCCTGTGCAGAACTGTACAGCCGATGCGCCTCCTGTCCAAAGCCTTCTGGAGGCAAAAAGAGGGAACGGCTGTCAGTAAGTGGGAGTGTACCCTGAAGTCCCTTTCTGTGTTAAGTCTCTCTTGTTGGGGTTGTGGGCATCTGAAGTCCCAAGTGGAGGGAACACAGAATCATAGAATCATTTAGGTTGGAAAAGACCTTTAAGATTGAGTCCAACCGTTAACCTAACATTGACGTCCACCACTAAACCATGTCCCTAAGCGCCACATCTACCCATCTTTTAAATACCTCCAAGGATTGTAACTCAACCACTTCCCTGGGCAGCCTGTTCCAATGCTTGACAACCCTTTCAGTGAAGAAATTTTTGCTAATATCCAATCTAAACCTCCCCTGGCACAACTTGAGGCCATTTCCTCTCGTCCTATCACTTGTCACTTTGGAAAAGAAACTGAACTCCAACCTCCTTTCAGGTAGTTCTAGAGAGTGAGAGAGTTGTAAGGCCTCTTCTAAGCCTCTTTTTCTCTAGGCTAAACAACCCCAGTTCCCTCAGCCACTGCTCATAAGACTCATTCTCCAGACCCCTCATCAGCTTCGTTGTTCTTCTTTGGACACTCCAGCACTTCAATGTCTTTAATGTCGTGAAGGCCCCAAAACTAAACACAGTATTTGAGGTGTGGTCTCACCAGTGGTGAGGACAGGGGGACAATCACTTCCCTAGTCCTGCTCACAACACTGTTTCTAATATGAGCCAGGATGCCGTTGGCCTTGTTGGCCACCTGGGCACACTGCTGGCTCATATTCAGCCAGCTGTTGACCAGCACCCCCAGGTCCTTTTCTGACGGGCAGCTCTCCAGCCACTCTTCCCCAAGACTGTGGTGCTGCATGGGGTTGCTGTGACCCAAGTGCAGGACCTGGCGCTTGGCCTTGTTGCATCTCATACCATTGTCCTCGGACCATCGATCCAGCCTGTCCAGATCCCTCTGCAAAGCCATCCTCCCTCAAGCAGATTAACACTCCTGCCCATCTTAGTGTTGTCTGCAAGCTTACTGAGAGTGCACTCAATCCCCTTGTCCAAATCATTGATAAAGATATTAAAGAGAACTGGCCCCAGTCCTGAGCCCTGGGGAACACCACTTGTGACCAGCCACCAACTGGATTTAACTCCATTCACCACCAACCACTCTTTGGGCCCGGCCAGCCAGTTTTTTTACCCAGGGAAGGGTACTCCCGTCCAAGCAATGAGCAACCAGTTTCTCCAGAATGCTGTGGGAAACCATGTCAAAGGCTTTACCGAAGTCCAGGTAAACAACATCCACAGCCTTTCCCTCATCCACCAAGCGGGTCACTTTGTCATAGGAGGAGATCAGGGTAGTCAAGCAGGACCTGCCTTTCATGAACCCACGCTGACTGGGCCTGATAACCGTGTAGGGAGCAACGTGCTCCCTGCCCACATTCCCCAACGAAGCGTTGCATAGACAATCAGACTGGGAGTTGGTTAAAGCAAGCTAATCTTTGCATTGCATAAATGTCCCAGAGATCAATGTTTTCCAACAGAATGGGTTACCCCATCCTGTTACAGGTGGTAACAGGAGCCTGAGTTGCAATGGCATCTTCAGCTAGACCAGCAGAGATTCCCCAAGCTCTGCTTATGCTGAGCTCCTCTTAAGCAGCATCTTCCCCAAGCCTGATTTGCTCAGATATGTGGCACAGACTTCCCATGCAGGATTGTCTGTCCCAGTGTCTGAAATTGCCGCACGGGCCCTTTCGCTCATCGACTAAGCAGGGCACCTTGTCATACAAGGAGATCGGGTTAGTCAACCAGGTCGTGCCTTTCATAAACCCATGCTGACTGGGCCTCATCACCGGGTTGTCCCACACATGCCCTGTGATGGCATTCAGGGTGATCTGCTCCATGACCTTCCCCAGCACCGAGGTCAGACCGACAAGCCCGTAGCTCCCCTCTGTGGCAAGACAACACCTTTCCACAGCACCCCGCTTCTCCCCACTCGCCGACAGAGCCTCTTAACATGGCGCCCGCCGGCACTTTCCCGCCGATGCCTCCGCATGGCGCCGCTGCGTGCAAGTGCGCAGCCTGCGCGGGTGCGCCCCGCGTGCACCCCCCCGCCAATGGCAGGAAAAGGGAGGTGGGACCCTTGGTCAACAGGCAGGGTCCCCAGCCAACGGGACGCCTTGGCCCGGGGGAGCCTCGGACCCACGACCAATAGATGAGCGCCGTTCGCCCCCCCCTTCCCCCGCCTCCTCCGGACCCGGGATCCTTCCGCGGCAGGTGGGGGGGGGGCGGCCCGCAGGGGGGCCGCGTGTGGCGACCGGCGTGGGGGTGCCCTGGCTTCTGTTACAAGGGCGGGCCCCGGGCACTGAGGAGGGCTGGGGAAACTGCCAGCAAAGGAACGAAAAAAAAAGTGCTAGCAACTCCCCCCTCCCCACCCGCACGGGAATTGAAACCTTAACCCTTTCGTGTCGCTACCCGCTTGGTAAATTCCTGCCAGCAGCCCGCCGCTAAGGAACCCTCTGGACGTATTCCCCCTGGTCCGAAACAGATCAGTTTAGAGTCTTTGATATACACAGGAGACAGATCAGTGTTCCCAGATAAGCTGGGAATCAAACCGTGGAGGGCAGCCATCGATGTGACAGGGGTAACGGGAGCAGCAGAGGTGTCCGCTGGCCCAAACCCAGTTTTGGCTGCCTGGGTAAAAGCGGTGACGGCAGCAGAGATGGCCCTGAGCCCTCATGAGGGGAACATACTAGGATTCGATGTTTTAGCTGCAGGGTAAGCAGCGGCGCCTGCCCAGTGGTCATGTGTGGAGTTTGGGAAGCAGGGTGGAAGCTGCTCACATTAGAACCTTACATCTGGCCACCCGCATGGCCACCATCCACAGTAACCTGTGTTTGTGTCGGGGGTTGGAACTAGATGATCTTTAAGGTCCCTTCCAACCCGAACGATGCTGTGATTCTGTGATTCCGTGTTTCCCCGTATCCCTTGCCAGGCACAGCGAAATGGGGCATTATGGAAGTTATTAACGATCTTGAAAAAAGGCAGATAATATGCTGTACTCATTCTCCCTATAACTCTCCATTCTGGCTGGCTCACAAGCCTGATGGGCAATAACAATGAGGGTGGTGAGACACTGGAACAGGTTGCCCAGAGAGGTGGTGGAGGCCCCATCCCTGGAGACATTCAAGGCCAGGCTTGATGAGGCTCTGAGCAACCTGATCTAGTTGAAGATGTCCCTGCTTACTGCAGGGAGGTTGGACTAGATGACCTTTAAATGTCCCTTCCAACCCAACACATTTTATGATTCTATGGTGATTAACTGTTGGTTATTGGAAATTGAATGGTAATACCCCACCACTGACGGCCACTATCCCAAACAACCTCAGTGGTGACTGCGATACAAGCAGCAGCCCACCCATGGATGGCCGCCTTGGATGTCAAAGACATGTTCTTCATGATTCCCCAAGGAAGGAGGACAAATCCCAATTTGCCTTCACCTGAGAGGGGACACAATACACCTTTAATCGGCTTCCACCAGGGTACAAGCACTCTCCCACTATCACCCACAACACTTTGCCTGCTCTCCTTAATGCTGTGAAAGTACTGTCAGGTGTTCACATATACCGATACATAGATGACATCCTGGCGGGCAGAGACAGTAAGGAGCAGGTTGGGCAGGTAGCCGAGACTGTCTGGAATTTGATGATGGAGAATAGATTAGATATTCCACCTTCTAAATGCCAAGGGCTGTTAGATTCCTGGAGTCCTGGTGGTTAGCAGGGGCTATTGCCATACCTGATGATGTCCTATCAGATATTGAAAAGGGGCAGACCTCAAATGGGAAAATGGAACTGCAACAGCTGTTGGGCACAATGGGATATTGTAGAAAGCATATACCAGGGTTTTCAGTAATTGCTCGCCCTCTGTGACTTGCTCTGAAAAAACAGGAAATGGGATTGGACTCCACAACATACAGAGGCCCTTGGCGTCCTAAAGGATGAGCTTAAAACCTACCAGAAACTAGGCGCACTACACCCACGAGACCCGTTGAGGGGGGAATGGGGGTTTGTGGAACATACCTCCTGGTGTGCTCTATTCCAAAAAGAGCCTCAAGGGACATCCAGACCCTCGCTGTTTTTCTCCACTTCATTCAAGGAAACTGGACGGCAATTCTCAGAGTGGGAGAAGGGTATTCTCTCACTCATCAGGGCAGTTAAGGAGGTGGAGAGACTGCATACACCACAGGACATTATCGTGCAAGGTCCTTTCCCCCTATTAAATTCAGTCGTCAAAGGGTCGCACCCCCCCGAGGGAGTGGCACAAAAGACCACCACAGTCTAGTGGGGAACCACCGAGTGTGGCTCTCTATGACACGCTGATGATCACTCCCTAGCACACACCAAGCTACTATATGCCTCTTGGTGTATCAGACGTCCTGACAGAGATAATAACGAGTGCCCCAGCGCATGCAATAACAATTCACTTGGCTGTCTGCTAAATTGCACACGGGCCAGATATACCTATGCACCTAGCTAGTACGGGGTAAAGATAAGACACACTCTGAGAGAGAATCCCCACTCTGGAACTGCCAAATCGCAATTGGATGCAAGGATATAGATAAGATGCCCCTGTTGTGGCTATATCCACCGGCCCAAGAGGCCTTAATGCAAGGCTGCCTCTGCAGCAACACCAGCTAGTCACGACCTTCAGTCCCAAATTGCCACAAGAGGGGCTATTGTTGCCCTCTCTCCACTATCCCAGGCTCATGCTGAACATCCTATGTCTCCGCACCCCCCAGTCTGGTATGGGTGTGCTCTGATGGACACCTCTACTCCCAGCTATACCCAGCTATTCCAAAACTGGCCTGCATGCTAGCCGTGCTTTCCCTTTGCCCTGTTTACTGGGAAGGGCCCATACATAGCAGTGGTGGGATCACGTGCAATGGAGGGTATGGATGGGGTGGCAAAAAGCTCCAGCCGGGATTGGGTGGTGGTTAGGGTCAATCTTTGGAATGGGGATTGCACCAGTGCGAAACCGACAGGCTATTCGGGAGGTGAGCCTTCAGCTGGAAGCACTGATAAACTTCACACACGACAGCATAGGCTTCTTGAGCCATCACAAGGGAATAGCGAGATGACTATCCAAACCCAAGCCGTATTGGAATTAATCCTATTGAAGGAAAAAAGCATATGTGGGAAGCTGAATCTATCAGTAGACAATTGTTGTGTCCACATCCCTAATGTTTCAGTGCCGCTACAGGAACGGCTGAAGAAAATTAAGAAGATGGCTGGAGAGAGCAGAGATCACTGCTCCTCTAGGGGCCAGTTGGCTAGGGAAAAGTTTTCAACACACTTGGGTTCTTCTTGTCAGGGTGGCTAAATAGCCGTCTTCAGTCTTTAATAACAGTTACAATCGTGATTGTTCTGTTATTATAAGGTGCATTAAGAGCACTGTAACAAAATCTGTGTTCACCATATACTCACTCATACCCACACCCACACCCACCCAAACACACCCACACACACCCACACACACCCCCTGCTTCCCTGCCCTCCCTCAGGGGCCAGGGGCACCTCAACATGGCGCCTGCTCCCACTCCCAGGCTACTGCTGCCACGTGGCTGACACTGCAGCCTGATCGTGGGCGGACCTGCATAAACCCCCAGCCAATGGCAGGAAAAGGGAGGTGGGACCCTTGGTCAACAGGCAGGGTCCCCAGCCAATGCCAGGAAAAGGGAGGTGGGACCCTTGGTCAACAGGCAGGGTCGCCAGCCAATGGGGTGCCTCAGCCTCGTGTTCACAACCAATAGATGACTGCAGTTCCAATCCGACCAGGCCATAAAATGGGGCCTCCACCATAAGCTGCCATTTGAGTGATTCTCCCTGGAGCAGTGCGGCAGAGATCAGAAGCCTGCCGTTTGGATCAAGACGTTGTCCAAAGTAACTTCTTGGTATTGAGTGCCCTCACCCCTGCCTCGGTGAGTCAATAGCTCCCTTGAGTGAGCCCGTGCCCCTTTTGGGTGAATGATTACATCTTCTGGGTACCCTTGAGTGAGAGGCCTTCCTTTGTGAGTGGGTGTGTGCACACTTTTGAATCACCTTATATGTTCTTATATGTTGTTCTTATGTGGTGTTGTGTAGTAATACCTTGCCCAACTGGTACCTCAAACCTACAATTTGTTAAATGTTTTTGGACCATTATTTTGGTTACCCCTGTTGTCTTGTTGGTTTTGGATTTAGTTAAAAATTAAAGTTTTTTCATTATCTGTATGAAGTTATTTTGGGGTGCCTACGTAACACCCAGATCTTCTATCCAGCCCTTTTGGTAGATGGGTGACACATTTGCTAACCTCCAGTCATCTGGGACCCCCCTGGTTAGCCATGACTGCTGAGAAATGATGGAAGGTGGCTTCGTAAGCGCTTCTGCCAGCTCCCTCAGTACCTTTGGGTGGATCCCACCTGGCCCCATAGACTTGTGTGTGTCTAAGTGGTGTATCAGGTTGCTAACCATTGGATTATGGGGGCTTCATTCTGCTCCCCATCCCTGTCTTCCATCTCAGGGGGCTGGGAACCCCAAGAACAACTGGGGTCTTACTGTCAAAGACTGAGGCACAGAAAACATTAAATACCTCAGACTTTTGCTTGTCCTTTGTCACTGTTTCCTCTGCATCCAAAAAAGGATGGAGGTTCTTCTTTACCCCTCTTTTTGTTAATGTATTTATGGAGTTTTTTTTCTTTTATGGCAGTAGCCAGATAAGCTGTAGTTGGGCTTTGGCCCTTCTGCTTTTCTCCCTGCATAACCTCATGACATCTTTGTAGTCCTCCCAAGTTGCCTGCCCCTAACTCTTTTTTTTTTTTTCCTGAGTTCCAGACAAAGCTCTCTGTTCAGCTAGGCCAGTCTTCCCCACCAGCTCATCTTTTGGCATGTAAGGACACCTACGCCTTTAAGATCTCCTTCTTGAAGAACGTCAAGCTTTCCTGGACCCCTTTGCCTTTCAGGACCACCACCTAAGGGACTCTGTTGACCAGGCCCCTAAACAGACCAAAGTTGGCCCTCCGGAAGTTCAAGGTGGCAGTTCTGCTGACCCCGCTCCTTCTCCAAGAAGCAAAAACTGTCAATAGATGATCGCTGTGCCCAAGATGGCCTCCAACCATCGCATCACACACAAGTCTTCCTATGTTTGCAAAAAACAGGTTGAGTGGAATGCCTTCTGTAGTTGGCTCACTCACCAACTGTGTCAGGAGGCTATCTTCCACACTCCAGGAACCTCCTAGACATATCTTTGCTCTGTTTCCCTGTGACTGTAGGCAGGCCACCCAAAGGAATACAAAGTGCTCACAGGTGAGAGAAGGTGATGTGGCCTGTGGATGGTTTACTCCTGCTCAGCCACCCTGTGTGATGGTGCTGGGCTTTGTGCTCGTACACGTGATGGTGCTCTTGGAGCCTTCATGACACTGATGGAGGGGATGATGGTGTCTCTCTCTGTGGTGGGATGGGGCCTCTGCATGGCAGGGTCCTTGTAGTGCTGGTGTGAGATCAGTGTTCCAAAAGAGACATTTCTGGATGGTGATGAGAGGGTGCAGAAGAGGAGGTGCTTGGGGCTGCAGGACACTACTCCCTCCTGTGCCTGCCCTAGCTGTGCCTCCAGCTTTCAAGCTGCTGCACTGCATTGGCTTGTGCCCAAGCCTCCCACCAGTGCAGCAAGCAGAGCATTCAGAGCCCCGCTCCGCACTCATCGTGCTTCTTCCCTGTGCAGAAGGATTACCACTTAGCGACTGTGATGTTCACTTCCCCAGAGGTGGCCCAAGGGCAATGCTGTTGATCTCCCAGGTGTTTGGTTGCCCCAAGTTCATCTGGTGCAACCGCCCAGCTCAAGTAGAGCCACCTAGGGCAGGCTGCCCAGGACTGTACCCAGACGACTGTTAAAGGTTGGAGACTCCACAGCTTCCCTTGACAGCATGTGTGTTAGAGCACCCTCAGAGTCAGGACATGCTTGCTTGTGTTTAGATGGAATTTCATGTTTTTTCCTTTGTGCCCATTGGTTCCTGTCTTGTCAGCAGTCATGAATGAGGCTTGCCCTCATTCCCTCGCAGCTGGTATACACAGAAACATCTTCCTTTGAAAAGGGAAGCAAGCAGAAAACTGGAAAAGAAAGGAAAAGGGGGTGAGGGGAAGCACTCTGTTTTGGTGCTTCTTACTTACCTCAAAATGCTGCCGTGCTGCTTCTGTATCTGAGCAGGCTGTAAGCTGCTCTTTGCCCGCATTCCCCAGCAAAGCATTGCATGGACATTCACAGACAGTTGTTAAAACAAGCTGATTTGTTGTGATCTTTGCATCATGTAAAGGTCCCTGAGGAGATCAACTCTTTCCAACGCGATGGGTGGTCCCGTCCTGTTACAGGTGGTAACAGGAGCCTCAGTTGCAATGGCACCTTCAGCTGGACCAGCAGAGATTCCCAGGGCTGTGGTTAAGCTGAGCTCCTCTTGAGTGGTGTCATCTCTGTACCTGCTTTGCTCACATCTGTGACACAGATTCCCCCGGCAGTGTGAGCAGGATGAGCAGATTGTCTGTCCCAGTGTCTGGATTTGTTGCCTGGGTCCCACCAGAGTGAGGGGAAGGTAGGTCCTCAGGCTCACAGGCATGGGCGGACAAGCCTGTTTCCACCAGGATATGGGAGCAGAGCTGCAGACCTCTGAGGTGGAAATTGTCCTGCTGGGTGAGCCTCGCTGTGGGTCTGCAAAGCAGCGTCTGGACAAGCCCAGCTCTCTGGCCGTGGTGTGCTGCTGCTGCTGCTGCTAAAGCTGCCCTCTGCCCACTCAGGGCTCAGGCAGGCACCTCAGCTGCCTCACTCCACAGCGAACAGGATCTCGGTGCAGATGTTCATCTGGGGGGTGCTTGTCAGCTGGAACTTGCAGGAGTGGGAGGAGGGCAGCACCGTTAGCCGACAGTGGTGTGACTCAGGCAAAAGCAGCCAGGCTGACCTCACCAACTGTTGGACCCAGCGGGTGACTTTCTCCCAATCTAAGTAGGATTGTTTGCAGAGGGTGCGTAGGAGCAACAAACTCTGATCCCTGGGCAGCTTGTCATTGGGGTGGTGGAGAAAGCACGCACTATCCCCCAGCAGATGTCCGCTCGAGCAGATGCACTCCAGCACCACATGGACTCTGGAGGGCCTTGCTGGCAGCTGCCCTGTGGTGTCCAGCTCATTACTGAAGGAGTGCCCAGGGGGTGGCCGCAGGAACACAAACAGGCGGTAGCCAATGCAGTTGGTGGTTAGTGCAGGCATCATAGGGGCTGTCTGTCCCTATGGCTGGGTGCACCTGTGGCACGAAATTCCTCTTGCGGAGCGTTCGGCAGACACCAGGAAGGTCACCCACCAGGTCCTGCAGCACCTTGCACGTGTCAGGCAGGTCCTGTGTTGGTGATGGGGTGGACTCAGCCAAAGACCTGACACCAGGGGTTGTATCACTGAAGTCTTCCTCCTCCTTGTCCTCCTTGTGACTGGAGCTGTTGTGTTCAGTGCAGCAGTCAGGGGCAAGCTTCATCTTCCTGACCACCCAGGAGACCACAATGAGCATGGCTAGGGCTCCCACAACGATTGAAAATGGCTGCTGCTGGAATGCAGAAAGGAGTGTGGCTTCCTCTGCGCTCCTGCTCTGCTTGATCTCCTGCAGCAGCCGAGTTATCTCTTCACGCAGATATTCCTCATACTGCTGCATCTGCTCGGCCGTGGCCACATCAATCGCTCTTTGGCCCATCCTGGAAGGCCAACACAGCCAAAATGAGGGCAGTTACTACAGACATGGCCTGCAGGGGGTGGGAGAGAAGGGGGCTGAGCAGGGCTGGGTGGGAGGCAGCTCCAGACTGGGGGAGCAGGGCAGGAGCTGCCTGGAGCTGGGGGCCGGCGGGAGAGGGGCTGAGGGAGGGAGCAAGGGCAGGGCTTGTGAGCACCAGCCAGGTGGGAGCCACGGGCTGCCCCAGGAAAGCGTTTGGGCCCTGGTGTGGACAGGCCTGAAGGGGCCACAGGCCCTGGCTGGAGACAGCGTGGGGCCCATCCTGCCTAAGCTGCCCTGATGGCCAGCCCCTTGCCTGGGACTGTGCCCCGTCCAAGGGCAAGGGACACGTGAGCAGAGTCTCCCGAGGCCCCATCCCTTCCACGCAACGGCGTCCCATGGAGCCACGGGCACCCGGCCCACCCCCAAAGCCTCTCTGGGCACCTGTCACCACTGGGAGCCCCAAGCATCTCTGCCCCCAGCCCCGAGGGCAGCACCATGCCCTGCCCTGAGGGGCTCACCTCTCGCTCTGGGTTAGAAACCCCCTGGCCATCTGCCCAGTCCCCCACCCAGCCCAGCCTTCCCCCTGCCTGCTGCACTCACCGATCGCCCAAGTCGAACAGCAGTGGGGCTGCCTGGGGGTGTCCCTGGGTATGGCTTCCATTGGGACCTGTCTGTGCTATCATAGCCGCCAGAGCAGCATCATACTGCTCAAAGACAAAAAGAAATTAAAAGAGATGAGGAGAGGAGGAAAAAAGTGAATAAAAAAATGAAAAGGGAAGTGGATGCAATTGAAAGGTACCTCCATCTCCTGACCGGGGAAACCCTGTTCTTGCAATGAGGATGGATATACCTCCATTTCTGTACCCTCTCTTTTTAAAAGTGATTGCAATAAACAGTAACATCACTAGTAGAGTAATGTCATATTTGCATATGTAATGCGTGCGTGCGTGCTCATGTACATGTGTGAAAGTAACTATCTTTATAAAAATCTTGTTTTGAGTGCTGCAAGAAACAAAGGTTAATGAGTTTACTGTGGTAAATTGTGCTTAAACAGACCATATACCATGAAACATCCGCTTCACTCTCCCATAACATGGCAGTTCTTTTAAGTTCACCCAAATGCCCAAGAAAAATCTCAGCTTTCTGGCACACCAACCCAGAAAGCCACTAGGAGCTCTGCTAGCTGACTGGGATTGTCCCTTTTTACAGCAGGGTCACGAGCAGAATTTGCAGCAGGGTTTCTGGGAGCTGATGGGGAGAGTGTGTTTTCCTGTGACACCGTCCATCTGCCATACATAAGCCACTCTGCAGTGGAATGGTTCCTTCCTTCCACATGTGAACACAACTGAACTGTACCTTTTAACGCCCTTGCATTAAAACAAGCTCTACTACTCAGAGTAGCTAGCAGTTCAGATCTTAATATAATCAGTCAAACATGATTTTTAAAAGCTTTTCTGTATAATGTGACCTAGGGAAGAGCATTAGCTGAGGAAATATATTGTTGATTTGTTTTTCCATTAACAATGAGTGATTTCTCTGTAAGTGACCTACACTACTGCGTTCTGGGAGTAAAGGAATATCGATAAAGACAAGGGAACCTAAAGGAAATATTTTTGTCTTTTGAGAAAACTTGTACACAAAAGCAGGGCACTCAGGTTTCTCTGGTTTTATATCCTTTAGTGTGACATGCCTTTGTTGCTTTGTCTTCCTTTATCTCCAGGTCAAAGGAGTCATGCTGTACATTGTAGTAGCAGTACTATTTTCATTTTCTCAACATCTGTGCTCAGGCTATGCCCTTAAAAAAGACAAATTCATCTTGTGACTGTCTGCTCTGTGACATGTTATATAATTTGGTGTATATTTATTTATATCCCTCCATTGCAAAGAATGACGGTTTTCACCAAAAGAAAACAAGACATTTATTCTCATTTGCTTGGGGATCCAAGATGTATCTGAGAAAAAAAATTCTCCTGCACTGTTTGCTTCAAGATTGAGAAGAGGAAATATAGATCTGAGGTGGAGAATATGATGAAGCATGTGGTGCTGGAGCTAATCTCTTATGATCAAGGTTGTCCCATGATAGACTGTGCCTGAAATTTTCATGCATTTATGCTTTTCTGACGTGTTAAGAAGTAAACTGTAAACTGATATTCAGCAGATCTGTTAGTATGCAGACCTTTGCAATATAATCAAGAGAGTGCTTAGGAAGTATTGCAATTATAAATTTCTTAGAGCAGATGTTCCTTTGCCGATTTTATCTGTGTCGTTTCAGTGATAAATCCTTCTGGCTTCTTAACCTTTAACTGCAGTTATATGTTTACCTTTGGTTGTGAGGAAAAAAAGAAACTGATAAGGATTTTACAAAATGATTGTGATTTATCTGGAGGTCGCTGAGTCTATGATAGTGAAAAAAATTGCCCCTAAAATTTACCAGTAGGAGGAAAAAAAGTTAGAAATTGTGCAGAACTGTTAGTAAAATGACTGCATCTTATATTGTGGATTCTCCAAGTTCTTGCTTCAGGTTGTTCTTGCAAGGTATTAAGCCAAAGGTCTAAATCCTACCTTCCTAAGACATATTGCCCCCTGTACACTCTTTATTCAGGTATGGGTTTAGTCTCACAGATGGTTTAAATGTGAGATTCATCTCACGAAATTTTAACCTTCTAAAATTAAGGTATATAGACCAAAATAGTCATCAAGGCTGTCTTTGTAATTAGTAGAGAAGATCTATACTAAAGGGAAACTTTACGTACTTCAGATAGCTGTTTTAGCATGGGATGAGTCATATATGAAATTGCTTAAGTGTCACATTTACTGTGCCCCAGTGGTAGCAGAACTGTGCCATCAGTGTTGGCGTAATCCTAGCCGCATGCTTTGTCCACGAAAAGAAAAATGGTTCCATTTGCTTGGATTCCAGTCTATGGTGGGCTCAAAGCCCTTTCTGCCCACAGATGTCCTTGGTGAATAAAGTTAGACCTACCTTGATCTTTGAAGTTGTGAGAATTGCAGACCTAGGTGCTGTTGAGAAAGTAAGCGTTATTCTCCTTGTGCCTTTGCCAAGCATAACGTGTAACAGTATTTATTCCCTTCCACCCATCTTAAGCTGAAGCTCAGTAGATTAAGTACTGAGAGTTACTTAGAGACTCTTACTACATTTTTTACTAGAAAATTAACCAATGTCAGGGAATATTTTTAGCCTTGATGCCAAGTGATACAGTCTGCCTATGATCTTAAGGTTAAACTCTTTCCCTTTTAAACAGAGTGGCAGACTGCCCATTGGAAAAGGTCCTTGCTTTGTGTTAAGACCCAACCTTTGCTGAGAATTACTTGAGAGACTGTTTGTTGGCCCCAGTCAAAAATCATGCTGGAGATGATTCGAATGGCATGGAAAATGGCGTTTTCATGTCAAGAACATTCCCTGGTATTGTTTATTTCACTCATACAGTTGTTGTCTGTGATGATGGAGGACATACAAGTAGTTTAATAAGAGGAGTTTATTTGTACTCACCTTGGCAAGTAGGGCTGTGTGAACCTCTTATTTGCAAAATCAAACTCTGAGGAGCATCATCTAAATGATGAGATATTGATGAAACTCTTTCTTCAGTCTTTACTGTGGCACCAGGAGTCATTAAGCATAGCTTGTAGTGCTCCGCAGTCTGGGAGCTTTTCCACTGCACAATGTGAAGAGAGCTTTTAAAACAGTGCAAAAATAAGCAGAAAGATGGGCAGATTTACTCCGGGATGATGATGCACCAGTGATGGAGAAAGAGGAGACAGCAGGAAAGCAGGTAGGAAATTGTACTTTATTCCAGGCTTCTGCCCCTTTTTAGCGTAGAAGATCTTTGGAGTGAACAAGAACTGGACTACAGCCATTATAGAATGGTTGCAGTGATGATGCTAGAAGGATATATAGCTGACAAGCCATTATTGAAATTATCGAGTCTGAATATGACACTGAGTTGAGCCAATGTGAAATGTATACCTTTTAGTCTTCATTCTTTCCCAGGAAGTGTATATATCAGCAAACTTAGGGCTGGGAAATAGGCTTTCCTTGGGAAAATTCATTTGAAACCGTGGTGGCTATTTGTTAATGATGCTGGAAGAAAAGGATACGTGTAAGGAGAAGGACAGTGGGGACAAGTTCATATTTGTCCCTTCCTCAGAAGGTATTTAAGACACCCAAGGCTGATAAGACTATAGACGTGCCTGAAGTTGTTTAGTGGCTCTTACTGGATTTTTCAAGGTTTCACTCCGAATGAACCTGAAATGCAGTCAGAACTTGTTTGCAATCAAAACCAACAACAAGCCCTGCCAACAGCCTGAGCTGCTTCAAACAAACAGCATCGGTTTATAGGTTCATAAATATCAGATGCAGTACTTTGAAAACTGTATTGAGCAGTCCCAAATGCCATGGTGGTAGCTGAGCAAAGATTAAAAGACTAATGGGGGAAAAAATCCAACTGCTTGTGTTTTTGGGGAAAAATCTCTCAGGCAGCAAAACCAGGAGACAATATGAGCACAGTTTGTCTATAGTACATTAAAGAATATATACAGTTTACCCCACACCTGAATTTCTTTTGTTCTGAGAGAATGAGGTGACTCGCTGATAATAAAGCTCCTTAGAGCTCATGAAATAGAGGAGGCAGCCAACACATTAGGGTGTCAATAAGTACTTATCCCAAGAATGAATACATTTTTCACAGGCTCAGTGCTTATTTTCAGTCTTGTTAATAACACAAGCAATATGCCTTATGTTGGTTGTGCAGCAGAGCTGAAAAAAGAGCAGATTGTGCATCAAGGCACAATTCAAGGTAGGAGGGGTAGAGGAACGGTTGAGTTGTGCCTATTGTGAATATTGCTTTAGCAGGCTTTGCTTCTGTGACTGCCATTGTTGTCACTTTGGTGTGGCCCTTTCTTCTGGCTTGATATTTGAGATAGTGGATTAGGGTGTCAGAAGGACAGGAAAAGCCACCTTTCTCTGCCATGACCATGCTGAATTATAGTTATCTGGCTACTGCCATATCTAACCGCTTTCACATCACGATTTTTGTAAGTAGAAATTTTACAGGTTCATCTAAGAAAAGTTTAGAACCTGGAGAGGATTTTTTTTGGCTGCTATAAGGTAGCTACAGTTCCATGCAATAATTTTCACTGGTTTTATTGTCTGTGGTTCACTGTAGTTTACATTCCCAATTTAAGTGCATTCCTCTCAAATAAACACTTTGCTGGTCACATTTAAAATAGAAGAAGGGAAGGGACAGAAGACTGTGATAAACTGAGAATGTGAAGTCTTTGGGATGCAAATTTTTTTGGCCTCAGGTTAATTTTAAGATGAGTTGTGTATGGGCTTGTAATAGAAGGCTGAACTGAGGTTGAAGTTCAAGGATTTGGTTGGGTTCTGACGTTTTCCTGAATAGTTCTCAGTACATTTCTGTGGATTTTTTTTTGTTTTGGTTTTGTTTGTTTTTTTAAATTTTATTTGCTCAGTAGTAATGCTTGCCCAAGTTTCATAGCTATGCCAGAATGAGGGGGTATACTTTGGACCTTGGCTTTCAGTTGAATTTCTGTTAATCCTGAAACCTGAATAACCTCAGATCTAAGGTCTCTACTTACAAATAGTTGTTTCTTTGTAGGTACAGGTTTTCTTAAAATTGCATTTAGAAGGGAAGGTGCATACATTTGTTGACATTTATGGTACTCTTATACTTGAGTCATTCCATTTATTGGGCATCAACAGAGTATCCTGACACATGGGGAACTGTCATGAAATGGGTTAACTTTAGAGACAGAGAGTCTGAGGAAGGGTGAGGTAGAAGCCATGTCCTGTTTTGCAGAGACAGTGGAAGTTGCTCTCTGAATTACTTCCCCTGTTAAAAGTTCTTCAGTCTGATGAGATTCATGGGTGTCATAAACTGAAGTATGCTGCACTCAGCGTGCCTTCACTGTAGTCTATGGGGCTATTCAGTATGAATAAAGGCAAGTGACTGATTTTGTGTAAGTCATAAGCAATTACAGCAGTGAAGGTAAGAGTGGGACTGTAAATAATCAAAGTAAATGAGAAGGCAGAATGCTCTTGAGCTTTTCTCACCTAACAACACAGAAGTGAAGGACAAGGGTAAAGCAGTTTGCACTACTTGAGGAAACTTATTAACTTATTCATTGAGAAGAAAAAGCAAGTGAAAGGGCACCTTCCACATCAGTATTTGGAGCAGGTTGTAATAGCATTTTTAATGAGGATGAGACCTAGGCAGAAAGAAGGCTTCATCTTTCTTGAGAAATCATCAAGCAGGATTGCCTGGTTCATCGCATCATAGTGCGAAGACAGCCCTTCAGGCAGGAGGCAAGTTTGCATGACTCCTTACAAAGATGCAGACAGCGGTGCCAGGCACAGCTCTTTTTCCCTGCCGCCTTTTAACGAGTTGATCTTAGCAGGAGACAATGTTTGCTCATCTAAAGTAGGACTGCTATTTTGGGCAGCACTTAGACCCTACCCTGGGTCATGTAGTTGCGTCCTTGTCCAGCCTGCCAGCTCTAATGCAGCCCTGCCAATGCCTTACAGTGTGATCCAAGAGCACTTTGGCATCCTGTTTGAGCTCTGAGCTGCCTGTACAATGTAGATAATATAGTTTCCCCACTGTATAGTCAATCATTCATGTTGTTAAAATATTACCTAAATATTGTTAATGGCAGTATATATAGCAAAAGTATGAATAAAAATAATCTCATGATAAGTACCAGTTCCTGTTCTAACAGTGGTTTCAAACTTCACTATTGTGAATCTGTGTTTGAAAACGTTTGTACTCCTTTGTGAGACAGATTTGAGCAAGGGGGAGGGTTTGGCTCGGAAGCTCGTTATTGCCACATGCGTAAACAAGAAAGGATGTGAGGATAAAGAGAGAATGGGAGATTGTAAGTTACAAAGATAACTATCAACACATCACATCAGATGGGTAGTTCAGAGGTTCCTAAGCTATGGTGCCTCAGTCACAAGCGGACTTTGAGTCAGTTGTAGGTATCTCAAAAGAAAAAAAAACCCAGCCATGTTGCTTATAGTGTATTTTCAATAAATTTTGTTATTCCAGCCTTACAGTGATCTGTGAGAAATTTACTATGGTTTGTGAAGAATTCTAACACGTGACAATAATCTGTTACGGAACTGGCCCCTTTTCTGAAATTCCTGGTCATCTGCAGCCACTCCTTCAAATGATGGACTGGAATGTAAAAGAAATACCGGAGTGAAATTTCTTCTTAACAGCAAGCAGTTAAGGTTTTCCCTGAAGTGCAAGTATTTTCATCCCTTTGTTGTTTTCTTCCCATCTGATTTAATTGTGGGTGATTTAATTATGTAATCAAATGCCCAATTCTTCAGTATTTTGTTAAGGCTAGATACCTGGCTCTAGTAATACCTTCTGAAGAAGAGCTCAGGTAGCCAATTAAATGCACTGTTAAGAAGTGTCCAGGGAGTCTTTTGGATTTGCGAAGTGTTTGCCCCACAATAATCAAACAAAGACTAGGACAAAGTAAAGACCTTGCATTGTATGAGAATTTGGATTTTGCAGTTTAATATTTTGCTTGTAAGCTGACTAAAAATATTTCCAATCGAAAGGCATATAGGTACATACCTAAATGAGTATGTATTTATTATAGATATATGTTTTATGAAACAGTGTGGGGATTGCTTATGCCAGTCCACATCTCAGCTATGAAGTGATGTGTGGGACAATGAAGAGAAAGCAATCCAGAGCTTGTAGGGAGATGGACTATGAAGATAATCTTATAAGAAAGAACTAACAGAGATTGCCTGGTTTGGCAGCAAAATTACAGGTGAAAGGGAACATGATGGTAAATATTCAGGAGTAGGAGAGGAGGTAAATGTAGGAAGGCAGGTGAATTACTTGAAGAGCAAATTTTGTCACTAAAACTAAGGGGTCTGAATGGTTGTGAATGGTCATTTAGTCTGTAAGTAAGAAAATTTGTAATCATCAGAGAAAGAAATAGGGGCCAAAAATAGTTAATTATTTTTGATGATGGGAAGTTATGAGAAAGATTATGGGGTGTGGGTACTTGGGAACTGAGGAATCTGAGGGAATGGACTTGAAGTATGAGGAGGTCACTTATAATTGACTGTTCCTGTATGGTTGTTAGTTAGCTCATATCACCTTCCTTAAGTGGCTGAGCAGGGAACAGAACAGCTGGAACATCTGGGGCTGATCAACGGATCACCTTTGTTTATACCTTTAAAGCAACTTTTTAAAATGGTGTAACTTTGTGATACTATCCTAATTCATGCCAGATAAGAATCTGGCCACAGGCATCACATTGGATTAATGAAACTAAATACATTATTCTTTTTGGAAACTCTGACCCTGTAAAGGCCCCAGTGCAAGTAGCTCCCTGGCAACGAAGGATGTTCTTATATAGTGCAGCTAACACTGTATGAGGTTGCCAGAACTGGGCCAAAAATGATTATAATGAGAGAAAGTAATGGTTGATGCATAAACTTTGTTATAAAAAACCCCAACAATAACTTTTCTTCTTTCTTTTAACTTCAGAAGAAAACCCACTACTAGGAAATCAGTACATATTCACCAGCCTTCTACCTGATTTTCATTCATTGTTATCCGTTCTTGAAGCTGAGGGCTTTCCTTTTAGATAATAGTTTGTGTTCTTGCATTTACTACAAAAAAAAAATAAATAGCTTTTCAACTTAATCGCCAAATGGATAAAAACATTGCAGGGAAATTCTCCTCTGTCTTTCTACTTAGAGTCCCGTAGAAAAATAAAAAAGTCTGTTGGCTGGGGTCATACGGATATGACCTTGCTGGCCAGTATTAGCATGTGCTAGCAACATGACAGGAATTGTTCCTGAGTGCTGAAAACCATTGTTCAGACCTGTGACTTTATGGAATACACTGTCATAAACGTATTTGAACTGTAGTCTCAAAACCACTGAATCAAAGGTTTAATCATGTTCCTTGCCTAATTTTGAAGTTATCAGATGTTGTTCTGTTGTATTGTAAAACTTTTGCACAAAACTTCTAACACGCTTAAAAAAAGTGAAATAATCAGTGTATCTCAAAAGTAACATTTCTTCTTTTCAGGTGCTCTGTAACAAAACACCTGCTGTTACTCAGCTACCACAGCCCAACTTGTTCATTCCTGTTCTATTTCTTTGCCTTTTCTTTCCCCCCAGCCAACATTATGCAACAATGAAGTATTTAACAAACAAGGTGCCTGCTTGTGGGTACATGAGTGAACTAAACCTTCTGTGGCCTCACCTTCACATCTGCAATTACTTTAAGCTTTTCACCGGTGGTTAAGACACATCCTGGGAAGAGATTTGTTCAACTTGCCTTTCATGTAAATTTACAGATACAGTGCACGTCAGGATTCACGGGCATTTATCATTTCCTGTACACCTTAAGCAAAGATAATGCAGCGTTGCTAAGGAGTGTTGATTATACAGCGAACTTTCCAGCTTGCATTGAGTCAGATTAGCCTATACAGTTTCACTAGATTGCAATCTGTGTTTCTTGCATAATGAAAAAATATTGCTCAATGAAACAATCTGGTGGTGTATCTCTGTACGAATGTGTGTGCCCAAATTAATTTCTGATTTAATTCTACTGACATTGGCAGACTCGCACGATGGATGAATTTGGCTTGTTCAGTGTAGCCTGTCACTATTTTACATGTTCATTTTAATGGAATTGCCACGATATCTTGCTTTGTCTTCTTGCATTATAACTATGCACTCAAAGAATAAGATGTAGCATTACAACTGAGATTTGCGGGTGTATCCAGTGTATGCAGAAAATTATTGCATTTTACTATGATTTCTTAGGGATAATTTTATAGTATATGAGTCGCTGCAGGATTTCATTCTTTAATTGCACTTCTGGCTTTTTGTATGAAATCATGTAAAAGAAAAATCTTTACTACAACAAAAACTTACGTCTACAGGTTTCAGCAAATCTAGAATATGAAAAGGGAAGTCATGTTAATATTTATATATTAACTAATATTTTTTTCTGGGGACCAAACATGTAGAGCTGCCAAACTGAGTTCTATTGATTTTTCTCCCTTTGACTTTAAAACAAAGTTTTTTTCTTTCTCGAAGTGAAGTATATAGCATGGCAAAACTCCATGATGCTCCCACTGTGAGCTCCGCAAAGTAATGTCTTTTATAGATCGCGAGGGCATGGAGAACAGGAAGAAAACTTCCCAGTGTAGCCTTTTCAGTTCCCCTCAACTCGAGGGTTAGGGGTGAGCTCTGTGCTCAGGCTTGCCTTTTTTGAATCATTACCCACGCTGTCAACATCTTAGACTCTTTACAGAGGAGTAAATGGAAGGCAGTGAATAGTCTGACCAGTTTCCTCTCGGCTTTAGATCAATACTGGAGTCAGATGGACTACGAATACCTGCCTCATGGGAATTGGACTTCCATGCCTGTAGGACAGCAACAGCTATCGCACAACCACCATTTTCATTCAGTAGCTGGATAATAGCCTCTGCCATTGAAACTGTCCATTTCTTCCTAAACCATCTTTGGAATTTTATTTCCTCAGGTTCATTGCAGGACCGTGTAAACCAGTTTAGCTGCAGGAGCTTGCTAGGTAATCAGAGTTGGCTGGCACCCGCTTGGTCCCAAAGTTTCTGTCAGTGCTGTCTACTGCGAAGTGCTACAAATTACACTGTATTGATGAAATACACTTATTAGCTTTAAGATCTTTTTTAGTACAGATTTTATCAGTAGCTTATTTAATTTTTCTTCCATGGAATTCATACAATGCTGGCAAAAGGCCAAGGTAGGGCATGAGCATAGGGAGGCTAATTTATTTCATTTGTTGAATTGAGAAGTATGGATGTTTTTATGCAGCCATATGTATTATACCGTCCTCCTTATGAATAAGGTGCAATAGTACAGAATGACTAATCACAAAGAAACCAGTGTACCGTCATCCTTCTCCCAAGAGGGACCTTATGTGGTCTGTACAATACAGCATTCAAAACCAAATTATCAGTATTTATTTTCCAGTATCTCACCTGATGACTGAATGAATAACCATCACATGAACAAAGAGTAATCTGTTTGCTTTATAAGCGACGCAGTTTCAGGCACTTATGAAATAATGAAAACTTACACCTAACAGAACTGTTAAATGAATATGACGAGCCAAGTTTTTTAGCAGTGTTTGAGAAGGAAAAAGTAAACTGTAGATTGCACATTGATTCCTATTGTGAAGTTGAATGGTATTTGTTAAGTAGTGATGATTCATGAGACTCTGGAGTTATATACACCTGAGATGTGTGACACTTACACAGAGTTTCTGTACTCCAATTAAATGAGGCATGAGTTGGTCTTTTTTTTTTTTTTTCTCCTTCCTCTTTTTCTCTGCTTCCGTGTCTGGTCTGTTCCCGTTCTGTCGCAAAGGCAGCGCGCACTCTGTGTCATCCTGTGGGCTCATGTACTGCATGAAATCACACACAGACTCCATTTGTATCAAACTACTTTTTTCTCTCTCTTAAAGCAAATACTAACATAGCTACTCCTACTGCATCTCCTTTTTTTGTGGCGTAAGCTCATTAGTGACATCTTGCTGATCTTTTGGAGTCTTCCTTTCAGTAAGTCTTGTGCCTTCCTCTGTTTTTCATGCAGGGTATTACAGTGCTCATTCCCATTCCTTCCTCCATTGCAACTTCTAAAAATAATCAGCCGTAAAAGTAGCTATTGAGCTTTATTGTTACCAGCACAGTGAGATTAATAGTGGTGAAAATACTGTACCTCACTGAAAGAGTGCCTTAAATTATTTGACACGTCTCCCAGGACAGTCAGGGAGTTCTGAGAAACCCCAGTGTTTCCTGTTACTCCTTCCACGGTAGTATGGGTCTGCATTGATTTTTCCAGTAGTCTGTGCCAAACAGGAACAATTTAGCTCATAGGGAGGTAATAAAATAATCTTTACAAGCAATGAATATAGTAAAGAGGGTCAGAAACTGGATTTGTGTTTGTGGGAGAGGGAGGACCTGGTAGTTTAGTATCTTTCAGTGAAATTCTAAATTAAAGAACAAATCTGATTACTGTGATTTGGAACCACTGAAGGATTTCATTTTTGTTTATCACCTGCTTTCATTTCAAGAAGGTATAATTTGTTATTTTAATATGGTTAAAATATTTCAGTTCAACCTTTTACTTTGCTTGTCTATGATTTTCAATGGAATGCAGCACAGTTAATATAAATTAACAATTAAATCAGCATTAAATGTTTTTAACATTATCAAAATGAAATAATTTCCCATTTCTGGAGTGCTTTGAGAAAGTTGAGATGTCTTTTTTCAACTTCTTCCTATTAAACATTTAATTGAAACACACCTGTTCTTAGGAAAATTTTCAGAATACTGGTTTTCTCAGTGAAATTAATTTCCGGTGGGTGTGATCAGTGCTGGAGATAATGCAAGAAATCTAAGATTTTAAATGTAGCTTCTAGGTCTCAGGCTATACCACTTTTTTCCTTAGGCACAATATTAATCTTAAACTAGGTGTACATGCCATCATAATCTTTTTTGCTCTCAACCTTTGCTTCAGGAAAATATGCATAGAAAAGAGCATGCGTGACCTAGGCTTATATCATCAGTGATCCAGTGGCTACGTGAGTATCATCTGCTCTGTTTTATTTTATTGGCTTATTGCTAAGAGGAAAATGCATCAAAATTGCCACTAAGTGAAGAGTTTGTCTTCTGTTCCAGAGCTGCCTTTTCTTTTTCCTATGTTTGAGAAGGGTCAGTGCTTCTAAAAATAATTGTAGGACATTTTAAAATGGAGACTGGTAAGTGAAAAGCATTCAGGCAAACAATTAATTTTCCAAGAAAATATGAACACAGGAACATCTTCAGACATTAACTAATAAAAGCAAGAAATCCTTCTGTTTGCTCAAGATACGGTTAAGGCTAGTTTTATTGACAGTGATAGGAGTATTATCACAGCTTACCTGTGACTTTGCTCTTCATGAGCTCCTTGAGTTGTATTCATTCCTCTGCTGTCATAAAAGTATATTTATATAAGAGAAGACTCCACTGCCTGTGTCAGTGTAATTGTCATGGTCAGACGCAGTGTGACTTTGTGGCATTGAAAAGGAGCGAGAGAGTCAGTCAACTCGAGAAGTCTCACTGTGAAGAAGGAACGGCCATTAATCAGTTTTCTGAATTTTCTTTTTAATGTCAATAGAAAATCGTGTCTGGATGCCATGCTTAGAAAATTGTGCGTCAAGCCTCCCAAAAGAAAAGTATGTGCGGCATAAATATCTTCTCCCTATTTTGCACCTTATTAGGACTTTGGAGTGTCCAGTCAGCATGGGAGACCCAATGCAGCCGCCTTCTAAGTTGCTTCAGAGGCTCAAAAGGGGAAAAAAATAACACAGAGGAATGGATATTCTGCACGGAATTTTGCACTGGTTATTGCACTCTGTGTAGTTCCTGGGTCATGCCTTCCATGTGTAGCTAATCCTGCTCCAGCATTGTCATTTTCTAGGCTCCCTTCATGAACTCTTAGGGGTTTTTTTTTTGTTTTTCTTTTTTTTTTAAAGCAACTTATTTTATGGGTCCTTTGTTGAAAGGATGCATTAGCTTTGTTATTAAGTTGCATAGCTCTAGACCCAGTTGCAGCTAGACTTAAAGATGTGGCTGAAAAAGCATACTACTGTTGTGATTTATGATGAGTCACGTGCTCTTGGAGTGCACTAAATACCTGAACTTTTCAAGTAAATTGAAAAAATTTTGTAATTCTTTTCAGCAGTGGAGGCTATTAAGAGACAAGATATGCATGAAAGGAAGCCCTCCTACAAACAAATGTCCAGTACTACTGGCATGCTTTTTTTACCTCAATACAAAATCCTTCTATAGTACAAAGCCTTTACAGGTCAATTTAGCTGTGGAAATGACTAAGCAAAATCATTTTACCCCCATCTTAGTCTGTATCAATTAACTGATTACAGAAAATAGCTTGTATTAAGTGGTTGATGGCCTGGATGCCAAGTGTTCAGTTAAAGATTGGAGCTTCAGCTGGTATACGTAGACATGACCACGTTTAATCTACTGAATATACATCATTTTACTTGAGTAGAGGCCTGTTTCAAGTATTTGTAAGCACGCTGGAGCCTGAAGAAGAGGCAGAAAATTGTCATTATTTTTTCTTCCATGAAACATTTTCTGATACCGTTACAGTCTCTGAGACCTATGAAGCCACCTACTGGTAAGTTTTTTATAATGACCTTGTCCATGCTATTCTTACCCTTGTCGAAGTCTTGACAAAGCGCTTGGGACAAGTTTTAAAAAGTCTTTTACGCTTGTGAGTATTATTTGCTTATGCAAGTAACAAGGCCTTGAAGGACCTGGTTCATCAAGAATTTCTGTGGAACTGGTGGCCCTTCTCAGCTGAAGGGTGAATTGTGTCTGAACACTGAGGAAAAAGAAATTATGTTCAAGTCAATTTTTTCCACAGCTAGTTCATGCCCTGCTGAGTTAGGCGGCAGTGATTCATAGGTTGCTGTTGGTGTATGACAGTAAAGTCTATTACACTGCTCAATAGTAAGATAAATGCAAATAATGATGATGATAGAACTCGTGAATGGCTTTTTATCAGAGCGCCTCTATACGTTTTGCAAATGTTGCGTCAAGCCTCATAATTAATTGGCTGCATATGAACAAGCCGCAATAAAAGGGAGAGGACACAGGAGGCTGGCAGCATGCCTCACAAGAGCCTTCAGGTGCTTGAACTTCTAGCCCTCATTTCCAAAGTCTCCATCCAGTGCTATAACACCTGATGGGAAACTTCCCATATCTCCGGAACTAAGGTGGTTCTACTACTGCCTGATTGCACAACAAGGTCAGCCCTTAGCCTTATTGCTCAAAGAATGGATGTAAAACAAACCTGTCAATGCTTTTGTAAAATATTTTAATACCTTAACAACTTTGTTAAAAAAAAAAAAAAAGCCCTATATAGGTGTGTAAGTGATTTTGCACACACCCTGATGTGAAGTCATGCGTGGGCTTTTTGGTTTTATCCTAGAGTAATTCATTAATCAACGGAAGATTAATAATTGGCCTGGAGAACAGGTACGTCTTGCAGGAATCCCGTCAAAGTTAGTTCTTCTGATCAACTCAGAATTCACAGCAGTCTTTTAGAAGTAACAATAGAAATTTAAAGACAATAATGGGCATAACAGAAAAATAATAACAGAAACAAAATTCTCTTACTTGAGAACCGTTATCTTATCTAGCAAATGAACTGACGAAATCAGCACTCACTTGAGCTTATCAAGCAGCTGCTTCTGAAACAGATCAAATATTTTACTGGTAAAATTTATTTTTTTTTTTTTTGCAAAGAAAAAGAAAATTTTCTGTAAAGAAAATTTGACTGGTATAAAATGAAGTAGTTCCACGGAGGTCTACTGAAATGCCACCACTGATGTCACGTGGATGTCTTGCTGTTCAGGAGAAGGTATAGGTCACAAAGGGTCCTCTTCTTTTCCCTACCGTGGATGACACTAAACAATCTCCAGTCTAATACCTCTTTCTGCTAACCTCTCCTCTTCACCCATCGCTTTCTCCTGCAATACTTGGCCTGTGATTCTGAAGAGTTTTGTCAGAGGGACTGTTACATGGGAAGTGTGCTTGAGCGGTATATTTCTGTATTGCAAATTTAAATAAATCAATTGTATTTCCCAATTGGCAGCGGAGTTTGCCTCCGCTTTAATCTAACTAGTTCATGACGTGCTTGGGAAGTGGCTGCTGATGTGGGGCTGACGTTCCTGAAGGAAAGAACAACAGAGCTGTGGGAAGGCCCTCCTGGACTGCTGCCAGAAACAATACAGCCACATTACCACCGCACTCTGTACAGATTAATTAGCTCTGTCGAGAAGCAGGTGTCACACTGTGCTAACACGGCTACCTTTGTTCTGCAGCATAAACTAACTCATTTAGGCCTGACTTAGGTACCTTTAGATAAGCGTGGTTTCTTTATCCTTGGCATATGTTGAGGTAAAATGACTCATTCTACGGTGCTAATCATTTCTGGCAAGTTATGGTCAGTGTTATCAGTGACACGTAGCAGATGCTCTGTGATGGTATTACTTGCTCTTACTTGTATCCACCTGTTCAGAGGAAAACAGCTGACCTGTAAAGTCATCTCCCAGCTCTGTCAATGCACATATGGAACATCGCTCCAAGCTGCTCATTTCTCAACTAGAACGTGTCCAACCGCGGTGTAACTCCTTCAGTCTCTGGAGATGTTAGCAAAGAGCAGGCTAAGTGCTAAACCACTAATTCAAAGATCTCCCTGGGCTGGGACTGCTCTCTCATCCCTGACGTCTGGAACAGGAACACTGCAGTCTTGTGTATATACTTGTCAGCTTGCACAGTATATGGGGAGTATTGGCTCACTTCGTCCTTTCTTGAATTGTCCTAGGATGGTCTTTCTATTATGCGGGGGAACATTAGAGCCATTTAAATATTTGCCTTCAGAACTAAACCGGTTTTGAACACAAACACTGTGGAAACCAGGGGCACATGGGGATCGCACAGTTGTCTCTGGTGCTTGCATGATGAAGCTTGATAAGTATTTCTCTGTATAGCTGCATATACCAAGTCTGTACATATGATCTTGATATGAGATTTGCGATGCTGTGCCAGAAATGGCCAGTAATATCTCTGTAGGGGAGAAAGAGAGAGCATATCGCTTGGCAAGACACAGTTAGTGAACTCTGATGGTAAAATGGTAGCTGCTAATTGGATCTAATGAGATAAATGCCTAAGGGAAGATAGCCTTACCAAACGAGTAAGTCAAGAGGCCAATCCTTGTTGGCAGGGAAGTTCTGAATATATTAGTACTCATGTAAAACAGCCGTAGGGAAATGAATCATACAACTGAAGGTTGTTTGAAAATGTCCTGTCACTGGGTGTGCTACTCTGAGTTCGTGTGCAGCACAGTGAGCTAAATTCATTTCAAGTTACTAAAGTAAGAGGAAATTTTTGAATAATCATCACTATATAATGAACGACCTAGATGACAATGGGTAGGTTAAAAATAAGAAATGCATTTTTGCATTTCAGGGAAATGAGAGTGGCCTTCCTCTGGGAATTAGGGAAAAAAATTGAATGTGAGGAAGAGAATTTCCAATTTTAGACCTGATTATCCTCTCCTCTTGCAAACTTGCACAGTCATTAATGCTTTTGCAAAGGAATGTGAAGTGCTATCATTCAGATTTGGTAAGGCTTCCACTCACACCCTGATTTCCCTGGTGTGAGTCCGGCCAGGTCAGCATAACAGAGACTCCAGTTCTCACCTTTCTGGCTTTAGATTCGTTTTTAATGTCCCCATTTTGGGGGAGAAGATGTAACAGCTACTGTCAAGAGGACCACAGCTTCACAGGTGACTGAGAAGTGTTGCATGATGGAGAACTGGATTCATGGGGTTTCTGTAACACTGTTTTTAGAGGTGGTTTAAAATATTTGCAAGTAAAAATGCTTATGAATTGCAAAATATAAATGACAATTCCCAGCATATTCTATGTTCTCTGTCTCAGTGAGTGATACTGAAATACACCGTTTTCCCAGACAAATGACGTTAGAAAGACTCTGAGAGAGGTGTCTGAGAAGTAGGAATGTGTGGAGTAACAAGGAGTCAGGATTTTTCGTCTCGTGGCTTCACAATCCTGTGTGCAGCCAGAGAGAGCGAGAGAGACAGAGGGAGCAGCGAAAGAGGCTCACGGGGCTCCCTGGTCATTCCTATCAGCCTGACAGTGCAAACGCACTCCCCAGTCTGCAGGCTGAGGGTCTTAGAAGGAAAGAGGTGAATTTTCTGCTATTAATTATCTTATCGCGGTTGCTGAAAATATTATATTAGTAACATTTCATCGCAGTATTTTTTGGTATGGAAACATTTGCAGCTAAGGCGGTTATCCAAAGCAGCAGGTCAGATTTGTCACTTCCTGGCATTCTGTTCACATGAATGGACATCCCACTGAAACGAGGCTGTGGTCTTAAGTGTACAGATAATTATTCTTCTGGACATTCGAATAATAGAGAAGTTTTCTTCTGGCTGTGGTCTTAAGTGTACAGATAATTATTCTTCTGGACATTCGAATAATAGAGAAGTTTTCTTCTGTCACTCGCTGAAAGTGATTTTTAATTATTTCACAAGCTGAGGCATGATAAGGCAGCTGTGACTCCGGCTTTTGTGAAGTCTCCATTTGAGCTGGTATCACATGGTCTGGTAAACTTAGGAAAATACTTACCAAAAATAGCAAATGGAAGTGCTTTTGAAGATTTTGGTGCTTTTTGCCTTTGGCATTGATTCTGCAGGGTTGAGAGTTACCCACCATGCTGGGAAAGGGACCTTTGATTACCTCATTGAACAGCTTTCAGAACATGACAATTATCAAAAATGGAGGATCAAACTGCTCCAAAAGGATTTACATCAGTGAATCTGAAGAATCTGACCCAAAGCTTTTAAAATGCTTCCCTAATTAGTAAAAATATTGTTAAAAGTCTTCAAGCTGTAAATGGATACCTTTCCTTCTGAGCTATGCCCTCCGCTTTCACAGTAACATAAATAATTCCTCTCTTCGTGTTTTTTTCACTGTGTTTCCATCCATTTTCTGGTTTTCAAAAGCTGTTCCTCGCCCAGCCTTTGTTATTTGTGGAGACTGATCATGTTTATTCCTTATACTTAGCTTAATGACACTAGCACACTTAACCTGTGAACCTCGGCTGTTTTCGCTGGGTGGTAATTTGGCTGAAGTTGTCATTAAGGTGTCAGAGTGGATCGTAGGACAGCTAATTTGTACGGCAGTGCCGAAGCTGCTGAAGGCCGAGGGAGGGTCCTTTCTACGCTGTCTGTCGCTCTCAGGAGAAAGCTGCCACCAAGGCATAGGAAGGGTTGTGCCAGGGCTTCTCAACTCCTCATTCTTTAGTTTTCCGTATGTGTTTAGTATTTCTGTATGCATTTAGTTTTCAGCTGATGTAGTTGCGCCATGCCTTTGTCCAGGCGTGCCTAAAGCTTTTGTCCAGGCATACTCGAAACTGGGTAATTCCATCAAATCACTTCCCACAAGCCTTTTATGTGCAGCTGTTCCTTAATGACCCTTGGTTATTGTGTTCAAAGTGCCATCCAGAGGAACTGTGTCCTTCAAGAGATGAATTTAAAATTCACAGTTACCTCAGGAACACTTCAAGCTCAGCAAGGTTTGCATCTGACACCTTCAAGAACCTGCCGTGTCCCTGCCTGCCTGCAAGCCTGTGGCGTAATTTATTTGATTGAAACGACTGAGAAAGTCATTGAGAGAAAAGATTTTTCTTTGTCAGATTGTGAACAGGCTGAATTGAACCTAAAATATTTGACAGTTGAATGGTTATATGAGTAATTATAACAACCTCAGCATCACTAACGTGTGTGCATGTTTAGTCACTGACTTTAAAGGGGCCAGGTTTTCACCCCATGTCTGCCAAAGACCTTTCAAACTAACTTTGCCTTCAGTCTGCTTCTCTGATACGGATCCTGGGAAAGGCACGCTGTAATAATGTGTCTGCAGTTGATTTCCTCCAGAATAAAAAACAATTTTCCCTGAATCTGTATGGTTGTTAGCAAAATGCATTGTTAACGGAATTACTGTATACAGTGGCTGTGATAACACATGCCACAAGTTGTCATTTGTAATCATCACTGTTTCAAGGGACTGTCTGCTCCTGGCTCATGTGTTGAAAGAGGGTAAAGAAAGAAAATCACATGCTGCCTTGCTTTGACCTCAAAAGGGCAGGATGGTGCCGTCTAGCAATTACAGGAGTTTGACTTCTTTTCTGCTGTAAGCAATTTTCTGCAAGTTCAAAACCTACTAATGCATAAGTGGGAAAAATCCATAAAGAATTACAAAACAGCAAAATAATTGAGAACCAACCTCTCTTCAAGGAGTGTGAAGTGACGTTTACCTGCAAATACGTGTGTTCCAAAATTAGTACTACGTGTTGAATTTTTAATATATATGAAGAGATTTTTCCTGAATGGAGATTTTGGTGTACTGACTTAAGAAAAAGAAGGTTATCAGGGAAGTATGGCTAGCCCCACTGCTAGCCCCTGCTGTCTTTTTACACATCCCTTCCTTTTCTTTGAGCAGCTCCTCTCTCGTGCTGCTTCATCCCAGCCCATCAGTAGACATTCTCTTTACAAAGAACCAGACAGCGTCTACCTGTCACAGCAGATGTAAGCGTCACCTCTCTGAGGAGAAATACAGTTGTGTCCCTTTTCCTGGTCGCAGAGTAACAGGGGCTGCTGAACATGGGATGGGGACTATGTGATAGTGGGTACCCTCCCATACAAAAGTTAATTCAGTCCTTAAACCACACAGGTATATCTATGCATGTCATAGATATAAAATAGGCTATTTTCCCTAAGTAAAATTATAGGAAGAGATTAGGTATTATACAATAAACATATATAAAAAATTTCTTTTCAATGCTGTTTACCAGTTTGCAGATAAACCCAAATCCAATTCATATCTTGGCCATTTTATATCCTGCAGTGTAAACATATTTATCAAAATAAATGCATTTATGCTGCAAGGCCATGTTTATAGCAGTGTATAACTTTGCTAAATTTAAAGCGTTTGGGCACACATTTGTCATGCTGAATGTTTGTCTCACAAAATTATTTTTTAGTGGTTTGGCCATTTCTAAGATGAAGTTAAGGAAAAATACTGTTGTTTCTTCTTTACATCAGACAAAAAAAAAACTCTGTGAACTTGTTTGTTGAGAAGTTCGAGTGCTTTCAATAAATTTAATTATTCGTGGTATTTGTTATGGTAGTAGACAGATGTTTTTACCATCTGTGAAAAATCATGTTGGTTTTGCCAGTTTCTAAGAATCTAGGAGAGTTTGATTTCTTACATGCTGAGCAGAGTCCAGGACAGTGGGACAGTGGGATGGTTTGAGGATTCTCCTTGGATGGAGCACACCTTAAGCTCATATAACTCCTGCGTGGTGACTGGATAGGATGCGTGAAATCCCTAGAGCAGAACAGAACTTTTTTTTTTTTCTTACTATACTTCAATAACAGGTCTAAAAGAGCACAACAAGCTGTAGAGGAAAATAACAATTCTCCATTCAGCGCAGTTAAGAACAGGGTGATAGAACCTACCCAATGATGAACACCAGAAGAGAAGGTCAGTGTTTGCCCATTGCTGGGCAAACAAGAATGGGCAAAGAAGCACGAGCCCTCTGAAGAAGCACCAACATTCCCGTGCGTCTTGTGTGAAGCAGATCTTTTGGAAGATAGTGTGTGATCATGTCATTAAACACTGTATCATAAAAAGTGGGAATCAGTTAGCAAAACGCTCCAAATTGCTTTGTGTCGCAGTACTTGCCTGTAGAGCCTTACTTTACAGCCTTACATCAGTGATTTTTATTCTTTTTTTGGCCTCTATTTCTGTGTGGGCATAATGTAAATAATAAATGTTCCACCTTTTTGATATGTTGAAATATTACATGCCACAATGTTTAATTTGCATTAGTTGTAATTTCTTAGGAAAATTAAAAAAAAATGTTTTTTATAATAACACATATTTGTGTATTTCCTTTGTGTTCAGGTTTTTTATCAGTTTCCCAGAATTGAGTTTTCTCTGTGATTCTGCAAGCCTTTACAGCGTACAACAAATCCTTTTGTTACATACGAATTAAGGAACTTTTTCAGCGATAAGAACAAATAAATCTTCAGGTTTTTCACGCTGATAAACACTGCACTGGCCACAGTGTAAACAGAAGTACTTTGTAAGCGTTTTGAGCTAACCGGCACAGTTCAACAAAGTCTCTGCAAACTGGATGATGGTAGCTGAGAAGAAACCTCTGCGCAGCACTCTCAGAGCCAAATCTGCCAACAACTTCACCAAGTTCGTACCTCTCTTGTAGCACTGTAATTAAAGCAGTTGTGGTCTATCAGCACTTGGTGAGAGGACTGTCATTTTCTGTTTTCATCCCGGAGTGCCAAATGTTGGCTTGTTTCCACAGGCGCTCCAAACTCTTCCACTGACTTTAGTGGAATTACGCTAGGTTCATACTAATGTGGCCTGAGGTCTCATTCCCTGCCATTGAAGTCAATGAAAAGACTTCAGGACGAGCTGGTCTCCTCGTCTTTGCAAGAAACTGTGCAAAAAGACCCAGATCTTTGATGCTGTGTATGAAAGGGGCAGCATTGAATTAAAATCTTTCAAAGTCTTCTTTCTTTGGTTTTTTTTATGATAGCCTTATTTATTTTTTGTTTCCTTAGACTGGAGCAGAAAATGGAGTTGTTTCTTTGTGTTTCAAGTCAGATTCTGCCTCCGTCTCTCGATCTGCAAGTTTGTATAATTTATAAATGTAGAGCTTTTTTTTTTCCAGTAACACAGGTAAGAAAAAACTTAAGTCTGACACCAGAACTGAGCAAAGTCTGGCATGAGACTTGGCAAATGTAAGCTTTGTAGTGCTGTCTTGCTGGTGTATGTAATACAGATCTGTATGCAGATAAGTAACGTAGCATATGTCATACAATTGATCTATGCTAACTGCTAAAGCGGAGTAGGCATATTTTAAGGTGTAGAATTAGTACTGCATGCAGGCCAAGCCATAATAAATAAATAGTACAACCGCAATAATGCCACAGCAGTGCCTCAGCAACTCATTGGCATAGATGGACTTAGATGTAAATTACTATAACAGTTAATTTACAAAGCACTGCACATAGCGAGATTAAATACAGGCCATGCTTCTGAAATCAGTATGCAGATAAAATTAATAAAATAGTGTATTTGAGAACAGTTACAAATGTATTTTTTAGGAGGGAAAAAAAAAACCCCAACACATACTTCCCGGTTTGGTAGTTGCTTGATTTCAGATTTCTTTTTTATATGAAAGTTTAGAAGGCATGAACCGAAAACTGCAACTGGCCTGCATCTTTGTCTTCTGTCTGCCTCTGATTGTAGTGGTCATCTTAATAAATGAGTGTTATTATCTTGGTAGGAAAGATTGTGGTGAGTCTCTGTATCAGTTATATGAAAGTGACTAATACGAGAGTTGAACCGTACCATGTTATAATTCACTGAAACCAGCCAAAATTAATTACCCACCAGTATTCTTTGACTATAGCCTGTTCTACCAGAGGAAAAAATAAAAATAAAAAAGGATAGCAGGAAAGGTTATAACTTAACAAATACATTTTCAGCACTTTTAATAACACTGAAAAGAGTGTTCGCTCTCATAGTTGTTCTTATGATGCATTTTGCTGTTGGGTTCAGATGTGCACATCAGAAAAAGTCTGGACAGAATAAATTCTCTTTCTTCTGCTCACTTCACTGGAGCGGGGGAGTTGCACATACTTGGGATGTGTTTCCCTGACTCAGAGCAGGAAGTGGATAATACCAAATCTATTGTTCTCTGTGAACAAAGCCAGGTAAATAATAATACTTTTGGCTTTAATTATGCAGAAAGAATTCGGACAAACAGGGAAGTTATGCCTTAAGAAAAAGTAGAGAAACTTCCAAAGTGCTTTACTGACAAGGGAGTTGAATGATTGGAGAAATAAATGTTAATAGCCACGTTTGGAAAGTACTGAGAACCGCTCTTAGGGGTCGAATTCTGCTGCAACTTTTGTTTGCCACACCAGCAGATTACTGGACTCGTGCCAGTACAGTAGGAATATGGCCAACTGAAAGCCACACGGCAATAAGATGTTGACACTTGGCACAGGGAAAAGACTGCGCTGGGCAGGGGTTATAAGGGAAAGATGCAATTTCCCCTTTCAACTGCACAGAGGGCTGCATATGTATAAAAATGTAACGAACTTTCTCTTACAGCAATTCTTACTACAAGAAGGGACAGACTCTTCTAGGCGCCGTGGAAGGCAGAGCTGAATGACTGTCAGCTCTCAGTAAAATGAGGCTTTACAGACTGAACAGGTAATTGTGTAGAACTAGTCACAGGGTGACTATATTCTCTCGCAGGTAGTGAATTTAGGGTTTGTGTTAGTCACAAAGGTACTGAACAAAAGACAAATTCTGATTTCTGTTACTTTAGTGCAAATCTGGGATAACTTTGTCCCCGTCTAAAGTGCTTGGCCTAGGAGTGTTCCCGAAGGGCTGGTTAGGGCATACACATATATCCTGACCTCATTCCAGCCGCAAACAGGCGTGTGCGGTGAACCTGCTTCCATGGAAAGAAAATCTGTATGCGTATGCCAGAAAGGATCACGGGCTCGCTCTCACTCGGTCCCTAATCGAGACAGCTGGGGATAAGGATCTCACAGGACTATATGCAGCATATACCGATCTTAGCATCAACAAGGACTTAATTTTATTCACTGCCGGCTCTTCCTATTAGGGCAACGAGAGCTCAATTGTTTGCTGAGATTCTTCTAATTATGAGAATTTAAATAGCAAGATTGGCTTGATTGCAAGAATTCTCTTGTTGTGAAATTTCTTCTATGTAAAACCATCTTACTAGTCTTTGCTTTAACCACCAGTGCCTTAGGTTCAACCTGTACAGTATGAATTCTACAGAAAAATGTACCACGTGGTAGAGTTGAGATAGAAGGTAAAAAAAAAACAACGAACCCAAACCCACCTGATCCTCAATTTGGTCTAAGTAAATCTCATCTGGTCTGAGTAAATGAACTTGGGACCCTGAACAGGGGCCATTTTATACCAGGTGAAAATTTGGATTTATGCAGCTTTTTATAATTATCAGCTTAAGTTGATTTCTCACAAGGATTCTTTTTATGTCCTCCCTGAGATACCTGTTTTTTACAGGGCTGTGCACTTTTTAAGTTTTCTAGTTTTTGTTTAGTGCATTTTTACTGATCATGGTGCACTGTGGTGCCATGCCTCCCACACTGTATTAGACAGGTGAATTAGATTGTGTTACATCTTCTTGTTCTTTTGCCTTTAATTGGTAACTGCTAATCCTTTCTGGTCTTGGCTGTTGCCTGAGAGACCAGCTTTTGTTGTATGTTTTTGCATTTGGCTTCGTTTGCAGCTCCTTCACTGGACACTCTTGCTTTTCAAGTAGGGCAAGCGTGATACCTACAACAGGTTACGACACTCTCCTGACTTTGGTTTTCTGCCTAATTTGGTTACGAGTTGGCTTATGCACCAACATGCATGGATCACATCCCCCACTGTCAATGGCAGCTATGCAAGGCTCGGTTTTTTAGCCCTGTACCTGGCAATTGAACAAGGAGGGTTAAACAAGGTTCTCTCAGTGGCTCTGGCCTTATTGTTTATGTCTACAACTCTAATGCCTTAATTAAACTTTCAGCACATTATTCCATCTTTCATGGACTTGCTGTTTCATTACCTTAGCTGCTAATTAGCCAGTATTATACCCATCTTCTGCTTAATGCTAAATTACACGTGCTTTTCCCAGGTTAGTTTCCTTCTGCAAAGCTACAATATTACTGAGCCTTTCAATTTATTTTGTCTTCCTGAACTCCCTGGCTGGGTTTGGGGATTTTTGTTCCCTCTTTTTGACATGTATAGTGGTACTCGGTGGATTCTTTCTGATGACCTCATCAGCTCATGTTACTATGACATGTTAAAGATTTGCAATTTTCTAGATTTTATAGCATTTCACAATCTATTAATTGGACTGTTTCTAAGTATTTTCTTCTAAGTATTTTTAAATGTTTAGGAGGAGTAGTTTGGAAGATATTATGATACCTTACTACTACTACAACTACTAAAGATATTTTTTTGCATAATAATTACAGTAAAACTTAAACCACTGATACAACCAATTAGCTCCCTGGTATTACACTTTCATAAGCTGGATGCAAAAATGTCTGTAATAATAGAGCTTTACTTTTATTTTACTTTATTTTCCCCCAAATTCTAAAATAATTGCAGTCAAAACTTCAAATAACTGCAGTAATTGTTTCTAGTGGGAGCCTCCAGCTTTTGCCACCTGGGTTTCTATGGCATTCATCAGAAAACATTGTCCAATTGACTCACCTTTTTCAAGTCAAAATACCTTTCCTAGAAATGTTCATTTCTACATATATATGCATGCATGTTTATATAAAACATGCCCCAAAAGATCATTTGAACAATAAATAGTTGAATAAGAGTAAAAGCAAAGGGTACTTGAGAAGAACAGTTGTTAGATTTATTCAGTTAATGGATTTTCTTTCTTTATTCCATCATATTGATTTCATTCTGACAAACCTGAAAGTTCTCTAAGAATGAAGTGTCTTCAGTCAGTCAGAGCTCATAAATAATGTTCCTGTGCTTCAACTTGGTATTTCTAAGCCACCTTTTGAAGCTGGCCTTTGTAATATAATCGTACCCACTGTAAGTCTTTTTTTTCTCCTTTCCAAAAACTAACATAAAATTAATTCACTCTAGTTAGTTGAAAGCCTTGCATGCACTTATTGGAACTTCTTGTGAAGTACTTCACAGCTTAGTATGAGGAAGAACTGCAAAATAGCTTTGGAGGTTTTTCCCCACTGTTGCATTTTAACTGAAAGGAACAGTCTTGTGACTTGGTGTTTTGTGCAGTCTCTGAGGCAGCAAAAGTTGGTACGTTGAATGCTTTCAGTCAGGTCTAGAACAGAACTGAAATAGTCTTCCATATTTTAGCTAATGACTCTAAGCATGTTACTGTTGTAGCAAAAGGGGATCTTATTTCATTACTTTGTGTTTTAAGAGAATTTGGTGAGCACAGCTCTGATTTTTTTAAATAAAATGTGTAGGTGTCTTCTTTTAGCAGATTCTCCACTGAAGTGAGAAGACAGGCCTCTGAGTGAAATGTCAAAGAGCAGAGAATTTTAAAACATGACTGCTTAGACTCAGATGCTTGGTTGGCCAGTTCTAAGCGCTGGTACATTGCTTCCACTGTCATTAGCCAATTGGATATTGAAGACGGTGACTTTTCTGGGCCACTTTCCGAGGGTGTGACTCTGCAACTCATAGTTCAGATTTCAGTGCTGGGAACATCTAACTTTTTGGTGCAGAAATATTTCTTTTGATCTGGCCTCTAATATTTGATTTGAACTGGTGATTGCTTAGGTTGGTGTTATTCAACATGAACGTCTGGTGAGCTCCTTATTGATTTGTTGCTGGAACAACTATAGGAGTTATCAGTGATTTTTGAGCATGCTCTGAGAGTCAGAAATGAGCAGAGTCACTTAGGTACTGGAATCAATAAAAGAGAAGGAAGATGGTACGGAACAGGAGAAGAGAAAGTTTGCATTAAAAAACTTTCAAGCATTAAGGTTGGATCTGTCATTCATTGAGAGTTGTATAATATTAGATTCAGGTTAAAAAAGATTGTTCTTTGTCTACGGTCAAAAAAACCCAAGAACATCCTAGAATACAAATAAAATTTTCTTTATATAACATGAAGCGGTCTAGAAATAGGAAATCCATCAATTCAGTTGTGCTTTCATTTCTACATTGCATGGAAAATACAACCAGCACCACAAGTCACAGAACGGAAAGGAAGGTTAAGGTTTGCCGAGTTGCTAAAGAAACCATGATTGCTTAACTTTCTGTCCAGATTATATATAATCTTTCAGAAGTTTCACAACTTTTCTTGCTGTGATTAAAACTCACTAATATTTCTGTAGGAGGTTATCTAACAGGGCTGAGAGGACTGTAATTAAATGATCAGAAAGGCTTTATTTAGCATTTGCGAGAAAACAGAATGTGTTAGTTAATACAAAAGCAACAGAAAATTCCCTGGGTAAAATAGATTTTGAGATATTTAGAAATCATATGAAAAAAACCAGCTGCAATTTCTGTTCATTCTATCAAGGAGTTGGTAAATTTAAAGGCTAATAATTGTGGATAATAATAGTGGATAATAGTTGTGTTATTATGATTGGCCTGAATTAAAAGAATGGAAACACTAATATCATTGCTTGGAAAATACTTTGATTGTTTAGGTTTCTTGCTATTCACAAGTTTTGAAAGAGCAGATTTCCCAGGAATGCTATGTTTAAGAGTTTAAAAGCCTTTTCAAGCTCTTCCTAGACTGTAGAAATCCGGGATACTTCTGAATCCCTCAGCACTGGAGTGAGGTTCAGCTGTATCTTCACTCCAGGTGAGGATGCGACACAGACCTGCACAAACCCTTCTGCGAACTTTTAGCTTCATGGCTTCTGTAGAATGAAAGCTGTGCATCTGCTTCACGTAATGGGCTCCAACAGGCATCTGACCTGAAGTATAAGGGAGCAGGAATCTGGAGCAGGTGGGTATCCATTGTCCACTGAACAGCTCCACTGGACACCACTGAGCTGCCAGCCAGTGCAATAACATACATCTATATATACGGAAACTCCAGCATGTAACACAAAAGAAACAGTTACGTGTAAAATTGAGATACTTTCATGTTAGTTTGATGTGTTAGGATCAAGTTTTCTGGTTAATTTGGGTTGCACTTTGTCCCACTATTGACAGCCTTCATCAGCAATTATCTTATTGTTCCTCTCCTTCAAAGTGTGCTGTAATTTGCAAAAAGTTACATATAAATTTGTGTTTGCAAATAGCAGCCACAATCAAAACATTTTTTTGCTGACACATTATCAGCATTTTTATGATGAATTATTATGTTCCTAGCCAGAAATAATAATGTTAACATCCTGAAAATGAAATTGCTTTTGCCAGTAGCTCAGGAAATGAAGGGGAAAGAGCTTTGTTGACTGTATGTTCTCATGGGCTGGAGAGATCCTATCGTGATATATTAAGGTAAAACTCTGGAACACATTTGGCACAATTTCGAAGAATTAGAGTCAGGGAGTAGATAGCTCCATGGAGTTGAATAGAAGTGAAAGGAAGTAAAGCAAATCGGCTGTATTTGAAATCGTGGGCTTTTTACTGCCACTGGATTAACTTGTTAAAGTAACATGTTCTTTATTATATATGGCACTTCGTTCAGGTTTAGTATAAGTGATGTGAACCATGGTTCAAAGGAACAATAGATTTGACTTGCACAGCTATATCTGTTTTCCTTCACAGAAGGGGATGGGTAAAATTTGATGATCATATGTGTACACACGTACAGACACACACACACATATATTTCTCTCTCTCTCTCCACATATATATAAAGGTTCTTTTCTCTCTTCAACATCTATCCCTATTTTCACATGATGTTTCTTCACCTATTCTCCAAAATACCAAATGCCTCAAAAGGAAATATTTCTGGCTAGGACATATCAGAAATTTAATGTGACTTTATTCTGTCCACAATATGTCTTTGAGAAATAGATACATTTTTCCTGTCATTTGACATTCTAGATGTCCTATTTTCCAGTTTTTCTGAAGCAGAATTTACATGGATACATCAGTATTTTGATCACTGAAAGTCAAAGGCTGTTTTGAGCTTTCTTACTTGTGACTGATGGCTGATTGAATATTGGTGCTAGTTCAAAGACAAAATTTAACACCAACTTTCTCACCCTCCTGCTTTCTTTTTGGGTCTGAGACCATCTTGGTCTGCCCTTTGTTCAGAGGATTGTAACCTTGTGGCAGAGGCCTCTGAGTGCACAAAGGTCTGAATGTGGGACTGTAACTTCCTACATGACTTTTCCAGCAGTGAGAATATTCTGCAAAAAATGAGACCCATCTCTGGCTCCTTCAGCCTTGTGCTGCCTGCGTCTGGCAGTTAAGTGCTGCTGAGGCATGTTAGCCATCCTCAGAACATGCTTCCAGAACTGGGTGCCTGTGGCAACCTAGGTGTGAAGAGGCCGTGTGGGTTGCAAACAGCTTTAGTCGCCTACATGTTCATCACTGTCTAGGTGGTGACAACTTTAGTTGAAGTCAGTAGTAAAACTGTAGGTCCGTAAAAAGTTTTCAGCTCTAATCTAGCTCCTTTGTAAGACAGACAATCTCTGTCTCTTATTTCCACCCAAGGTGCAAAGTAACAAAGGTCTATTTTAGACCTCGCTTGGCACCTACCTGACAGCTGATAACTCCGTTCGTGTTACAGTCACAGCCACTGTGCATAGCAGGGTGAGGATGTTACAGCCGTAGTCAGGCACGGCTCTGAGATGCTCTTCAAAAATCACACCAAAGTATAGGGCCCTCCTCCCACTTCTGTTGCTGACCTTGCTCCAAGCCATTTACCTAGGAAGGGAGGAAGAGAAGAAAGCATTCTTCTTACTTTTGCCCAGCCCCAGAATCAGCTTAATTAAAGGATGAAGCTGTAGTTTAACAGGATTCTGTCTTCACTGGTGATATTGGCTTCTTTGCACCCAGTCCTCCTGTTTTCATCCTTGGTCTCATCTACGTGCCGAAGTGCCTCTCCTAAGTGGTACTTACAAAACCTGCTGTGAAGAGGCTCAGCGATGCGGCTTGGTGATTTGGTTCATAGCACAGCTGGGCAAAAAAGTTGTCGGAGCTGAGGGGTCCCATGCTGCTGTGAGGGGCATGAGGAGGAGATCACCTAGCAGCAAGGTGGTGGGGAGGGTATTCCTTAAGCAGATATTGCTGCGAAGACCACCATGTCGCAACACAGCATGTGACCACAGTCTGAGGGACACGTAGGATAATCTTTTTGGAGCGGTGCTTTGGGTTGTGTGGTGCAGATTGCCTCCTATGGAAACTGCATCCCACTCCGTCAGGTGCTATGAGCACCGGTATCTAGGCTGGGGGCACTGTGACCTTCAGTGAGGTTTTTCTGAACTTGAGTGGGAGACCACAACACATTTGAAGCACAAAGTTCAGTTCTGGGTTTAAAATAGAGTGAAAACATGGCATAGGCAATGAGGCACCCATGAGAGAGATGAAGCACTGCTGAACCAAATTCCTTTTGTCATCCTGCATCTGCATTTGAACTTGTGGTTGACTTCCAAGGGGTGGGATCAAGGCTTGTTTGCTGAGGCAGACTGTCTGTTGAATATCACATACTTAAAAGGTTATGTGCCTTGCTTTAGAAATAATGATCTTCCTATAGCAAAGGGAATTTTGTCAACGGGAGAGGCAGCAGGAGCTCCACATTAGATATTTTAAATTTTTAAGATTTAAGAGACTGGGGAATATACTCTCACATTCCCATGTTATAAAAGCTTAAAGAGGTTCTGGTTACAAATAGACACCAGCTGTCATCCTGGATCAGCACTTGCTGTCAGGCCTCCATTCTTTAAATCTGTCCCATCCTCCTCCATTTATCAGTTCCACCTTCCTCAAATACTGTGACAACACAAGTAAGTTCTCAGCCCCTGAGCAAGTACTCTCCTCTACTGTATTGAACAGAAGGGGCTGGTTTTCCTTTCCCTGCTTTCCTCCTTTCCTCTGGTTCTCAGGCCATGTCAAGCCGTTGACTCCCAGCTTGCAATCCACCTCTGGTGCCAGTTTCCTTTGCTCATTTATTATATTTTCAATTGTGAGCCTAAATTTCTTAGACAAACCTCCCCCCTCCTTGAGCATTGACAAAAAATACGTCCTTATCATCTCTCAGATCATTCCTTCAGCACTTTGTGTTCTTCAGCAAGGAAAACTGTGGTGCTTAAAAGCTTGTGAGCAATTGGCTAGGAGTGGACCACTTATCATGCTGACCACCGTTATCTCCCTGTTTCCTGGTACCCGGTCATCTGACCCTCTCTTATCTTTTGTATTTGGCTACGACTGTCAGCCCCAATAGACAGGACACACTGTTCTGATTTGCACAGAGTAAAAAGGGGCTGATAGGAAGAGAAATGTTGCAGAACTGGGACTAAACTAGATTATGATAATTTAAGCAATAAGTACAGGGGTGACCTTACTAAATCTGGCCCATCTTTTATATCATTGTCATTGAATGCTCGGTCAAGAGATTGAGTGATTGGGACTTTTTTGAGAGACATGGGGTATAGTAATGTGCTGGTGAAGTTGATCAGTTAATGGATTTGATGCAAAGTGTGAATTGCCTTCCTGCACTGGTGTGCAGCATAAACCTGTGGCTCTGATATTTCAAAGTAATTTACAGCCTTCTGGCAGATCCTCTGTTATATACTTGATGACGCAATACGTTCCCACCTTGTGGCATGTACACAAAGGAATGAAATATTTGTGATCCTGATTTTAAAACTGTTACTATCTGTTTGGATTGTAGTAGCAAATTTTTGAGACCCCAGCTTGGATTTAGATCCTGAACATAAACTGTAACAAAATCTCCACCTCCTGTAAGATTAACATTCAGTAAAGACAAGATAACTAAGGGTTGTAAGGTGGGCCACTAAAACTAGGATCCCTTTAAAAATGTGTAATATGGAAAAGTAACGATTCTGAACCTCTTAGCCTCCTGGCTGGTGATGTAACTACCACCCTTGCACCTTTGACTACCATCCAGAGATAACTGGTCTGACACCTAATATGAATTTTCTCTCTAAAGGTTTAATGTTTTGTTTTCAAAGTGGAATTAGCTAATTTTAAATGCTTATCACTAATATTGAGCTATTCTGAATATGTACTACTCACATTGCCATGAGTAGTATGATCAGTGACTTAAGTTTTGACCCAGATATAGTGCTGGATGAACATATTTATTAAATAATTTATTAAATAATTATTTGTTAAATAATTAAACAGAATCATAGAATGGTTTAGGTTGGAAAGGACCTTAAAGATCATCTAGTTCCAGGCCCCCTGCCATGGGCAGGGACACCTCCCACTAGACCAGGTTGCTCAGAGCCCCATCCAGCCTGGCCTTGAACACTTCCAGGGATGGGGCATCCACAACTTCTCTGGGCAACATGTTCCAGTGCCTCACCACCTCACAGGAAAGAATTTCTTCCTTATATCTAATCTAAATATACCCTCTTTCAGTATTAAAATGTTACCCCTCACCCTGTCGCTACACTCCCTCATAAAGTGTCCCTCCCCATCTCTCCTATAGGCCCCCTTTAGGTACTGGAAGGCTGCTGTAAGGTCTCCCCGGAGCCTTCTCTTCTTCAGGCTGAACAACCCCAACTCTCTCAGCCTGTCCTCATAGCAGAGGTGCTTCACCCTCTGATCATCTTCCTGGCGCTCCTCTGGACCCCTTCCAACAGGTCCATGTACTTCTTATGCTGGGGACTTGAAAGCTGGACACCTCTTTGTTGGGATGCATCACTCCTGAGCTTGGAGGAGGTGATCCTTCAATAACCAGCTTTCTTGGGCCTCTCTTCCCTCCAGGGCTTTATCCCATAGTATTCTGTCAAGCAGATCCCTGAAGAGACCAAAGTCTACTCTCCTGAAGTCCAGCGTAGCAAGCTTACTGTGAACCCTTCTTGCTGTCCTAAGGATCTTGAACTCTACTGTTTCATGGCCACTGCATCCAAGGCTGCCCTTGAGCTTCACAATCCCCACCATCCCTTCCTTGTTGGTGAAAAGAAGGTCTAGCATGGCACCTCTCCTTGTTGGCTCCTTTATCACTTGGAGAAGGAAGTTATCATTGACACATTCCAGGAACCTCCTGGGTTGCTTATGCTCTGCTGTGTTGTCCCTCCAACAGATATCAAGGTCGTTGAAGTCCCCCCCCGCCATGAGGACCAGGGCTTGTGAACGTGAGGCTGCTCCTATCTGTCTGTAGAGTCCCTCATCCACCCGGTCTTCCTGGTCAGGTGATCTACAACAGCCCCCACTGTAACGTCACCTCTCCATGCCCTCCCTTTAATTCTGACCCGTAAGCTCTTGGTTGGCTCCTCATCCATCCCCAGGCAGAGTGCATCCCCATGCACTCCAGCTGGTCATTGACACAGAAGGCAACACCCCCTCCTTTCTCCCCTGCCTGTCCTTCCTGAGGAGCCTGTATCCTTCCATTCCAACACTCCAGTCATAGAAGCCATCCCACCAGGTCTCCCTGATGCCAGTAAGACCATAGCTCTGCTGGCATGCGCATATCTCAGACTCCTCCTGTTTATTCCCCATGCTACTTGCATTTGCATAGAGGCATTTAATTTGGGCCCCCGATGAAGTTGAGTTACTGGCTGGAGTGGCTGGGATTCCTCTGTGCTGCAGTCCAGGTGCTCTCCTGCTAACCTGTGCCATTCAACAGGAGATTACATCTGATAATGTTGACGTCTAAACAGGTGTAATTGTTTATTTTCTGAAGCTCCCAACAAACACAGATGAGCGTTTGTCACGGGGGAGTGTGTGGACCCGACTGCGCTGGCTTGACAGACCCAGCATTGGTCCAGTAGGACCTCTTCACTGCAATAGCTCTGCGGTGATGAAAGTACCTCTCTCTTTCATTCTAAAGTTTGGATTCAGATTTAGACAGAAACCTCAAGTAACATGAGACAGCCACACATTACCCAACTGGAACAATGGGATAGTTCTCGGTTTAGGGTTTTTTTGGACTGGTTGGTTTTGGTTTTGTTTTTTTCCCCCCTGAGAGCAAGAAAAAAGACAACATGATAGACTTATTCCAGGTGATTAAATCCTGCTAGATCCAGCTGGTCTGGCATACCATGTCTGATCTCAAGATAAGCTCAAGTTCACGTTCAGTCTCTCTTGAAATCACGTGGCTTTCCAAAGTTCTTACAAATTATAAAAAAAACTGTTGAAAACACTAGTTATGCCCCATGGAGCACTGTTCACTGAAAAAAAAAATCACTTGTCTCTTTGAAAACAAGTGTTGCCAATAAAAATAATTTACAAGCATGAAAGCCAATGAGATGTGGCTACTTAGCTAAGTCTTCAGCTGGGTGATGGAAAAAGAAAGGTACCTGCCAGCTAAAGACAACAGAGGGTCACATATTACCCACAATTTCTTAAAATAAATACCAATGTGATTTTAATAGGACTGTTAGAAATGGGAGTGGAATTTTAACACCATTAGAATTACTCTTTATTTCTTAAGCTGATAGAGTTTAGCCTAGAAGAAAGCAAATATTGCAGCTGAGGTTTTCAGTACAACCGAAAGATGTAGTTACCTAAACCATATTGAAAGCCTCTGGGTTTTAAACATTTTAATCACTTTAGGTATCTTTGAAAATGATGGTCTAAGACCCTTTCTTTTGGATTATAGTGCCTTGTCTGTGACTGTTTTGTTTCTTCCCACAGAGCAGTTAGTAGATAACAAAGGTGACTTGCGTAGTCATTTGTATGAAATGAAATGAGTGCTCTGCAGATCTATCATCCCCATGACATTAATTAAGGCCTAAAGACTTTGGCCTGTCACTAAATTCCTCCCCCTCATGAATTTACAACATACAGCAACCTAGAACTCTGACCTAACACACAGGATTACTTGGATTATATTATGTGTTTTTTCTTCTACCCACTGCTTTATTCTTTTTGTATACAGTGTCATTATCAGAGCATGCTGTACATTTCAAATTAATTATCACCAACTATTTGTTTATATCGTGGACAAAATCTGTGAACCTGGTTATAACGAGTTCCCTTAACTGTGTTCAGAATACGTGTACATACAGGTATAGAAACTGCATATGCAAATATATTTGCAAATGAACAGTTTGCACCGGACCGAATGCACCTGTGAGCAGGACTGAGGACTGGGCTCTCTGATTTGAGCAGCTTTGCTCAAATCTAGCCAAACCAGTCTCTATCCAGCCTTACTATAATTATACACAGGAGAAAATAATTCAGGAGGCCGTGGGATCAGATACGGGATTGTGTTTTGCTGCTGTAAAATTCATGTCTGAAGAGAGGAGAATTGCCTGTATGGAAAATACTAATTCCCACTTTAAATTAAATCAATAAGAGAATATCCTTTAAAATACAAATCTGGCCAAGAAAAAGATATAGATAAATAGTTGAGAATAGCCACTTTTAAGTAGTAAATTTCCACATAATTTCCAAGTGGAAATTTAAGGTTATGAATGAATATGTTATTTTTTTCTATTCCACAATCCAAATGCAAAATCAATGATTTATGCTGGGAAGAGAATACACATAAACCTGGATGAGAATCACAAGTCAGATCCATTTACATTTTTGATGGTAAAAAGAAGGTTTTTTTTTTTCTTTCATGGTGCTAAAAGCATAAATCAAAATGACACTTCTTAAGAAAAATAGGCCCTTGGATTTCAGTGGACCTGCTTGATGTGAGATGGAAACAAATTTCAGAGTTAAGAATATTTTGTTTCAGAAGCATTTAGGTGTAGGCATTTTTAATGCTGTTTCCCAGGCCGAATACTACTTTTGTCACAAGTTCTAATCCGCTTCATTTCACGATCTAGTTTAAACTCTGATTACTATCATGTTTTATCTCTTGCCTGCAAAGCTTTTCCACTTCTGTTTGGATAAAATCTTATTTTTCTTTGAAGAAAAAGCAGATGTCCTAGGAGATATCCTCTTATAACTCTGGTTGTATTTTCCACCAGCTCAGCATTTACCGGGTTCAGTGGTATGTTTGTCTTAACTGTGTGTTTTGATGATTTCAAAGGCTGATATTTTTACTTATTTCCTTTTGTTCTGTTCTTGCAGTCTGCTGTTCAGATCATTATCCATCAAAGGGTACCAGTTCACCCTGATTTGAATTAATGAGAATTTGCACAGAGACCTTTTTGCTCTTCATTGGTCTTAGCATACAAGTGGATTTGCCTCAGTTTTTGCTTTCGGTTTGTTTTAGCTTTCCCAGCAATCTAAATATTCTCAGATGCAGCTTCATACATGTCTTCAAATTGCTGGAAATTCTTAACTGAAAATTTTTTCTTTGTATTCAGAACTTTACCTGATTCTCTTCATGTTGGTTTTTTTTTAGCATAACAGGCCAAAGAAATTATTTCTATTAACAAAGTGAAGTAACATCATATTTATGCCAAGGATAATAAGTGACTATTAACTTGCTATATATCATTCCATGCTCACCAGTCTTCTTGTAATTTGTTTATTAGAGATCACCATGAAAAATCATCAGGAAAAACTCTGCATGGAATATGGAAAGAAATTACTATCTCATTCAGCTAAAATTCTGACAGCAAAATTTACTTTTCTGCTATAATATATGAGTCATATAAGTGCTTGCATTATGTGCGTTAGGTTTTGTTGAAGGAAAAATTTGTTATTTCAATTTTTTCCATTATTATTAAAAATAATGCCAGGAACACACCTTTCCCTCCCCCCACAGCAAGCAATTTACTTAAGAATTAAGAATTTTTCATTGTGCAAACTCCATTTCTGAAGCTGGTGCTGCCTCATTTCACCTTACTTCAGTACAGGACTGTTCTTTAGGGAACCATCTAACGTGTGGATGGATGCCAGATTCTGGCCCATTTTGATTAAAGGTTTAGATAATGAGACTCATGTTCCCCTCCTCCCCCAATTGTTTTGCTTCTAGCCAGTGATATCCTTTCAGTGATACGGTCTTTGCCCTAGAAAATGCTCATTCTATTCCCTCTATATTATTTTAAACCCTAAATCCATTTACTCACCTTGTTTGAAGAGAAAGGAAGGGAAAGAGCCTCTTTTCTACAAAGAATTTTATTTCTTTCTGCCTTGTGATTTCTCTTTTGAGAAGAAAATAAAGTAGTAATGTGTTAGTGAAACTGATCCCAAGTATCTTGGAGATATATATAGACTGGACTGAAGTTTTAATTGAGCAAAAGGGCTTGTGTGTCTTCCATGTCCTTGCTCTACCCCACTGTACGAACTGGTGCTCTGACTTTGATCAACACGCTGGGCTCCTGTGTCCATCATGTGTGTCATGAGATCTGTTATTCAAAGGAAAAACAAGGTGGCTGCAGTTTCCAGTTCAATTGTAGAGACAGCCTTCTTGCTTTTATTTTTTTTTTAATTATCTTTCCTCCAAATGCAATACAACTGTGTTCTTACTGTAGCCCTTTGAAGACTGCAGGTAGATGCGGCTCCTCCTGGAAATGCTTCTCCCAGGTAAAATTATGACACTTTTGCTCCCACCCTGTGTAAAGGGCAGCTCTCGTGTTCCTGACCTCAGGGTGGATTGGTGCAGTGTTTCTGCTTCTTTCAGCTTTGCTGTAGTGATGGAGGGAAGGTTTTTCTGCTGGGCAATGCCTACCCCTGTGATGGCTTTCACCTTGTCCCCTCTCTGTACTTGATGTTCTTGGTAAGAACGGTGAAGTGGAGGAACAATGTTTCCTCCCCTCTTCTCTGGTAATGCAAGAAGCATCAGTGGAAGAGACCCATTTGTAAATAAACAGGACAGCTTATTCCCTGCCAATTGATCCTTAATTGAATCTTTAGCTAAAAGACTTCAAGGCTTTTTTGTAACTCTCAGGAATTAATAGTGGAAGGAATGTTTCAGATTGGTTTTCTTTATGTGAAATGCTCAGATGCAATTTTATTTTGATCCCCACTCAGTGTTGAGCCTGATTACATTTATAGAGTACTTTGTCCAGCTTTTTAATCTCACGCTGGAAACCTCGGCAATATTTTTAATGTAACCTAAGATGCCTTATAGTGTCTTAAAGATTAAAAGCATGAAGTTAAAATATATACTTGAAAACCTATGCTCAGGAAATCATGGCATTTTGTCTTAACTGCATTTTTACATTGCAGCAGCAATAAATAGCTGCAGTGACTGTAGAAATATTTATTTTCTGTTTACAATGACAAATACACCTTTAAATGTCCTCTTTTAATGACTATTCTCTCTCTCATTGACCTCTGTGCAATGACTATATCAATGGGATCAAGTAATTCCACATCTTCTGGACATGGATGTTCCTAAAATCTTTATCCAAATTTTTACTGTGGAAAACTGCACGTAGTGGAACAGGAATGTCAGCACAGGACAGGAACTGACAGTTCTGAAAATGCCAATCACCTTTTACCCCTGTGTCAGGAGATTATTTTACTCTTTGGAGATATTTAGCCATGTTCTTTTCAATTTTCTTGATTTCTCTTTGTCTTCCCATGTCTGTTTTCCTCCCTGAATTTCTGCGCAGCGTTCCTGAAGTTATTCTCCCCAGCCCCCAAAGCTTTGTTGGTCTGTAAGGTACTGCCACGGGATAATGCAGAGTGAGGTTAGTGCCGTCTCCAGGGGGCTGGCCATCCCCAGGGACTCTGTCTTCGTTACAGTCTTTGATCCCCATGGAGTTGCTTTAAGTTACTAAAGGCTAGTCATGAAAAATGTTGCTGCTTTCTTCTCATGCTTACATGCCTGAAATTGCATCTACTCAATGTCACACTGTGTTGAGTCTTGAAATATATTCCCAATTTGCCTGTGAGTGTGTTGAGCTGTTAAGTTAGAGCCAATGTGAAGTGTCAGAGAAAGATAATACAGCTACTAAAAAAGTGCATCAGCAACTGATTTGTAATTGTCCTGCAGTGGCTTTCTCTTATTGCTGAAGAGCTTTTTAAGGGAAATTACAGAGCCAAAATCACAGCTTGCAGAAGAAAGGTAGATATTAACATTATTTTGTCCAAGCTGTTGACCTGAGCTAGGAACTTGATAGGATGTGCCTCAGGATGTACTCATCCAGAATAACCATCACCCAGGGCGTGGCACTTGAAAACTGAGAATTTGTAATTGTGCCATATAGTTACAAAATTCTATCATTTCCTCGTTTCCTGTCCTGTCATTCCCCCCCCTCCCCCCCCCCCTTTTTTTTGTCTTTTTTGCTATAGTCATGTGTGGTGCAGACTGGCATTGTCCTTTAAGAAGGAAAATTGTTATAGCCATGATCTGATGATCTGAAGCTTATTTTTAGTACCCCATCCTTTCTTACTCTCTTTCATAGTCCGAATTCACCACAGACATCCTCTCTATTTACAGATATCATCTCCAGCACGCTGCAGATAGTTCTCTTCATTTCTTATATTGCTCTGACAGGTCTGGAGACATTGCCAGTTTCCTTTTCCTTTTTTTCCTGAGATAAGGATCTAAACGCAGCAATTCCAGAAGACAATTAATCCTGACTATCTGCCACCGTTACTATGAAGTAAGGTTAGATACCTGTTTTTTGCTAGGCACCTAACTTTTAGACATCTGAGCCATTGTGTATACCTGAAAGTGAAGGCCTCAAGCTACATTCTTTTGGCTGGTAAAATACTTCACCAGCAGCTGATTTATAGATGTCCTGAAGTGGCTTGTTGTCATTGGTGAAGAGACCTTTCATTTAAAATTACAGAGCCAAAGCCTCAGTGAGCAGAAATCATGTAATGACAAGATATTGGCTTGTTGCAGTTGAGGATGCAACCATGAGTGAAATGTATGAATCATTCATATAGTTTAAAAACAAATAATAATCTTTTACGTTTGTGTTAGAGCTATACAAGTTCACAGAAATCATGTAACATCAAATGCTAAAATAATTAAATGGAATGAAAAAATCAGATTCTTCTGATCCATGCTCTTAATATGTATTACAACCAAATCAGAATTTTTTTGCTTTGAATTAGTCTGCTGAGAAATAAAATCATGCAGGAAATAAGATTAGAGCAAAAATTAGAGAAAGGATGTAAACACCCTAGGTCTAATTCAGTAATTCTTTACATGTTGAGTAATTGTACGGACCCATGTAAAATATATGGAAACAAAATCTTTTCACATCAGGATGAGGAAGCATTTTACATCAATTTTGCCTCCAAAAATGGCACTGAAATGAAGAGAGCAATGGCAGTCCCTCCGGCAATTCTGGTGGCATGGCTCCTGGGTGGCTTCTGGAAGGCAAGTAAGCAGGGTGGGTCACAGGCCAGATCTGACTTTGTTGCTAACGAGCTTAATAGGCGTAAAATAGAGTAAGAGGAGAATATAATCTTCATTATCTAATAAGAGGAGAAGATAAATTACTGTATGCTTAAACTAAATTACTGTATGCTTTCAGGTAACAGCCATCTTTCAAGCTCAAGGTGAAAGCATAAGCCCAGCAATAGGCTGGGGGCTCCCTCATCCATTGCACAGGGTACCACAGTCTTCCTGGGGGACAAGTCTTACGTGTGGATGTGACGCACAGCCCTCCTGGCCCCAAGAGAAGAGGGCTGTTCTCCTGAGCTGAGGGAAGCTGAACAGGAGCAGTTAGGAGAGTCGGAGAGGTTCACAAATGAGGCCCATGGGGACATCCCTGCTTCCTCTCAGAGCCTCGTGTTGCTGAGGAGGATGCAAGTCTCAGGGCAAGAGGGCTCTGGGATCAGATCCAGTAGCCAGCTGGTGCCCCGATGTCTTCCTGTGCTGCGGGTGCTCCTGCACTGGGGGGTCTTCAGGGCTGGGAGAAGCAGGTGGTGGGAGCGGGACACTTGCTTCATAGGCATGTGGATAGCTGAGTTTGCAGCGCTGGAGAGGATCACGTAGTATTTTGCCTGTGGGCTGCAAAGGCAGCAAATCTCACAAGGTTTAGTTTATTTTGATTAGTTTGGTTTCAGGAGTAGGGAAGGAGCCACTGGTCTTGGCCCGTGTTGGTACCACCAACATGAGGAAGTGCAGGAGAAACAGCCTTCATGGCAAATGCAAGCTGCTGGGCAGGAGACTGGCCTCCATGACCTCTCTACACTGAAATACTGCCAATTCCATTGTGAGGCCCACGAGATGGGCAGAGCCTCAGGGCATGGTTGACTCAAAGGTGTAGAAGAGAGGGATTTGTTTGTATTAGGAACTGGTAAATGTTTGGGGAATGTTGTATCCTAGAAATATAGGCTTTACTTTAAGCAAAAGGGAGCCTGGTTGCTGGCACTGAAAATTAAAATGATCATACAGGATTATCTAACCTAGAAGCAGAGGGAAAGCTGACAGGCATTGAGGACCACTTGATTCAGTCTGATGCAATCCTCAAAGACGATGTGGCTCATGTTCAATGCACCTCCAAAAAAGGCCAGGAAGGACATAAATAAAGAACTGCGATAAATGGAGAATGCAAATCAGATGATTGCTTACAGTGCCAGTTGAGTAACGTGCAATACCGAACAAGGCCAAAAATTATAGATGCTTCTACAGCAACAGTAGAAGCCTCAAAAATGAGATAGAAAAATTGGCATAGTTGGCATCAGTGGCAAACCTGACAGAAGACACATCATAGACACTGGTTGAAAGGAGGTAAACGAGGTTATTATGATGCTAGGACATCAATTTTACAGAAAGTACAGAGAGGATATTAGGGTGTGGGAGAGGTATAGTACAGGAATGAAAATGCTAAGTTCAAATACAGTATAATATTGTGGGAAAAGAAGAGCACTGAGGAACTTACGTGGGTGAAATCCAGCGCTTTAGTTGTTAAAATGTAGCATTAGGATTATATTACCACCCTCCACTCCCATCGTAACGAAAAAAGGAAACTGAAGAAGCTGCAGTTAAGATAGGTAAAATGATAGATTTTAACTCTCTGGGTATAGTTTGGTGCCTCATCAGGATGAGATGTAGAAAGAAAAAAAATTAATGCAATAAATTCTCCTTTGTACATCAGCTTGTTTCAAGACCTGGGGAAAAAAACCCAGATACTACCCTGAACTCAGTCTTGAGGGGTGCACAGGACCTCATTCAGGAGTTACTAGTGGGTGCTGCTCTGTAACCGTGATCGCAATATAGTTGAAGTTAATTTTTGTATCATGAGAGAAAAAGACAAATAAATCCAGCAAACAGATGTTCAGTTGCAAGAAAGAGCACTAGATTAAAAAAGAGACAGCTAGTAAAACAAAATAATGAAAAATAAAAAATTCAACCAGCTGACCAAAAAATCCTGTAAGGAATAGTTCAACAAGCGAGAGCCTGGAGTATGTATTGCAATCCCAGTTAAACTGTGTATTTCGAAGTCATCAAATGAAATCTCTTCAAGGCTCAAGGGAAAAGCTATCAGAGCAAATGATGGGAAATGGAAAAGGTTACTATCTTAGGGCAAAGAATGGCAGCTGAAAAATGGGAGGCCTGCACAAAAGTGAAGAAATGAACACCTCTAATATATACTTATATTAAAAATGTAAGTAGAAAAATAAACAAAAAATTAAGAGGACTAAAAGAGAATTTGAAAAGTATCTTATAAAGGTACTCTCCGATTTCACAAATGATAGGAGGTTATTTTGGGTAGTCAAAACCATGCTGGTGGTGAGGATCGTCAAAAGGACCTCAATGAGTGAGTAGGAAAAAAAGCAATGGATAAGCTTTGGAGTAGATAACTGTAAGGCAGGAAAAAGAATCCAAATCAAGTTTACATGACGCTGAACTCAGAAATGGCAGGTACAACTCAGGAGGGAGATTTCATTCAGCATTGGCAGCTGCCTGCAATTACCTGTTCAACAAGGAATGGCATCATCAGGAAAAGTATTGAGAACAAAAGAAAAAGTATTATTTTGCTACTATTTGAAATGTTTATGTCCCCATATTCTGAATACTGTATTTCTGGTTCTCTGCATCTCAGAAAAGTCAGTGGAGTTAGAGAAAGCACAGAGAAGGGCAACTAAAATGAGTAAAAGGTAAAGCAGTTGCCTTACCAAGGAGACACTAAGGATTCTGGGACTCCTCAGTGCAGAGAGGAGAAAGCAGAGCATGAAAAGGGTTGCAAAACCTACAAGGTGGCGAATAAGGTCTATGTGGAACTGTTACTCAGCAAACCCCACCATACTAAATGAGTGAGCAGTAGCTGAAGCCAACAGAAAGTAAGTTTAAACCAGACAATAAAAAGTACCTTTTTACACAGTGGGTAGAGGACTTGGTTGTTGGTGAAACCAGCAGAATTTCTTGAAAAAGGAGGTTATGGAGACAAATAAATTAATCATAAAGTAAGTCATGGAACTCTGGTCTAGAGACAGAGACTAAAAGGAATAGGCAGGGACATGCTCTCTAACTTCACTAATACATAGATTTTGGATGCTGGAAGTCACTAAGAGGAAGGGACTGAAGCTGGTCACCATTTCTCTCCCAAAATAGCCTCTTTTATTACCTCTGTTAGAGGCAGAGTACTGGCCTGAGTGGGATAATAGTCTGACTCACTATGGTATATATTCTGTCCTTACATCTAGCAAATTTACCCCAGTTTGAAGTGAAGGTTCTTTCAATAAGTATTCTTGGTCTTTTAAGATTTCTTCCCCTTCTTTTCAATAACCACATCAAACCTTTGCTAATAGAACCTGAGCCAAGAATAGAGATTATTCCCACATAATAAAATGAAAAAAGAGAACTGGAATTTATCTGAAAAGTGGTGGAATGGAATGGAGGGAAGGAAGAAAGCAAAACCTTCCTACCTATTTCAGGAGCATTAGTCATGCTTTGCTGTTATTTGATCATGCTGTAAATATCTGTGCTATTTAACACAATGTTCTCAATAGACTCAGTGAAATGGCACCAAGAGTACCTTTACCCATTAACTGTTCTCACTTCCTGCCAACAGGTCTCCATCCAGTCTCCAACAGGTCTCCATCCAGTCTCCACACACTGCGAGCACCTATATCTTTGGAGCTATTCAGCACAGATGGGTTTTAGTAGTTCCTCACTCAGTTGCCTCTGCAGCAGAAATAATAACAATACAAAGATCCAAAAATGCAAGTAAGCCCACCACTAGCAAGCAGAAGTACGTTTTGAGCCAGGCTCAAAAATATTTAAAAAATAATAAGCCAGTTTAAAAGGTCGTGAGATTTTTAGTGAGAACAAATATGTTGGTTCTTATGTCTTGCCATTGGGGTTTTTGAATCCGATCAAGTTAGCTCTTTAAGCTTTTCCACAATCCTTGTAGCATTGAACACTTATTTTTTAAGAAAAGCGAAGCTTCTCATTGCTCCAGGAAGTGGGGCTATAAAGGACGTAATAAAAACCTAGGGATGCGGCAACAAAGATAGCTGCTATATGACACCTTAAAAGAGTAAGAAATGCCTTGTGAGAACCTGCTGTCAGCCAGCCAGAGAGGAACTTTGAGTTTTTAAATATGGTTAGCTCTGCTAACGACCTCTCCATACACCTGCAGGACAGCAGAAGGAACAGAAGCTGCACAGCCTGCATTTCTAGTCAGCCTTTCTCAGAGGATAAGCACGCTAACACTTTACTCCGTACTTTAATGCGAACCTGCACAGACTCACTCACAGCCTGTGCATATTTGCATATGCAAACCTTTAAGCTCTTAGCTGTATTTTTGGTTTCTCCACATGCACACATATGCCCAGTTCCCATGTTTTATGCTACTGCATAGTTTAAATCTTATTAATCGTTTGCATTCGTATTGTAAGAGAAAAGAACAGGAAATAAGTTTTGAAGTAGGGAGACCGGTGTGACCTTCAGCTGGTCACAGGTACAATGACCATCTTTCACAAATATATTCGCAAACGAAATGTTGCAATTTTCCTTTCATTTCACTGGTTTCTCAGGGATGCCAATGTAACTCATGATTTACGTCAATGGAAGACAATCGTGACTTTTAGTTTTTCCTCTGTTTGCAGCAAACCCCAGAATAGGATTTAAACAAAGACAGCCTTATTTCTTAAACCAACCCCTTCCCACTCTGCCAGGCACGTTTATACATGCATAAAATCTCCCTAGACAATTATTTACTACCTTCCTTGCTTTAATCACACACAATCTGCAGATTAAAGAGAAGAATGTTTTCCGGAAGTGTACCTTATTATTCCATGGTGACTGAGTGCCATTTCTGTGAAACCTGAAGTTCCCAGGACAAATTAAAAACTAACACCAAAATGAATAGCGCTTGCTCCTAACAATGGGTTCAGGAAGACAAAACAATAACTAGTGCTTATGAAAATTGCTTTCAGGAACCATTGGAAGAAATTAAACTGCTTACTATCTGCATAAGTTTTCATTCAAATGATAAAAATATGCAAGGTGTGCTTTTCCTTTGTTTTCTGCTACTTGGACATGAACGGGTTGTAGCATTGTGGAACACCTAAAAGCGGGAGAATTACAGTATTTGTCTTCACACCCTGTAAGGGAGAAGTTGTAGGTACGTTTGACTTTTTGATATAAAAATATCCTTTGAACGCTCATTGCAAACATTGCCACTTGTTAGGTACAGTGTATAGACTGGAGTGACATGCTGAGTCTCAAAAGTCCTGTTGAAGTCAGTGATACTTCTTAGATTTGCTCAAGGATTGTCCCTCATGCTTTGAATGTATACACTCTTCTTTCAGTTCTGATTATGACGCATAGCTGATAAACTCTTTTATCTTGTATAACGTTACCTCAGTGTTACACTTTCCTCAGTCACGTTTTCAAAATTAATTCCATTTGTCAGAAATACAGCATTGTCTTGACAGAAGATCTAAACTAGGAAAGAAAGGAGGGAAATAAGCATATTTAAGCATGTCTTAGCTATCTTGTAATTAGAATTAAAGTCATTTACAGAAAAAAAAAAATCACGATACTTTTCAATTACTATCACACAAGATGGCTTCCATTCTGGGCTACATTCCTGGAAATCTTCCAAGTAAAATTCCTGGAAAGTGAATGCAAAGGCATGTACATCTATTTAAAGAAATCATGTATGCCTTTAGGGGATAACAAGCCATGTGTGTGCAAGATGGGTATCATTAACTGACTGCAGTGTTTGACAAGAGAGGAGACAAAGCAAACAGTACTAGGGGGACAGAAGGGCTCAGTCAAGATAAGAACTATAGCATAATACAACCGGCGGCAGCAGCTTCCAAAAGGAGGATGATGTCCAAGGCCAGATTGGATGGGACTTTGAATCACCTAATCTAGTGGAAGATGTCCCTGCCCATGGCAGGGAGGTTGGAACTAGATGGTATTTAAAGGTCGCTTTCAACCCAAACCATTCTGTATAATTCTACGGTATTCCAAGTTACGCGTCAGAACTATCCTAAAAATGGTGGGGGCTGATGTGTATGCCCAGGGCACAAGAGGAAAACAAGTCACAGTAATTAGCATGAGAAATGATGACTGGAGTCATCACGTGTCACATAGAGCAACACATAAAAATATTCCAGTTGTTTAGTAGAAAGGCTTCAGCAAAACACCATGTTCCAGGAACACCACCTGTACTATGATGAAATACTACGAGTAGTGTAACCAGTTACTGCTGTTATGAGAAAAGAGATTAGATAGACCTGAAAAATATTGATAGATTTTGAAATTAGCTTCCTAGATAAGGATCATAATTTTATCCTAACTGTTACAATACCTGCACTGGTCACATTTTTATTCTCATAATTTGGGGGTGGTTAAGTTTGCATGTATGTTTTTAAGTAAAATCACATGCTTTCAAAGTGCCAACTAGGCAGATATTGTATTGCATGTGTATCCTTTTTCTCTTGTTCAGATATAATCACATGTAGCATGGACAAACAGAATTCCATTTTTACCTATGATTACTGGAGAAATAAAGTTAAGTGAAGAAACCAGAGCTAGTAGCCAAGCATTTGTAATTTCATTCACACTGGGACCATATTGGGTTTTGTGCTCCCCGTAGAAGGTTTTCCACATATGGAATTCATTCTCCTCTTAGATCAGTGTATTCAGGGGAGACTTCAGAAGCCCATGGAGCTACGCAGATGTAAATGACGAGAGGAAGAACAAGCCCAGCTGACCCCATGAGCTGCTAGATTTACATGAAATGAAAATCTCCAGTCCCTGGGGAAGCTGCAGCATCTCAACACTCATTGTCACAGCAGATGAACGCAATCAAAAGATCATAGAACTTTGGACTGAAAACCCTTCTGAAAAATCTAACAATTAGTGTCCCAGTACAAGCAGATGCAAGTTGAAAAATCTGAGAATCTGGCCCTTGTTTTGATACCCTGATGAGAACCAAGAGTTTTGGAAAAATCTGGCCTATGTTGTCGTTCTGAATACTAAAAATACAGCTTTATACGTGCAATTCACGTCACTTCTGTATTTAACAGTACTCAGTGCAGCAATGCCACCATATGGTGTAGTCCTCTTAGTTAGATCAGTAATTAAATGACAACACCAACAGGAGCTCATGGAAATGCAGCGATCATGAGTCAGAACGTGGGTAACAGTACCGGCTACAGACATCCTCAGGAGGAGAGTGGGAAATGCCTGAGGGAATTCATTAGTTTCTAACATCCTTCCCCATTACTTTTAAGCCCCTACCTAATTCCTATCTGTAGGATCCAAAAGCAGGTTCATGTCTCCTATCTTTCGAACACTGCAGGATGAGATTTCCCCCCCCGCCCCACCTTAGAATAAGACAGGCCGTATCCAACTGAGCAGCAAGAAACATGTAAGATTGACTCTAGTTTGCACCGAGCTTTTTCTGCCCAGGCATCCTACCTCCAAGAGGACCGCACTACCCAGTGCGCAGGAATGCTGTCATGCTGGGATCCTCATCAGAGTGCATCTGAATTTTCTCCCAAATCCCAGTTTTTATGGAGCATTCATGAAATATACAGTAATTTTCCATCAAACTGAAAGAAAAGACTTAAACTCAAGCCTCATACAGAATATTTTCTTTCTTTATTTATGTATTTTATAATTTCTAGAATAGCTTGAGACCTGGAGTTAGATTTCTTCCATTCTGTTCCTTTAAAAGTTGTTCTGCACTATTTGCACACGTAACTCTTCACAGAAGATGAGCCCAATACCAGATACAAAAATTCCTTAAAGTTTTGGCATTCAAAGAGCGGATCAAAACTGCATTAACACGCCTGTCTTGGAAAGCTCCAGTTTGAGTATCCACTAAACACTTATTTCCTTCTGCATTTTCAAGTAGGTAGTCCATTTTCTACGGTTCTTGTAAAGTGTCACGTGCTTTTAGAATACGTTTGAAGGGTACCTACACTTACAGTTTGTTTGCAATATGCTTGAGCATCCTTTGCACTGAAAGCTGATCTCTTAATGTACTGTAACAGTTATGATGGACTTCTTCCAAAGTACATTAATGTCAATGGAAGACTCACAATAAACTCAGTGAAACCCAGATCAGACCCTGTTTCCTTATTGTTACTGTATGAAGGGATAAAGATAAATAAGCTATTCTCACAAATATTTCCTGAACTCTGCTCTTGTAGGTGCCACGCCACTTGTTTGTGCTGAGAGGTATACATCAAATAGCATCTTAACAGCATTGGCACAATAAAACTGGAATTCTTTCTCGCAGAGAAAAAGACACTATCTATATCACTGGGGATTCAATTCTCTTTCTAAAAAAATACTGGGACACCAAAGATTCTTAAGTGTAGACGAGTAAAAAATTTAACAGAAAAAAAATTAAAAAAACGTTGTTTACACATTTACATCCTCTTCTTGATTTACCTGTTGCCTTTATTTTAAACTGAGAAATACAAAGATGAAAATTTTATTTTAATAACTTGCCACTCTAACGATGTATCACGTGGAAAAACTACTTTTTCATTTAAAAAGAAAAATAAAAGTCTATATCAAGAGCCTAACGGCCTAACAAAGCCATGGACTGATTCCAGTTCTGTTTCTAGGGACCCGTGCAAAATAAAGTTCTGAAAAGATTTCATCTTTGCTAATCCCAGTGCCATTAACAGTAAATATTTTTTCAAAAATCTCCTTTGTATATATACCGAGGCCTTAAAAAACTTTGATTTTTGATACATAGCATTCACCAGCAGTTGGAACAAAAACATTACAGAGGGAGAACAGATGCTCTCATAGATGCATTCATAACTTTCATATCCAGAATCTAGAATTACTGGTCTGTGATTGGCCTTCCACAACAGTCAAATCAAGTATCAGTTTATCCCTGCAACATTGTGATACCATGTATGAGACTTTTTTCTGGTACTTTATTAATACAAAAACAAACAAAGAAGACTGGTCAGTACCATCTGATTCCTATTGGTTTTTCTAAATGTTATATAAAGCTTTCTAAAGCTAACGGAAAGGTGCCTGTTAACTTCAGCAAGTTGTAGGTTGAATCTTATTAGGATACTTGTTCTTGAACCAGCAAAAATGAAAGATACAGTACTATATCCCAGAATCTTCCAGTTTCACAATGCAGACAATACAGGACATCTAGCTTTAATAATGGGGAACCAATATTATCTTTTGCTCCACTTTAATAATTCTGCTCTCTCGAAAGGTTTTCAATTCTGACTGGGCTAACCACTGAGCTCAAGGAATAGGAACAAGACCAAAAGCCCACCAAGAGTGCTCCAAGACAGATTTAAATGATCAAGAAACTATTTACCATCCAAAAAAAAAAACCAACCCAAAACAAAAAAAGCACATAAATCTGAAACAATATTAAAACAAAAGTGAAGCAATCATTTTAGTAAATGGTGTAATACCTAGGGATTGCTGGGTCACATTTTTGTCCTAAAAGGTATCTGAATCTCTCTGGTTATGCCTGGGTCTGTGAAGTGCTGGAACATTTGGCAGTGCAGACTTGGATGCAGGCTTCACCATATTTTTTTGGTATTGTCAAAAACACTAGAGTACAGGATGCATTATTTACATTGGCTGTGGAGGAAGAGATGGTGCCTCTTCCAGTGTAGAGTGGCAAACTACAGTTGATCCATCGTAAAGCCTACCATTACAAAACAACGTGCCTGAAGCTTTCAGACAGATTTGAAAGTGGACAATGAGTTTAAAATCTTGATGGTAGGTCTTTAGGAGAATTTTTGGTCTTTGGAAGGTGAATTTTGTTAGAGGAAATGTGAGAAGAAACCATTAAATATGAAAGATTAATCTTTCAAGGTGATGTAGAATATTTAGACATCCAGATCTCATGAAAAATTTGCTGGTGCTTTAAGGGATTTGAACACGTGAAGAGGACTCATTTTTCTGGATAGTCCCTACCCCATATTGCAAACTGGAACCCTGAGAGGTCATGGTTCCTACATCAGAGTCTGTTTTCTTGTTTAGTCCTTGCTATATTAAATTGGTATTGACTGGAGACTCTAGAATCGAAGATATTCAGGTTAAAATCTCAGAAAGATTCTTATATTTATACTTTGCAGACACTAGACACATTCTTTTTAGGGTAACCTTGAGCTATAAACATATTTCTGCCATAGTTCAACATTTTTTAAATATCTAGTTTTTAATACTGAATCAAATCTATTGCCATTCAACATGCCAATGACAAATGCAGTCTCTATGCTCAAATATTTTTAAAAAGTTTTGGAGTTAACTTTGTCGTGTCAGCTTGAACTATCAAAGACATGACAAAGGCATCAAGCTGATACAATGATAATGGAAGTATTTTCTAAGGTTCAAGCTAACTTAATAAGCCTAAAGAAGAAAGAGTACCTGCTGATGATCATGTATAGAAAGAGCTACTGGGAAATTTTCAAAATTTACATCCAAGATGCTAAATTCTGGGCCAGGAATGGATTTAAGCAGAGGTCCAATTCTGTCTTTTTCAGAAATGAGGATAAACACAGGATTGCCTGGTGTGTCCAAGCATGGAGAAACGCAAGGAGGCTGAGACTGCTTTGATAAGGGAGCCCTGTGCCAGCGTCTCTCAATAACAAAAACAATGTGTCTCAGTAATAACAGAAGTGCAAAAGGCATGGCAGAAAGTTTTTGCCAGGCTTTTGAAATTGTGGAAAACCGATTATTTCTGTTTGGTTATCAATAATTTGATTAAGATACATGTATGATGCCTTGAGACTCTGTTTTTGCAGTAAATAGTGGTTGCTAGAAAGGTCTGATACAGACCATAAAACTGTAAAATAAAACTGGGTGGATCTAGACAGTCTGTGAATGAGAGCATTAAAATTCAAATGGCATTTTCCTGGGAGCAACAGAGGGTTCAGATAAAGTTTATTTTCTGAATGTCTTAGCTTCCTTGAGGTGGCTTAACTGCTAATGTTAAAAGTGGTGACTGAAGGCAGTTAAGCTCAGCTGGTGTCACACAGCTATGTATAAAACGATTACTTAAAGCTGCTCAGATGACTGAACCCAATAATTTATACTGCAATACCCTAGATGCTGCATGATCATTATGGATAAGCAATTTTCCAAGCACTCTGTGTGTTCACATCTTGCAGTGATACACCATTACTTCATAGCACAGCCATCTCTTGAGACTATCAGTGAGACTATCAAGACTGTCTTGAACTAAGTAATTAGTGACTATCTAAGAAACAGAACTGCCCATTTGTGTCATTTCTGTATTTCCCTGTATTTAAGGCGTTAATAATATAAGTTAGTCTAATTTGATTCTGAAGCATTTAAAAAAGTCTTTGCTTAATTTTATTGCATATTAATATCTTACTAGTTTTTGGAAGATATTATCCCCAGTTTTTTATCTCCTGAGAGTTTACCAATACCATAAACTCAGTGTTTATTCAGCCTTCAGTCAGCACTGCCTCAGAGGATTATAAAGCTGAATAAACCAAACTATTATGCTTTTCATTATTACAGCTTTGAACTCAATGAGCTTATGGCTATCCAAAAATAGGGTAGACACTGCTTAGAAAGATTAGGCAGAGTTTGAGTAAGGCATCTAGTTTGCAGATAGTCCTAAAGTATTGATTTAGAATATTAAATTCATCCCCACAATCAAAAGAAGAAAACATAAAATTTATGGTTTCATGTCTGGAAAGAAATCAGCAAGCTTCAGTTATTTGAGAACAGCTTTTACAACTTCCTAAGCCAAATAAACTTGATTAGCAAAATAAACAAAGAAAGACAGAGAGATGTGACTGTAAACATCAGAAACTGTTAATGGGAAGCAGCTCCTGTTGCAAGGACTCACTCTGCAGCCAGGGAGGAGTGATGGGGCTGCTGTAAGTGATCTCATAGTGCAGCGTGGTCTTTGGTGCTTCATGATGCGGAGTGCTTGGGCCTTCACCCAACAAAGCTCTTGAGTATATGCTGGCCCCTAAACACATACACAGTGAACCGAGGAACAATTCTGAAGTTTCAATATAGGGAGCTGAAATTTTTCAACGTGACCATCATGAGGGCCGGTACTGACTATTTCTCCAGCTAGAGTAATAGTAGACTTTTGAAACGATGCAACGGGTTTTGTGTTGTTTCTTCGAAGAAGATACTCTTTATCATAAACTGGCCATCCATTACACATTTAGACAGGTAGATGATGTATATAAAAAAATACTTACATATAAATTTTGAGAGATATTATGACAGCACTGAAGTTAAGGTTTATAGATGTTAATGCAAAGCCCTCTACTCCTAAGATAAAAGGCATACTTTTTATCGCTATGCTGTTAACAGAGCCATCAAGCTCTAAATATGATCTACCTATCATTGTGGAAGGGTAGTGTATGATACTAAATAGTTCAGACTTATTCTTCGTTCTAAGATCCATAAAGCTCAAATTCCTGAATACACTGTCACTTGCAAAAATGTTTTGGACCAGATCCAAAGAGATTTCTTAGATGAATATTCTCAGACAACCTTTGACTGTGTGTTTAGTGTCACAGAATAACGGTGGGTTTCGTTCAATCCAAAGCCACTTTAATATTTTTTGGAATTATTTTAATGTGTAATTTCCCGTGAAACTTGCTATGTTAAGTTTGGGGTTTTTTTGGCATTTTTGTAGCAAAAATAGACTCCTCCTGTTTGCTAACTTTTGTGGTAGAGTATTAAGGAGTTTTAAGGAGTTACACAGTTGAGGAAGCCATTATTAAAATACACAAGGTAACAGTGGCATGCTCTAAAATATACCCTTATTATCATTTGTTAAGTGATCAAAAACCCTAACATTTTCCTTAGAACATTGCTAGTATTATGTACTTTACAACAGTGATAAGGTTCTTTAGCTATTGTATGTACTGAAAACTGTTGCAAAAAATCACTTCTGAGTTGATTTTTCCAACACAAAGACAAAGGAAGTAATGACTTTAACTGTACCTTTCATTGGCTTATTGAAATTGTGTTCTACTGTACCTTGGATTACTGACCAGGACTAAATTATGCACATCTAAAATAACATAGCTCGCTTCTTTTGGTTGGGGTTTTTTTTGTTTTGTTTTGTGAGAGGTTTTTTTCAGGAAAACGTCTATATGCTTCTGAAATAGTTAATGTAGAAATAAATTCAGTATGTTAGCCTGTAAGTAGTCTAATTTTCTTCAGAAGAGATATTGTCTACTTACAATGGATAGAAAGACAATCTCCTCATCCTTAAAGAAAAGCAATAATGCAGTAAATTAGTGATGATACCAACCACATGTGCTATAGAGCTAATAATAGCGGCTTTGTGCATACAACCCTTTTCTTAATATAAAATTAATATTTCTATTTTTTAAAAGAAAGGAAGAAAAATGGAAAATGATAATATTTAATTTGAAAAATCGGGAAAATATTTATTAATTTGGTTTTACTGAAGAAAAAAACCTGAAGATTGAAGAGTTCCAATATTTTTCAAGGTTTTTATAGTTGCTTTCGGCATTTCACTGGAATATATGCGCTATGTCGGCTGAAGTAAAAGTGTGACGAAAGATTCAGAGGAGGAAGTGTCAGTTTGGAAGGGAGCAGAAGTAAAGAAATGAAAAGAACTGGAATGACCCATATCTGTGGTGCAGAGGTGAACTGTTTGCAGGAGAGAAAACAAAAAGAGGTTGTATCCAGAGCAGGACAGAGGGGCAGAGGGAGCGGGTTCCCTGAGTGCGGCTCCTCGGTGCTGCCGAGGTTCAGATAACAACGTAGGTGCATCGCTGCTGTGGGTCAGTCTGACGGTAGAGACCGAGCCACTGAACAAAATCAAAAAGACGCCAATGAAAGGGAGAGGAAGAGGACTAAGTATCTGGACCTGCACAACAGGGAATTTTATCCTCTGTAGCGCAAGAAGTCCTGGTTGCCTCTATCTGTCTGCAGCCGAAATGTCTGCCTGGCACCTTAGCAAAAGGGAGGGAGTAGAGCTGAGGTAGCAGAGGTTCCACACAAGTCGCAGCCTCCGTACTTCCTACGTAGAATATTTCTTTTTCTGACAGGATGGATGATCTTTTTAAATATGGGATATGCTAGCTTCCAAATACATTATTTCCTCAGCATCGGATGGGCTGCCTTGTGATATTTCCTCGAGAATAAATACAAACTGTAGCCATCTGTGTCTGGACTCTTCTCCCATGCCTTCCCACACTTATTTCTTCTACCATTTCTTTTAGCTTTTTTCTCCCTTTGTTTGTACATGTGCATGATACATAAGCTATAAAGTTCCAGTTGGAAAAAATGTCTCTCTTTTTTAAAAAATGTCTAAACCAATTTACTCTTAATCACACAAATGTTCAGTCCCACTTTCTGACAGCTGATACTTGAATGCTTATGTTCTGTCTGAGAGGTTGTAATTATTCACTTCCCTTCTACTGTGTAAAGGTGTTATCACGGTATCTGCATTGTCTAAGCACGCTGGGTGGTGTAAGAGCAACTGTCATTTTATGGATAAGAAATACACAGATTCTATTTTTACAAACATGCCATAAAAATAAGGGAACAATTTTTCTAAGAGCAATAGTATGAATTCCTCACTTGATCTTTGAATTATTTAAGAGATGATATGTGCTAGACATCAGTTCCTGAAGCCAGTTCTTGCCAAGTCCTATAAAGGTGGTCTACCTTTGGAGGAAGTTTTGCCCAATATTTCAGAATATTCTGAAAAATACTTTGTATTAATTGATAAGCAGTTTCTGAGAAAAACTATTAATTCCATCATAGGTTTGTTTTCTCTTTTTCTAATGAAGTCTGTAGGAAAGGTTGCTGCCGGATTAGTATGAGGAGCTTTAGGCTTATGCTTTCAGCAGAATCTGCATTAGTCAATGGATCTTCCTGACCCACGCAATGTAAATGATTAACTATGGGGTTAAATATTTGAGAGCTAACTACCTACCGTGTCTTCAAGTTCATTTCCTCAGTAATCACTTTTTACACACAGCAATTCTCTCTTCCACACACACAGAAACAAAAACTGACCAGACCCATGTAGTTTAAACAAACTGTGTCCCCTGTAGGCTGGGAAAAAAAAGGGAGTGATTGTTATTGGTAACATGATTATTGCTGTCTTTATGGTATCAAACACAGATGAGTCACTAGATACTACTATACTTTTGAAGGCAAGATCAAGAATTAACTGTGCAAGATAGGAGGAAATGAAAGTTCAAATCTGGCTTTGCTATATCCTATTTCAAGTCAATTGACTTAAAATTGCTTAACTTAAAACTGGTTGTACCAGGTTACAGGAATGGTGAATTTATCCCAGGAACTTTCTGGGGTGTTTTTTGAATAACACGGTGTTAGCCTTTTTAATTTCACACTCCTGCTAGCTTGGAAAAAGGTGAAAATAAGGGCGGTGTGATTTGACCCAAATTCATCTTGCAGTCTCAGATTAGAGGAATTTACAAGAAAAGTGTATGGTTTACAAAATAGTGCTACAATATTTTTTTTCAGTGTTAGAAGACCATTTTAACATACATATAATCTACAAATATAGGCAGTAATTGATATATATCTATATATGTAATGTATGTAAGTTTTCTTCTGTGTTAATGCTCTCTTAACAGGAGGAAGAAGTTTCATGCATCCAACATGTTTCTGTATACTAAAATCCTGGATGGGAAGATCATTTTTTTAATGTTGAACATGAATTGTGTGGAATTGGCTTAACAGGAAGTCTATTAAGTACGTCTGCAATATACGTAGTAAATCATAAGGCAGTCCTGTTCATATTTGGAAAATTCTCAGTATGTACAAATGAGGTAGGTAAGCAGTTTAAAAGTCCTAATTTTTGCATAAATTGTATCAACCACAACCTTACTAGAAAATAAGATGACAAGCTGAAATAAATTTGGTACCTTTGATACAATGTGCTAAATTCTATATTTCTAAAATGGTTGAATTAGGTGAGGAGAGCCTTTCAGAATTGCTTTTCATTAAAGGTATTATAAACCTACAAAAGAAGGGAAAAATTACTTACACACAAGTTTCTGTGGATAAATTCAGAAATAAAATCTAACAGAATCTTGTATCACAAAACTATTTTATCTTCACTGTCTTCCCGTAATTACCTGTTATGTACTTACCCTTCGGTCTCAAAGAGTTATTCCCACTGGTTTGTTTTTTTTCAGAAAGGTTTGGTAATTTCCCTTTTTATTTTGCACAATGGCTACTGAAGTAGCCATTTTACAGCTAACTTTTACTTTCTGTATCTCTTCAGCTGGTTCATGAGTGTTATTAACATTTGATATTCTTTTTCTTCTATCTTTTTAAGAAAGGAAAGTGGAACATTTATATGGGCTCACCTTGACTCAGCCTTACTCATGATTTTGAATTATGTTCCTCTTCATGGTTGCGTTGAGAAAAAAGCCATCTACATGAAACTATTGAATTCTAGTGTAAAGTTCTGGAGAGGTGTCTCTTTTTGATTAAAAATAAGACTTTCTGACAGGATGCCCTTTTACAAGAACATCTCGAGTCTCTGCAGAACTTTTCTGTTCCTCCTATATGTTTAGGCAACACATTAGTCAGCCTGAAAGGCTGAGTGTAGTCATCTTACCTGCTTACTCATCAGCTGTCACTAATGCAGCTCTAAGCAGATCAGGTATTTAGGGTAGATCAAGGGCTGTTCCTCTCCATGGTGTGCTTTTAAGTGCTGGTAGGGTACCCAGCCTTTGCCCCTGCTCTTGCTGTTCAAAGCAACCACCTGCTTTATCGTGCCTCAAGCTACCTGTGGAAAAGGATCACGCCCTCCATTGTGTCTATACATTGTCTAATACTGTCTACTGTACTCTATAATAGTAATAATCCCAGCTAAGCACTATTTAAGAAAACTAGGCTAGTAGAGTCCTGGGTGGGAGAGAAGACTGTCATGTTTGTTTATTAACTATATCTGCACAGAAACTGAACAATTGTTATGAAAAATATTCTGTGCAAAGTTCTCATGTGTACTTGTAGATAGTGTCTGGAGAAGGAAAATGACCACTTGCCAAGAAACTCAGTAGTTAATATTTGGAACAAATATTTTGCAGCCATCCTTTGAATTTATTTTTTTTTTGCCAGATCTAATTATAAACATAATTCAAGAGAAAAGAAATTACAACAGAAAAAATACTCACCTAGAGCCCTCAGAAGCTGCAAAAAAAAGAGCCACCACCACCTTTATTTGAGAATTATCTTGTCAAGTATTGGCATATGTAAATCTGTGCAAAATGTCTTGTTGAATATTTTATATGCCAATTTTATGTCCTAGTGTTAGACGATTTGTATCTATTTGCAAATATGAGCTGAATTATCTTGTATAACTTTGTTCAAATGTGTTTTTTCATAGTCCAGTGGTTAGAAAATCCGATAGGAAGCTACAGATCTAAGTTAAAATCTACTCTTTTTCTAATTTAGTACAGGTATATGAGTTCACTTCTCAGGTGGCTGTTATTATTATAAGGCTTTTTGAGTTGATCACCTTCAGGCTCCTCAGCTGATGCAATTTCTCACTGAATGAGGTGTTTTCCATTTTTTGAGAGAAAATAAGTGTGAAAATATGGCTGATCAAGGGTCTAGTCATTCAGAGATTCAGTAGAAAGGGCGTGATATTTTGATTTCAAACCACGTATCAATACTTAAATATTTTTGACACTGCAGAGCTTGGAAGTATCTTACCACAAAGCGTATCTAGTATAATTATTTGACCACTGTCCTGCAGCACCCTAAGCGGAGACCAACGAAAGACAATCCTCACCACAATTCTACAGCATATAATAGTCCTCAAAAATGACACCTCCAAGGCTAAATAGGTGTTTTCTAGTATTTGTGAACTAATTTCTTTGCAAAACCATGTGTCTTTGAAGTGAAGGAAATAGAGATTCTTTTTTTATTCAGTGAGTGACAATAAACTAACAAGCTAATAAATTTCATAAATTCCAGTGCAACAGAAAGGAAGGAATTAAACCGAGTATCAGAACAGGGCCAGATCTGATATCTTAACTTCCATTTTGCCCTAGTCACCATATAAATGTTTTGTGCAGTCTCGAATTTTTTTTCCATTTGAGGTCATTGGCTTCACATGGCTAAAATTTTGACTGAAGCAGAAGAAACTTTTTATTGGACAAGAATCCTGAGTATGTGGTAAAAAGACTCCAAATATCCCCCTTGGAGTCATGATACTCATGTTACTGCTTCACTCAACTTCTGAAGTCAAAAGCAATCTGTTGAAACCAAGTATCACTAACAGTTCAGATGCTCTGTTAATTTTTCATGTGAGAGTCCCATGCTAGAAGTTCGCAAAGTTGAAGACGTTGTTTTTATAATTTTACTGCTTAAATGCAGTGGAAATTTATCTGGGTTTCTTTCACGGCAGTAACAATATCTACTCTGAGTTTAGCAAATAAAAAAGCCGAAAAAATAGCAGGCCAGTATTTTCTTTGGACAACATCAGACTGTTTTCACACATGGATAAATCTTGCTTTGCTATGGCTGAGATGCCTCTTTTAACAAAACTGTATTGCTGACAGCAAAGAGCAAAATTTTACAGCCTGAAGCCAGTGGGAGTTCTGCCTTTGACCAGAGTCAAAAGCGTATCAGAGCACAGGTTAGATTCACTCCCGTAAGACACTGTCAGATCTGAGATACAATCCTTGTCCGGGAATCTTTCGGTTCAAACCTTCTTTTACTTTAACAGAATCAGAGGTCTTTGAGTCAGAATGTTTTAAACAATAGCTCATTGAAGACTGGCTAGTCATGTGGCTCTGATTCACTTTCTGACTTCCAGCTAATTTTTGTTTCAAAAATTACATTACAAACCAGTAGCAACACCACTGATCCAATAGGTTTGCAGAGTGTCTTTAGGTAAATTGAGACATATGTAAAGAACTGGAGAGGAGGTTGTGCTGCAGTTGAGATTAAAAAAGATATGACTCATAAAAAGCTATTAGCAAGGGCTGGATTGTAAATGTTTGTGAAACCTGGTTATATTGAATAGTAATAATGCATTATACTGGATGCACACAGCTAAAATCATGAACCTTCCACTTCTGAGACTAATACTTAATTACAAACACAGGGAATTTTAATTTTTTTTTAAAATCCTTCTCAGGGACATCTTTTTGACCAGACTAAACATATCCTTATTTTTTTTTACTTTTTCTTTCAAAAAAAAAAAAAAAAAAGAAGTATTTCTTTGGAAAATTGTGTTGAGGATGATCAGAGAACTCTCATATTTTTGTGATCTTCACTTCCCTTTCAGTGTTTATGTTAATGGGACTTTGGCATACAAAATCTTGCAGCCTGGAAATATGGCAAACACAATTGATGAAGCATTAATTTGTGTGCATTTGTCAGCAATTCAAACTCATTTGCACAGTGAAGAGCTTTTTAACATAGCTTTTTATTAAACAGTAGAGGAAAAAGTAGTTCACTGTACTCATCAGAGAGCACACCTTTCATCCAGGGCTTTCAAAGTACTTCCCAAATTAAGCTTTCTGACCCTCTTTTGAGTTTAGTGTCAGAGAGGTGAACTGAACATTTTATTTCAGCACTTCCATGCGAAACATATGCGCACAAAAGGGGTGAACCTGCAGGGAGGTGAATGGTGCTCCATGGGATGCACAGGGCTTGGTCAGGCCCGGGTCCTGCAGACAAATGGGGCTTCTGAAGCGAGTGACTGTAATCACAGCACTGCACATCGTCTCCTGCGCTTCTGGATGCTGCTGCCAGGCTCGTGCTGCCCGCGGCCGCTCGCAAGAACTGTTCTGCTGCTCCCATTGTGCCTCAAGCACTTATGTGTGCCTTAACTGCTGTTTGAGCGCTTTCCCACCATCTTAAAGTTTAGGCAAGGTTTTGCCCTATATCATTAAGCTTTGTTTTATATGTTGAACAATGTTATAATATCAGGTGCTCATCCTGCAAATATATATACTTGTGTATATGTACATATACATACAATTTTCTGTTTGCTGTGAAAAGGTATTGGATATCATATTTTAGAAAAATCTTTTGGCTATACCTGGGGAAAGCATGCTGGGTTCTGCCAGATGTGCAGTTAGAGTCAGAGTAATTAAAGCAGCTGGGTTTGCGGGTGGTAGGGGGAGAATATTTCTCAGTTTATTCTCAAGAAAAATGGAATTACAAAACTCAACCACATTTTTATCTGGAGGACTTTAGCCAAAGTCCAGGGCCATATAGTTGAGTAAGAGGAGAAAGAGAATCATTCTTGTTTATCAAGACTGTAGAAAACTTGCTTTCCTTTACAGGAAATTTCTAACAGGAAAGTTTATTTTTTCATAGTTCCCAGCTCCTTTTCAGATACTGCTCAGCTCAGAAATTTGCTCACAGCTTTTCTCAAGGTCATTTTCCAGCACTTGATCAGACTTGATTTTCTGCTCCTGCCCTCTCAGGATTCTGTTGTTTGTCGTCTTTTTCTTTCTGAGGTGTTAAGTTTTTATCACCAGACAGTGTTTTTAGTGAGTCCCCTCCAAGCCCACATAGGAACCTCTGTTCTGGTGAAGGTTACAATCCTTTCATCTCTTTGGTTTTATACAGGAGTCCAGTTGCTTTTGTATTTTTGGTCAAGTATAAGCAGCTGTTTCACATTCCAAAAAAAAAAAAAAAAAAGTTCAGCCCAAATGATAACACTTGAAATAGTTATTGTAATGTAAAGTTTGATGTATACCATGAAGTAAGTCACATAATTTTAAGATAAACATTTTATGTACTCTTGTTTAGGATAACTTTTGATGGTCCTGGTGAATTAATACAGCCAGATCAAGCTCATGCTGCTAAACCCTTTAACCTGAGCTGTACATGTGCATATATTTCCTGTCCAGACTTTTAATGTAGAAAGGCTCTGGTTAGAGTGGTTCACATGGCAGGAGGAGGAGAGTACAAATGCCACGTCAGTAACAATTTCAGTGTTCATTGCAATCCATGAAATATCCCTGGCATCCAGCAAAAACAGACTACTGGACCAGATGTCAGGAATGTTATTGTGTGTCTATAAGGTCATATTTCATCTTCTTTCTTTTTGAAAAGAACTGAGTTTGGTTTCTGGCATTTTGGGAGGGAATAGAGAGATTTTCATTACCCAATAACAGCCAATGTGAATGCAAGAAGCATATTTTAAAGAATTCTCAGTATAGTACCATAGTTGTTGCTGTAGCTGCCTGTGCACAGTTCCCTCTGTAACAGTTAATCACAATAAACCTTTTAACAGTATAAACCAGATTAATTTTTCAGTAGTCTCATTCATGTTTACAAAGGATGAAGTTAGTTAATATCCACCATTCCTGTTCCTGAATTTTCTAAACAGAGAAGGTTTTAGAAATATTTTGTACACGACAATTGTTCTGTTCACAAGCTATGTAGAATTCATCCATTGATTTCCACTGATGCAGTATTTTAAAATTCATAAAGAATATAAGGTATGTCTTGCCAAATAAGGAATGTTCCCTTTTGTTAAACATACATGTTAGATTAAATGCCTCTCTTCATACACTGCTTATCACGTTAGACAGAATTCATTCTGTCGTAAGAACAGATGGCTTGGTTTGATGGAATGTGCTTCATTCAAGGGAAAGGATTGAATAGTTTGACAAAATGCATTTTGTGGATGGATTAGGTACAGGAGAGTGAATTGTGGTGTGTTGTCTATGGAAAACACCAATGAATAGATTTTAAGATGTTGAGTATAGAACAAATTGGAGTGGTTTAAAACATGCACTTTATTGATCAAACAGATTGAGAGGCCTGACAAAACGTAAAATGGGCCCACAGAACTCATTCTGTCAATGGGGATGTTTTTCATCTACCTGCATCCTCAACAAATTGTATTTTCTTATATACTTCATATGCTTTTATCAGCACAATGCCACTTGCTCCCAATTTCTCTTTCCTCTGACAATAAAAAGTGCTTGGTGAAATTTCTTGCTGTGACAGATTTCACAGGCAGTGCATAGCTCAGCTGCTCCTGTTTGGTACGTGCTTCTCTGGGCTAGGGAAGGGTCAGTGGTAAGAGCTCAGGCAACTGGGCATTTGGGTTCAAACCCCTCTGCTGCAGTTTCATCCACTGAATTGGGTGAGTAACGTACAGGTAGAAACTCAGCAAGACATGTGTTTTGTGCTGATACGCCTGACTCAGGGGTGTAGTGCAATTCACAAACCTAGAATGCCTGATGTTGATTAGACACCTAGTAATGGTGTTCACAAAATCCCAAATGCTGAGAGACGAGGAAAGTTAGCAAGAGTGTTATGAGAGCACTTGGAGACTCTCACATCCACACAGCTCCCATCCACAGAACTGTGCTTATTGATGCTCAGGATGACTTTCCAGCATAGATGCCTGTATCAGGCCAGCCCTTTCCTCTCTGGGGAAAGGTAGTCTAGCAGCTCAGGCGTTTAATGCTTAGGTTGTAGGAAAACTGGGTTAATATCCATAGCATGTGTACCTGCTTGTGTACCTTAAAGAGCTTTGCCATTCTTCTCTAGAGCAGAAGTAGTCATGTTTGACTCCTGCTGGTGTTGAGGAGATAACTACAACAAGAGCATAAGGGACATGGATACAGTTGGGTTATCGGAAAATCATACAAAGAGCTTCCAAAGGTTAAATGGGTTGTGCCTACAACCTCTTTGCAGACCTAATGTAAAAAAATAATAAATGCCTTTCTTTTCTTCACTCCTTTAGCAAGGAGCACTTTTACAAGGCACATCCCAACTCAGTTTTACCAAGAAAAATCCAAGGCCATTAAGTGATGTGCAGAAAATTACTTCTTCCAAAATGAACAAGTGAATGTAATTGAGCCATAATCCCAGATTGTGTTTTACAGTGGGGCTGGTTTAGGTTAATTCTGTAACTCTATCACAGAGTTACAGATTTGTAACTGGGATTGTTTCGATTGTTTCCAGATAGAGACAGTAGCAGTGTCTAGGGTCTGTAGTTAGACATGACTAGACCCTTGCAGACCCACTCGCATAATATCTATGAGTCTGTTGAAAGTTTAATTTGAGAAAAGTGTATTATTGGCATATGCAGAAGCTTTTGAACTAGCAGACAGTCTATGACTTTATTTTGTTTTCCCTATTTGAAAATTGTTATCATGCCTGTTCTGTATCAAACGCACTCATAAGAGGTCGTAATGCTGCATAATAGGTCTAGGTTGAAGTGTTTATAAATTGTTAATGAATAATGTTAACTGACCAAAGTTAATAAAGATTCATTAAAATTCATAAAATGGTTCATGTATATTTCATTACAAACATAAAATGAGATACTTTTCCAAACATGGATGTTTCCTGAAACTTAAAATTAGGAATTTTCAGAAGCATTAATTAGTGGAAAGCTGAAGGAAAAGGTTATAACGAATGTACAGTTTGAGCTATTTTGAATAATGCTTCTGTATAAGTTCATAAATTATTCAGTATAAACCACTTATGTAATATTTCTTAAAGGTAAAAGGAGTGTCGTTTCAAGCTTGGTTGCCCTTTCCTTAAAGCAAAACAGCTCTACTACTTTACTGGAACCAAGTAACAGAAATAAATTGATTTTTCCCCCCAGGGCAGGCATCTGTTACTTCCTAAAGTAAAGAAATACTCAAGGAACATATGGTTGAAAGGATTTGGCAGGGTACTGTTTTAGAAGAAGAGATGTATGTGAGACTGAAGCAGGAAACAGGAAAGTATCGGATTCAGCCAATAGACTGCCAGCATGTCTTTATCTAAAATTAAGCGAGCTTTTGAGTAAAGCACCGGCTGAATGAAACTGGAGTTAAGAGCAATTCGGCTTCTGAACAGAGAAGAAAGTCAGGCCTTATTAGCAGGGTAACAAAATTTGCTTAGACTTAATTCTGCATAGTTGGCCAGCATAGATGGTCTTAGTCAGATGTTCAGTTTCATTAAATGAATGCCTTGGGGTTGGGTGGTAAAGGTTACTCACATGAATAAAAATTTCAGCACTGCACATATCAGATCCAGAAAGACTACTAAAATAGCGTGAAAAAGCAAGCGAAAACTAGATATCTGGCTCATCATGTGAAGTCCACAATTAATTTTGAAAGAAAGTCACCAAAGCTAATAAAATGAGGATTTATCTTCCTTTAAAACTGAATGTGATCAGAATTCAGAAGTGCTAACTAAAACATTGTGCACTTTGTATAGGCTGGAGCTTTCCTGTTTTAGATTATTTCCAATTACTGTTCATTTTTGAACTCTAGGAATAAGGATGGGGATAATGCCGTAGCCATGTTGCTCAGACAACTAAATAGAGCCTGGGATTCATGGTGAGACTTTACTTGAATGGTTGCTCTTGGAAAAAAAAATGAGTGCTTTTTTAATTTTTCTCTGGAGCTGTCAAGCCAGGTCAGGAAAAATACAGTTTCTGCTCTCATTCATTTGTGCCCTTTGTGGTAAGGGTTATGATATTTGCAATTTCTGCCTTTTTTTAGATGCATTGCCGCTTGCCTTTGAATGGTGGAGAGAGGAGCCAAAGAAATACTCCTTACTGTGCTGTTTCTCCTCTGTGCACCTTGATGGACAAATCTATTCTGAAACTGAAAGTGAGATGCTAAACTTCCATATTTACTTTCCAGGCTGCTGCTGAATGATTATCAGGAAAATAATTATGAGGAAAAAAGCTGGACTCCGATGGAATCAAGATGCTATTTCCAAGCAGGTATCAGTGAGGTGCAGTCCATACTGCTCTTCTGCACCCATCTTGATGTTTGATGTATCTCGTCTCTTTAATAATGCAAGGAACCCTGTGTTTTCAACCCAAGGCACATTACTCGTGACCTCTGAATGTTATTGCTGGGAGAGTCCCTCCCAAAATTTCCCTTTTTTCCCCTGTGCGGAATGACTTGTGCACTTTTTTTCATGCAGTATTGAACGTTTGAGTAGTATGTTCATTCTGCCAAGCTGCAAGGGAAGGGGGCTGGCAGGCACTCAAATGGCTCACATCAGGCTGAAAGTCCTCAAGAGAATGGGTGTGCTGCAGTGAGAGGGGTCAAGATTTCCTGGCAGCTGAGAGCAAAGAAGCTGTCAGTCAAGGGAAGCTGCAAGATGCCTGCGAAGCAAAGGTTCCCGTTAACAGAATAATACCGTGTTTTTTTCAAAACACTTTTAATCAGCAGATTTCAAAGGTACTCAATGGCTTTATTTTACTGAAGGCACAGAGATGTGGGCTGGATGAAGCAAAATTAAATGAAGCAAAACCAAAGAATTAGAGCATGAGTCTCTCAAATCTCAACTTGCACTTTATCTCCTGACCACACCACCTTACTTTGCCTCAGCGTAAGCTTAAAGAAGTGTGAGACAGGCTGGAAGGGTGTCCTGCCATCCTGTGCTGGATCAGCTGCAGCCTGGAATGACTTCAGGTTGTTTTCTCGTGAGTGGTTTGGGGGATCTCCTTCCCCAGAGCCACAGCAAAAGTTTTCTGTTTTCTTTCTTTGGAGCACGCATTTCTTTTCTTATGTTCACACCACAGAATTTTGGCCACTGGCTGTTAACAGGTTTTCCTTTTTATTTGTTTATTGTTTCCATATATGTGTATAATCTGTATTTTTATTAAGATTTCATTCACCATTGTTAAAAGACATTTTTTAGAAGTATTTGACCTACCACTGAGACAACTGCCCTCATTTGCATATTGAATGACTTGTCAATGTCTGGAAGAAGAACGGGATGTGCTCTGAGATATAGGGATAGATATTTAACACTTTCAAATGCTATGCGTGGCGAGCAAGACTGAATTTAAGGGGATGTTTGGGCTGTAGAGCCCAGTCTAACTGCAATAGTAAGAATCATGTCTCATGACACAAACTGTCAGAGACATCAGCAATGAAAGGAAAGACAGAAGAGATTTAATCTGACCTATCCAAATAGCTTTTGCATTTGCTGTATTTCTACTAATATTCATTCCAGTACAGCAGAACAAAGCTTGATGTCATTCGTGAGAGTCAACCTTACACAGTGAGTGTAAGGCTTACCTTTTGAGTCAGGAAGTTTTGCAGTTAAGAGTGTGGTTTTGTGTAAATTGTCATCTCCTGTTCAGGCTCATCGTGGGAGAAACTCTCTATACTGCTACAAAGGCATCCCCAAAAGCTGTTTTCCTAAAGCAAAATGGCAGGGCCAGCACAGGAAAGCTCTCCTTGCAGATCTGAGTGAATGTCTAAGTATTCAGGTTTCACTCTGCTTGAAATAAGCAGATCATTTCTAAGATTTTAAATTTACTAGCGAAGACCCACCCCTTCTCTGAGTGCTTTGCAGAGAAGCCCCTAGCTACTGAAGACTTAAATTACGATAAGTCTTATCACTACAAAAATGATTTTCTTTAACTGGGAGCTGATCAGCATTCAGAACCACATTCTGGTGATTGCTTCAGGCTCCTGTACTTGTAGGAGCAGGAGAGAGTGAGCAGTACGGCAATATTTCCAACTTGTAATTTCTCAAGTCATAATTCTGTGCATCCACTCAAATTGTCTTCTCATATTACAAGTACATGGCACGTATCTGCAGCACATCAGACCTCTCCAGGAGGTTGTATCAACATATGGAACATCATACTATTTAACAGGAACATCAAGAGTTGAGAGAGGAGAATGAGGAAAATCCTGCATTTTTCCTCTGAAAATTGTAGGAGAGTCAATGGATCTGTTTGATTTTGCACTCTTTTTAACATGATAAGAAGGGATGGAACATTTTTGGAAGATATTGGAAATAAAGCTTAGATTGTCGAGATGATTAAGAGACATGTATGTGTATAAATGAGAAAGAGATGTAATTTCTTGTTACGTAGTGAGATGCCCTGACATTTAACAGATGTAGAGGTCTGGTTTAGCTTTGGTGCAAAACAAGGTTTGAGAAAGTAAGGTGAGTTAGAAAGACTGCAGGGGCCAGGAGAAAAGCAATGAGATGTGGAGGATCCTGAGGTGCCAGCAACCCAAAGGATCACAGCGTGAGGGAAACGTTGAAGAGGGTCTTACAGATTTCTTTCAGTTAGGAAGTTGCATACAATAGTGTATGAATCCTGTGTGGACCTGGCAATCTGTACTTATACACACATCACAAAAAAGATTATCCACCAGAAGCTCCTGTTTTCACTATTGAGTTGTGGGGAAAAGTGAGTTTAACACATTGGAAGATTTAAGGACGAGAAAAAAATGAGGTCTAGAGGCATAAATTGTGGTCTCAAATTTAATGAATTGGTCCATTATTGTATCAGAAAATACACCATGAAAGAAATAGTACTGAAGTCAACTAAGACACAGAGAAAGATAGTTCATGCCTTGAAGAATTTAAATGTGATACATTTTGCTGCGTAGTCAGAGATGCAAACTTTACTGTCATCCCTCATGACCTGAGTGAGCATATATGCTAGTAGTATTACAGAATCAGAGAAGCACAAAATGATAGGCGTTGGAAGGGACCTCTGGACATCAACTAGTCCAACCCCCCTGCCAGAGCAGGTTCACCTTGAGCAGGTTGCAGAGGACTGCATCCAGGCGGGTTTTGAATGTCTCCAGAGACAGAGACTCCACCACCGCTCTGGGCAGCCTGTTCTAGTGCTCTGCCACCCTCAAAGTAAAGTTCCTCCACATGTTTAGATGGAACTTCCTATGTTCAAGTTTGTGCCTGTTACCTCTTGTCCTGTCACTGAGCACCACTGAAAAAAGACTGGCCCCATTCTCCTGACACCCACCCTTTAAGTATTTATAAGCATTGATAAGATCCCCCCTCAGCCATCTTTTTTCCAGACTGAAAAGACCAAGGTCCCTCAGCCTTTCTTCATAAGAGACATGTTCCAGTCCCCTAATCATGTTTGTAGCCCTTTGCTGTACCCTCTCCAGCAGTTCCCTGTCCTTGAACCAGGGAGCCCAGAACTGGACACGGTACTCCAGATGCGGCCTCACCAAGGCAGAGTAGAGGGGGAGGATGACCTCCCTCGACCTGCTGGCCACACTCTTCTTGATGCACCCCAGAATGCCATTGGCCTTCTTGGCCACGAGGGCATATTGCTGACTCATGGTCATCCTGTTGTCCACCAGGACTCCCAGGTCTCTTTCCACAGAGCTGCTCTCCAACAGGTCAGCCCCCAACCTGTACTGGTGCATGGGGTTATTCCTCCCCAAGTGCAGCACCCTACACTTGCCCTTGTTGAATTTCATAAGGTTTCTCTCTGTGCAACTCTCCAGCCTGTGCAGGTCTCTTTGTATGGCGGCACAGCCTTCTGCTGTGTCAGCCACCCCCTCCAGTTTTGTGTCATCAGCAAACTTGCTGAGGGTGCACTCTATCCCCTCATCCAGGTCATTGATGAACATATTGAACAAGACTGGACCCAGTACTGACCCCTGGGGAACACCACTCGTCACTGACCTCCAACTAGACTCTGTGCCCCTAATCATGACTCTCTGAGCTCTGTCTTTCAACCAGTTATCTACCCACCTTACTGTCCATTCATCTAACCCACTCTTCCTAAGCTTCCCTATGAGGATGCTGTGGGAGACCGTGTCGAAATCCTTGCTGAAGTCAGGGTAGACAACATCCACCGCCCTCCCCTCATCTATCCATCCAGCCATGCCGTCACAGAAGGCTATCGGATTAGTCAGACATGATTTCCCCTTGGTGAATCCATGTTGAGTACTTCTGATATAGCTTTCTTTTCCTCCACATGCTTTGAGATGACACCCAGAATGAGCTGTTCCATCATCTTTCCAGGGATGGCGGTGAGGCTGACCGGCCTGTAGTTTCCTGGGTCTTCCTTCTTGCCCTTTTTGAAGACTGGAGTGATACCTAGATTTTTCTGCAAGAAGAAAGCATTAATACTGGTGTATTACTGTTTTTGAAATTATGTTCCTTCAGATACCACTGCAATTTGGACTAGGTTTCTGCTCTACATAGTTTGTTATGAGAACAGCGTTAAAAGAGCATATATGCCAGAATGAATATCTTCTATACACTCCTTCTCTCTTTGCACACCTGCAGTTTGGTAGCATTTGAGTTATTTTATGTGTATGACAATATGAAATTGAGCACTACTGTTAGTCGTACAGGAAAACAGAAAAAGGATGATTTTTCTCTTAATATTGCCCCATCTCCAACAAACTGAAAACTTTTGAGTCATGTCTGTGATTTCTTATGTGTTTCACCCTTAGATCTTTTTCTGTGTTTTCCATTGTGTTCAGTTTTAGATGATACTTAAAACTGCAAAGTTATCAGAAGTCCCATTAAATTCCTTTCTTTTTTTTCTTCTCTGAATGATGCGGGTGTCTCTTTTGTTCTAGATTCTTAATCTTTAGTAATTTTCAATGTGTCTTCTCTTGCACTGGCTTTTGTATGTCTCTTCAATTTAGCTTCTTTACAAAAAGAATGATTTAAAATGTGTATATATACCACTTAGCTGAAATTAGCTGAAAAAAGTAGGGCTGAGTAGAATAAGTACCTCTGTAGCTGCAGTGTAAGTGATTTCTTTCTTTTGTTAAAAAAAAAAAAAAATCTGTCTGCTTTTTCCATTTTCTAATTTGCTTCAATATTTTTCCCTATCACACAAAAATAATCCTGTGTAGAAAATTTTTGTAATTTCTTAAAAAAGACCTTCAAGTGAATCTCTGTCGTCTTTGTCTCGCCATTCACTGGTTTGCTATTTTGGTTTAACTTGGGAGAGGCTGGTCCAAGATGATACCCTAAGTCAGAGACACAAACCAGCTTTTGCCAAGTAATACATTTGTAAATCTTATGTAGTATTCATCCTGCATGAGTGCTTTTGGCATCCAGTTGACAGTTGGAATCACACTTATTCTTTTGATCCTTCTTAAACTTGTGAACTATATTAGGCATCCACCATTCCTCTTGTGCTTCCTCTGTCTGCAGTGAGCTATCTGTAAGATTTGCCAAAGGCTTTCCTGCTTCCCCTGCTACTTACTTCATAATGATGGGATATTATTCATCTAGATCTGCTGTCTTGTCATCTTTTATTACATCTAGTTGCCAGACTTTATACCATCTTGTAATCATAAAATCTTAGTGCATTTTACTTTTTTCCTCAGAAAACTCTGCTCCAGTCTCCAGTGTGTCGTCTTCCTTCCTTTGTTTTTCTTTTTCAGCGCTAAGGCAAAGCTGCATTTACAGTCAGAGTAATATGTATGCTTTGTTTTTCTTATTAATTCCTGACTCACTTTACCCCAAACCTTCATCTCAAGATTAAAAGTATTTGAAAATTGGATAGTGACATTGTTTAAGCAAGAGGTTTTATTTATCTGTTTACCTTTTTTAAAAAAAAAAAAGTGTCTTCAGTTGGAGTACTGCTGTTGAAAAGATGACATCTTATTGAAAAAAATCCAAGGGATCCTCAGTGTGAAACGGTTTAGAAAGAAGATTCCATCTCAGAAGGAGAGAGGTAAAGGTGAATGATGCACGAGTGAACGTGTGGACTTAGAATCAGATTTATCATTAAAACATTTATATTATGGACCTGCCTTGCTGCCGGACAGGGAGGACAAGTCCATGCTGCCTCGTGTGGGAAGGCTAACTCTATGTATTGACTCTAAACACCAAGGAAAAAATGAAGAAGTGCTGACAGGATCACAGCCATTCCAGCATCGCAGCTTTTCCTTATCATCTGGAGGACTGCAGATGCAGAGAACAGGAAAGTTTTAACAGGTGGTTATCCACCTTGAAGGGGATGAAGGTCAAAATGCTAGGGATAAACCTTCTTCAGTTGATCCTCATGTGAAGATATTAAACCGGAAAATATTAGCACAGGCAAAATCATGCCAAGCTGTCTGTAATTTAAAGCAGAACTTTTCTAGTGCATCCCTAAAATTTTTCATTGACTAGGTAATCAAATATATAAGTTCTTAATCCCAGTACAAACTTGTCATCCTAAAACAGGATTTGCATTACAGGTGGGTACCCATCATCCATGGCTAGAACTGAAAACTAATATTAAAAATATGTATATATATGTAAAACCTTCAGTTCCCCTTTGAACTACTAAGCTATTAGTAGTTTTCATTATATTATAATGTAAAGGAGAAACAAAGATAAATGGTATTAAGTAGAATTTAACACTGTTAATGAAGCTTTACATTTCCAAACTCCAATCAAATCTTTTTTCTTTTTTTTTTTCCAAACGTCTCCTTCCTCCTTCTTCTTTTGTCATTTACCAGGAAAACCTTTTTGCAAGATATGAATATTATATGTCTGACTGGAGCAGATGAACCCAAGGCAAAACCTTAAATCTCTACAAAACTTATACTTCTACACAACACACGCAGAAACATGCCTGAATGTATTTGTGCAGGAAGTAAAATATTTTCATTCTTAACAGAACCTTTCAAAATATATTTATGTGCTTTCTGGATGTTCACGTTCACTGTTTTAATGCTGTCCCTGTTTCCACTAAAGTTCTTCATCCCTTAGGTCTTATTAAAAAAAAAAAAAAAAAAAAAAAAAAAGAAAAGGAAGAAAATATTTAGACTGATAAGCCACTAGCAAATATAGTTGTTAAAAATGGTGTTAGGCAATTCTGGGAAATAACAGATGACACATGAACTTTTTAATGGGCTAGTTCTGTAATTAAGGTGAGTCCAGATGTGACCTGTAATTTCCTAAGAAGCTGCTGCAGTCCCTGGAAGAATTTAGTAATAGTGAATTTCCTACCTGCAAAATGATCTCTTCTAGCATAGGTGGAAACCAACAAGAAAAAGAATCACAAAACAATACAAATTGTCTTCAAGTTCTATTAATTTAATTTTTTTTATCTTGGGAAATAATGATTGCTGTTTTCTTTTTAGATATATGTTTTTATTATATAAAGGCCTTTGAAATGCTTTTTCTCCATTTTATTGGAAGTTTTCTTGCAATACATTTCACAGGGATGTATGACTGGTTGTATGATGAACATCCGATCTGTCATTCATGATTGTCAATCATTTACCGTGTACCCTGTTGGCCATCTTCCTTCTTACTAAGTCCTCTTGATTAAACTTTCTTCTGTCTCACTTTTGCTCATATGAAAGTCTGACTCTCTGTAATTAATGTTTCTCTAAGCTGCTGACTAAGCCCCTTCCAATCATAAAAATTAAGATATACTTGAGTTTAGGAGGTGGCTTAGCTGAATACAGTCTGTTGCTGCTGAAGCGTCTAGCTTTCTACTCATTCCTCAGCCCCTACAGCTGGAGTTTCATTCATAGGTGAGTTGACTGAGAAAAGTCTTCAGAAACATCTGAAACTTCAGAGTCATGCTAAAATTCCACAAAGCCACTATGTTCAAAAAGGCCTGAGGCATCTAGAACAGGAATTGGATGTCAAATTCCAACATGGTGATAAAGCAGGCAAACTCTGGCTGGCTGCCATGTAGCTTTTCTCTCTGTATGACTCCTGGTTTGATGGGAAACTCCAGTAGTTACCCGACTTGTTTCTCTGAAGACCAACGTGTTCCTGAAACTTGTCAGAGCAGAAAGGTCTGATGAGTGTGCTCTGAGCATACCTAATACATGCCAGAAGCTGGTCCCTAACCACCACCACAGCAGAAGTTTTTATGCCTCTTTCTGTTTTGTTTGTCTTCCAGTCTACCATAGGGGCACCATTCAATTTAATGCATGAAGCAGTTCACCCAGGAAAAGGTCTAGAGTTGACATTTTCCTTCTCAGCCTCCGCACTGCTCAAGTCCATAGCACCCACCTTTTCAGAGAGCATTCTCTTCTGAGACTAGTACTAGAGTGTGGGAAAGGAGAGGGAACCTCCCCTGTCTTTCTGGTGGAGCTGTGTCATTGTGCAGGAAGGAATACCAGATTTGGGACGTCAGAAGGAGATAGTGCAAGAGGAAGCTTGGTTGTGTACCAGAAGTTAGGAAATTCATTTCAGAGGAGGAAGTCCGGACTCTATTCTCACACCCACATCTGCTTATTCATCTTGTACAGAAAGTATACAATGAGAGAGAAATCTAGGTCTCATCTCCCAGGTGAGGACTCTGACTACTGTACTAGACCCGTGTGCTCTCCCTGGGTTTGTCTTCTTTTGGTTCAGTGTATAGCGCCAAATGGTGGTGCTGCTACAGGAGGAAGAGAGGAAAAGCTCCACTCTCCAAACTGGTGCTGTTACTGGTTAGAGCTAGGGTTTTCCTACTTCTTGGAGTAATGAACCAGCTACTAAACAATTTATTAAAAAAAAAAAAAGGGCAAAGAAAAGGGCAAAGAAAAGAAGTGGGGAGAGCCTTTCTTTTCTGCATATATTTTTAAGTGCTACCTGCACTTAGGGAAAAGGAAAGCTATCTTAATCTCTTTCAAATAGCTGTTCTTGTCTTAAAAGGCAGATTCTGACCTTTTGGTTGGACGGGTGAGGGCAGTCAGGCTCTAGAAAGACGCAGCAGTTCAGGCTGCATATTCTGTTCTCAGTATTTATTAGTTCTACTCTCACAGCATGCCATATTTTTAAAATAAGTCTAGAGCGTATATGATACTTAGCAAACACAGTAAAACCGTTTGCATTTTTGTGCCTTATGCCTGTCTTTTCCTATTGACTGCTATAGGCCAAGAATGCACCGTTAAGAATGCTGGGCTCATGGGTGCAAACCTGCATTTAAGAGTCTACGTATCGTAGTGTGGGTTCAAGATTTCACCTGGGCCAGGGATCGCCTTGTGGCCAAAATCCTATGCAAGTCCTTATTGAATTTAGCCTCGAGTATTTATTTTTTTTCCAGAGGCACAAAGTGAGTCTGAGGTGGAAGAGGCATCTGAGCCCCTACTTTTCACTGTGGGCTGTACATCTGCTGAATTTAATAACATCATCATTTTTTTCCTGAAATGCTTTCCATTGAATTCTTCAAGCAAGGCATTATATTGCATGGTTCTATTCATCAATGAGAACTTAATGATTTTTTTGAAACAAAATACTTTGTGCTGGACATAATTATACAGAGAACCTTGAAATAAGACTAAAATATGTCCACTATTTGCCACCGTTCTCCTTTAACAGTGCCATTAAGAAGCTGACTAAAACAAAAACCCCACTAAAGATCCTTGATTTTTTCCTTGAAGAAGTTGTGCCAGTTTATCCCTTTTGTCACACTACATATTCCTCTAGGAATTTTATAAGTACTGTTTTTAATTTACTTTTCACCCATCTTATCTCATACAAAAGTGAATTTTATGGCCAACAACTTACAGAATATCCCAAGGACCTTTTGAAAGTTGTTGAATAATACTTATTTGTCCTATAATGTAGCAGCTGGCTTTTATGAAACTATATATTTTTGTCATATAACCAATTGCTTTGCTGTAAAAGTATTCAGTAGTATAGAGCTTTCAGTTGTCAGTGTTTTCAAAGGCTTTTAGTGCAATTAGATTGATTCCAAATCTTGTGTATGCAATGATAATTGTAATGGCACTATTATTAGAATAAGGTTCTTTGGGGTTGATAACTTGGAGGTGATTTCAAAATAGAAACTGTTTATCATTACTATATCACTGTATTTTTATGTGAAGTACAAACGGCCAGACAAGACTTGAAGTTTGCTCATAAAGTGCTTATTCTATTACTGGAGAAGCGGAGACTATGGCTCAAGAAATTCATCTTGATCTCTGCAGGTGACATTTCTAATGGTTCTGCTATTGATTCTGGTTTGACATAACCTTTTATTTTCATTGCCAGGACAATACTGGTTTTGTGCCACTCTGTACTCGGTCACTACACACTTGCGCAAGAGAGGAAGGACAAAGCAGGTGAAGTTCCGTGGGGCTGCACTGACATGGGGAGATGCAGCAAGAGAACAAAAGACTGTGGCACGGTGGTAGGACTTCAGTTTCTGGGACTATAGACACGCTTGTGTTGTTCAGCCAGTCATTTGTAGAGTCATTCTTTTATCTGACCCTCTCCTGGCAATTCAGGGACAAGTGGAAATGCAGTCACTTGAGTTCCAGGTGAACAAAACAAGTCCAGGGTCTTTGGAGCTCCTAAGCACCCATGTTTAAGCACCTTTTAGAAGCTAAAGGAGTGATCCTGGACTACAAGAGAAAGGCCCTTTACAGAAGAGGCCAGAAACTCAGAAGTGATGGAAAACAGAAAAAAAAGTGAGTAAGAATAGGAGTAAAATACTGTCCTTTCATAAGAAAAATTTTCCTACTAAAGCCCAGCAAATAATATTAAAGAGGGAGAAACTTTTCCCATTTGAAGTAACTCACTAATAAACCAGATAAAACTTGAGACTGTATAACTTACTGAGCTATTTCATAAAATCATTATTTTCTATTAGGAAGAAAGCCATAAATGTTTTATTGACAGAAATTCCTTGTAAATATAATTTTTTTTTTGCCTAGAAAGCCAAAAAAAGAAGTGTGCAGGTTAATTGCATCTTGGAATTTAGCACTGGAAGGTGTCCCTCATCTTGACCCTGGAAATGGTTATTTTTTTAGTTATTTAACGTTGTGGGTTAAACCATTCAATCTTTCTCTTGGGTTTAAGGCAGAGAGAGATTAAAACTGCTGTGCTGAAACCCAAGATGTCTGCAATAGCAATGCTTTACAAGGCTGATGTAGAGCCCTTCCAAGACGCTTGTTTGTATTGAAACTTGCACCTCCAAAACCTATTTTTTTTTTTTTCTGCAGAAATTTCTGACTGCTGGCTGAAATGAAACCCCAGAATTTTCAGCTGAGGCTTGATAACCGCTCAGCATCTTGTGGGAGGTGGGGGTTCCACGCAATGGCTGGCGCCGTGACAGTCGGTCTCACTAGGCAGAGATGCACTGCGGTCTCCCTTCTTTTCAAGATGCCACAATGCATCCTGAGATGTTTGATCTTTTGGTGTTTGTTTTATAATTATGCTTCTTCAGCTGTTCACGGTGAACAAAGTAAGGGACTATATTTTCTTATGCCTAACAAAGAAAGGCATAGATCAGTTTTCTACATGCCTCCGCAGAGGTTGGGGGTACACAGAATATTACTGCTAAGTTCCCTTTCCTTACAGTGAGTGGAGCTTACTGGAGCCTTGAATCCCTTTGCATGACCCTGTGCTCAGTTAATTCAGTGGTAACAGGAATCACAGAATTAAATCCATGATACCAGTCTCTTGATTTACTCTAATGATTTCTGCAAAGACGCTGTGAACTTCATGCCTCTCCACCGGGTTCCATTTTCAAGTAAGGAACACACTTGAATTCAGATAAATTGAGAATAGGTGCCTTTGTCTTGTTCTCCTCTGTATTGGGAATTGTCAAACGTCCCAGTACAGAAAGCTCTCGACCCACTCTTCCCTGAACTCTGTTCTGCAGTCCGAAGCAGAACACACAAAGGGAAACCAAGACAAACACCCCTCAGAACCACAGTTTCCCCCATTCACTTTCCTACATGTTGATTTGCTCTGTCACTGTGAGTCCTGATCTGGATAAATCTTTGTCCTGTATAAAAGTTACCATGAAGCTAATTTAGGGCACAGCAAGGGCCTCCTTTAAGCAAAACAAAAAAACAACAAAGCACCGAACATGGTAATTCAAGCTGACTTTTTGTTTTGTGACAGAGGAATGTAAAAATGTTTTACTGTAACTGTCTAGGAAGTTCTGATGAAACATCTCTTTCCCTAGAAAACAGGGAAATCGTCTTTGCCGAAGTTCATATTATCCTGGCGTTAGTGCAATCAGCTTTATGAGATAGCAATACTCAAGGCTCTGAGCTGGGTCAAATGCAGTAGCAAAATGAACTCTGCTTTCCAGTACCAACATCCAAGCAAATAGGCTACTGGTTATTTTGGATTGTGGATCTTTTTTTTATTTGTTTATTTTTCTGAGGAGCTGTTTTTCTCATCTGGAGACTTTTATTTCATCCTCAAGCATTAAAAAGTCAAAACATTTTTTGAAATCTTGAAACATTTTAAGTAGGAAAATGACCTAATCTAATTGCAACTAGTCCATAGACCTGTGGAATACAAAACTTGAGTTTTGGGGACATATTTAGCCCTAAAGATCAAAGAATACAGAGACAAACTTTTACATAAGCCTATGTGATACTATACAAAGGCTTAGATTCACATTTCCTTATCGATTCATCTTTCTATCTGGCAACATTTATCAATTCCTTACTAGACTGCAGAACTGTAGAGTATAAGTCAATTTTACTACTATAACATATGAAATATTCTCTGTCATTACTAGCGATCAGATGTAATGTGTATATAAACTACAGATTTTCTTTGATTTGTATTTTGTTAATTTATCTGTAAGTATTGAAAATTCAAGCTTGTTATAGATTTCAAATTTATGGAGAACATTGCCCTACGCCCACTAATCCCACCAGGGTTCAGCTTACAGATATTTCATTTTTCATACCCAAGCAGTGAGAAATTTAAAGCAGCACGGAATTCCACAGGACTGTTGCTTTGCTCAAAGCTCAGACACAGTATTAAACACAAGTCTGAAGGGATGCTAACTGCTGTGAACAATACAGTCGATGAATTAATTCAGTATTTCAAATTGACATCTAAAAATTTTTGCAGCTCTGATGGCTGAAGTCTATTTGTCTACAGGGAATGGGGCATTCCCTATAATTCTCTAATTTTATGAGAAATAAAATCTCAGGATCTTCTTGATAATTTTGGATCAATGATTACCTAGATAGGTACTCTCCAGATAGATAGATTTTCAGGATCTTTGGCTTCTGCCAAAGACGGTGATTGCATTGTTAGCCCTCTGAGTAGGGTGATGTATAGTTATGTTGTGAGTGTGGTGACCCCCTGAGGTCAAGGTGAGGACACCCACCTGTCATGCATAATGGTCTGCACATGGAGTATTGTCATAGAGTCCAGGCTTAGAAAGGTTTAATGTATTGACTGTGTGAATGAACATGATCTATTGGAACTTGGCATTATTTCCCATGGTAGGGGCTCAGCCTCGAGTTCAGGTTCTGCAATGGAGAAGTTATCACTAAAATAAGAGTGGTGACTCATGCAAATATAACTACCCTCCTGGCAACAGTTTGTTACTAAACTTCAGTTGAAGACCAAAGCCAGGGCAAAACAAAATAAACATAGGAAAGAAAAGCAAAGCAAATGACCAGCTTCTTCAAAACTTGCAGACCATTACAGGAAGATACAAGCAGTTCAGACAGGCTGGCAGGTGACAGTGTGGCCAGAGAGAAGGCCATGACAGGGCACTGCAGCTTAGACTGTGGCTATGTCTGCATCCATTAATGGTTTCATAGTTTCTTCCTTTAGCACAGCTAACTGGCTAAATTGCCATGACTCATACTTGAGGTCAAAATACTGCGTGTCGTGATATGATGTCATATCACTCTGGTCACTTATTGCAGAGCTTTGTGAAACTAGGATATGTCTGTAAAGCCCCTGTAAGGGCTGTGCGGCTTTCATGCGGAGTCAGCATTTAGGACAATGACTCTTACCAGGCCTTTTGACCCAGGAGATTTTCGTTGTGTTTACTGCAGAGACTCATACTACCTAAGGATGACTGTATCCAAAATTGACATCTATGGGTTAAGGCTCCGTTCTCCAGTGAAAAACAAAACTGAACAGGAAAAAATGGACCTTTAATTGTTACAATTTCTCCACATTTTCAAGTGTATGTTTTTAAAGTCAATAACTGATTTGGCTTTGTAATTCTGAAGACAATAATTCTCAGAAATATATAAATTCTGTAACGTGTTAGTGATGTGTCAGCTCAGCTATGCAGATCTTTATCCACACATGTATATGTAGCAAATAGTAACCTCAAGAGAATAAAACTCAACCATCATCCATAAATAAATTGAGCTGACAGCAAGTTCACATAGTGCTGCAGGCAACATCTTGGAACAGGTTTGCCTGTAGTGAAATCTGAAGGTTTGGATGAACGTAGTGTGAAAACAACACCTACAGTTTCATGGGGTTGGAAATGTCAGCATATCACAGGGAAGACAAGCACTCAGTACTTTCTGTGTTGGGCCACGGAGGAGAGTTAAAGATGGAATAACATGCAAGGGCTGAAATGTAGTATGAATCAATCTTCTCATTCCTAGCAAAAGGTCACTGGGTTACAAACACAGTGCCATCCTTATGGGCAATTATTTTTGTTGAAACTTAAATCTATATTTACACTAAATAAAATACAGGCTTTTGACTTTGGCTCTCTTTGAAAGATAGTATACAGTAAGCAATTGCTGGTTCTATATCACAGACCTAATTCTATATTAAAGATTGGTTAAATTCATAACCAAAGCTTGTGTATCCGGATAAGCACCTCTGACTGTATGTCTGTGGGACAGAAATTTATTCTTGTGACAAAAAGAGCTGCATTGGCACTTAGGAAATGTGTGTCTCAGTCCTGATCCTGCCTCAGACTTCCTGTATTATCTTTGACAGCTTAGTCTTTGTTTTTAAGTGTAAAACTGGGGTGAGACCGTTTCCTACCAAACATTATTCAGTTTATAAATTCTTTCAGTAAGGGACACTTGCACGTGTGTGTCCTGCATCGACTTTAATAGGTCGTTCTGTAAATGAAGGGCCTAAGGCATCCTGTAACAAAGATAAACACTGTAGAAGTGCAGAAGGTGCCATTTGGTCCAGGCCTGCATCAGAAAATGCTGTTTTGACAAAACCAAACATTTTTTGGAGTTCAGTTAAGATCTTCATGACATTTCTACACAGGATTTTTCCCATTTGGGGAATAAGTTTTTCAAAGCAAATTCTTATAAACATTTAACATACATGTATTTTCAAGAAAAAATATTTAAAATTTACATTTTTTGAAGAAATTTTGAATTAATGTTTTTCTTCCAACTCAAGGAGCAAAAGCACTAAAATGTCACAGTATCAGTAAAGTAGAGAAAACTAGCACTTCCAAGATCAAAATACTCCTCCAAATGCTATTTAAATTAGTGGGTCTTGTTTAGCACTATTAATATTCATGCCATTTATTAAAAAATTCAAGCCATTTTATGGCTTATTGATATTTTGAATCAAGAGACAGAGAGAGTAGAAAATAGTGTGGGCTTAAAAGCAACCCATGTAACTATGTCCAACCTTCTGGAAATAATAAAAAGTCTTCTAAGAGTCTGTGTTTTAATTTGTAGTGGAAAAACTCTCAAAAACCTTTAGCTGATGTACTGTTTGTGAACAATTTTCTCACTGAAATGCTGGATTTCACTGAAAATTCAGCTAAGATTTTTTTTTTGTTCTGCAAAATATTCTAAAATGTTTTCAATATTTTGATTTCATTGTCTTTTGTTTGCTTTTACTCTAATGTTGATGCTTTTTCACTAATTTTCAGATGTCTTCATCATGCGTGCTTTGTAGTAGTCACTTGAAAATTTGGTCGTATTTACAAAAATATGAGAGAACAACTCTGAATGGGGATTCTTATAGCAGAGTTATCTTTATAATGCAGAATTTTTCCTGCTCTTGCAATGCGTTTTCACTGTGATTTATGAACACTGTGTGCACAGTAGTTGCTGTTGAAGTCGCATGAAGGAAAATTAAGTTAGTAAGGATATCTGCTGTGGTAAAACATTGGTGAATCACAGGTAATCCAAAGACAACAGTATGTCCTCTTTCCATTTTATTACCTTCTGCAACCTGAACTTTGGGAAGATTCTTTTGTCTGTAGTAATACCTATTTGGTTTGCCTAGTTCTACATGAACAGCTTTGAGACAATCTTAGCTTTAAAACTGGCACTTAAATTTTATTTGCTTTGCTTTTTGAATTTAAAATTTCAAAATGCAGGGATAGAGAAGAAATCAATGTCATGCGTAACATTCCTTCTTCTAACAAAGAAGCAATGACGAGAAAGTAATAATTTAAGTGAGTGTTCCCTCTGAACCTTAACAGCTCTAAATCTGGCAAAATCAGAGAAAGGAGAGGAATGTGTTGTTTAACACAGTCTTAGGACTGGAGCATATGTTTCCAAAGGACAATATTTTTCAAAAGATTTCTCCTTTGGGGTAGATAATCACTGCAACGAGCGAAGAACTGGAAAAATTCATAGTCCTGAGCAATATTTCAGAGTGTTTTGGAAACGTTATGAGCTGTTGATAGCTTTTGCCAGGAAAAAAGGGAAGGACAGGGAACTATGACAAAAAAGTTTGCTGAAAAACAACAGGCAAATCATTAATCCTAATGTTAGCTCATGCCAGGGAAACAGAAAAGCATTTGGCACTTCTGAGGATTTTTTTTGCTTGATTGGTTGGGGTTTTTTTGGGAGGGGGGGAGGAGGAGGCGGTGTTTTTCTGCTTGTTTTTAAGATTGGATTCAACAAAAACTTGGATTCAACAAAAAGATCTGTTAAAACTTTCACTGGCATTTCTATAAAATGCATCCTTTTATTCAACCTCCCACAAACGTCTTCTACTTATAAGGTCTCAGGTGTATAGGATCTTAATTTACCTTCAAGGGTTAGAACAGGAATAATGGGACGCTTCTAATTTGAGGGAAGCAGCTTTATGGTATTTTACTTGTTTGCCTTTGTTTCTGATGAACTAAAGGAAAGTCAAGGATGACTCTTACATTTAAATCTGAAAGTCACAGTAATCATAACAGTGATTTCCTGTAGAAGAAAACCCTGTAGCTTAAATACAGTTCCTTGTGACAGGTATGTCACCTACAATTATCTGTCTTACTTTTCTGAAATAATGACAATAAGAACATCCCTTAAAAGACTTATCAGCAAGGGGCTAAACTTATATATGTTCAGTAAAATTCAATGCAGAGAGAAGCTCCAATATTTCAGACTTCTTCTTAAGGAAAATATTTAGGTTAAATATGTAAGCGGCCATTGTGTTCCTATATCATGAAAACCAAAGTCTTTGCATAGTGCGGTGGCTAATTTATAATTCTGAGCTGAAATTTCCCATTAAAAAGCTGGACAGAAATTATGCCTGAATCGATAGAATTCCTTTTAATCTAATATTATGTTGGTACAAATGTGTTAACAGTGAAATGTGTTTTCCATACTGGACTCTGTTGTGAAAATAGCTTCTAAGGCAGCAAACATTTACATCAGTTCTTACCTGATGGACAAGGAAGTGCTCTCCTTGGATACAATGGAGTTACTCATGTGAATGATATTATATGATGCAGGAGAGGTTATGCTGACCTGGGCAACAGTGGAACTGGCAGAGAGCAAGATCTTCTCATACTTCTCAATTCTATGGAGCAGAAGAACAGCACCAAGGATTTTCCAGTATTCACAGAAAATCATAAACATGAAGAGTTAGATTGAATTCCACTGAGTCAACAGCAAGTTATTTATGTATTTCAGTAGAGAAAAAGCTTTGCCACAGGAATTTTCTGATACATTTTAGCATAAAATCTAAAAACAGTCCATTGTGGGGGTTTTTTTTGTTTGTTTGTTTGTTTTGTTTTTCTTTTTGGAGGTGCTTATGCATCTCTCCAATGAAGCACAAAGGTTGTGAATGAAAACGTCCTGTAATTTGGTTGCTCTTGCAGAAGTATACTTCTCGTAGAAGTATTTTTCTTTTATGTAGTGATATTTGCTTTACACAACCATCATCTTTTCCTCTTTCCTTTTACAGTACTGTATGTTACACTGCGCTTTCTTTCACAGGATGGATTTCCTGCAACAGTTTCCTTTATAAACTGTGAAAGCTGTATCAGCAAATACGAAAAAAGGAGAAGAAAAAAAGAAGAGATGACCTGATGAGAAACAAACCATAAGGATTATTACAATACTGTTGAGAAAGAGGTATTTCTGCCTTTGTTTTTTTTCCTCTAGCTGTCAGTACGTGAGCCCTGCAGGGCTCACTCTGTGACATGTCAGAGAAAACACAATTGCACTTTCTGTAGCTGATCTATCAGAGACAAAAGCGGCACTAGAAATGCAGCTTTGGGGGGAGGCCTCTAAGCATGCTTTAGATGCTATTTCTCAGAAATCTTCTTCTGATGCTTGAAAACCCTCAGTCCAACCAACTGCAAATAAGTCGGACTTCTTCCAGAGAATCCTTTATGTTGCTCTTCCCTTTTCTCTCCCTCCTCACATTGACTTGCACTCCCTCCCTCCCTGATTGTAATCTCACCACCGGTTTCAAAACGTAGGATTTCTTCCGTCACCTCGCAAGGAGGTGATCTATGGGGTAACACTGCCCTGGAGGAGAAGGGGAATGTGGAAGCTAAGCCATTTGCTGCATTTTCTCGCTGACTAATAATAGAGTTTTCAGGCTTTGCCTTGCCAAATGTCACAAGATCAGGAATCTGGAGAAAACAGAATTCGGGAGAAGGAGGCTTAAAAATATCACTTAAAGAAATAGGTGTTGGTTTCCTTTTATTTCTCTTCCTGCTAGGCCCTGCTGCACCTTGCTAATCTAAGGATCAGATTTACAAGCATTTTGGACAGAAAGATCTAGAAAAGGTGAATTTATTTCCTTTTTTATTCAACAGAAATTAAGATTTCTGGAGCTTTTTCTGAGATTCTGAGGGCTTTAAGGAAAACATAAGATATCGTGTCACTCGGGAAAAAATTCTAATAGCACTGGGAATAATGATAACGCAGTGTAATTCCATTATTTTAAGATGGGATTTTTTGTTGGTTTTTTTTTTTTTCCCCCCTGTAAAAGATCATAATTGGAAATTATTTTTCTGAGTCATCCTTTTCCTCCGGTCAGTGGCATGGTATAATATGCTCCTGTAGCAGATAACGTAATGAATGACTTCACATTCACCTTTGCGAGTGATTTTAGTTTTACCTACATTCTTACAATGTTTTCTCTTTTAAGGCAGCGTGTGTACAAACAGGTTTTCCAGCAGACTGGCACCCTTTCCCATGCTGGAGGAGGGATGTGAACATCAGGGTAAGGCAGGGCACCCTCTGGGGCTCTGCTGTGTGACGGCTGGCGGGTGCTGAGCAAAGGTGCACCTTCTGCAGCCAGGCACAAGGCAAAAATCACAAGCCATAATCCCACATAACTATATGTGGCTTTAGTAAAACAGGACGTGACCAAGCATGTAAGTCCCAGCCCAGTCACTGAACCTAATATATAAACTATTACCTTCTAGGTTACTCAATATGGGTTAGAAACCAAGTCTTCCTGGAGGTGATGTCAGCGGGCTGACTCAAATGCCGGTGCACCACCTTGCAGCAGTAGGATAAATACTTTTTTATACTTCAGTGCTTAAAATCGGTCAGTAATCTAGAACTTGCGGCCTGACGCTGCAAAGATTTGTGCCTGTGAGTAACCACAGTGCCGTGAGCAGGGCTGTTGTGATGCAGCCGTTTGCTGTCAACGAGTTTCCTTAGACTCACAGGCTGAGGAGCTTAGTAATTTTTGTAAGATCACATGATTCATGGTTTTCAATGTTTATTTGTAACATTTCTATTCCAGCTGAGTGTGGAAACTGTAAATTTATTCCTTTCCTCTGTCTCTCGCTTCTTGAGAAGCCATATCCACAGCTCTTCACAGCTGTAACGCATCCTTAATGCTGCTGAGGGGAACTCTGGCCCTGAATAATTGTAATTTCCATGTTGTTGTCACTTTACTGTCCCTGGCACTGAGAGGCTTTCAATGTTTTGACATCTTTCCTGTGTTTTCTCCAGATTGAAATTTCCTTGTTTGTCTCTTGCATGATGCATTTTAATTCCAGCGTGTGTAACTGCTAATGCCTTATTGCAGTCAGCATTGCAGCTCTGAGAAAACAAACTAGAACTGGGAGAGAGTTTGGAAAACAGAACTGATTTATCTAGTGTATGTGTTCTGGACCTCCCATCTTAAAAATGTTCAGAGGAAGGCAAGAAAATGATCAATGTAGAGCTTCCCAACAACTAGAACTTTTTGATTTTGAAAAAAGGCAGTGTATATGACGAGGGCCTGTAACACACATGAGTAGCGTAAAGAGGTGGTTGTTCTGTGCCACAGCCAGGAACAAGGAGACTTAGTGAAATAATAAAAGCAGCACTTTAAATGTATGAAAGCATTTCTTTCCCTTTATATGTAATTTAAATGATGACTCTGAGTTTGTGGGGAGGTCAAAATTATACATTGGCTCAAAAAGGTATTAGGCATATTCATGAATAATAGCTGTATGAAATACAATGGCCCAGAGGTAACCTCCAGCTTGAGGAGTCTCTAAACTACTGATTGCTGTCATCTGTCAAGGGAAGGTTCATGCTATATGTACCTTATTCCTCCACAAGCATCAGCTACTGTCCCCCGTTGGAAAAAGGGACTGATCTGGAAAAATGAAAATATGCCCATTGCTTTTGTTTAAGATTGAAGATTGGTATCCAAGAGTTTTTAAATAGCATAGAAGTGGGAATGCAACTGCAGATGTATTAATATTAAGAAGTATGAAGAATTATTTACAATGCTACAATGAAGCATAACTAGGAACAATAGATTGGACTGAAAACTCATCTTAGGTGAAATTCTGAACAAAAAAAAATGTATTTAGATAAGGAACACTCTCTTCCTGGAGCTACTAGAAACAAAAATCCCTTGAAAATGTACACTCTTTGGGAGGGAATCCTGAACTGACATCCTGATGGCGTAAATTAAATGCCACAGGAGATGAGTTTACTTCGTTGGATTGCTGGCTCTATCACAACATGCACATCTGGTCTGTAGCTAAGTTGTGTATTGCATCATAATAGCATACTTCAGAAAGTTTGGGTCAAGTATGTTCTGAATTGCGCCTAATGTGACTTCACAGAATTGATGACTGTTTTCTTTACATCTGTTCTTGGTAGTGGTGTGAACTTGAAGTCAGTTAGCCTCAAGGATTTTTCCTTGGTTTACTGAGAACAGATCTGGGCTCAATACCTCTAATTTGAAAGACATCTCCAGGAAAAGTTTGTTTCTGGTTTAGAACTTTCGGGATGGTAAATAAACAGTATTAACGTTAAAGGCCTCTCAGAATTCTTAAAAAGTTATGCAAACCTTTTAATTACTACCAGCATTTCCATAAAGGGGAATGTTATTTATCATAAACATTGTGTCTTAAAACCTAGTCTGTCTTGGCCAATGCCATTATCTCCATTTCTCCCTGGAAAGCAGAATCACTGGGAGGCTGAAGGGCAAAGACATCAGGCAGAAGAGACCAAGAGGTGAGGAGTCAGAAGGAGAGAGACAGAGATTGCGCAGACTTGTGGGAGGCAGCCAGACTCATCCTCATTTTATCTCACATGGCAAATACAGATATTTATACAACCACAAGATCTTTCCCAAAGTTCTGCCAATGCAGTTGAGAAATTAAAAAATAACTTATATGCTTTTTGCCCATTAATGCGATTGAAATACCTACAGGTTGACCTTAGCTCTGTATGTTCAGGAGTGGAATTTTCTTCTTTCACCACACAGTCTGTTTTCAACAAGGAGGATAATTATGGGCATGTGCATGATTCTATAAGCAGCAGAGGCTAAATTGGAGCATATTTGAAATATTACCTTATGAATTTCTTAGCTATTTGCTCAATCTCTCTTTCCAGTGATTTTTTTTTTAAGTGTGTGAAGGAGGTAATATATCATTTCTGTTGTCTTCTAATAATATTTGGGTCATCTCTACAAAGCACATTGGAAGCTCTTCCCATTAGCATTACATCAAATATAAGATTATATTATCTTTATTAAAATGAACATTTTTGACAGAAGATGGCTTGAATTTTTAATGCTACCTGCAATTCTTGAAGGCTGGGCAGACTGAAAATGTAACTCGTTAAAACAAATGGCGTCTGGAAGTTCCAAAGAAAACATGAACCCTAAAACTAACAAGTATGACACAAATTTAATGGCACAATTGCTTGGTTAATAGGTCATACTTTCTAACCAATGGTGTGTGCTGTGATTAATAAAATACCCTTGCATAAACTAGATATTACACAGACTTAAGACTGAAGTTTAAGAATGTTGAGCATTTAAAGAGAAAATATCCCAGAACGCTATGATGCATAATGGATGTAAATTAATATAACTGTGAAGGATTTCATGTATAAAAAGGGATAATTCCAAAAGGAAATGTGTCCAGAAAACAGCTTCTGCCAGCATTTATGGGATTTACAAACATTTGAAAGGCTCACTTGATTTTTGCTTCATGCAACTTCATTCTAACTTAGTGAAGTTGTGGATAGCTTTGCCCTAAATTTGCCTCCTGTAACTAAGAGATGATAACTATAGATATTAAATTTACCAGGGAAGAAAATTCCCAAATGCTAGCTAAGACTGAGACATATCTTAGGAAACTGTGCAAGTCTGTATGTGCATACGCGCCTTTTCTTTTTCCTTATTCTCTACTTGCCAGCATGAGATATGCCTGCTTTATGCTGGCTGCTTTTCAGACTGTGGAATTGAAACAGCAGCTAGAAATCCTGTACAGGATGGAGAAATGTCATAACCTTTCTTGCTTTCTTCCAGCCATGCATCGTGTGCTATTCAGTTGCTCAAGAGTGGCAGGAGAAGTCACACAGCAAAGTGCAATATCAGAAAAAGTCTAAAGTGCAGTATAGCTTGTTAGCGTGGAAAAAGGGCTGTAACCCATTAGTGAAGCAGCATGAACCTCTGACTGAATGAACCGCATGTAAACCAAAAATCCAAGTGTCCCTTATTAGGCAGTCAGTTCTGATTTCTTACAGAAACTGCAACAAACAGAAGAACAGTACCTGCTTCTTGTTGAAGTCAAATTGATGGGCTCAGGATGGAAGACTAGAAAATACCCTGAAAAAGAAACACAGGAGACCTGGTTTCCCACATCATTCTGGCTTGGCTGTCCAATTCAGAGTTCCCATCTTCAGGCTGGTGCTGAGTTAGAAGGGGGGAGTGGGTGCATTTCTCTTTCCTTAGACCTTTTTACTCTTTATAATCTTTACATCTTTATAATCATTAAATATTATTTGGAACTTCGATTTCTCACATTTTAGTACTCTGTGAAGTGTTCTTGGTTTAGAACAGAATTCAAATCCAGAAATCACCTGATCACCTTCTACAACAAAATAACATTTTCTGTCAACATGGGGAGAGCAATAGATACTGTTTGCCTGGACTTCAGCAAAGCGTTTGACACTGTTTCCCACAACCTTCTCCTGGACAAACTGGCACGATACAGATTGGATGGGTGGTCTGACGAATGGGTAGGAAATTGGCTCACATGCTGCGCTCAGAGGGTGGTAATCAATAGTTTTTACTCAGGCTGGCAGCCAGCCACAAGTGGGATCCCCCAGGGACCAATGCTGGGCCCCATGGTGTTTAACACCTTCATAAATAATCTGGATGATGGGATTGAAAGCACCCTCACCAAGTTTGCTGAGGACAAAATGGGTGGTGAGGTGAACATGTCAGAAGGGAGAGCCATTTTACAGGGAGATCTGGACAGGCTGGAAGAGTGAGCCAGCAAGAACAGTATGAAGTTTAATAAAGATAAGTGCAAAGTCCTGCACCTGGGATGACATAACCAAAGAGCCCAGTACAGGGTAGGACCTGTGTGGCTGGGTACCAGCATTGCTGGAAGGGACCTGGGGGTCCTGGTGGGCAACCAGCTGAATAGGAGCCAGCAGTGCGCTGCTGCAGCAGCAACGAAGGCAAATTGGATCCCAGGCTGCATCCAAAGGGGCATTACTGTAAGAGACAGAGATGTGATCATCCCCCTCTACTCAGCACTTGTCAGGCTGCGCGTGGAGATCTGTGTCCCCAGAATTCAAGAAAGATGCAGACAGATGGGAGAGGGTCCAAAGGAGGGCCACAAAGATGATTGAAGGGCTGGCGAATAGGTGCCTAAGCAAAAAAACGATATTTTAAAGCAGCTCTACTAATCTTTAACTATATAATCAAATACTAAAACGTTCCATTTCTTCATGAATTGAAGTTGAAAAAAAGTGTTTTGAGGTATGAGTGCTACCTTTTCAGCTACTCTTTTTCCCCCAATTTCTATCCCATTTCCAGTTAATGAATTTTAAATATGTCAATTGTCGTCAGCAGTAATAAAATATCTCCCCGCATATAGGGCTGATAATCATGATTTTCTTAAACTTATCACATTACAGGATTCCGTGTCACTGTATCTATCCAGCAGTACACAGTGTTCACCTGAGCAACCCAGCTGGCATAATGAAATATAATTATTCTTTTCAATTGTTCATTCTAAATGTAATTGTATTTTTAAATTACTGTGCAATTTAATAAAATCATAGAATATAATTGCCTTCTTTCAACTTGTATATGTTATAGAATATTATAATTTTCTAGACTTCCATGCATTCTTCTGTCTTTACTTTAAACTTATGGTTAGCATGATTTGAATGAATATCTACTTATTGTTCATTATGAGTCATCTTCCTAATTAATTGACTATTCTGGGCATAACCTGTAGTTTAAATATGACATAATTTCTGAAGTAACCCTGCTTGAAGTCATGTGGACCTCAATACTACCAATTTCCTAAATATTCACAGATTAAACATAGATGCTTATTTGATGGTGACTAACAGCAACAAACACATTGAAGACCCTCTGACCACCACAGTCACTGCCCCGATGGAGGGGTAGAAAGAGAAAGAGCACCCGGGGGAGGCAGAGCAGCAGCACAAATGGAGAACACCAAAGAAATTGAGATAAAAGTCACAAACATTTCCTGGCTCAAAGTATTTCTGTAGAGGAGAAACAGATCACTTAACTTCTGGGCTGGCCTATCTCAAGTGGATGGCAGTTTTAACTGTGGAGTTTAAACTGATTGTCAGTCCCTGGTGATGTTTGTCTGTGGCTGTAGAGGTGGTGAAGGCTGTTCAGGTGAAGTCTGTGCAGATTCACTAAAATACCCATGGACAGAAGCAAGGGCAAGACTTCGATTCTCAATCATCTTTTACTTTACACCGTGAAGCAGGAGCAACAGACTTGCTTTATCAGATACTGAGTTACTGTTCTCAATGCATTTTTCTTACAGTGGACAAAAAACCCCATAAATCCATAGTGATTCCTGCTTCAGAGTCTTTACAACAGGGGAATTGAACTTGCTGCTGAGGAATTGAACTTGTAAATTTCACATTCATTAAATATAACGATTTATGTCTTGAAACTCAGCTAGTCAAGAACCAACATCCAGAAAGGGGAAATTTTGAAAGAATCAGTGTTTTATTTTGGTTCCAAGATGACCTTAAAGAGTCATCATGGAAATACTTCCCAAGGACTGAAGTGGAGCCAGGTTCTTCTTTTCACAGCCCCAAGTCCTGGCAGTAGCACTAAATCCTTGAATACTCCAGATTTCCTGAATGGTTCTGTCCTCTAGCAAAATTAGTCTGTGTGTAACCTGTAAGAAACAAGTGGTCCCCTTTCTGTGAAATGGGCAAGAATCACGACTGTGATGCTTTTGCACCAGGTCAAGCAAAGTCCATCTGGCACGACTTTTAAGACCCTCATCTCTGTAGTGCATAATTCCTTCATAAAGATCAATTAATTCATCTTCATAATACTTCAGGTGTTTTATCATCTCTACTTTACGCAGGACCTAGGAGAATAATAAAGGTCAGACAAAAATGATTTATGTATTGAACGACATTTTTAGAGCTCTCTGCTAATGACTTAACCAAGTTGTCTGTCCTATCTCCCTGTATTGTCTCAACTTCTGATCTATTAAAATAAAAAAAAAATAGCAACGTTGTGATCTTCGTACAAATGTCAAGTATCAAACACTTAATGCAATTCTTTTAGGGAGAGAGAGAGAACGAGAGAACTGTAGGAATGATTTTTTTAAATTACATGATCTTAGTTTCCCTGTTTCATACTATACTTTTTGACTTCAAGGACTTACACCAAAATAAGCTGCTAAAGGATAAACCAAACAGGTAGGGAACAGACACAAGTCTTGAAAGGCAGGAAGGCTTCCTGTGGGGAAATATCCTCTATCCTCATCAGGCTGGAAGTTTACTTTTCCCAAGTTTTAGCACGAGGCTAAACAGAACCTTTAGGAACGGAGTGGGATGGGTTCTCAGTGGTCAGAAATGCAGAGCAGAAGGAATATGCTGTGAGCAGGACAGGCGACATCCTGTCCCAGAAGAAGCTGGGGCTCCGGTAGGCATTAACTGAAGTTTTAATTAGGGCACAGAACTATGAGTCTGTGTCTTTTGTTCTATAAAACTATTTTTGCAAATACTTGAGAGAAGAGACATCTGAATAAAGCATTGTCCTGAAAATGCTGTTTCTGTGCCCTTGAATATATGAAATACCAACTCCTGAAGGAAAGCCCTTAAACACATGAGCAGTAATCTGAGCTTTCATTAATTAATATGATTAAAAACCAGAGTACTACAAAGAAGGAACATGGTCTTAAGGGTTTGCCCACATATTTCAACTTAGTGAAGCGTAGAAATCCATGCATGAGTTCTGGAAAGCTGAGGGTAGAGCTGTCAGCCTGATGTTTTCTATTTTCTGGCAGAAAGATAATTTTCTGAAATAAATATTGGCACAAAATATATCACCAAATTCTCGAGTTTAAAGCTGGGAAGGTTAATCTCGCTGAAGGGGTGTCAACATGTACCCCCTTTACTACATCCAACCCTTATGCAGTTCAGACTTTGCTTCCTTGGGAGAGGGACGTTCCACAGCAAGGCTCCATGGGGCAGGCTCTCCAAGGGCCCATGTGTAGGCAGCCCCACATCACAGGGGAAAGTGCATCCAGGGGCCCTCCCTGCCCTTGATAAGATAAACTCTGGGTGTGTTAGTGCAGCTGGCCTTATGAAGGCTTTTCACCCAGCTTGGTAAGGCTGAAGGGTTGGCTTCTGCTAATGCAGTTTGATCCCCCTTATCCGAACCACTCTTTCATTACATTTTCACCTAAGAACTTCTGTACTGTATCCAAAGCTGCTGGATGGTTGGCCTAAATAACGTGAAGTTCAGTCACCAGGAGAGTTGAGTGTTGTGTGCCACTGGCAAAGAGACAACAGAGACCAAGGTGCAAGCAGTGCTTGAGGCCCCTGCGATGGCAGGGAACTGATTAGGAGAGATATGCCCAGATGATCATAGCAGGAAATTCATGACCCGTGCTGTGCAGAAAGATGAAAAAATCCAAGGTTTCCCTCCTCCCCTTGAAGTCACTTTTTTAAGTGTACAAGAACTTCTTGCCACAGCTTTGTGCTGTGAACTCATGTTGAGGCAATTACCTATGATGACCTCTAAGTCCCTTTCTGAATCACTTATTCACAAGACAGAAACTTGTACAACCTGCACTCTGTGTTCCCAGCTATCTTATGTTACATTTGACCATATGAAATGTACTTTTATTGCTTTCTGATCATTTACCAAGTGATTCAGGTCTCCCTGTAACAGTAACCTGACTATTAAGTATAGTCTTTGATCTTATCAGTTACTGTGCTAGTAAAATTTTTGTAGCTTTATCTCAGTTACTTATAAAAATAGGGGTCCAGTTACTTATAAAAATAGGGGTCAAGAATCAATTCCCTGTGGCCTTATGGCTAGAGCTCCATTCCTGACTATTTTCTCAGTATGAACTGCATTTTCTGATTCATCGGGGGACCGAGTTTTAGTTCATTGTACTGTCTTTTAGATCCAAGATCTTGAGATCTAAAATCAGAAACTGAATGGTCTAAGAGAAATCCAAACATAAAACAATATAACTTGGCTATATCAGTCAGACCTGAAGTCCCAACATAAAAAGGGAACAGTTGATTTGAAAAGACCTACTTTCCATGAAATCAGGCTGACGGATGCTGAACATTTCCATAGTCTTTAAATTAAATTGACAGTCTTAAATTTTTTCCATGTTTTTTCCAAGAATTGACATCTAAGTCCTCTACAATTCCCAGAGCCCCTGCTCTTATTCAGTTTTTTAATCCTGGCACTCCTCCAGTCCTTTGAAATTTCTATAGTTTTGAAATGTTTGTTAATTATGAACAGAAATGGATATGTTCAGAGGGAAAGGTTCTCAGCAGTTTCCTCTAAGACAATTTGATTTAGGTTATTCTCTCCTGATCAGTTTGACTGGCAAAGCTTTCATTTTACTGCAGTTGCCCTTCATTTTTCCATTGAAAGAGGAGGTGAATGTTCTGTGCCCTTCACAGCCGTGTAAAGGATAGATTTCCCTTGCTTGTTAATAAGAAGATTTACCAATCATTGCTATTCCTCTAGTTTTTCTTACTGATGTTTCTTAATTTGTTGTTTCTGTAATCCTTGTTGTTTAGTTTTCTCCTTACGTGTACTTTAAATATAGGTTATAATATATTAATGATTTTGTACTTCTTTTTAAAACATCATGACTAGAGTCTTTTTCTTTGTTTGGGTGTAGGTACCTGCACTGCCATTGCAGGTTGATATGCCTGGGAGATACGTTGTACCAGAAGAGCAAACAGTGCATCCCAGTGAACCTGTAACAAATCTGATCCTGTCCAGGCATAGACTGAATGTTTTTTGTCAAGCACAACTTTTTCTTCCTCTCTGTTGATTATGCAACCAAGATTATAAATTAACACATCCCACTTGGTTTACCTGTGAATTAACCTGGCAATGTTTTAAGCCTACCTTTTTTTAAAGTCTTCTAAAAACATATACTAATGGTTAATCCTATATTCTTCACGCTTTATGTAAACCTGGTATCCGGATCATGCAGCTAATACTTGGGAAACTACTAATTTTAGGTCCAATTTGGGTGACAGATAAACAAAAGCGCTCATTTTTAGAATCTCTGAGGAGAACTTGGCCCTGACTCTTTCAAAGATGAGGAAACATCTTTCAGTCTTTCCATTTATTTTTAGGAAATATCTTCGGAATACCTTGACGCTTTTTGCTTGAGCTAGTGGATCTTAAATTCACTTAAAGCTTCCTTCAATATTGCTGGGCCAGTGCATTAATCAAATAGCAGGTTTGGAAAACACACAATAAAAATTTTAACCATAATCTCTTGGTGCCAGTGGGTCGGAAGCACCAACTGCTAAGTGCAGCTGCATTTGGCATCACTGCTGAGGAGTCAACCTCCAGGTTCCACAGAAGTTTATTAACTTAAAGTATCCAACTGCACTGTTTCTCAGCTGTAGTGCTGCAGCCCTTAAGGCAGTCACAATGGATTTATCCTGAGGCTAATTCTGCTAGTTCAGAGAAGAGTTGTTGTTACAGTAGATCACTTTTCTGTTGCTGGCAGACTTTTGCCTTTCTCAAACCCTTCACTTACCCCTCTGTACATTCAGTGGGGGTGTAAGGAGAATACAGGTCTGTCACAGAATCATAGAATTGCCTAGATTGGAAAGGACCCTTCAGATCATCGAGTCCAACCATCAACCTAACACTGACAAAAAACATCACTAAACAATATCACTAAGCATTACATCTACCTGTCTTTTAAATACCTCCAGGGATGGTGATTCCACCACTTCCCTGGGCAGCCTGTTCCAATGCTTCATAACCCTTTCAGTGTAAAAATTTTTCCTAATATCTAATCTAAACCTTCCCAGCTGCAACTTGAAGTCATTTCATCTTGTCCTGTCACCTGCTACTTGGGAGAAGAGACTGATCCCCACCTCGCTACAACCTCCTTTCAGGTAGTTGTAGAGAGCGATAAAGTCTTCCCTCAGCCTCCTTTTTTCCAGGCTGAACAGTCCCAGCTCCCTCAGCTGCTCCTCATAAGACTTGTTCTCCAGACCTTTCACCAGCTTCGTTGTTCTTTGGACACTGTACTCAAGCTGGGGCCTCACCAGTGCCGAGTACAGGGGGACAATCATTTCCCTACTCCTGCTGGCCACACTATTCCTGATACAGGCCAGGATGCTGTTGGCCTTCTTGGCCACCTTGGCATGCTGCCAGCTCATATTCAGCCAGCAGCTGACTAACACCCCCAGGTCCTTTTCTGACGGGCAGCTCTCCAGCCACTCTTCCCCAAGACTGTGGTGCTGCATGGGGTTGCTGTGACCCAAGTGCAGGACCTGGCACTTGGCCTTGTTGAATCTCATACCACTGGCCTCGGACCATCGATCCAGCCTGTCCAGATCCCTCTGCAGAGCCATCCTCCCTCAAGCAGATTAACACTCCTGCCCAACTTGGTGTTGCCTGCAAGCTTATTGAGAGTGCACTCAATCCCCTTGTCCAGATCATTGATAAAGATATTAAAGAAAACTGCTCCCAGTAGTGAGCTCTGGGGAACACCACTTGTGACCAGCCACCAACTGGATTTAACTCCATTCACCACCAACCACTCTTTGGGCCCGGCCAGCCAGTTTTTTTACCCAGGGAAGAGTACTCCCGTCCAAGCAATGAGCAACCAGTTTCTCCAGGAGAATGCTGTGGGAAACCATGTCAAAGGCTTTACTAAAGCCCAGGTAAACAACATCCACAGCCTTTCCCTCATCCACCAAGGGGGTCACTTTGTCATAGGAGGAGATCAGGGTAGTCAAGCAGGACCTGCCTTTCATGAACCCATGCTGACTGGGCCTGATCACCTCGTGTGCTGCTGTGTTTTTGTATTTTCTCTGAATTAAAGTTGCTTCAGGCCTAACGCTTATTTATCACCCCTCCTCTATTTTTAATTTTCACTTTGTCCCTTTTTTGTTTGCCGAGCAGGTATCACTGCACCCCAGTCTCCTCCTGCAGTGGGAGCTCTCTCCTCTGCACAGCAAACCCAACGTTACAGATCCCTCTGCTGTCTTTAGGAGGCACATACAAGAGGCGTCGATATCACATCAAACAAAAGCAGTGGGGCATCTAGGTGTTAATCACAGTTTGAGACTGTTGTGATATCGCTGATGCTGTTGTACCTGGAAAAGCCTGAGGGAGGTTTGACTTGATCCCCAGGAGGAAATGCAGCAGATGCTGTGGGATGAAGGGCTGACCAGCCCTGCGTGTGGGCTCAGTGCTACATCCCCACCTGGGGAAGATGAGTTTGCGTGCGAGCCTTTGCCTCCAGGACTGGGAGCAGGCCAAGCACTTAGACTACCGTTTTGTGGGCAGTTGTCTCTTTTTGTTTCTCAATAAAGTAGCAGATTTCACACCAAAATCTGGACTCCGGCCAGCTGTACAGCATGAGGTACTCAGAGCTACATTTGTCCCCTGCATGTGAAAAATAGAAGACTAGATTTTGGTAAAAGTTGAAGAACAGAGGAAAGTAAGACAATTTAAATATTGAATAACTGACTGAGCATCTAGAAGTCCAGTGTTCAGCCCTTTGGGTATGTTTGGGATCTTAACTTTACATATATAGGTGACTTTGCATACAGGTAACTTTACATATATCAGTGAAGAGTGGTCTCAGCTGACAGCAGCAACATAAACTGCAGCTGTGGGGATTTCTGTGTGGTGCCTCGCTGTGCTCCTTTGCTCTCCATTCATCTCCTCTGCTTCCCATCAGTCTTGAATTAGCTATCATCAGAATCCATGAGGTCACTGAGGAGGTATTTTTCTTGCTCCCGGTAGGGCTGTAAGTTGTTTTACAATTAATGTTTAATGGAAGTATGTTTGGAATCTCCAGGAAGTCATCAATAGTTGATCTGTTTAAAGGGGGGTTATTTGGGTTCATCCCATCCACAATAATTATGATATGCATAAGCTTGTGGGTAGCAACCACGAAGGATACTGGGATTTGAACCCTAAAAGGGGAGCAAAAGCCTGTCTGAATGAAGAACAGGTATCTGTGATTCGTATAGGATGGGAAATGTACTCTCTGAGAATAAGTATAGTGTAAAAATCATACCTAAAGCTATTAATCCTTGCATTTAAACTTTTTTAAAGGCATTTTTTTGAACAAGAATTCTTCAGTGAGGCATGCTTTCATTGCCGCTTTATGAAGCACAAATAGGGTAAAAAGCTCAGGCAAAACTCACCCACAATACAGATCATCAGACTTCAAAGCAATTCCAAGATCTGATATCACAGGTAACGGTACCACTAAAAAGCAAACCACAAAAATACCAAAAAAAAAAAGCCCTCTAACCCTCAGGCTTAAGCAATTAGTAGAGAACAACAAGGGGTACATTTTTTTAAGAAGACAAATAGTTAATTTACCCAAAATTGCATTTTTTGATTGGCAGCAGCTATTTGTGATGTTATGCCAACTTTGGCAAATAGCTCCACCCCAACATGAATATTATTTTCTAAAAGGAAATAGTTCATTTTGATAGTTTATTAACTAGGTATTTTGATTTTTTGTTTTTGAATCAACATTCTAAAACTAAATATATATAGTAAATGTTTACAGATTTTCTTTAGAAGTTATTGAAGCTAAAATGTTTCACTGAGGGTGGAATAAAATAGAATTTTTTATTATTTTTTACAAAGACAACTAATGGAGCTTTAGTTGTATTTTTTCTAACAACCGGAAAATTCAGGTATTCGTATAACAAGCATGGGATGACGAGATACTCTGATGAACCGGTAAAAATCACCACTTCATCCTAGATAAGTAGAAAATTGGCATCCTACATCTTACAGTCCAGGTGATATTGGTGCTTATGCGAGTGAGAGCAGAATGTTTGAAACATTCACTGAATTTCTCCATAGGAAGTCCTTCGGAATTTTGCGCGACTTAGAGGATGTGAACATAAAGCTGAAAATTTATGAAAAACCCCAAACCTCTTCTGTCCTTTTGCAGTGTTCTTAGCAAGCTTGGCTGCTACTGGCAGCGCATGGTGTCATTGAGTTTATCGCTGCTTATTGATTTAGGTACTGGGTACTGCTCTCTTTGCACACTAGCTCTGACCCTCAGCAAGGAGAGGGAAGGCACTCCTCTGGGCTTGAGTCACTGTACATTTTTTCTTCGAGTGATGGCCTTAATATTGCTAGCTCCCATTAATTTGCGGCTTTTTCTCTAAAGGAACTAAAAAGAGGGAGACTCAGGGGGCAGGCTCCAATCCTGGAACAACAGCTCTTCTAGAGCAGGGACTGATCTCTGCTGGCCCCTTGCGATGGGTTTCAGCTCTTGTACCACCAGAACAACTCAGAAAAGATGAATTTCAATAAAGAAATATAACCTTTTATTGTCAAGAGAAACCAGTATAAAAAAAAAAAAAAAACAAAACCAAACAGTCCCTTCTCTGAATTAGGATAGATGTAGACTCATTAAAAAACATAGCTCAAACTGATGCCCAGAAATCGAAATTACAAATTCAGCTAGTGACAGAGAGACACACACACAAAATTATATTTTTTTAAAATTTTTCAATAAATTCAGCCAGCTCTGAAGATCCCAAGGTATTGCTTTCTTATCACTGTACTGTCTCTTGATATTTTTTTTTTTTTGCAGCTTAGGTTTCACTGTTACACCTTCACAACCTGGAATTTGTAGACCTGGTCTCATTTCACCAGTGAGTCATGACAATTTTGCAGTGTGTGTTATTAGCTACCTTTGCCACCATTTGCTGAACTGGAGAACCTGCTTTTGTATTTTGAAGGAGGAAATAAGTGAAAATATATAAGTATTGCTGCTGATAGAAATTGAGCTTTGCGCTATGTTGTTTCTGAAGTCCTCCGGTTTTGAAGCTGATGGTGCAGCAGAGCACTGGGAACCACAGGCTTCAGCTGAAGTTTCATCTGGGTTACAAGAAAATCTGCTGACCTGTGTCAGTATATAACATATGAAAAGTGTCAGAAAATGGCAGGAACTGCTGTGAATGTCAAAGGCATTTGATGAAAAACTAGTAAAACAAAAGAAAAATGACCGTAGGTGGTCCTAGTAAGTACTATGGCGTTATATTTAATACATGGTTTTGGGCATTCTGACTGTAATTGGTAAATGTATCAGAAATTTCATTAGAACTGTGCATTTTTCTGTTTTTAGTCATATCTGCAGGTACTTTAAGTAAGGTCCTGATGCAGCAATGCACTTCCTACTACTGGAGAGAGTCCAGCGAAGGGCTACGAAGAGGATCAAGGGAATGGAGCACCTCTCTTATGAGGAAAGGCTGAGACACCTGGGTCTGTTTGGCGTGGAGAAGACTGAGAGGGGACCTCATCAATGCTTGTAAATATCTAAAGGGCAGGTGTCAAGAGGATGGGGCCAGACTCTTTTCAGTGGTGCCCAGCAACAGGACAAAGGGCAATGGGAACAAACTGGAACACAGGAAATTCCATCTCAACATGAGGAAAAACTTCTTTACTTTGAGGGTGGCAGAGCACTGGAACAGGCTGCCCAGAGAGGTTGTGGAGTCTCTTTCTCTGGAGATATTAAAAAGCCGCCTGGATGCGTTCCTGTCTGGCCTGCTCTAGATGAACCTGCTCTGTCAGTGGAGATGGACTAGATGATCTCTGAAGGTCCCTTCCAACCTCTACCATTCTGTGATTTGGTGTGATTCCACATTTGTAAGCTTTTTCAGTGTGATCTTGTAGAGTTTTGAAAAGGAAAAAGTGAAAACAGAGATGGTATTTATTGGTGTTACATGGTCTCCAAAGCAGCTTTCCCATAAAGTTGGAAGCTTTATTTCCACAGCAGAGCTGATTCAGTGCTGAAGGCAGGAATCTCAGGATCCCCCTTCGTACAAGGATTCTTTAACCACTGTGCTCCTGCTTCTTCACCTCCTGGATCTTGCTTTACATACTATGAAGACATGTTTTTGAAGAGAAGTGGTTTGCTGCTCTTCAGAGGTGAGAACTGGGGGTTTGAACACCCCTTCTGGGCTCCAGAGGAAGGTGGGGAGGCCTGAGTTCTTGTTTTCTCTAACTTGGCATTCAGTCAGAGTTATGTTCAGCACCACCCATTTTGTAGGTTTTGTTTCAAAAAATAAGTGTTTCTGAGGACCCTGAGTCTGGACAGATGATTCCTTGGGGTAATTAGGACATGTCCACAGCACTGAACCCTCTCCAGGCTTGCCTGATGTTCCCTCCAAGGACAGGCAGCATCAGGCTCTTTAGGCAAGGCATTTTCTTGGCTGCAGTCCTGTGCTCTGCGCGTGTAGTGGATTTCCCATCCAGAACAGAGGCAGAGTGAGCTTAGGCCAAGAACTGTCCAGCTTTTGAGCTCCAGTTTCCCTTTCTTATTGTCTGTAAGTCTTTGGACACCCCGAGGGCTGATTTCTCACATCTCTTTGCTCTCAGGTATGCACTGCACTGCTGTCCCCCAGCCTCCTGTACCTACCCTTCCAAGGACAGTTGACAGCCAGTCCAGTCTAGGTGAGTACGAACAAAGTTTTTTAGGTTGCCTTTTTGGATTTAGTACTCCTAGCGTCCTTCCAGATCATCTTTTATATTCTCATGTCCTTATTTGACTCTAAATCAAAAGAAGTTATATATTTTAGCCTTAAAGTTTAAAGAATCTGACACCCTTGATAGTGAACATTGGCTTTAGGTGATGGGCAAGTCATATTTAAGTGCCTCTTATTTAAGAGGGTAATCTTTCATTTGCCTTTGGTTTTCATGATTATTTGAACATTTATATGCTAATTTTTCCTCAGTTCCATAGGATTAGAAATATTTCTTCCATAGGATAAAATGAGGAAGTAACTGAGGGGTATATGAAGTAGGTACCAAATTGAGGAGGAACATTTACTTTGAAGTAAGACTCTGTCTTAGACTTAGCGATCAGATAAAATCTGAGCATTGAGGCTTTTAAAATTTAATTTGCTGATAGGTCAGCTTTTGTGAAAACCTGATCTCCACATTTGTGATGCAAGTTTTGCCCACTGGGGAAAAGACTTGCAACTTAGCTCTTGTCTTCTGCAGTTTGTTGTATGGGAAGGGTGGTGTTTGCAACATGATGTCACGCCATGGAAATAAATATTCTTGCCCAGAGACAATTATTCAGAGTAACTGACTGCGAACTGTTGGCAGCAGTTGTAATGTGAGAGATGCCAAAAGACACAGTGGACTTTCACATCTGTAAGTGTTAAATTGACATGGGAAGAACACAGCTTTTAAAAATGATCAGCAGAATATTAGCACCATAACCTGCAATTCTGTTTCATCCTTTAGTTTCCACACCATTTTTCATGATACTGGAACTCCTCTCTAGTTCTATAATAATAGAACTCCATTGTTCTATAATAATATTAAAAAGAAAAAGAGAAAATAAAATGTGTAAAAATTTGACAAACAGAAAAACAGCACTTAGTGCACTACTACCATTGATTTTTTCGATTTCAGGTTTAGATTTCTTGTTTACATGACTATGTAAATTTGACTTTCTGTGTTAATAGCTGAAGTTATCTAGCTTGTTCTTTAGATCTTTTGTGCTGGAAATAGGCCTTACAAGTGGAAAAAGTGTATTTATTTTCCTCCCTCAGATGTATTTGTATCCATTTCTCCTTCGATCATCTCACCAAAGAGATGCCAGAAGGCAAGTGCAGCATCTTTTCTCATGTCTATTGCCTCAGGATGCGGAGGCTGAATCGGTAATGGGATGGTCTGTGCTGACTTAAGCAGGCTCCTGTAGCTGACTCCCTGCTGCTTTTCCCTGGCTCTCTGTGCCCACTGTCTCTAGAGGATTCCAATGTGCAAAGGCAAAGGTGAGGGAAAGGTTTACGTGAACACTTTCCTACCTTCTCCGGAAGCAAAAGTTATGCTGCAGTGGTAGTGCCACTGTTTTATTTTTGTTTGCTTGTTTTTCACTTTTCTGTTATTATTTTTATTCCTTGTTCTTTGTTTTTAGGTGGAAGACAAATCTGATATATCCTAAATCAAGGCTCTTCTGCCTATTTAACTCAGAAAAAAGGAGGAGCCAATCCCAAGTTTGAAAGAACGGTGGTTTTTATTGCTGACATCTATAATCACTGAGGTTGTCCGTTTCTCTTTCTCTTTACTCTGTTTTATTTGGGGGCATTTGGTTTTAGCGTTATTTTCTTTCAGTGTTATTTTCCCTCCTAAGTCACCAGGATCCTCTGAAGGGTCAGTAAACCCCTTTGAAGATGAATAAATGCCTTACAAAAAATATGACTCCATTTTTAAGAAACTAACAACATAGAAAATTAGAGAAGCCTCTGCAGAACATTAAAAAGGCTTGATGGAAAGAAATGGAGGCAGATTTGTTTAGGGAATTAATAGCTGAATCTGCCTATGTGTCATTCCCATAATCTATAATGTAAGCATTTAGTAAAAGCAGAATGTAACAGTATATATTCAATGCGTAAATAAGTATTGGGCAGTGTTATATGACAGAACAACAACCTTTTGTACCAATGACCTGTGTAACAGAACTGACGCAAGGAAATTGATAACTTTTACCAGTCCTCATTTATCATACTGATATCATATGCTAGCTTGTGATTATAGAGGGAGTTTCTTCAGAATGAGTGTTTTATTTTCTTGTCTAGTGAGCAGTTTTGGTTTTATTTGAACATTTGAAGAACAAGTTAGAAATTCCGTCCCTGAGATTACAGACAAAAATATGTGTACCAAAGACAGAGTATTGCAAGAAAAATAAAATAGTAAACTGGGGGGAGGAGGGAGAAGATAGGGCCATGAAAAGTGGTGCTGGCTTATTTGAATAGCTAACTGAATTCCCTAAGTAGAATAGCCAGCAACAAAAACCCTCTTTCATCTACCCAGAAGTGATAGCTGCAATTATTACATGAATAAATGTAAAATGAATAAAATGTTTTGGGGTTTTTTTTTTATAATTTTTTATTATTCAGTAATATGCTTTAATGCTTCATTAACTCTGATGATATAATCTAGTTTTGATTAGCCAGGATTTGAAGCATCTGCTTCCAAATATTATTATTCTTTGAAAAAATATCTTCTGAACTACAGAAGTACCACCTGGATGCAGCAAATATCTCAACTGTTAAAGGTAGTTCAGAAGAACTGGGATTTAACACATCAAGGATTTGATACTTTTGTTTCTTTGTGTATCGTAAACACTGTTGAAAAAATGGAACGGACAAATTAAAATGCTTGTATTTGTTTTGGTGAAGACAGTATTATGCGTGCAAGTGCTCTCTTTAGCCTGAAAAATAATCACGACAAGCTTCTTGGCTTCCAAAACATCCAGGAGTAAATTATCAAAGAAATTATACACTTCTTGCATTAGTACGGTCAGTTCACATCTCAAATCTTGCCCAGCCTGCTTGGTTGTTCTGTTTGCTGGAACCAAATCAAAATCATAATGTTTTTGTTGTTACCACAAGCATTTCCCTACTCGAATCTCTCTCTTTCTCCAAACAGGTTTCTCTAAACAACAAACTCGAGTCGCTCAACATCTAATAATGAAGACACTTATGTTTGTTCTGTCTCTTTGTTCTTCTCCTTTAAAGTGCTATGAGGATGGGTTTTATTATAGCACTTTTTATTGTGTTTTGTAATTATGTTGTTTTAAGACTGAGCTACATCTTCAATGACATAGAGAGGAGACTTTATACATATATATGTGTGTGTGTATATATATATACACACATTGCCCTTCTCCACATGATAGTTTGACTCAGGTCTTGTTCTCATTGCTTTTTGTATCCCTCTAAAAACAGAGAGTTTAGGTTGTTTTTTTCATGTTATTCATTTCCATCTGGAAAGAAATGTGCTGGTGTGTTCACAACTTGTAACATTAGGGAAATTTCATTTATTTATAGTTGCAACATTTACACTGGGAAGTGCCAGAAGACCACTCTTGCTCAGATGGAAAACAGAAAGACAGTCCCCACTCCAGGAGATCTGCAGCCTGCTCAGGGGATGAGACGTCACGGAAGCAGAAAACAAGGGCAGGAGAGCAGATGATACTGGCAAAGAAGTGATTATGAAGAGAAAGGTAGATGGTTTTTACGACCTACTGCTAATCTAAAAGTGAATTTAATTTTTCCCCCAAGCTGTATGTGAATTCAAAGGGAATGGCTGGACGAAGACACTTTGGCACTTTTGCACATCCTGCCCTGCCAAAGGATCTGGCTGAAAACCTCCTCGTGTACCTTGCTCACTGGGTTCTCCTGGCTAAGGCCAATGCAGTGCCCAAGGCTGTGGGGAGGGGGGGCAGGACTCCTTTATCAGTAGAAATCCCTAATGGGAATAAAAGGTAACATGCGCTAATTTTGTCATAATCAGGGTCCTTTTAAAAAAAAAATATTAGTATAACTTTTTATTATTAACGTTGCATTTGAGTAAGGCTATGTGCAAATGTCTTCATGTCAACTACCTTTGTTAAAAAACAGCAGGCAGCTGAAACTGAAACAAGTTCTGGAATTTTTAGGCACGTTGAAGTCTGATATTTCTAAAAATCCTGTGGTGTTCGCTTTATTTCTTTGTTTGTTTTTAATAGCCAATACCCTTGGTACCGAACCTAAAATGTAACACGCAGGTGAAGCACGGAAACCATAGCAAAAGTGCCTTTATTACAGTATGACCATGTGTGATCTTACTGTCTGTAGTCGTCGTACATCTTTCATATGAATTAGAGAGGAAGCAGGTATGAAAAGGCTACAAAGTCTGTCAATACCATCTCCTTTCTCTTGGAATAGCAGTCAAGGACAAATATGAGAGCAGAATTCAGATTTTTAATTAGACCAGTGGGTCTGATTTTGGCTTGGAAGACGCTGTCCTGTGGTTCTGTGAGGTCAGTTTACATGTTTTGGAGTGTTCAGCTATATTCTGGGCCTAGGCATGACTTCTCTCACAGTTAAATTTGTTCAGTTATCTTTTCATTAAAAACTTGCGCTGTGATTTTGCGTTTTTTCCGGTGGAGCTGCTTTTGATGACACAAATATTATGACTTGAGACCTCAGAATTTCCATAAATAATTAGAAAAGTTGCTAAGAAGAAATTTTTTTTCTTTTTTTTTTTTTTTTGCCAAACACAGAGCCAAGAGAGGAAAAGGAAAATTAAATCAAACGACACATCCACAGAACACCAGAAGCCAATAGCTGCAGTGCATGTCCAGAGAGCAGCGTGGAGTTCACGCAGTGCATTGCAGAGACAATGGGGGGCTACGAGTAACCCAGGGGTGTTAAACCACCACCAGGATAAAACAGTTACACGGATGCATACGGGCAGTCTTACAGCCTATCAGCACCCCCCGCTTCCCAGTGTCTCCTAGATCTTCTGTTTGTTTGCCCCCCTCACCATTCCCATGCATATAAAAACACAATAATTTCAGTAGTTAGCCAGGTTGTTATATATTTACTGCATCAGACTACACTCTGTTTTCCACATTTATTGATCTCAGTGTTTCTTCTGGCCCAAGGAGTCAGGTCTCTCCCTCGCGGTGCTTGCACCATTGTGCTCTTCTGTTTTTCTCCTGCCTGGAGATGCACACCTGGGCTGCACAGCCTCTTACTGCTTGTGCTGTTGAACTGCTGGAGTAGGTCCATCATCGAACTGCTTTTGACTGACCCAAGTCAGGTAACACTGGAAGCGAGTTGGGAATGGTGATTCTTCGTATGGAGCGGTTGCACCCACAAGCACAGCGATAAGCACAGCCTCATCTGGGCCATAGCATTTGATTTAAGTACGACTCTATGTAGGAAAGTACGTGGCATTGGAATACATTTCATTCATTTTAACACAAATGTCTACTACTTATTACACCTAGTGCATAAATGTATATTCATACTCACCTGCTTCCCTGAATAAAGTGCTTTCCTATTTTAGATCCTCGCCTGGCTCTCTGCAGATTCAGCTTAACCTTTGCTCCTGTGGGTTTGGTGACATTCTCTACTTTGTTTTTCTGACTCCATGCTCTTCTCCAGCACAATCCCTACCAGCTCCACAAGCACATTCAGGTCTACCAGGTTTCTCCTTTCTCAGCTTTGTGCTTCCACTGATGCTGCCTCTGATACCTGGGGAAGTTCTTTCAGTCCCTTTTTTTAAGCTTTATAAATATACTCCTTTAAAACTCAGTTACAAAACTGGTCCTGTGATTGTTTGCCTAGAACTAGCACCTCTCTATTCTCATTTATGTCAAAATAGTACATCCTCTCTTGTTTTTCTGTGTTATAATACAAGATTTTCAGGAATAATGCATTTCTTTTTTTTATAGCTGTGATATAGTACAATGCGTGAGAGATTTTAGGAAGCTTTGGCTGAGTTTTGACAAATGGATATAGGTGGGGAAAAAAAGACACAGGATTATACTTAGCTAAGAATTTTGCTAGTTCTTTTACGGACATGAAGGGCTCGTAAGCCCTTGTCGTTTTTTTCTTATTAATTTGTTGAATAAATGGTATTGTCCCTCCTGACAAATCTCTACTTTAAGGTTGTTCTATGCAGAGAAAATGCTATTTTTGTATTCCTTAAGAAACTTAAAGGCTTACTGGATGCTTCCCACCTCAATGTTACTTTTGCTAACAGGTGTTTTGTTTCATTTTGGGAGAAAATGCTTTGTGGCATACAAAATATTTATTTGAGAATCTCAGGTCAGCGTAAGCTGTATCTTTAGGAACCTGTGAGGATGGCCAAACATTTTGCACACCATTGCTATTTGTTGAAAAACAATCCTTAACAAAACCCCAAAATGTTTTGCAGTTGTCAACATTTTAAATTTTCAGAAATTTATAGCAGAATTTTGTGTGCTGATGTCTTCTGCCTTGTTAACGTTTTTACTGGCACTTTCAGTGTCAGTTCTGATTGGCAAGAATTCATACTTTTCATTACTCTTTTTGTAAAAAAAAAAAATGAAGTAAATGAGATTTCAAAGAAAGAATGGTAAAGAAAGCAGATAGAATATTGTTAAAAATGACGACAGAAAATATTGCACACCTGAAAAAATTTCTGTGTTGCATCTTGGGAGATAAAATTTTTCTTTTATTAGCAGATGAGATCTGTAACTAAATGAGAAAGAAGAATGTCATGTACTTCAAAGTTTTCTGACTGTTTATTTTTATTACAAAGCTAACAGAGCATGTTTTTGAGTACATTATTTTGGTTGCAGTTTCCACTAACATTTTATTGTTGAAAAGCTATTGTCAGTGTGCTGAGATAAGGCAAAAAAGAACTGGTGATTATTTTTGTTGGCTGTTCCAAAGACTTAGAAAAGGAAATAATATTTCGGGAGTTTCTGAGTGAATATACCAAGTAGGATGAGATGTTTCCTGAATAAGCAGGAATTTGTAGCCCACACCTGCAGAAACTGGCTCTGTGGTTTGGTATAGCTGAGGCCTGAATTTTCTGCTTTTCAAAGTTCAGTTTCCCCAGTGAAAGTTCAACTCCTCCCGTGCTCGGTATTGCAAGTTCCTTGTCTCTGATGGCATGAGGCACCTCTTAATGGAACAGGACATATTGTTTTAGGATTATTAGGTGCATGAGCTGCCTGCCAAAACTTGTTCTGAAGTCAAAACGCCTGCTGAATCAGCTTCAGAGCATCATTCTGCTTGTCCTGTAAGTTTTATGCAACACTGTGTTTTTCCCTTCTTTCTTTTTCTGTATTCTGCCTGCATTGTTCCCAAATGGTTTCTTAAATCTGAGCTCATATCAGAGGATTAAAATATTACAATGAATTAAAATGATCACAATTAGTACAGACATAAGTAGTACATTATTGAATTAAAAAACAGTAGCTTGATCCTTGGTTCAGTGGTGCAGTACGCTCATAAATTCAATGCTCTCCAAAGTTTGCCCACTGGCAGCCTTCCCTGGGGAGAAGCCGGCAGAGCTGAGCGAACCCTCGCCCCCAGCGCTGCCTTTGGTCCGCTGCCACACAGACCAGCACGGCGGGGACCAGCCCAGCCCTGCATGGAGAAAATGAAAAAAACCCTCTGTACCTGGCTCTGGGACATTCAGAACTGCTGAACTGGGAAAGGTGGAGTAAGGCTTTTCTGGTTTTCTATTTCTCTGGCATTATGCAGGATTTAAAAAAAACCCTGCAAGAACACACGTGAATATATAAAATGGCAAAGCTGATGTCATTCTAGGCAGACCAAAGTGACTGTGAAATGCTTTCTCACACAGAGAGAAACGTTAAACTATGATAGGACAAGAAGTGGTGGTGTAAAGTTATGCCAGGGGAGGTTTAGGTTGGATATTAGTAAAAATTTCTTTACTGAAAGGGTTATCAAACATTAAAACAGCCTGCCCAGGGAAGCGGTGGAATCGCCATCCCTGAAGGTATTTAAAAGATGGGTAGACATGGTGCTTAGCAACATGGTTTAGTGGTGGTTTTGGCAGTGTTAAGTTAATGGTTGGACTCAAAGATCTCAAACGTCCCTCCAACCTAGACAGTTCTGTGGCTCTATGGTTAAAAATTTAAGTAGAAGCAGGGAGAAGAAGTAAGGGCTCCCTTTCTAAAAATATGATCTCAGGTCTTCAAAGGTATTTAGGCCCCTTACTTAAATCTTACTTAATGTGGATTTGGCACCTAAATACTGCTGAGAATTTGAGCCATGATCAATATTCCCTTAATCACCCACAAAGTCTTCAGCCTGTTTAGAGAAACAATATCTCTGAAAGTCCCCATTCAGGTTCCTGTGCCAGGTTTAATGCCACCATAAAGCTACAGAGGGTCTTCAAGTGTCTAAAAGCTTCAGATGTCGAAGCCAAAATTACATTTTATATGACTCACAGACCAATATGTCACTTTCTTTTTTCAGTGCTGTTATTTCCTGAATAACCCTGCTAAAGCAGAATTGCACTGGGAAGAACGAGATACAAGGCCAGTGGAGAGGTTATATATTGTAAATAAGAAGGATATGCTTTTTATTTTAAGTGTAGTCTGTTATTTTTTTTAATAATCCCTATGTATACAGGTTCAGCATACTCCTTTTATTGGTTTCACATACTTATTACTGAGAACTTCTTTTCTTCTACAATTTATATTAAATTCTGGGGAAAGAAGTTGTCTTTGAAAAGCACCTGGAAGTTTAATAGTTTGTGACTTTTAAGCTCCAAACCACTCAGAAATGAAGCAGCAACTCATTACAAGCACTTGTCGCTTTTCTGTCTTATCTGAAGTTTCTATTCTCTTGAGTGACTTTTAACAGCAGTAAATCAACACCATCTACTCAAGAGTTGCCAGTCTAGTACTTTTTTTGCCAGATGATCTTTCTTTTAATCTGATTCTGTGGAAAGCAGCAGGGTATGCCAGCTCTACAATTTATGTGCAATAACAACAATCAAAGCTGTTATATTCCTTATTCTGTAACAGAGCTCTGCTTTATCTCATAGCGTGGAATTTTCCTTCCCTAACTGGCAGCAGCAACTCAGGCCAAAAGCTGTGACAATGACAGTAAGGCAGAGGAGAACGGCCACTTCTGACGGCATCCTCTGAACGTGTTCACTGTACCGTTGGAGAAAAATAATAATACTCTATGATGACATATTTGTGGCCATCTAGCACCTGACATTTGGCAATCTCCTCAACATTTTGGTCAATCAGAACTTGGTGGTAGTGGCAGAGCTCTGTTTCTTTTACTTAAAATCAGCTAAAGGAAAATCCTCTAAGCTGTAGATTCACTGCAGCAAGCTGAATTTTTGGGTGCAATGGCACCAGAGGCTGTGCACAAGCCAGGGCTTGAAGACACCAACAGTCAAGGTAAGAATAGCTGTAGAAAATGAAAATACTTCTGTCCACAGCTGGCTGCTCTTCCTGTCTGCTGTAGTTACTGCCCCCAGGGGTAGAGACAGTAGGACAGAGCTTAGATTTGCACCTCACAGCTCCAGTTCCAATTTCAGGGTATTACCTTACACCACTGATGAGAAGCTATAGAAAACCCCTAAACCCACACTAACATAGTGGACTGGAGCTGTGATTCTGCCACCCTGACACAGGGATAACAGAATTCTAGAGAAATGGGAGAGCAGACATCTCAGGGTGACGAGGTCTTCGGCAGCTACAGCTGGCTTTGACATGTTCCAAAAACTAACTGTTCTGGGCATCACAGGTGGAAAGAGTTAGACTGCTGGCTGGGATTTACCACCATGAGCTAGCCTTGTGAAATTTTATCCTAACTGAGGATGCCTCAGCCAGCCAGACAGCTAGGAGGAAAGACTGAAGGCAGAGAGAAATTCTTACTTCTCTTCCAGCTTTTAGCAGCTCAGGAAACTTCTAAAGCTGGTGTTTCTGAAAGACTGGCATTCGCAACCTGAAGGGCTTCAGTGCTCTAGCTGCCACTTTCGGTTTGGATACAGTCTTGTAGTTCTCTTTAAAAATTCAATGGAAAGGGAAGGTATCATTGTTACTGTCCGTCTCTTCTTTCACAAATGGTTTTCAGAGGAGGCACAAAACTGGTTTCTCTGCCCTCTTTACCTGGAGGAGGGTCAAACGTACATCTCACATATCCCAGAAGCTGTGCCTTCACTTCCTGGTTTAAGGCAAGGATGACAGAAGTTTATTCACCACCTTTCTGTTGAATCTCTGCCACTGTGCAGAAAGAAAAACAAGACCGAGAGGGCCGGAGAGGGAGAAGAGAGTAAACAACTGGGAATGTAACTCAACAACCCCACAATACACATCCTTGCCCAGGAAGAAGTCAGTTCACATGTCGCTTCTGTTATTTTATTTGTGGATTCTTCAATGCAAAAATGCATAAACAATCCTTGGGTGAGGGAGCAGAGCCCATGGGAGGGACCGCATCAGATCACTGAAGAACCTATTCATGTTCCCTTTGTTTACAGTTTCCATGGCTTCTGAATCTTGTGCTGTTTCTACAGACGTTAAGTCTACGCGGTATATTGTGTGGTGAAGTCAATACAGCTTGCCTACAGCATGAGCCAGACAAAAGCTATGAGATCAAGACAGTGCACCCATGAGCACACTAATTTACTTTTTCTCATCAGTATGTAGTAAGCTGTACTGTGGCTTCTGCATGATTTTAGCATTACATATATCCCCAAAGCTTTTCAGAACCCAAGAGCTAGCTGTCACATCAAAATCCATGTTGGGCACTAACAATGTCTCAGTTACTAGGCTGGTGACATGTAGTTGAATTGTCTAATTCTACCTATACACAAAGATTACAGTATTTTAAACACGGTGTCAGTTTTTGTGGACATCTGTGAATTTTCTCCATAATGTATTTTCAGCTGTTTAGGTAATAGAATTGGCGGTATTGTTGGTTTGAAAGACTGCGTCTGTAATTTAGCACAGACTGCATTATGTAAGTAAATACTTAATGAGCTTTTGAAATTAAGGGAGGAGGTATAATTTAACATAAAATTATTTAAATACAGCAAAATTCTGATTTACTATAATCTCATGGAAGAAACAATATTACTACCTCTCTTGTATTTTATATATTTGAGGCGATATGCCCATGGCAAACTAAAGAACAACATGACCTTTCTATAGAAAATTATAATTAAAGCATGCCTGAGTTTTGCTATTCTTCAGTGATTGTCATTTAGTTGAATGGCTGATGTACAATAAAGCATGCTATTGAATTGCTGTCAGCGAGAACGCAGCTCATCACAGCCTCAGAACTAGGACTCAGGGAAATCCTCTGAGTGCACCTTCTGGGCTGGCACTCTGTTATTCATGAGGCAGGTAGCTTGGGGTTCTCCTGGTATGGTACATCGCTTCTTCAGAAGAGACCAGACTGCAAAAATGGTTTATGCAACCGTAAAAGAAGGCGTCTGTTTGAGCAAAATGAGAACACGTCACTTCACAGGTGCATTCCCATGGTGAACTACAGCGAAGCACCATTGAAACAGGTTGTAATTTTAATGATCTCCAAATAAAGGAGGTGAAGTTGCTTAAAAATCTCTCCAAATCATGAAACTGTGGCCCGTGCTCTGTGGCCTGTGCTCTCAATTACTCTCTGAAACCTCAGTCTCTGTCTATGGCAAGGGCAGGTCCTAATTTTAACTCTTCTTAAAAAAATTCAAATTCTCTGCTCCGTCTACAATTGTATCAAGGGGCTGTAGTGAAATGACTGCCAAAATTAACTATGTATAAAAATGGTTATGGGCAGAAACACCGGGGCAATAAAGAAGGGGAATGAAGACCTCAGTGTCCTTAATGTTTTCTACTGGGTACTAGAAAGCATTTATTAGCATGTTGTCTCTTTTAGATACCATTTTGAGGGTGTTGCGCTCCTAGTATATTAGGAGTACAGTACAGTGAGCCTAGATAATGACGAGAGCGTTCTTTCCAGTTTGTTTACCAGCTATTGAGAATGTCTTGCTACATTCTTTATATGACCTGTCCCTTATTCAGGAGAAGAGTTCAAGGACAATTCTTTACATAGGCAAATCAATGCATATGGGGAAATCTAAATTTCAGTTAAATCCCTTTTCTGCGGTTTACAACTGTTACTTCACATACTTATATACAGGGTTAAGGTATTCAGGCGTTTTACAGGAGAACTTATCATTATTTTGAATTTGGTGTTGTTTCAACATCAATTGCAATTACTTCAAGAGAAAATAAAATTTCAACTTCATGTAATAATTAATGACTTCGTCTCATCTCATCCATATTGATATAATCCGCATGAGGTCACCATACTGCAGATACCGTGTGACATGGGCAGTTGCTTCCAAGCTGAATTTTAGACTTCTGCATGCTGTGTTTATAGCTGGCTTTTTTTATAATGGGAAGCTCTGATGAGTTCTGTAAAGCCAAGGAAGGGAGTGGCATCTGTTATTGCTTGTTTGCTGCAGCTAGCTTTTACAGCACCCTACCGTTTCAATAGTTTCACGGAAAGAGGAAAATATGCCTCCTTCAGGCTTGGCTGGATTCAAAATTAGCTGCTGTTATTCTTTCATTAGCTCAGCTCTTCTTGTTAGCAGTTTTGCATCACGAAGGGGGCCTGATATTGCACACGTAGGGTTGTAATTTCCGTCAACTTGGTGATTATGCTGCCATTATTGTAAGTTCTCAACATCTTCTGAGTTTTAAACTGTCTCCTGCTTCACCTACCTCATGTCATATTTCTTTGGTTTCAACAAGCAATAAGAGTTTCAGGTCTGATTCAAATCTCACTTCTTATGAAGCTTCTCTGTTTTCAAAATAGCCTTTCTAACCATAACTTATTTTTAAAAGTGTCCTTAAATTTAAGCAGCCATCCCAAAAGGCTCTGCATCCTATTAACAGCTCTTGGAGAGAAAGCTGTTGTCTTTCTGAATTTGGCACAGAAATGGTGTAAGTATTGTCAGATAACAACTTCCCCAATTAACATAAATAGCATATGCTCAAATGGCTATTGTTCCTAGTAAAGAACCCACCAAGGTCACTTGATTTTTTTGGATGCATGAGACATTTTATTAGTCATCCAACATGGGTATCTGGAAGTTTTTATTTCCAGTTTTATTAATGTAAATAGTATTGGCAATCACAGTTCTGAAAAGGGGTTTGTCATCGTATGCATTTCAAGAAAAAGGCATGATTACTGCACTGAATTGAAACAGCTAGCTGAAAGCAAGCATCAGGTCGTGTAAAACATCTTCCCATTATCACTGTTTTCCTCTAAGTCTCTAGAGAACTATTGGTATATGTAGATATTTAATCTATACATAACTTTTTGTAGGTTTAACCCAAGAACGTTTTGTTTTTTTTCTTGGAAAAGAGGCATGTGGAAGGGATGTTCGTTACTGCTTCATTTTATTGTTCTGATAACACACCCCTACATTGTACTTTGCTCTTCAGACATAATGCCCAGATGTTACTTTTGATAGAGCACCATATCTTTATAAAGCATACATTGCTTTCAAACCTTTTTTTCTAAGATAGCAATCATGTCTTAAATGTTTGGTACTAGGGGAAGGAATGCTGTTGGCTAAAGAGGCTGTTTCAAATGTCGGTGAAGTGGATGTAAGCCTTCTACGAGAGTTTTACACTTATTATTTAGATTTCTAGTATATACTTCATATGTTAAAAATGCAGCTCTTGGTGGCTAATGAATATATTTATAAGAACATAATATAAAACACTGTAAAGAAGTGAAGACAAGAGAGAAATTACTTCATTTTAGTAATTTTACACATGGAGACTTTGTACTATCCCACAGAAAGTGCTACGTCCTGCACTGGTCTTAGAGAAGCAGATGACAGAAAACAAAAATCCGATGGAATCTCTTTAATTAGTTTGAATTCATTCCTTAGGGGGAAAAAAAGCAGATAAAACTAAGAGCATCTTGGTACAAAATTATTGTCTTGAAATAAGTAGGTGTGGAGGAACATTTATAGCAACCTGACTTTCTGAGAATAAATCATAAAAATACTATTATTATCCATTTTTGTGTCAATCTTGAGTCCCCTCCTCCTTCTAGTACTGTGTTAAGACTGTACTGACAGACAAACAAATTCCTAGGAGCAGTTTGCAGAAGGGCATGACTTTGACATGCTAAGGTCTTCATTCCCCTAACCCTGTTATCAGGCTGCCTGCCTGCTCTTAATTGCTACTTAACTGATTTAGAAGGAATATGCTGGTTCTTTATTGACTAGGATTCTGAGAATATTAAAACCAGACTGATAAAACTTTAGATGGTAACTGAAAAGTAGAAGATCAAATTGAGAGTTGACATCAAGCGCACTTGCATCTCCTGGAGCCAAACTGAAGCAAATGGTACTTTCGTACACCAAAATGCAGTTAGAGAATCGTGGCCCCTTGTTTTCCTATCCACTCTTGGGTCCTGTGCCAGTTTTCATACTGAACATTTTTTAGAGATAATATTTTTCTGGTTTTTTGACACACAGAGGTGGTACCTCTGTCTGATACGGGGGAGTTATAGCTAGCTCACATTGTTGTTACTCATATCTATATAAGAAACTTGGCCCTTGTAGTACACAGTGGTATGTATAATCTCCTCCATGTACACAGTCCTGGGAAATGATGCATCAAACAACACCTACTTCAGGTATTTCTTTCACAATCAATATCCATTAGTTCTCGTCACACACTTTGATGTTCTTGTTTGAGGTAATGCCGGTCATCGTACATGAGTAAAGAGGAATAATTTCACATTCTTTGTAAATTCACTACTTACGTTCATTAGTCACATATGATCATTCAAAAATACCTCTGCTGTATTTTTCTCAAGTTGCCCAGCAATGTTTTCCATGTCAGAGTGCTGCCTGTGTTATAAATGGGTATTTTGTTTCCTAATGTAACAGAACACAAATGTGCAATTAAGAGTGAGGAGAACAATTTCTGCAGCTTATCCTTGGACTGGTTTCTACTCATTTAATTTGTTATTGCAGTTGTTGGAATACAGTATTTAAACACAGCTCAGTCTGTGTCTTGCTCAAAAACCTTTTGGACAGTGTTGAAGTGGCGGCTGAAGCCACGCACTGTTTCTGCTCTCTATAATGGCCTGATGCTCCTAGAAACATGAGCAGGCTCTTGCAGCAGGGGCAGCAAATGGCCTTGTATGCACAAGTTAACCCTTCCCAGAGACTAATTATTTATTTCTATGGTAAAAAGCTCTTTTATGAATATTTGCATTACTCCACACCCAATTTTGTTTTTTACGTCGTTTATTTAGAATAGAACAGCAACCAAAATCTTCACGTTTCCTCACCTGATAACTGTGCAATCTGAAAACATTTTACAAAGTATTATGAAAACACCAGCGCATGAAGGAAGGATTGTTATGAACTCAGATGAGTTTTAGTTGTCACATGTATGTTTGCTTTAAAAGTACCAACGCCACACTCCTCTCATCCTCAGTTCCCCTCCACCCTCTGCACTTTCCCCCATGCCTCCTTATTTAGAAGAGAATGCATTTATCTGCGTTAAAAAAAAAAAAAAAAAAAAAGAGTAGCCTTTATTTCCTGTGATTTTCTGCAATTTTCCTTTAGATTCAAACCTCTAAATTATATAGGGAAATATGGTGCCACATTCACATGCAAACTATTTTTAGAGAACATGAATAATTACACCAGATGGTTGTTTAATTCTCTTGGCATTATCTCTACTGTACATTTATGGCATAAAGTAATATTTCCTTACACTTTTCAATATCCATGGAAGGTCATGGGTAAGTCCCGTTTCATTATTTACATCTGATCCCTTTTATAGACATATTTCAATGCTACAGCTGTTGGAGGGCTACAGAGATGCTGATCTGCAGTCTTCTTAGTAAACTATTCAGCTCTTAGAGCCAAAGAAGTATGTTCATAAGAAAACATTACATCTTTGACAGCAGATTGTTGTTAGTGTTTTATATACAAAGGAGCACTACTTATTCTATGATTGCCTCCATTTAATCTTCTGAGATTTACTAAAATTACCCCTTTCAATTGCCTCTTCATTTTCTGCAGCAGTGAAAACAAGAGAGGTGTTTCTTCGCATTCTGCGTACCTTGACTGCTTTGTCAGATGCGGAGGAAATTTCTGCAGTTCAGTCTGTTCACTTGCTTAGTGAAATAACCTAGGCAATTACTCCCTTCCAAATTCTTAAACATTTGGACCCATGTAAAAGATTTATTCTTTAGGTGTTATTTCTGAAAGCCACAGATTGTTATGTGTCAAAGTTAATTCAACTGAAGTAGAAAGCTTAAAAGCACATATTCTCAGGGAGTATCTGGCACTAGACTGTGGAGGATGAAAATTTTGTATCAGGAGAACTTCTGATGTATATTTTTGTTCTGCTCTCGAATAAAAATAAAATCTTTCAAACATCTCGAAGTATCTGGCTTTAGCTCCAATACTCAAGTAGTTCTGTTTAATAAGTGTATTTATAACCCATGATGCTTATAGAGCTAGCCTTAGTCATGGTAGCCATCTGCCGTGCTTAATTCCTAAATTTTTGATCCAGAATCTCTCTCGAGAAGGCAGAATAAGCCTTTACTTTTGTCCCTATGTGTAAGACTAGTGTCCTAACTGTGTGTTATAGAAAAAATTTGGCTCTAATGAACATATTGGTGTATTTTCATTTTGCTAGAAAGGTTCTGATCGGCTCAGCTAAGGTTCGGCAATGGAGCTATGTGAGAAACCAAAGAAATCCTGGTGATTTTTGACTCTTCTGCAACTGGAAATGTCCGGACAGCCTGGTAACTGGCTTCCTCTTAGAATAACTTGGCTGTATTCAGCATTAAAACATGCATTTGACTGATTTTTCCTTCTATATATTTCTGTACACCTGCAAAGTTATGTGCAAGAAGCAAAAAATTTTGCACTCCATGCAGAAATTGACCTTTTATTATACTCAACCAGTACAGGGTGTCTGGGCTATGAAAAGAAACATAGTTTAAGAAAAATTAGGAAGGGAAGGGAAGGGAAGGGAAGGGAAGGGAAGGGAAGGGAAGGGAAGGGAAGGGAAGGGAAGGGAAGGGAAGGGAAGGGAAGGGAAGGGAAGGGAAGGGAAGGGAAGGGAAGGGAAGGGAAGGGAAGGGAAGGGAAGGGAAGGGAAGGGCATTCAGCACCCCTTTGCTAGAGTAGTGACAATATAAAGTCTCATCTGTTCAGATAATTCATGCATTTGAGATTATAATCATTAATATTTTGTCATTTCCTAAACACTTGTGTACATGGACTGCTCTATGTAGCAGGAATCTGATTAATTACATAGTTTGTATACTAGGTGTCAGGAAAAGAAAATATGTGGTATTGTTTCCGGTTTACAATATACCTTTTTTTCTTGTGAACAGCATGTAACTGAGGTGTGTATGTAACTATTAACAGGTAACTCAGGACACATGGATGAAAGCATTAGCTCATTTCCAGCTTTTATTGCAAAAGAGTACTGAGACTAGGTTTAAGTTATCCTAGTTTATCTGTACGATTTATTGTCCTCATGACATTATATCTCCCTGTCTGAGTTACTGGACACGTGTCCCTTTCTACATAGGTATTGATCCCAGGGGGAGGATAAATCAAAACTCTCAAGCAAATTCAGTGAAGGTGCAGTCTCCAGGAGACTGGAGCATTCTCTGGACAAGAAAGCTGCAGCGTGTCCTTCCTTCACAGAGAGAAAAGGTTTGGCACAGGTCAAGGAAAAGTTCTGCAGGTGAATGCTAACTATGTAAATTTACTACCTGCCCTCCCTCTCATTTTCTGTGCATGTAAGGCATGACTGTAGTTCCTCTAAGTTCTTTTTCTTATCTTGTAGGGAGGCATTGCTTCCACACTAACCTAGGATAACTTCTTAGCCCCCATCAAACCTGTGTAGTTTATGCACTTGAGAAATATTAGAAAGAGAAAAGACAAAATGTGGCAACATACATCAAGCTCATCAATTCTGAACGAATCATAAATATACTGAGAAAGTGTGACATGTTGATGCAAAAGGACCTTATTTTTGGCATATGGAAAAGAGAAATGCAGGACTCAGCCACAAATGTTGATGTGCAACACAGAAAACAAACTGCTGCTACAAAATTATACCTGTCTCTTAAATGATAAATTCTCACCATCACTCAAAGCTAAAAGAAATTCCACATCTTTGTCATTACAGTTTCCACATATGTGACTGTTTTATAACCTTATCTAAGAGAAGCTGTCATTTTAAACAGAAACATGACTTATCCAGATAGATTATCTAATTAAGTTTGTAACTGCAATATAAACTACTATGTAGAAGGGAGAAATATGAGCTAAAAAACAGAGTTAATTGGTGTTTAGAGCTCTAAGGTAATACAGTTGGACTGTTCACCTCACAGGGTTTTTTTAGCTTGCTGAGAGCTAGCAAAAACTTCCATGCTGTACGTTGTGGTCTGCACTGTCAGGTCAGACGTGAATATCCTGTACATAGAAACCACTATGTGGAAACTGTAATAACCTTTTTTTTTTTTTTTTTTATCAAAATTATGAACTGTCAACAAACAGCAAACTTGACTTTTAAATCTTTTTCAGCACTCCTTAGCAGAATTGTCAGGAGTCAGATAAGCATGAGTGCTGATATATTATAATAGAAGAGTAATGAAGAGTAATTCACAGGCTTCCTTTTTTTTTTTTGTATGGACATAGCACTAACAAAACAGATTTTACCAAATAAATTCTGAAGGTGCTGGAAAAATTATTACCAGAGCTATGTCAGCTCAGTTTTACTGGCAATTGCGCTCATGACTGTGTTCCAATAGAACATCTCTCTCCACTTGACTTTGACCAGGAATATATTGTGATGAAAACACATTTGGCAACAACACCTGAAAGAATAAGTCTTGCAGTCTCTTCTTACAGTGGGGAACTAGATAAGTAGTGTATTAAATGTTTGCGTCCCTCTTTTAATAGTGCTACTAGCAAAGTACAAATATTTCAACCAATGCTGTCTACCTGATTGCTGTCCACCACCTTGAGACTCCTCATCTGGAAGCAGAATCCTCTGATGGCAGACCTCTGTCTTCACCTATGGAAGAGTCATTCCTGTTCCTCCTATGGTGTTTTGAAAACCACATCAGCTCCAAGAAACATTCCTGTTTGTCATGATATTTGGGAAGCTCAGGCACAGAGTTTTCCTACCTACAAAGCACTACGTTGTGCACATTGATCCTACTTTCTGCTTAACGATGGAGAACTATCTCAAAATAAACTGGGAAGTGGCTATACGGTAGTTTAATACTGAAGGCTGAAAGTGCTGTAAATGTGTCATAGCACAGGAATATTATTGCCTAACAGTAAACAACAGAGCTTAAAAGACACTATAATTTTCTTCTCATAAAGCACCTTTAATCATAGTTTTATTGTACCTTCAGCATTTATTAAGGCAATAATGCGATTATTAATAATTTAAGCATGACTTTGTAGTAAAAGCTGTATCATCAGGTGTACTGCCACCAGAGTCACCTAGTTCAAATGGAGTCTGCATCTTCCACAGTACGAGGATAGATATGCAGTATCCTGAAATTGTCAAAGTTATTAGAGTTGCAAGTGATTTTGTAAAGATAGGGCCAAATTCAACTCTCCATATTGCTCCAGACAACTTAGGAAAAGCTTCAAATAGCTAGATCAGATTAGGAACTGGACCAAATGGTACTGTGGGCAGGTGTCACTATCTTTTTTTAAAGGGATTTATTCAGCTTTCCTAAAATTCATTTGAACAGAATCTGTCAATATCTGCCTTGTACGTAGTGTCTGACAATTTGACGGATGGATCACATTTTCTGATATTAGCAGAAAAGGAGAACACCTCTTTCTGCAGAAAAGGGCTGTAAGATTTGTGTGGAAAGTATCTTCTTCTTCTTTTGTCAAGGCAATTGAAACATTACTATAATAATAATACATAATGCTGGACCAGAGACAAGTGATTAAAAAGTTCATCCTTGACCTGAAGGTAGTGCGGCATTCTGCATGAAAGGGACCGATGTTTTAATTTCAGTACTGATTAGACAGGGATCTGCGCTGCAAACAAACCAGAAATAGTCACACAAACATACTGCTGGCAGTGCCAACAAAACAGGGGAGAAGTGAACTGGCAAAGCAGTTCAGAAACACCTCTTCTCGTTTCAGCTGCAGGATACTGGAGGAATTTTGCATCATTCTCACATTCTCCTATCATAATGGAACGGCAAAACTGTTGCAATAGGTGATCATATTAATAACCCACGCTGACTCCAGTACTGACCAGTGCAATCGGGATCCTCTGCAAAACCAGTTATGGAATAAAGTAGTAAAATCCTCTTCCTGGTAGATACTACTGTATTACCTCTGGGACACCTTTCTCTGGAATTGGCAATATATGACCTTGCATAATCACTTCTAATTTTCATTTCTTTTACTAGTTTGGCCCTGACACAGAAACCTGCTTTTAAAGGAATACACAGTATTCTGAAATTGTAGCGGAGGACTTTCTAACTTTATCAAGGATTAAAAGGAATAAATTATCTAACCAGGCTTTACCTGTGTGCCTGATTTCTTCTGCGTGTCTCTTGTGCCTGCAGCACAGTCCTAAAGTCAGCAAGGATCCAGCAATGAGCAGCCCAACAAATGTGCAGATAGGTTCAGTAGCAGAACTTTTTTACATTGCAGGACTATCTCAGACTATTGCCAGAATTTCTCCAAATCTCAGCAGGCCACCTCCAAGGGTCATCTAAGCCAAACAATCATCCCAACTGATAATTTTTTTTTCTATAACATCACCTCTAGTCTCTGTCAAGGCCTGATAAAGAGGCATATTCATTGTCCTCATTTATGGGTTTGCATGATGAACATGCAGCTTTCTGAAAAAAGTTAGGTGCTTAAATCTGTGATGAGAAGATGCAATCTGGAAAGATCCATTTGTCTGCCAGGATATGCTGTACTGCATCTGTAACTAGGCAGATTTACAGTCAAAACCACATTCAGACTGGTGAAGCCTCACTGGTAGAGTGGAGCATTTCAAAGGCATCTTTAAATGGAATGAAAAAAAGGAATTTATGTGAAACAAAACTATATTCCTGTAGGAAATAGGAGTTAAGAAATGAGCAGTTGGCTTAATTAAATCAGTCATCAGGCCTGGAGATTGTAGAAAGCTTCGGGGGAGAATATGCACTTACTGATGTAATTCTACCTGGGAAAGAAAATGTAAAATCAATACAGTCATTTCAGTCTGTATTTACGTCAGAGAGGGGAAGCCAAAGACAGGATATGATTGGGGTCCACTTAGAGAAAACATGCCAGAAGATAGTTTAACATGACTGTCGCAAACCAGAAAATCCCAGGAAGCAAAGGTGATGACTTTATGTCATGATCACATTATTATTTGGTTTATCTGTACCTGTTTCCAAATATAGTTAGGAAATCATTCAAGAATTCTGTTTTGTCTTTTTCATCTTATGATTTAAGTGTTGTCCAATTATATCAGAGAGACTGCAAATTCCCTCTGTGCATGGTGATGAGGACTGACCCAGAAGGTTCGCATTTGCCTATTAACTTCCAATGCCTATCCGTCACAGGTGCCAGTCCCAGAAAGGCATCTTCCTGACAGACGTCAAGCACGGCAGGACAGTGAGGAAAGAAGATGAACCTGACACGTTATCGAGCACACCACACTGAGAACGAGGGAAAAGGACAGTCATGATGGTCCAGAGGCTGCAGCAGGCTATGCATCACCAGCATCTCCTCCTGAGGCTCCTCTGAAATCCTAGCATTACGCTGAAAGCTCTTCCCACTTGACACAGATTTTTCCCCTGATGACACAGTAGTGCTGTTTGCACAGCTTTTTTTTGGTGAAGTTCAAGTAGCTGAAGACAGTGGAATTGTAAGAAATACAGACTACATATGTCTATACACACACTTACAGAGGAATCTATTAGAGAATCAAGTACATTGAATGCTATTTCCTGTCAAATCGAACTGGAAGGGGTGAAATGAATAATGCCCTCGGATGTCCAGTCTTCTCTCTTCCCAGGCTTTATCTCCTTTTCTCATTAGCAACTAAATGGGACACAAATAAGTTCATATACACTCAGTTTAGACAACACCACATCAAATAAAACAAAATTGTCACTGATTTTAACATGCTACATTACATAGCAAACTGACTCTGTTCAGATGTTGCTATATATCTTGTCTGAAATGGCTCAGTAATCCTTCCAGCCATCAAAGGTTAATCGGACGAAAATGCCTTATAATACGTCATTAGTGCCAAGATTGCATTTAAGCCAAAAAGAAATTACTTTGAACTTCCCAAACTGACCACTGCCAAGAAGTCATCCACCTTTTATGAAAGAGGTAGCACTGTGTTGGGTTATGTGATTAAAGGCTCATCTCCACAAACACTGAGATGCAGAGAGGCATGATGGCAAGTGAGGGAATCCCAATAACCTCATCAGAGAAACGAGCCCCTGCCCTATATCCTCCCATGGCCATCAGAGGACAGCTATTGTTGCTCTGGGGGTCACACCCATCACCATTAATCAAAGGGAGAGGCTTTCTGGATCACTTACCAGGCTGACGGAGGCTACTGCCTACCAGGTTTTGGGGTTATTGTAGGTTACTGGGGAAGAGCATCTTGGAATTACACAATACTTTGATATGAGATGTTTAGGGGAAGAACCAAAGGCAGAGAAATGGAGGGATCAGCATGCTTTGCAGAGGAACAAGCATGGAAACAGAGGGATAAGAATAAAAGGGGCAAGCTGCATGTTAGTTGGTCAGCACAGTTGTCTGGCCATGCCCTGTGCCTGATCATTGCAGTCTGTCCTGCATCCTCATCAAACTCCATTTCTAAATATTTTCCCGGGTGAGGGACTCTATATTCAGTGCGCACAGGTGTGGGAGAGTTCTCTGAGAACCTGCACGTGGAGTCAGACCCCAGGTCAGATGTCCCATGTATCTGTGGTGAAACAACTGGAGAGAGCAGAGCACACGCATCTTGTGTGGGTGTGTATGTTGATGTATGACTGCTAGCAAACATCAAGCTGGAGGAGCTGGTGGATAGGGTAAGTGATTTGGTACCCTGGTTTTGGAGCGTTCATAGGTCTGGGCCAAATAGCAGAGAGATGAGTAGCTGAGAGCCGGCTACTGGAGAGAGCAAGGGGACTGGCAGACAGCTACTGGTGAGGTCCTAATGATGAACCTGCTACTGGGGAGACCTGTTGGTATGTGTGTGTGTGCATGAGGCAACTGGGAGACCATGGGCTCCAGGAGTGACCTAATAGGTAGATCATCTAAGGACACTTACTGAAGGATTTATAGTGATTATACATGGTGGTGAAGGGGCTGGTTGTCATGGGCGTGCAAAGGCAGGAGGCTTTCTGTATCAATAACTGCTATTGGATTGCAGACTTCAGGGACTCTTGTGTCCAGGTGCCAACAACTAGGGAGATCTGGGATCCAGGGACAGCTACTGGATAGACTACGTGTCTAAGACCTGAGACTGGAGGGATCCACATTGTGTATGTCTACATGTGTGTGTATATATATATATATATTTCCACTAATAGACTTTCATCCTGATCACCCAGGGGGAAAGATGAGGCCGCTGGTGCTGTTTGTGCTTGTGTGAGTGCAGACTTTTCTGCCCACATTGACCTGTGTGACTGGCCATGTGTATATGTATGTGTACTGCATGTAAGTGTGCATGTGTGTGTTCATGTACATGGTCAGCCTCACTGTGGTTGGACATGGGGATGTGGAGCCATGGCAGCCTCACCACTGTTTGGCTACGGGATTTGGCAAGTCCTAATGCCTGAAGCTGACAAGCAACTAAAAAGGGCTCTGCTGCTAAGAACTTCAGTGCCTCTGAGACCATCATAGATTACTTCAAGTGGGTATTGGCCAAGTTTAACTAGGATAGTTCTGGAACAAAATAAAAATCAAAATAAAAGAAAGAGTGATATATTATACTGTTCCACTGAGACAGAATACATAAATTCTCCTGTCTCTCTAATGAGTGTTAAATTGGCACATGAGATCAAGAGCAATACATTTTCTACCAAGGAACAAAGCCTGCACTATCAGCAAATAGAAAAATATCTTTCTGCTAGGTTATACAATGTTTTGTCTGAGCCTTGTACAGTCCCCTGTGGTGAATTCTTGCAGCACTGAATGTTTTGGAGCAAAAAAGGACTAGAAATGGAAGTTGAGGGTTACAGTTTTGCAACTACAATGTTGGGGGTTCTGTGCAAATTATGTGCATTATCATCATCAATGTCATGTAATTTTGATAAGCAATCACGCGTCCTTGTTACTCTCTGTGCCAAAATAATAAATGGAAAAAAAAAAAGTGGAAAATTGCACCAAATCAATGTATTCTTGTGACAAAATAGTGATGAGAACTGAAAGTCACTCACAAGACAAGCAAAAATCTGTTTTATTCTGGCGCCTTATAAGGAGCATTCACAAAAACGGATGAAATAGTTTGAACTGAAATATCAGAAAGAAAGGAGCTGCCTCTCTTCATAAAGCAAGCACTCCATTGATCCCTTGTAATTGTATATCACAAAAGGAAAAGCTTGCAGCCTTGGAGAAAACAAGTCTCGTTTAAATGACTACACGAGTGAGACCAAGTCCTTCAAAGACTTTGTCTCCATTATAAAGTTCTGTTGGCACAGCTTTGTCAGTTCGTAATGAGTCAGACATCTCAATGCAGTAACGCCTGTAGAATCTCAGAAAAAGGCAGTTATGGCAAGCAGAACAAATCCTTTGGCAGTGAGGTTTAGTGGGGGCAGACTGATTTGGCTCCCATGCATTAAGCCTTCAGGCTTCAGCTGAAAACGCTGATAAATTCACATAACTCAGGTTTTCTAGAGTAGCGTAAACATACCTGCTGTATCCCAGTGCAGGGTTCATCCAAGATAACTATGGTGGAAATATAGATGTGTCACATAAGTGTATCCAGAGGAAATAAGTCACCTCCAAAGTCAGTGTAAACATAGAGGAATTAACTCATTTCTTATTCCGGTCACTGACCCCACTTGCCCTCCCAGAATAATACTCAAATCATTAAAAGTATAGATGCTCATCTCTCATTTCTAATGTGCACTGGAAGATATGCATCAACAGGAAGGTATAGAAAGCACTATGTCTTTTTTTTAATTTTTTCGGGGATCAAACTGTTAAACTTTTCACAGGTGGTTGAATCGCGTGTTTTCCTCGTTTTTCTGGGCACACAGTGTGAAACTCTGATTTGCACAGGTGCAGAGTACACACAGCTGCAAGTGAAGTCAATGAAATCTGTGGTGTGCACACATGAAATGCTCTATAATTCTAAGCTGAAATTCATTTTTAACATTGTAAAGCCATATATTGAACTACTTCACTGAATTTTTTAGGGGTAAGGAAATGATGAGCCATAGGCAGACACCTGGAGTAAAATCTTTCATGACAAATTGTTGAAATTTGGCAAAATTATATGAAAGTGAAAACCCAGTCTTTGTATGAGTGGGAAGTGTTAAGCACACTTAAGAAAAGGTGACACAGCCCCAGTGTGATTTATGACGACTGTTTTCAGAATCCTTATTGTTCATTATAAAAACCTCTCTACTATGGCAGAAAAAGTTTAGAATCAACTCACAGAAGCTTATTTTCAATTCAAAATTAGTGGCTGAGATGTTTTTCTTCCAAATACTATAAGCACTTAAAACATAAGGGAGGCTAATTGACTGTCAAATTTACAAGTTAATGGTATTTTGCAGGTACTTAAGTTTAAGGAGATCCACATTCCTTTTGCTCTGTCCAGCTCTTTGGGAGCCTTATAGTCTCTGTTAATGGAAATTGCATTAATTGCAGAGAGAAGAATACAACCTTTTGTAAGGTAAGAAACGATTAGTAGTATTTTTAAATTACGGAATGGATTTTTTATTTTCAAGGTTAATTACAATTTGTACTTTTGAGCCTCCTTCAGAAGACTGACCGTCTTCTTTGATGGTATGTCATCTGATCTGCGTAACATCACTGTGCAAGCTGAGGAGAGCAATCGGGAGAAAATCCTTATGCGTGCTGTAAGATTTTTAAATATGGAATATATTTTCACAATGTGTCATCATTTCAGCGTTGCTAGCCATTGCTAAAAGAATGGATACTGATAGAACATCACTTTGGGGAAAGAAGGAATTAACAAAATGAACCCTTGTAGAACTGACTGCAGAAGCACTTTTCCTTTAGTTTACATGGTTACTTTACAGTCTGTGGAGAATTAATTAGTATGGAAGAAGTATGGAAGTATGAAACAAAGAAGTACGGAATCCAAAGATCTGAATTTCATAATCCGAAATCGCAGTCTAAGTTCTCTTGAGAATTTAACTGAAATTGAAGCTCTGTTTTCATATTAAATGGCAAGTTGCTTGGAATAAACTCAGAAAGTGAGCACTGATTGATCATAATGGCTGATCTTATAGCTATTTTGCTCTATAATAAATTGTGTGGCAGGTATTCTTCAAACAATAGTGAAGACAATGGACAGAAAAGAAAATAAGAAAGGGAAATAAAAAATGTCAAAGGAAAAATAGACTAATTCAAATTCAAATTAGTACCAGTGGAACAAACTAGAGGTATCTGCAGTATTATTACAGTGGATATTACAGAATCCTGAGAGACATCTTTAATAGTTCTGTGTCCAAAAGGGAATGAAAGTTAAAAAGAATACACCTATTTAGGCATGTTTTTAATCCAAAGATTCAAGGCTTGGTTGGACAGACAAGTTCCTTCAAGACAGACCAATTAGTTACTTGTATGTAAACATGAAACTTTTATGCTATGTGTAAGTATAATGATGTGGGAGCACGTATTTTACATAGGAATAATGCTTTGTTGCTGTTTGGAGGGGTATAAACTTTGATCAGATTTCATTGTAAAGAATGTCAGAGAATCATCTATTTAAAGTTGCTTTTGGAGACAGCAAAGTGACTTTGTCGATAAATGAAAAGCTATTTGCTACTCTTTCTTTTTAAATTTGGTCAAATTTCATGTCAGTGAAGGTCATATAATCATATAAACAATGTAGCAAATTCAGGAGAAAGGAGAAATTACATTGGGAAGGGAAGAAAATAGCTTTCATTTTTTTATACAATCACTCCACTGACATGGAATATTGAATAGCAGTTTCTCCACTTTGGAAAATTGTTAAACTCGTCTCAAAAAATATCTTACTAGAAAAAAAAGTGGTTTGGTGTAGTCTGGAGCTTTCTTAAAAGGAAATAAGGTATTACCAGATCTCTTGGTGAAAATGTTTAAGCAAATATTTGAGCATACTGGAATATCAGTGGAAAATACACACAGAATAATTAAAAACTTTTTTTTCCCTTTTGTTTCTTTCCTATTTTTTTGGGGATAGCTTTACTTAAAGGCAGTAAAGTTCAGCAGTGCTTAAGGCATCCAAGACAAGGAGAAGGGAAATGCACAGTGCAGTTATTGGCAACAGTAAATTATAGGATGCTCTTATCTCAATCGATTTTCAGTTGATATAGTAGTAGAAACATTATCCTTTGAATGGAATCTAAAATCACTGAGTTCTTAATTTAACTTTACTTTGTGCTCATTTACGATCTCTGACAAGTAATAGTGGAACAGCAATTGGGGTAACAACCAAAGCCCGATTTGTAACATGGACAGCAGAGTGCTGCAAGCTCTTCCTCAGATAGATCCTTGATCTTCACATGCAGCACAGACCTCTAATTAATGATTTTTGCAAAGAAGTAATATCTGCAGCTCTTGAGCCTTCCACCACTGCTTAGGGTGAGGGTGGAGGACGAATGAGCCCTGTAATCCTGTAGTCATAGCTAATGGGAGGGAAAAGGGACTGAAGAAGAATGAGGAGTATTTTACCTGAATTCCTCCTTCCCCAAACTTTGTGGTGTGGAGCCACAAAGATCATTTTTGTAACAGACACATTCTTCCTAGTTGCAAAGGGCAAATTAGGTATGTCCAGGCTGCTTGAAACCTTCTCAGCAGTGAAGTAATGAGTGATACTGGTCTGCTGCCCTGTTCTAGGCGTGCATCAGCTTTCTGCCCCCACAAGCGATGGTCTGGTTCATGGTTTGGGATTTCTTATGTGCTCATTCCATGTCTGGGATTAAGAGCAGACATGCTTCTCCTTTCCTTGTCCTCCTGTGCCATCAAGAGCATCTTAAGAATCAGTTGGGCAGAAGCAGCACACACAGCGTGAGGATGCACTGTATGATGGGGTGCAAAGCAGGTGCCAAACTTCCCTCCCTTTGCTTTGTTTTCCCACCTGTCCCGGAGCAACCTTGCTCCTTCCTTTGGTAGGAGATCTGGGAAGCTCTCTTGAGGCAGCATCAGGTGATGACCTTCTTGAAAAGCCCAAGAAGTCTCTTCCCCCAGTTCTTACTTCCTCAGCCACAGCCCCACCTCCCTCCGACCCCTCCAGTACAGATCACAACATCATCTGTCCAGGTTCTACGGATGCAAAGTCAGGCTGGGATGCACCAGCTCATGGAAAGTAGCTCCAAACTTTATATTATGCAGTTAGTGCCCCCATTCAGGAATATGCCCTGAGAATGTAATTCTGAAAAGTTTACTCTTTCTGTATGTCTCTGCTGAGACAGTTGGACTCCACATTGCATCCGTCAGCTTGTTGCTCTGTAGATGTACTTGCTTGCTTTTGTCTAATGGCAGCACTTGCAGCCAGAATCCCTGGGTGTTTATCCGATCTGTAACAAAACTTACGTATTTTGAGCAGTAGAACCCCAGTAGATCATTCTCTCGCATCTAAAACACAAGAAGTCATTTGAAGTGAAAATATGGAAAATAAAAAAACTCTTTTTTTTTTTCAAATGTGCTTGAGCTGTGGATTCTGTTTCTCATGAAATTACTGAGACCAAAAAAGTGACAAGATAAGAAAAAAGGTGCAAAATTACAACAACACTAAGAACTATAAGTTTGCATAATTAATATCAACAAGTTTTGGAAGGGGCATGAGGGTAGATTTAGATTGGATATTAGGAAGAAATTCTTTACTGTGAGGGTGGTGAGGCACTGGAACAGGTTTCCCAGGGAGGCTGGGAATGCCCCATCCCTGGAAGTGTTCAAGGCCAGGCTGGATGGGGCTTTGAGCAGCCTGGTCTAGTGGGAGGTGTCCCTGCCCATGGCAGGAGGGTTGGAACTAGATGATCTTTAAGGTCCCTTCCAAACCGAATCATTCTACGATTCTGTGATGCTGCAGTCACTCTGAAGCAAGTGGAAACTCATACAGATGTGTTGGATATTACCCTGCATTTTACTTTTGTGGGCTTGATTACTTCATTTTTGGAAACACGCAGTATAATAAATCCAATCCTCTTGTGACAATTGTTATGTTTCTTTGATGTGGACTTTGCTAAGACTTAGCTGTTCTCTTTTCCCTGTCACTTTGGATAGTTTTTAATGTTTCCTTTGGTCTTTTTGAGCAAACAGGAGAGAGGTGCTGTTACTTTCAGTACCTGCTGTTATTTTTCAGTGTTTGGAAGAAAGGACCCAGAGGATGAAGGGACTAATGGGAAGGAGAGGTGGAGTTTACCTTGTTTGTTTGTTTTTTACCACCCCATAGTCCTGAACTCATCTTTTATGCATATTAACATCTGCTCTTCTCTCTTTAGAAAATGTTGATACTCTGACACACATTTGAGTGACAAACTGAATATTTCTTCAAGTGTAAACATTGTGTTAAATTGCTGGAAAAGGTCTACTCTTCAAATGTTTTTGACTCTGTAATATTTGTCAATGCCACAGAATTAAAAAAAAAAAAAAGATACATCGTCACTGTAAGCATTTCACTGGGCAGTTTTTCAAATTAATGCAGTTTAACTATTACATTAACTTAATGGCTATTTTCCCCTACTTTAACCATGTTAAATGTGCCGGCAATAATGAGCTTCTAATGCTGTCTTTTTCAAGTCTCAGAGGCATCTTTAGAGCTCTGCTTATCTCCTGGATCATAAAGCTGCATAATTTAGTATTCAAACAATTCATTTAAAACTGAAACACTTTGAATTACCGTAAAATTAATCAGAAAAAAGAAATCTTAACATGCCCATTCTGTTTATCTGTATTTAGCAAATTTGAAAGTGCAAGATAAATAAAACTTTACAATATTCTGTTTTCTACTTATGAATCAGCTGCTATAAGCATAAACATATCTAAAACTACAAGGGACATTTCCAAAACCTTTTGCAAAAATAAGTTCCTCATGGCCAGTAAACTAAGATGATTATTTTGATGGAACAAACCTTTTAGATTTTTCCGTACCATTAACTTAAATAGAAACACCTTTAAAATAAATTGGCATTTCTAAGTTATTTCCAGATTTGCAATGCACAGATGTAGTTGATGTACGTAATCAGAACTGCTGCCCCATTAACTGTCTATATTCTAATTATTTTGCAACTCACAGCACCGTATCACTTAACATTTTAAAATATTTCTGTACCAAAGCTGTGTTTCGTTTTCTTTGTTCTGTTTCTAAATGCATTTTTTTCATGTAGGCTGGACTATTGCTAACAAGGGAAGGTGAATAAGAAGAAATTGGATTTAGTTCTTGCCTGTATCAGTCAGGCCTGGATCTAATAAAAGGCTGAGATACCTAATGTAGTAGAGTACCTTATTTCAGTACCCAAATGTCAATTGTAAGCCCCAGATGCAGACACCTAGTGTCACCACAATTTCCTGGGGACAGCTAGTTACCAAACTAACTTCTCTTATCTTACTTAAGATGTCTTTATCCATCTAGTGTCCATCTATAATCAAGAGTTGCAACTCATCTAATCTATTTTAGGATGATTATAGATGTCCACATGTCGCCAAGTGAATATCTATCCAGAAATCTTTTTCTCTCCACTGGGAGAGCTGCTTGGTTACCAGGACCCATTGGGATATGAATGAAATCCAGTCCCTATCCCTAAAATAAGTTATGATACTCATGGCAACAGCAACTCTGTCTACTATGAATCAGGGCATGGATTTTCCTTTTCCAGCTCTTATTTTCAAATAATTGAGTAGGACTTTTGCTGTTCTGCCTTATCTTGTCATATTTATCCAGTAAATGTTTCATATAACACAAGAAATCCAGATTCCTGCTTTTCCAGCTGAATGTCCTTCCTAGTGCTGAACTGCAAAATCATACCTTTTCTTTGTATCTTGCCTGTGTGGTTCCTTCTGTCCCATGTATTCTTTGCTGTGACTTTCAAAGGTGGAGATACTCAAACTTAGGCTAGTCTTTTCTATACTGTCTGTTGGGAATGGCATCTGTTAGATGTCGTGTCCAAGCACATACTGTGTTCAGGCACTGTCTCGGAGACTGCTAGTTGGCATGGCCCGGCACTACAACCCGCAACATGAAGCCAACAAAGTAGTCTGGATGATCAGTTGTCCTGGGGTCAAGCTTGGCCCCTGGTCATGCTTTAGTTAGCAGACTAAATACAAGCATGGCAAACTTTCTGTTTAAAAAGCAGCTACTATTTTAACTCCTGCAGGTTTAGTGAATAGCAGTGGATTTCAACTTTGTGCATTTTCTAGCAAAGAGTATTAATCAGAGTACACTTTTGACACTTAAAATTTTGTTATCTGACTTAAGATAAACATCTGTTGTTCCTCTACCATCCTGTTTTTCTCAGTGCTACTGAGCTCCAAGGTCTCTTTCAAAAATAGTAACAGCTAATCTGAAGACTGTCATTTTAGAGCTCATGCCTACTAGTTTTCCTAAAATGCCACCTTTTGAATGTATTAATTTTTGAGCCCTTTAACTTCCCATAAAGAAATCAAGCAGAACTGTTTCACTGTAGATGCCATCTGAAACATTCTGACTTGCTGAAGCTTAGCGGTTTACATGTGATCAGGTTGCTGCTGGAGGGCTACTGTGTTCTCTAGCTGCGCTCTCTGGATTAAGGTGTGTCACCCATGATCCACTGCAGACCTCCCCTACTCAAACTGCTGCAGTACGTAAGCCTTAGGCTTGTGGTGCATTGTCACAAATGAGATCATGAGCACATGAACTACAGCTATCACCTTGTAGGCAGCTACATCTGACACAGGCCTGTGTTTAAACTAGCATTTTGGTGGAGAACAATATTGAAGTTTTGAAGTTCATCTCCCTGTTGTCCCGACCTACTACACATTGGTTTGAGTCAGAGAAAGTTTTCAGTAAACAGAAGGTAGATTCCTTGAATCATAGAATTGCCTAGGTTGGAAGGGACCTTTCACATCATCTAGTGCAACCATCAGCCTATGCAGAGGTCAGAGCTCTGTTCCAGGTGTGCACCTTCTGGGTGTCTGCAGCAGTGTTTCGTTCTTCAGACAGCTTCCAAAAAAAAAAAAATGTGCGGTGGGAATATTTGTTGTGTGGGGACCTGATAAAATTCAGTCCGTAGTAAAACTCTCCAGCCACATCTGTGTGGTTGTGAGGTCCTGAGTACCGACTGCTTTGATCTATTGATTTCTTCTTTCTGCATCAAGTTACTTGCTTATACAGACATAGCCACAGGGAAATCTCAGTAACAAATGGAAACCAAACACGATGTTTCAATTTGGTGCAACAATACAAAGTGAAAGTCTTCTTTGTTTTATAGGTTCTTACAGTGACACCCCCCCCCCCAGCACCAGCACACATTATCATGTGAGAGCAGATTCCAGAAGTGCATTAAACACTCTGACTAATTTCAGTCATGACTTATCCATTCTCTCTGTCATTTTCTCCTTAGGCAAAGAACTGTATATGCAGTAATTTGTTTTCACTTCTTTTTAAGTTAGTTAATTTATTTTATTTAATTGCCTATTCCATGTTGTGTTTATATTAGAGTGAGCAGGTCAAAGAAACAGTATTTTGATTTTTGGAAAAAAAGGGTCAAACTTTTGACGGACTTTAGCTCCTATGGGAATTTTTGGCACTTTTTTCCCTAATAAGAAGATAAGCTTTTAGTAATTAAAGACAGATATTTTAAAATTTCCATTCTGTGAAAACTGTAATGCATTTTGACTCTTATTCCTATCTGGGACAAAAAAAAAGGTAGAAATATTGAAATGTATGATAGGGTTGAAATTCCAATTTGCATCCATCTTTAGTAACCAGGAGATATTGTTTATGTAATCCACTTGTTCTTTTCTGCTGAAGTCTTTTGCCTTAAGCTTATTGGTACAGATAGAAAGTTAGAGATCAGGAGGAAAACTAGCAAAAACAAAGTGAAAAATGGGTCATTTTCTTAAAGTTGATATTCAGAACATTGGTGAGGAGGACAGGCAGCATTTCACCCACAACAGCCACTTTTTTTTTTCTCTTTGTGAATATATAACTTTGCTATGAAAAAATGGGAACCTCGTTTCTTTCTTTCTTTAAAATGAACAACGAAAATGAAGCTTTAAATTAAAAAATGTTCAGAAAAAGAAAGACAGCTAGAAACCAGAAAAGACAAACAAAGTAAAAAAAAAAGAAAAGAAAATGGAGTTTTTCTAATGGTTTGTTGCGTGTAAGTAATGCCAGTATGCTGAAGTTGATTGCAAGCATCCTGGGTTTCAAATGTCTGATTATATAAAACTATGTGATTCCTCTAAAATTGATGTTCCTAGGTGAAGGATGTGGTTCCTCTAAAACTGATCTCCTTAGCTGTTCTTCTAATTAAAAAAAAAGATACTATTCAGCTTGGATCCAGCAATCGTTACAATTAGTATTTAACTGTCCATAAAAAGTACTGATTCCCTTAATGATCCTGCTGCTACCATTGTTTACTACCTTGAATTTAGGAGGAAAAAACCCCAATCACCAAACAAATCTCATGTTACTGTTTTTCCCACCTCTATAGCCCCATTATCATTTCTAATTACATATAATTAATCAGTGCCACTCTCTGAAAAAAAGCTCATTTAATAGAACAAGATGAAATAGATGATACCTCCATGGTCAAACCGTAACGCTTGTCTAATATAACTCCTCACAAAAAGTTACTGTATAAAGTTTACATTTAATTCAATGAAATGCCACACTGTAGAATGTGCAGACCATCAAAATATTTCTTAATGAGGGTAATTAATCAGTTGTCCAGATATTTATGCTTGATTTAGAATACCTAAAACATGAGACAGAAAAAGAGTGAAAGAAGAATATCTGCTAAATGCATGGGCGTTTGAGAGCATGTTTAACGTGCATGATGACTAAACTACTTGCACTTCTGTATGGGAAGGTCTCCATCACCAGTTTCACAGCTTTGATTTTTAGAAACATCAATCAGGTTCATCTCACAATTCCTCCCAGGTAGCAGATGTAAAAAGTCAAGTAAGGTGAATGCTAAGTAACACAAGAAGAACAGGTTGGGATTTGGGATTTTTTTTTTTTTCCCCCCTCACAGTATCTTTTTTAATTGACAAATGTTGATGGCTATGAGTCAAAAGTGTTTGCAGGAAAGTGTCCATCATGACAAGTTCCCATTTCATTTTTTCGTACCTACATATTTCAAAATTGCTGATGTGTTCTGCTTTGGCTCATTATTGCCAGGATGTTGCAATTGCAAGATGATCCCCCAGGGACAGGGGAGCTGGGAGCCATGGATGACAGCACGGGTGCTGTCCCACCCATACCCAGGCAGGGAAGGTCCAGTGATGGAAACCAGGGCCAAACAGCAGGAGAGGGATCACCAGGCACCAGTGACAGTTCAGGACCAAGGTGAAGAAAGGACATAAAGACAGAGTTAAGGTCAGGGTGAGGTTGGTGCAGGATCAGGTGCCACAACACTCACCTACGGCAGGGTGCAGGTCCCCAGCTTGTGTGTAGCCCCCACTGTGCACGGTGAGACTAGGAGGAGCCCTCTCCCAGCCTGTTCACAGCAGCCTGGTCCCAGCCTGACCCAGCTGGGACACATCAGAGCTGACCTCCAGCATAAGCAGCTAAAGCACTTAGCAGGGGGGACCATGTTGCAGAAGAGGATTACAGATAAGGATGGTGTCAGGCTAATCAGGGCAATTGGAGCCTGTTGCTGTGCTCAAGGCAGCAAAGAAATGCAAAAAAATGATTCAATCTTTGTCTGAAATGACTACCCTTTTGAAATACAACTGAACATGTAGTTGAAAAATGTAAAACCATGTTTAGAGATGAAAAATTAAAGATGAAATTTTGTTTGATATACTTGGCTGAATGCTATGTTGTGAATTTTTAATTAACTTTTTCAAGGTTTTGAATTTTCTTTCATATTCAAGATGAGTACTGTTTTGGTTTTGGGGTTTGTGTTTGGCTTTTCTATTTGAACAAGTAAATTATTATCTGTGAAGCGGTAGACCTATAGAGCTAAGGTGACATAAAATATTCCAGACAGACCACAGTGTGTTACACGGGTGTCTCGGCTTACCCTGACTTCTGCTCAGTCCGCCTGGAGATTTGAATGAATTCAGAATAATTCTTACAGGCAAGTGCTGCTTCTCAGGAAATCCGTGAGTCAAAGCACCACATGCTAAAATACATTTCAAACATTTGCATTCACACATAACTGATATCTACCATTTTTCTGTCTCTTTACCAAACTCTTGATAAACCTACGCGTATTTTTATCTCATGAGGGTAATTACACAGAAAATTCTGGATATAACTATTTTTTTCTTGATAGAACTATGTTTTTCTAACACTTGATGCAAACTTATTGAATGAGTGGATTTCTGTAAAACTTTCCAAATGCAGGTAACTTTGCCGTGACTCACAAACTGGAATGCTGACTCAGGCTTTGAGTAACTTAATTGCTGCACTTATAATTGTAGGGCGGGTAATATAGTTATAGACTGCATTCTCATCCACGACTCCTTTGTGCTTGTAATAACTGTGTAGAGGGATGTTCTTTCTCTTTAAATATGATCTTTCAGAGTAGTTTCAAAGCCTCTATAGACAAGAGTGCAACACAGTAAAACTTAGAACCAAAAGCTATATAGGTATTTGGAAGCTGTAGTGTGTGTTTATATACATACTTATTTCTGACCTTTTCAAGGTAAACCAAGACAATTTTCATCAAATGAAAAGTATGAAAGCTGTTCTGTATTTTGCTTTTAATACCACAAAGAGAATACTAAGAAATATGAGCACAGCTCTGTTCTAATAATTGGTTTCCCTACGTATTTACAACATAAAAGATTTACTTTTGTGGTTTTGACTCTTTTGACTCTTTCTTCTTATGTATACATAAATACATATATATTTACGGCTTTGATGGCATTTTGCTTAAATCTGAAACTCAGAGAGAGAAATTGGTAAGCTGTTTACCAGTTCATATACAATAAAGAAATATTTCTGTTAAAATTTAAGTTCACTTAATTTTGATGTTTTCTTTTTTGGTAATATCAGTATAGGACTATTCTTGAAGAAAATGGACTACTGTAAATCACTACATTAAAAAATGTCTTTTTTATGGCATGCAGATTCATGTTTCTTGAACCCTTAAATTTTCATGCTAGTCAAAATTCAACAAACAATATAATTGCTCCAGTTTTTATGCTTTCAAGCCATGCATTTTAAGTAAATTTATTTTTCTGGTGACTATCAACTCTTTGCTCAAGGTAGTATTTTTTAAAGAATTAATAGACATGCAAAATATTTTTCAGTTTGTCTCAGAATTTAAGGCAAAGTCAAGACTGCAGCTTCTTTTTGGGAATGGGTGGGAATGGTTTTCCAAGCAACTGGAATTCTTCAAGTGAGCATACATTTCTCTCTGGGAATAATATGCTTCAGCATAATATAATTTAAGAACTGAAATCCCCAATTGCCATTGAACCAAAGTTCCCCATGTTAGCCTGTAGTATGCTACAATTTTAATCATATTACAAAAAATTACTAATAAATAGGAAATAGCACTATCCATTTCAAATATTGTTCATTGGACTTTGATAGAGTAACAAGAGGAATGTTTCTTCTTCTGTGTTTTTTCTAGTGTCATACAATTCCTATAGAACAGAACGGCAAGTTTCTTCCAAGCAGTAGGTGGAAATGGCTTCTGCTGAAGTGCTGTTTGATACTTCTGATAGCTAAGAACTGGATAAGCCAAAACAGAAACTACAGAAGTATAAACCCCTGTTTCACTGAACTGGCCCTGCATTTCAAGTGCCACCTCTCCTGGGTCGGAGTGGAGAAGGTCTACCCATGTTCTGACCACTGTGTTGCAGCCCATGTTTCTATTCCTAACAGGGAAACTTATTTACCAGCTTCAGGACTTGAGCCTACATGGGAGTTTTTTCTAGCGTTCCAGAAATTTTATGTCCACACAATGCAAAGCTGGGTGAGAAAGGCAAAAACAGTCACTACAAAAAGCAAGCTGCTGAAGGTTTTCTAAATATCATAAAACAAAACAAGTATCTGAAGTCCAAATAGACAAGCTTATCTGGGTCTTCATAATACAACTACTATATGTTGCAAGGACAACTATATCTAGTGGCAAGGACTGCATCCTTTTACTGTCACTACTGAAGACAAACATATTTAGCATTCTTCCTGGAGGAAAATTGTGTTAAATTTGGGATTAGTGTGAAGGGAGGTCTAGCCAACAAACTTTTAACATACAGTTTCTTATAACATAGATGCTTATTGCATGTCCATTAGCTGACAGTGAAACAGAGCTAAGTAAATAACATCTTTCCCTGTGTGGACGGAGAGGAGGAGGAGGAATAAGGGAGCAGCAATGAAGGTTTTCCAACTTCTTCATGCCATGTATTAACTTGTCAATCTGATTTTCTCCATCTTCTGGATGAACTGTGGAGAGTATTTCTCCTTTTGACACCTGTGTCTCTTTGAGAGTGCTGATACATTCAAAGAAAAGTTACCCACATCTCAGACACCTCTTACAAACCTTGAAAAACCCTGCCTCCACAGCTCCCACCGTCGTCCAATGATTTACACTGTTCTCTGCTGCTCCATCCCCAGACCCAAGGCTTCAGTGTTGTTTGTTACAGAGTGAGAAGAAATGAGGCTTCAAACCCCCCGCTCTCTTCAGTCCCCCCAGCTCACAGAGTCCTAATGGAAGCAGGCTGAAACAATCTTAAGTTGCTGTAGTCTGAAAACTTTAAAAATAGATTATTATGGCAAGGAAAAAATGCCAGGAAGTTGATAACCTACACACTAAGTCTCAGCCCAGCGTGAATCAAAAAGACAATTATGAAGTCAAGGAAAATGGCAATTGTAATGAAAATGTCTACTGACCCTTGACTAACAGTGTCAGCAACCCAACGGTGCTTAATTATTAAAATCAACACATGTCCTGCATTGACAGCCCAGTGTTTTGAACTGCACAGCTCTGGTGAAGAGGAGGAAACAATATATAGTAGTAGCAAACCTCCCTTATTTATTCATACTTATCTGCTCTCTCTTTTTGCTGGTTCCCTTCCACAGCAGAGTTAGAAAAGTCAGCATGACTGTGTTTTCCAGGAGTTTGTTAAGAATCACTGTTTCTACTAACAAACAAAACATAAACTGCAACAACTAAGACCAATGAGGATGTATTTGTATATGCTCTACCTTAGAAAGGGAGGGCATGTTGTGGCACAATATGTTGAACTCCGTAATAATAATAGAGTCATAGGATCGCAGCAAAATTCAGGCTGGTAGGAAAAGCAGAAGGTCACCAGTCCAGCCTCCAAGGACATAACTAGAACCATTTTAGTCTGGTGTTTAAGTTCTTCAGGAGAAGTTGTCTTTATTTCAAGTGCTAAGAATGGATCTGCTAAGAAAGTGATCAAGTAGGAAAAATGCTTGTCCTGTGACAAACCTGGCAGGTGTCAATTAGCTTCAGAAACTGCTGTATGTGGCGCTACAGACTGCAGGCTCATTTTTCTGCCAGAATGATATCTCCCCTATTTCCTCTCCCACTTTGTTTAAATGTTGTCCCCATGTATTGGGTTTGCATGGCAAGGTTTTGGTAGAAGGGGGACTAGATAGATGGTTTCTGTGAGAAGTTGCTAGAAGCTTCCCCATGTCCGATAGAGCCAATGCAAGCCGGCTCCAAGATGAACCCACTGCTGGCCAAGGCCGAGGCCATCGGTGATGGTGGTGGCACCTGTGGGATAACATAGTTAAGTCACTGCACAACAGCAATTGCAGCCTGAGAGAGGAGTGAGAATATGTGAGAGCAACGACTCTGCAGACACCAAGGTCAGTCAAGAAGGAGAGGCAAGAGGTGCTCCAGGCACCGAAGCAGAGATTTCCCTGCAGCCCGTGGTGAGGACCATGGTGAGGCAGGCTGTTCCCCTGCAGCCCATGGAGGACCCCATGTGAGAGCAGGTGGATGCCCAAAGGAGGCTGTGACCCCATGGGAAGCCCATGCTGGAGCAGGCTCCTGGCAGGACCTGTGGCCCCATGGAGAGAAGAGCCCAGGCTGGAGCAGGTTTGCTGGCAGGACTTGTGACCCACCCAGTCTGTTCCTGAACAACTGCGCCCCATGGAAGGGACCCATGCTGGAGCAGTTTGTGGAGGACTGTCTCCCACGGGAGGGACCCCATGCTGGTGCGTTATGATACGGCTTCCTCGTGACAGTAATTTGAGGATGAGACCTGCGTGGTCACCTACCCTTCTGCAGTCTGTTTGCTTTGATAGAAACCTGGCAGGGGTTCACCCAGATCATCCAGTAGCACCCCGGTCTTGGTAAGCAGAGAATGTCATTGGAGAGATTCTCAGTTCTGCAGAGAACTGTTATCTTGCAGTACAGATGCGACTCCTGAAACATAGGCTCAATAAAATGTCTTTTCAGAATTACAAAAGTCTTCTTAGAAAAGTGGACTTCGAAGTCTAAGTCATCTAGAAGCTTCTAAAAATGTCACCATAGATTTAGGAAAATGCTAGTAACACTCTTCTGTGCTTCCTGCTTCTCTTATAAAGTAGAACATTCAAAATTCCTTTGTAATTTTGTCAGTCATTTTTGAATATTCTTCTGCATTTAGAACCTTGAATATTAATTTGAATAAGTAAAAGATCAATATGAAATGTAATAACAATCAATTTTCTGATATAAGGAAAATGTATTCCTTTATTATGCCATTAGAACCTGTGAAAAATTCTTTGCTGGTAAAGAAAATCAGAAATATTTTATACCATACGAAGTATGAAAGAATATATTGTGAGAAATATTGTAACTACTATAAAACTGGTAATAAATTGTCACTACAGCTCACATATGCTTTTTTACGCTACCTGTACTCTCCTTACAGCATGGTAATGCCCTAAGGTCTTATTTAGTTCTGTCTTTACCCATCAGAGCACAGCATGGCTTTTCAGCAGTGGACTTTTTGGTGAGGTGAACACTCTAATTGTGACTTCTGTTTTAATAAAGATTGGGCTTCTATTTTTAAACTTGTGCTCAATCTAATACCATAATCTGCATTCCCCATAGAGGGAAATAAACAAGTATTATAATGAATATAGCTATCAAAGCCTATTAATCCCAGTGTGAGAGTTTCTTCTTATTGAAAGGTCATGTGATCCTCTTATATCTAGAGCAATACATAAAAACGAAAGGAAACCACTTTGTCTTATTTAGCATTCATTTTAATATGTTATTTATAACCTGTCTGTAATAGCAACCTAGTAGAGAGCAAGTATCTCCCTTCAATTTTGTTTTAGGACAAGTATTAAAAGACTCAAAGCCTAAGGTGCTAAATTTACTGGTTTTGTGATTCCTCTGACTTCAGTGTTTTACTCCACTGCTGAATTTGGTCCATTTGGAAAGCTTTGTGATTTGTTACCGTAGAGCTGGATCTCCTTTTTTAAACATTCTCCTGCAGCTGACATGCATGCTAAGTAATACAGCTGCAGTCATCTGTAAAAGCTTGGAATTAATTTTCCTCTTTATTGCTGCAGCTTATTTCATTCCGCCTTTCCCTTTATACTTATAATACAGAAAAATTTCTCATTCCTTGAGAAAGCATTGCAGTTAGTTTCCTTCCTTTTTATATTACTTGTCAGTAAAGTAATCAATGCAACTGTTACCATCGGTACACACACTAACTACTGTATGAACATTGTCAGAAATATCTACTGAAATGGTAAATTAAATCAAGACATAAAACAAATCTTTTCTGTTTTGCTGATGAAAATCTGAGCCTAGAAAATAAAAATGAAAGAGGCAGAACTTTACAGGTGAGCATGTGGCATAAAGGGATGAATAAGAAAGCAAGCTAAGGAAAACAAAAGTTACTACATAACATAAGCAGAAGTCTTTGGGAAAAAAATGCATCTTTTTTTTATCCTACTATGTCTTAAAATGTATATGTGACTATTGGTCAAAACTTATCTTTTAAAGGGAAAAAGCCACAGATGGGAAACAGTTATGCTAATGAAAGCTGCGAAAAAATTAGGAAAATGTAAGTTTTTTTGGCTTTTTTTTTGAAATCCTGACTTAGGACTGAAAAGTCCATGCTGAAAATAGCACTTCTGCCAGACTTCAAAATAAGCATATGCCTAGAACAGGGACGGGGCTTAGGTTTATTGTTAAAAGATTTTTTCTGAATTGAAAATTTCCTCTTCATTGTACTTGTATTAGTGTGGTGACTGAGTATAGGGACCATCTGTGGATCAAGTTGTGTTTTGGAGATCACATTCACCACACAACTGAATCCCATGGGGAAGTCTTCCCTACATATATATACACACAGATCTATGTATCAGTGCATGTATGCATGTACTGTCCCATATCCATTTCACAGGGACGTGACTGGCAGTCACCTGATTGATGCTGTATTCTCCTTCTGCTCCGACACTCCTACACCTTCTACTCTGCAGAAGCCAAAGAGGAAAAATAAGAATCATTGAGACTGTTCTTGATGATGATTGCTATTTATCTTAACTGTTCATATTCTTCTAGTCTTCATAGCATCCTCTATGTACTTTGCTATACCAGCCTTATGAGGTACAGGGAACGGCTGTGGATATTTTCAGCTCTTTGCCTAGCATGCTGGCATCAGTGAATCCCATTACTTAGGTGAATAATTCTTGCTTGTCACTGTGTAGGGAGGCTTGGACTAGAATTACCCCCAAAGCTAGCAGAATGGTATCTGAAATGAGTTTTTCCGTGGTGTTTATGAATAAGCCCTAACTGAACTCACATATGAAGTCTTTAACAAAGCAGGGGACTGAGTTAGCTCTTCATTCTCTGTCTCTACCTCACCTCCATTTCTACAGACATATCCTCGTGGCCTCACCCAGGCTGCTCGGCAGTATGCAATGCAGGCGCTGCCCTCTCCACTGCTGCACGTGCTCCATCAAGTGAGCATTACCCTTTCTCTGCCCAGACCTGAAAGAAGGTATTTTCTGTAACACCACACATTTCCTTATCAGAATTAAGCTTCGTAATAGTTTAGTATTAAATATTTAAACTTAGGTCTGCTGGAAGAAGAAAGTATTTCCTTGGGGTAGAGGTTCAAAATTACGTCTAAACTGTTCTTCCTTTCTGTGTTATGCGGAGAAGCATTAGTCTCATTTCATTCTCTACCTGATGTTTTTTACACAACCAAGAGTGAATGAATTACTGGTGACTACATTTTCCAGAGCAAATACATCTGCTGCTTGATGCAGCATTGTAAATAATGAATATATCGAACAGGTTTACACCTTGCCCTTCAAAGGAGAATGAAAATCATCTCTAGATTTTAATGCTGAAATATCTCAGAGTGCTTCCAGTGAAATAGAAGGACATTCTTTTTATTTAGGATAAGCCCTTTAAAAGTGAAATCTACCCAAGTGCTAAGAAATCTGAAATTAAATTTTTCTTCATTAAAATTATCATCACTATTTATACCACTGCAGGTGCTGTACCCACAGTGCTGCAGTAGGACTGTTTGAGGAGGGAGGGGAAAATGCTACAAATGGGATTGATAAATTGGACCAGGACAAAAGTGAACCAGCCTGCTGAACAGGCCTACATGATCCAGTGCTCCCACCGATGTCCTCATATCATGAAATCCCATCCAGTTCAGCATGCTGCCTGCAGATAGTGCTTGGCACGAGCGAGGAGCTGGGGTTTGGGCCTCAAGACAAAGGAAACCAGAAACTGGTTACCAGACACATCTCACCAAATAATACGTCAGCCTATTCCTCAACTTCATGCTAAGCTTTTCTGCGCTGGTTCATGCCTTTAGCAGTGCCTTCCATTGTTTTAGCTATCACGAAACTAAAAGATATTCAATTCCCTCATTATCTAACTGAAGTAAAAAGTGGCACTTGTATCTCTCAGTACAAGCTGATAATTACCCCCTCTCTCCATTTCTGCTTTTCCCATGGGGGTAAGCAACCCTATCATCTCCCTTTTTCCTAACTTGCCCTTCTGCTCTTCTCGTGCCTGTCACATTTTTTCTCAAATTGTCTGACTGTTAACATAATCAAGTGAAACTCAGAGCAGTTGTCTGCAGCGAGTATTTAGCCTGAGGTTGCTGTGTCTGTTCCAGATCTGGAGCAAGGCTTGTAAGCCTGCAAGCGCATTTGTTTCCTACCAGCTGTATCAGTTGGTCTAATAAAGATTATTACAGTTCCCTACAAATATAGCTTCATTTATAATCTTAGGCAGTCTTGGCAACAGTACAGCCACTCGTCAATAAATATATACATAAATATGTGGAAAATTTGATGATTCACACAGACACTTGTATATGTATCTGAAAAGAGCATTTTCAACAATGGATCAATCCAGGAAAAACTCATTAGTTTGGATTTCAAATTATTTGCTTCATTTTCTGATTGAATACAATTTATTTAAAATATTATTTTCATTTACTTTTGGTTGTTTTTATCCCTTCAAGATAAAATTAGCTAAACTCTCCAAAAAGCTTAATTGCTTTGAAGTAAAATGTATCAATGTTTCATAATGAAATATGTCAGGCATTCCTGAGTGTTTTGTGCCTGAAACTAGCTGATGAATGTTATCCAAATTAACTTATTTGTACTCTGGTTTTCCAAAGAAATAAAACCTAGTTGCAATCTAACAAAGAGTTTTGGCATCATCACTTATGCCAAGAGAAAACTCAGAACTTCTGCTGATGTGTGTATAAAAGATGTTAGAAAAGGTACGGAGATTGCAAAACCTTATCATCAAAACAATATCTCGTTTGTAAGATGAGATTTTCCTGCCTCAATACCCACCAGCTGAGCTTGAACTAAAGCTTTTTTTAAGGAAACGAGACCTTGATTTCCATTTTGTTAACACTGAAGGTAATTTTGTGTCACTGGTTTATAGTAGAATTTGTCCTCATGTTTTGTAACATCATTATGAAATAAGCAGTTATCAAATAAGTTGATTTTAGCTTCTGGTGGCTTTATATACAAGTGCTAGAAAAGGCTATATTCTTCAGGACCCAGTATGAAATATTAGCTGTCGATATTGTTATCTGCATTAATAAAAATCACATATATGTCCACAGCAAAATGCATTTAAGCAGCATGGAGTTGGAGGAAAACTGAATTGCTGAGATCAGAGAAGTCTGTTGTTAGACTCAGGTTGTAGTAATGAGGACTTATCAGTGAAGAGCAGTGACATTTGGCACTAATTTTTTTCAGGGAAAGGACTTTTTCTGAGCAAGAGTGTATGCAGATTCTCAACTAAATATCTTTGTCCTAGTTAAGTAGCGGACATGAATGACAGCCAATTCCCAAGACATACAAGACATATTCAGCAAGTTCTGTCACTGTCTTCATTCATGCCTGTTTTTTCTGACCAAGCAAGCTTATAATACTTATACAGCCCTCAATCGTTATACATAGTTTACTGCAGTAAGCCTGGTAATGGAACAAACAAACAATCATGAAAACAATAGATAATAGATGGTTTTTAACATCTTAGAACTCTTTGGAAGTTAGAAAAAATATGATTCATGCTGTCTTTTGATCCTTGTTCGCCTTCAGTGTCTGAGAAGCTATGAACAAAACAGTGACTGAATACCTGCCACTCGAAAGAAAGCAAGTAGGAATATGAAGAATAACATATGTATTCAAATATTTATACTACATTATGTCCTGTCATTTTTCAGGACAGCCCACAAAGTCAGGGATGTGTGTGTGGCTGTCCAAAGTCACATAGGGTTTATGGTAATAGGGCAGGTGAAGTGCTCCACACTAAACACCACAATATACATTTATTAATTATTAGAAGTGTCCTTGAATGAAATAAGAAATTCTGCTTTCAAAATGCACTAATGGTATATGAGAGGCAGCTGAGTAAGGTGCTTGGCATGTGGCACTCAAGTCATGACAGCAAGCTCGCCTGCTCCTCTCCAGCACTCAGCCCACCCTGCGCTGCACTTCATCCTGATCCGCGATGGGGGTAATGAGCGAGCAAAGATCAGCAGGTGAGACTTTCCTAAAGCGGCTTTTCTACCAAACCCTGTGCCTCATACTGCATCCTTATGCACTGCTGGGAGGATGGGTGCAGAACTGGCAGCTTGCAGCCCAAAGTAACTTCTTAATATCTTCCCCACAGGGAAACTCTAGTTACTTGCCATTTTTGGTTGTGAATATATAAGTGAGAGCTGAAGGTCCTAGCTGTCTAACTACAGTCTTTTTAGTCTGTTTTTGAATAGAATAGAATAGAATAGAATAGAATAGAATAGAATAGAATAGAATAGAATAGAATAGAATAGAATAGAATGTTTAGAAGGGAAGGAACATACAAAAATCATCTAATTCAACTGCCTGATGACTTCAAAGCTGACCACGTTCTTCAGGGCACTGACAGGCTTGGGGCATCTACTACCTCCCTAGGAAGCTGCTTCCAGTGTTTGACACCCTCTTGGTAAAGAAATGTTTGCTAGTATCGACTCCAAACATCTCCTGGTGCAGCTTTGAACCCTTCACATGCCTCCTCTCACTGGATTCCAGGGAGAAGAGATCAGCACCTCCCTCTCCATTTCCCCTCCTCCGGAAGCTGTAGAGAGCAATGAGGTCGTCCCTCAGTCTCCTTTTCTCCAAACTAGACAAGCCCAAAATACTCAGCCGCCCCTCCCAGCACACGCCTTCCAGCCCTTTCACAGCCTTTGTTGCCCTCCTCTGGACGCATTCAAATGCTTGAACACCCCTCTTAAATGGTGGGGCCCAGACCTGCACACCGCACTCAAGGTGAAGCTGCACCAATGCGGAATACAGGGGGACAATCCCCTCTTTTGACCGGCTGGTCATGCTGTGTGTGCTGCACCCCAGGATGCGGATTGCCTTCTTGGCTGCCAGGGCACACTGCTGACTCCTGTGGAGCTTGCTGTCGACCAGCACCCCCAGATCCCTTGCTGCAGGGCTGCTCTCCAGCCGCTCCTCTCCCAGTCTAGACTTCCGCAAGGCGTTACTCCCTCCCAGGTGCAGAATCCGGCACTTGGACTTGTTGCATATCATCCCATCAATCATTGCCCAACGCTCCAATGTGTTGAGAACCCTCTGCAAGGCATCTTGTACCTCAAGAGAGTCAACAGCACCTCCCAGTTTGGTATCATCAGAAGGGGTGGGACTCATTCCACCAAGTCCCAGCGCCCTCGGAGTCAGGACGGGCTCTTGTGTTCAGATTGAATTTCATGGTTTTTTCCTTTGAGCCCATTGGTTCTTGTCCCGTCAGTCATCACGACTGAGAAAGGTCTGGCTCCCTTGCCCTCGTTCCCTCCCAGCCAGCACACAGGCACAGAGAGGTCTTCCTTTGAAAATGGAAGCGGAGCAGAACACTGGAAAAGAAAGGAAAAGGGGGTGAAGGGAAGCACTCTGTTCGGTACTACGTACTGACCCCAAAATGCCGCCCCACTGCTTCTGTATCTGAGCAGGCTGCAGCTTGCTCCCTGCACACATTCCCTGCCAAAGTGTTGCACAGACACTCACAGACTGAGGGTTGGTTAAAACAAGCTACTTTATTGTCATCTTTGTATCGCGTAAAGGTCCCCGAAGAGATCAACTCTTTCCAACGCGATGGGTGGTCCCGTCCTGTTACAGGCGGTAACAGGAGCCTCAGTTGCAATGGCACCTTCAGGTGGGCTGGCAGAGATTCCCCAAGTTCTGGTTAAGCTGAGCTCCTCTTGAGTGGTGTCATCTCTGTGCCTGCTTTGCTCACATCTGAGACACAGACTCCCCCAGCAGTGTGAGCAGGATGAGCAGATTCTCTGTCCCAGTGTCCGGAATTGTCACCCGGGTCACACCGTTGAGGTCATCCTCCTCATCATCATCCTCCTCCTCCTCATTGTCATCCTCCTCCTCATCGTCCTCATCATCATCCTCCTCGCTGCTGAAGCACCAATCATAGAGAACCTTGATTTCCCAGATCCCCCAGCAGACCAAAATGAGCAGGACCAGGGTTTCAGTGTCTGAAAATGGCCACTGCTGGAATGCAGAAAGGAGCGTGGCTTCCTCCGCGCTCCTGCTCTGCTCGATCTCCTGCAGCAGCCGAGTCATCTCCTGACGGAGATATTCCGCACGCTGCCGCTTCCGCTCGGCGGTGGCCACATTGATCTGCCGATCGCTCTTCAGCCCACCCTGGAGCGCCAGCACAGCCAAAACGAGGGCAATTGCCACAAACATGGCCTGCAGAGGGTGGGAGAGAAGGGGGCTGAGCAGGGCTGGGTGGGAGGCAGCTCGGGCCTGGGGGAGCGGGGCAGGAGCCGCCTGGAGCTGGGGGCCGGCAGGAGAGGGGCTGAGGGAGGTGGGAGGGAGCAGGGGCAGGGCTTGTGAGCAGCGGCCGGGTGGGAGCCACAGGCTGCCCCAGGAAAGCGTTTGGGCCCTGGTGTGGACAGGCCTGAAGGGGCCGCAGGCCCTGGCTGGAGACAGCGTGGGGCCCATCCTGCCCAACCCACCCTGATGGCCAGCCCCTTGCCTGGGACTGTGTCCCGTCCAAGGACAAGGGACACGCGAGCAGAGTCTCCCGAGGCCCCATCCCTGCCACCTAACTCCCACTCCGGGGAGCTTCCCATGGAGCCACAGGCACCCGGCCCACCGTCAAAGCCTCTCTGGGCACATGCCACCATTGGGAGCCCCGAGCACCTCTGCCTCCAGCCCCAAGGGCAGCACCATGCCCTGCCCTGAGGGGCTGGGCTCTCGCTCACCCCCCAAAACCGTGACTAAAATGAAAACATGACTTTAGGTCACACTGGGGAGAAAAGAGCTGGTCCTCCAAGGCTGGTTTTAAGGGGTGTGGAGTGGTTTGTGGGGAGTAGGGAGGGGTTCTTTGCCCCCTCACCCCCATAAAAATTTTGGAGTGGATGCTTCACATTTTGGGGTTCCTCTACCGGACCAAGTATGCCTTGTCCTTGTTGAGGCGGGTCTGTCAGAGGGAGAACCCCCCCAGAAGAGCGTAGATCCTGGTGGCAATGAAGCAGTTGTAGCTGACTTGTTCGTAGAGGCGATAAATCCAGTCGAGGCCATCCTTAAAATTGTTCTCGGTGAAGGGGACGTCCCTGATGAGGATGGCAGAGTGGACATTGAAGAAGATGCCCAGGAGGACCAGCATGATAACACCCCAGGTGCTGAGGACCAGGCTGCAGGCCGCCCTCCTGGGACCGCAGCAGAGCAGCAAGGCCATGGCGGTGGCACGGAGCTCCCCTGGAGCCGCTGCTGCAGGGCCGAGCTGGTGGGGCTGTAGGTGGATGACCCTCACTTAGATAGAGAGGTGACAAGTTTTCTGGGCCAGGTGGTCTGACCACGAGTTGTCTTGAAAAGAAGAGCTGCAAGCCCTTGTGCAGAGACAAAACTCCTCCTCCCTCTTCTCCTCTTGGATTCCTTCTGCCGGGGCAAGATTTAGCCCTGCAAACGCTGATGATCAAGCTAAATGCAAATCATCTCCCTGGTGCAAGCGGAAAAGATCCTGTGGCTCCTGTCTCCGGCTACAAGTTTGCCCCCTGCAAGGCCAAGCAAGGGGGCTGGAGAGGCCACGTCAGGGCCCGCCGTCTCTCTGCTCCCCGGAGGTTTCCTCGCTTCAGGAGAGCTGGTACCTCTGGTGTACATCACCATGTCCACCATGCTGGAGCGCTCCAAGCAGAGCATCCAGAGCCCCACTCTGCACTTGTGGTGCTTGTTCCCTGAGCAGAGGGCTCACCAGCTGGAGACCGTGACATCCACCTCCCCGGAGGTCAGCCTAAGGCAATGCTGTTGGTCTCCCAGGGGTTTGTTTGCCTCAAGTTCCTCTTGTGCAACTCCCCTGCTCATGCACAGCCACCTAGAACAGTCTGCCCAGGACTGTGTCCAGATGACTTGCGAAGGCTGGAGACTCCACAACCTCCCTGGGCAGCCTGCGTGAGCATTTAGAGCAGACTAGACTAGAATATTTTCAGCTGGAAGGGGTCTACAACGATCATCTAGTCCAACTGCCTGACCACTTCAGGGCTGACCAAAAAGGTCAAGCACATTGTTAAGGGCATTGTCCAAATGGCTCTTAAACACTGACAGGCCTGGGGCATCCACCACCTCCCTAGCAAGCTGCTTCCAGTGTTTGACACCCTTCTTCGTAAAGAAATCTTTCCTAATATTGAGTCTAAACCTCCCCTGGTGCAGATTGGAACCATTCCCATGCCTCCTCTCACTGGATTCCAGGGAGAAGAGATCAGCACCTCCCTCTCCATTTCCCCTCCTCCGGAAGCTGTAGAGAGCAATGAGGTCGTCCCTCAGTCTCCTTTTCTCCAAACTAGACAAGCCCAAAATACTCAGCCGCCCCTCCCAGCACACGCCTTCCAGCCCTTTCACAGCCTTTGTTGCCCTCCTCTGGACGCATTCAAATGCTTGAACACCCCTCTTAAATGGTGGGGCCCAGACCTGCACACCGCACTCAAGGTGAAGCCGCACCAACGCGGAATACAGGGGGACAATCCCCTCTTTTGACCGGCTGGTCATGCTGTGTGTGCTGCACCCCAGGATGCGGATTGCCTTCTTGGCTGCCAGGGCACACTGCTGACTCCTGTGGAGCCTGCTGTCGACCAGCACCCCCAGATCCCTTGCTGCAGGGCTGCTCTCCAGCCGCTCCTCTCCCAGTCTAGACTTCCGCAAGGCGTTACTCCCTCCCAGGTGCAGAATCCGGCACTTGGACTTGTTGCATATCATCCCATCAATCATTGCCCAACGCTCCAATGTGTTGAGAACCCTCTGCAAGGCATCTTGTACCTCAAGAGAGTCAACAGCACCTCCCAGTTTGGTATCATCAGAAGGGGTGGGACTCATTCCACCAAGTCTCAGCGCCCTCGGAGTCAGGACGGGCTCTCTTGTGTTCAGATTGAATTTCATGGTTTTTTCCTTTGAGCCCATTGGTTCTTGTCCCGTCAGTCGTCACGACTGAGAAAGGTCTGGCTCCCTTGCCCTCGTTCCCTCCCAGCCAGCACACAGGCACAGAGAGGTCTTCCTTTGAAAATGGAAGTGGAGCAGAACACTAGAAAAGAAAGGAAAAGGGGGTGAAGGGAAGCACTCTGTTCGGTACTACGTACTGACCCCAAAATGCCGCCCCACTGCTTCTGTATCTGAGCAGGCTGCAGCTTGCTCCCTGCACACATTCCCTGCCAAAGTGTTGCACAGACACTCACAGACAGAGGGCTGGTTAAAACAAGCTACTTTATTGTCATCTTTGTATCGCGTAAAGGTCCCCGAGGAGATCAACTCTTTCCAACGCGATGGGTGGTCCCGTCCTGTTACAGGTGGTAACAGGAGCCTCAGTTGCAATGGCATCTTCAGGTGGGTTGGCAGAGATTCCCCAAGTTCTGATTATGCTGAACTCCTCTTGAGCCGTGTCATCTCTGTGCCTGCTTTGCTCACATCTGTGACACAGACTCCCCTGGCAGTGTGAGCAGGATGAGCAGATTCTCTGTCCCAGTGTCTGGAATTGTCACCTGGCTCCCACCAGAGTGAAAGTCACAGGCATGGGCGGACAAGCCTGTTTCCACCGGGATATGGGAGCAGAGCTGCAGACCTCTGAGGTGGAAATTGTCCTGCTGGGTGAGCCTCGCTGTGGGTCTGCAAAGCAGCGTCTGGACAACAGCCCAGCTCTCTGGCCGTGGTGTGCTGCTGCTGCTGCTGCTAAAGCTGCCCTCTGCCCACTCAAGGCTCAGGCAGGCACCTCAGCTGCCTCACTCCACGGCAAACAGGATCTCGGTGCAGATGTTCATCTGGGGGGTGCTTGTCAGCTGGAACTTGCAGGAGCGGGAGGAGGGCAGCACCGTTAGCCGACAGTGGTGTGACTCAGGCAAAAGCAGCCAGGCTGACCTCACCAACTGTTGGACCCAGCGGGTGACTTTCTCCCACTCTAAGTAGGATTGTTTGCAGAGGGTCCGTAGGAGCAAGGAGCTCTGATCCCTGGGCAGCTTGTCATCGGGGTGGTGGAGAAAGCACGCACTGTCCCCCAGCAGATGTCCGCTCGAGCAGATGCACTCCAGCACCACATGGACTCTGGAGGGCCTTGCTGGCAGCTGCCCCGTGGTGTCCAGCTCCACACTGAAAGAGTGCCCAGGGGGTGGCCGCAGGAACACTAACAAGCGGTAGGTGATGCCGTTCTCCTGGACACTCCAGTCTTCATAGGGACTGTCCGTCTCAGTGGCTGGGTGCATCTGCAGCAAGAAATTCCTCTTGCAAAGCACTCGGCAGACACCAAGGAGGTCACCAACCAGCTTCTTCAGCACCTTGCAAGTGTCAGGCAGGTCCTGCGTTGGTGATGGGGGGGACCCAGCCAAAGATCTGACACCACTGGGTGCACCGTTGAGGTCATCCTCCTCTTCCTCATCATCCTCCTCCTCATCGTCATCCTCCTCCTCGTCATCCTCCTCATCATCCTCCTTGCTGCTGAAGTACCAATCATAGAGAACCTTGATTTCCCAGATCCCCCAGCAGACCAAAATGAGCACTGCCAGGTCTTCAATGGCTGAAAATGACCACTGCTGGAATGCAGAAAAGAACGTGGCTTCCTCTGCACTCCTGGTCTGCTCAATCTCCTGCAGCAGCCGAGTCATCTCCTGATGCAGATATTCTTCACGGTGCCGCATCCGCTCAGCCGTGGCCACATCAATCTGCTGATCATTCTTCAACCCATCCTGGAGGGCCAGCACAGCCAAAACGAGGGCAATTGCCACAAACATGGCCTGCAGGGGGTGGGAGAGAAGGGGGATGAGCAGGGCTGGGTGGGAGGCAGCTCGGGCCTGGGGGAGCGGGGCAGGAGCCGCCTGGAGCTGGGGGCCAGCAGGAGAGGGGCTGGGGTAGGTGGGAGGGAGCAGGGGCAGGGCTTGTGAGCAGCGGCCGGGTGGGAGCCACAGGCTGCCCCAGGAAAGCGTTTGGGCCCTGGTGTGGACAGGCCTGAAGGGGCCGCAGGCCCTGGCTGGAGACAGCGTGGGGCCCATCCTGCCCAACCCACCCTGATGGCCAGCCCCTGGCTGGGCTGTGCCCCATCCAAGGACAAGGGACACGCGAGCAGAGTCTCCCGAGGCCCCATCCCTGCCACCCAATGGCATCCCATGGAGCCACGGGCACCCGGCCCACCCCCAAAGCCTCTCTGGGCACCTGCCACCACTGGGAGCCCCGAGCACCTCTGCCCCCAGCCCCGAGGGCGGCACCGTGCCCTGCCCTGAGGGGCTGGGCTCTCGCTCTGGGTTAGAAACCCCCTGGCCATCTGCCCCGTCCCCCATCCAGCCCAGCCTTCCCCCTGCCTGCTGCACTCACCGATCGCCCAAGTCGAACAGCAGTGGGGCTGCCTGGGGGTGTCCTTGGGGACGGCTCCCATTGTGACGTCCTCTGTGCTGTCATAGCCGCCAGAGCAGCATCAGCCAGCCGGCAAGCCCCAACTACAAGCCCTTGGGCAGAGACAAAATTCCTCCTCCCTCTTCTCCTCTTGGATTCCTTCTGCTGGGGCAGGATTTAGCCCTGCTAACCCTGACGATCAAGCCAAATGCAAATCGTCTCCCTGGTGCAAGTGGAAAAGATCCTGTGACTCCTGTCTCCAGGGCACACTGCTGACTCCTGTGGAGCCTGCTGTTGACCAGCACCCCCAGATCCCTTGCTGCAGGGCTGCTCTCCAGCCGTTCCTCCTCCAATTTATACTTGTGACTTGCGGCACTCTGCCCTAGGTGCATAATACGGTCTTTGTTCTTGTTAAATTTCATGCCATTGATGGAATTTGTTTATGCATTGCTTTGTTTTGATGCAAAACACCTCAGTAATGTAAAGGGTAATATTTAAGCAGAATATTTGTGGCTGATTTGCTGATCAGTCTCCAAGCTGCAAGAGTTACATATTGCATATCGCACGTTCAAACCGGCAACCTTGACCAGTAGTGCATAAAATGCCCAGAGAGGCCAGTCATAACAAAGTGGTAGACCTCTGTAAACAATGTCTGCCAAGTCCAATGCCAAATGAACACATAATGATGCGGCCCAGTATGGGCCCAAAATAAACACACCATCTGACACTGAGTCTGCACTTCCACAGTAAGCCTCAGGCTTGCAGCGTGTATAGGTCTAAATTGCCACAGAAACTGTTAACCGTATCTCTCTCTCTCAGGCTATGACTGACACCGCTAATTCAGCGGAGAGCTGTGAGTGGGTTATAAGTGGGGCTGTTCTTTCTCTTTGGTTGGCAAATTTTTCATAGGATTGCTGTTACAGGGTGAATGCCTAGATGTAATTTTGAAAGGATCTAAACTGACAAATTAAAAAGTGGAATAAAGTTTGATGACTTGACATTAATTTCTCTAAGCGTTTGAATGAGCAGACCATAGTGCGAGATAAAAAAACTTCCCATGAAGTATCATTCACAGTTTTTGTGTATTGAGTGTTGTGCACTTAGACCTTTATTTAACAGTAAGGAAAATGTTAAATTAAATTGAAAATGTTGTCCTTCCTCTTGAGAAAACAAAGTTAAATACAATTATACTAATCTCTTAAGGCCAGGAATATACATTGTACATATTAAAGGTGATTGTTTTGTATTACTGAAAAGGTCAGGCTTAACTTTGAAAAACATCATCTGCCTTTCTCTTTCATTAATATAGAATCATAAAATCATAGAATTGTTAGGGTTGGAAGGGACCTTAAAGATCACCTAGTTCCAACCCCCCTGCCATGGGCAGGGACACCTCCCACTAGACCAGGCTGCTCAAAGCCCCATCCAGCCTGGCCTTGAACACTTCCAGGGATGGGGTTTCCACCACCTCTCTGGGCAACCTGTTCCAGTGTCTCACCACCCTCATGGTGAAGAACTTCTTCCTAACGTCCAGTCTGAATCGACCCATCTCTAGTTTTAATCCATTCCCTCTAGTCCTACCATTACCCAACATCCTAAACAGTCCCTCACCAGCTTTCTTGTAGGCCCCCTTAAGATATTGGTAGGCCACTATAAGGTCTCCTCGGAGCCTTCTTCAGACTGAACAACCCCAGCTCTCTCAGTCTGTCGTCATAGGAGAGGTGCTCCAGCCCTCTGATCATCCTCGTGGCCCTTCTCTGGACACATTCCAGCACGTCCATATCTCTCTTGTAGTAGGGGCTCCAGAATTGGATGCAGTACTCCAGGTGGGGTGTCACGAGAGTGGAGTAGAGGGGAAGAATCACCTCCTACGACCTGCTGGCCACGCTTCTCCTGATGCAGCCCAGGATACAATTGGCTTTCTGGGCTGCTAGTGCACACTGATGGCTCATGTTGAGCCTCTCATCCACCAGCACCCCCAAGTCCTTTTCTTCAGGGCTGCTCTCAAGCCAGTCACTGCCCAGCCTATATCAGTGCTTGGGATTGCCCTGACCCAGATGGAGGACCTTGCACTTGGTCTTGTTGAAATTCATGAGGTTGGCATGGGCCCACCTCTCTGTCATTTCAGTTGAGACGGACAAACGACAAGACTCTTCTTTTTGGTTAAGTAAAAGCTTCCTCTTTATTTGCAAGCTTAGCTTTCTTATATATCTAATCTTTTGTTCACGCGCCGTTCACGCATTCCTTCTGCACTTTCAGTTGGTTAGGTTACATAGCACACGCGCTTGTATCTACAATGTGATTGGTTACCGAGATCCTGTCTACGTTACTCAAAATCCGGCTTTCTCACAGCCTAGTTTCTCCTTATTCTCTGAGGCAATCTTCTTCTTTCTCCTTTTTGTTACATTGTCCTTACATGACACAACTTGCGGCCTTCTTATGGGTACACTGCAATCTCTATATCTTCTGTCAAGGGGTCTATGGACCCGCCGTATCCCCCAACACCTCTCCAGCATGTCAAGGTCCCTCTGGATGGCATCCCTTTCCTCCAGCGTGTCAGCTGCCCCACACAGCTTCTTGTCATTGGCAAACTTGCTGAGGGTGCACTCTATGCCACTGACAGTCACTGACAAAGATGTTAAACAAGACCGGTCCCACTACTGATCCTTGAAGGACTCCACTTGTCACTGGCCTCCACTTGGACATGGACCCATTGACAGACACTCTTTGGGTGTGGCCGTCAACCCAGTTCTTTATCCACTGAATTGTTAGTCTGTCAAACCCATATTTTATCAGCTTGGAGACCAGGATGTCATGTGGGACAGTGTCAAAGGCTTTGCTCAGGTCCAGGTAAATGACATCAGTTGCTCTCCCCTTGTCTATTGATGTTGTGACCTTCTCATAGAAGGCCGCCAGGTTTGTCAGGCACGATTTGCCCTTGGTGAAGCTGTGTTGATTGTACCCAATCACCTCTTTGTTATTCTTCTGCCTCACCAGTGCCTCCAGGAGGATCTGCTCCATAAATATCTTTGTTACCTTTAAAAATGTAAGATCAAATTCTCAGTCTCCTAAACCTCATCTGGACTTTGTGCAAGTGCTTGTACCCCAGACATACTTTTAGCAAGATCATACTGGATTGATAAGGAAAGCAAAAGATACCCTTTCCAGCCGCATCAGCAGAAATGGGTTTTGGAAGGGAATACTTTAAAATATCTCTGCCTTACCATAATTTTTTTTTTTTTTTCAGTCTGTCATGGCCTGTCATAAGGGAGCTAGTGTTTAGAGAAAAAGAAAGTATCTCCTTTTTGCTGCATGTGTGGTTTCACACTGCCATATTAGACTGACCAGTTTTTAGTTGGATCACTTGAGCTGCCTGCAAATCACGATGTAGAAATATACAAGCAGTGTACAAGCAGTGTACTTTGCTCTTTGAAAACCTAAGAATGAAGATGTTTTCACTGTGGATATTGTCCTTTCTGGAATATTATGGGACAAGGGGGCACCAAGTTGCTATCCAGAAACCCCAAGTTGCCATCCAGTCTCCATGTGTGATAGCCCTGCAGCTGCCTGTGCCTTGAAACTTTTGACATGGTATAAAAGACAGAGGATTGCACAGCCTATGAAGTATGGCATAGTAGTTGTTAATGTACATTACTGTATGATGTGAACTCTGTGGTTCAAATCATCAAAATTGCTCATGGAAGGGGAAGAGGAAATGGGTGCTATAAGATCCAATTACTCCCCAAATTTCACAGAATCATAGAATGGTTTGGGTGGAAGGGACCTTAAAGATCATCTGGTTTCAACGCCTCTGCCATGGAGGTGTTGAAACCCATAGTGGGGGAAACCCACTAGACCAGGTTGCTCAAAGTCCCATTCAACCTGTCCTTGAACACTTTCGGGGAGGGGACGTCCACAACTTCCCTGGGCAACATGTTCCACTGTCTCACCACCCTCACAGGAAAGAGTTTCTTCCTAACATCTAATCTAAATTTCCCCTCTTTCAGTTTAAAACCGTTACCCCTGATGCTGCCACTACACTCCCTCATAAAAAGTCCCTCCCCTCCTATACGCCCCCTTTAGGTACTGGAAGGCTGCTATAAGGTCTTCCTGGAGCCTTCTTTTCTCCAGGCTGAACAACCCCAAATCTCTCAGCCTGTCCTCATATCATAGCTGCTCCAGCCCTCTGATCATCTTCATGGCCCTCCTCTGGACCCCTTCCAACAGGTCCATGTCCTTCTTATGTTGGGGACTCCAAAGCTGGACACAGTACTCCAGGTGGTGTCTCAGGAGAGTGGAGTAGAGGGGCAGAATCACCTCCCTCAACCTGCTGGTCATGCTCCTTTTGATGCAACCCAGGATGCGGTTGGCTTTCTGGGTTGTGAGCGCACATTGCTGGCTCATGTTGAGCTTCTCATCCACCAACACCCCCAAGTTCTTCTCCTCAGGGCTGCTCTCAGTACCCTTTCATGGTACTCTCAAGGCTAGGAACTGGCCTCTCCAGTACATGGGATGCTATAGCAGTAGGCAGTATTCACTGAGTTCCACCTTCTCCTGCAGGGAATGTTGGTTCTTCCATGAGTAGCATGAAATATCATAGTGCAGGTCAATTGCACTGCTTTTTCAGTTAGTCCTGCTGTCCTAGAAATGAGGTTTTCAGTTTTCCATAATTTTGTGTTTCTCATTTGTAGAAAATGCAACAGAGCTGCAGCACATCATTCTGGCTGGAAGCCTGCACACAGGTACCAATACCTGTAGAAGGTATAAATATTCAGGTTAGTCTTCTTTCAAATGAAAAATACCACTATACTGATTCAGAATTGCTTGTTGAGAAATACAGGTTAATCATCACTAAAAGTAGCTGAAATAGTCAAAACGAAACACCAGTATTTTTTCTTGATTTTAAAAGATTTTGCTTTTTCAGAATTTTTTTTGATTTTAACATTTTAAGATATTCTGTTTCTTTCTGATTCATGAAAAAAGATATTTTACTTTAAGAAAAATAGGAGGGAACAAAAAAATATTTCCTGTCCTCCTGTAGTTTTGATGGTCTTCTGGCATGACATTTTATTCAGCACCGCATAACTACAGCTACCATGGATGTACCTGAATTCAAATGTATGGAATTGCACAGGTATAAAACTGAATCACTCTAGTGATTAATTAAACCCACTGAATTACAATGAAAGCCAAAGCTAGCACTGTGGAATGGACTTTGTTCAGGAATGTTGGCAGAAACACGTTTGAAGATAGGTTTCATCTTCAAAGTGCATTATTTGAATTGATTTTGTCACACCCACAGAGGAGAAAGCACTTTACATTTCAAATTATCAATGGCAAGGCTGATAAGTTAAAGAATGGTACACCCAGACTGAAATATACTTCCATCCCTATTCACTCACGTACACTATTCCTTATGACCTGTTATATGACAACGTTCTGAATATTACATTCAGTGTTGCCAAGTTAGGAATAAATTTACCCAAGTAGTTGATCTTTGTTATAAGTCCTGGACAGGTTTTTGTTGGTGGGGTTTTCATTGGTGGGGTTTTCTTTTTGTGCTTTTTTTTTTTTTTTTTTTTTTTACAGAGCTCTGCAATATTCTCAATTTCTTTCTGCTACCAACAGGAGATAATTACCTTCTAGCATTGCTATTTTATTTGCTGAAAACTGACACTTCCTTCTGTTTTAGCATCAGTTCATTGTGCAGAATTCTTTGTAGTGCTTTAATTAACCTGGCATGATAATCTCAGTACAGCCCCAAATAAAATTAACATCAAATACTCATATGGAATTGTTCTATGAGATAGCTTGGGTGATGAACATAGACCATATGGTAATCTTTAAAAATAAAACCTGCCAAATAGCATATTTAATGTGACTATCCTGGCATACTCATAAGGATTGTAAAAATCAAAAATAATTCTGAGCACTGCTCACTTCAAAGGATCACAAAATATTTTATATAAACTATCTATCTTTCTAAAATCAGCTCACCTACCACTTAAAGCAGCTGATTCTGCAGTGAAATGCAGCAGCTATTGCAGTAAAGCACAGCAAATTGGAACAGCAATTTTAGGGCAGGTAATGAAGACAAATGGTGTATCTTGTTTAAACTGCAGGGGCAGAAGGCAATTACCCAAATTTGGAGCTGGCTGAGATACCAGACCTAACACCTCTCTTGCAGAAAAGTGTCAGTCATGATTTTATAGCTGGATAACGTGAAACAGAACATGAGCAAAGCCTGGTATTTAACACTGGTCGGGTAAACAAGTTGGATTCAGGGGGAGAAGAGTTCCCGCTTACATTTATCTGTGCAATAAAATCAGTCATGTCTTTGCTGTACCCCGTTTCTGGTTAGATGAGAATTTAGAATTGATTTTATGGGTATGATCTAAAGCCCCCTGAAATCAGTAGAAAAACACTGACTGGCTTTGGATCAGGTCTTCTGTCAGCTCTAGTTTGCTGGAGAGGGGAGCTGTACTCTATTTATTACCTCATAGCAGTGTGTTGTATATTGAAATATGGGAATGTTAGATTTGCAAGAGCAACATAGCCAAACAAGGCATGAGCTTTTTCTTTAATGATAGTCATTGTACTTTCCTAGCATCTTGCTGTGCCAGTTGCTTGGCTGGACTATTCCAAGTGTTTTTGTGGCTGCTCCTGGCTAATGCACGTAGCAATCTGCAACCCATGTAGTGTTAGGCTGAGGATCCAACTTACAAGAGTTTTCACTCTTTCAAACCTCAGTAAAGAGAGAGAAGTGATTCATCCTATGTAGGGTTTGAATTACCCTTTGGAACTGCTTCTTTGTATCAACAAAAGAAGCCACCATTGCCTGCTGTCCTAAATCAGCTGCTCAGTTAACTGCCTGGTGGTTTCAGGGAGTAGACATAGTTCTCAGATCTCTCAGCAGTCAAAAATTCATCTACTTCACCTTACTTTACAAAGTAAGAAACTTACATTGTCCCACTTTTCACTTTTGCTTGCATTGTTGTGACACAGTAGTAGCATTACAGCTACTGTTGGCAGTTTATCACCGAACATTCCACACATTTCTTCTATTCTGATTAAAACACGAGCACAATGACCTTCTTCCTTTCTGAAAATACACTCTCCTTTTCAGCTTTTTTAAATATGCTGACCTCCAGAAAAGAAAAAATGCTTAGCCATTACAAAGCTAGCTTTTGTAGCACAGTATAGTCCACTTTCTGGAGATTCATGTTTGTCTCACTATTACATATCATTGGAGTCACCTGCCTCAGTATCTTTCCATTTACCTGAAGCAGCTGTGATATTTCAGCATATTTTTTAACAAATCTTTCAAATTGGTGCTGCCAACTTCCTGGCTGGCTTTGAATAATCAGGACAGGAGCAAAATTTTGTGGCAATTTATGACTACTTGCCATCTTAACTCACCTCTAATTATAACCGAAGGAAAAAAAGATGGTAAAAAATCAACTCAACAATCTACCTTAAGAATTACAATTGTCCTTCTAAAGCAGAATACCCACTCAGTGAGGGGAAAAAACACCCTGTGTTCCCTGAGGTTAGCCTCATTAAAGTTGCTTTCCTGATTATTCAGGGTTTCTGTAAGTACTTTCAACTTCCTTAAACATTTGAAGATCCCTGTAGCTGTCAAGAGTCTGAAAGCTTTACTGATGCTCACCCCCATGGAGGGGATTTTCCTTCTTTTCAAATTCAAATGTTATTTCATAGCCAGACAGGATTCACCTTTAGTTGTTCCTTTCTTTTATTTTAAAATCCAGGATACATAGACTGACACGTGCATCTTCACAAAGCCTCACTAGAACTATGGGGCTATACTGATGTGGATCTTCACTAGCAGGGAATTGGATCAGAATTGATCCATTGCTGTCTCTAACTGCTCTCATTTATATGCCATAGGTAATGCCAGAGCACATAATATCTTTCCCCTCCCTGTTCTAAATGCCATCTATTTAAGCCTGATTACACTAAGGTTTCTGGTCTAGTTCCATCTCTAACATGAATGTAAGTGTAATGCAAAGACGACCATCCCTCTGAGGACTGTATCTGGCTTTTACATTAATTAAGGCAGCTGACATCAGTGTTAATTCATTCCCTGATTATTTTAGCAAAGCTTTTAGTCATTTAAACACACACACACATTTTCAAAGTATAGAGCAAGTAGGATCAGCTGGGAGGAAGATATCAGTGACAGCGAACATCACATCAAGCTGCAAAAAAGTAAGGTTTGGGGTTTTAGCTTAGTTTGTCATATTTTAAGTGAATGAATGTACTGTCAAACCTTGCTAGTTTCCAGGGTGGAGAACTGTCAACCTCTAATTTATATTTCTGGTCACATTCTAAGGAACCAGGAAAGAATACACCAAATTTTAGTGCTTGTCCAAACTTTGCCACTTCTGAGTAACATGGCTAAAAGTTTGGTCTAAATCTCAGCCACACAGAAGTTTGAAAGTGGACAGGTTTGACTTATAACAGAGAGGTCTGAAATGAAAGCTTGATAGGAACTAGGATCCATTAGGCAGGGCCCTGCCCAAATCTGAAATTTAGCATGTCCACAGTCTTTGGGGACTTCAGCCTCAAGCTTTTTTGTTGTGTAGAAAGAATGTTTCTATTAAGCATCAACTTCCTTTCTTGTGGATATTTGGGAACTTAAGTATTTAGTGTTTGTGAAAGACTAACATACCTTTTCAGAATTTCATGGTAGAGTAAGAAAGGATCAGGTTTAGTGAAGATGCCCAGGTGTTGTATCTCTCCTAATAATGTCATCTAACTGGCATATACTGCAGATAACGTGATGTGGGCTGTACTGTTTTGCTTTACAGTCCCCCAGATAAGGAAAGCACTTGTATTGGATTGTGTAGGAGTCTATTCAGCATCGATTCACCACTGCCTGTTGCTCTTGACCTAAGCAGCAGGCCTGTGAGGTAATCCAGGGTTTGTCAACATTTGGTTGAAATTAATAGGCCAGATGTTTGAGCTTTGAACCTCCTGCAGCTTTTCAGCTTCATATCTTTACTATGCATTCTTGTATCAGTAAATGTAAATATTCCACTCCCAGTGTAGGTAAAGTATCTTCCCATTTTCTTGTTTTTCTATCAAAGATAACAGAAGATGAAAAAAAGGCCCAAAGATATGGTGGCAAAGAGCAGCCAGTGTAGCCAAGCAGGCTCGCTAAAGAAAAATGTGAAACAAACAGCCTGAAGTGCAAACACAGCCCATATCTGAGCAGGAGAGAGCCAGATATAGTCATAAAGAAAACAAAATTAAACTCTTTTCTTCCTTGTTCTTTATTTAACTACATCTAATCATGCTTTGGTTTGTATTACAGAATGATAAATTATTTCCATATTATTTCATGTACTGGCTTTTTTGCCATTTTTACATTTATTTCATGAGAACTTGTATCTATGACTAGAAATATAGTTACCTAGTTGGGGCTTATTTTTAACTAGCTTTCAAGTGATAATGAACATGTTCACGTATTCTAAGATTCTCTAGTTTTGGTTTTCAGCCTTAGCATATGTATAACAAGAAAGCAACGTATAGAACTGCTTACACTTCAGAGTAATTGATGTAATACTCATAGGATTTACACGTGGCATAATAAAAATTAAAACCTTGGGGAAGATGGTTGATGATATCAGCGTATACTGATCTAAATTAGGACTGCCATGGTCCAGCCTGGCCATTTATCGGTGGCCATCTGCTTCAGGCAACAGTGCTCCTCTCCGGCAGTCACACATTCAGCCAGCTGTAGATTTGGGTGAAACACTGTCCTGCTGCAGTAACGCTGCTTTAGTGTCTACGGAGTTGCCATGCAAAATGGATCTTCAGAAGAAGATCCTCGGAGAAGTGCAATGCCCAGCCGCCACAACTGCAAGCCAGGATGTGGTTTTGATGGAGTTTTTCAGGGGTGGCTCCTGGTGAGGAAGGTGCTGGAGCCCAAAGCGCTGGTCCCTGCTCCCAGGTCTCCTTCTGTGCACGGCAGTAAGGGACACTGGAAAATGAAGTTATCAGTGGCCTGCTCCTATGTAGAGGTTTTATGAGCTCTCATATAAAGTCAGTCCAACAAAAGCTGTCACCCTTGGAGAACTGTGGCAGCCTGGTCATGGGCTGTTTTTCACACAGTAGAAGAACTGTGTTCATGCATTGCAAATAACTCTTAAGCCATGTAAACATCCACAAGCAGTATATCTGTCTTTGGGGATTTTCGACAACTAGTTTGTTTTTTAATGCTTGCCATTTTTCTGACTTATAATATCCAATACTTAAATTGGTTGATGACATTTTTTGCATGTTTGCTTTTTTAGAAATCTAATAGTCATCTAAAGAAGGAAGATGGAAAAAAGAAACCTCTCTTCCCCTTCACGAAGTTTTAGAAAATTATATCCCAGTTTATACAAGACTAATGGCCTCCAGTTCTCTCAGGGGAAGGCCAAATTGCAGGTGCCACTGCATAAATACATAATATGCATATTAATTATACTAATATAAAAATAATGTATCATTGCACATTTTATGTATTACAATGTTTATATTATACATATAAAAATAAAAATACATATTTTATGTATGTTACATTATGATGTATATAATATGATTCATCATTTAATTTTACACATAAATTAGATTTTACATTAATTATAGTATTAATAATAATACATAGTATTACTACTAAATAAATAATATTACGATATTCCCTGTACAAAGCAGGCAATTAGAAATGTCTCTACTGTATGTCTTACCACAATCACCAAGCTTTGGGACCTGCTTAGAAAACCAGATTTTTTCCGTAAAAAATATATTAGAGTTAAGAAACGTTCAAGACAAAGAGATGAGCCCATAGGGAGCAGAGATGGAACACAGCAAAAACACAATTCCAGTGATAAACAGCAGCAGCCCATCTGAACTGAAATACTTTCATTTTCTAACTGAACATTTTATTTAGAGAATTTTTTTACCGATTCGGTACCTCCACCCCCACACAGATTTTTCTGGGATAAATAGGAAACTGTTACCAAAAGGTACTTAACAGCATCCCAAAGTTTCCTCTAAAAGTCATGTTAAATGACAAATAGTATAGTATTCTTACTGCATCAGGTGTTAGGGAGGAACACAGGAGCTGCTACAGGCTTAGTGAGAGGGAATGAATCTGTAATCTTGGTCTTCCCTTTTGTAGTCAGTTGTGGAAAACTCAGAGCCCAGGAGAAGGAGAAGGACATATCATGTTGGACTGGGCTTCTGTAAAGGATCCTGAGGAATTCTGGTTGCGTTATGAAAAGCTGCCTTGCCTTTTACAGCCTGAATAAGTGATAGTTTAAAAGCCTCATATCCACCCTAACTAAGTGTGGGAGATAAGTGGTGTAAAATATCTGTTCTTTAAACCGTCGGTGATTTCAGTGACAAGAAGGTAAGAGGCCCTTATCCTAACCAAACACAAGTGTAAGATCTATTCTTCAATAAAACAATATGGAAATATTGGGGCTGTTCCTCATCTGCTTCAAAAAAACCCCACATGCCTTTTTTCAGGACATCACAGAGTAAGTAACAATGCACTCCCACCACATGGGCCCTGGAAATGCACTGTCAAAATTGAAAAGTTAAGACAGAACAACTGGCACAAATCATTGCAAATTTGAAATTGCCATGTAGCATTCTGTTTTATTTATAAGTAAACAAAAGACGAAGTTCAGTCCAGTGACATGTGGACATGCTCTAATTTAGAGATAGTTTTTTTGTAAAAGCTTTTAATAAATTTCCAGTCAATGAAATATTGAAACCGTATGGAGATTGTTGATGTATTTATATACCAATTTTTTGTGCAGCACAACAGAAAATAAAACAAAAATGCCAAAGAAGGAAAGGAACACCAAAGAATTTATTTAAACGTCAGTCTGCAGGGGGACAGGGTCTTCAGTATTTATTTTAAAAGTTTGCTTATTTTTTAAGTTTTCATGTGCGTACTAAGATGCTTGTGGCCAAATGGACTGTAAGAAATCTCTAAATAGAAGGATAATGCAGGGCTTCCATTCAACCTGAATGGGAATAAAATGTTCTGTTGAAACATCTCTGAATGAAGAAGAAAATATGTTAGAATTTTATTTTTTAATAGGACAGCTACTGAAGATTTGACCATGTTTATATTAGTCAGATGATAGGCTCAGCACAGTCCTCAGCAAGCAGTAACAGTTCAACATCAGTAACCTTCAGGACAAGAGGTTATACGTGCATAGTAGTGAGGACAGACTATGGGAAGCATTCTGTGATCCCACAGGATTCCCCATAGGGTCAAGGTAGCTCCCTTTTCAGTTGTTATGACTGCCGTCTGCACACAAGCCTTTCTGGAGTTCCCTGATGGACCTCCGTCTTTCCCAGGAAGATGATGTCCCTTGCAAGAGATGGATTACCTGTGCACATGAAGAACAGTTGTGTCATTCATTCACTGTTAACTGGTACCTCCAAGCTGTTATGCTGATTATTTATGCAGCAAGTTACCATACAGCGCTTGCTTGCTGAATGCCCTCAGTGATCTTTGAGTCTTTAGGGCACATTGAGGACAGTGAAGATTTCTGTGTGTATGGCAGGTGCTGATGAAAGGTTTGATACTGCTGCAGAAGGTGCACAAAAATGCAAAGTGGTGTTGGGGTCACTACCTGAACAGATTTTCTGCGTGGGACCCATCTGAAAGAAAAGAGAACTGTGGTAGCCTTATATCTGAAAAGCTTTTTACACAGTTCCAGTGTTCCCTGGCAGCTCGGTTCTTAGAAAATATTTCTCATCTTTTTTAATACCTTTTTCATATGGAAAGCATTACTTGGCCCCAAGTGTGATCTTTAAACCTGCCAGTTCATAATCTTGATAATTCAGAATAACAGCTTATCACAAGTTATGAAAGAATTAAACCTAAAAATTCTGCTGCTATTACACCAGCTTGTCACTGCAAATGGAATGATGGATTTCAGTGCACTTCCTTGATAGAAACTTAAATATATAAAATTGGTATCAATTATCTCTGTTTGACACCATCGTATTAATCTTCTTACTGACTACTGAAATAGGCCATCCTAGACAAGTTATACCTTTGTGCTCCTTTCAAGTACATGCATTGTGCAAGAGCTTTCATTAACATTATCGTGCCCCTTCAGCCCACTTCTCAATAACTCAATACCACCCAATTACTGACATAAAAGTCTGTCACTTTATTTACAACTCTGGAAAGGCAGTATTAGTTGTGCATAATGGAAACAATCTCGGGTCTAAATTAATAGGAACGTTGAACTGACCTTGTGGATATACAGTTCTCTGAAACTATTCATATACCTGTATTTCACCACTAAGGAGTCTAATTACTCCCTTCTTTTTTTTCTCTTTTTAAGACATAAAAATTCCGTGCTCACTGAGTACGAAAAGTAACGCTTATTGTTCACAGGCCTAACAATGTTCTTTGTAAAGGTTTCTCTGCCCTTCCATTAATTTGAGGAGATCTGCCCCATTTCCTTTGAAATGTCAAAGGAAAATTAAATGAAAAACTTTGCACATTCCCATTTGCAAGATGTCCACTTTCTCCACAGATTGGCTATGGCACGCACTTGCTTGATCTGTAAAGTAAGTCTCTCAGGGAGCACAAGCAGTAGGATGAATTGCAACTTTATCCTTTTCAGATCAATAGGTAATGTTTGGACTGAACGAGCCAATGCTGTGATATAACCATGGAGTTGCCTGGAAAAGAAAAAAAAAAAAAAAATTAAATGGCAGTTGTGCCTCTGGGTGGTTCAGAGAGAACAACAAGTAACACTGAGAAATGGAAGAATATGTTAATAAAGATTCTGAATGAATACAGGAGTTTTGTAAAGTACTCTTTTAAAGGTAGAAATATTCCAGCAATATTCAGGAAGTTGTCAGATTTGATTACGAGTTGCTTAAAACTCTGTATAAAAAGACAATATTTCAGTCCTTGATATAAAAGACCTCTATTTATCCAAGAGATCCTTAGTCACTTGTTCCATTTCTCTTTCATCTCCAGTCAAAACTATTAGATTTCCTTTGTCTTTTCCCAATCCTGCCACCTCCAGTTCTTACTGTAACTTGTAGGGGAAAAGGCTGATACTTTGCATGATGTAATGAGTAAGCAGGCTGTAGGTTTAGGGTTGTTGTTATATTAGTTGCTTTCTTTTCTCCCCAGCGTCATACTTCTTGTTACATCCAAAGATATAAAAATTACACAAACTCAAGCATCTCATTTGAGTCCAAGGCGTGCTTAGTTCCTCTTCACTTATCACCAGATCCAGCAGTGTCTCATTTCTAGTTTGAGTCTTAATGTTTTATAATCCAATTTAACTTCAGATTGCTTGAACACTTGGATGAACATGTTCTGTTATGTAAGTCATTCAGCGATCGTGCATTCATTACCCATTCCAAACAGATTTTCCTAAATTTTTCCGCTACAGAATACACTGATTAGGAGAATAAACAATCCTTGTTAATATCGCTGTTTCCCTTCTTTCTGTAATAACGCATGTGGAAGCCTTGGTATATTATATTTTGAAGTGGTCTCCCTTACTCAAGCCACAACTAAGAAATATTCTCTTTCTTTTTTTTTCCTCTGCTTTTTGCCCACCATAGGGAACTGTATCCTGCAGCCCAGTTATTGCAATTAGGTCCTTCCTTCTCATTGCCATTGTATCTGTAAAACTCCCTAAATCTTGGGGTTTGACCCAAACCTCAGTAAAGCCAATGCTTTAGTGGACTTAGGCTTATATGACCATCTCCCATTCTTCTTTTTTCTGAAGTGGGGATAGGAAGAAAATTAGTCTTAATTCATGATTGATTGAATGATTGATTGATTAATTCATTAATTCAGTTCATGACAGGTTGCAACTCAGAATATACAGGATGTGTGGTCTATATATCTAATCAAAACCTGGATGTATCTAGACAAGATAATTATGTTTCCTTTTCAGCTCTCTCATTTTTTTTGTTTTCATCTGGGTTTGTGTTCTTTCTGCTTCATCAGCTTTACAGGTAAGTAGCTAATAACAAGCATCTTCCCTTTAAATAGTGTACTAGACCATTCGGGCACTTGCAATAACAATAAAAACCCAATAAATCAAAAGGAATCACCCTGGAAAAAAACAGCTAGGGCAAAGCCGCTGTGCAAGCAGGTTGTCTGCTGGCTAAAATGAAGACTGTAGACTCCAAGCATCTCCTACAATCTCTGTAAGGAAGGCAGTTGTACTGCCCAGTGATTAGCTATAGGATACTGGTCTGTGTTCAGGAGAGACTCCTGTATTTAAAATTCTGCTAAATGCGTACATTTATGGCACCATCTCCGTTCACACTTTTCTCAATGCACTAGGTGGTTAATACAGGCCAGTTGGACCCTCTCAAAGCTTCTCTGCAGCACAGGTCAAATGATTTTCCTGGATCCCTCTCCCTCAGGACAAGGACTGAAGGTTTCATTCCTGTCAAAGAACAGCAAAAGACAGAGGAAAAACTGAAGATGGGTGATGGGCCCAGGCCAAGACCTTCTCTTTCTTATGGAAAAAGTGAGGTCCATGACTGAGGCTGGACGGGGCTGGCTCTCTCCACCCTCTAGGAATAGCCACCACATATCTCAAGCTCTTGTTTGGCGTTAATGCTAGTTGGGGCTCTCGTGTAGAGGGGAATGGAGACAGCCTTCTCATCTTGCCTCCTCAGTACCTGGTAGGCTGAAGCTACTGCCTTGAAGTGGAACCTTGTTCCACAGACCATGCAAGAATATACATTTCCTAGAGTTTATAGCAAAGCCACAGTCTAGCCCTTAAGAACTGCTGGGCTCAGTGTAGTGGTGTCCTATGAAGTTGGTCAGATAAATGATGTAAGGGTCCTTTTGACCTTATACTCTACGAGTATATTATATCACGCTCTTCACCATCATAGCCCTAAAATATGTGAGTGTCCTGCTGTTGATAGATGTACTGAATGTTTTTATAACCTTGCACAAAGCATTTTGATTGCAGACAATTTGTGATTTTATTCCCTGTTAGTTCTGTTTCCATCAAATCGACTTTGGTTTGACAAAATAGCTCTACTTATGTTGAAGGTCACCCCTTCATAAGCAGTGATTAGTGGAATCTTTTTTACACTTAATCCTTCAAAGACCTTTATTTACTATTTTCTTGACTTTGCATCTTCAAAACTGTTTATGAGTTTCATCATTTAAAAGCTCAGAACCAAATCCTGCTGTCCTTAATCCAGCAAAGCTGTCTTTTAAAGGACTGTGCTCTTTTAGAACCTCAGAATTTGATACTTAGATTTCTTCTTTCTCAGCAACCATTAAATCTGTAAATGTGTTCTTGTCAAATGGTTACCTGCATAGAAAAAAAATCATCATCCTACTCTAACTCCTTTTAATTCACACCTACAAATGTTAATTGTAAAAAATGTTATTAACTTGACTGCTGACTGCTCTTGCATAATAAATATAGTTAAATTGGCTTTTATCTTTCCAGTTCACTGCACCATGATCACCATGCCTGTCGATGCAGTAGGTTTTAATAGTGGATAAACAAAGTATGGAGGGGTTAATCTCAGTATTTATGTAATAGCTAATAATACATTTGGCAAAGAATCCTTAGAGCAAGAAAGCTCTTTTTTTTGTTTACTTAATAAAAGGATGCATGACAATCTACCCCTAGAGTTTTGCCCAGGTATTGACAAGTCAAAGATAATGCATGATAACAAGAACACGGGCTGTGTTTACATGAGTTGAAAGTGACTCCAATTTATTTTAAGGATTTTAAGAATAAAAATGACTCTTTTACCCTTACTGAATCTTGCGACTAACAGCAAACATTTTGCTTCCCTGGCCAGGGTTATGTTCCTGGGGTAAAGGCAGCCATTCTCTTACATGGGACAGACAGTGGGAAAGAGCTCCTGCAGGATCAGACAGAAGACAAGAATAGCTCAGGAACTGTGGATCAGGACTAAAGATGTCCTCACTACTTGTGCCCCTGCAACAAGCGCTGCCAGAGAAGGAAGTAAAACTTAATGAACCCCAGTTTAGTCCTGGCCTCTTCTGGGACAGAATCACTAAATGCACCTCCTTATTGTAGGCCTGAGATAATGCCACAACCCACCCCACAGATGTGTGAGATAATTTATTGTTATCACTTAAATTATATACATAACTCCACTTATTTCCTTACAGATCATTTAGATATTCAAATTACCAAGCTTTAAGTGCCAGAAATTCAATTAAAGGAGTAAAAACTCTATGTTGTAATAAACTTTAGTATTTGAAATAGCTTAATAAAATGAACTTCATCTCAAAAGTGTTTCTTGCATTTTAATGTGTAACTTTTAATTATTTCATTCTGAATTAGCAGAACTTGTTAAAAATGTCTAATTGTTATTTACAACAGAGTGAGATATCTAGGTTTCTGGGCACTCTCTGCCTTTGAAAGCACACTCAGCTTGGTATTATAGGCCTTCCTTGGATGAACTGAAGATGCTTTACAACTATTAGTCCATTAAAGATGACTGAACACAGAAGTGAATGCTTTGCTATCCAGAACAGCAAATTTTACTTAGCCAACAGAATTGAAAAATCACCGCAGCAGATGAAAAAAACCCCATCCCTACTGCATCTGCCTTATGAAAGCTGTTCTCCTCAGGCGCCGCAAGCAAAAGAAAAACATGGCCTACGTGGTCGCTTAACCTCTAGCAGTGCTTTAGTTTTCCTCTCTGTAAATGGAAACATAGTGAATGTTATGTAAACCAATTACTTTAAAAGACTGCATGAAAAACGTGAGTTGTTTGGGTTGGTTTTTCTGCAGCAGGTACAAATCCAGTGCTTGTATCCCTGCTGTCATTCCTTTTTCTGTCCTTAACTTAAGGAGTAGGGTGTAGGGTAGTAATGTGAAAAGTGAACCTCCCTGAAGTCCTGCTGAGATACAGTCCAAGACTTCAACCAGCTGCTCGCACCGAGCCCAGAGCAGGGCCAGGCGAGCTCAGGTTGCTCAGAACCTTGTCTAGTCAAATCCTCAATATCTCCAGGGATCCCCTCCAAAACAGAACCAGCTTGACACCAATGCCACCACTACAGGTTGGTTTCTTAGGCTCTGTGTTTGCCTTTTTCACACACACTCACTTCAGTTGTCCTACAAATAAGTCACGTGACAAGTGACAGCAAGAGCATGGGGGCTGCTGGAGCAGGATGAGGTGGGCAGGAGAGGGGGCTGGTATAAATGCTAGAGCTAAGACTGAGAACCTGCCTCTGGTGTGAAGGTCATGTCTGCAGAGAGCAGCACGTGGTAGGACAGAGGGGCTCAGGAACAGCCTCCCCATTTCTCACCTCTGAGCTCACTGCCTTCTTTCTCTGTAGTGTGCTGGTTTCTCTGTGCGCTGAGCATGGAGCTTGTCTCCTTGACGCTGTTGCCTTAATGCTCTGGTGTCCTAGCCAGAAATGCAAGAGAGAGACCTTTATCTGATGAAGCATATTTGCACAAATATATACGCACATATATATCACTGCTTCCCTCTGGCTTTTTGCACAGCCATCCTCTGCTTTTGAGGTGCAATGGCCTGCAGAATAGATTTCAATTGCACAGGTCGTTTCTGCCTGTGTCTCTAACAGAGTGTCTCCACCCCCACACCTCCCAAATGACCATTTCTGAGTTTGTGAATTTTTTTATGACTTTGAAAGTACTCAGAGGCATTTTGAAATATCCAAGGTTCAAACTATTCATTTTGTGAAAAGACATACATTTGAAGATCATTTTTGTATTTTAAGGAGGAAAGAAAAACATATGTGTTGTATTACTCTTTTTATTTGTTTGCGGGTTTTGGGGGCGAGAAGAGTTTGATTTTGGTTTGGGTTTGTGCATTTTTTTTCTGATTATTAGTTGGGTTGGCCATGTGCCCCTATTACTTTCACTGGCCAACCATACCTGTCGTCTTCAGGAGGGACAGAAGTAATTTGGATCCATTTCCCTCAAAAGTCTCCATGCATTGCTATCTGTAGCTTTAAATTTATCACCTTTTTAATGGTCTGGTCTTCAGAGACCCCAGAGAGAAGCTCGGGTCATTCACTGAAGACAAGCAATAATCTGTTATCAAATTTCTTATTGAAAATCCGTGTGGGGCTCAGCAGAATATTATGCTTCAGAGGACAGTTATGTCATACTCCAGTGGCGGTGGGAGAGATTCAAGGAAGCAGGCAATAAGGCTATCAAAATGGCAATCCTTCTCCGTCTTCCAGCCACCTTAGGAAAGACTGGGTAAAAGCGAGTTACCTCTGAATGCAGAAGCAGGTAGTCTGTGGTAATGTCTGCACGCAAGCACTAATAAAACATGACGGGGAGCACAGGTGGGATTTAATCCCCCGTGGGCTGCACCAGTGGGGGAGGTGGTGGTGAGGGTTCTGCGAGCTTATGGATGCTCCACGCTGGCTGAACACGCCATTTACGTGGCAATCTGAAAAGAGCTTAGGTACGTACAAAGCCTTTGTGTCTCTTTATCAGTTTCGTGCCTCAGACTTTGTGTTAATGTAAAAATGTAAATCCCCAGCAATTAACAGACGTTTCTACATTAGCAGAGCTCCCAAGGTTCTGCTATCTCCATTTGTCTTTAAACATTTTATTAGAAATTTGACACCAGTGATGTTCTAATTAAAGTCCATTTCCTAGCATGAAGTACTTCTATATACAGCACCGCCGATTTATTCTTTTGAGACTGCCTCCAATTTCATGCTTGCTTACAGCAAGTGTTACAAATACTGTTATTTTTGTTGAGAGAATCATCACTGACATGGTGCTTAGGCTGCATCTCTGGAGCTTGTTGATTGTTGATTTCTCTTTAGATCTGGTAATTCTCAGCGGACCTCATTTACACACCAATGCTAACCGCGTGCCCAAATTTCTTTCTGAGTTTGCATGAAGTTATGTTCAGATCCAGTGGTCAGACACTGAAACCAACTGCTGGTGCTGAAAAGATAATTTGTCATAAAATGAAACAAGAAAGCAGCTTGTATCTCTTGCATAGCAACAGCTAAATAAATAAATAAATAGAAGCTTTCTTTAAATGAGTTAGGCATTGTTCTCAGGCAAGAACAACAGAATGATTTAAACGAAGGAAAAAGGAACATTTTGCTTTTAAAAGTGTCTTGGGGGTTAGGGAAACTTTTTTATGTTTTAACTTTCTATAATCTGAACTACATTAGAAGAGAATGAGAGGCATTCTTGACTGAATTTGTAATTAAAACAATCTAGGAGCAGACTTCCTATTCATTAAACTCTGGGATGCAAATTTTTGATCAGAAAAGCATTGTCTATACATTCCAGTGAGTTTGAAGTTATGAGCTATGTGATAATGGGCTTTTCTCTGAGCTTGTTAGGTGTAAATAATTTAAGATGGAAAAAAAAAACTACCTCCTTTTAAAGAACGTATAAGTAACAGCAACAGCCCTTGAGATCTGTAGTTCGTGTTCCCTAATCCAGAACTAAAGATATTCAGTTATTCAGTAAACAAACTTGAAAGACGTTATGATAACAGTGTATAGCTCTTAATAGATTTAGCTATAATTTATCTCAAAGCTCCTCTATAATGAGGCTGCTGTGTGCTTTTTTAGTTAAGACATTTTAAAACAAACAGGCTCAATAGTCCACCAGGCACTTTTACATGCTGCGCTGAGCACTAAACGGATGCCAGATTCTGCAAAATGTCACTATGGTATAATTCCTCAAATTGTTTTTGGCTCAAACCCAATTTCACTTTTTTTGGTAGTATCTTCACCACTAGGAATGTCTGACATACTGACAAAATCATTTTGTCTTATGTGTCCAGGAGTTTGTGCTGGTCCTTCTGGTTTGCTGTGAGAGGTCCGTGTTTCAGTAATGGCTGTGTTTCCCCAGCATTTCAGCACTCAACCTGTGCTGTCTTCCCAGAAGTCAGGCTAGGAATTAAGCATACAGATAATACCATGGAAGCCCTCTGCCTGGGTATTTTAATTCCCCTCTGGGGTAACCAAATGAAGCATATGGTTTTGGGTCTGGTAGATACGGATCTGCATTAATTCAAGTGCTTTATGGATGTTTATATGTGGTGGGCTGAGGTCTCTGCATGTATGATGTTTCTGATGTGTGCTGCAGTCTCCTCCATGGATGAAACATTGCTAAGTGTCAGGGCAGCCTTCCGTGGGCTTACACTAGGAGTTCATTTTATGTATATTACAAAACAATACGTATGGTGGTCTTGGAGAATTTTTCTGGCTCAGCCCATCAGTATTGTAATCATTTTAATTATGGGACTGTCCTTGATCCCAGCCTCACCCTCTCTAGTGGGTTATCTACTTCTGGAATTTTTCATGTGTGAAGAGCTTTTTTTCTTTTCAGCTTGCTGTGATTTTGAGGACTGTGAGAATGCTATGAGGTTTTCAGTCTTCTCCTGCACACAGGCCTTAGTTCAGAGCATCCTGTCTTGAGGGATGGAGTTCTTCTAAGTTAGTTGGAATAAATAACCTAACTCAAGTTAATTACAATATTCTACCATACTTTATGTTTCATTTTAGATACAAATATCAATGAAGTTACCTTAACAGTTATTTGAAATGTGAAGGGCCTTTTCTGTTCTTTTTTTTTTTTTCCCCCCTGTTTAAATATGAACACTGAATAATAAAATACTGCTGGACAAGTTCTTATTTAATGTAGCATTTGGACTGTGTGACTGCTGTAACCATTGTCTTTGGTTCTGATGTACTACCTAATTTGGGGGATCCTCTTTCTTTATGTTTTCGTAGGATTTTTATAATTTGGTTTTAACAGAAAGGTGGACCTTTGAGCTCCCAAAATGAAGCCTCTCTGAGATGTAAAACACGTCTTGTGTGACTTGGATATAACTTATAATATATGATTTAAAAAAAAAAAAAAAGCTAAATTTTTCTGTAGATAAATCCTGAGAAGATAAAAAATTGCTGTATGATTTCTTATTGAGCATTTGTTCTTTACTCACATCCATTTTCTTCATGCGTAGCTGAGCTTCTGCAAATATATTTTCGTTCAGGTTAGTTATTATTACTTAGCACATTGATTTTTTTGAAGATGAATGTTGGTTTCAATACACAGATTTCTATACTTGGCGCTTTCTGTAACATCACCTGTAACACTGAATGATGGATGACAGTTCATTATATCAGTATTTTATTTTACCACATGTTTGTTTGTCCAAAGGAGTTGAAATATTGGGCAACTGAAATGCTGCTATGTGTGGAAAACCTCTAAATATGTCTATTGTGTACTCTACCACCATGATATTAATGATGAATTCTCCCTCAGAAAAATCAAAAGATTCCTGTGATTTATTTTTTTTTCCAGAACTTTGAAGCAAAGGATAAGACATTGGCTCTGCTGCATTCAACATGAGTTTTGGTGTTGCCTAAAACAAGTCTGGGAGACATTGGCTCTGCTGCATTCAACATGAGTTTTGGTGTTGCCTAAAACAAGTCTGGGATTTCAACCCAAAGGAAGGAAAGGGGCTGAGTGGATGGGATGGTAGGTAACAGGGTGAAGAGATTTGCTCTAAGTCCTTGCTGTGGTCCAAAGCCATCTGCCTTCTGCAGAACAGCGGACTGTGAGGGACAATATAATCCACAGCGCCTAGCGTTGCAGCGCCTGATTAAATATTGAATGTGCTAGAGAGAGAAAACAAGCAAGAGGGAGCATGCATTATAGACAAGTTCCTAATCACCTGGCCTGAGAGCCAAGCTTCCCTTTGCTCCCTTCATCTTTTCCTAGGGAGCGAGTGAACTGCTGAGTTTCAGTTTGTCAGTCATCACGTTATGGTGCCTTGGAGTTGGTGAGTTGCTTTGAGATGCAGCAGTGAAAGACCTTCTCATTTCTATTACATTACATTTCCCACATTTTTTTCAATTCTACATAAATTTGCTCAACTTTAATCCTAAAAATTATTTCCCTCAGAAATATGAAATCATGAAAATTGGGAAGTAGCAGTTTAAAATTCTCCCCCTTGAGTTTGGTTTTTTTTGGGAGGGAAGGGTTTGATTTCTTATCAAATATAAGTGTTTCTGGTTTAAGTCCTGGACAGTCTTATAGGAGGACAAAGAACAACTATTTTGTGGGTGATATGATGGTTTCTTGCTGTAACTGTTGCCTGTGCTTTATGTTTTGCAAAGTGCCAATGATGACCCTGGAAGTATTCTCTTATTAGACGTTTTTGGTTATGTGTCTTGTCAACTGGGAATCTTAAACATACTCACAATTCATCCTTACACAAATTATTTTATTTTAAGTTGATATCTGAGTACAGTAAATACGAAGCTGTCTGCACACCCGGCCTAGGCTATTTTAATTTAGAGAGTTGCTTCTCATTATAATGACTGTGTATACACTCAGACAATGCAGAAAGCTCCATATTCTTATTTGCATGTTAATTCCTAGATTGTTCTTGTCCTCACATTTATTTCTTTCTTGTGCTGATAATTGAATTTGATGAATGACTAGTGGGGGTTTTTCTTTGTTTGGTTTTGGTGGAGGGTATTTTTTTTATTTCACTTTAATGCCGTTCTCACAGAACGGTTTTTCACCAGCCTTGATATTTTTAAACTTTTGAGCTTTATTTTTGTATGGGTTTTCTCTGAATATGATTTGTAGCTGTTGCTGCAAAAGTTTCGGTAAAACGCCACTGAAACTAATACCTGTAATTGTCTAGTGCACATCTTCTGTAAAAGAGTTAAGCTCTGTTATAATTTTAGGCACCAAAACAATAGCAGTTTTTTTCCTCCAAAACACACATCACTGCCAAAAATGCACAAGCTGATAGATTTTGCGTGGCTGAGAAAGGAGTAGCAGACTGTTCCGATGTATTGGGTAGCATCAAAACTAGCTTTCTAGTATGTAGTCATAACATTATGCTCTTTTGCTCTGTAAGTCAAAGCATTCTAATAAACTTCGGCTGTTGAAACAGAAAAAAGAAAACACAGGCACAAAAAAATAACGCACCCCAGATTTCCATGTTAAAGACTCAGAAGTTGAAAAGAACAAGAAGGTCAAACCAGAAACAATACTTTCTTTTAAAATTTTGACTAAAATTTAGATTTCTTGGAGTTAACACAACTGCCTAATACTAACTCCTCCACAGTGTGATCTCTGATGCTGAGTGTGCAAGGCAGACCTTAGACCCCTGCAGGTCTGCTCTTGCTCTGCAGGTCTTCATGCTTGAAGTTTCCCTGTTGCAGGAAAAAGCTTCTGGCTTAATGTTGGTCAGTTCTCTTCTAGCATGGGAAGAAATGTCTGTCACCAAGATCTGACCAGCCAGTTGTGTTTGGCCCAGAGCAAGAGAGGTAATGGTGTGGCTCTTTGATGGGGAAGGACGGGAACCAATTGCATGAAATCCCATCTCAGAATGTGAGATGTCAGAGATCTGACACTTCTAAATAGTAATGGGCAGCATAAAAATCCTGAGTCCTAGAGCCAGACAGTCAATTGGCTGGAAGATTTTTCATAAAAATTTATACTGAAATCAATATTCTCCCTTGAAAAGTTTTAACTTGTTCACATAGTAACATACTGAAAAAAAAAAAAAAAATTTTTTCACTGTAAAATTTTGGACTAATTCAATATAAATTGATCACTCTGATCCAGATTTAACTCACTGGAAAACATATTTTCCTGCTTTTAGAGATGTTATTAAAAATGCGCATAAGGAATGTCCTCATACTCGTAAGAAAAGTCACAAACATACCTATTAAAACTTAACATTGGGAGTTCATAAAATGCTGTTTATAAATGAAACGCAATTAAAAGTGGATATCTTAATATTTTTTCCTTCCTTTTCTCTTCCTATGCATGTTTATTTAGTAAACGATAGATATGTAGGTAATAATGGCACACAGAGCTAGTAATGTGGTTGTCTGCCTGCCCTGTGAACGTGTTCTACCCGTTCTAGCAGCCTTTGCACCAGGGTGATGGTAACTACTTACTTTCCTTCACCTACCACAGATAAGGGTGTTTGGTTCTTGTTTATATGCAAGCTTTACAGAAGCCGTTTCTGCAAATGATTACATTTTGTGTGGTTTTGACTGCAGCCCAAATATATTCAGTTTTCTCTCTAGAAGAAAGTAAATTGGAACAAATCAGAAAGAACATGCTGCTTTCCTGACATGCTGAAAATGTTACTGAAAAACCACATTCTAAATCTACTATAACTCCGACTCAAATTGTTCTTTGTTAGGACTATTCTAGCCTCAGGAGTCACAGAAATTAGTCAGTTCTTCTGGAGAGAAAAGATTTTTTACACAGAGAAACAGGCAGCTTTTGTGCTATCTGTCAATAATGATCGTAGCAAAAGCAGTACTTAAACACAGCAAATGCAGAGTGTTGCTGCACTAAGTGGCAGTTGCAACACAAGCAGTTTGATTGTGCGTATATGGTCGCGCGGTGCCAGCAGTTACAGCTGCCATCTCAGTATTACTGTGATTATACATGCACGTTCATAATTAGAACTGAAGAAGTAGTGGGGGGAAAATTTAATGTATTTGATTTGGTCGTTTGTGATGTTATTGAGTCCTCTTTTCATGAATACTGAAGCGTTTGAGCTAGTATCAATACTCAGAACAAGCAAATGTTACAGCCTAGTATTCTCTTTGAGTGCTTTTTTTAATAGTTCATTTAAGAGAACTGGTTGTAATTTTAGATGTCATCCTTTCTTATACGGGTTACCCACTATGGAAGCGAAAAACCAAAGGTGTGCTTACTGTAACTGCTGAACTGCTACAATGTATTCCATGGTGCAAATCTTCACTGTTCTCTCTTTCCATGGTCTTCAGACTGAGGGTTATTCAAAACTGACTTAAAGTATGGATCTCAGAATGGTATGATCTGCAAATCAGGTTTCAGATAAATTCCTAATTGTGAATCGTTAATTTGCTCTATGCTGCTAGTGCCGTCAGATATTATTTCCCCATCCCTCTTCTGCTTCAAAGCTTTTATTAACTGAAGCTGTGGACAAAAGCAACGCCTACTTATCTGTATGCAGTAACTAGAGTGTGAATTGCTCTGACTTCATGCCTTGAATTTAATGTCTCCACTCATGAGTCTGTAGCTTGATGTTCAGGTCCTCATGGATGGCACCTTCAGTCTCCTTTTTCTGCACATTAATACCACAGCAGGATAAAGGCCTATGGTATTTCATTTATTGTTACTGTTGTTTATTTTTATTACACTAAGCACAGAAGCCTTGGCTGCACAAAAGCATCTGTATCTTGTTATATGACCATATGTGAAAGATAATCTCTGTGTCAAGGAACTTGTGCTGTAAGGTAAGATGGAAACAGCAAGTAAAAAGGCAACACCCAAGTGACATACCCAAGGTCAGAAGCGGTTCTGTAGACCTCGCTGCCTCTCTCCTTGAGTCTTATCTAAGGCAATTACTATATAAAACCTGGAATACTGTGTGCTGCACATTACAGTTGCTGTATTACAATTGGAAAACAGAGGATGTCTCCACCCACATAGTAATGAAACATTCTTTCAGAGAGACTAATGAGATTTTTGTATAAACCATCTGCTGCTTGCCTTCTGTTAGATCAAACACCTTTGAAAATGGGGAAAACCCTTTTAGTAAAACAGTATTATAATAACAATGATC